>JAPDPK010000032.1:4800000-6162500 GCA_031772115.1 Heritiera littoralis | reverse complement strand
ATATCGTGCCTAAGGTCATCCTTCGGGAGATGGGCATAGTATCCGATGTCTACAGGTCTAACAAACCATCCCCCCGTCGGAGGAAGCCGATGCCCTCATCGGAATGAGCTCCAAGTATGCCTTGATCTCATCCTCAAACTGCCACAAAGAAGTGTCTCTCTCCCAAGTAGTGTCTGCCTCACTTTCACCCTCCCACTGAACCAAGTAGTAAGTTCTTCGGTTCTTCCTACTAGCACCTTCCACCTTGTGGTCAAGTACTCTAGCCACCTTCTTCTCGAAATGGCTCCGAACAGCAGGTGGAGCCTTCCTTCCCTGTAGCCTCTCTGGATCACCGTCTTCCTGATAAGGCTTTAAAAAGCTCACATGAAAAGTAGGATGCAACTTCATCCTCTCAGGCAGTCTCAACTGATAAGCCATTGCGCCTACCCGCTTCACAACTTCAAAAGGGCCATCATACTTCTGCATTAGACCTTTGTGAAACTGCTTGTCTATGACCTTCTTCCATATCTGAGGCATCAATTTGAGTAACACCTTGTCACCCACCTTGAACTCTAATGCCCGCCTATGCTGATCTGCACACTTCACCATCCTCTTCTGTGCCTTAGCCAAGCTCTCCTTAGCCTGTTCCAACAAATCCTACCTATCCCACACAAATCTGTAGGCCGCTGGGCACTCCCCTTGGGACTTCATCTTCGCTATCTCCAAAGGTGTAGTTGGTTGATGTCCCCGAACCAACTTTGCTGGACTCAAACCCGTGGAAGATGATCTATGCATGTTATAGCAAAACTGTGCCAAATCAAGCAAACTCACTCAATTGTTTTGGCTCGCGGTCACATAATGCCTCAAATACTCCTCTACTAATGTATTAATCCACTCCGTCTGGCCATCTGTCTACAGATGATTAGCAGTAGAAAACTTCAACTCCGAACCCATCAACTTGAAATGATAAGTCCAAAACTTCCCCATAAACCAAGCATCCTGATCACTCACTATATCTTTGGGTAACCCAAATATCTTCACCACATGCTTCAAGAACAACTCTACAGCTTCATGGGCGGTACATGCATGTGGGGCTGCAATGAAGACAGCATACTTCGAAAAGTGATCAACCACCACCATCATGGACCTCATCTTGTCCACATCCGGAAACCCAGTGATAAAGTCCATTGACACTGACTCCCAAGCTCTTTCAGGGATTGGTAGTGGTTAAAGCAATCCGGCTTGCTTCTTTCTCTCGGTCTTGTCAATTTGACAAATATGGCACGTGCGAACATATAACTCGATGTCCTCCTTCATCTTGGGCCAGAAATATGTTCTTGTCAATAGTGCCAACATCCACTCCACTCTAGGATGTCCTACCCACTGAAGGTCGTGGGTTTCTCTCAGCAACTCCTTTCTAAGTCTCCCGCCTGCTGGAACATAAACTTTGTTGCCTCTGGCATACAACAAAGCCCCATTGAGCCAATATCTACGAACCTTGCCCAGTTTCATGTCCTCCATGAGCTGTTCATAAGTCTTATCTATTGATGCCTGTTGCCTTATCTTGTCAATCAGGTTAGTCTCAACAGTGGATAATAAAGCAACATGTGACTGGACTACCTTGCGACTCAGTGCATCAGCCACCTAATTCTCCCTTCCTGGTCTATGTACCCAAGCAAAGTCGAACTCCACCAGAAACTCCTACCAATGTGCCTGCTTTGGGCTCAGCTTCTTCTACGTCTTGAAATAAGTGTTGGCCACATTATCTGTCACCACTACAAACTTCGTCCCCAAAAGATAATGCTTCCACACCTCTAAACAATGCACCACAGCAGTCATCTCCTTCTCATGGGCTGAATACCGCTGTTCTGCATCCTTAAGCTTGTGGCTCTCGTAAGCAATAGGATGTCCTTCCTGAACTAGCACACCCCTAATGGCTCTGTCTGACGCATCTGTGTGAACTTCAAATGGCAAACTGAAATCTGGCAGTCTCAACACTAGCTCGGATGTCACTGCCCTCTTAATCTCTTGAAAAGCCCGCTCACAATCATCAGACCATACCCACTTCTTATCCTTCTTCAGTAGATTTGTCAAAGGACTCACCATCTTATTGTACCCCTTGATGAAATGCCTGCAATAGTTGGCCAATCCTAAGAATGACCGCAACTCCGAGACCCTAGTAGGGGCCTGCCACTCCAAAATGGCTTGGATATTCCACTCATTTATGCAGATTTGCCCACTACTAACTTTATGACCTAAAAACATTATCTCCCACTGGCAAAACTCACAGTTTTCCTTGTTCACGAACAAGGAGTGCTTCTTCAAAGCCTCAAACACCCACCTGAGGTGTTGCACATGTTCTTCTAGCGTCTGGCTATACACCACGATGTCATCTAGATATACTACCATGAAGTGGTCCAAGTACTCATAAAGCACATCGTTCATCAGGTTGCAAAGTGTAGTAGGTGCATTAGTTAAACCAAATGACATAACCAAAAATTCAAATGAACCATACCTCGTTACACAAGTCGTCTTTGATTCATCACCCTCGACAATCCTCACTTGCCAGTAACCCGATCTCAAGTCTAACTTTGTGAAATATGTCGCTTTAGACAATCAGTCAAACAAATCAGCGACATTTGGAACTAGATACTTGTTCTTGACCGTGACCTTGTTCAGGGCTTGATAGTCAACACACATCCGTAGTGTGCCATCTTGCTTCCTTTGGAACAACACTGGGGCTCCGTATGGTGCCTTCGATGGTTGGATATAACTCGCTTCCAACAACTCACCAAGCTGCTTCCTCAACTCGGCTAACTCCAAAGGACCCATCCTGTAGGGTGCTTGAACAGGTGGCCTAGCTCCTGATTCCAACTCGATCTTGTGATCCACAGTGCGCCTAGGTGGTAGCGCCTTGGGTAATTCAGGGGGCATCACATCTCTATACTCGTCAAGTACCGCCGCTATCTCATCAGGCACTTCGACAACCTTTTCTGGTTTCACCTCCACCAGGGCAGCTAACATGGTTGTCTCCCCTTTTCTTAACCCACTGTTCACCTGTGAAGCCGACTGCATCAATGGCTTCGCAGCACTTTGTCCCCTTTCCGCCGGAACAAAGCTTGGACATGCCTCGTCAGAGATCATCAATCCTCCCAAATGAGGAATAGCAAATGCCTTCGCTTGCACAAAGAATTCAATGCCTATGATTAGATCAAAATCATCAATAGGCAAAGCTAGGAACTTACAATCTTGTTGCCACGTCCCAATCTTCACCGATGCAATGGCCATCCCCTGGATGTCCTGGGACTTTAAATTGACTGTCTTCACCTGATTACAGCTCCTCGTGACCTTCAGACCAAGATGATCAACCATGCTCATCGAGACAAAGTTGTTGGTTGCACCCGTATCAAGCGTAACTCGAATCGGTCTCCCATTCACATCAGCTTTCACATACATCAGTCCCTTCTAAAGAGCTCGTGGCTCTACCCTGATAGCGTTGAGCAACTGTATTGGGGCAACTCGTGGACAGTCCTCCTCACCATCGTCCTCGCACATGAGGGTCGTCATCTTGGACCTCTTGGGGCAGTCTCGGATCTTATGATTCTCATTGCACAAGAAACAACTCCAATCTCCCTTGCTTTGGGGTGGATCCGATCCCTTCTACTTAAAAGACTCAGCCTTGTCCTTGTTTTTACGATTTTTCTTCCAATCCTTCTTGCCCTTTCCCTTGTTGCCATCAGGATTCTTCTTCTTCTTTTCACCAGTACCTGTTGAAGAAGAACCCAGTTTGTAATCCACCAAACCGTTTGCAGCCGCAATTGCCTGAGGCAAATCCTCACATTCTGCCTACGTAACTCAGCCTGAGCCCATGGCTGAAGTCTTGAGCAAAAGTTAAACAACTTATCCTCCTCTGACATGTTCTTCACGTCCAACATCAAAGAGCTAAACTCCTTGACATAGTCTCGCATAAAACCCATGTGATTCAACTTCTTGAGTCATTCCCTCGCAACCTATGCCGCATTCAACAGAAGAAATTGGTCCCTCATTTCCTTCTTCAATGCTTCCCATGTCTCGATCATCCTCGGTCGACCAGCACTATCATCATCATCCAGTCTGCCTCGCCACCATAGCTTAGCATCACCAGTGAGGTACATGCTAGTGATAGTGTCACTCGGTCCTGCTCCGGTATACCAGCAGCCTTAAAGTACTGCTCCATGTCCTACAAGAAATTCTCTAACTCCTTCGCATTGCGAACTCCAGTGAACTCCTCGGGTTCAGGCACCTTGATCCTC
This sequence comes from Heritiera littoralis, assembly GCA_031772115.1. Taxonomy (NCBI): domain Eukaryota; kingdom Viridiplantae; phylum Streptophyta; class Magnoliopsida; order Malvales; family Malvaceae; genus Heritiera; species Heritiera littoralis. The sequence goes on along the minus strand of JAPDPK010000032.1, from coordinate 6,158,229 downwards.
TTCTTGAGATCGCCACTATCACCCCCTTTGACACTACTAGAAGCCTCCGTCTGCTTTGTAGCAATCATAGCACGTTTCAGTACTAAAATATCAGTTTTCAGGGTATTGATTTGTACCTTAAATCTCTCCGAGAGATCATGAACTTGCTGTAAGAAACTATTGTAGCGATCAGCCTGCTCTTTTTGGACACTCATCACCAGTTGAGTAAGCTCTTGCATACCACACGCCATGGTCATTATCTGTTCCGCCACAATACCCTCTTCTTCCAACGGTGTACCTACCATCGCTTCAAGGACAGCAACTCGGTCGGCTAGCTCGTGTGCCATGATCCGAAAATCGTGCTCGGATACCAAATTGTCATAGGGTCGTTCCCTCCTAAGAACTGTTTCCCGGTGATGGCCTAAGTTCTCCGCAACTGAGTACAGCCAAACTTCTCACCTAGCCCAGACAAAGGCTAGCACGCAGCGATACGTCACACCTAAGCAAAAAAGAAAGCCAACACAAGCACAAGCACAACAGAGAGTAGGAAGTGAATAGGAACACTCAAAGCTTTACAAGGGAAACTCCCTTAACCTTTCTATTAAGCCGCAATAGAAGGATTACAAATAGCAGAGAACACTCACACTCTGACTCATGTGTTCTACAGCTCTCCCCTGAGATGTTTATATAGGCAAGTGAGGACACCCCCTCACATAGGTACAAGAGTTCTACTGAAATACAAACTCTCTAAGATTACATCCCACTAGACTTAAGACTCTCCGGATGATCGCCACTTCAGCGCCCATAAGTTATCTCCAAGTATATCTCCAAGTGATAAGGTCAGCCAAATCTTATCTCAAAGCCGTGGCTTGCAATCTTCGCCACTGTCTCTGTATTGTGGGCTCTACGCTGCGCAGGCACCTCGCACTTCCCCGTCTATTGTGCGCGCACCCTAGCCACTTATGCCTCAACTGGTGCCTTATGCCGCGCACCGACCAACCTCCTGCTCACATGGTCAAGGCTCATGGTGCCACACGAGTTATCCGCTACCTACATCTCTTGATGATCGTCCATCATCGTCTAAGTGTCAAGCCTGTAAGCCGCCCAAGCCAAGTACCCGTCTGCCTATCTCATGCGCATGCCCGTCGCGCAAGTGTGCCAAGTCTCTAGCATGGTGCAAGGCTTCTCCCACGCCTAGCACAAGTCATATCGTGCCCAAGGTCATCCTTCGAGAGATGGGCACAGTATCCAGTGTCTACAGGTCTAACAATATGTCTTCTTGTTGCTTTGCTATTGATCTCCGTTGATTAGTTTATTTTATTCTATATTCTATTTCATGTTATTTTTATTTATTTTCATATATTATTTTTATTTGGAAATTAAAAATTGAGGAAGTTCTTTTTTTTTTATGTAAGTACAAGTATTCTCATCCGTGTTGCGGTGTAAGATTAATCCTATTCGAACTGAGATTAGTAGATGGTAAAGCTCTCTCAATAGTGAGGACTTCAAGACTCGAATCCTATCCAATTACCTAGGGAAGAAGTTCACTTCCACTTCTTCCAATCACTTGTTAGTAAAATTGGAAAAGTTCGTTGTGCTGTTATGATTGAAAATTTGGAATGTGAAGCTTTCATGGAAAAGGAAACAATGTTGAAATTGGAGGCCAAATATTGCATGTCAAAAGTACCGAACAAGCTAAAAATAAGAAACAATCAATGCAAATTTTGAAATCAAAGCTAAAAATCAGAAAAAAAAAATTTAAGACAAAATCAAAATCAAGGAACCAAAAGTCCATCTATGATATTAAAATACCAAGGTTAGATCTACCTAAGGCAGATCCAATTCTTAGACTTGAAGAACTTTCCAAATTAAATTGGACCTCGGCATATAAGACTTTTCATGGCCACACAATCCTAGGTTTATATAAAAACCCAATTTCCCACTCAAAACATAGAGAGCAATCCTAAACACACAGACAGGAAAATTAGAAGCAAACACAATTACAAGTAAAACTTTTAAGTTGGGAATCTGGTGGTTTTTATTGGTTCGTGGTAGAGAGTGATTATTGGCTGTTTTGTTAGATCTAGGTTGTTTTGTTTAGAATTAATATATTTCAATTCATAATGCATGTTCATGGCTTTAAAGAGAAATGAAAGAGGTTTGTTTTTCTGGGATTAGTGACCCGTGCATGGCATAGACGACGGTCAAAATATGGAAAACATGATGTTTCTGGGCAAGTTCGAGTTTTCTAGTGGTCCTTTTGAATTTTTCGACTATCAGACATAGAGGGGAAGGGAAGATTTCGATGAAAGAAAAGATTTTTTTTTTGAAAATTGAAAAAGTGGAACTTCTAATTTTTTTTAACAATTTATAAACTACCCTGGAGGAGACTCGTGCTTTAATCTGATTTGGAGAGCACCGACACGCACTTGGTTCTAAGACTTGTGTCTTTTGAAAAAAAAAATCTATTCACACCTTATTAAAGATTAGATACATCCTAAATACTTAAAAACCCTATTCCCAAAACTTTTTCTTCATTTCTACTACCAATGTTCTAAAATCTCTTAAAATTATTCTTAAAATACTCTCAACCTTCTTCAAACCCACCCAAACACCCTAACACCCAAACCTTATATTCATCCTTTCAAATTTTTCTAAAACTTCCAAATCTTCAAGTTTTGCAAGGATATTAAGTAAGTTTAGCATTAATCTTCAATGAAATTTGTTTATTCTTCATTTTTTCACATTGAATTGTAAGGATTTGAGTTATTTTTTGTTGAATTTCATTTTGCGTTTTCAAATGGGGTTTTTGATGGAGTTTTTCAGTCTAAAGGATCCTGGTAGTGAACTGTCTAGACTTTCTAAAAGCTCGCGACAGTCCACTGCTAGGAGTCTTTCAATAGTTGAGACCTTTTAAGAGGTCCTAGCAATCTACTATTGAGACCCATTTGTTGCTCTCGGATATTGTTGAAAACAAAAGTCCAGTTGAAGATTAAGGTAAAATAATCATTTCGTACAATAGTATTTTTGTGATAAAAAATTCTTTAATTTAGGATGTGTCTAGCACCTAATAAGGTATGAATAGAACCCCTTGTACTTTTTTCTCTTTATCAGTTATTTTATCTTATTTGTGTGTGTATATATATTAGTGTTTGTTGTTTTAATTAATTAATTAATTAATTAGTTTAAAATAATTAGACTTGAATATTTAGGTACAAGCAAAATTGATTAGTATAATTAGCTTGTAGAATTTGATTAAATATTAAAATATTTAGGTTAATTAGTGTGATAATTAAATAAAATACTTGTCTAATAAAATATTTGGTCTAGCTTTTATGTTTAAGATATTAGAATTTTATAGAATTATGAATAAATGTATATAACAAAATTTATTAAACAATAAAATCAATGTTAGGAAAAGTAAATTAAGTAAAGGTTCTTAAAATTAGAATATAAATGTAATTAATTAAATTCAATAATATGAAAGTAAATAAAAATTATTTCGATGATGAATTTCAAAGAGTTACGAATGGTTGATCTTTGGAAATTTATATCTAAGATATTTTTCTTAAATTTTTCCAATATGTTGGAAATTTAAGGAAAATTATCAATATCAATAACTGATATTTATTTTCATAACATTGTTAACAATATAGTAATAAATAAAATATATAATATAATGAAAATAATGTATAATAAAATACATAATATAATAAAAGTAATATTTGTGAGTAAATGAACACTATTACGAGGATGAGCTTCAAAAGAGTCATTAATGGTTAACATTTTTAAATATTTAGGTGTGAATTTTTCTTTAAGTCTTCCTAGAATAATAGAAGACTTAAAAGAAATTTTCAATACTAATACTTTGAATTTGTTCTAAAAAAAATTAAAATAAATAAAATTAGGAAAAATAAGAGAAAAATAAAACGAAAGGAAATAAAATAAAACAAGATATAAAAATTGGAATTAAATAAGAAGTGGATTAGAAATATTCTTGCAAGAAGCTTAATGAATGTGATGGTGAAGCCTCTCCATGAACTTCAAATGGTACTATTTGAATACTCTTAAAATGAAGATAAATTTTTAAATAAATTTGCAAATTGATGAAAAGTTTTTTAGAAAAATCTTTCAATATTTAAATACTTAGATAAAATAAAGAACATTTAAAAATTAAAGATCATTTAATAAAGACCTTTCAAAGATAATATAAGATTAATTATGTAACTTTTTAATATGGGCGCTACAAGGGTGCTAATACCTTCCTCATACCAAATTGTACACTCGAATCGTAAATTTGAGATGTAGGCCAGTTCTTGTCCATAGTTTGAATAAGTGACTAATCATACCTAGATTTGAATGATTGGTGTCAACTCCTATAAATTGTGTCTAGCTATTAGGTTCTTTTTAAACTTAATATGTTATGATAGGCATAAAAATAACACGAATAAAAGACATGAAAGTGATACGGGTTAAAATTTGATAAAAATTATATATGAATATAGCATAAACTATAATATCTTACTCATGCCATAAGAATGATTATTCTTGGAACTCTACAAATCCTTTTCCTGACTACAATTTGTTCAAAATATAAATATCTAATCGTTACCCTGTAAAGGTGTATTTAGCATGATCAATTCATTACATCCCAAAAACATCTTATTCACATCTAATTGGTAAGGGTTAATGTATCATTTGGCTCATGAACTATACTACTTTTTTTCATTTTGGTATTTAAAGAAAAAAACTTATCATATTAGCACTTGAACGTTACTTCCGTCATGCACTTTAAAACCTGGGTTTAACACCATTAGAAAAAAGTTGATGTGGCATAGACCTTCCAATAAGATTTTGACACGTGACATTAGTAGCCACGTCATTGCGCACCACGTTAACTTTATCTCTTTTTCTTTAAAAAATTTAAAAATAAAAAAAAAATTTAAAAAAATATGAAAAAAATATGAAAAAATTTTAAAAATATTTAAAAGTATGAAAAAATTTATAAAATATTTTAAAATACGAAAAAAATTTAAAAATTCAAAATTTTTTAAAAATTATATAAAAATATTTTAAAATAGAGTAAATTCTATCCAACTCCTTAACGTTTGGCCATAATTCAACTTCAATCCATTAGTTTCGAAAATGGACAATCCCAAAAAACTTGCACTGTTAATAAAACTAACAGAAAATGTAAAATGACCAAATTATCCCTTTGGAATTTTCAACCCAAACACCATTCCTCATTCTTCCTATTTTCCCTTTCATATCGTGTGTTACTGTTTCTGCTGAACCTAGGGTTTTTTCACTTTTTTTTTTTTCAGAAAAATCTTTCCTAAATTTTCACTTATTTCACAAAATGCAAATCGATCTTCACTTGTTCAACCCTTTAATTGAAGATTTCTTGTGAAATCTTTTAAAATCGATGGTGTTAAATGCAAAATCCTATTGTCAATTGCTATTGCCTGGAACAGTTGAGGTGCTCCCTCATCAGTCTTGTTGCACCATCACCACTGTTCACAGCTCGCATCCTTGCACAGCTCGCATCCTTGCCAACACCAAAACCTTGGTTCATTGTGCTTACATTTGCTATCATTAGAGGATTTGGTTGGTTAGACATGGTTTTTTGGTTGATAGAAGAGAAGAAAAAGAAGAAGAGCTTTGGGAATTTAGTCTGGTTGTTAAATGTGAGCCAATCACTACTACCATTTGCTATCATCGGGTTCTTTGTTTCACACCATTATTCTGCTTGTTTTTGTCTAACTTCATCTTTGCCATTCACCACCTTTCCGGCAAACAAGCAATGCTGCTAAGCCAATAGCTGCTATTGTTTTTGCTTTTGCCGATTGTTCCTTTCACTGTTGACAGTTGTTCCTTGCAATCAATCACCATTACTGCTGTGGAAGTAAAGAGGGGAGTGTAGAAGAGGAAAATAAATTGCTCTATTAGGTTTTGCTTCTTTTAATAGTTGTTTCTACTTAAGTTTATTAATGGTATATACATTGTATTTTTTTTTGTTGAAATTTGCATATTTTTCATTTGTCACAGTGGTGGAAGCAGTTGAAATTTGGTAAGGTTCCCTGTCCTGGTGCTTGTTCACTCTTGAACGGTGCTCACTCTATCTCAAAAGGTTTGTTTGAGTCTTTCTTCTTTTAATTTCTAAAGTCTCTTGCTAAAAATAGTGTTAAATGTAAAATTGATTCTTGCATCAATATAACACCAATTAACATATATAATTATCAATTCACACTTATAGTACCAATTTTAAACATTGATTTCTTGTTGAATGTGTTCTTCTTTTTTCATTTTCTTTTACCTAGAATTGACATAATATTTACAACTCATTTTTGTTGGAACAATTGGTGATGGTAAGTTCAAAGCTAGATGATTTGGTGGCTCACTAAATCTTTATTACTCAAGTGATCGCAAATGTTGATGGTGATAGGTACTTTTACATAAAGCTGACCAATGATATCTTTGAGCTCAAAATTAATGATTCCACTGCTGGAAAGGGAATGAGTATTGTCATTCAAGTTTTGAATCCAAAGTCAGTAAAATTCCTTGAGCTAAAAAGTGATGATGATGTATTGCAGTTGTTCAAAATACATGAGGGTGTAAAGGAAATCCACATTTACTTGGAAATAATTCCAGCTCTTCCTCTTGACACAATGTTCAAATTAGGGAGTGAAGGTATGTCTTCTTCCACACATGGTGTTAGCGGCACTACAGGAGAGTAGGCCTTTAGCAGCTTTTTTTTGTCAAACGCCACTAAATGATTACAACATTTCATAAAAACACAGTCAAGAAATGCGAGCAATACTAATGTCCGTAAATATAGTGGCGTTTTTAAAAAAAAATTGCCACTAAAAAACGCCACTAACGTGACTACATTTTTCAAATGTCGCAAAAATAATTCTTTAGTGGCATTTTTCTAAAATAAACATCACTAAGTTGCATATTTTAGTTGTGGTCCCCCACCCCTTTTGTAGCCAGGTGTGACGTCTTATCATCCCTCTTCCCTTTTCAGGAGCCTAAAGCTATCATTCATATTTACCGCACCAAAAATTGAAAAACTAATTTTTTTTTACGTAAAGTTGTCACTTTGTCTTATCAACATTCTTTTATTAGTTTTCATGTTATGAGAAAATAATAAATAAGTAGATTTACGAAAAACCAAGTTAATTTATTTATTTATTTTTTCTCGAGCCATCATTTGTGAGTATGCTTTAAACTTTAATAAAGTCTTTCAAATTGCTTTAAACTTTAATAAAGTCTTTCAAATTATTGCTTTTGCAAAAGAACCCAACAAATTTACATGTTTTGTTGTAGGTATGTTTAAATTATAATTGATGATATGATAATTACACAAATTTACTAAAATTTTTAATTATGATAAATCACTAAAAAATGCCCTTCATTTTTTTTTAGTAAAACAATCTCATAAAATTTTCCTTTGTATATCTATTATTGATATATAAATATATATAAAGGATTGTTGTATCATTCAATTTTTGTTTGAGCTCAAAAAGCTACTACTACTGGAATAGCTTATTTTACACAAGTTGATTATTGAATAGCATTTTCAGTTGGTTAAGACAATCACATACAATGATGATTAAAAAAAAATTCTTGCCACATTCCATTCCTAAACTTAATTACAAATATATTAAATCTTAAACAAGCTTAACTTACATAATAAGATAGATAGTCACAAGTCAAATGAATTTATAAGTTAAATAGCATACTAACTTGCTACATTCCATTCCTAAACTTAATTACAAATACATTAAATTCTACCAGGCACTAGCACTATAACAAATATATCAATATCTTTCATCTATGCATGTGAATCATGTAAATTTGCCATAGAAAGCACCCTTGACAATCCTCTTACTCAGCAGATTCATTGGATGAGTCTTGAATGCATCATCAATCTTTGGCACATCCACAAGCACACAAACACCTTAACCCTAAAATTGATGCATCATGCATCATTGATGAAAAATAGTTGTATATTTCTTTAAGTCTTTGTAAATATAATAATGAATTATGGATGAATCTTACTCTTTTATAATTGGCTGGGCCTTGAAGATCCTCATTTGTGCCTCTTCTTTCTCTTTTTTCTTTCTTAATCTTGAAGTCCAAGATTTGCACTATCGTAATTTTGGTTATTGGAGAATTTGGGAGAAGAAGCTGACAATGAGAATTCGAGGCTTCGAAATTTTGGGAAAAAGAAAGGAATTGGGGGGAAGAAGACAAGAGTCATGGGACGATGTCTTTTATGTTAAATTTTGTAGGATGCTATCTTGTTATATTTTACAAAAGTTTCCAACATATATTTTTTTATTTTATATATTTAGTTTTGTAAGGTAGTAGCCTTAAAAATGTTGCTATATTTAAATTTAGTGGCACTTTCACCTAGAAACACCGTTATGTTTTAATATTTTTCAAAAATTATTTAATACATATTTTATTTTATTTATTTATTTTATATATTTAATTTTTTAATTTTGTATGACATAGACCTATAGATCTTTTAGTTAAGAGAGTAAAGGCTATGAATGTTAAGAGAAGAGGTGAGACTAAGGGAAGATCGAAAAAGACTTGGAAGGAAGTAATTCAAAAAAAATATAAAGGCATTAGGGTTGGATGAACACATTGCCTTGGATTGGAATGTGTGAAGGAGGAGAATTCATATGGGCGATCTAACATGAGTTCAGATATTGGTTCATGTAGCCTACCCCAATTTCTTGGGATAAAAACTCTGATGATGATGATGATAATGACAACTTAATTTTGTAAGATAGTGATCTTTTTTTTGGGAAAAATGCTGCTATCTTGTTAAACTTAATGGCATTTTCTTTAGAAATGTTGTTATTTTGTTCAAATTAGCAACATTTTCTAAGATATACACCACTGCACATTAAAAATATGAGATTTGGCGGCTTTTTTACTGAAATGCTGCTAAATAAATGCCACTAAAAGTCCAATTTCTGGTAGTGTGGGAATGCTAGTAGTAGGGAGAAAGATAGGACTTCAAATGTAGAAGTAAGTGGTAGTGGTTCACACAATGATAGATTTAATTATGAGAATTTAGTGACTAAAAGTGAGTCTGATAGTGAACTTGAAATAGACTGTGGTAAGGAAAAGCAGTATGATTTTAGTAGTGATGATGTTGAATGGATGGTTGAGAGTGAGTGAGGATGAACACAGTGAATCAAATGATAATGATAATGATAATGATAATCTTGAAGATATTGTAGGGTTTGATGATAAAAATGAGTGATGATGGTAGTGATGTTGAAGAAGGGAATGTTGGAAGTTTTGATTCTAATAAAGAAGGTAACTCAATTGATAGAGCTATGGAAGGAATAAAATTTTCAATTGAGGACAGTGGAAAAATAAAGCTTGTTAAGGACATGTTATTTAGTAGTGTTTATCACTTTAGAGAAGTTCTTATTAACTATGTCATACGGGAAGGGATAAATATAGTAAGGGTTAAAAATGACAAGACAAGGGTTACAACATCTTGTAAGGAATATGGTTGTAGCTAGAGAATTCATGCAACTGTCACTGTTGATGGGAAGACATTTAAGATAAGATCATGTGAGGGCGAACACACTTGTATTAGGGTTAGCAACAATCATAGTGCTGCATTTTCTGTTTGGATAGCAAAAAAAAAACTTAGATCAAAGTTGCATGTTGAACCAAAGATGTCCTATAACTAGATGCAACATGAATAGAGTGAGAATTATGGGTTAACTGTTAATGCAAAGAAGTTGTATAGAGTTAAGAAAAGAGCACAAGAAATATCTCAGAGGACTTATGCAAAGTCATACGATTTGCTTCCTTTGTATGCTCAAATGGGAGGGATACAATCCTAGTAGTATTGCTGTCATGCAATTAGAAACGCCGGACATTAGCGTTAATCCAACATGTAAAAGGTTTTTTCTTTCATTTGATGCCATGAAGAAAAGATTTGTTAATAGCTGTAGGCCTTTTATTGGTGTGGATGGATGTCATCTAAAAAGACCTTATAGGAGAGCTTTGTTAGCAGTAGTAGCATTTAATGGGAATTGTGGGCTATTTTCAGTTGCTGTTGCAATTGCAAAACTTGAAAATAGAGATTCCTAGGGATGGTTTTCAGGGTTGTTGAGTTATGTGATTAGTGATTTCAATAGACCATTGACATTAATGAGTGATGGCTAAAAGGTATGTAACATCAAAGTTATTTCATATTCATTTTTTTCCTAGATTATATTTTCTCTATGTTTTGACTTTATCATGACATCGATTTTTGTTTTATGTTAGGGATTAGCAGAAGTAATGACAAAAATTTCACTACATTTAAGGCAAAGAAGGTGTGCTAGGCATTTATATAGTAATTTCAGACAATAATTTTAAGGATTGGAGTTGAAGGTCAATTTCTGAAAAGCTGTCAAAGCACTTAATTAATGGGAATGGAATCAAGTAGTGGAACTAATAAAGAAGGAAATTAATAATGCATATAATCAGTTGATGGATAAGCCATTGCATTTGGGGGCAAGATACACCTTTGATCCAGAAGTGAAGAGTCACCATGTTACAAACATGGCTAAAAGTTTCAATATATAGATTGGTAGTGTTAGAGGTAAACCAATACTCACTGTCTTGGAGGATATTAGAGTAAAGTTGATGAAAAGGTTTCATGATAGATATGAGAAAGTTTGTACATGGGATACACTTATTACCCTAAAGAATAGGAAAAAAACTAGATGCAAGCAAATACAATAATAGGTTTTATAGAGTTGTACTTGCTAGTGAGAGTGAGTTTAATGTCTTTGAAGGTGGAAAAAGTTATGTTGTGAACTTACAGCTTGGTGTTTGGAGTTGCCCTTCTAGTGTTTGGGAGATATCAGGCCTACCATGTAAGCATGCAGCAACTTGTATAATTAACTAAAGGGCTGATATTGAATTGTATTGTCATGACTATTACTCCAACCATACTTTCATGATGGCATATAATTACTTCATTCACCTTATCCATGATATTATTATGGCTAAGTTTAAAGGTCAAGATGATGCAGTTGAGACTCCATTGCTTCGTTGTATGCCTGGTAGACCTAAGAAGAATAGGAGAGAATCCAGAGAACCAGCAGCTGGAGAAAACAACGCAAGGAGAAAGAGCATTATTAGATGCAGTTTTTGGCACAAACTTGGTCATAACAAAAAAAACTTATACTAGATTTGATATTGGAAGTAATAAAAAGGTAATTCAAGATATCTTACAAGTTTTATTAAAGGTAAATAAGCTTACCTTTTTATTGCTTATACTGTGTTTATTTTTTAGGCGAAGAAATGAACAGCTGTAGGTAGCAAATTAGGACCTGATGGTAGCAGATTTGCTGGATCAAGAGCTACTGGTAAGGGATAAAGGGGTACTGGATCAAGAGTTGCTAGTAGGGGATCAACTGTTACCGGTACAAGATCTGCTAGATCAAGAGCTGCTGGATCAATTGCTATTGGTAGGGGATCAAGGACTGCTAGAAGTGGATTACGAGCTACTGGTAGGGGATCTATAGCTGCACATGTGATTGAGAACTTTGCAAGTGCCACGATTGGTTCTTCAAATGTTGGTTTAAGGACACAAACTAGTGTTTTTAGTGGAAATCCAAACTATAATGATGGAAGGGCTTCTCATGTATGAGATAATTATAGTGATATTTCACTAAGATAGATGTGTTGCTTCTTCTTTTTTTTTGTTCGAAGAATATGGTGATAAGGTTATAATGAGAAGCACACGGATATGTTGTTAGGTTAAGATTGTTTTTAGTTTTTTGTTTGAAGAATATGGTGATATGTCACTTTCATATTATAATGGTGAAATTTGCATTTTGTATTTCAAGATAATTGCATTTGTATTAAGAAATTTGCATTTGATAAATATTGAATTGGACCACTTCAATAGCTTAGATTTTAATTGTGTTCAAGCCAATGAAGTGGTTCCAACAACCTTGTTTTGGCAGGTTATTATATGGCTTGATGAGTTGTTGCACTCATAAAAAGAGGCAACAATATTAAAGTAGTTCCGTTGGCATTATATATATATATATATATATATATATTTGTTATATATTTTCTTTTGGCCTTATATTGATATTGAAGTGGTCTTGTTAATGAGTTGTGGACCTAGCGAAACAAAACGGAGCACCTTATCTTTGTTGAATTGCATATTGCCAATCACATTAAGCTACCACTCTCTGTACTTCATTCCCAATGACTTTTAAATGCACATATTGCATTTAAGCATAATTTAGCTTACATTACTTAACACTAATAAGTATCTTTTTAATACTAAAAGGTTTACAGCAATATTTGTTAAAATAACTTAGCTTACATTATATAACACTAATAACTAACTTAGCTTAAAATTAAATTCATTTGACATTATTCGCTAAATATAACTAATAAAATAACTACAAAAAAAGTAACAGCCATTCTTTTCAAAAGTTCACAGCACGCTCAATTCTTTTGTAATGCTCCATTGTAGCTTCAATTTCTTTCTTCATTCCTGTCATACAATTTTTAATCTCTAAGGCATTTATTCTTATATCGGTATCTATGTCGAAAACAGGACGCACAATTATCGAATGCTTTCATTGAAAAAATATATAATTTCTCTCTTGACAAGTAAAATAGAGTTTTGAATGGTTATGCTCAAATTCTGATATTCTTACAGCAACTCTTCGATCATACTTACAATATTTGTTTTGAAATTAAAAATCATATTATGGTGCATGACTATTGCTTGAGGAAGGTATGATAATATTCTTTGAATATTAACCTAAATTATAAATTGTGCCAATGGTTAGTTATGGGGTTTACACGAAATAATAAATTAATAAATACTAAACAATAAATAATAAGCAAATAAATCCACAAACTTAGTGCAAAACATAAAACACAAAAATAATAATTAATAAAGAATAAATAAATAAATAAACAAAAATTTAAAAGTAAAAAATAAATACCTTTCAAAGCCTAGTAGGAGCTCTTCTTAGTTAATCTGACTTCATTTCTGATTGTGGGATGTATTTAAAGTATTTTAAGAATATCTTGAACTAATTAAGGACATTTATGGAGATGTAAGGACACATGTGAGGACATGTGGAGGGTAAACAAGTGAGTTTCCTATCAAGGTACGATTATACCAAGGGTCAGCAATAAGTCCATTTTGTTTTCGGTAGTTATGGATGAACTGACAAAATCCATTCAGGATAAGGTGCCTTGGTGTATGATGTTTGTAAATGATATTATCCTATGTGTGGAAACTAGAGCGAAGATAAATGTGAAGTTGGAATTATGGAGACAAACGTTAGAATAAACTAAGCAAAGAGAAGACAAAATACATGGAGTATAAATTTACTTCAAACCAAGTGGAAAAGCATATATATATATATATTATATATATATATAAAATTTTATACCTAAAAGAATATATATTTATATAACTTTATATATACACATAATTGTATCTTTGCTCCATCATTATCATTTCCATGATGTCTTTTTACATATACAATATATATATATATATATATATATATATATATATATAAAATTGTATTTTTCTTTTATCCTACTTTAGCCATGCCATATACCTATTTACACGGATACACACACACACACACACACATGTTTACAACTTGTACATTATTCATTTTCATGATGTCTAAGGCATTTTATATATTTACCAGCACACTTATATGCTTATCTTCATACACATATATATCTTGAATTAGAGCACACACAAACAAGTCCTGCATTAACCTCTTTTACCTTATGGTGACTTCAACCAAGCCTTCAACAATTTCTTCCTACTCCTTTCCTTTTATCAGCCTTAATTTTTAGCTAATTTCAACCCTTAAAACACTCTAGTTCTACCTTCTTTCCACGTTATTTTCAGCACCAAAAATTTAGCTGTTTCCAACCCTTGTATAGGCCTTCAACCCACCTAAAACGACACCAAAATGCCACTGTGACCGGCTTTAAACTCAGCCCTTAACAACAACTAGAGACTATCCTAGAGCCATTCTTTCCAGCCTCTTCCATTCCACCAAATTTCTAGCTGAAAGCCACTGTGTTCACTCTTTTCTGCCCTGTTTTTAGGCACTATACCATACCACCTTCAGCGCCTAAAGACCCCCAATTAAGCCTCTTAGAAGCTCATGGTTTTGGAACCTCAATCACAAAACATATCAACCCCTACTTTGCTTCACCTGGTGGCCTTTACAAGTTTAATTTCTATTTTCTAGTCAGTTTTAGCACTACAGGATTCCAGCCACTTCCAGTCTTATGCCAGACTAGCAACTAATCTTGTTCAAGCACAAAATGTCGTCGTTCAACTCTTCTACTTCAGCCATTCCCAACACAACCCCTGCCTAGGCCACCACTGATCCCTCTTTATATATCACAGTTCTAGCTTAAGAACCTCCTTGTTCAGTTGCAATTTAGCTAGTGCCAGCACACATTTTCAATACTTAACCCTTAACAGCCTGAACACAACCATAGTAGTAAAGAAGCAAGGCAGGAATGCCCTTGGCTCAAGCTTGAAAACTCATTGAGTCAGCGGGCCTAACACCACTGCAAGCTGCCCCTGTTTCAACCTTGGGAATCCACTACTGCCAGCCACTGAAGATAGCCCTGTAATGCCGCCAATAGTTATACCTTTTCCCCTACTTTATGCTCTGTCCCTGGTCGATATAAACCTCACTGAAAGAAGATGAGGTTCAATGAAGAACACGAAGAACACTCAAAGAAAAAAACAAGAACAAGTTCAAAACGCAGCAAAGAAAAACAAAAAATTAGAGATAAAACCAAGACCCGTTGTGTAGAAACACAAGAACCTGTGGTATTAGACCAAGACCTGTTGCTTAGAAAAGCAAAGAACCTATGGTATAAATTAATGGAAGGTAGAAGAATGCCACAAGGAAGACCTTGATAAGTTCAAGAGTTCTCAAGAGAACAAAAGAGAAAAAGTCTCTCAATTTTATAAGTCAAATCAATTATGTTCTTCCCAAAGGGTTACATAGCTATATATAGGCAAATAGAAAACTTGCAGCATAAGTAATAGGAATCCTACTTTCCTAACTTGCATAATAGGAAATAGCGAACTTGCAGAACAAGAAATAGAAATCCTACAATACCTATTAAATAAAATGGAATTAGGCTTAAATTAAATTAAGGCAATGTTCAACCCAATAATACATAACTAAATAAAACAAGTATGGCATTTGGTCCAATTGCACTAGGCCCAATTTATGCATCCGGTCCAATTGCATTTCATCCCAATACTTGTAAATCTTCAAGAAGGTTGAACTTGAGCTTGGATCATGTTGTAGAAGACTTTGTCATCCTCCATGCTCAAACTTTGTTGGGCTTTCTCTCTAGCAATATTAATGAAACCAGCCAAGACTTGTTGCATTATCTTTGTTTTAACTCTTGTCATTGGACCTTCATGGATACTCAAAGGACCATGATTATCACGAACATGACTTAGGCTTTATGAGCTTGATGGGCCTCCATCACTAGTTCCCTTCTCTTAGCTATTGTTCTTGCTTCATCAATGGCTATTTCTATTTCTCTCCACTGCCCCTCATCTTCCTTTCAATTTCCTTTCACTCTTCCCCCCTCCTATTTCCTTTCTTTGCTTCACTTCTACATTTTATTTTTTTTCTTTCTTTTCTTTCTTCTTCTTCCTTCTTTTTTTTTTTTTAAGAAGACGTAGACAAGGTCAGGGATGAGAGAGAGAGAGTTAAGATGGGAGCCATGAGTGATGGAAGAGGCACGAGAGAGAGAAGCGGTGAGGGATGAGAGCCTATGAATGATAAGAGAGAGCATAAGGTAAGGGATTATGGACTTTTAGTTTGGTGGGATTTTTCCCACCAAACACGATTTTAAACTTTTTTTCTTTTTTTTTTTTACATATATACAAAATTATTTTATTGTTTATTTAATATGTATATACTATTTCTAATTGTGTTATATATATACATACACACTTAGTATAGGTATTTGTTGGTTACATATGTATTTTATATCTTTAATATATATTTTTATTTTTATATCTTTAAGATATATATAATACATATATTCATATTTATTTATTCTCTTATTTGATTTGATTTGATTTTATTTATATATACATAGATATATATATATATATATATATCTATATATTCACACCTATATATTAACATATTCTTTTTTTAATATATTTTTATACTTTGCTTTAATATATATATATGTTTATTTCCTCATTTTCAATTTAATTAAATTCTTAAAATTTAATCATCACTTAATCTAGAAATTTCGTATAACTCTCAAATCAACTTATACGCTTATCAATAACGGCAGTCAAAAAATCGCAACTATCATAATTGACGAATTTCACACAATGAAAATTGGAATCAACCATCAATTTAGTAATAGATATTTATGCTGAACTTGATAAACAATTCTTCAATAAAAGTTATCATGTTTGAAATGATCAATGGCCATCTTTCATTTCCCACCCCAAAAAGAAAGCAAAATCATCCATTTGCTTGCCCCTTTGGGCCTAATACTTTTTTTCAAAAAATCTTTGACCAAGGATCACCCTCCATATTGGGGGCAAATTTGAAAGAAAAAAAGAGAAAAAGAAGAGAGAAACATCCAATCGCAAAGTAAAGGAAGATTCCTTTTATAGTTGAATTCTTTTGAAAAAAAAAGATGAAAATTGAAAGACAACAAAGAATGGGAAATGAGACATGAAAGATGAATTGATTAATGACGGGCAAAATGCCAGAATGCTTTATCTATGAGAAATGATCCTATGGTTTATAACCTTAAAACTTATATTTTGGGCCTATTTTCTTTCATATCCCTTCACCTTAGCCTACATTACGTACCTTGAAAGTCCATTTTGATCGAATGTGGAAACTTGAGTTGAAGAATCATATATTAAGTGAGGTCATAATTTGGAGCTTGACAAGAGTTTTGGTTGCTAACAAAAATGGTTCCCAAGAAAAAAAAGGTAAAGAAAAAGGAAAAAGAGAGCGAAGAAACTAAAAATTAAAAAAAGGTGCTCAAATTGAAAACCCAAATGGGCAATTTGAGTCAAAATAAAAATGGGCGATTAAGTCCGAATCTTGAAATATGGCTTTGTCATATGGTAAACTAGCATTGTTTGAAGATCTCATGAATAATGGGGCAAAGTGGTTAGATAAATTTTGGAAAAATATCAAATTTACTTATCACGATTGATTGAATATTCATCATTTGGATGTTGTTACCTTTCCTTCATCCTTCAAAATATTCCATTTTCCTTGGATAAATTTGTTCTTATTTTTTGTAACTTTCAACCAGTTTCCATACTCATAATAAATCCATGAAATGTGATGGTATTGCATTTGTTATGAAATTGAAATTATGAGAAATAAATGAAAAACAATACTCATAATTGCTCCATGCATTACTTTAAGAAGAAATTCAAAGATGATAAAGGATAGAAGGATTGGTACGCGTATTGACGCCCTAAGGTTTTAAGTGGAAAATGCAAATGCATGATTAGATGTTGAAAGTGATAAGAGAGAAAGAGAGAGAGAGAGAGAGAGAGAGAGAGAGAGAGAGAGAGAATGGGGTTTCTCACAATCATTAGAGGGATAGACAGCTGTGATTTGAAAAGTCTTGAAGTAAAGAATAAACTGACAAAATGATGGCCCTGCAAACTTTGTAACCACAACCTTTGAATGGTTCTCTTATTTCTTCTTTTTTACTTTTTGACAATTGCATGCATTCATGACATTTGACATCCATTGCATACATTAAAGGTAAGATAGATAGGGATTTAAGATAGGAGGGAAAGAAATTTGAATTTATTTATCCTTAGTTGATAAAAGAAATTTGAATTTATTAATCCTTAGTTCATAAAAGTTTTTCTTCAATATAAGATGTCAAGGCCCGCCCGTTTATCTACCGTCGGCGAGCATCCTCTAGGCGCCCTCGCCCCAGGTTTGCGTTGACGTGTGAGGTTGGCGGTCGCCCACACACTCACTAACGTATTGTCTGCTTTGGGCAATCGCCACCCTTACGGCTTTGTCTCAAGGTGCCTGAAGTACCTTACAGGATATTTATCATCTTGAGCGCATGTCTATAGAACCCAGATACTTGAAGGGATCCCGGGTTCACACTGAAATGCGCTCAAGGTGATAAAATGTCCTGTAAGGTACTTCAGGCACCTTGAGACAAAGCCGTGAGGGTAGCGATTGCCCAAAGTGGACAATATGTTGTGAGTGTGTGGACGACTGCCAACCTCACACGTCAACGCAAACCTGGGGCAAGGGCGCCTAGGGGATGCTCGCCGATGGCAGATAAACGGGCGAGCCTTGACAGAAGATGTTAAAATTTTGCGATGAGAAATATTTTTGTTAGGATGAGATTTTGAAAATAAAAAACAGAAGGGGTTTTAGAAGAAAAAAAGGAAATTTTGAAACAAGGAATTTGAAAAAGAAAAATGTTTTTAGGAAGATTGGAAAAATGAAGAATGATAAGACTTATCGAGATGTTTAAAGAGGAAAATTTAGAAACAAATTCCCACAAATAAAAAACAAAATAAAAACTTTCAAATGAGAATCTAAAACTTCAACATTAATTTTAAGGATGAAAAGGATTTTAAGATGGGATATGGAAAATATATATCCAAAAGTGAATGCTTGGACCTTTGGATGTGAATTCCCGAAACCATATTCCAGATGTGAATACTTGGACTTTTGGATGTGAATTCCTGAAACTATATATCCATATGTGAATGACTGGACTTTCAAATGTAAATTCCCGAAACAAATTTTCTAGATGTGAATTCCCTAAACCATATATCCAAAAGTGAATGCCTGGACCTTCAGATGTGAATTCCCAAAACCATATATCCAAAAGTGAATGCCTATACCTTCAGATGTGAATTCCTAAAAATCATATATCTAAAAGTGAATACCTCAACCTTCGAATGTGAATTTTTGAATCATATTTTCGGATGTGAATACTTGGACTTTCGGATGTGAATTTCTAAAAGTATATACAGATGTGAATGCCTGGACCTTCGAATGTAAATTCTTGAAACAAATTTTCTAGATGTGAATTCCTAGATTTTCAGATGTAAATTCTCAAAACCATATTTCCAGATGTGAATACATGGACATTCAAATATGAATTCCCAAAACCATATTTCTAAATGTGAATACCTGGACCTTCAAATGCGAATTCCTAAAATGAAATCTTCAGATGAGAATTCTCGAAGCAAATAAGAATTTTTTCGGCTTTGTAGCACTCCGGGCACTAATTTAAAAAAGAAAAAGAGAAAAGAAGAAAAAAAAATTTTAATCCTTTAGGCATGAAACTTTCAAACCCTCCGGGCTCAACTTGCAAAATTCTTTTTGATCTACTAAGATATAGTCTCACCTCTAGGTTAGATTCTGTTGCTAAAAGTCATTGGTTGAAAATCCAATCTGATCTATTGAGATATAATCTCGCTACTTACAAAGAGTGGTCATGGCTTCTTTCAAATTCTATTTGCTGAAAATCCAATCTAGTCTATTAAGATATACTCCCAGCTTCTTTGTAAGTTCAAATTCTATTGTTAGTATGTTCGAAGGACAAGTTCCTGTAAATCATCAACTGAAAACCTAATCTGATCAATCAGGGCTTAGGTGATGAATAGAGCCCGCGACTCATATCTAATGAACAAAAGAATAATTTAGGCATATTCGGAAGCCAGATTCTTAAAAGTTGGTCCCTACAAGTCATTAGTTGTAAAACTTGACTTAATAAAGCAAGACATGATAATGAATAGAACATACAATACACATGTCAAATTAGGTCCCTGTTCTCCAAATGACAAAAGGGACCTTCAAATTACAGAAATGGATTATTCATGAGAAAAGGTATCCTGTGAAAATTATAATACCAAAAAAGGGATTCACTTTCACAACTAGAACAACATGGCGTGCACTTAACAGTTACACTTATTCTACTTTACAAAATTACAAACTAAATTTTTCTTTTCACTTTAAGATTTGTATTCGGTGTCAGTGTAGTCACTCAATGATTTTCACTTGTCTTTTTCATTTTAATTCAACTTTACTAACTTATTATTTGATCTAAAGATGAGTTAAATAACTCTCTAGGCATGTAGTTATCGTTTTTTATCCATAATATATTTCTGCCTAGAAAACAAATTGAAAATATCCCTTTTATATTTTAAGGTTTCCCCAGATAATTTACCTGTAAGTTTTTTTTTTTATTTATCTTAGCTCAATCATATCAGCCATTTCCACATCCTACAACGTACAATTCAAATCATTTATCGTATCCATAATGTTCACTTTATACTAGTTATCATCAAATAAATATCATACCAGCAACCCTAATATCCATAACTAATCATCAAATACATATCATATCCAAGGTTGCAGTCAATGATCATATTGACGTATCTAATAATCTTAAATGATCATAAGTTACATCCCATGACACAATTAAACTATACTGTGCATTGCATAATGTCTAAACATGTAACCAAAAGATATATATTTCTCATCTACCTCAAAAGAAATCAAAAGTGGAGCTCGAAGGATGTAGACAAGTACTGTGACTAGGTACGATCCCTGAAAACCCACACAGATACTCTTGCAGCTGGAGCCTAGTTCAAATAATCGGCAAGGAGTAAAAATAAGGGGTGAGCAATCCATAACTCAGTAAGTAGTATAAGTCAATGCAAGCTAGACTCATGTCAATCTACATGCATGTGTATGCATAAGCAGTAAATAAGGTGATGTGAATGCGTAACACTATACCCTGATATCAAAAGTACCAACACAAACACTTTAAAGGTTAAAACTGTACAGGGTATTAGTTGAAAGGATACCTTAGGTACCTCATTTCCCTGTGCCTCAACACGATACCTAAAAGATGTATTCATTTGACACAACACTAAGCTGCCAATAATATACACATCACTATAATGGTCAATATGTTTAGCTCAAATGGATTACTATACACTATAATTCAAATAGATTCACTATGCTTTTAGTTTGGAAAACAAATGCTTACTTCGATATGCAATCACAATGCACTAAATTCGTAACACAATCACAATGCACTTAGTTCGATACCCAATCACTATCCATTTAGTTCGAAACACAACCACAATGCACTCGGTTCCATACATAATCACAATACACTTAGTTCGATACACTATCACTATGCACTTAGTTTGATACACTATCACAATGCACTTAGTTCAAAACATATGCACTATGCATTTGGTTCAAAACACAATTACTATACATTTGGTTCAAAACATGATTACTATACACTTGGTTCAAAACATGATGACTATGCACTTGGTTAAAAACATGACGACTATGCACTTCATTTTAAAACAAATGAACTTACTAAAACCAAAAATTGATTTAGTTAGGCGAAATGCCTCAAAGTACTTAAAACGAATCTCAAAATCAATCAATTATCACTTTTAGGGAAAAGCCCCAATTCACTGAAAATGATTTCAAAGCTAATCACTTATCACTTTAAGCGTAAGCCTAAATTCACTGAAAACGATTTAAATAGCGATCACTTAACAATTTAGACGTAAGCATTAACTCACTTAAAACGGTGATTGATAGAGTTTAGGCATAACCCCGATCAATTAAACACTCACGGTAAAGAAGTGTCGCTCGCGACACAACACTGTGGCCATAATTTATTCCAGTCCCACTGCACAGTCGAGAGTTGGAGCTTATCTACTGGTTTTTCAGACAAGTATAATTTACCTAGAGTACTAGGCTCGATAGGTACAATTCACTGTACTGGTCTAGAGTAAAAAGTTCAATAGCCAGGTAAAAGAACCTATAGGAAGGTCGATAGGCTCAAAGTGACCCGAAGGTCTGAGTGTAACACTCCACCAGTAATCTAAAGCACAGAGCTCAATAAACAGCAATGGAACCTAAAGCGAAGCTTGATAGGCTCAATGGGTATGCCTACACTCAAAAACAATTTGAAAATAGATTTCTCGTGTAGCACGTAACTCCCTAGGGATCCTGAGATAACTTCCACGATCTCAGAGGAATGTAACACATAAGTCCCTTAGGACTCTAAAGATGGCTCCCACAAATGTAAAAACACTAGTTAAAATAGTTTTGAGTTTCAAATATGCAAGATTTTCGATTTATTTCAAAAGTCAACTCAAAACCAGAGTCTTTCAAGCTAAATCATTAGGCACGTCATTATAAAACTTATACATGAAGTAGCTTGAATCAAAACATCTTATGCATGAATCGTGTCTGCATCAATGATACATCACTACACATTTTGTACAGCTACCTGGTGTAATTAATGCAAATCATACACATGTACACTTAGTATTTCGTATATAAAATGAGCAAGGTTTATAATTTCACTTATTCCTATTCAAATCACTAGAAATTTCGAAAGCATAACGGCTTATATTTTAGCCTAACCCAGCCTGCAGAAAACGCTATAACACAGGTTCTATTCCATAATTTTCGTCTCAATCACAATTCAGACATATCATTACAATTCAATCATTCAATCTCAAATACAGTTCACTAGTCTTACCACAATCAAATAAGTACACTCATTTCTACACAGTGTATTTACAAGGGATGTTCACATATTAACTTAGCACATACAATATACCTCACATAACACACGAGCTTGACTAGCCACAACACACAAGGCAGTAAAACAAGGTTTCAATCTAGCCTAAGCAATATCTAAGATCACAATTCAATAATATCTTCAATCTTACCTTTACTTACTTCAATTGCCCAAATCAATACTATTGCATCGCTTAATTCAAACTTTAAATTAATTATTAATAAAAATTTAATCATCTCCAACAAAATGATTTTAGCAAACTTTACTTAACCCACTTACCTTATGCACTTAGCAAGCATCTTCTTCAAGCCTCCGAATCAAAATTTACTATTCCACTTCAGTCAAAGTCACTTAAACAAAGCCTTAAATACCGAACCTTAGAAATATTATTTTCACAGCCCCTTTTTGAGCACCCCGTTCATGCAGTACCTTGGCTTTAAACACCACCCGGGAGCCCTTTTATACTTCTATTTTCTTCTCTTTTCTTATTTTCTTCCCTCTCTCGTTATTTCATTGCTTCTTTCACCTCTTCATTGTTCCTTTTATTTTGCACGCCTCAATAGCACTTAATAAACTTTGTCTTTATGCACAAAACAACCACTAAAAGCCACCTTCACAGCCCTTAGCTAGCTTCAACCACACTACCTACCTACTCCAAAAGCAGTTCCAATTCCAGCCAAGGCATGCCTCTCGGTTCAGCCTCTGTTTTGCTGATAGGTTCTGTCTTTGTTTCTGCCTCAATAAGTTAGCTACTGTTTCTTCCTTTGCCGAGTGTGAGAGGCCCTTGCTTCTCTATTTTCCAGCCTCAATCTCGATCCAACTACCGCTGTTGTTTTCACGCATCTTTCCAGCAACTTGGCTGCAAGACTTCACCCTTTAAACGCCACTTCACAACAACAAAAATGGAGGGGGATGCGAAATTTAAAACACTCTCAAACTTCCACATTGTCTCAATTTCAACCTTCATCATTCAGCCCCCATAGAGTCCAAAAAAATCTGTACCAAATCCCATATTTTCAACTGTCTTCAAGCTTTCGTTTCGGGCACTGAACCAGTGCCACACAGCCCCTGTTCAGACCTTTACTCACCTCTTTGCTTTAGCTATGGTCTCGGGTCCGCTTCTTTCCTCGCAAGCAGCTTTAACCTCGCTTCAATTTCTTCCTCGTGCATCCACTGCTGCTAAGGACTCAATGGCCTCCTTTTCTCTCTGTTTCAATCTATCAACTCAGCCCTATACCTCCACTATGAATGGCCACTCACCAGCCCTTGAAGCCACTAAGATCTAGCCAAAGAAACAACTAAGGGTGTAATCGAGCCGAGCCGATACAGTGGAGTGCTCGAGCTCAAGCTCGACTCACAAACTCGATGCTCGGTACTCGGCTCGAGCTCGGTTGAACTTTAAATTTTGAGCTCGAGATCGAAATCGAGCTACTCGAGCTCACTCGATTAGGTTCGTTTATCCGAGCTCGATTCTCATGCTCGAACTCGAGTTCGAACTCGATTCTATTTTTATATATATATATATAAATATTATCAATTAAATACAATAAAATATAACATTTTTTAATAATAATAAAAATACAATATTAACAAACAAAAAAAATAATATCATCACATCTTTTACTGGTTAGCTCCGCCTCCTACCAGCTGATTCATCATCAAATCTTCTTCATTGCAAACCAGAAGTTAGACCTTTTACGTACAAATGCAAAAGCAACAACCCATCATTCTACAAGTTCAAGAACTGTTTTTTTTTTTAAGAACAAAGTTTGCAAACGCTGCTACTCTACTTAACTTTCTCTTGTCTTTGTTCAATTATTCTGAATACACAAATCAAAACATGCCTTTTTGATCTTAATCAGCATAGCACGTCGCAAATTGAAATCTTAGTTTAAAACCAGATAAAAAAAATCAAGCAATAGCATAAAAAATAAATATGTTGTAAATTAGCATATCAATTAAACCTTTAACCCTTTTCCTAATCACATCATTTAGGCTATATTACAAATACGATTACTGAATCTATACTTAAAATCGATTTAAGCCATCATCAATTTAAAATCGATTTAAATTTTAAGCCATAATCAATTTTTTTAAATCAACAACAGATGAAAATCAACACTAAAGAGAGAGAGCAACATGACAGTTAAACAAATTTGAAAAAAAAAATTTACCAGCTCGCGAGGGGAAGGCTGGAAGGGTGCGTGGTTGAAGTAGAGCCGGAGAGGAGCTCGTCGATGCTAGATCTGAGAGTCGAGGGGCTCGTCGAAGCCAGATCTGAAGGCCAAGTGACTCGCAGCACCAAATCTGAAGGCCAAGTGACTTGCAAGGGGCTCGTCGGTGCTAGATCTGAGAGTCGATGGGCTCGTCGAAGCCAGATCTGAAGGCCAAGTGACTCGCGGCTCCAGATCTGAGGGCCTAATGACTCGCGGCACCACATCTGAGTTTTGAACAATCGATTACACTTACTGGTGAAGGGGGACTGGATCTAAAGGTGTTGCCGATGTGTAGTACTCTGGACAGTTGTGGAGCTATGGGCTATTGCATGGTTATGGCCTATGGGAGAATGGGAGAGACGGAGAGTCAGAGGCATGTGTGGATGCAGCGCGGTCTGCTGAGGGGAACTAGAATGAAAACAAAATGAAAATAGGTTAGGGTTTAATTTAGGCATATATGTAATTTTAGGATAATATAATAAAATATATATTAAAATATTAAGTGCTCGATAAGGCTCGCGAGCTACTCGAGCTGAGTATCTTACTGCTCGAACTCGGCTCGCTCGATAACTCGAGCTCGAGCTCGACTCGATAAGAATCGAGTCGAGTTCGAGTATTTTTCGAGTCGAGCCCAAGTAGCTTGCGAGCACCAGTGTATCGTTTACAACCCTAGAAACAACCTAAATCTCGAGCCTATAGTCCAGCCAAAACAACACTGAAACAGCCCTACCCACATTTACAGTTCGAACTCGGGTCTCTCTCTCGCACATGGTCTGTTGCAGTTTCACACTTTCCTTCTTTTATTATTATTATTCTTATTTTCCTTGGGTCAGTAGATGACAGAAGTGAGGGAAGGTGAGGTAAATGATGAGAGACGTGAGAGATGGGTGAGCAGTGAGAGGCAGCACAAGAGTGAAGGGGATGGGAATGGTATGGCAACTCCGCCATCAATGGCAGAATTGTCGGGTTTGGTGGGGATTTTTCCCACCATACTTTGGTTTAAATTTTATATATATATATATATATTATATTTACCTATTATTACTATTATATATATTTTTATTTTCCATATATAGTTTATAATACATTTATTATTATATATATTTATTTTTATCTAGTATATATATTTATTTATTTATTAAATATATTAATCTCTTTAATATGTATTCGTGTGTGTGTGTGTGTATATATATATATATATATTAATTTTTTAACATATATACACTATATGTACACAAATATACATAGTTGTATCTTTGCTTGTTTTATATATCTATATATATATATATATTTACATTTATCTTTGTATATGTATATTTGTATATGCATATTCATTATATTATTTTTTTCTCCACTCAATCATTATATATATATATATATATATATATATATGGATGTACGTATGCATGCATTTACATTACATGCACTAATTGGTGCATACATTAACATTCATATGAAACTCGGTACAACATATATATGGCATACATGTAAATCTTTCTTGCATTTCCAACTTAATTATATATTAAAAATTTCATTCTCGTATATGGGGAAAAGTAGGTACATTCAGATTTCCCAAAGTCACTTAATCACACTTAGTAACCATACAAATTACACTTGAATGCATAAGCAGGGTAGGAGAATTTAGGGTTTTCACATTCACATCTCTATTAAGGATAGTTGCTTTCAAAGAGCCTTAAATGAGGAGGCACAATTTTCATTTTCAAAACCTCTATTGAGAAGGATTGTTTTCAAAAAGCATTTATTGAGGGAGCGCATTTTTTATTTTAGAAATCTCTATTGAGAAGGATTGCTATAAAAAGTTTGTATTGAGGGGGTGCATTGTTTATTTTCGAAACCTCTATTGAAGAGGGTTGTTTTCAAAAAGCCTCTATTAAGAGAACACATTTTTCGTTTTCAAAATCTCTATTGAGGGGGCACATTTTCATTTTTGAAACTAATATTGAAGAGGATTATTTTCAAAAAGTCTCTATTAAGGAAGCACATTTTTCATTTTCGAAGCCTCTATTTAAAAGGTTTTTTTTTTCAAAATTTTTCAAAACCTCTATTGAAGAGAGTTATTTTTCAAAACACCTCTATTGAGGAGGCACATTTTTCAGAACTTTTCAAAACCTCTACTGAGTAGGGTTGATTTTTAGAATGCCTCTACTGAAGAGGCAAATCTTTCATTAATTTCCAAAACCTTTGCTAAGGAGGATCACCTTTTGAGAATGCCTTTTTTGAGAAGGCATCTTTTTAAAAAAAAATTTCAAAAAAAAATAGAAGAGAGGAGAAAAGAGGAGCCATTCATGAATACACCTTCCAAAAATATTTAAAGTCTGACAAAATTATTGTCTGTATCTTTTTCTTATTCCTGATTCTCAGTAATAAACAAAGAGGGACGGCTATAGACAATTTTATTCGGACGAAAATATTGTTTGGGCAAATAAGAGTAGGATTTTTATCGAACTTAAAGCCTTTTGATTTTATTAGATCTCTCGAATGAATTTAAATATATTTTTAAATGAATTATGTCATTCTAGTTGAAGTCTGAATATGATCCAAATTACAAAACCCAAAATCAATTTCGATACATATAAGACCAAATTTCGAATAGAGAACAACTTAACTCCAATAGAGGGCAAGGCTCAAAGGTCCAATTTGTGTCCCTTCATATTTTGTTGGTCTCCCTTACTTCTTTACTTCATTCAAATTATATTTTTATTTTATTTTTACATTATTTCTATTATTTACTTATTTATTATTTAATTTATTTAATATAAATATTGTATATGAAAATTAAAAACAACCAAAAAATATAGAAAATAATAATAATAATTAAATTTTGGTTTTGATTTTGATTTTTGAAGTTTTAGAAACTAAATCATCATCAACCCCTACAAAGAAAAATTGTTGATAACAGAGGCGGATGGTAGTGTACCTTAGGAGGGGCCATGGCCCCCCCAAAAATTTTAAAAATCCTCTTATACGCATTATAAGAGGTTACTCTTAATATTTGACTGGTTGGCATTAGCCCCCCCTCCCTCCCCCCCAATATTTTTGCAAAATTCATGTACTTATTTATATGTATAATATATTAAATTAAAAAAAATTTAAATTGGTCCCTCAAAAAATAAAAAAAAATAAAATTCTATTGATATTTATTTATTTTTTTTACTTACCAATCTCTTTAACAAATATTTAAAATTAATTGGGTTGTCACAAATATTATGTCACAATCATTGTGAACTTAAAAAACCCAATTAAACTTTCAATCAACTTCAAAAATAAATAAACCTAGAATATTTTATAACTCATCAGCCACCCAACATAACTTCTTTTCTATTTTATTTTTCTCCCATATCCTTTGCACGTTTGCTTATAATTTTGCCCATCATTCTCTCAAAAGCAAGACTATCAAAATTATCAAGGTTTTGTATAATTGTATGTTAATTTTTTTAATATAAGTTTATTATTTACATAATTTTATCATTATATGAATGCAATTAAAATATTGATAGAAGCCATGTTTTCTACACACATGAGGACAACGAGGGCTTTTGTGAATGGAAATTAAAAGCTCTTCCTATATAGATGTTTGCATAGAGATTAGAGAAATAACTATAGAAAAATAATTATAATTTATTGTTTGCTAGGCTTCTTGTATAGTCTGCATTATTAACTTTAACAATTTAAATTTTAATGGGTTAGTAAATAGTAATAATTTATATAATTATGTTGGGAATATAAATTTTTTAAAGAATGTTAGCCAAATTATATCGATGTATTGTGTTTGTAATTGTAGTGATAATTTTGTTTTATAATTTATAAATAAATTTTATAAGTTATAAATGATATTACGTGAGTATAAATTTGTTAAAGAATTTATTATGAAAAGTAAACTAATAAATTTATATAATTGCAACTCTTGTGGATTCATCATTCATGGGTAAGCAAAAAAGGTTAGACTCATTTTTTAAAAAGAAAGATGATGATAATTTAGAAAGTAGTATACCATCCAAATCTCCAAGGCTTGAGCACCAAAGTCCTAATCAATCTCCTCCAAATTCTCCTATTGTTCGTGTTGAAGAAGTTAATATTCACTCCATTGAGCGTGATCCTGGATTACGTCGACCTATTTTGGAATATCCGATTAATCAACGGGATGAAATTCGACGAGCTTACTTGAGAGCAGGTCCATATCAAATTCATCTTTCTAGTTATTCATGTTCATTAGAAAAGCATCCTAGGCGTTTTCAATATTCTTGGTTTTCTCAATTCTCTTCTTGGCTTGAGTATTCTCCAACTAAAGATGCTGCATATTGTTTACCATGTTATCTTTTTAACATGAAATCCAACGGGCGACCTAGTTGGGATGTATTCACTATTAAAGGATTTAGAAATTGGAAAAAAGTCAATGCTGGAAAGGATTGTGCTTTTCTTAATCATATTGGAGATAATCCTTTATCACCGCATAATAATGCTGTGAGATCTTGTAAGAATTTGATGAAACAATCTGGGCACATTGATAAAGTAATGCATGCACAAAGTTCACAACAAATTTTGAATAACAGGTTACGAGTCAAGACTTCTATAGATGCTGTTCGATGGCTTGCTTTCCAAGCTTGTGCTTTTAGAGGCCATGACAGACACCTACTTCAAAAAATCGGGGAAATTTTCTTGAGTTGATTGAACTTTTGGCTTCCTACAATGATGATGTTAAAAAAGTTGTATTAGAAAATGCTCCTAAATCAGCTAAGTATATTTCTCATTCAATCCAGAAAGAGATTTTGCATGTTCTTGCTAATAAAGTACGAAATAAGATTCATGAAGATATTGGAGATTCAAAATTTTGCATAATTGTTGACGAGGCTTGAGATGAATCCAAAAGAGAACAAATGGCTCTTGTTTTGAGATTTGTTGACAAAGATGGCTTTATTAGGGAGTGTTTCTTTGATCTTGCTCTTGTTAAAGAGACATCTGCATTAACTCTTAAGAAAGAAATATGTGATATTCTCTCTCATCATAGTCTTGATGTTCAGAATATTCGTGGTCAAGGATACGATGGGGAAAGTAATATGCGAGGGGAATGGAAAGGATTGCAAGCATTATTCCTTAATGATTGTTCTTCTGCTTATTATGTGCATTGTTTAGCTCATCGGCTACAATTGACTCTTGTTGCTGCATTTAGAGAGGTACACTCTGTTCATGAGTTTTTTTAATAATTTGACTTTTATTATCAATTATGTTGATGCCTCAAGCAAACGTCATGAAGAATTACAAGCTGCTCAAGTAGCTGAAATTGCACGCATGGTATCTGTTGATGAGCTTGAGACCAGAAAAGGTGCCAATCAGATTGGAACTTTGAAACGAGCTGTTGATATTCGTTGGGGTTCTCACTTTTTTTCTATATGCAGTCTTATAACGATGTTTGATGCTACTTGTTTGGTGCTTGAAAATATTAAAAAAAAAAGGATCCACTTATTCTCAACGAGGGGATGCTAGTGCTGCATTAAAGTTTATTCAATCATTTGAGTTCATTTTTATTTTGCACTTGATGAAAGAGGTTATGGGTATTATCGATGTATTATACCAAGCTTTGCAACAAAAATCTCAAGATATTTTGAATGCTATGCATTTGGTTTCAAGTACAAAGATATTGATTCAGAATTTTAGAGAATCTGGTTGGAATGCTTTGCTTGAAAATGTGCTATCATTTTGTGAAAAGCATGATTTGAGTGTTCCTAATTTGAATGCTCCATATTTTGAAGGTCGACGTCGACAGAAACAAAATCAAATCACTATGGAGCACCATTATCATTTTGACATATTCAATGAAGTCATTGATTTTCAATTGCAAGAGCTAAACAATAGGTTTAGTGATCAAGCAATGGATCTTTTGACACTTAGTTCTGCTTTGGATCCAAAGGAAGATTATAAATCTTTCAATATTGATGATATTTCCACTCTTGCAGAAAAATATTATCCTCATGATTTTATTGAGCAAGAGAGATTGAATTTGAAATTCCAGTTGAAACATTTTGAGTATGATATGCACAATGATGTGAAACTACAAAATCTGTCTTCCTTATCACAGTTGTGCCTTGTTCTAACAGAGACAGAAAAATCAAAAATATATTATCTTCTTGACATATTGATTAGACTTGTTTTAACTCTTCCAGTGTCTACTGCAACTAGTGAGCGAACATTTTCAGCTATGAAGATCGTCAAAACAAGACTAAGAAACAAGATGGAAGATGAATTTCTTGCAGACAATTTAGTTGTCAACATCGAAAGAGAGATTGCTGAGACATTTAGTTCAGACTCAATTTTTGAAGATTTTGTTTCTTTAAAAGAACGTCGCTCACAATTTTAGATAAAATTATTTATTTGATGTATTTTTTTCTTTATACTTTTTTGTATGATTATTAAAATTTATAATTTCTTGCATATATATTTTATGTTATTAATACATAAAGATAGAACTCAACTATATATATATATATAGTTTTACATTTTTAGTTGGCCCCCCAGAATCAAAGGTCAAGATCCACTGGTTGATAATTAATAATTCAATAAATCAAATAAATATAAATATATAAAAATAAATTTATCCCAACAACTTGTCACCCACCATCGTCATCACACAGCCCCCTGCCACTAGCCACCACCATTATCCAATCAGATTCAACCTCCAAGTCGCAGTGCTCGGAGTTTACAATTTGGGGGGGGGGGGGGGGGGGGGGTGTCTATTAGGCAACCATTAACGTAAAAACTGCATAATTGACAAGAGAAAAAAAAAAAAATCAGTTCGAACACCATCAAACCAAAATCAATTGAAAAATTGAAAGAGAGAAGAGTAGAGGTCTCGTTTTAGGTACTCTCCTGTATTTTCGACTTGAGTCTCTAAATTTAGTTGGCATGGCTATTTTTGAAAGGAGAAGGAAATAGAGTAGTACCAACCATTAACGGACATAGGCCAAAAGAAGTATAAGCGGTGGCCGGGGTTTAGGAGTGGTGGCCGGCGGCTTCTGTCCATGGAAAAGGAAATAAGAAATTTTAAAAGGAGTGAATGTAGTGAAAAGGAAAGAAAGAAAATATAGACAAGGGCTGCCTTGTCTGGAGAGATTAGGAAGAATAAAATAACAAGAGAAAGAGGAGGTAATAATCTAGTGGACCTGAACCTACGTAAGTTTTGATGACAAGTTTCATTTTGCTTTCATTCGCTATCAAGTAATCAATATGCTTTATTTATCTAAACCATCAAACTTTTTTTTTTGACGTGATTCTTTTCTTAAATTTTTTATTTATTCATTTTAATTTTATTTGTTTCGTAACTTTTAACTATTGATATTATTATATTATTATTTTTTTGTTTTGTTTTGACATAGCTTTATCTTGATTTAACCTTATCTAACAATGATATTAATCAACTCTTGGAATATATATAAAATAATTTCTAAATTTTTTAGGGATTTGTCCAAATGGTGGCCAAATATACAAATTTAATGTGTAAAATAAAAATGTCTTTTAAATATTGTCCAAAATGTTCGACAAATATACTAAGAATTTTCAAAAAAAATATAAAAAAACTTAATATTTTGTCCTAAATGATAGACAAATTTAATATTATAAATTAATTTTCCGAATAATATTTGAAAACCTTTTCCAAAATGGTGGACAAGTTTAATTAATAATAAAAAACTTAAGACCTTGTCCAAAATGGTGGACAAATTTAATTAATAATAATAATTAACTAAATTAAATTAATATTTTAAATTTTGTCCAAAATGATTGACAGTTAAAAATTTTAAAATTAAAATTAAAATTAATAATATTTTAAATATTTTAAAGTTTATGAAAAATACATTTTTAATAAATCTATAAATAATTTAGGATTTCATTCAGAATGATAATAAATAAAATTTTATAAAATAAATATTCTAGGGTTTTGTTCAAATCGGTGGACAATAAAGGTTTAATAAATTAAAGATTTTTTAAAATAATTGTCCAAAATAATGAAAGATAAGGAATAAATTAAAATCTTAAAACAATATACTATATAATGCAATTTAAATAATAATTTTTAAGTTTTGTCCGTAATGGTGGTTAATATAAGAATTATTTTCTTTAAAAGTCAGTCCAAAAAGGTGGACTCTAAATAATCTAATAAATCAACTTTAAAAAAAGTATACATATACATATACATATAAATATACATATACATATACATATACATATACATATACATATATATGATAATAACAATAATATATTTTCAAAAATAGTAAGTTTAAAATGACAGACGATAAAAAATTTTTTTATACACACCGCTGATGATGGAGCTACTTTGAAAAAATGAAAGGGTTTATGATGAGTGTCGTGAGTCACCAAAAATAAAATTTCTTAACTCTACTATGTAGATAGCGGAGAAAGGGTCGAACCCACAGAGACTGAATTATTTAAGTTAATTATTAAATTAAAAATCTAATCTTAGGGTTTAGGGAAAGAAGAAATTTGGGGGTTTTGGAGACTATTCTAAAATAAAGAAAACAAGAATTATTAAATATAAAAAACAAATAGCAAAAAGCTTCAGTTACGAGGCATTTAATTATTCTTGGATTTAGATGTTGATCATTGATTATTTAAGATCATTGTCAATTAAGTAGTCAACCGTAGTGTAATTCCCCAGCGTCCAATTACACCTATCTTTCCTTATTGTGTTGTTAATTAAAGGCTCAGCATCTTAATTAATCTCTAACTATCAAAATTTACCTATGCTCAGCGTTATAGATTAAGTTTTAATAGCAGCATTAATATCTAGAAAGATTTGAGTCAACATTAAGTAACAAACTCACTTAGCGCGGTTTATTTAATATAAACCTTAATTCTCCTAGATCCCTAGTGATTAACTCCACAAGCAATTACGGACTTATGATTTTAATCTGGCAGTAGATTATTTAATTTAACTAAATAGTGTGCAGCCTATCTAATTAAACAAACAATCATTATAATGTGCTCAGAGAATCTTGGATACTTAATCAACAATTATATAATAGGTTCAAGAATCTCACAACATGCTTTTCCCAAAAATAATCAATTTACCTCATAACTGAATAAGAAAACTACTCACTAGACATATTCAAGATCATAAAATTCAAGTTATATATTATAAAGATTACAAATATCATGCAAGAAACAATCAAAGAAGCAATCTTTAATAATATAAAATCAGAATTAGTAATCAAGATTATAACTAGCAAGCAAGAACACACAAACAATATTAATTTAAATAAAGAAAACAAAATCAGAATTAAAAATAATAAAGAAATAAGCAAAATAATAAAAATAAAATTTCTATTAAATCTACTTTAAAACTAAACAAGAGAGAATAGGGGGAAGAGAGGGATGTGAGGGATGCTATTTATGAGAGCCTTGTGCTCTTTATATAGGCCTAAGGAAGAGTTTAAAAGACTTTCCTAAGCAATGTAGGATTCAGATAAGAGTTTACTTGAAAAACAAGTAATTTGACTAGTCAAACTCTTACCTTTATCTCATCATCTTTTTACAATTATTTTCTAAGTAAAATTCCTAAGGCCTATTTTTATTAATTAATTACAGATCTAAGACAAAATAAAATTAAGAAATTATCTTCTCTCAACAAAATCTGGTCTTGAACTTGTTTTGTTGGAATTTCTTCTCAATCTCTTTTTTCTACCCAAAATTTTGTACTGATTTTGTCCAGATGTTTGACCCATCAAATGAACTCCGATTTTTGCGATCTTGGACATTCTGGAAACCTTGAGAAGTCCTCTACAACTTCCATGAAGGTCACTTCTTGAGATCAGGTCATTAACTTGGTCAAATTCATCAATCTTTTGAACTGGATAGAAAAATCTGCACTTTGCTCTTTTTAGCTCTTTTTATTTCCAACTTTGATATTTAATACCTAAAACATAAAATAAACATTAGTAAGCTCTTGTAGGCATAAAACATCAATAAAGAAATATATTAGCACATATAAAATTCACAAAATATCATCCTATCAAATTCCCCCACACTTAGCTTTTGTTAGTCCTCTAGCAAAACCTAAACTAACTTCCTAAAGAACTAAATCCTAAATCCTAAATCCTAACTCACTTTCGTAGGAATCACGATTGCATTTAGCATATGCAATAAGCCTTTAGACCCCTAGGTCACCCCTAGTGGACGAGTTGTGTCTCGTGAGGGCTTTCAGAAGATATACCCACAAAATCTTTTACTTAAGACTTAATCCTAAAAATTCAAAATAAGATTGAAAATTTTAAAAATTAAGACTCAAAACAAGATTAAGATCATGGACATATTTTCAAATCTTTCAATTCTTAACTCATAACTTCAACAAGAGTCAAATAATCAAGTCAATCATATTCTAATCTTTACTTCTCATATTCATGCATACTTCTAAATAAATTAATGTAAAATTCACAATCAACATAACTGAAATATATAATATCAACTTTGCAATTATCCACTTTACATTACTACAAATAAAGTCAATAGATCAAGAACTTTTTCTTTTCTTTTCTTTTTTTTTCTTTTTCTTTTGAGGTCTCAACAATGGTTTCTCTAAGTGCTTACATGTCTTTTTATGCGAATGTTAATATTGGTGATACCAACACCCGGTTACTCAACAAGTAAGCCCTCTTTTAGAGTGCTTTGCATACTCATATTTTAAGTCACTTCAAGAATTTAATCAATAAGATCAATCAACTCAAAACATTGGAGTAGAATTTAAAGCTTTCAACCTCTATTTTTTTTCTTTTTCTTCTTTTTTTATTTTTTCTTTTGTTCTTGTCTATTTATCCTTTGCTTATACCAACTTCAATGAATTAATCACATTATCAATATCATACGAGCAATCATATTTAATCATGAATTCACATAAATTCTTTAGAAAGTACTCACTTCAACAATAATAACAATCAAAATACTCTCAATTTTCTTATAAAACTTTGTTTTAGTTTAGAATCAATCCTTAAAAGAAAGAAAACATATCATGATCTTTAAAAACTCTTAAAAATTTGACGTCTTATTTTTTTTTAATTTCCACTTCCTAAAAAAAAAAACACTCTATAGACTCATAAACCAATATTCCCCCCCCCCCCCCCCCCCACTTAAATCTTACTTTGTCCTCAAAGTAAGTCTAGCATGCAAAGAAGAATAATAAAAACTCAAAAATTAAATGGTAATACAAGTAAAGGAAAGAAATACTCCCTCGTTTTACATCCTTGGGTTGCCTCCCAAGTAGCGCTTTTGTTTAATGTCGTTAGCTCGACCGCTCCACCTTCCATCATCCAATCCCATACCTCAACTTTTTTATCGGTCTCTCGAGTTCCTCATTCTCAAGATTTTTACTTGTGTCTATTTCTAGCTCATCTTTTAGAACCTACTTTTCATCACCTTTTAATTTCCTCTTGGAAGTGCATAGTTCCCTTAAAAACTTGGCATCGCAAGGCACTTGATCATTAATTTCATCAAGGAGAGGAATATTAACTTCCATTTTCCTAAATGTCTTCAATGTCTCCTTGTCTTGCTCTTCATTTGTAGCTCTTGCAAACCTACCAGGAAAAGGAGGAAGGTAAGTAGAAGAATTAAAAGGAATTTGTTTATCACTTACCTCAGCTTTGAATTCTTTGATTTCAACATCCTCATAGTGCTTTATAAAATTGTCAAAATTCTCTCTCCCTTTTACATTGTGCATGTCAACAACTCCACCTTTAATATAGAAATTGGATTCATCTTCCCTTTCTATAAAGTTGTCGACATCTTCATGTGCACTTTCCTTGGATTCAATTTCCCTTTCACTTTTCAAGGTGATGTTAGTAACATTATCTCTTGGATTCTCCACAGGTTGAGAGGTCATAGCTTCAATGTTACTTAAAGAATTCATTATTTGACTCACATGGTGATCAATATTCTTAATATAAACATCAGCCTCTTGTGAAAATTGTAAAGTTTTAATCTCAAAAGTCTTAACAATATCTTCAAGAGACATACCTGATTCTTGAGGTGGAGGCATACCTGAGTCTTGAGATGGAGCTTGATATGTATCTTGGAATGGCACATTGTAAACCTCATATTGATTCCCATAACTAAAATTAGAATGATCCCACCATCCTTGATAGTATGTATCGTAGTGTGGTTCATAATTATAGTATGGGTCATAATCATAGTGTGGTTCATAAGCTTGCTCCATGGAGTCCTCTCACTTCTCGTCTTGGAAGGTAGTGGTGGTGGATGTTGTGGTGCTTGTGGCACTGCGCTTTGGGTTGCTTGTATATAGTCCCTAATCTTTTGAAGTTTGTGACTAGAATCCTTGTCAGACAAGCAATCCCTGAAAAAGAAAAGAAGAAAAAAAATTAGACTTAAAATTAAAATAATTAACTTAAACAAATTTCAGTCCCCGGCAACAGCGCCAAAATTTGATGAGTGTCGTGAGTCACCAAAAATAAAATTTCCTAACTCTACTATGTAGATAGCGGAGAAAGGGTCGAACCCACAGAGACTGAATTATTTAAGTTAATTATTAAATTAAAAATCTAATCTTAGGGTTTAGGGAAAGAAGAAATTTGGGGGTTTTGGAGACTATTCTAAAATAAAGATAACAAGAATTATTAAATATCAAAAACAAATAGCAAAAAGCTTCAGTTACAAGGCATTTAATTATTCTTGGATTTAGATGTTGATAATTGATTATTTAAGATCATTGTCAATTAAGTAGTCAACCGTAGTGTAATTCCCCAGCATCCAATTACACCTATCTTTATTTATTGTATTGTTAATTAAAGGCTCAGCGTCTTAATTAATCTCTAACTATCAAAATTTACCTATGCTCAGCGCTGTAGATTAAGTTTTAATAGCAGCATTAATATCTAGAAAGATTTGAGTCAACATTAAGTAACAAACTCACTCAGCGCGGTTTATTTAACTTAAACCTTAATTCTCCTAGATCCCTAGTGATTAACTCCACAAGCAATTACGGACTTATGTTTTTGATCTGGTGGTAGATTATTTAATTTAACTAAATAGTGTGCAGCCTATCTAATTAAACAAACAATCATTATAATGTGCTCAGAGAATCTTGGATACTTAATCAACAACTATATAATAGGTTCAAGAATCTCATAACACGCTTTTCCCAAGAATAATAAATTTACCTCATAACTGAATAAGAAAACTACTCACTAGACATATTCAAGATCATAAAATTCAAGTTATATATTATAAAGATTACAAATATCATGCAAGAAACAATCAAAGAAGCAATCTTTAATAATATAAAATCAGAATTAGTAATCAAGATTATAACTAGCAAGCAAGAACACACAAACAATATTAATTTAAATAAAGAAAACAAAATCAGAATTAAAAATAATAAAGAAATAAGCAAAATAATAAAAATAAAATTTCTATTAAATCTAATTTAAAACTAAACAAGAGAGAAGAGGGGGAAGAGAGAGATGTGAGGGATGCTGTTTATGAGAGCCTTGTGCTCTTTATATAGGCCTAAGGAAGAGTTTAAAAGACTTTCCTAAGCAATGTGGGATTCAGATAAGAGTTTACTTGGAAAACAAGTAATTTGACTAGTCAAACTCTTACCTTTATCTCATCATCTTTTTACAATTATTTTCTAAGTAAAATTCCTAAGGCCTATTTTTATTAATTAATTACAGATCTAAGACAAAATAAAATTAAGAAATTATCTTCTCTCAACAAAATCTGGTCTTGAACTTGTTTTGTTGGAATTTATTCTCAATCTCGTTTTTCTGCCCAGAATTTCATACTGATTTTGTCCAGACGTTTGACCTATCAAATGAACTCCGATTTTTGCGATCTTGGACATTTTGGAAACCTTGAGAAGTCCTCTACAACTTCCATGTAGGCCACTTCTTGAGATCAGGTCGTTAACTTGGTCAAATTCATCAATCTTTTGAACTGGACAGAAAAATCTGCACTTTGCTTTTTTTAGCTCCTTTTATTTCCAACTTTGATATTTAATACCTAAAACATAAAATAAACATTAGTAAGCTCTTTTAGGCATAAAAAATCAATAAAGCAAATATATTAGCACATATAAAATTCACAAAATATCATCCTATCAGTTTATTCGAATTCTTTTGAGGCATACTAGTGTTTCATTAGAATGGTGAAGAAACATTGAGAAAGATTTTTAATATTAGATAAGACCATTAATTAAGACCAGTATTAGGATAATGCAAGATTAAATGGTACCATTCATTAGACGGGCATTGGGAGTGCTAATCCTTCTTCACGCGTAACCTACTCTCGAATCTAGTCTCTGCAATATAAATTAGTCTTTATCCTTGGAGTCAAATAGGTAGCTAATCACACCTATAGAGAAAAGGATTGGTGGCGACTCCCTCTCTTAGATTTAAGTCTAGTGGGTTAGGTTTTTCAGTGCCTCGCCACATTATGACATCATGTATTGATTTTAGTAGGCTATTTTAGGTGCATTTAGAGGCTATTTCAAAGGTTAAATAAGTTTATACTAGGGTTTAATCATCCATTAAGGTTTAGTTGGTTTAGGGTTAAGTTAGGTTGTATATCAACTCATTCTTTCAAAATTCAAAAAATATATTTTTTTACATGCATTAGTTAGAGTAGTTAGCATTAGAATTTCTTGCATTTAATATTCCGATTGCATTAGATTAGGGATTAGTTTAGGGTTATCATTTGGGTCATTTTTAGGGTTAATGTTAATTAGGGTTTGTATTAAGGTTAGCTATTTCATGCATTATTTTCTAGTTAATTAAATTCGGATTGCGTTAGATTAGGGATTAGTTTAGGGTTATCATTTGGGTCATTTTTAGGGTTAATGTTAATTAGGGTTTCTATTAAGGTTAGCTATTTCATGCATTATTTTCTAGTTTTAATTAGTTCATGCATTTTTATTTTCATTTTAGGATTTTCATGCATATTTTCATTATTTGCATCTTAGACCCATATTTTTAAGAAATTACGTTTTTACCCCTTTAGCTTACTAATTTGTATTTTTGTTTCTTTTCTTTTGCAATTAATTTATTTTAGCCTTTGTAAATCACACATATCATCAAATATTCATAATTTGCTAGGATATATTTAGGATAATAGTACTCAATACTTAACTAGGCTTCACAGTACCAATCCTTGTGGGGTTGATATTTCGAATTCACCTCCGTATTACTTGCTTAACCACATGCACTTGCGTGTAGACACCATTTAGGGTCTATAAGTTTTAACGAAAGAAATTTAAGCTAATTTTTTTTCAAAAATTTCAAAAAGTTTTAAATTTTTTTGGGCTTTAGATGTTTTGCCTTGAGATATATTGCTCAAAATTTGGTTATTTCCCATGTCCCCATGTGAAAACCAAGAATTTTTCACAAATACTAATCAATTTAATATGATATTATAAGAATGTGATTATTAACAACTACGAGGAATATGAGAATTATAGGAGTTATGGATTAACGATGGAGAATTATTTAGAGAATGATTTATTTGAGTCAAATGGAATACACACACACACACACACACACACACACACACACACACATATAAAGGTAACTGGAAATAAACAAATAAAGGTATATGAAAATAAATATATGTATATATGTAAATATATAAAATTTTGAGATTTAAAAATGGACTTATATATATAAAAGTAACTAAATATATATTTGGGTATATATTGAATATAATGTATAAAAAAAGATAAAAAAAAGAAAAATAA
Organism: Heritiera littoralis; assembly: GCA_031772115.1. Classification (NCBI taxonomy): domain Eukaryota; kingdom Viridiplantae; phylum Streptophyta; class Magnoliopsida; order Malvales; family Malvaceae; genus Heritiera; species Heritiera littoralis. The sequence continues at coordinate 6,117,573 of JAPDPK010000032.1, read as the reverse complement.
ATAATAAAATAAGGGGTTAGTGGAGTCTGGTGTGACATTACCCACCAACCCCACGTGATGGTCTGCTAAACACAGACCATCACCTACATCTCGTGGCTTCATAAAAGCCAAAGGAAATGAAAGAGGAAAAGAGAGCAAATGTGGGTAAAGTCAGTGAGAAAAAAAAATAAAGGGAGCTGGCGATGAAATTGAAATGGCCTCTGCGTGAGAGATGAGCCCAACGAGAGGAGCTGGAGCTGGCAGTGTAGGTCGAACCAAGAACTCCTCTTGGTGGCTGAAGATGGCGTGAAACATTGTGAAAAAGTTGGCTGAAGCAATAGGGGCTCTAAACATGGAGGAAAGTCGTGCTTGAAGGTAGGGAAAATGATGCTAGTTGGGTTGAAATTTGGCTGATCACCAAGGCTAGTTTTCATGGCTGTTGGTACTATGTTAAAAGGTTTTGACAGAGAGAAAATGGTGTTGTTTTGACTGACCTCTTTGGCTGTTAAGGAGGCTTGAAATGGAGGTTCAAACATGGTCTCCAGTTGCAATTTTAAGTTGATGTTTGGATCTAATATTGGCTGTTATAAGGCACATGAAACAGGGGGAGTCGAAGCTGAAGGCAAGAGTTTAAGGCTAATCTGGGGTTTCAAAATTGAAAGAAAGTGAGAAGATTTGGAGTGGAACGAGAGAAAAGAAAGAGTTACAGCATGAGAAACCGAGGGAAAGCATTGAAACTACCACGAGCAAGAAAGAAAGAGTGAAGAAGCTGAGGTAGAGGGCTCATGTTGGCCTGAAACAGGCTGGGTGTGTCACGTCCCGTGACTACCTTTTTCACGTATTTCTATGCAACTTATCAGGTTGGGCTGTGTGTGATACTTCACTTTTCATATTCATTTAACTATTAAATATAAAATTCGTAATATCAATTACATCCCCTATCTTAATTCTCAAGAAAGTAGTACTGAAAGTAAGTCTAAATACAGAAAATAAATGATCATACCTCATATTATAAATCAAGCTGTCGCAGTGTCTCCAAATGTGCAGCTCGAAATCCTCAGATGTCAAATCTCTTAGTCCTCGAAAATCTGAAATGTTAATATTAAGGGGTGAGCAAACCACGGCTCAGTAAGAGAGTTATATGCAACACTTGATATTCAGCTACCTATATGCTAAAAATAAATTTTTTTTCTTTCTTTAAATCTTCCTAGCTGGCTCTAGGCTCACATGTAGGAACGATACTACAGTCGGCTAGGGATCCGGATGGAGTAAGGCAGGTATTTTAGAATACCTGTCTTGTCCCGGAACCTAGAAGCAACTGTAGAGAGTACTATATTCCTTGTTCTCAAAACGATATAATTTTCGTTTTCACAGAGTAAACCACTTATTTCTTTTCACTTCCGTATAATTTAAAACACGTGACAGTTCAGTAATAAAACAGTGGTTTCCTTCAATATAGTTAAAACACATGACAGTATAGTAGCAAAACTGTAGTTTACTTTCTTTCTCATCAGTACAGTAATCGTATCTTACAATTCAGTAAAACAGTAATATTCAATACAGTACCATTCGGTAAAACAGTATCTTGCAAATCAGTAAAACAGTAAACAGTAGCTACCAATTCAGTAAACAGTATACAATAGCTTTCAGTTCAATATCATGGAGACCAGGCAACACCCTAAATATATCATGCTATAATAATATCATCCCTAATAAGGGAAACACAAGAGATCTATGGCCATAATCTATGGGGTCCTCAGTGTGCACTGATCAGGTGTCCACTGGGACGCTGATAATAGGATCAGTATCTATCAGCACTAACACGTGACACGTGAGCATGATATGGGGCCTAACAGTCTCAAAACAGTAAACACGTGATATAAACCCCATTTATGAAATCAATTTCACTGAATATAAGTTCAATCAATCCATAAATATTCATAAGGAAAATATTTTCATCTTATGAATAGCAATTTATAAAATGTTCATACTGGGGTAATCATTCCCGAAAATGTTCTAAATATTATAGAACAGTATAAATCACATTTTCCATACGGTGAAAACAGTTTATAAAATAATCACTGTAAAACATAAAAGGTCATAACTGTCCTTTTTCACCGTAAAACATATACGCACGCTTTTCCGTGCTTTCTATCGAAAACATGATTTTCGAAGTTATCGGGATTCAAATCAATTATTTTTATGATTTATGAAAAATTAAAATATTTATTTTCCAAATCAACACTCCCGTCCCGTGTTTTCTCTGTAAACACATGCGGAGACCTTTTAGTCTCAAAACACTGTTTTCCACCTTTAATTACCTTTATGGAATTTTCTATAAACACTTATTTTCACAATTGAACCCATAAAGGCTATTTATAAAATCAAGTGAATATTTGGAGAAATATATTAAAATATTCACTTTGGTCCTTCTCATTTTTCACCTCGTTTCACGTGAAATATCACCTATCGGGATAAATTTAGGTGATTTCCTTTTTCACCATTTTCAAAACATGAATATTTTAAATTAATTATCAGTATATTCATGTTTTATGAAAACTAATCGATTTCTCGATTTTCATGGTTGGAAATCATTTCTCGTAATGAAAAATCATTTATTATGATTTTCGGTAATTTTTTCAATAATTTTCGGCAGTATAACGGTTGCCGATTGGCTAGCCTCCTACACGAAAAATACAGTTTAAATCTCAACCGGTAAATCACCACAATTTTTCCAACCAATCATTATTAATAGCATTTATAAAAATTAAATGCATAATTTAAAACATGTGTGCCAAATATCCTTACAGGCTGCACATGTCTCCCTTACCTATCTCGGGTAGGCGACTGTCTCTGGAAGGTCGCACCCGTGTTCACCTCGCCCGATTCCATCGACACGGTTATCGAGAAAATTTTCTGGAAATTAAAATTCTAAAATTTAGAATTTTTCCATAATTATTTAAATAAATAAATTATTTAAATAATTTAACATTTTTCGGGATTTCTTACCGATTCCCGTAATTCTCGGGATTTCTTGAAATTCCTTTTCTTTTCCTCTTTCTTCTTTTTCCTCTTTTCTTTCTTTTTCTCTTTTCTTTCCTTTTTCTTTTTTCTTTTTCCTTTCTTTTTCTCTTTTCTTTCCTTTTTCTTTTTCCTTTCTTTTTTTCTTCTTTTCTTTTCCTGGCCGGTTCAGGCCATTCAGACCGGTCAGATCTCCTCCATGGCCGATTCTCCTCCGGCGACTAGTTCTCCGACAGTTCGGTGGCCCCTCAGCTGGCCGGCACCACGGCGAGTCTGGATTTGGCCTCCGTTCATCCCGAATCGACGGCACGGCTACGGATCGAGTCGGTTTTGGTTCGGTCTCTTCCACATCTTCGCAGGCCCTCCTCCGTCGTTCTCTGCCTCTCCGGTGGCCTCCACGTCTTCCTCTTCCTCCGGCGAAGCTTCGGTGGCAGTGGCGGCAGCCAATTCCGTCGGCACCTCCAGATCCATTTCCCTCTTTCTTCTTGGCTTTCGCCGAAATTCCTCCCTTCTCCGTTTCTGTTTTCCTTCCGCCGCCGGTCGATTCCTTCTCCTCTTCCCTCGCAGGCGACGGCCCCCATCATCTCTCTTTCTTTCTCGCCGGAGACGGTGGCTGGCTCACCTGGGAAGAAGAATCGGGATTTTCCCGATTCTTTTCTTCTGTTTTCTTCCCTTTTTGTTTTATTTAATTCATTTAATTATATATACATATATATACATAAATTATATATACATAATACATATAATATTATTATTATATATTATAGTACTATATAACTATATTATATATATATATAAAGATATATATTTTTATGTATTATCAAAATACATATTTAGTATATATATATCTATTTGTTTAATTTAAATTACTTAACATTTATATATTTTTATAAATGTAGTAATAATAATAATGATAATAATACAATATATATATATATTGTATTTACAATATATATATATATATATGTACAATTCAAATGTAAAATCATATTTACATTTCTTGTCAAATATGTATATACTCATATATACATATTATGTCATATCTAATACTTAGGTATTATTTAAATTTATACAATAGTATATATATCTATATATACCTCTGTATATTAATATATACTATATAGTATATCAATACATATGTATTTGTATAAAAATACATTTATATAATTTATAATTATATAAATATATTTCTCTTTTTCTTATTTAATTTGGATTCCCATTTATCCAAATTAAATCTCCTCTTTCCATTATTTTTCATAATTCCAATTTTATTTTACTTCACTCGTATTTCTCGATTTATCACTTCCTCAATTTTCGGGATTTCCACCAATATCCCGTTCTCATAATTTTATTTATTTATTTATTTCCAATATTTATTTTCTCCAATATTTATTTTCAATAAATGGAAAATTACGGTTATCACAGGGTGTGATGGAAGGAACGATGGAAACAACCAAGCACTTTGATTTACTCTTGGTGTTGCTATTGAGGCTGTAACAGGGGTTAGTTGGGGGCAAAAGCAAGTTGTTTGAGGTGTGAATGAGGAGCTTTAAGGGGTTGAAACGAAAGCTAACCCAATTGAACAGGGGCGCTGTTCCTAGCTGAGAAAGAAAAGGAGAAAACTACAGCAGATTGTAAGCGAAAGAGAGAGAGAGCAGGAAGGTGACGTGATCAAGGAGGAAGAGTGAAAAAGTGGACACGTGAGAGAGGAAACCAAGTTGAAGTAGTGGCTTGGGAGCATTGGAACTTGGAGGTTTTGAAGGCTAGAACCGTGAGCTATCGGGGTTGGCTTTTAGACAATGTCCAATGAGTTTTGTTTTGGAGATTAAGCAAGATTTTTGGGGCTCATAAGATGATGATGAGATGTTGAGTTAAGTGTGGATTTAGCCTTTGTTGAGGTAAAGCTGAGAGGAAAGAATTGAAGTAGAAAGAGAAAGTGCAACAGTAAAAAGAGAAGTGAACCCGAGAAGAAGAGCAAATGCATTTTGGCACTATTGAAGCTCAGTGTTTTGGAGACAGTGAAGGCCAACTCTTGGCAAGACAGTAGTTGCTTGAAGGATTGGACAACGGCAAGGTTCAAGCTGCTGGTAGCAGCTTCTTAGTGAACCATGAGTTTAGGCCACATGTTGGTACTGCATTGAGAAACTAAATGCAAATAGCTAGTGCCACCCTCTTCTCCAAGCCTTGCACTTGACATGGGTCGCTGCTTTGGTACCAAAATAGGGAGGAAAAGGTATTGGCCGAGGTGCTAAGATAGAAGGACAAAAAAAAATGGCATTTGACTTAGGCTGAGTTAGAGTGATTTTAGATGGTAGAGCAAGGCTGGTTTTAGACATGAGCAAGAGCTGATTTTGGTGTTAGTGAGGTTCGGGTATTGGAAGAAATAAATGTAAGATTTATTCATTTTATTTCAATTGAATATATATATATATGTCGGGGGATTCATACTAATATGTTATGTGAAAATGGCTTGATAAAATTTAGGGATTTGATGTTGAATTAAGAAGAGAAAACAGAAACTACAGCAAAGAGCCACATTCGGGTGGCATTGTGGACGCCCGTAGCTTACTTCCAGTGGATCGGTTGAGTTATTTTAAAGGTAAAATTTAGGCCTCTTGCATAATGTAATTGTATAATCATGTTTATACAATTATATATATTTGTTGGATAATATCTACATGTGTATAGATGCAAAAGCATGGATAAGAAGGAATTATATATTTATTAAAGGGATTGATCGGTAAGAAAACGATTAAGGAAAAGTTTGTAAAGACTAAACATCGATCCAAGATTTATATATATACACCTCTAAAGATGAAGATATATATATGTATATATATTATATATATATTAGAATTATAATGCGGAGTTAATCTTGGACATGATAACGACTTTGAATAATTGTGTGTAGTTTCAATTGCATGTTTTAAAAATAGTATTGGGCTATGAGTATATGATTGAGATAGTATTGAAATGTTTGTAGTGACTTTGACTTGAGTAGAAGAGTAGATTTTTATCGGGGGCTCGAAGAAGATATTGGCTAAGAGCATTAGGTAAGTGGGTTAAGTAATGTATGTTAGCATCATCTCGTAGAATGATTTTAAATTTGACAAGTATTTCAGTTTATTCTTACGTGAAGAAAATACAAAAGTTATGGCTGTACAATAAGGTATACTTGGTTTACAAATTTGGTTTATGTTTGGACTGGACAAAAACTCATTTCCTACCTTGTGTGCTGTGACCAGCCAAACGTGCACGTTGGATTAACCGAATTGATGCATAAGTGCATTCTCATATTGCATATTTTGAGATGAGCTATTTAATGTCTATATTTTGACGAATTGCATCATGTTTTCAATTGTAAAGTTTTGGTTTAAGCTACCCCTTTGAAATAAATCGAAGCCTTCGCATATTTGGAACTCAAAATTGATTGAATAAGTGTTTTGAAATTCGTGGAAGCCAAGTGCTACACAAGGAAATTGTTTTCAAACTATTTTTGAGTGTAGGCATATCCTATGACCTTCGGGTCATTTCTAGCCTATCGAGCTTAGCTCTAGGCCTTATTGCCCGTCTATCGAGCTTTGTGCTCTAGACTATTGTATTGTACCTATCGAGCCTAGCGCTCTAGGTAAATTGTTAGGCTTGTCTGGAAAACCAGCAGACAAGTTCCAGCTCTCGACTGATCAGTGAGACTGGAGTATCGCTCTATGGCCATAGATTTAGTGTTGCTTGCGACACCATTCCATCACTAGCTAGGATGGATATCGACTGATTGATTGATTAAGGATCATTGCCTAAACTCTACTAACTACTGTTTCATTATCAGTACTATTTTCAGTGAATCGAGGCATTATGCCTAACCGTTATCGACTTCTTGATTTATGACTCATAGATTATTGAAGTCCATATTGATCGAAATCATTATAGTATTTGTTGATTGCCTTATCAAAGTGGTTATTGATTGACTTATCGAATTATATTAATCGTTTATTTGAAATGCATAGCAAACTGAGTTCAACCGAATGCATAACGAATTGATTTAACTGAATTGCATGGTAAGTTTGTTTTAATTAAGTGCATATTGAAAGTGTTTTACAACTGAAGTGCACGAAGAAGTGTTTGATTTAATACCATGCTTAAATACCACGCTTACTTATTACTCCAGCACTGTTTTCTACACGTGCATGTAGATCGACATAAGTCTAACATGCATTTACTTAAGGTACTTACTGAGCCGTGGTTTTGCTCACCCCTTTCTAACAACATCGCAGATCATACGAGCTAGACTCCACACTTAGAGTTTTGGGAGCAAGGCCTCGAGGATGATCTTTAAGTAGCGATACTAGCCTGAGTCCTCCGAGTGCTGTTTTTGTTGCTCTTGAGGTATAAAAACGATTATTTTGTTATTCATGTATGACATTTTAAATGCACAGTACATGCTTATAGAATTTTTGGGATGTAACTTAGGATCGTTCTAGATTATTATAGATTCATATGATTATCGAGTGCGATCCAAGAAGTGAATTGTGAAAACTATGAGTTATAATATGCCATATATATATATATATATATATTATATATGTAATTGATGAATTTGGAAGTGTGTGTAATATATAGTGAAATAGACTGAGAATTGTGGATTGGAAATATGCTGTTGGAAATAGTTGATTATTTTGCAGGTTATTAAGTTGGGGAAAATCGATTTTATATAAGGGGGAGTTTTCGACGTTTTTCTTTTATCAGTTTAATATTGAATTAGAATATTAAGTAAGTCGAGTGGTCTTAAGAGATGGCAAATTAAACGGTGAATGTAGATCAAAATTAAGAATGCGAATTCAGTTTAGAGGTGACACTGACAGCGAATACAAACCTTAAAGTGAAAAGAAAAATTTAGTTCGTAAATTTGGTAAATAGTAAATAAAGTGTGAGTGTTAAGTGTACGTCACGGTCTTCGGGCCGTGACACCCCATGATTGAGATTATGATTGAGACTGATTTTGATCTTTGGAAAAGCATTATTATTGGGACGCACGAGTTGAATTCTTGAACTTACCTTGTTCTAATTATGATTTTTCCAATTTTATGCACTGTCTTAATCATTGATTTGTATGCATGTTTAGAGAAGGATTATGTGAATATAGGATTGTACTTGTCTTTGAAGTGGTAAGCATATCCTAGAATTTGTTTGATATTCTCTCAAGGCAAAATTTTTAGCTCACACTTAGTTAAAAAAATGATTTAGGCCATCATTGGATCGTTTGAGCTTTTCAAGCTAACCTTGTACATACTTGTCCTTAGTCATCCCTCTTCAAAAGCATGTAATTTACTAGGATATATCATGAGCTTTGTACATATTTGGGTAGATAGATAGGATATACAAAAAAAAAGGAAAGAAGAAAGAAAGAAAATAAATAAATAAATAAATAACAGAAAAATAGAAAATTCAAAAAAATGAAAAAGAATGAAAAATGAAAAAAATGGAAAAATAGAATAAAGTGTGTAACAAAATAAGAAGAAAATAAGTTTGGGAGATTTAATTGAAGCTCAAAACATAAAGATCCTAAAGTGTAATGCATGATTAGGGATTGTTGAGCCTAAATTGACCTTTAACATACCTTTTGTCACGGTCCAAAATACCAAATAATTTACTAATTTCACATATATAAATCACATTCGTAGGTTGGGCTTGTCTACAGTGTCAATTAAACTCCAAATAAAAATTTATTTACTTATATACAATCCTAGGATGCGAAAATTTATTTACATCAACAAAATATCCATAATTACAATCCAAGTTTAGAGTACGTAAAAGTAGTATTATACAAAATTTGAATACATGAAATAAAATCCGTATACCTCGACGAATCCGAGAAATTACCAAAGGAATATCGAAATCAGGTCCTCCTGAACTAACAGACTCGAAAGTTGATATAATGTATCCTATATGCAATTTCATAAAACGAATGTTTATATAAAAAAAAACATGAATTTAAACATAATATAAAAACTGGCACGATCTACTCGGAAGGATACTATAGTGGGTTAGGTAACCGAGTAGAGTATGGGAGGCACTTTGGAGTACCTATCGTGTTCCAGTATCCAAAGCCACCATAGGGAATTTATTTGATTGAATTAAATCATAAATTCAATATAAATTCAATATATTACAAAAGATAATATAAAACATCAGAAATTAAATAAATTCTCTGTAAACATTTTAAATAATGTTTATATAAATTTTCCATCAGTTATTCAAGTAAATAATTTCACAAAACGTATTATTCATATCGACAACCATATCATACAAATAAATCAAATATTGAATTATAAATCAAACTAGGAGTGCTTGGATTTAAGTTAGCCAGGGATTTACTACCTCAATATAAATTAGTGTGGAGACTAGGCTACACCAAATGAACAAATGCACTACAATAGACATATGGCCATAGTCAGGGCGCCACAGTGTGAGCACTAGCCAGGTGTCACCTGTGGGAGCTAGAAGACTGGGCTAAAATCAACAACAATCAGAACAGAATGAAAATGCATGTACCCGAAGGTAGCTAAGAGGCCAACAGCCTGTAAAACATTTAAATAAATATTTTAGAGTTGTTTACGGAGATAAATTTAAATAGACATATGTTAAATAAATTCATATAATCATATAATCACAAAATCATAAAATCAATGATATTATTTAACAAAACATAATTATCAAAACAATATTAACCTTGCAAATATTCAATATGAATCTCACAATGATAGAATGTCACGACCCGTGACCACATTTTTACCCTTCTTATACACAACTTAACGGTTGGGCTGTCTGCGATACTTCACTTGTACTGACTGTTAATAAATTTTACAATGTATTGTTTATATCATACACATCCCCTATCGTAACAAATCAGATAAGTAGTACTGTTGACGTGTCTAAATACAGAGAATAAATAATCATACCTCAAATAATCAGTCGGTCTGTCACATTGTTCTTCGTGTACAGCCAGGATCCACAATCCACTGAACTCACCAGCATCAAAACCTGAGATGTTTAATATTAAGGGGTGAGCAAAACCACGGCTCAGTAAGAGAATTATATGCCTCACTTGATACTCAGCTTCCTATATGCTGAAAATCTTTTTCATTTTTCCTATGGGCTCTAGGCTCGCATGTAGGAAAGATACTACAGTCGGCTAGGGATCCGAATGGAGTAAGGTAGGTATTTTAGAATACCATACTTGTTACGGAACCTAGAAGCAACTGTAGAGAAAAATTTTCCTTTTTTGTCTTGAATTAATAAATCCTTTTCCTTTTTAATCTTTCATAATCTTTTTCATATTCCTTTCAAAATAATGCTTCTACGAAATAAAGCCTTTAAATAGAATAATTAATATCCGTATATTCCTTGAAAGAATATTAGTTAAATCATCATCTTATTTCTTTAAAACTTATTTCATGTTTTAATGTACTCTCTTAATTAGTTCTGTCCGTTAAAAAGCAGAATAAGCTATTAAAATCTATTTCATTCTTTGACATTTGTCGAATTCACGAATCACACTCACTTACTTATCGTCACAATATCCTACGATTTCTCATACTAACATCGGAACACGTGTAGCACTTAGTTCCCGAAGGACTCTAGAGGTGGCTCCTACTGTTCAATCATCGAGTCTCTGCTCGGTATGGCCTGTACTGAAATATCGGAACACGTGTAGCACTTAGTTCCCGAAGGACTCTAGAGGTGGCTCCCACGGTTCAATCATCGAGCCTCTGCTCGGTATGGCCTGTACTGAAATATCGGAACACGTGTAGCACTTAGTTCCCGAAGGACTCTAGAGGTGGCTCCCACGGTTCAATCATCGAGTCTCTGCTCGGTATGGCCTGTACTGAAATATCGGAACACGTGTAGCACTTAGTTCCCGAAGGACTCTAGAGGTGGCTCCCACGGTTCAATCATCGAGTCTCTGCTCGGTATGGCCTGTACTGAAACATCGGAACACGTGTAGCACTTAGTTCCCGAAGGACTCTAGAGGTGGCTCCCACGGTTCAATCATCGAGTCTCTGCTCGGTATGGCCGGTACTGAAATATCGGAACACGTGTAGCACTTAGTTCCCGAAGGACTCTAGAGGTGGCTCCCACGGTTCAATCATCGAGTCTCTGCTCGGTATGGCCTTTTCCGTTTGACATATTCCATGTCATGTAAAATATTTCCCTTTTTAACATGTCACCTATCATTTATGGATTTTAATATAGACGTTAATCTTGTCGTACTATAAACCCTGGAGGGTAAAGGACTAAACCGGTCAAATCTATGACCATAATCTATATTGTCCTCGGTGGATCACGGATCAGGTGTCGACCGGGACTAAACATGTCACATATCATGTATCAGCATGATAAGAATACCAACCAGTCTCAAAACCGTATTTTTTCATCGGAAAATACACCTTATGGAATTTATACAATTATATAATTCCATGATTTAAAACCATAAGGGTTATAATCCTTTAGTGAATATTGATAAAAATATCCATAAAATATTTACTATATTTCACTTCATCTTTCGTCTCGTAATTCGTGTAATTTATCTATTTCGAGAATTTTCGGTGATTTCATTATCACCATTCTCGAATACATGAATATTCTAAAGTTCCATCTCATTATATTCATATTTTATGAAATTTAGAAATTTCCTCATGTCTCGTGATTTACTATCGAAATTCGGAAATAAATCATTTAATATGATTTTATAAAGTTTTTTCTAAAATTTTCGGCAGCATAACGGCTGCCGATTCACTAACCTCCTGCACGGAAAATACAGTTTAAAATCTTTCAGCCAGTACTTCTTCCCAAATTATTTTCAGCAATTCATGCATCATAATAATTTTCATAAAATAATTGCATAAAATATTTCAAATTAAATTATGCAGACTGAGTATCCTTACAGTGCTGCACATGCATCCCTTACCTTTTTTCGGGTCGGCGAATTTCGCTTATCGATCACGCCCGCACTCCATTTCTCCCGATTCCTTATCTCGATTGCTGAAAATAATTTCTGGAATTAAAATTCTAATTTTTAGAATTTTTCATAATTTATTTAATTTTTTTCTGAAATTAAATCTCCGAGAAATTTCTTACCGAATTTTGTAAAATCCCGGGTTGTCGAATTTTCGAGAATTTTCCGAATTCCCGAAATTCTCCTTTTTCCTCTTTTTCTTCCTTTTTCTTCCTTTTTCTTTTCTTTCTTTCTTTTCTTTTTCTTTTTCTTTTTCTTTTTCCTTTTTCTTTTCTTTTTCTTTTCTTTTTCCTTTCCTTTTTCTTCTCCCTTTCCCGGTCAGACCGGTTCAGAGCCTTTCCTCGCCGGTTCCTCGCCGGCGGCCGGTTCTCCGGCGGCTCGTTGGTCCCTCAGCTGGCCGGCGTCGAGGCGAAGCTGCCGGTGGTCTCAGCTTGGCCTGGATCGGCGGCACGGCGGCGAATCGAGGCGGTTTTGCCTCGGTTCTTCTTCCTCTTCGCCGGCGTTCCTCCGCCGTCCATTGCGTCACCGGTGGCTTCCATCAGCTTCCTCTTCCTTCGGTGAAGCTTTGGTGGTGGTGGCAGCCACCGATTCGGTCGGCGTCGCCGTCGGCCATTTTCCTCTTCTTCTCCGGCGTTTGGTTCTGTTTTCCGTCGATCCCGTTCCGTTTCTTCACGCCGCCGGTAGCTTCCTTCTTTTCTCTGGCCGGTGGCGTCCCGCCTTCCTTTTCCCCTCGCCGGCGGTGGCAGCTCCGCCACCGGCGGTCTGGCAGGAGGGGTCGGGGTTCCTCCCCGATTTTCTCCTTTCTTTTTTTTTTTTTCTGTTTTATTTCCCTTTCTATTTTTGTTCTCTTTCTATTTTTAGTATATACATACTATATACTATATATTATGTCATATAATTTATACATGTAATATATACTATGTATTATACATATATTATTATTTCATATATATTGTAATACAATATATATTATATATAGATTATATATATTGTACATTACAAAATATATATATCTAGTATATATATATATATTTATATTTATATACTTTAGAATAAATAACATTTATATATAGAATTATATAAATGTTATAATAGAATATATATATATACCTATAAACTTTAATATAAAATAACATTTACATTTTCTATATATGTATGTATATATATATATTTATATATACATAAAATATTATGTTTATATATATATGTATTAATTAAATTCATGAAATAGTTTATATATATATACACCAACGTATATTAAAATATACCATATAGTATTTTAAATACATACGTATTTGTATAAAATACACTTATATAAAATTTGAAATTATATAAACATATTTTATTTTCATTTCTCGTTTTCCTTATTTAATTTGGATTTTAATTTATCCAATTTAATTCTTTTCCTCTCCCTATTATTTTTTATTTTCACTTCCACTTTAATTTCCTTTACAACAATTTTTTTCGATTCTTTCACTTCCTTAATTCTCGGGATTTTCACCAATATCCCGTTCTCGCAAATTTTATTTCCTCTTATTTATTTTCTCCAATATTTATAATTTCCAATAAATGAAAAATTTGCAGTTATCACATCCTCCCCACCTTAAGAAATTCGGTCCTCCGAATTTAACTTAAGTCCAAAGGTGGTACATGCCGTCTACTTATGACTTCTGACCTTTAGTTCATCCTCCAAGTAATACTGCCAGTACACTTTCAACATCAAGAATGCTTTAGACCACTACATGTTGTCTTTCATCACATATATGTCTATACTCCCGTAAGTTCATTTCTCAAATCAAAAGTTATTCACTTTCACTCTTTTCATATAAGAGCCATACATAATATTTTAATATTACAGCTGATTTATGCTGTTCATCATCCATGCTTCTCACTTAGTGCCGAGTCGACATAATTTGGTACTATCATGTACTCATGTCAATCAATTATATGTAAGTGTCCCAGTAGCTTTCACATCTCGTGCACACGCTCTCTCAATATCATGGAGCGGTTACAATCTCACGCTCATATATATAAATATATATCAGTATGGAGCGGTGCTATCAATACACTTGGGATCTCAAAGCCTTTTGCTATCTCTCATTAGCATATGGCAACACAGAGACTCCCATCACATGTAAGGCTCACTGGAACTGTACATACACATTCACACCGTTTAACACTCATATTTCGACTAAGGCACTAGAGAATCTAGATGTCTGATAATGGAAAGTGATTCTATTTAGATCATCAGTCTTTAATCACTTCCATATCATTATTTCTCTTTTGGACTCTTTATTGTCCACAATATTCATTTTCACACTTATTCCATCAAGGCTACATATCATTGCAAATTTTTCTGTTAATCATCTCTTACAGAAATAAATCATGAGACAATCATTTTCTCTCCATGTCTCTTTTCATGTAGTATGGTCATTACATCTCTTACTCTTATGGTATATTCAATATCATTTAAATTTTAGAATATACCTGAGAATATACTCTTTTCATAACTTAGATTCTGTGATTGAATCCTCGAATTATCCATTTAAGCACCACATTATCTATACAATTCCACCATCTCTATCATTTCGAGGTGGTTATGTGTACAATCATTTTACTGGCAGTAAACATATCAATTATCTTACTCCTTGGAGTATCATTACTTTCACTTATCAGTTCTGGCTTTGATTTTACATCTTGCCACAGTTATGTGATAACCAACACCCTTCGCTTTCAGTCTTAACTGCGGGAACTGTTTTATATTAATGTTCCCTTCTCGTCATGCAATTTATTTCCTTATTGCACTTTCATTTTCGTTTTCATATTTTTACTCTCATTCCTTTTTGTCGGTTTCTCGATTGGTATGGTACTATACTGCTAAGATCTTTTAAAATCTTGCACACCATCTTTTCTTTACACTTATTCATTTACCGACTTTAACTTCTTTCTTTAATTACATCACATTAGTAGAGCAGCTAGTCTCATCACTCTTTTATAGACTGGCAGTAGTATCTAGCTAGACTCATCATTTTTTTTTTGTATCTCGATCATCATCTCTCTATCATAGATAGATTCACTGTAATCCTGTCATCTCGAGATCATATATCTCAGGAGGAGACACTGTCTAGCCAAATTTCTTAGTTGTTAATCTTAGCACAATCCCACATCCTTTAAGAGTTTAAGGATTATATCACAATGCTGCTCATGTTCCATTTATACTTTAGACTCTATCAGTATTTCATCAATGTTACTCATGTAAGGATGCCTCATTCTTTAGGCTTATCTACTTTACAAGGCAACTCATTACCCTTATAACTTCAATCGGAACTCGTAAAATTCACTTCGAGTTCAAATCATCATCTTATGGACACCAACCTTCAATCTTTTATCTAAGGACGCTTTATGCAGCAGCTAGTCTTATTTACTCCTCACGTATCTCTAATCAGATCAATAAAGCGTCTATTTTCACGTAGATTAATACTTGTTCTTCACCAGAACTTCATCAATGATAGAAATTTAATATATCCTTTTTGATTTGTCTACAACTCAACATCATTTGCATTTCTCTCATTTACACTTATACAGACAATTTCATTATTCTCAATTTTTCATTATCTGTAGTTTCGTCATTCAGACCTCTACACGTGAATTTCATTATTCACACATTTTCCAGAGTTATTCTCTTAAGCTTTTCGGATTCTTTCTACATCCTCCGATATGAACTTAGAATTTAACATCATATTCAAAATCGAGTCAATGTTATCTTGATTCCTCTAATTTATATAACTCTGGAAGTTTTATCGGAAATCAAATCTGATACTTTCTTTAATCGTACCTTTCTTATCATCTTGTGACCATCGTTCTTCAACTTTTCATCTGATTATGCCTTTTACAAAGATTGCTCTTATAAGCTCTTTATACATCTCCGATTAAATCATATTTAAGGCATCACTTCCATATAATATTTATTTGTTCTTCATAAGAATTTTAGTGTATAACCAAAAATTTTAATACATCATTTAATTCATCCTCAAATCATATCATTTGTATTTCCTTTCTTTACATCGATACTTGTGAATTTCATCATCCGTAATATTTTCCAAAAATTATTTTCTTAAGCTTGTCGGATTTCTTCTATATTCTTCGATACAAGCTTAAGAATAAATTTCATATCCACGATCGAATCAACATTAACCTGATTTCTCAATCTATGTTACTCTGGAATTTATCGGGATTCTGATCCGATAGTTTCTTTAACCACACTTCTTTTATCATTTTGGACCTTCATCATGGTGTCCCATCATTAAGGGGTTCAAGTCATGGCGGATGCGAATTGGGAATTTATTCCCGATAAAACCTTGAGTGATGCGGCTGGGCCCCTCCGGCTTGAGTCCGGCAAATCCAGTGCATCACAGAGAGGACAATACGGATGCGTGATGCGGCTGGGCCCCTCCGGCTTGAGACCGGCAAATCCAGGGCATCACAATAAAACGCGCGTTTTATTGTGACGCCCTGGATTTACCGGACTCCGCCGGGGGGGCCCAGGCCGCATCACTCATCCGTACTGTCCCCTCTGAGGTGCCACACACGGGCCGTCTGCCTCTCAGGGTTTTATCGGGAATAATCCCCAATTCGCGTCCGCCATGACTTGAACCCCTTACCACTTGTAAGTGTCAAGTCATGACTAACCATTGAGACAAGTGGTAAGGGGTTCAAGTCATGGCGGACGCGAATTGGGATTTATCTCGATAAAACCTTGAGTGGTGGCGCCTGGGCCCCCCCGGCACAGTCCGGTAAATCCAGGGCATCACAGAGAGGACAGTACGGATGAGTGATGCGGCTCGGGCCCCTCCGGCTTGAGACCGGCAAATCCGAGGCATCACAATAAAACGCGCGTTTTATTGTGATGCCCTGGATTTACCGGACTCCGCCGGGGGGGCCCAGGCGCCACCACTCATCCGAACTGTCCGCTCTGGGGCCCACTGGCGCCCGCACGGTTTTATCGGGAATAAATCCCAATTCGCGTCCGCCGCTACTCGAACCCTTGACATCCAAGCGATTCGAGTAACGACTAACCATTGGACCTAGTCCAATGGTTAGTCATGACTTGACACTTACAAGTGGTAAGGGGTTCAAGTCATGGCGGACGCGAATTGGGAATTATTCCCGATAAAACCCTGAGAGGCAGACGGCCCGTGTGTGGCACCTCAGAGGGGACAGTACGGATGAGTGATGCGGCCTGGGCCCCCCGGCGGAGTCCGGTAAATCCAGGGCATCACATAGAAAATATTCTAAAATATTCAATATGAATCTCACAATGATAGAAAATATTCTAACACGGATAAATATAAAATAAATTAGCAAATTTATAGCATATAATGAATTTGTGATTTAATTATATCAATTCATTTCTAAGAATTTAAAATCAATCTTATAAAATTAATTTCTCACAATTCAAATTTATGGCAAAATGACAATTTTGATTAGCATGGATTTCTTTAGAAAATTTTCGGCAGCATAGCGATTTATTTAATCCTAACCCCTCTTGCACAAAAATCCAGTTTTCAAACCACAGTTCACAGTTCCAACATTCAATCCAAATATTTATTTAATTTTCCATAAATTGCAATACTCATCAAAAACATGCAACGCTATATCCCTGCACATTGTGTGAAGGACACCAATTTTCGATATTGAACTTGTGATTTGATATGTAATTGAAAGAGGCTATGTGTGAAGATGAAATTTTGGAATCAAATGTATGAACATTGTTTGAATCTTTTAGGAAATGAAAGTTGCAAATGGAAGCTATGAAAACATCAAATGTACATGTATACCCTTTATAGTGCACATTAACTTAATTAAGCAAGCAAATTTGATATATATATATATATATATATATATATATAAAATTATACATGAATATATATATATAAGTGTATAGTAAGATATATGCATAGATACATTTGTATATTTAACATATAAAGAAAAATGAGAATATATATATATATATATATATATAATAAAATCACATTTATAACAAGATATATATGTGATTAAATACAAAAAAGAGGAAGAAGAGGAATTATATAAAAAAATAAATATATATTGATTTAAAAAAATATAAACAATTATATAAAAATATATCTACATATAAAATATATATATTTGTAGTGGGATTTGGTAGGCACCAAATCCCATCTCGAAATGATGGTCTGTCTACTGGTAGACCCTTTGCCATCCATATTTTGAATTAAAAACAAAAGAAAAAAAAATGAAAGAAGAAGATTGAGGAGGGAGCAAAGAAATGAAAATAAAGAATGGAAGTGAAGCAGCGAAAGGAGGGATAGCTGACACGAGAGGGGAAAGGAGAGCGGAGTGCACTTGAGCCGTCGACTTTGGATGGAAACAGGGGTAAGGCAAGGACAACGGGCAATTGTCAAGAGTTCTTTTTAAGGGCAAACAGGGTGAGGCAAGGATGGAGGAAACAAGGCTTAGAAGCATGAAACAAGGGACTTCCGTGAGGTTGCAGGGGGACCAAAGTTAGGGTCTGTCCAGGGTGGAAGCTTGGCAATTCGGGCTTAGAAAAAAAAAAGTAAGGTTCGCGCGGCTGAGACAAGGACTGAACGTGGGAGATTTTCGACTAGCTCAAGTGCTAGTTGCGGTGACATTTCAAGGGCGAGTTTTAGGCTGAATGTGACTGAAATAGGGGGCTGGAATGTTTGGATTTGGAGCCACCTTTTTGGATCGATTTAGGTTGGCATTTAAGGATCTAATCACAACTATCCAAGGCTAAAGAGGGGCTACTGTTGAGGAGGCATTGTGACATTCTATTTAGGAGGCCGAATAGGGGCTAGAAAGTGTGAAGTTGACAAAGAAAGGCAGCACATTGAAGCGAGGCGATCTAAAGCGGTTCAGCTGATTGAAGGCATGATTGAGGCATTTGAACAGTGGCATTTTGGGGCTTGAGACAGTGCGAGAAAGAAGCTGGAGGTGCTGGTTCTCATGGCTGGCTCGGCAAAGGAAAAAGGTGACGTTGAAGTCCTAAAGAAGCAGGGGAAAACGATGGTTTGAAGTGGATTTTAAAGGTTGAAATGGAATCTCAAATGCTGCTGAATAGGGCTGATTAGGGGCTGAGTTTGCACTGGGTTTTGGGTGCTGAAACAAGAGCAATGAAATAAGTTCTTTTGGAGCTGAGTCGAGTGATTGTTGGGGCTGAAAATTAGTGCTGAACAAGGCCAAAATCCATTTATACTTGATGCCATATTGGAGCTAAAAACCAGGACAAGCACAGGGGTAATTTAAGGTGCTGAACCTAGGAAGAGCCGGCGCGAACAAGAGGAAGTTGTATGGCTATTGAAGGGCTTTTCAAGGCCATTATGGCGGTGCTATGGTGGCTGTTTGAGGGGTGTTTAGGGCTACCAGAATAGTGACGAAGCAAGGGTTCTCAAGGAAGATGTGATAAATCTTTGTATAAAATTGGTAAGTCTATGAGTAGGCTTAGTAACATATTCATGAAATTCTTTATGAATATGTTTGGTTAAATCTTGACTATGACACAATAATGGAATTGTAGAAAAGCTATAAGGCGGAGACTTCATAGATGATTAAAAGACAAACACGAATCTAACTAAACCCGGGAGGGCACTCACCTAGTGTTTCCGTTTAAGGGAGACGGTAAGCAAATACCATTCTTTTTTTATAAGATACATAGAATTGTATTAGATTGATGCTAAGCTATCTTAATAATGTTTGAACATGTAGTGTGACGATAAGGCAGCGAACACAAAATTATTTAAGTTCGGTGCACACGTGCTAAGCTTAAAGGTCGGTAAGACAATATCGTAACGTGACACGTTTTATGAAAATATTAGAAAAAAAAATTTATTTAATAAATACTAAGTTGCTTAACAACATTTGAACATGTAGCATGACGCTAAGGTAACAAATCGTCACCGAGCTAGGCTTGACGTACGAACCCCTAGCATAGGAGTCGGTAAGACGTTTATATAATTCAGAGTTAGAATTATATTGTATAAGTGTAGTTAGGATTGTATGATGATGACATGAACAGTGAGAGTTAGTGTTTGTGGATTGTGTTAAATGTTGTATAGTTTACCTCTTTACTATGTGTGATTGATTGAAGTGTTAATAGAATGATGTGTAGTGAATCCAGAGTGGTGTGAAAGCGTGAGCTTTGATTTGGAGACTTAAAGGGAATATTTGCTAAGTATCGAGGTAAGTGGGTTGAGTAAAGTTTGTTAGCAGCATCTAGTAGGAATGTTTTAAATTCGTTTATGCTTAGGCTGGATTGAAACTTGTTTTCTACCTAGCGTGTTTTGGCCAGCCAAGCGTGCATGATAAGTGAAGTGAACTGATGTATATGTGCATTCACATATAGCATGTTTTGAGTTTAATTACTTAATATCTATGTTTTAAGGACTTGCATTATATTTTAAATTTTCAAAGTCTTAATTTGAATTGACCTTTGAAATAAATCGAAAGTTCTTTATATTTCAAACTCAAAACTGATTTAATAAGTGCTTTGAAATTCGTGCAAGCCAAGTGCTACACGAAAACATTGTTTTCAAACCGCTTTTGAGTGCAGGCATATCCTACGACCTTCAGGTTATTTCTCGCCAATCGAGCTTAGCTCTAGGCCTTATTACCGGTCTATCGAGCTTTGTGCTCTAGACTACTGTATTGTACTGTACTTATCGAGCCTAGTGCTCTAGGTAAATTGTTAGGCTTGTCTGAAAAACCAGTAGACAAGTTCCAGCACTTGACTGATCAGTGAGACTGGAGTTTCGTTTTATGGCCATAGTTTCGTGTTGCTTGCGACACCATTCCATCACTATCTAGGATGGACATTGTTATCGTATCAGTGATTAGGGATTATTGCCTAAACTCTACATACTACTATTTTATTATTGATATCGACTTCAGTGAATTGAGGCTTATGCTTAAAGTAAAAAGTGATCGATTTAAAATCGTTTTAAGAGACTTAAGGCTTATGCCTAAAGTGAAAAGTGATTGATTTGAAATTGTTTTAAATGATTTAAGGCTTATGCCTAAAGTGAAAAGTGATTGATTTGAAATCGTTTTAAACGATTTAAGGCTTATGCCTAAAGTGAAAAGTGATCGTTCTTTTTGAAATCGTTTATAGTGAATCAAGGCTATATCCCTAATGCTTATTGATTATCGTTTTGTGAATTAATTGATTTATCAAAGTGCATAGTTATTGATTTTAAATGAATGCATAGCAATTGATTTATCAAAATGTACTGTCATTGATTTAAAACGAATGCATAATAATCGATTTATCAAAGTGCACTGTCATTGATTTAAAACGAATGCATAGTAATCGACTTGTCAAAATGCATAGTCATTGATTTAAAACGAATGCATAGTAATCGACTTATTAAAATGCATAGTCATTGATTTAAAACGAATATATAGTAATCAATTTTTCAAAATGCATAATTATTGATTTAAAACGGGTACTTAGTAATTGATTTATCAAAGTGCATAATGATTGATTTATCGAAGTGTATAGTGACTGATTTATTGATGTACATAATGTTTTGGCTTTATCAAAGAGTATGCTGATCGTTTTATCGAAGTGAATAGTAATTGATTTATTGAAGTGTATATTGATCATTTTATCAAAGTGCATAGTGATTTACATAGTGATTGGTTTATCGAAGTGCCTAGTATTTTGAATGTAACCGAAGTGCCTAGTATTTTGAATGTAACCGAAATGCATAGTGAATTGATTTAATTGAAATGCATAGTAAATTTGATTCAAATAAAATGCATAATAAGAGTGTTTTGAATTAAAGTGCATGACGAAAGTGTTTTGATTTAAGAGCGTGATTGAATACCATGCATACACGTCACTTCAGCATTACTTTTTCCTACACTTGCACGTAGATCGATATGAGTCTAACATGCATTTACTTAAGTTACTTACTGAGTCGTGGTTTGCTCACCCTTTCTAACATTATCGCAGATTATACAAGCTAAAGTCCACATTTGGAGTTCCATGTGAGCCCTTAGGGATTGTACCTAGTAGTGGTACTTGTTTGAGTCCCCCGAGTGCTGCTTTTGTTACTTTTGAGGTATATGAAATTTTGCATATCATATTGGTTATCATGCATAGACATTATGTAATGCACAGCACATGTTTATTGAAAATATGTTGGGATGTAACTTAAGATCACTTTAGATTATTAAAGACTAGTATGATTATCAAGTGCGATCTGACATATGTTTGTGGTATGATAACTATGAACTTTATGGAATATGAATATGATTATTGATGATTCTGGAGATGTGTGTAATGTATGATGATATAAATTGTGGATTGTGAAGTTGAGATATGATGTTGAAAATATACATATATTTTGCAGGTTAATTAATTGGGGAAAATTGATTATATATAAGGGGAGGTTTTCGATCTTTTTCTTTTGCCAAATTAAATCTTGAATTAAAATATTGAGTAAGTAAATTGATTTGCCGTAGGAGTTAACTATTTAAATGACAACGTTAAGTTAAATCGAAATTAAGAAAGGTGGAAATTGTTTAGCGGTGTGTCACGACCCGAAGGCCGTGATGGACACTTAACACTTATACTTAATCCACTTACCAAATTTACGAACTAAATTTTTCTTTTCACTTTATGGTTTGTATTCGGTGTCAGTGTAGTCACTAAATGATTTTCACTTATCCTCATCATTTAATTTAACTTAACTTATTCATTCATCCAAAGATAAGATAATTAATTCTCTAGGCCTGTAATTATCATTTTTTTCGATAAAATATTCTTACCTAAAAAAAAACATATTGAAAATATCCCCCTTATATTTTAAGATTTTCCCAGATAAATGCCTGTAAGACATCATTTATCATAACCCAATCATATCAAATCAATTCAACTATCCACACATTCACATTACAATGCAAATCATCAAATAATTACCATGTGAACATTATTAATATCCACCGTTAATAATCACCTACATATCAAATCCAAGATCACACCCGATCATCATATCACTCTGAAAATAATCTAAAACGATCCTAAGTTACATCCCATGACATAAGCAAATTATACTGTGTAACCTTCATAGAAGGTGCATGTAAACAAACAATACCTTACTTGTATACCTCGAAAAATAACGAAAGCAGGCTCAAAGGACGCTAGTATGTACCTATGCCCGATACAGTCCTTAAAGGCCTACATAGAACTCCAAACGTAGACTCTAGCTCATATGATCTGCGATGATGTTAGAAAGGAGTGAGCAAACCAAGGCTCAGTAAGTAGTTTAAGTAAATGCATGCTAGGCTCATATTGACCTACATGCATGTGTATGCATGAACAGAAAATAAAGTGACATGTGTGTGTGATACTATGTCCTGATGCTGGATCTATCTATCCAGACTCATACTTTAAGGTTGAAGCTGTACAATGTATTAGTTTGAATGATACCCTATGAACCTCATTTCCTTGAGCCTCAACATGATACTAAAGAACAAGATCACTCGTCACAATACTACAATGTTAATAGGATGCATAGCATTACAATGGTAATATGCTTAGTTCAAATCGATTCCTTATACACATATTTCAAAATAGATATGCAATGTATTTAGTTTAAAGCAGAATCACTATGCACTTGTACAAAACATATTTCTGATTACTTTAAGCATGAGTCTCGAAATACTAAAATTGACACTGATGACAAAACAAATTTCTTAAACACTTTGTTCAAAACAGTGAATGCACTGAACAGATAACTAATAAAGTTAGGCCTAAAGCCTCTGAATACTAAAACCAAATAATAATAACAAAACAGATTTTCTAATGCATTTAGTTTAAAACCAATAATTGTACTAAAACTGAAAAATCAATAAGTTGAGAAATAAGGTCTCAAAACGTTGAAAACTAATACAAATAATGAAACAGTTTCCTAATACACGTGGTTTAAACACAACTACTATGCACCGAGTTCAAAACATGATCGCTATGCACATGAGTTAAAAAAAACATGGTAACTATGCTCAAGTTCGAAACAAATAATCTTATGAAAATAGGTGCTCGATAAAGTTAGGGAAAATGCTTTGAAATACTAAAAACCAATACTGATATCAAAACAGATAAAATTTAGGCATGAAGCCTCCAATCACTGAACTGAAATTGTAGTCAAAATATATACTGTTCAAGTTTGGCATAAAGTCTAAAATACTTAACTAAACTGAATTCCAAAATAAATACTGATAAAGATTGGCAATAAGCCTCAAACACAGAACTGAAATTGAAATCCAAAATAGATACTGATAAAGATTGGCATAAATCCTCAAATGCAAAACTGAAACTGAAATCCAAAACAGATACTGATAAAGATTGGCATAAAGCCTCAAATACTAAACTGAAACTGAAAGCAAAACGTATACTGATAAGGTTTAGGCATAAAGCCTCAAATACTAAACTGTAATTGAAATTCAAAATGAATACTGATAAATTTTAGCATAAAGCCTCAAATCACTAAAAACTGAAACTGATAAAGTGTAGGCAAAGATCCCTGATACTGATACTGATACTGATACTGATGTCCATCCTAGCTAGTGATGGATAAGTGTCGCAAGCAACATAATACATATGGCCATAGAGATACTCCAGCCCCGCTGCACAGTCAAGAACTGGAACTTGTCTGCTGGTTCTCCAGACAAGCCTGATAATGCCTAGAGCACGAGGCTTCTATGGCGTAGATACTGATACTGAAAGTCTACAGCACAAAGCTCGATAGACGGGTAATAGAACCTAGAGCAAAGCTCAATAGGCTCCGAGTGACCTGAAGGTCAATGGATCTGCCCAAAGTCAAATACAAAATGAAAAACTTAGTACTGATCAAAAGCCTTTAATTTAGAAAACGAATACCGATCGAAACCTGTAAAACAGATTTCTGAATACTGATCAAAATCCTTTAGTTCAGGAAATAGATTACTGATCAAAACTAAATTTAGCAAGATGGAATATGTTGTCCAAAATCAAAGGTACAACATTATGCCAACTGGGCTCATGGTTTTCAAAACACAGATCAAAACAGTTTTGGTGTTTCCAAATATGCATAAAAGCCCTTTGTTACAAAGCTAGTCTCAAAACTATGCTTTTCAAGTTAAAGCGTAATGTCGAGTATTACAGCACTTATGCATAAAATAGTTCTAGTCAAAACATGCTATGTGTGAATTCACTTATGCATCAATAGAGTAGCTCTAAGCACTTTGCATGGTTACGAAATGAGATTTTCATGCAACCATGCACATTTACACTTAGCCTAACCAGAATAGACAGACAAGATTCATGCAATAACTAAACTCCTGAACATTATATTTCACACAATAGGCAAGCTTGGCCGGCCACAACACACAAATCAGAAAACACAATTTCAATCCCGACCCAAGCATCATTCAAATTCACAATTTGATTATACCTTGTATCTTACCTTAATCACTCGATTAGTAGCATAGCAGCGCTTAAATTCGAAAGTTAGGTAAATTATTTATAAAATTTAAACATCTCCTACGAGATGATACTAGCGAAACTTTACTTAATCCACTTACCTCGAGGCTTAGCAATTTTCCTCCTCAAGCTTCCGAATCCGTACTCAAGCCTTAACATCGCTGTTAGTCACTGCAAACCAAATTCATTGCTGTCTCAATAAAATATCTTGATTACATTTAATCACTTAACAAAACATATATCTTGGAGCAAAAAATAAATCGAATTCGCTTCTACATTGAGAATTAATTCTTTGTTACCACTCTAATGGTGCGCGTTTACATATATATATATATGTATATATGTATATACACTTATGAATGTGCATCAACCATTCTTATCGTATTAACGATATTAATAAATATATAAATATATCTATATATATTTTTTGTATATATATATAAATATATATACTTAGAATTATTTATATGGACCTTATCCAATTAAAATCCCCTTACTCATATTAATATAGATATATTTTTTTTAACCCTAACATTCATAATCTTTCCATGGTCGTGTAATCTTACTCATATTATATAGATATATAAAACTTATATTATAAGTTGAGGGTATAACACTAACACCAATATATTCATATTTCCTTACATGTTAGTATGTCCCCTACAATTAAATCTCTTAGTTCCCCAAGATAACCAAACACACAACTTTGGTATGATAACCAAACATACAACTTTGGTTTTCTTTCAAGTTTCAAATTCTTTTACTCCTCCAATAGCAGCCACCTTATAATCATTTAACCTTTAATTGTATAACTTTTGATGCATATTTATAATAAACCAATTAGAAAGGCCCTTACCTTCTCGTTTCAATCCTCTTATTTCAGCCTTAACAGTAGCCCTTAAAAGCCACAATCAGCCTTGTCGAACGCCCCACTTTAGTGGTCGATTCTACCTTGCTCAAGCACAAAATGCCACTGTTGAGCCTTCTTTTTTTTTTTTCAGCATGTACCTTCTTCAACCTCTCGGTCTCTTGAGAAGCCAACAATGGTAGCCCCTTCATGCCACCTTCAGTTTCTGTTCTTATCTCAAGTCACCGATCAATGGCTGCATAGGAAAAGCATCTCAAGTCCCTGTTTCAGCTCAATTTTCTCTTCACCACAGCTACCTCTTTGCTGTCTTAGTCACAGACCCAATGGCTGCCAAAAGAAACCCTTCCTTTCTAGCCTTAGTTTTCTACTATATCCAAACTCCCAAAAGCCCTTTAACACAATCTTGAATTACAGCCCAAAAATCCCAATCGAAGGCCCTATTTTTTTTCACTTACAGCAGCTTCTAAATCAGCAGCTGTTTCACTTGGTTCTGCCTTCACGAGGGCGCTTGCAACAGCTTCTCGATCACAGCCATTGAATTAGACCCGGTGGTTTACAATTCCTGTTGCACCGAGGGCTCTTCCCTATTCCAGCTTTGCCAATGCTGTTGGTTACAGGTTATGTTGTCGCTAATGGAGTCCTTCCCGGTCCCTCCAAAATCCCAAACTATACAGCAGGTCCCTGCCAGCTGTTGTATCTCTCGATTCTGCCTCCCCTTCCAGCCTCATTTTCACACTGTTTCAGGCCAAGTTTCAGTGATCTCTCTCGGCCTTCAACAACGACTGCCTGGTCTTAAACAAGCCTTTAAGTCAGCCACGAACATAGCCTTGAGATCCCACCAGAAATAGCCTTGCTGAGTCTCTTCCTACAGCCAACACCAAACACTTAAACAAGTTTTCCATTCCCTATACTGCAGTCTCATTTTCTTCTTTTGCGACGGACAAACTTGTGTGGGAATGAGGGACAGAAGGTGAGTGAAACAGGTGGGGGTGGCGTGAGGAAGTAAGGAGAGATGAGAAATGTGAGAGATGTAGTCGGTGGAAAAGGTGAAACTGTTGGGGAAAGTGTGCGTGAGAAGGAAAGAAAAGAAATAAAAAAGATGATGTAACGGGATGGGTACTCTGTCACAAATGGAGTACTATCCCATTTTCCTTCTTCTTTTTTTTAAGCTATTACATTTTTAAGCTATTACATTTATTTAATCATAATTCAACTCTATTTAACTTGTTTTAATGTTTGGTAAAGTTTTTATTGAAGTTCGATTATCGATTCGAGTGAAATTATTAAAATACACCTAATCGTAAAATCACGTGAATTTCTGTCTTCACATCTAGTTTCCACCATCCATCTAGATATTCTAAAACTATATTTTATGAGGAATTATTTGGTATAATTCTTAGGTCCTAAGTCCTCTTAATTTGACTGTTATTTTCAAAAATTCTGACGGCTTATGGATTAAACCATCATTTTCTAATTTGTTGCACATTTTTCAAAATATGCAAAAATAATCGAGATTAAGGTTGAGATTCTTACCATAATATTTTCAGCTCCAAATATCGAGTTCTTAAAGTTTCACCTTTATCCGGACCTCCGGAAATTAGTGGAACCCACTACATGTTTAACCTTATAACCTAAAATAAAATCAAATATTTGTTAATTATAATTATTCCATAATTTCCAATTATATAAATATAATTAAATAGTACTCGAAAATTCGAGGTCTCACACCTTCACCTTAGCCTTACATTGCAAGCTTAATGAAGTCCTATTGATTCTTGATTGAGTATGGCTACATTAGTGGAGAGAGAAGTGAAAAGCAAACTTATGGGATTGTTCATGCTTTAGGGACTTTGCTTTTCATGCTTGAATAATCTCATCCAGATATGTATACCTTGTAATGTGATTGACATTCACATACACACGAAGAATCTAACTAGGACAGGCATGTGATTGGAGGAAACTCTATGTTAATTAATAATTTGGACTTTCCTTAGATTAGATCGTACTCTTTCTCTGAGGTGTATGTGGGGAATGAATGTGTTAAGTACATGTTATCTCTTGCATGTTTGAGATTGTTTTGCTTGAGGACAAGCAAAATATTAAGTTTAGGTGTGATAAGTCTCTAAAATATACACTATTTATAGTATTTTATTACACAAATTTTGATTAAATTTTGGAATTTTAATGTAATGTCTTCCTGATTTAATTAAAAATTGTCTTCATGTGTAAGAAAGTCAAGAATAATAAGAAAATCGAGAAAATTGTAAGAAAATCTAAGACAAATGCTTGGATTTGGTGTTTAAATCCTAACCTTAACCTTACCCCTAAAATCCCTAAACTTACCCATTTTCCAAACCCTAAATCCTATTCCTACCACCCTAAAGTCCAAACCACACCCCTTAATTAAACCTCAAATTTTCCTTTAAACCTTAAACATCTACCTTACCTCTACCTAAATACTAACCCTAAAATTATTTTTACCTTAAACCTCTTCTAAACCTCAGGAAAACTTAGACGCTTTCAGAAAACCTATAAACATTTTACCCAAAACCTTATTCTAAACCCTAAAATTACCATAACCCCTAAACCTTTAACCTATACTCCACTATAATCCATTTAAAACCTATCACATTCTCACATAAAGTCCAATAATTATTTAAGCTCATCTTAAATACTAGAACCCATAAGCATTAAAACACTTCAAATCCAACCCAAAAGTAGGCCTTTCTTGATGCAAGCCCATGGAAGAAAGCATAACTTGTACAAAAAGGAGCAAGGGCCAGATGAAAAAGGGGGGAGAGAAGGCTGGTGACAGCAGCCATTGTTCTTCACCATTATGTCTTTCCTGCACTATTTTGTTGTTTCTTAGCTACTGTTTAAGTTTCAAGCTCATTTTTAGCACTTTGTTTCATGCTTTAAAGTAATTTAGAGACCGATTAGATTAAACTTAGGAAATTTTTAAATTCAATTTTGCGTAACAATTTAGTTTATGAAAACTTTAATTTAATTTCGATTTTCTACTCAAGGTTTCAGTTTGCAGTTTCTGCTTTATTCCTCTGTGTTGTTCTTCTCATTCTCTTAGTTCCGGTTCAGTAAGAAAAAGGGAGAGAAAGGGTTGGTGACAGCAGCTTGAAATCCCTTTGCTTTGGGTTTTGATCTTGTCTATTTCTTGGTCTGCTGGCTGTGTTGTGCAAGGCAGAACAGGCTATGCTTGCTTATCTGATGCTGAGTTTCTTGCCGAAGCTCAGGCGTGAAAACAGGGGTTGAAGCTGATCTTCGGGACGTCTGCTAGTGCCGTGAATTGCCATTGCCACTTTTTCAGGATCTGGTTGGTTGCAGGTCAGTTGGCGAGGATGCTACTATGTTCCTGCCTGAACAGCAAAAGCAGGAGGAGGAGTTGCTGCTTCGCGTGACCTGCTGCTTGTGAATCAGTGCAAGGATGAAGCGGTAGATGCGAGTTGTAGGCAGGAGAAGTGGGACGCATGGCTGCTACGTGAAGCAGGAGGTGGCTGTCTGGTGAGTGCTGGGTTGGAGAGTTGCAGCTAGCGGATTGCATACTAGCCACGGGTCAAGGGTTAAATTGGTTTTCACTCCTTAGTTCACTTGTTTTGGCTGATTAGTTTTTTTTTTTGGTTACATTTTTGGCTGATTAGTTTAGTACATTAAATTTTAAGGATTTATATATGATGCACTGACAGTGTATAGTTTCTACACACTGTCAATGCACCAGAAGTTGACATCTCATCAATAAGCCTCATGAGCAAATTCGAAAAATTAATTTATATTTACTTTTAAGGGCTTGACATATTTTTTAATTTGCAATTGATGAGGTGTCAACCTCTGATGCATTGACAGTGTATAAAAACTATACACTGTCAGTGCATCATATACAAACCCAAATTTTGATAGTTATTATACTAAGTTAAATGTTCATTAGGTTGATCATTTTATAATTTTATTTATAATTAGTTGTTTGTACAAAAATTTAAATGTATATATATTAGTGCACTTTCCGATTTAATTGTTGCTTTTTATTTTTTATTTTTATGTTATGTTTTTTATTTTTATTTTGTTTCCTTATTTTATTTTTAACTTTATTTGATTTCATGCAAATTTAAATGCCTGTTTAACTTTTTGCAAGTTTTAATTTTAGCAAGTTAATTTTAAGTAATTTAGAATTTATGTTCTTATCATAATGTGATCTTTTTAATTAACTTCTTGTATTCAGTTTTATTTTCTTTAAATTTAAATTCCTTTATTTTTATAATTTTATTTTATTTACTTGTGTGTTATTGTTTTAATTAGTAATTGAAAAGAAAATTTTGATTTATTTGAATAAATTTAGGTGTGACCAATTTTAATACTTAGCTAAATAACCTAACTAATCTCTGTGGGACAATAATTCAGGACTCACCTTGGTATTATTTGAAGACCTTGTGCACTTGCATGTAGATACCATTTATGGCATTGTGTCAAATTCAAAAACTCTATCTGTTTCTTCTGCTGTGCACATTCTGAAAAATACTGATTGTTAAATGTTGACAAGAAGGCATCCGGGGTAATAACTGGATTTGGTCCAATAGAATTGTCTTGGCCAAATGCCATCAATTTTCAATCTCTCCTTCAAACATGAATGTGGCCAGTGCCACTGGCTCCTTAGATCTACAGCCCATATAATCGAATAGTTTTTTAGCTTCATTAGACATGTCTTAGCTATACCAAGGTCTTTAACCCCTTTAAATATAGGCGACTTCATCTTTTGGAACTATTTCAATTGAGCCATGTTTCTATCCACATCAGGTGCTGGTGGTGGTGGTTCAACTTGCTACGGAGGCATAATGTCACATCTCAAGTACACAGTATTTTGCACTTTTTACACATTTTCACCACACATGAACAGGTCGGGCTGTCTGGGATATCTTAATTTTCACATTTTATTCACTGAAAACACAATATCCGTAACTCAATATAGTTAACGGAAATAAATATTTACAAGTTGTATTTCAATCAATACTTACATCCCCTAATTTAATATAACACTGTAGTACCGTAAATCAGAAGTCTGAACATATAAAATAAAATAAATATACCTCCGGGATCTATAAATGCTGCCTCAGGTGTTCAGTGTGCAACCTCTAATCCTCGGATGATATACTTAATCGGTCACTGAAAAAAATCTAGAGAGATAATATATTGGAGTGAGCAAAACCACGGCTCAGTAGGAGATTTATATGTAAATCTTGATACCTCGAAGACTACATGCAGTAAAATCTTTTCTTTTTTTTAATTCCTATGTATAAGCTGGCACACTACTAGGGAAATGATACTATAGTTGGCTAGGAAATCCAGATGGAGCATGGAAGGTATTTTAAAATATCTGTCTTGTCCCGGAAACCCAGAGCGACTATAGAGAGTAAGAATTTATTTAAATATAAAATTCATTAAAATCTTTACTGCATATAAAATGTCATATGATTAAATAAACAATTTAGTAAATCATATGAACCACATTTGAAATTCATTTTTGTTTTCCACCGTTGAAAACAATCACTTTAAACACATGTAGCAGTAAAATACACTGTTCACATATTTCACAAATCAGTGATAAAACATCACAATAAACAGTATATTTACACGTTTCTCAACAAATCCAAACAAGTGGAATAATAGTGGAGACCAGGCAACACCCTAATGATATCATGCTATAAGTCCCGTAGGGAATAATAGGGCACACGTGAGATCCCTGTAGGGACAATATAATAAACACATGAGATCTATGGCCGTAGTCTATAAGTGTCCTCGATCATACATTGAGCAGGTGACGCCGGGACTGCTGAAGACGGCTCAATGTCAACAGCATAACACATGAGAAGGTACACATGAACATGTGAGCATGATATGGGGCATAATAGTCTCAAAACAGTATATGTAAATCTCGTTACCTTTATGGAATTAAGTAAAATCAATAACATCTTTCAGAAAATCCATAAAGGTATAAATCACAGTATTGTACGATGAAAACAATTTATAACGTGTTTCCATGCTTTCTTTCCAAAACATGAAATTCAAAGTTATTGGAAATCAATTCCAATATTTTCATGATTTATGGAAAAATAAATATTTTATTTTTCAAATTTAATAATTCTGCCAACACATTTTCCACCATAAACACGTGTAGAGATATTTTAGTCTCAAAACAATATTTACACGATAATAAAGCCTTTATGAAAATCATTACACGTGATAAAAATTTATTTATTCCATAAAGGAAAATCATAATTAAATTAGTGAATATCATACTAAAATAATTATAAAATATTCACTATTCACCATTTCACTTCATTTCACTGTAAAACACATGGAATGAATTTTTAGTAACGACACCTTCACCGAAATCGATGTCCAAAATATTTAATAAATATTTTTCGGTATAATAACCATTTATGAAAAATATTTAATTCATCCATTTTGAGGCTAGGAAAATATCAATAATGCACCAAAATAATTTCTAACATTTTTAGAAATATTTTGAATAAATTTCAACAGTATAACGACTGCCTAAATCTTAGCCCCCTGTAATTGGATTTAGGGTTTAGGGTTTAGTATAAACACAGTTCACCAACTAGAAAACCATAGATTTCATGTAATTGGAGGCAAACCAATATTCCATAATTCGTATAAAAGTCATAGCACGTATATCATGCATTCGAATATCCCTACAAATCTACACACGCGTCTCTTACCTCAATACACTGTAGTGCAATGCCTTAAGTTGCACCAATATGCTTCCTATCTCACCAAATTATAAACTGCAAAGTCACAGTTTAATATAATTAATTTTCGATATAAAATTCCTTCACTTGTCTAATTCTTAGTTAAATTCCCATTACTTAGAATATTAGAATTTCTTAAAATTTCTCATGCTAAATGAATATTTCATTCCTTTTCCATTTTCTGTTTTGGCATTATTTGCCATTTTACTTAGTCAACCTTTTTCACCAAAATTGTATGGCCGAATATCCCTTTTATAAATAAGCCTACTTGGCTTATGTTCTTTATTTTTCCATGTTATATTCTATATATTCTCTTGTATAATTTCCAGCCACTTTAGTTGACTACTTCTCTCCCATGACCTACGCCACTTACCTTACTTGTCTAATTTTAATGGCCAAATATCTCTCTTAAATAACTAAATATATTTGGCTTGTAATATATATTCCCCATAGTACCATATTTGTCTTATTCTTGTATAATTTCAGCCCTTTAACTCAGCTAACCTCACCCATTTTGTACACCATTTACGTCAGTTTCTTGCTTGTTCACCATCATGGCCGAATGTTTTTATATGGGTTAGGTCCTTTATTCATTTAAAATGCATGAATATAATTCACATATACTTAACACTTTATTCTACCCATTTGGTCAACTTAGCCTTTTCTTTCTGTCTTTTATTTTTCCTTTCTTTCCTAACGTTGTTGTCCAAACCGACAGCTTACTTCTTTCTTTTCTGTTTTGCAGTCCACGTTACTTCAGTTTCTGTCTCCACACTATGACCATACCTAATACCTTCTATGTTATTAATATCTTAACCATTCACACACATACATGTCAGTCAAAAGTCAACCAAAACTCTTCCTGATTTCCTCATTTTTGACTGTACAATCAGCTCAATATTTTTCTTTATTCAGCCACAATTTTTGACTATAATAAAATCACTTCTTTTCTTCATGGCTCACGTAACCTCTCCACCTATCACTATGCTTAAATCTTCTTTAACCGATTTACAACAATTTTCTAACCTACGTTTTTAGCTCTTCAAATTTGATGGCTGTCTCTGTCTCACGTTCAGCCTTGGTTTCACGTCAGTCCCTTCATCAAAACACCATTTCCTTCTTCCTAACCCTTTAGCTGAACCCTAGATCTTAACTTATACATGTTCTTACTTCAAACAAAAGCTATAAGCAGTAAATACATGATTACTATAGCCAAAATTAAAGAACCAATAGCTTAAAGATTACTGCTGCTAGACGTTACCTGTACAGGGGAGAAGTCTGTCCACGTTGATTCAGCATCTGTTTGAAGGTTTTTAAGTTGTGTTCTTTGTGTTCTATAAAGCTAAATAAGCAAGGTTTATTTTCCCTCTAAAAAGAACTCATATTCTTAGCTGAAGAACAAGAGAATTCCTGCTGTAAAAGAAGGGTTTCACTACGTGAGAACAGGGGAGAAGTTTGGTGATGGAAGTCTGAAATAAAGATCACAATGCAGCTGGAAATAAAAGCAGAAAAATGGCATGTGTTGGTTGTATCTTATTAACCAACAATAAGATTTAATTAATATAATTTTACTATAATTATTATAATTTATTTAGCCTACTTTTCTTGACTTAATTTCCTTTTTCATGCCACCATAATAAATTCTGATTTTCCAAATCAGAATTTTCTTCAAGATATCAATATTTCTTTTAATTTATTTGGTTAATTTTTTTGATCCCTTTTGATTAATTTAACCATCACTTGATTTTTTTTGAAAACTAATTTCATATCAAATCTCTAATTTTCCATTATGATTTTATTTCATCATTTATCTACTATTTTCCACACTTAGATTTTCTTCTAACTCAATAATTTTCATGTGAGAGCCACCTTCCTTATTTTTTTTTAACTTGTGTAAAATCTTATCAATAATTTCCTTTATTGATAATTAACCAAATAAATGTACATATGCAGTACAAAATAACGAGTTCTCACACATAGCCTGTGGCTGGTGAGGCTCTAAGGGTGGCTAAGGAGCTAGTGGTGGTGGAGAAGCATAAGATGGGTTATTCCTAAAGTGTCGAGTGAGCATAGCAGTAAAGAGTTTCAAAGCTTTGCTCCAATCTTGCCAGATGAGCATTAGGACTGTCAAGCTGTGGAAGAGATAGAGGTGGAGATGCCTTAGCTTGTATCCTTCGTGGATTCTATCCGCATGTTCCCCTTATCATTATGCTTTCAGCTTCATATACAAAGAAAGCATACAATATAACAATTTCAAACTCAATTCGTAGTTTATATTCAGGCATAAATAGTACTATGGGATGTAGATAGGATGTAAAGCTAATTCAAACTTATCTTTATTAACACAAAACTAGACAAACTAAGTTCTGATACCAATTAATACTGTTGCGCCCTAAAACGTGTTCTAATCACTTAATTATTGCAGAATACGAAATTATAAACCGACTATTTCCTTTCAAGTAGGCTTGTCATATGCTTAGTGTAGTCTTATATCATCAAGTACTTAACTAACTAACTCAATTTAAGCTCATTTGCCTAATGTCTTAGTTTGATTCTCTTATTAGAGATCATGGTGCTCTATAATATCTTAATTATATCATAATAACTATTATTCTTGGAACTTTACAAATCCATTTCATAACCATAATTTGTTCAAAGATATAAATATCTGATCATTACCCTATAAATTTGCATTTAGCATAATCAATTCATTTACGTCCCAAAAATATTTGATTTACATTCAACAGGTAACAATACATAGTTTACATCCCATATCATGGTACCTTATAAAAAGTTGTCTGAAATAACATCATATACATAACGAAATTGTATAGAAAAGATAAATTGTAAAGGCTTTGGAGAATCGAGTTAGAAAAGGCTAATAAATTGTCCAAAAGTGTCGCCTAACTCAATATTCAATTTGAAAGGGCAAATAATGAAATTTAGCGAGTGAGGGCTTAATAAGCACTATTTATATCAGACTAAAGTTAGGATCATACAGTTCTACATGTAATTTACACAACCTATATGTATAGTTTTTGAAATCCTATCATAAACATAACACTATCATGCAATGTCTCCACTCATGTACTTGGACTCCATAATACAGTAAAGGTCTTTTAGGGGTACTAAATGGAAGTATGCTTTAAAGCACCTCATTTGGCCATTACCTTGACATCCAAAGACGACAATCCCAACATATGCAAATCACAATACTCTTAGATCATAGCATGGCATGCAATAATATAGTGCACATAAATAATGTCATGATTTTAATATGGAAAACATGAGAACATTTCTGAAGTTCAAATATTTAAAAGATATATGATATCTAGTGTTAAAAGTTTTAATGTACAAAACATGTATGATATCAAAACTATTGTAGACACCAATTTTTGTCTAACTTTAATTAGTCTGAAATTGTGGGCCTTGGGTCCACTCGATATGTGTACTTGAATTGAAGATAAATTAGGCTCATATCTAAATGATTGATAAAGTTATTTTTATTTTTTTATACTTTCTGTCATTTTTTATTTTTAATCTTTTTATTATTTATTTTATTTTATTTTTATTTACTATAATTTTATTGTATTCTTATTTTGATTATTTGGTTTTATTTTATTTATTTATTATTTATTTTATATTTATTTATTTTATTAATTTTATTAGAAATTATATATTTTTTAGTTTATAAAATTTGAATTATTAAATTTAACTTGTATTCTTTTTTGTTTTTTCTTTTTCCTTCAATTGGCAAAAAAGAGGGTGGGGGGAGGGGGAAGAAACCATAAAAATACATAAAAATATTTAAGAATTGTCTTTTTTAAAAATTAATGTAATTAAAAAAATCAACTTATTTCTTATAAAAACTTATTTTTCTAAAATAAATATATTTAACTTACAATCAAAAGAAATTATTTTAATATAAATAAAAATAAAAATTGAAAATACAAAGATTTTTTAATAAAAATTAATGTTTTAGCAAAACACATTTCTTGAATTAGTAATTTAAATTTTTTAAAAGAATAGATTTTTTATTAAAAAATCAACTAATAAATTTAAATACTAATTATAATATTATAAATAATATTTAAATTTTTGATTTTTAATTTATATTTATAAAAAATATAAAATTAAATTATGTTACTTTAGAAAAGAATATTACAAAGAAGATGTGTTATATTACTTTTAATTTTATACATAGCAAATATAGTGAAAAATATAAGAAATTATCCTATCTTATTATTAATTTTTATATACACTAAACATAAGAAAATATGATATCATTAGGCTCCGTTTGGTTAATTGAATTGACTATCGAAAAATAATTTCTGAAAAATGTTTACTATTTTTGGAAGATAAAAGATTTTTCGTTGTGTAGATGAGTTAATGAAAAATTTTTCTGTTGTTCGGTTGTTTTCTGAAAAATTTATTTTTTTAATAATATTAACGTAACTAATAAATATTAAAAATTATTTATTTATAAATTAATTTATTAATATTAAAAAAATATATTTAAAAATAATATCTATAATATTAAAATATCATATTATTAAATAAAAGGAAACTATATATTATTACTTATATTAATATTTTTAAAAATTTGAAGTATTATTACTATTTTAATATTAATAATATATTAATATTTATTTTGGAAATATTAAAAAATATTTATACTATTAAAATAATTATATTTCATACTGAAAGTATTTATTATTAAAACCATAACAAAAGTATTATTTAATTATTGATATTTATTAATAAAATTTTAGTATAAAAATATTTGTAAATAAATAATATAAACATTATATCTTCAACTAAAATATTAATAAATTACTAAAATAATAAATATATTTATTTATTAAATTAGTATTTATTTATTACTAAAATAATAATATTATATTGTTTATTATTGAAATATTAAAAATATTTAAGATTAATGATATACAAAATAAAATATTTAAACTTAAAATATCGAAAAAAATATTTTTAATGTTAATATTTCAATATTTAAAAAATTTAATTTAATTAAATAAAATATTTTTTAATTTAATAATTTTTTATGTAGGATTAAATTAAATCAAAGTTTTAAAAAAATCATATCTAACGTTTAACTTGTTTAGAATTATACTCACGAGCTTTATACATAACCTTACACATAAACAATTATTTTTTAAAAAATATATTTTTTTTTTGTTTATAGGAGGTACGAGTGGGAGCGAAAAATCGAATCTTGAACCTAATTTTTTCTAAAATGAAGTAACAACTGTTAAGCTAAACTTGAAAATATATACTTTTTTAAAAGCAGAAGATAGTTTTTAAGAAAATGACCTAATTTTTTGTTGACAAATGAATTTTCTGCCTACTAACCGCAAAAAATACAAAAATTATTTTGCATTTTTATTCTATGCACGTTTTTATATTACTCTATCTCCGTACCAAACATAGCTTAAATATATAAATATGTATGAGAAGATTTAAATCCTCATCAGTTTTGGATAAAAACTAAGCGCAGACTACAGTGTGATTAACGCTGGGAATTCAGACAAGAATGAGGGGAGGGCCACGAGGAAGCTATACGAATAATAAGGCTCCTTTTCCGACGCCTGCTTCTTCTATACCTAGTTGTTTACCATCAAAGTCAAAGGGCCGAATCTCAATTATCTCACTGCCTGCCCTCCGCTTTTCTCCCTTTTCAGGTCAATTTCAATTCAACTACTAATTGCTATAGTAAATGAAACTAGCACTTTTGTCATGTAATGTTGTGATTTGTCAGTTTCAGGTCCAAGATTGTCTAGTGGGTGGGTTGCCCTTGCAGCTGAAGCTAGAGCAGGGGTTAGTTGTTGTGAAATCAGAGCGGCTAATGGAGCTTCAGAGATGCCGTCGGCGTGGGACGACAAGCCGCTCGAAATACCTCCCAATGGGAAAAAGCCCTACCTCTTCTTGGACGAAACGGATGTCCTCACGTTTCTTGATCCTCCCAACCATTTGATGCCTTTAGACCCCACTTCTTATAATCCAGCTGCCTATCTCTGGTCTGCTCTGTTCTCTCTTCATTTTACATTACTTCTATTTTATTACATTTTATCTTTCATCAGTCACTTTTCCTTTTTCAGATAAAATTCAAGGCTGGGCTGTTTCTTTCTTTCTTTCTTTCTTCCTATAATAATTAAATTCTGTTATTAAAATCATATTATATTCTTCAGGAAAAAAATTGGAGACATTCCAGAGGAAAGGCGTCACCGATTGCTGCAATTGCTGAATCCCAGGTTTTTTCTTCCTTCGCAATCTCTTAAAGCTTATTGATTTATTTATCTTCTGCTAAAGCAGCATTGAATGATGCGTTGGGAGAAGTAGAGAAAGAAGTAAGGTTGGATGAATTAGGAAATGTTTGATGTGTTGGAAAATAATTTTGGAGTAGTAAACTGAACAAGACATCTGAGACGTGCAAGCACTGTCCTTAAGGATAATTTCACCCCTTAGAGTGGAAACTCAGTGCAGCAAGTGTAGACGACTGTCCTCCAAGGATACAATAGACATTCCTTAATAATTTGCACTAACTATTAAGGGTAACAGGAACAACAAACTATTATAATCTATAACCCAGCAAAGTTGCGAACAACAAAGTTAGAAATGAGAAAGCTAGAAAATATGAAATTAGAAGGGATGAGAGGTGTGTTGGAATGAGAGATGAAGGCTGCTATTTATAGGTAAAAAAATATCTGTTACTTAGCCATTAAATCACGTAATAATGACAATCGGTTACTAAACATTGAAATCATCCGTTACTAAACATTGAAATCATAAATTACTAAACATTTAAATCATAAATTACTAAACATTGTAATCAATACCATGTTCGAAAAAATCAGTTACTAAACATTTTTTAAATACAAAACCTTTTTATATAACAATCCCCCTCATATTTCAAAAATGTTTAAAAATTATTAAAATCATATGCTAGATTAAACTTTATTGAATGTAATGCATCGAAACTGGTGTCTTTTGGACTATGAACCAGATCTAGAAAGAATGAAATATAATTCACAAAATTATTGGTAAAGTTTGAAACTTCTATGAACCAAGAATTTTAATTGTGAATCATAATTTTCACCGATCACATTACATCCCCACAATTGTTGTTGTTCAACTCGATTTTGCACTAATAGGCCATGCGCGTGCTTGGTTTATTCATGAGTACTCTAGAGAATTTGCCACAATTCTCATAGGATTGGCTTTATCCACACTCATATAGGTGATTCCATCAAGAGTATTCTGCAATTTAATACACCACCAATAATGGATATGAAAATCATTAAGAGCTTAGCTCATCCTCTCTTTCATTGCAATCTTGCACTATTCTCACCATAAGAGGGACAACAATTTTAATAGTGCATCACTAGATCAACAAGTGACTTGTTATTACCCATATGAACCTAATTCATGGGATCGCCAATCACATAGGTTGAGTTACCGTCATTGTTGATATTACTCAACTGGCTTACGTCCCATTCCCTTTGATGAATCATGAATTAATTTTTTTTAATTGTTTAGTAAGAGGATCGGTCAAATTCACTTCTGACTTCACATAATCAATGGAAATAATTCTATCTTTAAATGGCTGTTTTACCACATCATATCTCAATCGAATGTGTTTATTTTTACCGATGAAAGTTTTATTCTTTGCAATGGCTATTGTTGCAGAAGGTGTTGGTTTCATTCCGAACGAAATATTTGCTAAGAAGTTTCTTAACCACTTAGCCTCATTACCAGCCAATTCTAGAGCTATAAACTCTGACTCTACTTGGTGGATTTAGCTACTTTTGTTTGTTTGGCTGATTTTCGAGATACAACACCTCCAGTAAAGGTGAACACATATCCACTAGTGGATTTTATCTTATATGAATCCAAGATCCAATTAACATTGCTATATCCTTCTAATACATCGGAAAATCCACTATATGAAATACCATGGTTCATGGTACCTCTCAAATTTTTCATTACTCTGCTCAAGGCAATCCAATGATCATAATTGGGATTTTGTGTATATCTACTCAGTCTACATACAGCATAAGCTATATCAGGTCGAGTATAATTCATTATATGCATTAGACTCCCAATAATCTGAGCATACTCAGACTGAGCTACACTATCTCTTCTAGTTTTCATTAATTGGGTATTAGCATCATAAAGAGTATTTACAGGTATGACATCAAAGTGTCCAAATTTCTTAAGTAGCCTCTCAACATAATGCTCTTGGGTATGCATTAGGCCTCCTTCATGTTTTATGATTTTAACACCCAAAATAACATTAGCTTCTCCCAAATCTTTCATATCAAATTTAGAAGTTAAAAAACGTTTAGTTTCATTCACATGATCAATGACACAAAATCTCTTATCAATTCTCCACCTCAAGAAGCTTGTTTTACAAACAAACCTTAATTTTAAAATTGCAACTCAAAATGCATCATTATGTTCGTATTAGCATCACTAAATCATTCAAGAATAATAAGTTTTTTTTTTTTTAACTTAAACACAATTTTAGATTGCAAAAGTCGAGCTCATACCTCTAGCAAGAAACATCACAATAAGATCACAGCTCTTGCACCAAAAATACTTAACAGAAATCTAAATTTCTCGAAAATCAAAGGAAATAAGCTATGCCAATATGCTTTTACCAAAATGACAGAATAGTTGACCATGTTGCAAATTTGATTTCCATGAATAACTTATCCCATTAATCAGATAGTTATTTTATTTTTAAAAATTAGAAAGCAACATTTACACTAAATCAAGACTGTATAATTGGCTTTGCTAATATATCCTTAACGTACACCATAAAATATTTAATCAAACAAACTAGTCATCCATACCT
Organism: Heritiera littoralis; assembly: GCA_031772115.1. Taxonomy (NCBI): domain Eukaryota; kingdom Viridiplantae; phylum Streptophyta; class Magnoliopsida; order Malvales; family Malvaceae; genus Heritiera; species Heritiera littoralis. The sequence goes on along the minus strand of JAPDPK010000032.1, from coordinate 6,075,522 downwards.
GCCTTCAATATATAAGGGAACTTAAATGATTGCAGATTTACATTTCTTATCTCATATTTAGAGAGATATTTTACCATGAAATCACAATATAATGCAAAACCACCTGTATCCAAAGATTATAAATCCCTGTCGTTTGCGTTAAATTTTAGTGAACGAAGCCCTATATCTTTTGAGACACAACACTGGCTGACTCATAATTTATAAACTTAACAATTCTGTAGTATACTTCAAATTATTATGATTATTATTTCATTTAAATATAAGAAGTAACTAGCTAGTAAAAAGAGGAATCTTAATACTAACTGGCCAAATATACAAAAGAATCAACTTTACTGAAGTTATAACTTATACAGCAAAGCAATTTATGTGAAGGTTATTTTTCATTAAAGAATTGTAACCAAACAGATTTTAAGCCAAACATAACAAGCTTGATAAGGCATCGTCAAAACATTAATGTTGTATACAAAATTAAAATTAGCAAATAAAAACTTTATAATCAATGCCTTATTAAAGCAGCAAATATAATAATGTTAAACAAATATTTCTTAACATTAAACAAATGTTTCTTTGTGAAATATTAATGAATGAAAACGTTAGACAAAAAATGATAGCTAATAATAATCTGCCATAGAAAATAAAGTTTTAAAGATAAACGTTTGAAGCTTTATATTCCTTTTTAAGACAAACGTTTAATCATTAATGTCCTTAATGGCTTATGTCCCCTTCAAATTCATTTCAGATACCATATTTGCTTTTAATATTAAGGAACTATTTAACATTAATAGTCTCAACAATTTGTAACTTATACTCAGCAATAATGGTTTTCATTTTTAGATCAATAGTTACAAACATTAATGTCTATTAAAAGAAAATCATAGAATCCACTTACTATGCTGCAGTTTAAAAGTTGCCGTTTGTAATATTAAACATTAAGATACTATAATGATGTTAATGATTTAATATTAAAATTACAAGTAATCAGCTAATGTACAAATAGCATCAACTAGTGACATACACTAAATCTCTAACAGGCAAGACAAATTAATATATCAACAAGAAGAAAATCAAGGAAATTAGCATCATACCTTATTTCCTTATTCTACAAATGTGTGACACCATCGCAACTAAGTTTTTTTAATTGTCTTCTTCTAGCAACAAGCCATTAGATAAAAAAGAAATATGATCTAAAAAATAATTTCCTTTGGCTTTCTATTTATATATCAATACTTTTACTGAAGCAACTTGTTAGTATGGTAAAAATAATCAAATATCACCTGAATAAACTTATAATCAATATTTTCATACTCTTATTTACGAGCTTCTTTAAAATCATATAAAAATAACTTGCCTACCTTACCTTCTTGAGTTGAAGATATTTTTAAAAGTATTGGATCATTATTTTGATTTTGAAAATCCATCGGAAATTATCCTTAATATTGTTGGAAAATAATTTTGAAGTAGTAAACTGAACAAGATGTTTAAGGCTAGCACTGTCAAAATGGGCCGGCCCGACCAGGCCATAAATGGACCAGGCCAAAAAGTCCTTTTGGTTAAATGGGCCTAAAAATGCAAGCCCACATCCGGCTCTAAGGGCTAACCGGCTTAAATGGGCGGCCCGTATAAGAAATTAAAAAAATTAAATTTTATATTAAAATCCCATTTTTAGTAAATAAACAAAGTAAAATTTGAAATAAATATTAAACAAACATCAAATAAATTCACATCAAATCCATCAAGTATTCAATATCATTTGAACATTACATATTAATAGTTTAACAAGCATAATATAAATTGTTTTAACAAACCTAGATACTGAAAAACATGTCTCAACAATATTAAAAATAAAAAATATGATAAATAGATCCATGTCTATCCATCTCCTCCATAGAGTCAATCACATTCAATCAATTCTTTTTCAACTTTGCCATTTACAAATATAAATAAAGAACAATATAAGTCATGTAATTGTAACAAAAAAAAAGAACAATATAAGAACTCACAAGAATTAAACTTATTAATTGATTAAAAATTATCAACTAATTAATAACATTACTTTCAAAACCAAGAATCCAATTTCGGATGCAAATGAAAGTTTTCACGTTCTCATGATTTAGAGAACTTCAATACTTATTTAAAACACAAAAACCAATACTAAAAAAACTCTCCGATGCTATTGTTGTTATTAGAATGCTCAAGATATCACAAGCTATACTTGCAAGCTTTGGAAATCTTGGCTTATGATCTTTCTACCATTGCAGCATATTTAAATTTTTAATTATGCGACCCATAATCTTTAGGTCTTTCAAATAAAGATCTAATTGAGATTTTGGTTCTTCTACTTGAATAGTTTCAAATCTTTTGAAAGCCTATATCATTGGATATTTCAAAATAAATTAATTGTCATTACAAAAGAGAATTTAAAATAGAGTATATACTTAAAAAACAAAAATAAACTCACATCACTTAAAGCAAATGTACTCTTCCCCTTCAAACTAGCATGTGTGAGAGGTTGTGAGTCATTAGCTTCGTTTGAAGTAAATTAGTAATACTAAATAGTATTAATTTTATATATTTTACTTTAATTAAAATGTTAAACATATAAATAATTAAAATAAAAACAAAATTTTAATATAATTAAAAATATTAAAAAATTAAACGGGCCGGCCCATTTAAGCTAGGGCCTAAACGGGCCGGGCCAAAAAGCCCTCTTGCTTAAATGGGCTACAAAAATGAAGTCCAAGCCCTGAATAAATGGGTCAGGCCGTGCCGGCCCAACTGGCCTTGGCCCATTTTGACAGTGCTATTTGAGGCATGCAAGCACTGTCCTTAAGAATAATTTCGCCCCTCGGAGTAGAAACTCGATGCAACAGTTATAGGCAACTATCCTCTCAGGATACAATAGACATTTCTTAATAATTCGCACTAAATATTAAGGGTAATAGGAACAACAAAATATTATAAATTATAACCCAACAAAGTTGCGAACAACAAAGTCAAAAATGAGAAAGCTAGAAAATATGAAATGAGAAGAGATGAGAGGTGTGTTGGAATGAGAGGTGAAGGCTGCTATTTATAGATAAGAAAATATTAGTTACTTAGCTATTAAATCACGTAATAATAGCAGTTGGTTACCAAACATTGAAATCATCTGTTTCCAAACATTGAAATTATCCGTTACTAAACAATTAAATCATAAATTACTAAACATTGTAATCAACACTATGTATGAAAAAATCGGTTATTAAACATTTTTGAAATACAAAACGTTTTTATATAACATGATGAACTTAATGCAGGCCTATATCAAGAGCTTGGGAAATAGCTGGCATGCGTTACCATGACCCTAAATTGCTGAACAAAAGTGCTTCAAACTTTCTGTCTAATAAAAACAGTGAAGTTCCTTCTCAAGTTTATAACTGCAGAGCCAGTGGAGGTAATTCCTTTGAGTTATTGCCAACAACTTGGCATCACTTTCTAGTTTTAGTTTTAAAAGTATAGAAAATGTCAAGCTGCTATTTGAGTTTTGTATTCCCAAGAGACCACAAGGATCTTTATATATACATAGATCTAAAAAGAATTTTTCCAGTGCATATTATATTTATGCTTATTGTTTTTCAAAAGGGGTTTTCTAGTCACACCCTATTATTGACTAAGTACACCCTACTTTCTACTCCCACCCTAACCCCACACACATTTTACTACCCAAACCCACGGTCACCCTATTCTACCCCTCCAAACCCACACACACCCAACCCTTCCCAAACCCTCGGCACCCCAAGTTCTTTCCAATTCATATTCCAAACTCTCTCATTTCCTCAAATCCTTCCCAAATCGTTGAGTTTTTGAAGCAAATAAGGTAAGTATGGCCTCTATTTTCAATTACAAATGTTATATGCTTTATATTTTTTCATTTAAACGAAATACATGTGGAAATTTCGAGAAAAATCGATAATGGTTCGGGTTCGCAGCTCGCGGTAATGAACTGCCGCGGTCTGTTGGATACGCGGGATAAAGGTGCCGATGTTCTTGCAATATCGCGGAACCAGGGTGCCGCGAGATTGCAAGTCTCGCGGCACCAGGGTGCCGCAAGACTGAAAATGAAATAAATTTTTTCAAAATTTTTTATTTAGATTAAATTTCAGTTATTTTTTATTTTTAGTTTAGATTATATATGAAATGGATTAAATTTAACTTATTTTCTAGTTTATAATAAATTGATTAATCGAAATTAAAGTAGTTTTCTTCTGTGTTTATACAGATGCCACCACGTACACGAGGAGCAGGGTCATAACGATGTGAGAGGAGGAGACGTGCTGATGCATTAGTGGATCTGAGATGGGTTCCTATTGCGTCTGAGAGGAGGAGACGAGCTCTTGAGGCAGCAGATGTTGAGGAGAGATAGGAGTTGAGTACATCTAGTGATGCACTAGATGTGGCACAGAGGCAGCCGCAGAGTACCTCTAGCGAGGCAGCAGTTGCGACTCCGAGGCAGCAGCGGAGTATCTCTGGCGAGGCAGTAGTTGCGGCTCCGAGGTAGCAACGGACTACCTTTGGCGAGGCAGCAGATGCGGCTCCGAGGCAGCAGCGGACATCTGGCGAGGCACTAGCTGCCGCACAGAGGCAGCAGCGGAGTACAGCGAGCGATGCACTAGCTACGCGCAGAGGGAGCAGCCGAGTACTTCTGGCGTGACACCAGCTGCGGCACAGAGGCAGCAGCGGAGAACATCTAGCGATGCACTAGCTGCGGCGCAGAGGGAGCAGCCGAGTACTTCTGGATCTTATCCTGGGAAGCAGCCAAGTACTTCTGGATCTTATCCTGGTGGTCCAGTTGATCCATCTCTGTTAGTTAGTTAGTTATGGATCATATGTTGCTGCAGCTATTTGGCAGCAAAAGGTATAAGTGAAATTTATTATATATTTATTGTAATGTAAATTAGAATTTTCGGAGAGATAACGATTATTTTATTTGGTATTGTTTCAGGAGCGAGGGGAACTAAAAGTTATTAATCACGGTTCTAAAATTGGTACATGGCTATTGGATCAGAGTCGGTCACGCATCGGGTCCACGATCGCACGGTCAGGGTTAGAGCCATTGTTGCAGTGTAGATATGTTACGTGCAACAAGACCATTATTACTGCATTTACCGAGAGGTGGCATCCAGAGACGAACACATTTCACATGCCTTTCGGAGAGATGACTATCACTCTAGATGACGTCTCTTCATTGCTTGGCATCCCCGTGGTCGGGAGGACTATATCTTTCAATTCTTTCTCTATTGACGATGCGAATAGAATGTTAGTGCGATTGCTAGAAGTGAGTGAAGAAAAGGCAAAGGAAGAGACGACCGCCACTAAAGGACCACAGGTTAGGATGCAGTGGCTGAGGGATACGTTTGGGATGATTTCTGACTCTGATAGCGAGGAGCAGATAGAGTACGCGACTCGCGCATTGTTATTATTTTTACTTGGTTGCACTCTATTTGCTGATAAGAGTGCAACACGAGTACCAGTCGCGTACTTATCTTTTTTGGAGGATCTTACTACCGTGGGTGAGATTGCATGGGGTGCAACTTGCCTGGCTTATATGTATCGACAGTTGGGCGAGGCCAGTAGAGCGGAGTGCCATTCGATAGCTGGTTATATGACATTGCTTCAGGTATATAATGTTTATTTAATAATAATATTGATTTGCTTGATATTTATTAGGTTATGATTTGATTATGAAAATTTATTTTGTTTTATGTAGGCGTGGATTTACGAGCATTTTCCATCGATAAATCCAGTACGAGAGACGGCATATAGAGAGTGGCAGCCGCGTGCTCAACGATGGAGGCCACTTAGCTGCCACGTTTCTCTACAGATACTGAGGGAGCAGCTTGATGACCTTCGGTATCATCAGGTCTGCTGGGAGCCATATGCAGACAGTAGAGAGAGCCATCCATTGCCGGAGATTTCATTTTTTGCGGATGCATCAAGTTCAATGACATCGTTGAGCCATACCATCCGGATAGAGTTCTCCGACAATGGGGCTATGTGCAGAGCATTCCATCCATCTCTGACTCCATTTCACGCGAGACGAGGACCGAAGCCAGCTACTTATGTCGTGAAGTATAGCTTTCAGCCTGGGTATGGGATAGCTGGGATTATCATGTGATTAATGAGGATAGGAGAGGTGCGCGATGCAGGAGTCCTGGAGAGTCTACAGCGGATTACATGATTTGGTATGCGACGATTTCACATCGTTTTCTCCAGGATCCTTCACATAGATCGACGGCCCAGCACCACGTGATTGATTGGGAGGTTAGTCATTTTTTATTTAATGTTATGAAAACTTACATATCTTGAAATTGATATATTTATTTTTTCATGATTTTGTAGCGCGTCGTGGGACACATATTTGACAGACTTTACGCAGTGGAGGCATGTGGAGATGATCAAGACTTGGATGTTTGGCGGCAGGCTGTGCATGATATTTATGCCATGGTAGCGAGATTGCCCAGGCGTACTGTAGTGCCCCGACATCCTCCACAGACAGCATCTTCATCATGACCTTCACGTCCCCCTCCATTCTCAGCTGCTCCACCTTCCTCAGCACGACGACTGCGTTTACCACCAGCACTAGCAGCTAGACCAGCACCAGTAGCTAGACCAGCACCAGTACCAGTAGCTTCAGCACCAGTAGCAGCAGCAGCTTCAACACCAGCACCACCACCTTCAGCACCAGCACCAGCACCACCAGCTTCAGCACCAGCACCAGCACCACCAGCTTCAGCACCACCAGCTTCAGCACCAGCACCACCAGCACTGCACCACCAGCTTCAGTAGCAGCTGCACCACCTGCATCTTCCCTACCACCTCATACATCTCCTTCCGTATATGTTAGGCAAAAGAGGAGGACATAGTAGATTTTGTATTTTATAGTTAACGTAAACTTTTGTCAAAAATTGTGAAAATATTCATGTATATATTTAGATTTCATTTGTCTCATTACTTCGATATGTGCCATCTTTTATTTATCAAACCATTTGAGGCAATCATTTTTTTAACTTATAATAATAATAATAATAATAATAATAATAATAATATAATAATAATAATATGACAATTATCATAAAATGAATAAAATAGACTTAATTCAAGAAAACATGATTATGTTGAGTTACATAGCATATTAAACAAATGCTTACATTACAACAATGTATTATACTTAGTTAATACATCATAGTTCATCTAGATTGATTGTCTCTTGGGTTGCAACATCTGTGTTTGATGAGAATAATAATTTGAAATCTTCGATCCGAGAGACGTATGGAAGCTCCCACTCTCGAGCGCATTCATATCGATACCTATGCCAGTTGCATGCGATCGGAGGTATCGGTGCTCTTGGATCCAATAATCCTGCAACAATGCATTATATTTAATTAAATCATAGTGAAAACAATAAACAATAACAAACTTTCACCATGATCTATACCTGAACAAAATGACAGTTGCTGACAAATCCAATAGTTATTAACTTATGTTGCAGTGGGGGAGGTGCAATAGATCTGAGCGGAAGATATGTCAAGCATTGTCTTGCAGATAAATGGACAAGCACAACGTCATACCGTGAGGATATCAAATGACCCATGTCTGGTAAGGTCATCCAATTATCCTTATACGCCACCGCGTTGAAACACACCAACGATTGCATCAATTCATCAACACGCTCCTGAGATCCATAGAGATATATATATATTCATCTTTGCGTCTATTTAACTCATCCATCAAATCTTGTCGCACTTGTGGCCATGCATCTGCAGTCATACCCAATAACCCTGCTATAGCTCTAAATCCGCAATGTCCATCAGACTCAACATCCATAACATCGTAAATGAATGGACAAATCTCGATGGGAAAAGAATCCATATATCGAATCTTGACACCTTTACGATATATAGGTAATTTCTGCCTCTTCTTCGGCAATTTCACTGAACTTGCTGTTATGGGTGAAATGGTACTGTCATGACCAGACTCGACAATCTCAAAATAAGAAGGTTCCCGTCGAGTTGATGTGTCCATCTTCGATGCTCGAGCACGACCATTTGTCTGAGCTTTTTCTACTGGAGGAACAAGGAATGTTGTTGCCGGATCACCTAGTTCTCTCAACTTTTTTTTCAAGACTAGTTTTCCATCAATATTACATGCATCGAACCGTTTCACAATTATCTCCCACTCAGCATCCAATGTCAACTGTTGCATGTCATCATATGTGGACTTTGTCAAATCTAATTTCGACCAATGTGGATGAACAGCAGATAAGGGTACTGGTCGTCCAAACTGTATATACTCAGCAATTTCATGCGCACATGGCAACCCATGTGTCATTCTCATTACACAGCCACAAGTGTTAATATCAATATATCCATTCTTTACTCTCTCAACCTCCATCAATATCATATGCAAAGCCGACCTCGACACCAACCCCCGTAACTCCTTGAATAAAGATGGCCTGAAGTTATGTTCAACAACAGTAAGGCTTGCCTCAAATGAAGCCTTTATGTCTGTATGTTGCAGCTCAATCAAAGAGTTTATCACGTTCTAAGATGATTCAAAATCACCTTGCGACGTTCCGAGATGTCATTTCAACCTTGCGTGTGCACTCTCCGCTCTACAATAGAAATTAGGACATATATTACTTATCAATTCAAAAATTACTGAGTAAAATGAACGTAAACTTAAAACCTGACAATAAACGTACCTATTTGTTGTTACATTGCCGAAATGCATTACTTTATCTATCCAAGCCGCAACAAATCGCTCCTTATAATTATCCAACCAAGTCTCCTTCACATATTGCAGTGCTTTTGGATAACTATAGTAATCCAAGTGCATTGAGCTTAAATGCCTTTCGTACTCTTCTTCTGTCATTGAGAATGTAAGAAGACTCCATGATGCCATGAATGCATCCCACCTCTCCTTGCGCTCAAATAACTTTTTGCAGTTCGCAAGCACATTCTTCGATATGTGCCATCTACATAACAAGTTGGTTGCAGAGGGAAATACTGCTTGAACTGCATTCATCAATGCCAATTCTCGATCTGTGACAATAACAGATGGTGATGCAACACCTACCATTAAACTTTTTAACATTTGCAATGCCCACGTGTAATTTTCTTGACGCTCCGCCTCCATGTACACAAATGCAACCGAAAAAGTCAAATTCGTTGATGTGACACCAACGATCTCGAGGAGTCAACACATGTGGGAAAGCATGCAACAAGTCTACCGAGGTAGGATGTGCCCAAAACAATTCTTTCACAACATCCGTTGACTCTTCACTCCGATGCCACTCAATGTAGCTACACTCGTTCAACATTTTCATTAGTTGTTGCATTTGTGACCTACCAGCTTTCTCAATCAATTTGTAAGCATGTCGTGCATTGTAAATGGTCTTCATAACACTTACATTCTTCTCATTCTTGCTTTTCAACGTCATGAGAATATTTCGTGGTTTGACCATGTTCTTGGTCATATCAGCTACAACTTCCTTCTCCTCAACTGACAATCTTGCAGCAAATGGATGACCCTCAAAATGTATCGCAGGTGCATGATTATGCATCCCATTTACTACCTGAACTTGCCACTCATCATCCTTTTCTAATTTCACACCTAGTAGCTCGAATGGGCAGCCACATTTCTTTGTTCCAACACCCTTACGAGTTGGTTTATCAGTGCATTGAGCTTTGTTCTTTTTCGACTCTCTAAATCTTCCACTTCGTTCACAACAGAGCCGTAATCTAGGCCTTCTTGAAAAAATTGTTGGTTCAGATCCTCTAATCACAACTACGAATCCTACATTTCTGCCCATCTCCCTTGCCCATGTTATTAACTCTTCTCGAGTAGAAAAAACCTTGTCCGTAGTAAATGACTCAGTGCAATCAAATTGAGAAGACTCCACTGAATGCTAATAAACTATTAATCTTCTGTTATCCTACAAATATTCAACAAATTATTAGTTTTTTTACATATCAGTTAAGAACAAACTATTATTAAATAAAAAAATATTAAACATGGTCTCGAGAGTATATATATGGTTAATCCCGGCAACCAAGAGACCATGGTCTCGGCAGGATGCTACCGAGATCACTAATGCAGTCTCGGCAGACCACTTCTGTGGTCTCGGGAGGATGATGCCGAGACCGCACAGTCGTCTCGGTAGCATCCTGCTGCGAAAATGTAAGTTTCTCAGCAATTTACTGCAGAGAGTGTCGAATTCCAGTATTTTTTCGTCGATAAATGAAAAAATTAAAACGTTTTCAAGTATAATAACATACCTCTTCAGCATTATGATACATTTCTACTAAATCTTCATCCATGAATGATTCCTTGCTTGTATTATCATCAAAATACTCCATGAAACCAATTTTTAGTTGGTTTTGTTTGATTTGAGAATGTTGAACGGGAGAGAATATGATTTTTGAGTAGGGTTTGCTGATTTAGGGTGTGAGATAGTTAAGGTAAAATTGTAATATTATATGGGGTTAATTTTAGAAAAAAAAATTAAATTTAGGGTGTATCTAGCTCGAGATAGGGTGTGGTTAGACACACCCTTTTCAAAAATAGCAATTAGTACTATGCATGCTATTAAAATTTTCATTTTCATATGGCATGTCATGATTATAATGTTAATATTACATTGTGACTTCAGCTTCGTTGGGTTCACTAAATATAACTTCTGAAAAATAATTTCTAAAAAATGTTCACATTTTCTGGAAATCTAAAGATTTTCCATTGATTGGCTAAGTCAATGAAACATGTTTCATGTGTTTGGTTGTTTTTTGAAAAATCTGTTTTATTTTGTCAAATGATATTAACATAACTACCAAAATATTAAAAATTATTTATTATTTGATGTATTAATACTAAAAAATAATTATATTTGAAGAAATGTTTAATATTAAAATATTATTTTATTAAATATTTAAAAGAAAATTATTTATTATTACTTATAGTAATATTTTTAAAAATTTAAAGTAATATTACTATTTCAATATATATAATATTAATAATATAATAATATTATTTTTGAAATATTAAAAATATTTATACTATTAAAATAATTATATTTTATACTAAAAATATTTTTTATTAAAATCATAACAAAAGTATTATTTATTTATTTATTGTTAAAATATTAATATAAAACTATTTGTATATAAAATATCAAATGTTATCTCTTTAATTAAAATATTAATAAATTATTAAAAATGTTAATTGTGAAAGTAATAAATATATTATTTATTAAATTAGTTTCAATATTTATTATTAAAATAATAATATAATTTTTTTTATTATTGAAATATCAAAACTATTTAAGATTAATAATATAAAAATAAAATATTTAAATTTAAAATATTGAAAGATTTTTAATGTTAATATTTTCATACATAAAAATTTTAATCTAATTAAATAAAAATATTTTTATTAGTATAATAATATTTTATGTAGGGACAAATTAAATCAAAGTTTAAAAAATTATATCCAATGTCTAGCTTGAGTAGAATTACACTTACAAACTTTGTAAATAACCTTACACGTAGACAACTATTTTTCGGAAAATGTCTTCCCCGTTTCAAAAGTGTAAGACAATTTTCAGAAGAAGGTCTTATGTTCCTTTGATCAGGAAGTCAATTTCTGTTGACCAACCAATTTTCTGCCAACCAAACAGTAGAAAATGCAAAAATAATTTTTTAGAAATCATTTTCAATGAACTAAATAGAGCCTTAATGTAATTTGATTGGTATTGTATTCTTCACAAGTTCCTGCATTGGAAACCTGTGAAACATGTTTGTCAATCAAGTTTTTGTTTGATGGTGATAAAGTATTTAGTTTTTGTAGACAAGATGAGAGCCATGATGTGAAGGGTATGTGTGCAGTGTCCGGCAGTTGTTTGCCTTTTACTTGAGCTTATCCTTTTTCCAAAGTTGATTGTTAGAATAGAATGGAGGAACCATTGAGCTACCTAACCCCCTATTGCAGCCTCATGTATTTATACCTAGAATTATAAGGTACAAGAGATGAAATTATCTTACAACACATTGCTCTCTACAACACTGTTCATATGGAAGCAATGTTGATTTCCAAGTATTATTTTGCATGTCCCAATGGAGAATGCATCAAGAGTAGCTGGAGATTGTAACTCTTACTACAAAAGACTTAATAAGCATCATTCACTGATTATCATCTTAAAACATAAGTCTGCTTTTTCCGTGATGAGGTGGTTTTATGCTTCCTAAATTCAACTAATATAAGACTGCCTAGATTTCAAAGTAACTCCATCCCTTGGTCAAGCATTATAAGATGTCCTTTTGGGGTCCACCAGACTTAATTTAGCACTTGTGAACTATATCTTTCTTTCTTGCAACTAGCAAGATTTGGAGTTCATGATTAGAAAAAACCAAGATGCAGGTTGCCAAAACTTTAGGGTTTTTTACAAGTACTTAAAAGTCTTCAATCGCATAAGAACTCTTCATAAAGATATTAAATAAGACCAAAGTGAAGGCCAACATCCACTATTCAGCCTAATGCAAAGTACAACTGTCAATTCTGTTTTCATTTCAGATTTTACTTTGCTTTTGGAAGACCACCAGAGCATTGCTTCCTTTTCTTCCCTTACCCTTTCTTCATTTTTCTCACATGCAAGTTTCTTTGAGAAGTTCCTCTCTTTCTCTCCTATCCTTTCCATTTTTTAATTTTCATTTTCAATTTCTCTAAGTGCTGGCCTCTATTTATGTATATATGTTATTTCTGTTATGTGCTAGAATGATGGTTTTTTTTGTCCCCTTTTGACTTTTATGTATGTTTTCTTGAAGTTCTCGTCTTTCGTTTTGTCAAAAAAATAATAATAAAAGTTAATTGTAGGCTAATTTTCAAGGATTTAATAATATGATCCTCTCAACTAGGTCCATTGCCTATTGCTTGGATCAATTTCTTCAAAAAGGTTAGTTCTGCACTCACATGATGAAAATCTTAAATCCATTCTAATCTTTTCTTTCTTCATATTTATATACTCTTTCTCTCTATCTCTGTCTACACACACATACATATATACATATGCATACACATAGATACATATGTATGTATGTATTTATATGTATGTATACATATACATACATTTATATATATGTATGTATGTATATATATATGTATGTGTACATATACACATATATATTTATGTATACATATGTATATGTATATGTATATGTACACACACATAACTGTCTGAATTGATTGATTCTCATCTCAGACTATATTTTGTGGCAGTAATGGGAAGACATATGGACGTTTTATCGGTAAGTATATTCATATCAAATGAAATATCTCCCATTATTTGAAATTCTTTTTATTCTTTTAACTTGGATGTTGAAAGGAAGTATTTGTATCAAATCTTTCCTGCTCATAATATCTCATGGGGTAATTAGGAAGATTTAATTAATTTAATTAATTTTAGTATTCCGGTCATCTATATATGAAGATTCATTCTAAATTGCAAATGAGGTTTTTCTTCTTTCCTAGCAGATTACCTCTCCTGATTAATTAGGAAGGTTGAAATCCAGTATTTAAGCCGTTTTATTTTAGTATTTTCACTCTCAACCACGGTTGAATGCCATGTTTGAACAAATATGGGTGAATCCATTTAAATAATAGACATAATATGAGATGCAAGACATTAAAGCAGGGTATAAATAAAAATTGTTGTTTGATTATCTACCTTGTTTCATAGCCAACTTTAAAGGCTAAGCAATGGAGTGAGCTCAGATTAATGATAAAGATAGGAAATTACTAACTAATAAAAGCTTATATCTGGGGTCTGGCTATACTCCATTACATTTTTGTCCATAACTTTTGAAAAACTACTTTAATCACCATTCATATATATGACTTGCAAAATTCATAAGTAGGTTGTGAGTGGCTGCTACTCATATGAATGGTGGTAATGAGTGTATTGGTAAATGTACTTTTTTTTTAATTAGAAAGAGAAACTTTTTTTTTCTTATTACTGGTTGTAGGAGACAGATTACATATATAGCAAAGGTAGAGGAACAAGAGATAAGATTTTCAACCTTATCAACTAATCTAACCAATAAAGAGATAAAACAAGAGATAAACCATAAAACCTTATCAAATACTTCAAAAAAAATTAACCAAACTAATTTTCTACACTCCCTCTCAAGTTGGTGCATAGATGTCAATCACGCCCAACTTGCTCATGAAAAACATGAAATTCGGTTTGAAGAGTCTCTTTGTGAGAATGTCTGCTACTTGCTGTGTTGTTGGAACAAATGGCATACAAATGGCACTCGACTCAATCTTCTCCTTTATGAAATACCTGTCAACTTCAATATGTTTAGTTCTATCGTGTTGCACTGGATTGTATGCAATGCTAATTGTAGCCTTGATGTCGTAGGACAGCTTCATAGGCATGTTTAATGGTCTCTTGAGTTCTTCCATCACTTGTTTAACCACAACATCTCACATACCCCATGAGCCATTGTTCTATACTCAGCTTCTGCGTTGCTTCGTGCTACCACTTTTTGTTTCTTACTTCTCTGAGTAACTAAGTTACCCATACATAGGTACAATAGCCTGATTTGGATGTGATTGAAAAAGAATTGAGAGAAAATTTGATGATCTCTAAGTGAGAAAATTTTACATATATATACAACCTTGAAGAGACTAAAAAAGGAAAGAAAATCAACTACCTAATCCAAAATAAATAATTCCTATAATCAAGCTATTCCTAATTAGGCTAATAATACATATTTACAGCCTATAATTATGCCCTATAATCTTGTAACACTCCCCCTCAAGCTGGAGCATAGATGTCAATCATGCTCAGCTTGTTACAAATATAAGAAACCCGAGCTCCATTAAGAGCTTTTGTAAAAATATCTCCTAACTGCTCTCCAGTCTTCACATATGCGGTAGAGATCAAGTTTTGTTGAATTTTCTCACGAACGAAATGATAGTCTATCTCAATATGTTTAGTTCGTTCATGAAAAACTGGATTCGAAGCAATATGAATTGCAGCTTGATTATCACACCATAGCTTTGCTAGAACTGAGATTTTAAGACCGACCTCAGTTAAGAGTTGAGAAACCCACATAACCTCACATGAGGCTTGTGCCATTGCTCGATACTCAGATTCTACACTAGATCGCGACACCACATTTTGCTTTTTACTCTTCCATGAAACCAAATTACCACCAACAAAAACACAATAGCTAGTAGTAGACCTTCGATCAATCCTGGAACTCGCCCAGTCTGCATCAGAAAAGCACTCAATATTACTGTGACCATGATTTTGATACAGTATCCCCCGTCCAGGAGCTCCTTTCAAGTAACACAAGATTTGTTCTAAGGCAGCCCAATGATGTACTATAAGAGAGGACATAAATTGACTTACAATATTGACTGAGTAAGCAATATCAGGACGAGTCACTATGAGGTAGTTCAACTTTCCAACTACTCTTCTATATCGTTTAGGATCATCAAAAACATCTCCATCCTTTGTGAGCTGCTGGTTAGGAAGCATTGGAGTACTGCATGGTTTGACTCCCAGTTTTCCAGTTTCTGTTAATAGATCCAAAACATACTTCCTCTGAGATAGAAAAATACCTCTTTTACTCCTTGTCACCTCAATTCCCAGGAAGTATTTTAGGTGCCCCAAATCTTTAGTATTGAACTGGCTCTGCAAGAAAGATTTCAAAGATGAGATTCCCTGCGTGTCACTCCCGATGATAACAATATCATCTACATATACAACAAGTAGAATGATGCCAAATGAGGACTGCTTATAGAAAACTGTCGGTAAATTAATGTGGAAGTCAATAATTTACAACCTAATTTTTAGGAATTAGTTGTAATCTGATTCCTAGGGATTAGCTTTTAATAATTAACTTAATTGTTCCTAAAATAAAGGGATATCAGATATGTATCACTTATTCCCAGATCTTTTGTTTCTTTCCTAATTTATAGTTACTTATCATACTATTTAAGATTGTAAAATTCAGCCAGAAGAAAATAAGATTATTATTCTTCTTCTTTTCCCTTTGTTATTATTTTCTACATGGTGTCAGAGCTTCTAGGGCTCGATCATGAATTTTAAGGCTGCCATGGTTGGCTCGAATACAGCCTCCTCAGAAACTACTAGTGGCACGACATCTTCAGAGGGAATTTCTCAACCACTTTCAACTATTTCTTTCACTGAAAATTCTCTTCAGATTACTATTCACAAACTGAATGTTAAAAATTATCTTGAGTGGTCTCAAACCGTGTGTTTGGTGATCGACGGTAAGGGGAAACTTGGGTATTTGAATGGCGAAGTGAAACAGCCAGATATTAGTGATCCCAAATACAAGCAATGGCGATCAAAAATTCAATGGTTACTGCCTGGTTGATCAACTCCATGGATCCAGTTGTGGGAAAACCTTTCATGTTTCTGCCAACCGCACGAGATGTTTGGTAAGCGGTTCGAGAAACTTATTCCGACTTGGAGAATCATTCTCAATTGTTCGAATTAAATACCCAGATGTGGCGGATGCAACAAGGGGATCAAGAGGCAACATCCTACTATAATGAGATGATGACGCTTTGGCAGGAATTGGATATGTTCGAAGATGAAAAGTGGGAATGCACAAATGACAGTATTCGATACAAAAAGAAGATGGAGAGAAGTCGTGTGTTCATATTTTTAGTTGGTCTAAATAAAGACCTTGATGAGGTTCGAGGGCGAATACTAGGACGGAAACCCTTACCTTATATCAGAGAAGTCTTCTCCGAGGTGCGTAGAGAAGAAGCTTGGAGACAAGTGATGTTGAAGAAAGCCGAGGAACCAAAAATAGACATTGATGGATCCACCCTTGTCGCTCGGGGTATTGATTCGGAAGGAGATAGGTGAGGGGGTAAACAAAGGCCTTGGTGTGATCATTGTCGGAAGCCTTGGCATACACGGGAGACTTGTTGGAAGCTTCATGGAAAACCTGCGAATTGGAAGAAAAAACCTGGAGGTGATGCACGGTTAGGGGGAGATTCTCGTGCATTTCAAGTTAGCAATACAGATCAGGGGCAGCAGTCATCCTCAAATTCTCTTCCTTTCACCAAAGAGCAAATAGAGCACCTGTACAAAATGCTTCAGTCCTAATCTATAGGAAATTCTAGTTCAAACTGCACTTTAGCACAGTCAGGTAATTTTTTCACTGCAGCCATCGCTTATACCAATTCTAATGACTCCTGGATCTTAGATTCAGGTGCTACTGATCATATGACAGGGACATCACAATCGTTTTCGTCATATATACCTTGTGCAGGAAATCAAAAGGTTAAAATTGCTGATGGTTCCTTTGCTACAATTGCTAGGAAAGGCAAAATTACTATTTCCCCATTTTTAACCCTTAAAGATGTTCTTCATGTTCCTCATTTGTCTTATAATCTCGTCTGTCAGTAAACTAACTTGTGATCATAATTGTCGAGTTAATTTTTGGCCTTCCTATTGTGAGTTTCAGGATTTAACCTCGAGGAAGATGATTGGCAGTGCTAGACAGGATGGTGGCCTCTATATCTTTAATAAAGGATCAACCTTTGGAAGGCAAGATCTGCAAACTTGTTTCAATTTTCTTTCTAGTTCCAGTGACAGTGAGATTATGTTATGGCATTATCGATTAGGACATCCTAATTTTCAATATTTAAAGAATTTGTTACCCAAGTTATTCATGAATAAAAAACCTTCTGTTTTTTTGTGTGAATTTTGTGAATTAGCTAAACATCATCGTGCTATTTTTCCTTCTCAACCTTATAAAAAATCAAAGCCATTTACCATCATTCATAGTGACATATGGGATCCTTCTAAAGTGACAACATTTTCTGGAAAACGTTGGTTCATCACATTTATTGATGATCATACTAGGGTTACTTGGGTTTTCCTTCTAAAAGAAAAATTTGATGCTGAAAATGTGTTCAAAAATTTTTATACAATGGTTCAAACACAATTTCAGACTCAAATTAAAATTTTTCGAAGTGATAATGGAAAGGAGTATTTTAACAATGTGTTAGGAAATTTTTTTTGCTGAGAAAGGGATTGTGCATCAAAGTTCTTGTAATAAAACACCTCAACAGAATGGGGTGGCTGAAAGAAAAAACAAACATCTCCTCGAAGTTGCTAGAGCTTTAAGTTTTACAACTAAGGTTCCAAAATATCTTTGGGGAGAAGCAATTTTAACAGCCACATATCTGATCAATAGAATGCCTACAAGAATTTTAAAATTCAAAACACCAATAAAGGTTTTCAATGAACGTTTTCCCACCTCTCGGCTAACAACAGTCATTCCCTTAAAAATTTTTGGAAGTACTGCTTTTGTTCACAATCATGACCCTAGACGTACAAAACTTGATCCAAAAGCACATAAATGTATTTTTGTAGGCTATCCTACAAATCAAAGAGGTTACAAATGTTTTGATCCAGTTTTGCAAAAAATGTGTGTCAATGGATGTCACCTTCTTTGAAGGATAGTCATATTATAGCAATTCCCATCTTCAGGGGGAGAGCAGTAGTGTAGATGTATTGTTAAATGGTTCTGATTTAACATTTGAGTTTGGTCATGATGATGTTCCAACTAAACAATCTCTTACAGAAAATGAAGAAGAAAACACAAAATTTGGGAAAACAAATGAATTAAATGTTGAAACTGTTAGACAACCTTCATTAGTGCCATCTCAAAATCAAAATACTGAAACAACAGAAATGGGTGCGAAACGATACAAAGGTCTTGTGTATTCAAAGGAGTATTAAGCGCAAAAAAGAAGAGGCACTGACTTGCAGCACCACCAGGAATCTAATCAGTGGTTAGATCATGAGATCAACAATAACTCTTCAAAAATTCCTGACAATAATCTTCCAGGTAATTCTGTGTCAAATTCTTCAAATCAACTTGATCTTCCCATTGCTCTTAGGAAAGGTGTTAGGTCTTGTACAAAAACATCCTTTGTCTAATTTTATATCTTATAAAAATGTGTCATCTCCTTATCGTGCTTTTATTTCACAAGTGTCTAGTGTGGTCATTCCAAATAGTGTACAAGAGGCTCTAAATGTTCCTGAGTGGAAAGAAGCTATATTTGAGGAGATGAGAGCTCTGGAGAAGAATGCTACTTGGGAGAAGGTGGATCTGCCACATGGTAAGACAGTTGTTGGCTGTAAATGGGTATTCACTGTGAAGTATAATTTAGATGGATCTTTGGAGAGATACAAGGCTCGTTTAGTAGCTAAAGGCTTCACTCAGACTTATGGAGTTGACTACTCTGAAACTTTTTCTCTAATGGCAAAACTAAATACAGTTCGAGTACTCTTGTCTGTTGCAGCTAACCTTGATTGGCCATTAAATCAGTTGGATGTGAAGAATGCTTTTCTGAATGGAGACCTAGAGGAGGAAGTCTATATGGAGCCTCCACCTGGTTTTACTGAGGGGTTTGGATCCAAGGTATGCAAGCTAAAAAAATCTTTATATGGTCTTAAACAGTCACCTAGAGCTTGGTTCGAGAGATTCACAAAGTTTGTTAAAAGCCAAGGCTATAGCCAAGGACAATCTAATCATACTCTTTTCACAAAGAATTCTGCTAAAGATAAGATCTTATTTTTGATTGTTTATGTAGATGATATAATCTTGACAGGAGATGATATAGAAGAGATGAGCATATTGAAGCAGAGTCTAGCCAAGGAATTTGAGATTAAAGATTTGGGCCAGTTACGATATTTTCTTGGAATGGAAGTTGCAAGATCAAAAAAGGGTATTGTAGTGTCACAACGAAAATATATATTAGATCTCTTGAAAGAAACTGGGATGAGTGGATGCAAACCTTCTGACACCCCACTAGAAGTTAATGCTAAGCTTGGAGAGGTGAAAGATGGTGTTCCAGTTGATACAGGGAGATATCAAAGGCTGGTTGGGAGACTAATTTACTTGTCCCATACTCGACCAGATATTGCTTTTGCTGTGAGCATGGTGAGTCAATTTATGCATTCCCCATATGAGGAACATCTTGAGGCTGTGTATCGAATTCTTCGATATCTGAAGGGTACGCTAGGGAAAGGACTCTTCTTCAAGAAGAATGAGAAGAGAGGAATAGAGGTGTATACAGATGCTGATTGGGCAGGTTCAGTCATTGATAGAAGATCAACATCAGGGTACTGTACATTCCTATATGGCAACATTTAGTCACTTGGAGAAGCAAGAAGCAAAGTGTTGCCAGGAGTAGTGCTGAAGTTGAGTATAGGTCAATGGCTCAAGGAGTTTGTGAGGTACTTTGGCTAAAAAGGGTACTAGAAGAACTTAAGAGGCCAGTTAGTCTTCCTATGAATTTGTACTGTGATAACAAGGCAGCTATCAGCATTGCTTATAATCCAGTTTTACATGACAGGACGAAACATGTTGAGATTGACAAACACTTTATAAAAGAAAAAATTGGAGGAGGAGTAATTTGTACTCCATTTATTCCTACCACAGAGCAGGTTGCAGACATTCTAACCAAGGGCTTGGTGAGACAGCAATTTGAGCTTCAAGTTAGCAAGTTGGGCATGACAGACATCTTTGCACCAACTTGAGGGGGAGTGTCAGTAAATTAATGTGGAAGTCAATAATTTACAACTTGATTTTTAGGAATTAGTTGTAATCTGATTCATAGGGATTAGCTTTTAATAATTAACTTAATTGTTCCTAAAATAAAGCGATATCAGATATGTATCACTGATTCCCAGATCTTCTGTTTCTTTCCTAATTTATAGTTACTTATCATACTATTTAAGATTGTAAAATTCAGCCAGAAGAAAATAAGATTATTATTCTTCTTCTTTTCCCTCTGTTATTATTTTCTACAAAAACAGTATGATCAGATTTGCTCTTCCTCATCCCAAACCTCTCTACTGTCTGACTGAATTTTCCAAACCAAGCTCGAGGACTCTGTTTTAGTCCATATAACGATTTTCGAAGAGGATAAGCTTTCCCAGACTCCCCCCTAAGCAACAAACCCAGGTGGTTGCTCCATATAAACCTCCTCTTGAAGATCTCTATGCAAGAAAGCATTTTTAATATCAAGCTGGTAAAGTGGCCAATCATATGTAGCTGCCAGAGAAATAAATAATCGAACTGAAGCCAATTTAGCCATAGGGGAGAAAGTGTCAGAAATTAGTCCACTACATATGTCTATGCATAGCCTTTGGCCACCAAGCGAGCCTTTAGGCAAGCCACGGATCCATCAGAATTAAATTTGAATGCAAAGACCCACTTGCATCCAACCGCTTTCTTACTATAAAGATCGCAAATTTTCTACACTGAATTTGTTAATGAATGTATCCATCGAATAAATTAAGTGTTGAGGTGTATCTTTCGAAACTTTGATTTTTGAGAAGCGAGTAAATTGAGTAATTGAGTTGGTGCAATTGATTAGAAATAGTAGAAAAAGATTAAGAGTAATACAAATTAGGGATATTATATATATATATATATGTATGTATTATTTAAAATATATATATCAATAATGATACATTAATTTAATAAGGTGATAAGTATATATATATATATATATATATATATATATATATATATATAATATATATATATACACACACACACATGCTTGCCAAGCCTAATGTGTGTGTGCGTGTGTATATATGTGTGACTAGATAAATAAAAAAAAATCATATAGAAATATAAATATGTACAAATTAAAATAATGTGAATGCATTTTAATTAAATGGAAGATATATTTTAAGAAAATAGATATATTTATATTTATATTTATATATATATATATATAAAGTAAGACAAATAAGAAGATATAAATTTGTATTTAAGCATATAGAAATATATATAGATTAAAATATATATGGATATACATAGGTTAAACAAAATGTATATAATAATACTAATATATAAAAAATTAAATAAATAAAAAAAAGTACGAATAGTGAGTGGGTGACAGCCACCCACTCACCCACTTTGCTTCAGCAGACACAGTCTGCTGAAGCAAAGGCTACTGCAGACCACGTCTACTGTGTGTCTGCTGTAGCAGTTTACTTCAGCAAACTATGTTTGCTGAAGCCCGATAAAAAAAAAAAAGAGAAGCAGATCGGAGCAAGCTGGTCAAGATAGAGAGAATCAAAGGCGAGGGAGAGGGATTGTTCGAGCCATCCTGACCAAGACAAAGGCAAAGGAGATCGGGAGAAACCGCAGCAGACCACGCGAGAGTCCATTCCTCTCACGCCTCTCACTCTCAACCTCCCTCACATCATCTCTCATCTCTTATTTCTTCACTCTCTCACTCAGCATTTGGTGGAATATGATAGAATGGAGACCAAGGGCGAGAGGAAAGAGAGAAACGGTGAAGGCAGGGGCTAATTTTCTGTTTGTGATTTAAAGTTTAATTGGCTGCTGTTTGGGATAATTTGAGACCCTTTTTGGGAGCTAGAAATTAAAGGAAAGAGTGAAAAATGGAGCAAGACAGAGGCTATTGGGGTTGGTTTTGGAGCTGAGCTTGGGCATTAATTCAAGGCTATGGTTCGGAGCTGAAGGGAAAGGCTTTCACGCTCTGTTTGGTTCAGGCCATCTAAGGGTGGTTACCATCAACAAAAACGGGGTGGAAGCAGTAGAGAATGAAAGCAAGAAGGTTCGACTTAAGAGGTTTTCTCGCTAGAGTATATTTACTGAGTTAGTGACTAAATAGCAACTTCAAGGAGGAAGGAAGGGCTCGGTACAATAACCAAAACCGTGGAAATGATCCCAGTTGAAGGCTCGGCATCCTTTATAAAATATGGGATGAAAACTTGCTAGAAGCTTGAGATTTAGTTGTTGTCCAAGAGGTACACAACAGCTAAATCCTTGGTTAAAGACACAGTTACAAGCTTGGTATTCTGAGAAGCTTAAGGTAAGATTCATCTAATTTAGTTTAACAATATTCCCATGATGAAGATGATGATATGATACCACCGTACATTTGCAGGGTAAATATATATATATATATAATATTAACAATATATTGAGGAAACCATAAACATGGTTGGGCCTTTTTGAGGTTAAAAAAAAAGGATTTGTTGAGATTTTTAAGAAAGCTCATAAAAAAAAAAAGGTTTGGCCCAAGGTTTTTAAAGAGGTTAAGTATAACTTAGTGTCGAGTAATTGAAATTTCCATTATGTGTAAGAAGATATTCTAGGAGCTTTTGGTGCAAGTGAATTTATAGAAATTGTTAAGGAGATGAAATTAAACAATTAGTAAAAGATGTGCATGGAAATTGTTAAGGAGATGAAATTATACAATTAGTCAAAGAAGTGCAAGTTGTTGTGTACTAAGTGCCAAACTTTGGTTCTTTTGGTAAGAATTTATACACAAGAAAATATTATGCTTGTAATATTGTGATAATGTAAGTAATACATATAAAGAGTTGACAGTATTCTAATGCATTTGAGATGATATATGGGTATATTTCAGTTATGCCTTGAAACTTTGAAGTGGTGTGAGTTGAAGAGAAGAATTTGACTAAGGAAGGTTTCAAAGTGGCTAGAAATGAAGAACATGAATGCAGACTTGGAGGCTCGAGGAGAAATATTGCTAAACCTTGAGGTAAGTGGATTAAGTAAAGCTTCGCTAATATCATTTCGTAGGAGATGTTTAATTGTTATAAATAGTTTTCCTAGCTTTCAAATTTAAGCGTTGCGATGCTATTGATCGAGCGATTAAGGTAAGATGCAAGGTATGATGAAACTATAAATTTGAATGATGCTTGGGCCAGGATTGAGATTGTGTTTTCTAATTTGTGTGTTGTGGCTGGCCAAGCTTGCTTGTTGTGTGAAACAAAATATTCAAGAGTTTAGGTATTTCATGAATCTTGTTTGTCTAGTCTGTTTAGGCTAAGTGTACATGTGCATGGTCCGCATTAAAATCTCATTACGTAACCATGCAAAGTGCGTAGAGGTACTTTATTGATGCATAAATGAATTCACACATAGCATGTTTTGATTAGAACTATTTTATGCATAAGCGCTATAATACTTGACATTACGCATTAACTTGAAAAGCATAGTTTTGAGGCTAACTTTGTAACAAAGGGCTTTTATGCATATTTGGAAATAGCAAAATGGTTTTGATTAGTGTTTTGAAAACCATGAGCCCAGTTGGCATAATGTTGTACTTTTGATTTTTGACAACATATTCCGTCTTGCTAAATTTAGTTTTGATTAGTAATCTGTTTCCTGAACTAAAGGATTTTGATCAGTATTCAGTAATCTGTTTTAAAGGTTTTGATCGGTATTCGTTTCCTAATTTAAAGGCTTTTGATCAGTACTCAGTTTTCCGTTTTGTATTTGACTTTGGGCAGATTCATTGACCTTCGGGTCACTCAGAGCCTATCGAGTTTTGCTTTAGGTTCCATTACCCGTCTATCAAGCTTTGTGCTCTAGACTTTCAGTATCAGTATCTGTACCTTAGAAGCCTCGTGCTCTAGGCATTATCAGGCTTGTCTGGAGAACTAGCAGACAAGTTCCAGTTCCTGACTGCACAGCGGGGCTGGAGTATCTCTATGGCCATAGGTATTGTGTTGCTTGCGACACTTATCCATCACTAGCTAGGATGGACATCAGTATCAGTATCAGTTATCAGGGATCTTTGCCTAAACTTTATCAGTATCAATTCTCAATTGTTTGAGGCTTTATGCCAAACTTTATCAGTATCCGTTTTGGATTTCAGTTCAGTTTAGTGTTTGAGGCTTTATGCCAAACTTTATCGGTATCCGTTTTGGATTTCAGTTTCAGTTTAGTATTTGAGGTTTTATGCCAAACGTTATTGGTATCCGTTTTGGATTTTAGTTTCAGTTTAGTATTTGAGGCTTTATGCCAAACTTTATCGGTATCCGTTTTGGATTTCAGTTTTAGTTTAGTATTTGAGGCCTTCTGCCAAACTTTATCAGTATCTATTTTGGATTTCAGTATCAATTCAGTATTTGAGGCTTCATGCCTAAACCTTATCTGTTTTGATTTCAGCATCAGTTTTCAGTATTTTTAGGTATCTTGCCTAACTCCCTCGAGTATTTATTTTTAAAAGATTATCTGTTTTGAACTCAGTGCATAATGACCGTGTTTGAACTCATGTGCATAGTTATCATGTTTTAAACTCATGTGCATAATGACTATGTTTGAACTCGTGCATAGTGATTGTGTTTTGAACTCGGTGCATAGTAGTTGTGTTTAAACTAAGTGTATTAGAAAACTATTTCGTTATTTGAATCCGTTCTCAACGTTTTGAGATTTTATTCCTAAACTTATTTTTTTTTAGTTTTACTACGATTATCGGTTCTGAACTAAATGTATTAAAAAATCTATTTTTATTACTATTTGGTTTTAGTATTCAGAGGCTTTAGGCCTAATCTTATCAGTATCAGTTCAGTACAATTATCGATTTTGAACCATGTGTTAAAGAAGTGTTTTTATATTAGTATCGAGTTTATTATTTCGAGGCCTACACCTAAAGTGATCAGTAATTTGTTTTGAACGAGTGCATAATGATTTTGGTTTTGAATAAATACATTGTGAATCAATTTTGAATTGATTGGTTTTGAGCTAAGCACATTACCATTGTAGTGCTATGCATCCTATTAACATTGTAGTATTATGACAAGTGATCGTGTTCTTTAGTATTGTGTTGAGGCTCAAAGAAATGAGGTTCGTAGGGTCTCATTCAGACTAATACCTTATACAACTTCAACCTTAAAGTATGAGTCTGGATAGATAGATCTAGCATCAGGACATAGTATCACGCATAAATGTCACTTTATTTTCTGTTCATGCATACACATGCATGTAGATCGACATGAGCCTAGCATGCATTTACTTAAACTACTTACTGGGCCGTGGTTTGCTCACCCCTTTCTAACATTATCACAGATCATATAAGCTAGAGTCCACTTTTGGAGTTTTATGTGGGCCATCAGGGACCATACCAAGCCTAGGTACATACTAATATCCTCTGATCCCTGCTTTCGCTATTTTCGAGGTATACAAATAATGTATTATTTTGTTTACATGCACATTTCATCAAGATTACACAGTATTGTTTGCTTGTGTCATAGGATGTAACTTAGGATTGTTTTCGAATTATTTTGTAAGTAATATGATAATTGAGCGTGATCCTAGATGTGATATGTATGTGATAATTAGTGGTGGATATTGGGATTGTCGATATGACAATCATTTGATGATCTGTATTATGATGTGAATGTGTGGATAGTGGAATTGATTTGGCATGATTGGGTTATGATAAATGATAATGTCTTACAGGTTGTTTACTTGAGGAAATCTCTAAATATAAGGGGGGATATCTTCAATCTGGTTCTTAGGCAAGATTCCGTTATGGATTAAAAAAATGATCATTATATGCCTTAGGGAGTTATTTCACTCGCCTTTAGATCAAAGAACAAGTTAGTAAAGTTGAATTGAAATAAAAAGGATAAGTGAAAATTGTTTAGTGACTACACCGACACCGAATACAAGCCTTAAAGTGAAAAGAAAAATTTACTTCGTAAATTTGCCAAGTGTAATAAGTGTAAGTGTTAAGTGTCTGTCATGACCTTCGGGTCGTGACACTTACCAGCAGGTAACTTAACTAGATCCCAAGTATCATTCTTAGACAAGGCATTCATTTCTTCAAGCATGGCATTACGCCACCCAGGATGGGATAAGGCTTGGTGAACAGTTTTGGGAATCCCTACAGAATCAATAGAGGCAACAAAATTGCAAGAAGCAGAGGACAAACGATCATAGGTAACATAAGAGGAAATTGGATAAGTACACTAGCATTTACCTTTTCGAAGAGCAATAGGTAAATCAATGTCACTGGGCACTGGATCCGATAACGAAGAAGAGATTGGTGCTGGACTTGTCACAAGAGGATTAGGTCGTCGAGAATAGACTTGAGTAATAGGTGGTTTTGGTTGAAAAGGTAGTGGTGGTGGTAATGGAACAACACTAGAGTCTAGACCGGTGGCATGATATACTAGTAGATCATCATCATGTGGACACACAGGTGTAGATGGAGTGGTAAAGAAAGGAAGATGTTCATGGAATGTAACATCAGCTAACACAAAATACCTATTCAAGAGAGGAGAAAAACACCTATACCCTTTTTGGAGACGGGAGTATCCTAGGAAGACACATTTTAATGACTTGGGGTCCAATTTGGAAACCTGTGGACGAACATCACGAACAAAGCAAGAACATCCAAAGACATGAGGTTCAATAGGAAACACAGATTTATTAGGAAACAAAATCTTATAAGGAATCTGATCATTTAAAATAGTGGAGGGCATGTGATTAATCAAAAAACACGCCGTAGAAACAGCATCAGCTCAAAACAGTTTAGGAACATGTGTTTGAAATAAAAGAGCCCTGGCAATTTCAAGAAGATGTCTATTTTTTCTCTCAGCCACCCCATTTTCAGATGGAGTGTCAACACAAGATGATTGATGGAGAATTCCATTCTGAGTCATGTAGGTTTGAGAAGAATCAAAAAAATATTTTTTGGCATTATCACTTCTCAATGTTTGTACAGACATATTAAATTGGGTTTTATTTCAGTACAAAAAGTTTTAAAATGTGATAGCACCTCAGAACGAGATTTCATTAAATAAAGCCAAGTCATACGAGAAAAATCATCCACAAAGGTAACAAAGTATCTAAATCTAGTCTGAGACATAATGGGACATGGTCCCCAAACATCTGAATGTACTAGCTCAAAAGCATGACTAGCCCTTTTATTAACACGAGAAACAGAAGGTAGACGATGATGTTTTGCCAACTGACAAGACTCACAATCTAAAGAAGATACATCATGAAACTGAGGACATAACTTTTTTAACAACGGTAAAGATGGATGCCCCAATCGACAATGAGCTTCAGAAGGAGATAAAGTACTGGAATAGGCAATGGTCCGGGGTACCTGGGTATCCAAAACATACAAACCTCCTAATTCTTGTCCTTTACCAATAATCCTCTTCGTCATAAGATCTTGAAACACAAATCAAAAAAGAATGAGATACAACAGTTAAGAGTATGAGTGAGTTTGCTAACAGATATCAAATTAAAAGAAAATTTTGGTAAACTCAATACGGATGACAACAGAAGTGTTGGTGTGGGATTGATATTGCCAGAACCAAGGACAGAAGAAATAGAACCATCTGCTAAGGTGACTGAAGAAGGAAAAGTATGGGACTAGAAAGTGGAAAAGAGACTAGGATTACTTGTCATATGATCTGTTGCACCAGACTCAATGACCCACTGAGAGAAGAAGAAAGAAGACATGTATTGGTTTTACCTGACTCAACAAGGGCAGTGATGGATTGACAAGAGTTCTTTAATGCTTCTTGATATTGGGTGAATTTCGCATACTCATTTGCAGAAATTGTAATGGTATGATCTGACGATGGAGGAGGAGCATCACTTGTAGTTATGTGGAAAAGTCAACTATATTAAATGTGTAAATATCTATATCCCTAGAATTAAGGTTAGAGAATTCCTCAATTATGAGGATTAGATTTAGACTGATTTAGTTTCCTATTTTACTGCTTAACAGTAGCTGTATATAATCCTTAGAAGTTGTATTATTCAAGTAAGATTCAGAAATAAAATATTCTGAAATTCCACATGGTATCAAGAGCTTTAGGTTTTTTCTTGGAAATCAGTCACTTTTTCAGCCTTCATTGCTGATTTTTTTTTACCTTAGGCCTTCATAGCCACTTTCTCATCAAGAACTTTTCTTTCTTGCCAAACCCTAAATCACCATATTTTTCCAAGAGCTGCTGCTGTTTTTTACCACCATGTCAGGTTCTACTTCAATTGTAAATTCTACTCCTCGTACCAGTAGTTTGATCAAGAACTCTGCATTGGTCACTGCAGAAGCTAATGTTGGTGGACAAAATGTCCCTGATTTGCGTAAGATTGATGACAAGCCTCGAGTGTGGTGTGACCATTGCAACAAACCACGCCATACTCGAGAAACTTGTTGGCATATCCGTGGAAAACCAACAAATTGGAAGCCGAAGCAAAAGCAGTCACAACCCTCTGTCAATGAAGCAAATATGGGTTCCTTAAGCAAAGAGCAGTTCGATCAACTCCTGAAACTACTAAAGTCCAATCCAACATCTGGTACATCTAATAGTTCATTGGCTCATTCAGGTAGAAATCCATTAGCCCTATCCAGTGTCTTTAATTCTGCTCCATGGATCATTGATTCAGGAGCATCTGATCATATGACTAACCTGTCGAATCTATTTAGTTCATACACTCCCTGTTCTGGTAATGAAAAAATAAGAATAGCAGATGGTAGTTTTTCACCTATTGCAGGCAAGGGTTCTATTAAACTTTCTGAAAGTATTGATCTTAAATCTGTACTTCATGTTCCTAAACTTGCTTGTAATCTTTTATCTGTCAGTAAACTTTCAAAGGATTCCAATTGTCGTGTTATCTTTTTTGACTCTTTTTGTCAATTTCAGGACCAAAACTCAGGGAAGATGATTGGCAGTGCTAGAGAAATAAATAGGCTCTACTATTTCAGTGAGGATTTCCTAGGTAATAAAAAAGCTCAAGGGCTTAGTAGTACCAGTTCAAATTCTGTTTCTGATAAAATAATGCAATGGCATCTTAGGTTAGGACATCTTAGTTTCCCTTATTTAAAACATTTATTTCCTAATTTGTTTAAAGGAGTGGATTGCTCTATTTTTCAATGTGAAAGTTGTCTTTTATCTAAAGATCATCGAGTTAAATATATTTCAAAACCTTATAGTCCATCAAAACCATTTTACTTGTTTCATACTGATGTTTGGGGACCTTCAAAGGTTACCACCTTGTCTAGAAAAAGGTGGTTCGTAACTTTTATCGATGATCACACTAGATTGTGTTGGGTTTACTTATTAAGCAAAAAATCTGATGTAGAAAAACTTTTCAAAGATTTTTATTGCATGATTGAAACCCAATTCAAAACAAAAATTTGCATCCTTCGAACAGATAATGGAACTGAGTACTTTAATGAATGTTTGGGAAATTTTTTAAAAGAAAAAGGTATTTTACACCAATCTACATGTCGAGACACACCCCAGCAAAATGGAATAGCGGAAAGGAAAAATAGGCATTTACTTGAGGTAGCTAGAGCTATCATGTTTTCTATGAACATTCCAAAATACCTCTGGGGAGATGCTGTGTTGACTGCATCTTACTTAATCAATAGGATGCCAACTCGTGTTTTACATTTTGAAACACCTTTGAATACTCTCAAAAAATACTTCCCAACATTTCGTTTATACTCTGAGTTACCTTTAAAAATTTTTGGATGCACTTGCTTTGTTTATATTCCCCAAATTTTTCAATCCAAATTGGATCCTAAAGCTGAAAAATGTGTTTTCATTGGCTATGCTCCAAATAAAAAAGGGTATAAGTGTTTTAATCCTTTGACAAAGAAAATTCACATAACTATGGATGTCATTTTTCTAGAAAATCAACCCTATTTCAGTAAAAATCTTCTTCAGGGGGAGAACAAAGAAGAAGAAGATAATTTTTGGAAATTCTCTACACCACTACCAAGCCTCATTGAGTCACCAATTCAGTCTATTAAACAATTTAAGGAAATGGACGTTAAAAATAATGAAAACAAGGACTCTCTTAGTCAACAGGTGCGAAGTATTGAAGAATCTGAAACAGGGGAGAATTACTTCAAACGGATTCACATAATCCAAATATTGAGCTTCAGGTTTATACCAGGAGAAAATCTCATAAAAATATTACTGATCCAATTATTTCTCTAGCACCTGTTCAGTCGGAATCTTTGAGGGATGGTCCTCCTCCTCAAACTCAGGTTAATCCTAAAATTGCTCCTTTAGTTTCTTCCCTTGAGTCTCCAAATATTGATTTTTCTGATCTAGATGTCCCAATTGCTAACAGAAAAGGAGTAAGATCATGTACCAATCACCCTATTGCAAAATATTTGTCGTATCAAAAGTTGTCCAATAACCACAAAGCATTCCTTTCAAATATTTCTAACTTGCATGTACCAAGATCTATTCAGGATGCCCTAGGTGATTCGGATTGGAAGTTAGCGGTGAAGGAAGAGATGGACGCTCTTGAAAAGAATAGGACTTGGGATATTGTGGAGCTACCAAGAGGCAAGACAACTGTAGGATGTAAATGGGTCTTCACTGTGAAGTGTAAGGCAGATGGGAGCATAGAGAGGTACAAGGCAAGACTTGTTGCCAAGGGGTTCACTCAAACTTATGGCATTGACTACCAAGAGACCTTCGCTCCAGTTGCGAAAATAAACTCAATTCGGGTACTTCTCTCTTTAGCAGTTAATTTCAATTGGTCTCTACAGCAACTTGATGTAAAAAATGCCTTTCTTAATGGAGATTTAGAGGAAGAAGTGTTTATGGACCTCCCACCTGGAGTTGAGAAAAACCTCGGAACCAACAAGGTGTGCAAATTGAAAAAATCCTTGTATGGTCTTAAACAATCACCAAGAGCATGGTTTGAAAGGTTTGGAAATGTAGTGAAGAGCTATGGTTATATTCAGAGTCAAGCTGACCACACAATGTTCTTCAAGCACTCTAGAAATGGTAAACTAGCTATTTTAATTGTGTATGTGGATGATATAATAATAACTGGTGATGATAGTGCAGAAATTGGAGAACTTAAGAGAAGGCTTGCACATGACTTTGAGATAAAGGATTTGGGAGCCTTAAAGTACTTCCTTGGCATGGAATTTGCAAGATCAAAGGAGGGTATCTTTGTTAGCCAACGTGAGTATGTCCTAGACTTGCTTAGTGAGACAGGAATGCTTGGTTGCAAGATAGCTGAAACCCCAATAGAGCCCAACTTGAAACTTCAGCCTGCTGAAACCAAAGATGTGGTGGATAGAGAGAAATACCAAAGACTTGTGGGTAGACTCATCTATTTAGCACATACACGACCTGATATAGCTTTTGCAGTAAGTGTGGTAAGTCAGTTTATGCATTCACCCAGCTCAGAACACTTTGAAGCTGCCTACAGAATCCTAAGGTACCTAAAGGGAATGCCTGGAAAGGGATTGCTCTTCAAAAACCATGGACACCTACAAGTAGAAGCCTATACCGACGCAGATTGGGCAGGAAGTATTACAGATAGGAGGTCAACTTCAGGCTATTGCACATTTGTGGGAGGAAACCTTGTCACTTGGAGAAGCAAGAAACAGAATGTAGTAGCCAGAAGTAGTGCCGAGGCTGAGTTTCGTTCAATAGCCCATGGGATTTGTGAGGTAATGTGGATTAAAAGACTACTTGAAGACTTGAATGTTTCTAATCCCTCACCGATAAAGCTCTATTGTGATAATAAAGCTGCAATCTCTATTTCTCACAATCCAGTGCTCCATGATAGAACGAAGCATGTAGAAGTAGATAAGCATTTTATCAAAGAGAAGCTTGACAATGGAATAATTTGCAAGCCATATATACCAACAAGTGACCAAGTTGCTGATGTTCTTACAAAGGGATTGCACAGGAAGCAGTTTGAAAATCTAGTGAGCAAGCTTGCCATGGAAGATATCTTCAAACCAGCTTGAGGGGGAGTGTGGAAAAGTCAACTATATTAAATGTGTAAATATCTATATCCCTAGAATTAAGGTTAGAGAATTCCTCAATTATGGGGATTAGATTTAGACTGATTTAGTTTCCTATTTTACTGCTTAACAGTAGCTGTATATAATCCTTAGAAGTTGTATTATTCAAGTAAGATTCAGAAATAAAATATTTTGAAATTCCACAAGTTACAACACAAGCTGACTGAGACCCAATAGACTTTTGGTTTTTCTTTAACAATTTATGGCAAGTCCTTCTAGTGTGACCTGGTTCATGACAATAGTAGCAAACTACTCCCCCTGTGTCTTGATTTCCAGTATTCCGACCACTATTATTACCACCTTTGCTACTTTTTTGAGAACGAGACCGGCCAGTTGATCCACTATTTTGACTGACAAGAGCACTAGGTTGTTGTACAGGTGAGACATGAGAACTAGTATATGTACGAAAAACCCTAGTAAAGACCTCTTTTAAGGAAGTAATCTCAGGATTAGACAAAATCTACGATTTAGCACCATCAAATTGAGGACAAAGGCCAGCCAGAAAACTCATAATAGCCATCTGTTCACGTTGAGTCTGCTGAACTTTGATATCAGTACTAAAAGCTAACAAGGCGTTCAATTCCTCGTAAGTACGTTTGAAATTCATGAAATAGGTCTGCAAAGACTGATCCTGTTGTTCAGCCCGACAAAACGCCTTGCAAACCTCAAAAATATGAGAAATATTCTCTTTACCAGAGAACAGAAAAGCCAAATATTCCATCAATTCCTTTACAAACTCACAATGAGAGACATGACCGACGTACTCATTCTCAATTGAATTACGGATTTGTAAAAACAGTTGAGCATCAATTCTGAGCCATTTAGTACGTGTTTCATCAATGGGTGGGTCCTCAGTTAAATGATTATACTTAGAGATACTCCGTAAATACAGACGAATGGTCTTAGACCAATCTAAATAATTGGTCCCGTTCAGTTTTTGTTCAGTAATTTTAGACAGAATGAGCATAATACTAGGCATAACCAAGTTCTTTTGTTCAGCAGCCCTTATAATTGTGATCACAAGAGAAATACACTCAAACAGATAACAGAGACAGCCAGCAGCAGCAATATGAAAGCAGTAACAAACAATAGCAGCAGGTCTGAAGTAATATATCACGATACACCAACAGAGAAAAGAGATGTAAAAGGACTTTCCTGGTGAAGCTGAGGAGGGACCCCAACACACTTAAGAATGTGCGATCCAGATGTTACTCAAACAGGGTGACCCAGAAAACCAAGAATATTGCTCACTTGGGCAGTGAAAAAATTTCAGACGTGCTAGACTTTGAATTTCCAACTTTGATGCCATGTGATTGAAAAAGAATTTAGAGAAAATTTGATGATCTCTAACTGAGAAAATTGTACATATATATATATAGCCTTGAAGAGACTAAAAAAGAAAAGAAAATCAACTACCTACTCCAAAATAAATAATTCCTATAATCAAGCTATTCCTAATTAGGCTAATAATACATATTTATAGCCTATAATTACGCCCTATAATCTTGTAACACCTCTCAAGTTGGTGCATAGATGTCAATCATGCCCAACTTGCTTATGAAAAACTTGAAATTCAGTTTGAAGAGTCTCCTTGTGAGAATGTCTGCTACTTGCTGTATTGTTGGAACAAATGGCATACAAATGGCACTCGACTCAATCTTCTCCTTTATGAAATGCCTGTCAACTTCAACATGTTTAATTCTATCGTGTTGCACCGGATTGTATGCAATGCTAATTGCAGCCTTGTTGTCGTAGTACAGCTTCATAGGCATGTTTAATGGTCTCTTGAGTTCTTCCATCACTTGTTTCAACCACAACATCTCACATACCCCATGAGCCATTGCTCTATACTCAGCTTCTGCGTTGCTTTGTGCTACCACATTTTGTTTGTTACTTCTCTGAGTAACCAAGTAACCCCATACATAGGTACAATAGCCCGATGTGGACTTCCTATCAGTAATTGAACCTACCCAATCCGCATTTGTGTATGCTTCAATATTTCTCTGCTCATTTTTTCCAAAGAATAGACCTTTCCCTGGTATACTTTTTAAATATCTTAGAATTCGGTACACAGCTTCAAGATGTTTTGTATAAGAGGAATGCATGAATTGACTTTCCAAACTTACAGCGAATGAGATATCCAGCCGTGTATGTGATAAGTAAATCAGTTTTCCTACTAGTTTTTGGTTACGAGATGCATCCACTAGATCTCCTTCCTTGCTATCTTCTAATTTCTGATTCAGATCAACAGGAGTGTCAGCAGGTCTGCATCCACTCATTCCTGTTTCTTTAAGAAGATTAAGAATGTACTTCTGTTGCGAAACAACAATTCCTTTCCTTGATCGAGCCATCTCCACTCCAAGAAAGTATCTCAAAGGGCCTAAGTCCTTAATCTCAAACTTTGATGATAGACATTGTCTTAAACGATTCATTTCTGATATATCGTCTCCAGTAAGGATGATATCATCCACATATACCATCAACACAGATATCTGGCCATCTTTTGAGTGCCTCACAAACATGGTGTGATCGGTTTGCCTTGAATGTACCCTTGATTTGTCACAAATTAAGCGAATATCTCAAACCAAGCTCTTGGAGATTGTTTTAGTCCATATGAGGACTTTTTCAGTTTGCATACCTTCGAACCAAATTTCTTGTTAAAACCAGGTGGTGAGTCCATGTAAACTTCATCTTTTAAGAAATGCATTTTTTACATCTAGCTGTTGTAGAGGCCAATCAAGATTGGTTGCAACCGATAGGAGTACTCTTACAGTGTTTAACTTTGCCACAGATGCAAAGGTTTCAACATATTCAATGCCATAGGACACATAGTCAATGCCACAGGTGCAAGAAAGGCTGGTGAAAGATTTTTATAAGACACATAGTGGGACATGGGATGCTTGGTGCATGATCTAACACCCTTTCGGGTAGCAATAGGAATATCAAGATCATTTGTGGACTCAAACTGTGAACTAAGACTAGGCTGAATAATTTGGACAGATTCAGTTTGATTATTACCTGAAGAATTGATAGAGTTCTGGTCATGCCTTGGTTTGGACTCATGGCATTGTAAAGGAGCAATGGACTCTTTTCTTTGAGTATAG
The DNA here is from genome assembly GCA_031772115.1 of Heritiera littoralis. NCBI lineage: Eukaryota > Viridiplantae > Streptophyta > Magnoliopsida > Malvales > Malvaceae > Heritiera > Heritiera littoralis. The sequence continues at coordinate 6,039,709 of JAPDPK010000032.1, read as the reverse complement.
TTCTTTCTCGTGTAGACAATAAGTTCTGGTTTTCTTGTACCTGTCTTTGAACCATTGCAAATGTCCAAATGATCATGATCATGAGATGACAGTGATAATGGACTTGGATTTTCAGCATGAGATGGCAATGATGATGGACTTGGAATCTCAGTAGTTATAATAATGCCTGATTCAATAGGTTGGACAGAGTTTGTAGGAATCAAAACTGTTTTGTCAGAATTTTCAAGTTGAAACACATCTAGGTACTCCGAATCTTCACATTCTTTCTCCCCTTGAAGATGAGTCCTAAAAAAGGATTTTGATTCAAAAAAAGTTACATCCATGGTAACAAACATTTTTTTGGAACTTGGGTCATAGCATTTATAACCTTTTTGATTTGGTGCATATCCTACAAATACACATTTTCTTGCTCTCAGGTCAAGTTTCCCACAGTCTTTATCATGAATATGGACAAAGGCAGTGCACCCAAACATTTTTAATGGTAATGTTGATGACAACCTAGACATGGGATTACACTTATGAAAGAACTGTGAAGGCATTTGGAAGTTTAAAATCCTAGTGGGCATTCTAATTATTAGGTAAGTAGCAGTGAGAATAGCTTCATCCCAAAGATATTTAAGAACCTTATTTGTGAAAAGTAATGCCCTAGCCACTCTTAAAATGTGTTTGTTTTTTCTTTCAGCAACCCCATTCTGTTGGGGAGTGTCATTGCAAGAACTTTGATGTACAATTCCTTTTTCTAGGGAAAAATTTTGCAACAGATTGTTAAAGTACTCTTTTCCATTATCACTTCTGAAAATTTGAATTTTTCCTTGAAATTGCATTTATGCCATGGTGTAATAATTTTTAAACACCTTCTCCACTTCAGATTTTTCTTTTAGTAAATACACTCAACTCACTCTTTTATGATCATCAATAAAAGTGACAAACCACTTTTTTCCAAATTGAGTAGAAATCCTTGATGGTCCCCAGAGATCACTATGAATCGAGGAAAAAGGTTTAGAAGCCTTATATGGTTGTGGCGGGAAAGATGTAAGATGATGTTTTCTAACTCACAAAATTCACACTGAAATGAAGATGGATATTTATTTCTATATAAACCTGGAATCAAATACTTTAAATAATGAAAATTTGGGCCTAACCTATAATGCCACATCATTATTTCATGATCATTAGAACCAGCAACAGATTTTAGACATGTATCCTGAACCTGTTTTCTTGATTCTGTTCTATCTTCAAAGAAATAAAGTCCTCCACTCTCTCTAGCACTGCCAATCATCTTGCCCAAGGTCATTTCCTGAAACTCACACCGAGAGGAATAGAAATTAGCTTGACACTTGAGATCATGAGTTAACTTGCTTATAGAAAACAAATTACAAGATAAGTTAGGAACATGAAGGACATTATGTAATGTAAGAGATGGAGAGATGGAAATTGATCCTATTCCGGCTATAGTTGAAAGAGACCCATCTGCAATTTTTATTTTTTTTATCTCCTGCACATGGATTATAAGATGAAAAAAGATTTGAGCAACCTATCATATGGTCAGTTGCTGTGGAATCAATAATCCATTGGTAGGTTTGACTAGAACTAATGCTAAAGAGAGCTGCAGTAAGGTAATTACCTTTTTGGGCTAGAGAACTAGATGGATTTACAGAAAATTGTAGAGACTGAAAGAGTTTTTGTAGATGTTCTAAATGTTCCTTTGTGATTGGGGCCGTTTCTGATTTGACTTGTTCACTACAACAAAATTGACAATTTGTGACGATTTTTCTCAGTGACACATGATATTTCGTCACACAAAGTATATAATACATGACGAATACTATAATTCGTCACATTTCTCTACAATTTTGATATTATAAATGACGATGTATAAAATCGTCACATGATAGCGTCACTAAATATTTGGCGCCAAATTTTACCGCCAAATATATTTGGTTGGAAATTTTTTTGTGACGCTTTTTGGGTTTTTGTGACATTTGTGATTTTGTCGTAAAATGAAAATTTTATATATGACAAATTGTATAATGTCTCATTTTATAAAAACGTCACTAAATATTTGGCGTCAAATTTTATCGTCAAATATATTTGGTGGGAAATTTTTTGGTGACGTTTTTTGGTTTTTTGTGACATTTGTGTTTTTGTCATAAAATGAAAATTTTATACGTGACAAATTATGCAATGTCTCATTTTTTAAAAACGTCACTAAATATTTGGCGCCAAATTTTACAGCCAAATATATATGGTGGGAAAATTTTTTTTTTGGTGATAATTTTTGGTTTTTTACAACATTTGTGTTTTGTCATAAAATGAAATTTTATATGTGACAAATTGTATAATGTCACGTTTGTAAAAACTTCACTAAATTTTTGGCGCCAAATTTTACTTCCAAATTTAAAGGGTGGAAATTTTTTTATGTTTTCTGATTTTTGGTGACGTTTGTATTTTCATTATTAATAAGCATTTTATATGTGACGAATTGCATAACGTCTCTTTTTATAATAACATCACTAAATATTTGACACCAAAAATTTATTGAAAAATTTAAATGGTGCAAAATTTTTTGTGACTTTTTTATTTTTTTATGACGCTTGTGTTTCCATTGTAAAGTGAACGTTTTATATGTGATGAATTGCATAATGCCTTGTTTTATAATAGAATTACTAAATAGTTGGTGCTAAATTTTACCATTGAATGTAAAATAGTGAAAATTTTTTTTTCTGACGCTTGTGTTTTCGTCATAAAATGAACAAATGTGATGAATTGCACATCTTGTTTGTAAAGAAATTTTAATTGGATGTCACTATTATGAATATGTATTATTGATGACAATTTTTGTTTGCTCTCTAGCAAATACAGTGACACATAAATGCGTCACCAAAAGAGAATTATTAATGATGACAGAATTCGTCACATAAATGTATGGAAATATATGACGACAAGAGTAATGTCACAAACTTTCAACGATTGATGACATTATTTATCTATCACTAATAATATCAAATAGTTGTGTAATGAATAAGTGATGATAATTTAATTGTTATTTATCTATAACATAATTAATGACGTGAGATAACATTACTAAAGCTTCATTTGGTTCAATAAAAATGACTTCCTGGAAAATGATTTTTGAAAAATGTTTACATTTTCTAAAATACTAAAGATTTTTTGTTGTTTGGATGAGTTAATGAAAAATATTTTTTGTTGTTTGGTTTTTTTTTGAAAAATATGTTTTCTTTTTTTTCAAATGATATTTACATAACTAATAAAATATTAAAAATTATTTATTATTTATTAATTAACTTATTAGTGTATTAAAAAATAATATTTTGAAAATAATAATATTGAAATATTATATTATTAAACATTTAAAAGAAAACTATTTATTATTACTTATATTAACATTTTCAAAAGTTTGAAGTAATATTACTATTTTAAAAATATAAACTATTAATAATATATTAATATTTATTTTTGAAATATAAAAAATATCTATACTGTTAAAATAATTATATTTTATAGTGAAAATATTTACTATTAAAATCATAAAAAAGAATTTTATATTTATATTTATTATTAAAATAATAATATAAAAATATTTGTAAATAAAATATTCGAAATTAAAAATATTAATAAATGATCAAAATATTAATTATTAAAATAATAAATATTATTATTTATTATTAAAACAATAATATAATATTGTTTATTATTGAAATATTAAAAATATTTAAGATTAATAATATACAAATAAAATATTTAAACTTAAATATTGAAAGATTTTTAAATTTAATATTTTAATATTTAAAATTTCAAATCTAATTAAATAAAAAATATATTTATTAATAAAATAATATTTTATATACGATTAAATTAAATTAAAGTTTAAAAACCGTATTCAAGGTCTAATTTGAATAGAATTATATTCACAAGGTTAATAAATAACTTTACACATTGATAATTATATTTCAAAAAATATCCTCTTCTTTTTAAAAGAGTAAGACAATTCTTAAAAAAATGACTTAATTTTCCATTGAGTTGGAAGTCATTTTTCATTGACCAATCAACTTTTTGCCAAACAAAAAAAAAAAAAGCAAAAATTATTTTCTAAAAATTGCTTTAAATGAACCAGACGGGCCTAAATTTAAACTAGTTATAAGAGAAATTTACTTTTTAATTAAATGAAAAAAATTAAACAAGTGTATAAGAAAATCATTGGCGTCATATTTGATGTGTCATAAAGATTGTCATGTCATAAACTTTTAAATAGACCAACAATTCATGTTCGTGTTTCGTATTATGTAAAATTATGTTTGTGTCGTATAAAATACGAAAATTTTGTATCAAAATTCGTATTTACATACTAAACATAAAACCTTTTTCAGCTATCAAATTCATATACAATTTTTTTTTTTTGTGTAATATATACAATTTTTGTCAAAATATAGCTTGCGTCACCTCTACATCTCTTTTTTCGTGCAATTTTGATGTTGTGTTATCGTACTATGTTTAGAATCGTTAGATTTCCTTTTAAATTATTTCTATATAATACCTTTAATATATAATTTTTGTTTATAATATTTTTATTGTAATATGTATTGCAATTTACTAAAAATAAATAAAAAATACAATAATATCATTTGTTTAATCAATTATAATGAGCTTCATAGTCAATTTGAGTGCTATAAAAAAATATAATGTATCTATAATTTCTTTTTTTTCAATCTAAACACTTGTTCATAGTTAAAGTTAAACTTTATACCATTTTCAGATCTAAGCTATATATATATATATATATATATATATATATATATATATATATATATTATATGCACACAATTAAAATATTTTCAAATATTCTTAAATAACTATTACTTTCATATAATTTGTGAATCAATCAAAAATTTTAATAGCAATTTCTTTATTTAAGACTCTATATAATTATTTAAAAATATAATTTCTATTTTTGGTGAAATTCAATACGATTTGTTACATAAGTATGATGGTTTTTTTTTATATAATACAAAGTATTATAGTTTATTGGAATTAAACAAGATAAAATTTATATCAGTAAATTCATTTAAAAGCTAATAAGTTAACAAATGATTTGTTTTTACATGTATCATAAACTTCAAATTGAATAAAATAGATTAAGTGTTGCATATGGTAATTTATTTTTTAAATTCTAATTTTTAATTAAAAATTTTAAAAATACACATGATTTTGTTTAGAAACGCAACGAAACTTTGCCCAAAATCGCAAAACCCTTCCCACTTTCGTTTCCCGCCTCCTCCGCCTTAAATTTAGATTTCCCTCCTTTTCTTTTCGCTGAAGCTGTCTCTTCCTGCCTCCTTTCGATTTCAACTCTTCTCTCTTGGAAAGTACTTTGGCTTCCCTTCTCTGTACAGCCACCATCACAGGCCCGAGGCAGGTAACCCCTCTTCCATCCCACTCTCTGCTACTTCTTTGCGGAGTTCTTTCTCTTCACGTTTTTTTCCTATCTTTAGGTTTCGTTTCTATTACTTCAAAATCAAAGAGGTCCAGCTGCTTAGGTAAGTTTTTTTTTTTCCTTTCTCTAATTGTTGGGCCATCGTAGTCTTTATCTTTTGGGGTTTTCAATTTTGGTTTTTTTTCCCTTTGCTTCAACAATGTATTCTTGGTTTAAATTCTGGTGTAGTGCTATTTTAAAGTTTAGTGCTACTTCCTAATTTCATTTTAGTGAAACATAGGCATGATCAACCAAAATTGGGAACTGTTGTGTTGAAATTCTTTGCTTTGTACTTGCTTCAACATGTTTTACGTAAGGGAAGGTTACTATCTTGCAAAAACGTATCTCTCTCAGATGTTAATAGGTATGATTAGCAAATTAAAAAAGATAATTTTAAGTTTTATAGTTCTGTATGACTAAGATTCAAGGCTGAATTTGGCATGGAATTGATTTCTGATTAATCTGATGATAATTTGTGACTGATTTTGGGATGAAATTTATCTGATATGATGATTCTATTTTTTGGGCTTTTCTTGAATGAAAAATCTACTCATTGATATGATCAAGGATTTATAGGATTAAAGCGATTTCAGTTGTTTCTAATTTTGAAATGAACTTGGGTCTTCCTCTGTGATTCTTTACGACTAACTTACAATATTACTTATGTCTGTTACAGGAAGAAATACGGAAACTTTAATATAGCAAAACATACTTTATTTATCTTCTAGTTATGCATTCACTGTTCCTTTCTAGATGTACTTACTGCTCACTTTATGGTTAAATTAGTTGTCTGCATTCAGTGTTCCTTTCTAGATTGACTTACTGCTCACTTTATGGTTCAATTAGTTGTCTGCTACAAAATCACTAAGTTGCTTGGTGGTGGACTATTTTTGTACACCTAGTTGTTTCACGTATGAATGTGATAAAATGATATTTATTTTTTCTGTTCAGGAAAACATATATTGGTCAATGAGTATGAATGCATACAGATTTGGATTTTCTGGTTTAGAGAGTACTTTTTACAATCCATATGAGGTAACTGATCATTTGCCAATAATAGATGTCAACAGGAGGACTTGGGAATACCCATGAACTCTGAATTTTGAAGAGACTGCAACTTTAGATATGTAGCCTGGAAGAGATGCAATTGTGGAAGGGCATGCTATACTTGAAGTGTACTAACTTGTTGGAATCAATAAAGATAATTTCTTCTGGTATATGGTACTATGTAGTGTACTGACTGTGTTATTTTAAAGAAACAAAAGAACCTCTTTATTTTGCATATTATATAGTTTTAACTGCAATTGCAAATATTAAGCCTAGAATCTATATTATTTAGTGATAGAAAGATGATCTGCATTGTACTGTCATAGGTTGTTTCGCAAGACGATATTGACCCAGAGAAGATGACCAATGAGGTTTGTCTTAGCAGTTAATCCTTTTTATTGTTTAAAATACATGCATTTGCACTTTCTAAATGGCAATTGCATCCAAGGTAAACTTGTTCTTAAATTAAATGAATTTAATAATTGTTTTACATTTAAGTTATGGTTAATATATATTATTTATCATTTGTTCTCAAATTAAATGAATTTAATACTTGTTGCTACCTTTCAATTACTTGTTTTTTGCTTTGAGAAGAAAATAAACAAATAGTGCCTTTGGAAAATAAAAGGTAATAAGTCTCACTAAATAAAAATAAAAATAAAAATTTTTGACTTTTGTTAAGCAGAAAACAATTAGTAAAAAAAAAAAAGCCCTGTTAATTTGTTTCCTAATTGAGTTGTGTTGATTAATTTTTAAGATTAAAAATTTCATGTCAAGTTATTGGTTTTCCTTAAGTAAATTCAATTTATTTTTTTAAATTTGTTTCTCTTTCAAGTTTTGAATTTATGGTCTCTTTGAAGGTGCATTCTGATTAGGTTCTACATATTTGAAACTTTTCAGGAAACCAGGAATTTTACTCATGTAGCAGAATGTTGTTGAGTCGTTTACGGTGATTGTGAGACAGTTGGCTGGAAAAGGATTGGTAAGTTTTAGGAACTTTCTAACCATTATGTTTTCAAATGCAAGTGCTCTTAAAGCACACCAATGCTATTGTATGTATCTAGGCAGTTAAAATTTAAGACATTATTGGATCATTCAGCATTATTACTTAGTGAAAGTCTGGACTTTGTTTAAGTTTGAGATTCACTTGTGATCTAAATTTGAGATGAAATTCAATGATACGATAAACACCTATGACATAATAATTTGCTTTCATTTTGCTTTTGCTTATTTAATCCTTTATTGTGTAATCTAATCGGTAGTGCTATATATATATATATATATATATATATATATATATATATATATATATATATATATATATATATATAGAGAGCTTTTAGTTAATTTTTTAATCGACCTTGTTGGAAATAAATAAATTAAATGCTTTTGAATATGAAATAGTTAATGAATTGAATTATGTTATATAGTAAATGAAAGTAATCTGTAGTGAAGATAATTTCACTGTTTCATTCTGTATATTACTTTTTTTGCATGAATATATACAACTTCCACCTGAAGGAAATATATGTATGGTGCTTTTTAATTACTGCCATTTTGACAAAATCTTGTGATAATTGGTGAATTATTATTCTTATCCTCTTTTATAGTGATTTATTATTTTGCCTTTAAAATTATGTAATATATTGTATTTATCATTTATAAATAATTGTTTATTGCAGTTTCGAGTGATACAAACTCACCATCAACAATCACCCTTGACAGAAGAATAAGATTGAGAACTACAATACAAGCTTGTTTTACCTATTTCCTTAATTGGTATATTTTGTTTAAATTAACTTTCAAATTTATTATGTGGTCATTAATTTTTATTTAAAATTTTGAATATTAGACAATTTGGATTGTATTAGTTTTACTTCAATTTAAACAATATTATTTCTATATGATTTACATAGAGTTTATTGAAGGTATTGGTTACATTTGAGAATCAATGCAAATGTTTAAACAATTATTCATTTTGCAGTATCATTTAAACGGAATTTAGCATGAATAATATTATTTTTATTTGATTATTTAAGAAAAAAATATAAATATTATTTATAATTAAAGAAATGTGACACATATTATTGTGATCAAATATTTTATAACCATTTTAAAATCAAACTATCGTGATATTTGAGATTTTATTATGACGTTACTTAACTAGTATAGGTGATGTTAATTTATGTCATTTATAGTGTGACGATTTTATATTTTATCACATAAAATTAAATTTTTAATTATTTTAAGTGGCATTTGAGATGTGATTATACTATCATAGGTGACGATAAATTATGTCACATATAGTGTGACGATTTTATATTTTGTCATCTAAAATTAAATTTGTAATTATCTTTAGTGACATTTGGGCATTTTTTATGACATCATCTTAATATTATAGGTGACGATAATTTATGTCACATATAGTTTGACGAATTAATATTTTGTCACAAAAATCTCAAGATTTTAATTATTTTCAGTGACGTTTAGGAGTTTTTTATGACGTTATTGTACTATCATAGGTGATGAAAATTTATGTCACCTATACTATGACGATTTGATATTGCGTCACTAATATATAAGATTTTATCATATCTTTTGTGACAATATTGTTATTTGGTGACGAATTTTTATACTAATTTATGACGTAATCAGACGTCACAAAAAAGTAACCATTAGGTGATGTTTTATGTTATCGTCACGTTAGAGTCACGTATAGGTGACGAAAATTATAAGATCGTCACGTTTGACCTTTAGCGACAGCGCAAAGGTGACAAACGTCGTGACGATAAAATTTTCATCACCAAAATCTATTGGTGACAAAAAATTAATATTTTGTGACATTATTTCATGCGTCATAAATTGCCAAATTTGTTGTAGTGGTTGTTCTTAAGAATCTTTATATAGTGCTTGAAAGGCTCGGCCATCACTACCAGATTTCTTTTTCCAATTTGGTGGTTTGCCATGAATTTTCCAACATCTCTCCCTTGTGTGCCAGGGTTTCGTGCAGTGATCACAGCATGGCCGCTTCTTCTTTTCTCCTTTGAAATCTGGACCTCTTGAGACAAGGGCAGAGTTTGCCATGAATTTTCCAACATCTCTCCCTTGTGTGCCAGGGTTTCGTGTAGTGATCACAGCATGGCCGCTTCTTCTTTTCTCCTTTGAAATCTGGACCTCTTGAGACAAGGGCAGAACTCTCTGTTTCTGGGCTGTGATCAGATACAGAATGTTTCAACATAATCCTCTGTCTAGCTTCCTATCTATGAACCTCTGAGAAAACTTCATGAATAGATGGTAATGGTTTCCTCCCAAGAATGCGCCCCCATACTTCATCCAAATTTTGATTTAGGCCATTATGTCACCATCTCATTGTAGATACGATCGTTTTCCTCCCTTTTCATGTACCTCAAGCTATCAGCAGGACAATCCCATTCATCATTATAACACTGGTCTAGCTCTTGCCATAATGTCACCATCTCATTGTAGTAGATGGCAATATCTCAATCTCCCTGTTTGAATTGCCAGAGTTTTATCTTCAATTCAAAAATCTGAGAGAAGTTTTCCAAATCAGAATAAGTCTCCTGTACAGCTTCCCATACTGCTCTTGCAGTTGGTAAAAATAAATATGGTTTTCCAATCACAGGCTCCATAAAGTTGATTAGCCATGCAGTCACCAATGAGTTTTCAGACCCCCATGCTTTGAAATTTGGATCATTTGTAGCTGGTTGTTTCACCTCTTCGATCAGGTGTCCAAGTTTTCCTCCGCCGTCAATTGCCAACTTCACAGATTGAGGCTATTCTAGATAGGCAAAATAGCCAAATAAGCCCTCGACCTTGAGCCCAAAATGGAATTAAGCCCTCAACCTTTTATTTCGTGGAATTCAGTCCATAAACTTTTATTTAAGTAGAAATAAACCCTTAACCTTCTAAAATTATGCAATTAAGTCCAAATCTGTTAAATGACACTAACTGCCGTTAATATTGCACACGTGGCATGACACGTGGCAGCCAAGTAAGCTATCCACGTCAGCTTTCACTAACGGCAGTTAGTGTCATTTAACAGATTTGGATTTAATTACATAATTTTAGAAGGTTGAGGGTTTATTTCCACTAAAATAAAAGTTTATGGACTGATTGCCACGAAATAAAACGTTGAGGGCTTAATTCCATTTTGGGCTCAAGGTCGAGGGCTTATTTGGCTATTATTCCTTCTAGATAATTTTTTACTGTTCAATTTGTGAACAGTTAATTGAAGAGAGGAATTCGTAGCAGATACATAATCAACGCTGGTTGTTGATACTATTGGTGTAGAAGATGCAGTAGTTCCAGAAGAAGCTGAGCTTTTACTATGCCCAATCATGGCTCGGATACCATATAGTGTTTTTTATAAGAAAGAGAAACCTTTCTGTTTTTTTTTTTCTCATTACTGATTGTAGGAGACAAATTACATATATAAAAAAGGTAGAGGCACAAGAGATAAGGTTTTCAACCTTATCAACTAATCTAACCAACAAGGAGATAAACCATAAAATCTTATCGAATACTGCAAAAAAAATTATCCTAACTAATTTTCTACAGTAAATAATAGACAAGCGTCAAACCTATATCTATGATTCAGGTATGAATGCTTCAATCTCTAAATGTTTAGAAAGAGCTTATTGTTAAATACAAAGCAATCATAAAATAGAATTTCATGATTTATGATGCTATCCTGCATTGATGGTTGAATGCTATATTTGAACAATTTTAGGGAATACTTGACTATTTATTTATAAATAGAAGTAGACATAATTTGAGATGCAGGACATTTAAGTAGAGCATGAATAAAAAATGTTGCTTGATTCTCTACCTTGTTTCATAGCCAGTTTACTGAATTTATTAGACAAGTATGAGATTATGAGATCTCAAGGGTTAACATATCTTCACGGTGGTTTTTGTAGCTTAAAATATCAAGGAATAATGTGAATATAATCTTCTTGTTTGGTTATATTATGTTGTTTCAAATGCCTAGTATTCATATGCAGAAATTTCTAGCAATGCATCTTCAAAACTTGGCTTCATGCATGTAAAATAATAATTCATGTATTATAATAGTTTTTTTTTTTTTGGGGGGGGGGGGGGGGGGGGGGGGTGGGGGGGTTGGGGGGATGGTCTTTGTAGAGGTTACTAATTTAATAATAAAAACAGTGTGATTTCTTAGGTGGATCATTTGTGGCTCAGTTTGCAAATCACTTAAGTCCCTTGTATTTTGAGGTGACTCAACTTAAGGAAGTAATGTCAACTGAACAGCCCTGTGATTTGGCGTACGAATTTGGGGATGGCCTCTTGGATATCCCTGAATGTCCAGCTGGCTTCCCAAAACCAGGTAATGATTATTTATTATTGCTAATTACATGATCAATTTGAGTGTTGAATTTTGTCCTATCTTGCTAAACCAACTCCTTTGTCCGATGGAAAACTTTATTCTCTAATTTCTATTTCTAACGAGTCACTGTATATTCTGCAGTTTGTTTCAAGCCTGAACTTAATAAATGAATATCAGAAGCTCATAAATTTTCATTATCTTGTTTCAATATTTGATCTCTTAGAACCTATAAACATCTAATGAGTGCTATTCAAATAGGTTCTTCTTGGACAGCTAAGATTCAATTTATTTTAAAGTTGTAGATTCAATTTTTGTTAGTATTTTAGTGTTTTTTTTTCAGAAATAGAGGCTATGAGAACACTTTATATCATCTTTGCCACCTATATTTTATTTTTGTGTTATGCAGTGCAACAGGTCAACTCTTACTAATTTATTATGACCAAAAAAAAAAACTCTTACTAATTTATTCATGTCTCTGCTTTTTGCAGTGAAACATCCATATCCTTTCAGTGATCAGGTTGTGATATACATTCGTCATATCGGACCTGGTGTTTTGGTGGGGCAAGCGTGGCAGGAAGGGAAAAAGTTAGACCAAGTGCCTCGGAAGTTATACAGCGAGATTTTGATGGTAAAAGAATGTGCTGCATCCGGAGAAAATCACTAAAGAATCTTTTTTCTTTGCGTCTCCTATTCTTGCTAAACTGCTTAATCATGTCAAGACTATGTAGTTTGTCATGGTGATTGATTATTGACAGCAATTTCCATGATGATTAATGTCGTCATCCAAACCTTAGATTGAAGGTAGCCATCACTTGTTGTCTTTGCTTTCTTCTTCTTCTTCTTCTTCTTCTTCTTCTTCACTGAAGGCATTTCTTGTTTAAACCTTTTAACATTTCCCATCTCTTTTTGGTTTTTGAACCAAATTGGGTGGTTAAAGGATGGCGTATCCATGAATAATGAGAGTGGCATTCAGTTGTGCAAGTGCTTCTCTTCCAACTCTTCATCATCTGATGCAACACTGACCATTGACCATTTACTCCTCTCTGTTAATGTTAATTTTCCATAATTATATCTTATCGTAGGCCTTGATAAAAATTCCCATCCTTACCTTCCATCGGCTGTGCCTGTGATGGAGTAACTCTCTCCATGTGACGTTCCAATCATTTGAGCCATCCCATCCGGATGTATAACTCTGTCCTGTTGAACCTATGAAAATGAGAGTGAAAAGAAAAAAAAAGAATAGCATTACTGTTTTAGGATGGTTGGCTTCTAAACCCCACTTCCATTAATTATCAAGGATAATGAAGCAATTCATTCATCTATTCCTTTCTTTTTAAGGATTAATCGCAATCTTTTTATATCACAATAGTTCATGGATCAAGTATTGCTTTTATCAAAGATCTCCTAACCATTAAGCTTTCCGGGCTTTGTCTTGCTATATTCTCTAAGGGAGTTAAAACAAGAGTGGTTTTAAACATGGTTATTAATTTCGTACCGGTATCGATCGTACCGGCTGGTACGCCCTAATTTTGTCAAAAGATGATACACTTAAGAGGGCTTTTCGTTTCGTGTTTGGTTTCGGGTGATACCATATGTTTTCGTTTGTTTCGACAGTTTTCGATGGATTTCGGCGGGACATCTATTTTTGGCCGGTATAGAATTTATTATTCAACTTTTACTCTTTGACTTTTTTTTTCCTTAATAAAAGTTGCCTTTTCGATTGCTCAATGCTTTGTAAATTGTATTTTTTATTCTTTAACATTTAGTTGCTTTGTTTAAAGTACAGCCAAAAATTATTAAATTACTTTCAAGATTCAAGGAAAAAACAATGCCACACACAGTGTTCTTGCAAGCAAGATTTAAGAATTTTTCAATTCCTACAGCCAAGGTTACTTTCTTTTTCATCTTTTTTGGTTTTATCTTATTAATATATTTTTACATGAAAAAGACAAATATCCATGTAAATATCATGTGCTTACATTTGGTATTTAAACTTTGAAAGTATTGTATATTTATTTTACATATTATTAGTAATATTATTATGTATAAATCCATGACATTTATTAATATATTTATAATACACCGAAAAACTCGAAATAATATGCCGAAACAATTGGTACTGGTATATATCATTTTTTGATTGAAAATCGAAATGTGGTTTGGTATGGTATTATTTTTTGATTGAAAATCGAAATGTGGTTTGGTATGGTATTAATAACCTTGGTTCTAAATACAACCAAAAAACTGTTAGACACACCCTATTTTAAATGAATTTTTTTAATCCTATTATACTCTTGCCTGAAATTACTATTTTACCCATGTTATTCTTGCACAACATAAACCCACCCATCTTCTACTCTAAACAAAACCATTTACAATCTCTACACTAGTAAAAATCCAATCAAATGGATTACAATTCTGATGATTTCAGGAAAAATTACTGTATAGAAGAAGATGATGAAGATACAAACTGTGAAGAAGGCATTTTTGGAGGGGTATGATATGTTTTATTAAATTTTCAAATATTTTTGGGTTTTGGGTTTACAAAACTTTCAGAAGTGAATTTTCGAGAGTTCGGGTATGTTCCTGAAAGTGAATTTCTGATAGCAAAGTGGTCCTTTTGGAAACACACTTTCGAGAGCTATATTGAGCTCACGAAAGTTGACTTCCAAGATCACAATATAGCTCCCAGAAGTGTGTTTCCGGGATCTATATTGTGATCTTGGAAGTCAACTTTCGAGATCTGTAATAAGCTCCCGGAAGCCAGCATCTGAGAGCACATTATGGCTCTATGAAGTTGGCTTCCAAGAGCACAATATATCTACCAAAATTTGGCTTCCGAAAGCACAATATAGCTCTCAGAAGTTGGCTTCTATGAGTTATAATTTGGTTATTTTTAAATTTATTTAGTATAATTTATATATAAGTTATATTTATTTATTAATAAAATTAATAATTTGTTTAATTTTTGTAGGATGATAGAAGATTAGTTGTTTTTCAGCAAGAAGCAACGTCTGATCAATTCGATTGCAGATATGCATTTACTACGGACAAGTTATGAGAATGTGAACATTAATATCATCTTCAATATGAATAAAATCAAATGTTGATTAATATTTGTATATTGTATAAGTTTTTTCTACTCAAAAAGCATTGATTACATGGACAAGGGATGTCGAGAGAAATTTAGGCTTTATTGTTGTGATTGAAGCTTCATAAGTAGCAATTTTTGCAAAAAAACCTAGATTACGACTCTTGTGTGAATGAAGTGAAAAATTCATGGAGTCAAAAAAGAAGAATGAAAAAAAATGATAAATTATGTCGTAAGGATACGGGAACAAAGCAGTGTGGTTGTCCATTTGAGCTACTTGGTGTAAAGTTGAGAAAAGATGATGAGTGGAGAGTTAGAGTAGTTGTGGGATGCATAATCATTTGCTTGTGAGACAATTTGAGGGTCATCCATTTGCGGCAAGATTGTCAGGTGAAGAAAGGGATATAGTTGTTGAAATGACCAAGAACATGGTCAAACCATGAAATATACTCGTGACTTTGAAAAACAAAAATAAGAAGAATGTCAGCACTGTTAAGATCATATACAATGCACAATAGACCTATAAATTGATTAAGAAAGCTGATAGGTCACAAATGCAACAACTAATGAAACGGTTGAAAGAGTGTAAATACGTCGAGTGACATCGCAGTGATGAATCAATTGATGTTGTGAAAGATTTGTTTTGGGCGCATCCTACGTCGATAAATTGTGTACATGGAAGCTGAGCATCAAGAGAACTACACTTGGGCTTTGTAAAAGTTATAAAGTTTAATGTTGTGTGTTGCATCACTACCTGTGATTCTCACTGATCTAGATTTGGCTTTGATGAATGCAGTTGAAGTAGTATTTCCCACCGCAACCAATCTATTATGCAGATGGCATATATCGAAGAATGTGCTTGCTAACTACAATAAGTTATTTGAGTGCAAGGATAGGTGGGACATATTTCATGGCATCTTGGAGTGTTCTTATATTCTCACTGACGATGGAAGAGAATGAAAGGCATTTAAGCTCAATACACTTGGATTACCAAAGTTATCCAAAAGTACTGCAATATGTGAGGGATACTTGGTTGGATAAGCATAAGGAGCGATTTGTTGCAGCTTGGACTGATAAAGTAATGCATTTTGGTAATGTGACAACTAATAGGTATGTTCATTGTCATCTTCTAAGTTCATGTTTGTTTTCAATAATTTTTAAATTTATAATTAATACATTTCATAATTTGCTATAGAGCGGAGAGTGCACATGCAAAGCTGAAAAGACATCTTAGATTGTCTCAAGGTGATTTTGGAAACATCTTGGATAGTTGTCAACTCTTTGATTAAGCTACAACATACGGACATGAAAGCTTCATTTGAGACAAGTCTTATCGTTGTTGAACAAAACTTCAGACAATCATTATTCAAGGAGTTACGTGGGTGGGTGTCAAGGTCAGCATTGAATATGATATTAAGGGAGGTGGAGTGAGCAAAGGATATAGATATTGATCATTTGTCTTGTGGTTGTGTGTTGAGAAGCACACATGGGTTGCCATGTGCTCACGAGATTGCTGAATATGTACGGTTTGGACAGCCAATTCCATTATCTGTGATGCATTCACATTGGTCGAAATTAGATTTGACGAAGTCCAAAGTTGATGAGATGCAACAATTGACATTGGATGCTGAGTGGGAGATAATTGTATATTTCAGGGAAACTAACCTTGAAAAAAAAGTTGAGAGAACTAGGTGAGCCGACAACAGCATTTCTAGTTCCTCTAATAAAAAAGGCTAAGACCAAGGGTTGTCCTCGAGCATTGAAGATGGACACATCAACTCGACGCGATTCTTCTTATTTTGAGATTGTTGATTTTGGTCATGACAGTACTGTTTCACCAATAACAGCAAATTTAGTGAAATTGACGAAGAAAAGGAAGAAATTACCCATGCATTGTCTTGGAGGCAAGATTCGACATCTTGATTCTTTTCTAGTTGAGATAGGTCTATACATTCACAATGTTGTTGATGTAGAGTTTGATGGATACTGTGGATTTAGAGCTATCACTGGGTTATTGGGCATAAGTATAGATGCATGGACACAAGTGCGATAAGATTAGATGGAAGAATTAAGTAAATACTGAGATGATTATGTATGTCTTTATGGAAGTCAAGAGCGTGTTGATGAATTGATGCAGTCCTTGGTGTGTTTCAACATGATAGCTTATAAGGATAATTGGATGACTTTATTAGATATGGGTCATTTGATAGCATCATGATATGACGTTGTGCTTCTCCATTTATCTTTGAGAAAGTGCTTGACATATCACCCACTTAGATCTCTTGCACCTCCATCACTGCAGCATAGGTTAATTGCTATTGGATTTTTAAGCAATTGTCATTTTGTTCAGGTGTGGGTCATAGTTAAAATATAGCGTTATGAATGCTTCAATATTATTAGTTTTAACTTTTATTTAACTAAATATAATAAATTGTTGTAGGTTATTATGGATTCAAGAGCCTTGATACCTCCAATTGCATGTAACTAATGTAGGTATTGATATGAATGTGCTCAAGAGTGGGAGCTCCCATATGTATCTCAGATCGAGGATTTTAAGTTATTATTTGTGTCAAACGCAGATGTTGCTATTCAAGAAACAATCAATTTAGATGAACCATGATGTTGATTTCCTTTTGTTATTGTCTTTTGTAGCTTAAACATTATAATTTTTTATTTATATGTCACGGTATGAAATATCGTATATTTTACTAATTTCACATATATAAAACACATACATAGGTTGGGCTTGTCTACAGTGTCAATTTAACTCCAAATAAAAATTTATTTATATGCAATCCTAGGATTCAAAAATTTAATTACATCAACAAAATATTCATATTTACACCTCAAGTTTAAGGTACGTAAAAGTAGTATTATACAAAATCTGAACATACAAAATATACCAAGTATACCTTGACAAACTGATGAAGTCGCCTAAGGAATACTGGAATCAGGTCCTCCTGATATAATAGACCTGAACTCACTGCAAGAAATCTGGGAGTGAAAAATAAAGGGGTGAGCAAAATGTGCTCAGTAAGAGACATCTATACGAAAGCTGATATAACGTAACCTATATGCAATTATTCATAAAATGAATATTTATAGACAAACTTGAATTTAAAATATGAATAAAATATGGCACGATCTACTCGGAAGGATACTATAGTGGGTTGGGTAACTGGGTGGAGTATGGAAGGTACTTTACAGGTACCCAAGCCACTATAGGGAATTTATTTAATTCAATTAAATCACAAATTCAATATAAATTCAATATTTTGTAGAACATAAAATATATCACATTAGAAATCGAATAAATTATCCGTAAACATTTTAAATCGTAATCATGTCAATTTTTCAACATCTAAATCAAATAATAATTTCACAAAGTATATCATTCATATCAGAAAGCATATCTGACGAATAACTCAAGTCCAAATATATAAATCAAACTGAAAGTGTCTGGATCAAAGTTAGCTAGGGATTTACTACCCCAATATAACTTTAATGGAGATTAGGCTACACCCAATAGACACATGCACTATAATAGATGTATGGCTATAGTCAGGGGGGCCACAGTGGGAGCACTAGCCAGGTGTCCCCTGTGGGAGCACTAGCCAGGTGTCCCCTGTGGGAGCTAGAAGACTAGGCTAAAGTCTATAGCAATTAGAACAGAACGGAAATGCATGTGCCCGAAGGTAGCTAAGGGCCAACAGTCTCTAAACATTTAAATAAATAACTTCCATAACAGTCTACAGAGAATAGGGTATGGAAACATATCATAAATATATTCATAAAATCAAATCCATTAATTCAATAATTTCAAACATATAAAATATCCTCAATTTTAAATCAATATTTAATCTTCCAAAAATTATTTATTTAAAGTCCATAAAATATACAAACATATTTAAACATTTATAAATGATACAATACCATAAAAACATTTTAATTGTTGAATTTGTTATTTAATGTTTATTAAACCGTTTTCAATTATTTATAATTTGGATCCTTAAATTTGATTTTATCAATAATTTCAAAAATTTCATATTAAAGTCAAAACTTCATGGATTTCATAAATTAAGGGTTTTAGGCTAGCATAGAAAATTTTCGATAGCATAACGGTTTATTCAAACCTAACCCCTTATGCATAAAAATCCAACTTCCAAACCACATATCACAGTTCCAAAATTCAACCCAAAATATTCATTTAAACTCCATAATTTGCAGTTCTTATCAAAACATGCAGCATTATATCCCTACACTTCATACAAACATCCCTTACCTTTTATTTTCTCAGTATCCGATCCTCCGGCACCTATAGTACTCTCAGGCTTAGAGGCTGCAAATAATTATTCAAAATTGATAAATTCACTATTCTTTAATTAAAAGAATATTTGACAATTTAAATGCTAATGAATTGTCAGTATAATCTTCTAAGTGCTGTCTAATTTCTACCAGTGCAAAATTCTAAATTTTTCTACATAACTCCGTTTTCGATTCCGATTTCGCCAAAATTCTCAGAATAATTTATACATTATTTTAGGATCTAAATTACATGGAAATGGCCATGAATTCATCATCCCCTTCATTGGCTGAAATGCTTCTTACTTCCATACATATTGAATTTCCAAACTTTAAGCTTCCATATTAATTCCAAACTTATTTATTTGATTTTTTTACACTACTTCTACATGGATTACACAATAAATAACATCAAAATCCAGCCCTTCATGTGTTGGCCGAATGGTCTCAATATCCCTTCCTTGTGTTTTTCTTACAATTAAGCTTTATTAAGCTTAATTTCATACTTTTCCTATTTTCTATAATTTTTTCTACTTTATTTCTATGGCAATTCCTCATCAACATGTCACATACATGAAGATGAGGTGTTGACCGAATTCCTCAAAGGCTCACTTTCATGGTTTTAACATGATCTAAACTAAGAGAATTATGGAAACATCATAAATTCATGATAATAATAAGAATTCCATGAAAAAAAACTTAAAATTTCTATTTGTCTCACCTTGTTCAAACACTATGGAAGACCTTAAAATCTGATTTTGGCCGCTATAGATGAAGATGTTGGTACCAAGAGGAAGAGCATTGAAAAATACATAGTGTTTGTTAAGGGATTTTTCGGTTTTGGATGATTTTTCAGTAAGTTTTTAAGAGGTTTTTCTTTCTCTCAAGCTTGGCTATGGTGTTTTCTATTTGGGTTTTGTTTCCAGCAGAAATGGATGAGAAGCTGCTGGAGAAGATGATAAAGTTCTGACTTTTATGGGCAAAATTACCATTTTGCCCTTATACTTAAAGATTTCTTTCATAATTGCCCTTAAAGTTTGACTTTGTTGAAAATAGTCTATCTAAACTCCAAAATATTTTATTTAATCATAAATCAACTCTATTTAGCTTGCTCTAATGTTTAGTGAAGCTTTTGTTGAAGTTCGGATACTTGTTTGGGGTGAAATTTCCAAAATACCCCTAACCGTAAAATCGCGTAAATTTCTATCTTCACATTTAGTTTCCACCATCCATCTAGATATTATAAAACTATATTTTATGAGGAATTATTTGGTATAATCCATAGGTCTTAGGTCTTAATTTGACTATTATTTTTGAAAATTCTGTCAGCTTATGGACTAAACTGTCATTTTCTAATTTGTTGCACATTTTTCAAAAAATGCAAAAATAATTGATATTAAGGATGAAACTCTTACCATAACATTTTTTGACTCCAAATATCGAATCCATGCAGTTTCACCTTCATTCGAACCTCCGGGAATCAGTGAGGCCTACTCACTAACTACCCATAAAACTTAAAATAAAATCAATTATAAATTAATTATAAATATTTCTTAATCCTCAATTATTTAATTAGAATTAAACAGTACTTGAAATTCAAGGTCTCACATTATAAGAATTTTATTATTTTAATCATCTACTTTTTATTTATGATAATTTGTTATTTGAAAACTATATAAAATAAATAAATGACGATGGATGAAGTAATGAGAAGAAATTAACTTAAACATTATCATTCTTTTTATGAGAATTTTTTTATTTTAATCATCTACAATTTATTTACGATAACTTGTTATTTGAAAACTATATTTAAAAAAAACAAAAAATAAAAGATGATGGATGATGTAGTGAGAAGAAATTAACATTTATAAATATAATTACCATTTCTTACAAAAAATATAAGTCAAAACATAAAGAACAAAATCTTCTCTTTCCTTCTCTTCTTATCTCTAACATATACTATCAGTGATAGAGGTAATAGTAATGCAAGAGGAGGTAGAGGTGTTGGTGCTGGTGGTGGTGGTGGTGGTGTAGGCTATGCTATTGATGCTGGTGGCGGTGCTGATGCTGCTACTGGTGTTGGTGGTGTTGCTGTTGGTGATGGTGGTAGAGGTAAGTGCACTAAGAGATACTGAGAAGGGATTGATGAGGATAGAGCTGTTGAAGATGAAGCTGTTGGTGGAGGAACTGGGACCGATGCTGCATCAGGATGTGGAGCCCGAGGAGCAGCCTAAGGCAGATGTACTGTCATGCCATGAATAGCATACACAGCTAGTCTCCATACATCCATGTCCTAATCGTGGCCACCTACCACCACTGAATCAAGTTAATCACATATAATCACCACTATGCGCTATGAAATAACAACATAAATAGATCAAACACAACAAAATAACACATTATTGACATAACTTAAGAAATGAATGGCTTACCTCGTAGTTAATCGATTTGTGCAGCTATATCGATCTTGTTAGCTTTAAATTGACATATGTATTTTGAAATGACAAAAACTTAAGTGATCTTATATGTTTTGATTCATATTGTAAATTTGCTTTACCACATATGATTTTCTCAATCCATTTTTAAGTGATCATATCAAACCTTTAGACCATGATTTAATGATACATTCTTATTGGTCTTAATACTTTATAAAATGTTTTTGAATATTTTAGAAAATTACTTGATGAACTTTTAGACTATGTTTTCATTAGAGAAAGTCAAGAAAAACTCCCACAAAAATGCCAAAATGTTTTGGGTTAAATTAAAATCAAAGTCTACATCATTTCTTAACCAAAATGGCCCAGAAAAGTGCAGGAAAAACATGAGGGATCGATCCCTAGGATAAGGGATCCATCCCGGAATGGCAAAATGCTCCCAGGAAGCAAAAAGGAAGCATGAGATCGATCCCCTAAGGGAAGGGATTGATCCCTTTACACAAAAAAGCACTCCAACGGCTAGTTTTGTGAGATACAACGGTCATATTCAATTTTGGCTCCAACCAACGTTCACAAACCATCTACAGAACTATAAATAGAGGCTTGAAAGCTCAAGGAAAAAAGAGGAACTGCTCAGCAACTCCATTCTTCATTTTCCTCATATTCAAAGCCTCAACAACATCTCAAGTGCTTAAAATTCTTCATCTTCCATCACTCTCATATTCCTTGTTTAGCATAGCACAAATATTGTATAGGCTTTTCTTTGTGCTTAATCTTTGTAATCATTTGCCTACTTAGAGGCCTTCTTTGATTACACCCATTGTAAACACAAACACACCTTGTAAAGGGGAGGTTTCTCTTTAGCCTTAGAAAAAGAGGGAGGTTTCTCTTTAGCCTTAGAAAAAGAAGGAGGTTTCTCTTTAGCCTTAGAAAAAGAAGGAGGTTTCTCTTATGCCTAGAAAAAGAGAGAGGTTACTCTTGAGCCTACGAAAAAAATGGATTGTAAAGACAAATTCAAGATAGTGAATTTGGGAAAAATTCTTGGGAGCGTCTTAAGGTAGAGGACGTAGGCAAGGTTGCCGAACCTCTATAAATTGATTGTGTAAATCTCTCTCTCCCTACTTCCTTTACTTACTTTCAATTATATTGTGCTTATTGTATTGAATTTATATTGCATACTTGAGTAGCCTAGAGAACTTAGAAAACTTCAACATAGGCTAGAGAATTTAAAAGAATTGAAAAACGAATATAAAGTTAGCTAAGAATCGATTTACCCCCTTTTCAGTTTAGCCTATAGAGCCAACAATTGGTATCAGAGCTTGGGCTCGAGATTGATTTGGATTAACATCCATCAAGCAAAACGATCATAGATGGCTCATTCGAACATTGGTACACCCCTAGGAGAAGAGGGACACTCGCTAGTTAGACCTCCACTGTTCAATGGTAAGAACTTCTCATATTGAAAAACTAGAATGATGTTGTTTGTACAATCCAATGATTATGAAGTGTGGAGAGTGATTGTAAATGGTTCCAAAATTCCAATGAAGAAAGTAGATGGGAAGGATGTCCCTAAGAGTGAGGATGAGTGGGACTCAAATGATATGAGATTGGCACAATTGAATGCCAAGGCTATGCACACCCTCTTTCGTGCATTAGGTCCCAATGAGTATAATAGAGTCTCTCTATGTGAGAATGTTAAACAAATATGGGACAAATTGGCTATCACACATGAAGGTACAAATCAAGTTAGAGAAACAAAAGAAGGAATGCTCACACATGATTATGAGCTATTTAGGATGAAAGAAAATGAGTCCATTAGCGAAATGTTCACTAGGTTTAATGATATAATTAATGGACTTAAGGCTCTAGGCAAGACTTATTCCAATGTTGAAATGGTAAAGAAAATTTTGAATAGCTTGCCTAAATCTTGGGAGGCTAAGGTAACCGCTATAGAAGAATCTAAGGATCCAAATACCTTGTCTCTAGATAAACTTATGGGCTCTCTACTTAGTCATGAAATGAAATTGAAAAGAAATGAAGTCCTTTCAAAGAAAGTAGGAGTAGCACTTAAATCTTCCACTCATGAGAACATTAGAGATGATAGTGATGAGAGTGGCAATAAGGAAGAAAAGGAAATGGCAATGTTTGCCAAAAGATTTAATAGATTTATGAGAATGAAGGAGAGAGAGAATAATAGCAGACATCAAAGAAGAGGGGTAATAAGAGGAGAGTCAAGTAGGAAAGAAAAAGACCTTTTAGTGTGCTATGAATGTAATGAACCGGGTCATACTAGGCTAGATTGCCTTTTACTTAGGAAAGAAAAGGATAGGAAGCCAAAGAAGAAAGCATTTGTGGCTGCATGGAGTGATAGTGATAGTTCCGATGAGGAAAACATAGATGATGAGGTAGCTTATACATGCTTTATGGCTATTAGTGATGATGAGGCTAGTTCTAGTTCTAGTGAAGATAATAATTATACTTTTGATGAACTACAAAATGCCTTTAATGAACTAGCAAATGAATTTCAATGCATGAATTCTAAATATAAGAAAATCATTGCTAAATTAAAAATAGAAAATGAAATGTTATTAAATGCTAAGCTAGAATTAGAAAAGAAATTAGAAGAAGCAAACTTAGAAATAAATGAGTTGAATAAAAAGAATACAAATTTGCAAAACTTATTTTCTAGGTTTTACATGGGTCAACAAAAATTAGATCATATGCTTGAGACCCAAAGAGTTTCTTTGATAAAGATGGGTTACGCTATAATGCAAAATAAAAAGAAACTCATCTTAAGAATTTCCTAGTGAGCAAAAATTCTATGCATGATACATCTCTCATATGCCCACTATGCAATAGGATAGGCCACACTTCACAAGCATGCACTTATAGAAAAACCACATTTAGAGGAAGAGTAATTAGAAAAATATGGGTGCCAAAGCATGTTGTAAATAACGATGAATTATGTTTGAAATGGATCCCTAAAGGATCAAAAATTATTTACACTAACACTCATGGACCCAAGAAAATTTGGGTACAAAAGCAATCTTGAAATTGTTTAGTGTAGGAGTGTTAGAGCATGGAGCTACAATGAAACAATGAAGTTCAAATGCTCTACACATCCATGGAGCTTGCTTGTGCCAATGAAAAAGAGGAAGATCTTGGGAATCTGTCCTTGGTAAGGTCACAACAATTCTTCAAAGAATGGCTCAAGGTGGATTCAACAATTCAAGGCAAAGCATTCTCAAGCAAGGAGTTTTGTAAGCTTAAATTCTACCTTTTCAAAACTCATGTGTTAAAATTGTTTGTTTGATTTAATGAGGCACTTTGTTAATGATTCATGATGCTTTGTTAGTTGAATGATTGAACAAAAGGTATGATAAATAATTTTTGATTATTTTGTAGACAATTCTTAATGATTGAATGAAAAGCATGTTTGATGATTTTGAAATGATTATTGGATTTCTGTAATTTGAGCAAGTTTGCAATGTGTTGATAATATGTTTTCTTGCTCCAAAGATGTCAAATATGTCATTCATGCAAAATGCCATGTCATAAGCATCAATGAGAAATATGCATGTTTGAAATTATGGCATGATGTTCACAAGTTGTATGATTTAATGGTATATGCACTTAAACTCTATGTGAACAAGTTTGTTTTGGCATATTTGTGTTTTCCAATGCTTTGGTTTTGCCAAAATATGCATAACTCTTAAAATGACCTCCTTTGAAACCAAAAATGCACTTTATGATGCAAATTTTTCCAAAATTGCAAAATCTATTGTAAAATGGTTTTTCACTCATATTTTTCATTCATACAAGTCCAAAATCATGTTTCACAATTGTTTAAACCTTTATTTGGACTTAAAATACTCAAAAACGAAGTTGTGGCACCTCAAAAGTTGAATTTTTTATCAAAAATCTGTAGAAAATGGATGAGGGATCGATCCCCATGGACAAAATGCAGAAAATTACATTCTGGAAGTTAAGGATCGATCCCCTTACTCTTGGGATCGATCCATCTAGGCAAAATATGCCTATTTCTACACTTTTTAGTAAAAATTGAGAAGTTTTCTTAATTTTCTTGATACCTTCTTTCTTCTCAACTTAAAATTCATTGTTTTCAACTTCTTCTTGATGATCTTTTCAATTTGAATAATCATTTTCCATTGATATCATGCCTCAACTTCAACATTTGGTATTATTTTCAACAATCAATAGCTTTTTCATTGAACTCACAAGAACAAAGTCATTTTCTTGTTGAAGACATTCATGAATTGCATAAATCTCAAAATAATCTTGAAATATACTTTCAATGAATGCTTAAATATTGTTTTGAGAATTATTTCAAGGATTTGTGGATATATTTGAAAATTTGATGAACTTGTGCATAATGAATATTGTTCATTTTTTTTTGTTCATCTTAGTTAAGCATGCTTATAGGATTATATATCTTAGCTTGACTCATCTATTCCACACTAGGTTTCATGATAATTATACATCTAGTGGAATATGAATAATTAAGGTCAATATATATAATTAAATGATAAAATGATCAAAACTTGACATTAAGGATTGAATTCAAATATGACTTAGGTAAATATAATCTTTGTGATGTTTAACACATTACCTAGAGTCATAATTGTCATTGGTCTATAATTTGTGATGATAAATGGATATTAAATGTTCCAATGTATGAAAATTTATCATCCATGAACTTAAATTTTTCTTAAGGCCAAATTTTTAAAGAACTTAGGATTTAATGACAACATCAACATTCAAGAATAAATGCAAAACTTGAACAAATACACTTTGATTGATATTCATGCATAGAATCTTGATTGTTCTGATGTTGAACTTGCATGTTTGTTTAAGTTGAATCAATGATCATGCCTATGGGATGAGAATAGTTGTTTTCATGATATTATGTGCTTGACCTCACTCATAGATTATGGACTTTATTGTTAAAATATACTTAAGCATGATATTGATTTATTTAGGCAAATCCATTTTAGTTAAAATAGCATATACCCTTTGGAACTTTAAACGTTAAAATTAACTAGGGATATTGCTTTGAATTGATTAAAATGGTAATCTTTCCTTGCTCATAACTGTTGAAGATCTTGAATTGGAAAATGAGCATAGGATTTTGTGTTTTTATGGAAGAAAATGTGAGTGCTTGAATAACTTGAGTCGTTGAATCTTCCATATAGTATAATTTGTGAATATGAATATGGATTAATCTTTATGATAGTGTGCTAATGTTTAATTAATCCATATGCATATTTGATGATGTGTGATTGTGTTCTTGCATATTTAGCATGATTACTTTCTTGGCATGAATACACTACACATAAAAAATTGGACCCATGCAAAATGTCTAAGCCAACAATTGGCAATATTTTCAACAACTGGTATAAGCTTTAAATTGACAATTCTTCTTATGCTCTTTAGATTGAAATGACAAATAGAGAAGAATTCATTTAGGATACTTTTGCATGAAACTCTTGTGTGCTAGAATTTGTGGATAATTGATATATGTATTAATTCTAAGCACTTTCTTACTTGAAAATGATTTATGAGCTCATGCATATGATATGTCATCTAATTTTAGCTCATAATCATGATGTATTGTCATGCACCTTAGTTGGACCTTAGAGAACAATGGATATACTTAGGTGCTTGATAGAATTGAAATAAGCAAGTTATCGAACTTAGTAGATAATTTATAAACAACTTGTTTCATCAATTACCAATTGTGAACTTCTTGCAAAATTATTTATAAACAATTGGTATAGGAACATAAGCTTTGTCTTTTGCATGCCTATATATCTCATATTTTTTTAAGGACATTGACTTATTTATTTGTGCTATTAGTCCATGTACTAACTTGTTTCTTGTTGGATGGAGCATATTTTTTCATTCTCACATGTATTAAGCCATAATTTTAGGGGGAGCATAATTTTTATTTTTCTCTCTTTTTGCTATGACAAAAAGGGGGAGAAGTAATGGGTTTGCAAACTTACCATGCTTTGAAAACCATGCTTATATTAAGGGGGAGCTTTATATTTAAAAATCATGCTTTATTTGAGGGGGAGTACTTCTTTAAAGAATTTTCAAAACAAATTTACCTTAAGTTTTGTCATATCAAAAATGGGGAGATTGTTAGCTTTAAATTGACATATGTATTTTGAAATGACAAAAACTTAAGTGATCTTATATGTTTTGATTCATATTGTAAATTTGCTTTACCACATATGGTTTTCTCAATCCATTTTTAAGTGATCATATCAAACATTAGACTATGATTTAATGATACATTTTTATTGGTCTTAATACTTTATAAAATGTTTTTGAATATTTTAGAAAATTACTTAATGAATTTTTGGACTATGTTTTCATTAGAGAAAGTCAAGAAAAACTCTCACAAAAATGCCAAAAATGTTTTGGGTTAAATTAAAATCAAAGTCTACATCATTTCTAAACCAAAATGTCCAAGAAAGTGCAGGAAAAACATGAGGGATCGATCCCCTAGGATAAAGGATCCATCCCGAAATGGCAGAATGCTCATAGGAAGCAAAAAGGAAGCATGGGATCGATCCCCTAAGGGAAGAGATTGATCCCTTTACATGAAAAGCACTCCAACGGCTAGTTTTGTGAGATACAACGGTCATATTCAATTTTGGCTCTAACCAACGTTCACAAACCATCCAACGGACTATAAATAGAGGCTGGGAAGCTCAAGGAAAAAAAAGGAATTGCTAAGCAACTCCATTCTTCATTTTCCTCATATTCAAAGCCTCAACAACATCTCAAGTGCTTAAAATTCTTCATTTTCCATCACTCTCGTATTCCTTGTTTAGCATAGCACAAATATAGTATAGGCTTTTTTTGTGCTTAATCTTTGTAATTATTTGCCTACCTGTAGGTTTTCTTTGATTACACCCATTGTAAACACAAACACACCTTGTAAAGGGGAGGTTTCTCTTTAGCCTTAGAAAAAGGGGGAGGTTTCTCTTGAGCCTACGAAAAAGAGGGATTGTAAAGACAAATTCAAGATAGTGAATTTGGGAAAAATCCTTGGGAAGTCTCAAGGTAGAGGACGTAGGCAAGGTTACCGAACCTCTATAAATCGATTGTGTAAATCTCTCTCTCCCTACTTCCTTTACTTACTTGCAATTATATTGTGCTTATTGTATTAAATTTATATTGCATACTTGAGTAGCCTAGAGAACTTAGAAAACTTCAATATAGGCTAGAGAATTTAAAAGAATCGAAAAACGAACATAAGGTTAGCTAAGAACCGATTCATCCCCCTCTTGGTTTAGCCTATAGAGCCAACAGATCTATATGTAGGATTTTGCACATATCGATGAGAAACGTTGGCACACTAAGTCATATAGTCTGCTATACACTATCCAGCAATCCTGCTTTATCTTCTTGTCCTCTCCTTAATAAGCAAATGACAATCCCACATATCCTAGTAACCATGCATAAAGGCATACTGCATGTCATATTTTTCCAACTTCGAACCTCGTTCCGCATGGTACGGTGTGAGAGGTGGATGTGGAATGGTCTGCACATAACCCTACTGTCAAAGAACTCTATTCGAATGGTAAGGCTCCATGATTTGAGCAAAGTTGATGCATCTAGAAAAGAAGGTAATTTGCGGCAAAGGATGACGGGCTCTAATATATGCATAGGTATCCCAGCAGACCTGATAATAAGTGAGGTCATCAAGTTGCTCCCTCAATCTCTATAACACGAAATTATAGCTGAGTAGCTTCCATTTTGAGACCATGACATGTCTTGTACTGGATCTAATGAGAGAAAATGCTTGTAAATCTAATCCTACATAAAACGAAAGCAACATTTGAAATACAAAAGTATAATCTAATATATATTAAAGAAAACAATATGAAATTTATTAAATAAATTTTAAATACTTGCAATAGTGTCATGTAGCCAGCTATCAAATGGCAGTCGAACCTGTTGGCAATACGTAGTTATCAATACGTAGTATGCAAGACAAGTTGCACCCCATGCAACCTTACCAATGGCCATCAGATCCTTTAAAAATGATAAGTACATGACTGACACTTGCGTTGCACTCTTATCAACAAAAAGAGTGCAACTAGGAAAAAATAACAAGACTGCGTGAGCTACATACTCTACATGCTCATCGTCATCAGAATCGATCACACCAAAGAATGTATCCCTCAATCACTGGATCCTAACCTGTGGTCCTCGAGAGGCAACCATCTTTGCACATGCCTTCCTGCATCGACACCAAGCAGCCATACTAGCATCTGGTTTGCCTCGTCAATGAAGACACTAGCAAATGATATAATCTAACCAACCACAGGAATGCCAAGTAGTGTAGACACATCATCTAGAGTGATCGTCACCTCTCTGAATGGCATGTGAAATGTCTTTGTCTTTGGCTGCCACCTCTTAGTAAATATGAAAATGATGGTCTTGTTGCATGTCAAATAACTGTAGTGCAACAACGGAGCCAACCCTGACCATTGGATCTTCACCCGGATACATGATCGACTCACACCTAATGGCCATGTACCACCTTTTGGACCATGATTAATAACTTTCACCTCTCATTGCTCCTATATTAAAAAAATAATTAGAATACAATTAAATATAATTAATAACATTAAATATGTAATAACTTTCATAATATACTTTTTGCTAAAAAATAGTTGTAGCAAATGAGATCTAAAGCTCTTCAATATGGACGAATCAATTGGACCACCAAGATATGAACCAGTAGCAACTCCCTCACCAGAAATATTGGCCTGCTATGTCTCTTGGATAGTAAGTGCCTCATCAGATATGGGTATCTGCTGCCTCTCCTCAGCAACTATTGCCTTGCCAAAAATACTGGCATGCTGCATCTCTTGGGTAGCTGTTGCATCACCAAATGTACTGCCCTATTACCTCTCATCAACAGCTGCTTTCTGACCACATGTAGTCACATCATGCCTCTCCTTTTTTGCCTCGATCACATCATGCCTCTCAAAGGTAGAAGCTACCTCAATAGGTATGATCACTAGTTGTCTGGCCTTATCACCTATTACCTTGATCACAACATGTCATCTCCTCTCAAACGCAACACGTCACATCCTCTCAGACGTAATCAGTCACCATTTGGATAGACTAAAGGGGGGATGCTGACAATCACATAATGATCTAAATCATCTAGATCCTCTAGATGACCTAGCTCCTCGTGTAAGTGCCATTTGTAAAAAAGCATAATTACACATACAATTAAACATTTACACTATTTCCTAAACATTCAATCTAAACAAATGCAAACTTATCAATTACACAACATTTAATCTAAACAAATTAAAAGATTCATCGTGCATAATCATAAAATGTTCTCATATTGCATAATCAAACAAATTCTATAGTTTATTTAGGCTAAAGCAATTCTACGTTCTACATTTTATTAAATGATTCATTTTGCATCGAGCTACCGTGATAATCTTAAACCTCACAGCAGTATACTACCATGTTTAGATACTCATGGTAACTCAATGCCGTGAACCTCAATAGGCCCACGGCAACTTGATGTCGTGAGCCTCAATAGGCCCACGGCGGCTTGATGCTATGAGCCTTAAGAGGCTCACGGCAGCTCGATGTTGTAAGCCTCTTAAGGCTCATAGCTATTCATTGCTATGAGCCTTTAAAGACTCATGGTAGAGCATAACCATGGGTCTTTTAATGTGAGATCCACATTTCTTGATACTGTATTGTATGCCATTGGAGTAAGGTATCTTATAACCATTACTGTTCCTTGAGTTTTGTAGGTATAATTAGGAATTCAAGCTATGGGCCCTATTAAGACTTACGCAATCTAGATGGATAGGAAACTCCACAATACTGATATTTGGAGCAAAACAATATGATGGTAAGTTTTTGTAACCCAAAATCATCTATTTTGGTCATTTTTGGGAAATATGCAACAGATTTAAAAATGACAATTAAGGACATAGGTTGAAAGAATTTTCGCGAATAATGGTCAAACTAAATTGACTTTTGACGAACTAACAGAAGCATGATAATCTAAGTGTGATAGAGTTCTATGCCATGCCATTAGATAGACTAAATCACACGCGAAGAATAAAATCTACGCAATTGGCCCAACAGAGGTATTTTCATAATTTCGCCCTTATGGTCAGTCAAACCTTAATAAAACCACATCCAATGATTAGAATATGTTTAAAATTCATATTTTATGATAATAAAAATTATTTGCGAGTTAATTTGACAAATTAATAATGTCATGGAAGTTTAAGGGCAAAAAGTATAAGGCCATTTTGGTAATTTTCCATTAAAATATGATTTTTTAAAGACTTTTCTGGTCATCTTCCTCCCAAAACCGACCTTCCTTCATCTTTCCCAAATCCTCCATAGCCAAGCTTCCAAGTGAGGGAAAACACCTAAGACACTCACCGAAACACATAGAATTCAAAAACGATCTTCACAATACCCAGTTTTCAATGCTTTTCAATTTGGTACCAATATCCAAGACAAAAGAGGTCAAAATCTTGGTGAAATCAGATTTTCAATTTTTGGCCAACACATGTAAGTGAGAGAAAGCTTAGATTTTCATGGTTTTAAGGCTTTATACCTTGTGATCTTTATGTTTAGCTAGGTGTTTAAGCTTCATTTGGATTAAAACCACCTCAAATTCATCCTTAGGGTTTAAGCCATGGTTACACTTACATGTTCATGGTGTTTTGTTAGATGAAGATGGTGTAGAAAGAACGAATAACGTGTAGAAAGAATGAATAACATGTATAAACCAAGAAATTAAGCTTAAATTGTTGAAATTGGTGGTGAATTTATCCTTGTGCAATTCGGCCAAGCGAAAGGCAGCCATGAATTGTGCTTATTTCAATGTGTTTTGGGTGCTAAGAGAATGTATAAATTAATAGCAGACTACTGGTGAAATCGGAATCGAAAATGGAGTAGTTTTGACGCTAGTTGCAGTATTAACACCAGTATGCAATAGACCGGTTCAGCAATTGTAGTAGAGAATGTAATAAATTTTAAGATGATAAGTATTCTTTTTGAGGAAGTATGATGATTTGATTGTATTTATATGGAATTTTGCAGCTCGAAAGTGAGTGGTGCAATCCAAGTATTATTGAGCTTTCAATAGAAACTGAGAGGTAAGGAATATGTGTAGAAGACGTAGGGATACTATGATTGCATATTTGTCTTGAAAATGATATTTTGGAATGATTTTGGAATGATTTGGGTTGGAAATTGTGGAACTGCCATTGGATTATAAACTATGTTTTTATGCAAGAAGGTTAGGATAAACTTAGCCGTTATACTACCGAAATTTCGTAAAATGTATCTCGAAACTTATATTCTCAAAAAAGGAATTTTGAAATGCTTTGAAATGGATTTTGGGAATACGTAAGAGATTTAAATATCATCTAGTTAGTTAGGAGCATGAAATTTACAATTTAATTCCCGAGTTTGATTTTATTAGCTTTCTCAAATTTTGTGTTTTATATGACTGATAGTATTGATTTTATATGTAAATAAAATATTTTGAATACTGAAATCTAAATTTGGAATATTTTACGAATTTTTATTCTTGAACTGCTATTATTCTGATTTTGATAAATTTATGATTCGTTTGAAAATTTTGTTTTACTGCTCTGAATATGAAAATGTGTTTATTCTGAATTATAAATTGTTTTGAGACTATTGGCCCCATAGTAACCTTCAGGCTTAATCATGCATTATGAGTGTCTAATTATATGCTGTTAGACATGCCAAGTCTTCAGCCCCGTAGATGTCACCTGGCAAGTGTACATTGTGACCCTTTGACTATGGCCATATGTCGTTACTAATCTTTTTGGGATTTCTGTTTTATGCATGATACTGTTTGGTGTAGCCTAGTCTCCACTGTACTGCTTCTGAATTGTTTTATATTTGATTATTTACTCTGATCGTACTTATGAAATCTGATCAAGTGTTTTAATTTTCTGAGTGTTTGATTTACGAAATATGAACAACCAAATTTGACTTACTAGGTGATTGATTTTCTGAATTTGATCGATTGATTTGACTTATCGATAATGTGATCGTTTAAATCTGATTATTTTTGAATTTAAATTCTGTATAATTTTCTAAGTGAATCATAATATTTTTTGAATGGCATATGAAATGTTAGATAAGAAATTGTACCTTTGAACTATTTATTTTACGAGCAATCAATTTATTCCCTATAGTCGGATTTAAGGACCGGGACAAGTGAGGTGCTCCAAAGCATTCTCCCATAGTTAGCTTGGTTACCTAACCGATTATAGTATCCATCCTTATATCGTGCTTGAACTTTGGTCTGTGTATTACTTCTTATTTTAAATATGTTTTTATTATGCATGTAGTCATACATAGTATTAGTACTTTATACGTATTTCTTACTGGGCTTTCCCTGAGCTCACCCCCTCTTTCCTCCTCCAAATTATTTGCAATAGAGTTTTGGGTTCTTTGGAGGTCACTTTTTCCATATCGCTCAGGCGGTTCATCAATCACCGTAGAGGTATACATTTTACTTTTTATATGTTCAGAATTTATAATTACAATTCTACGATATGAAATATTGTACGGGGGTTGTAAACGTATTTTGTAAACTGATTGTAAATTTTTGTATATGTAAATATGAATAAATTTTGGATTCTGGGATTTTAATAGTAAATAAATTTTGAGTGTGTACTTGAAAAACAGTCCAACCAACTATAAATTATACGATAAGTGTGTTATTCAGATCATGACATTTAAGGCTCACAGTAGGGAATAGCCATGAGCTTAACAGACCCATGACTATTCGCTACCATGAGCCACAAGCAGCAACCCATTCCCCTTTCTTGAACCTTAAAACCACCTACCATACACACAATCAAGACCATTGCAAATCAAATCAAAGATGAAAATAAGGGTTTTACATTACAATTTGGTGTAGAAACCATGCCTTTCCTCCGATGATTGAGTGATCGATGAGGATTGAAGAAAAAAAAAAGATGAAAATGAGAAAAAGGAGTGTTGGTTGTAACCTAAGGAATTGGGAAGGGTAGTTTTGGTAGGGAGATATATTATTTAGGTTGTGTCAAGCAGAAATCAAGAGAAAATAAAAGGGATTAGGGTTTTTTAACAAATAAGGTTGGACT
Source organism: Heritiera littoralis (assembly GCA_031772115.1). Lineage (NCBI taxonomy): Eukaryota > Viridiplantae > Streptophyta > Magnoliopsida > Malvales > Malvaceae > Heritiera > Heritiera littoralis. The sequence goes on along the minus strand of JAPDPK010000032.1, from coordinate 6,004,770 downwards.
AGTAACACTTAAGTTGCATTTAGAACTTCGCTTAAAACAAACTCTCTTGAGTACCAAAGGTAAGTCCTCTGCAGTATAACTTTGTGCATTTGAAGATCATGTGATTGTAATCTTGATGCTTATTTTTTTAGCCTTGAACTTCAAATAATCATGTTCCCTTGCATAGGCATAGTTTGTATTTAGCTACGCTTAAAGCTTAATAATTAGAATTAAACCAACTTTTTTTTTATTTGGTACCGAAGGATTTTTAACAAATTGTAAGTTAGAGAAGTTTCTTTATTTTAGAAAATAAATAACTTGATTTCTTAAAAAAATTGCCTGGGTTTTTCAAAAAAAAAAATTCTTTTATATATTTATTTATTTATTTATTTTGTTTCTTTTTTTTTATCGGTAAGAGGAAAAAAAATAAAAGAGAAAACACAATGCTAGTTAAATAGAATAATTTAAATTTTATAAACTAAGAAAAATGATTTAGAATAATTTTATGGTTAAGAGTTATTTTTCTTTTTCTACAGACAAAAAATAAAAAAAGAGAGAAAATTAAATTTAAATGTAAAATTACTAGTCTAAATTTAATAATTTAAATTTTATAAATTAAAAAATAATTTATGACAATTTTTATGTTTAAGAGTTTATTTAAATAAATGATTTAAGAAAAGTGATTATTTACAAAAAAAAGGAAAAAATAATTGGTAAAATAATTATCATTTTATCAAAACTACAATTTTTTCTTTATTAAAAAAAAAAGAAAAAAGAAAAAAGCAAGAAAGAAAAAGAAGTGAAAGAAGAAAAGAAGGAAAAATAATTTAATTTAACCAATTAAAAAATAATACTTGTCATCTTATTAAATGTTTAAGTTAATTTTTGAATGTAAATTTTATGGGTAAAATAAATAAAAATATAAGTATTTATTATCTAAGCTCATGGGATTATAAATAATTTTTTCATTTTAGAAAGGATTAAATCATCATATATTATGAAGATGATTAATATTCTTTGCAATCTAATTATCCTCTTGATGTGGACTAGATCAATTGTTACTAGGCTTTTCTATAAATCAAGTTGAAGACCATTGAGCCAAATAATAATCTAAAGCCCAAGAGGAAAGAGGACTCAGAAGGCCCATAAATGATCCACTGGGTTATTATTTAAGCTGTGGGGCTTAAAGGTAATTACGCGCAAAATAACTCCTATAAATAGGTCACAGGTATCATTCTTAAACCCTAAGCTCTATTTGCCTACAGAAACCCTGCCAAAACCCTGTCTGACTTAAGCATTGGAGTGCGCGCGCAGGGGAAAACCCCTGCGCCCCTCTGACTTTTCCTATTTCGCAGATTCGTTGGAGACAGACTAACGCGAAGATCGAGGATTTGACGTCAGCAACTTTTTATTGTTGTTTTTGGCAACAACAATTGGCGCCGTCTGTGGGAAACAAATAGAAAAGCCATAAAAAATTGGTGAAAGACGATCTGCGGAAGAGAAGGTACGTAGGCTGCGGCAGAGTGCACAAATTACGCCACAAAATTGGGCACAGCATGGCAAGAGACTTGCATGGGCGGGAGGCAATTTCAACTTTTAGTTTTATTAATGAGGCACATTTGAAAAGAATTATGACCTTGACTGCGGGGTTCCCAGGGGCGGCTATAAGCTGAGTATTTCAGTGTGGGAGCTTTTTCAAACTTCCTTGGTTGGCTAGAAGATGCTTCAGTGATTTCCCTTCCTCAGAAACAGTAAGTATACATCTACCGCATATTTATTGCCTTTCGCAACTTAGATTTCGGTCTCCCGCCGGTGCCGTGGTCTTCCGCGTAGAGTTTTAGGTCTTCCGCTAGTCTATTACAATTAGGTCTGTCGCCCAAGGGTCTGTCGCCCAAAAGGGTCTGTCGCTTCAGCAGGTCTGTCGCCTATTGAGTCTGTCGCCCAAAGGGTCCGTCGCCATTACTCTGTCGCCGGGTAGTTTTTTGTCATGTCTTCGCTACGCCCGGGTAAAACACTTAAAACGGGTGGTCTTGTGTGCACTTTGACAAGTGCTGACTTAGAGGACATTAGGACGCGTTTCCCTCTTCCCTCGGGTTATGGCTATAGGCTTCCAGTGCAAGGGGAGGTCACGCCTGCCTTGGTTAGAAGTGGCGTAGCTGTCCATAAGGCTTCTTTGTCTTTCGGTTTTCGCTTCCCTCTTCCGGAGTTTGGTGAAGCATTTCTTAGATTCAAAGACATTGTCCCGTGTCAGCTTCACCCTCATGCGTGGGCTCAGCTGGTAGCTTTTTCCGTAGTATGTCATCACCTAGGTATCATTCCCACAATTCCTCTCTTAAGCGCCTTCTTCAGAGTTCGTAGGCTGAAAGGGTTGATAACGTTCTCTCTTCAACGTTTAGCAGTCGGCGAGTTCCCTAATAATAAAATCTTCTCTGATCTCCCAAATAAACTGCGTGGTTTTGAGGGCGAGTGCGTCGTCGTTGAGATTCCAAGCAATCTACGGATTCGCTCTAGATGGAATCGTGATACTTCTAACCCCTCACTGCGTTCGGACAGGTTCAGAACAGACATTTTAAGAGACCAATTTGGCGAGTCTATTCGGCGAATCTGTTCTACTGGGGAGCGTAATTTATTTTCTCTTCTAACCCCGGAGAACATTGCCGCTGCCTGCTGGGGCGTGAGCAGGACTGTTCTCGAAGCTTCTGCTGCCCCATCTAACCTGCCTGCGACTCCTCGTTTATCTGATGCTGGTCCTAGTCAGCAATCCCCGGTACTAGTAGCCGAAGCATCTACCCCTGTAGGCCTCCTTGTAGATGAGTCCTCTTCAGACACGGAGGACGAGACTCTTGAGGCTGCAGGCACTAGTGATCATTCAGAGGAGAACCCTGAGTGGGCTCAGGCTGATGCCTTTGGGAGTCCTTTCACCGACTTTCCTTTGGATTCGAATTTGAATAGTTTAGAGGACTTTGGTGGTTTTTTAGGTTTCTTATCTTTTCACTCTTCGTATGCGTATGTTTGGTATTTTTTACTTAGTCGGCTAATACTTTCTTTTTGCATTGTGCAGACATGAACTTCCGGGATTTGATGCGTAGGAGGAGTGCAAATGTTGCTGCTGGTGCGGTTCCTACTCCTCCGTCGCGAGTTGGAGTCCCATCTGGACCAGCTCGTGCTCCTACTCCTCCTTCTGCTGCCGAATCCAGCCGTCCTGCACAAGAGGCCGGGAGAAATAAACGGAAGAGGCCTCTTGTACAAGATCAAGGTTCGGGCGATCGTGAGAGCTCCGAGTCTCAAAGGAGTGATCCAGTTCTTCAAGAAGGTGGCTCTCGTGCTGGTGAGGGTAGGTCGGCTCCTCGCCAGCCTAGGCGCAAATACAGGAAGAGGCTGATTATTGAAGCCTCAATGCCTACCCGACCAGTCTTACCCAAGGTGGTAGATCCTACTGTGAGACGCTATACAGTTGATAGTGGGGTCGTCGTCAGTGGGGAAGATTTCCAGACCTATCCCGGGGTGAATGACAACGACAGCATCGAGGATGCCGGGATAGCGTCTCGTCTGGCTTGGAGCACCATTCTCCCTCGTGACGAGGCGGGGCTTTTTACGAACATCCCAGAAGCGGAGGACAATTCTGATTATCTTGCTATGAAGGTAAGAGTTTTGTGCTTGTTTGGTGATTTGTTCCCCCGTTTTTATTTCGTCAAATTTTTGAGTTACTTCTGTTTTTCGTCTTATCAGTCGGCTCAACAGATTGCGACTGTCAATGCTCGACATAGGGCTCTCAGGGAGCAAGCTGACAAGGTCATTCACGAGCTCCGAGATCAGAAGATGGAGCTTTCAAACGAGGTTAGCCAGCTTCGTCCTTACGTCAGTAGGGTGGAGGAGTTGGGTAAGAAGAATGCTGATCTCGAGCAGAGGCTCCGGGCGTCTGAGGCGAAGGTGGCTTCCCTTCAAGGGTATCAAGAAGCTTACAACAAGGCCGTCGATGATCGGGGAGCTATGGAGAGGCAGCGAGATGAAGCTATTGAGGAGCTGCACAACGTTCTGGACCGTCAAAGAGAAGCTCGAATCGAGGCCGTTCGTGAATACCGCTTGTCCCAGCATTATTTTGACCAGAAAGCGGAGTTCTCGACGGGATTTATTAAGTATGGTTTTTACTTGGCTCGTTCTTGGTTGGAGAAGCATCGACCTAGCGAGGCTTTTCCTGAATTGCTCTTCACCGAAGAGGCCCAGTATTACGATGCTCCTTCTTGGACCAAGTATGAGCCAGACTCGCAAAGTCCGGAGGCCTATTTAGCGGAGGGAGCCGTAGATAAGCTGGACAATCTTGAAAGTCCGTGGCCTCCTCGGTAGCCTCATCATCAGCCTGAGTCTTCTGAGGCACTTGGTCGATCTGAGCCTCCAGCAGTCCGTGACCTTCCTGAGTCTGTTGAGGCGAGTGATCAGCCTGAGTCCATCGCGGCACTTCTGGGGTTGGATAGCGACGAATTCCAAATTTCTGATTCTGCTGCTGTTGATACCGTGCCAGACTCTACAGCCGTGGTCGGGCCTTCAAGTGATGTTCCTGCTTCCGGGGCGGCTTCCTCGGCTCCCCAGGATCCTGATGCTTTGAATCCTCAAGCTTCTCAAGATGCTGGTGCTGACGTAGTGCCTTCTTAGCCGGCTGACTTGGTTATTGCCGTAGATTAGTGTTTTTGTTTTGTTTGTTAACTCCAATGTACTTTTTGTTTGTTCTCCAATGTATAGATTCATTTTCAATGGAAAGTGTTGTTTCATTCTATAGCTCTTTCTTTTGCTTATTTGTAGAATACCTTGTATTGTTTGACTTTATCATGTTGCTCCCCTAGTTCTTTTTTGAAACCGTGTTGACTATTTGTTCAAAAATGAACTTTTTCTCGAGCGTTGTTCCTATCTCGCGTTATTGTCGCCTAAGGATAATCAAGACTAAAATAGCCAAAGTGTTAACCATAACTTGTCGACTTATTACAACATATGAATTTGGAGATTTTGTAACGTACCTCGTAACTTGTTATATAGTTTGTACTTTTACCTATCGCACGCACTTTTCGTGTTCAAGGACTGGTATTTTGCCCGTCTCGCGTCTTCTTCACGCTTAAGGTCTTATTTGTGCCCATCTCGCGCATTTTTCGCTTAGGGACTTATTTGTGCCCGTCTCGCGTCTTTTTCACGCTTAAAGTCTTATTTGTGCCCATCTCGCGCATTTTTCGCTTAGGGACTTATTTGTGCCCGTCTCGCGTCTTTTTCACGCTTAAGGTCTTATTTGTGCCCATCTCGCGCATTTTTCACTTAGGGACTTATTTGTGCCCGTCTCGCGTCTTCTTCACGCTTAAGGTCTTATTTGTGCCCATCTCGCGCATTTTTCGCTCATTTTTCGCTTAGGGACTTATTTGTGCCCGTCTCGCGTCTTCTTCACGCTTAAGGTCTTATTTGTGCCCATCTCGCGCATTTTTCGCTTAGGGACTTATTTAGTAGCCAGCTGTTGTCTCATTCCAATTCCTGTAGTACATAATCTATCTCACATATTGCGTTAGAGAATATAAGAAATGATTGGCTGGCTTTTATTCATGAATCAGAAAAATAATATCATGAATCAGAAAAATAATATCATCTATGAAGTAATGTAGCAATAGATGGGAAAATAAAGACAAGAATAACAATCAAAAAGCAAAAATTACAATTGTTACTGCCAATATAGCTTAAGATGGTTGGCGTTCCAAGTCTTTGAGATCTTCTTTCCTTGCAAGGTTTTTAAGGTGCAAGTGCTAGGTCCGACCATCTTTCTGATTCTGTACGGTCCTTCCCAATTAGCCCGAAGCTTTCCATCTTCCCTATGGGCGTTCGTAATTGCCGACTTTCTTAATACGAGGTCCCCTTCTTGCAACTCTTTGTTCTTGACCCGTGCATTGTAATAAGCAGCTACTCTCTGTTAGTAAGCAGCCAGTCTTATTGTTGCTTGGTCTCTTAGCTCATGTATCAGGTCAAGATTTTCCCTTAGTCCCTGAGAATTACGTTCCTCAATGTAAGGGACTAGTCTGGGTGACTCAGCTCCAACCTCCACCGGGATGAGGGCTTCAGTGCCATATACCAAATTGAATGGTGTTTCGCCTGTTGACACTTTGCTTGTCGTTCTGTAGGCCCATAGGACACTTGGGAGCTCATCCACCCATGCTCCCTTTGCCTTGTCCAGTCTAGTCTTCAACCCGTGTAGTATAGTTCGATTGCTTACCTCTGCCTGCCCATTGGCCTGTGGGTAGGACACAGAAGATATTCTTAGGAGAATCTTCAGGCCATTACAAAAATTTCGGAAAGCGTCACATAGTCGAATTACTTCCCATGATCTGCATTTATCACACGTGGGATCCCAAATCGGCAAATTATGTCTTTCCACACCATTGCTTCCACCTTCTTCTCAGAGATTGTAGCCAAAGGCTCGGCCTCTATCCACTTTGTGAAGTAGTCTGTGGCCACAAGCAAATACTTCCTTTGTCCTGAGCCTAGGGGAAAAGGCCCCAGGATATCTAGTCCCCATTGTGCAAATGGAGTTGGTTGGAGAGTGTTCTGAAGAGCCGAAACAGGCGCTGTAGCTATAGGAGTGAATTTCTGACACTTTTCGCATCTTCTCACTTTGTCTGTGGCGTCCTTCTTCAGTGTAGGCCAATAAAACCCCGTGTGCAATATTTTCGAGGCCAAGGCTCGAGCCCCCAGATGTTCGCCGCATATTCCCTCATGAACTTCAGCTAAGGTGTACTCGGCCTGCTGAGGCCCTAGACACTTCAACAGAGGCATTGTGAACCCCCGTTTATAGAGTTCCCCATTCACCATGGTAAACCTGGCACTTTTTAACTTCAGCCTTCGAGCTTCGTCTTTGTTAATGGGGAGTGTGCCCCCCAGTATGTAGTCTTTGATTGGGCTTCTCCAATCGCCTCCGATTTCGACATCACAGACATCTTCTTCTTCTATACTTGGCCTAGCGAGGGATTCCACTTTGACCATACCCCCTTTGACTCCTCTAGAAGAAGCCAATTTTGAAAGAGCGTCTGCATGGTTGTTCTCTGTTCGATTTATCTGGGTCAGCTGGAAGTGCTTGAATGACTGTGCCAATAATTGTACCTTCTGCAGATAAGGGACTAGTGCGGGTTCTCGTGCTTCATACTCACCCAAGAACTGGTTTACCATAACTGCGAATCGCTGTGTGCCATTAAGTTGCTGATCCCCATTTTCTCAGCAAGTCTCATCCCAGCTATCAAGGCTTCGTACTCGGCTGTATTGTTTGAACTTGGGAAATCGAATCGTAGGGAATACTCATAGGTTTCCCCTTCAGGCGATATTAGCACAATTCCAGCTCCACTGCCGTCCATGTTACGAGCTCCATCAACAAATAATTTCCACCAGTCCAACTCTGTTTCCTTTTGTACCTCTCGGCCAGTGCATTCTACAATGAAATCTGCCAATGCCTGTCCTTTTATTGCTTGGCGAGGCTGGAAGTGAATGTCATATTCACTCAATTCGATGGCCCACTTAATCAGATGCCCGGAGTGTTCTAGTTTCTGCAATATTTGCCTGAGAGACTGATCTGTTAAGATGGTCACCGAGTGAGCTTGGAAATAAGGCCGTAACTTCCGAGTTGCCATCACCAGGGATAAAGCTATTCTTTCAACTAAGGGGTATCTTGCCTCAGCATCTAGCAGGACTTTGCTTACATAATAAATCGGGCAATCTCGATCCCCTTCTTTTCTTAGTAGGACTGCACTTACAGCTTTCTCTCCTACGCCGAGGTACATAAGGAGGTGGTCTCCGGGACGTGGCCGGGATAACAGAGGCAACTCTTTCAGGTAGTCTTTCAACCTTTCAAAGGCATCGTTGCACTCTTCTGTCCACTCGAAGTTCTTTCCTGCCTTTATCGCCTTGAAAAATGGTAGACTTCTTTCAGCTGATTTGGATAAGAAACGACTCAAGGCTGCTATTCTTTCTGTCAGCCTTTGAACTTCTTTTACTGTATTAGGCGGCCTCATGTCCAGAATAGCTTGAACTTTCTCAGGATTAGCCTCTATCCCTCGATTAGTAATCATGAATCCTAGAAACTTTCCAGATCTTACTCCGAATGAGCATTTGTTGGGATTCAACTTCATCTTGTACTGTCGCAACACATTGAACACCTTTGTCATTTTTCTGGCATGTGATTCTCCCTGTCGGCTTTTGATTATCATATCATCGACATAGGCTTCCATGGTGTTGCCCAACAGGTCTTGGAACACCTTATTTACCATGCGCTGGTAGGTTGCCCCCGCATTCTTTAGACCGAATGGCATTACTCGGTAACAATATGTCCCGATATCGGTAATGAATGAAGTGTTCTCCTCATCGTCCGGATGCATCATGATTTGGTGGTATCCTGAGAAGGCATCTAAGAAGCTAAGTAATTCATACCCACAAGTTTCGTCTACCAACTTGTCGATTCGAGGTAGTGGATACGAATCCTTAGGACAAGCTTTATTCAGATCTGTGAAGTCCACAAAGATTCTCCATTTCCCGTTGGCTTTCTTCACCATCACGACATTGGCCAACCACTCCGGATAATTAACTTCTCTGATGAATCCTGCTTGCAACAACTTCGAGATTTCTTCGTTGATTACCTGTTGCCTCTCTGGAGCAAAATTCCTCTTCTTCTGTTTTATCGGCTTTGCCCCTGAGATTACGTTCAACCGATGGCAAATAACTTCAGGGTCTATTCCTGGCATGTCGGCTGGAGTCCATGCAAACACGTCACAATTCTCTTTTAAGCATTGGACCATCTCCTTTTTTACTTGTTCAGGCAGCTGGCTCCCCACATATACTATTTTCCCTTCATCTTCGTCATCTAACTGGATCGTTTCCATTTCCTCATCAGGTTTTGGTTTAGGCGGTTCTTCAATTGTAAGGGTTTCCTTCCTCTGCGTCCCTTTACATGTGGTAGATGCGATATTACACGTCCTGGCTTTCTTTTGATCTCCCCTCACTTGTCCAACACCGCGTGGAGTTGGAAACTTCATTAACAAATAACAGGGATGCATCACAGCCCTCATGTCATTTAACAATGGCCGCCCGAGGATCATATTGTACGCCACTGATGTTGACTTCACAACTATAAACAACACTTGTCGAGTGACACACTTCGGGCTTTCACCCAATGTCACAGGTAGCTGAACTGCACCCTCCACCTTCACTTTTTCTCCTGAGAATCCATACAGAGGTGTGGTGACTGGCTCCAGTCGATCCTTCGAGATGCTCATCTTCTCAAAGCAACTCCAGTAAATCAAACTTACCGAACTCCCATTATCAACTAGGATGCGACTCACTAGGTGTTTTGCTATTACCGTCGAAATCACCATTGGGTCATCATGAGGGATCGCTACATCACCTCTGTCAGCTGGCGTGAAAGTAATAGGCTCTTCATCATGCTTTTCTTCCATCACTGAGTTAATTTGATAAGCGTGCCGGGCATAGGTCTTTCGAGAGAAGGAAGAAGCGCCAGCTAATGACTCACCTCCGGATATCACGTTAATGGCTGGCCCTGTGGGTTCATTATCTTCCTCTCGATTCCTTCTTTCTACCCTTCTGTCATTATCTCTTCTTTCATCTTCATTTCGTCTAACAGGTCCTCTGTTTTCACCTCTTCTATCTCTGAAATTGTTTCTTCTGTTCTGCGCGGGATAGTTAGTTCTATCACCTCTCCATACAAAACGGTTTATTTTTCCCTCTCGTGCCAACTTTTCTAGTTGATTCATCAACTCTCTACATTTTTCAGTTGTGTGCCCATGAGCTGAGTGATAATCACAATACGCCTTTGAGTCACGACCCAGATTACCTGACGCCTTCTTTGGAGTCTGTATAAGACCTGACCCCTCAATAGCTGCTAATACGGAAGCTCGAGATTCAGTGAGTGGGGTATAAGCTGAGTATTTCAGTGTGGGAGCTTTTTCAAACTTCCTTGGTTGGCTAAAAGATGCTTCAGTGATTTCCCTTCCTCAGAAACAGTAAGTATACATCTACCGCATATTTATTGCCTTTCGCAACTTAGATTTCGGTCTCCCGCCGGTGCCGTGGTCTTCCGCGTAGAGTTTTAGGTCTTCCGCTAGTCTATTACAATTAGGTCTGTCGCCCAAGGGTCTGTCGCCCAAAAGGGTCTGTCGCTTCAGCAGGTCTATCGCCTATTGAGTCTGTCGCCCAAAGGGTCCGTCGCCATTACTCTGTCGCCGGGTAGTTTTTTGTCATGTCTTCGCTACGCCCGGGTAAAACACTTAAGGTCACGCCTGCCTTGGTTAGAAGTGGCGTAGCTGTCCATAAGGCTTCTTTGTCTTTCGGTTTTCGCTTCCCTCTTCCGGAGTTTGGTGAAGCATTTCTTAGATTCAAAGACATTGTCCCGTGTCAGCTTCACCCTCATGCGTGGGCTCAGCTGGTAGCTTTTTCCGTAGTATGTCATCACCTAGGTATCATTCCCACAATTCCTCTCTTAAGCGCCTTCTTCAGAGTTCGTAGGCTGAAAGGGTTGATAACGTTCTCTCTTCAACATTTAGCAGTCGGCGAGTTCCCTAATAATAAAATCTTCTCTGATCTCCCCAATAAACTGCGTGGTTTTGAGGGCGAGTGCGTCGTCGTTGAGATTCCAAGCAATCTACGGATTCGCTCTAGATGGAATCGTGATACTTCTGACCCCTCACTGCGTTCGGACAGGTTCAGAACAGACATTTTAAGAGACCAATTTGGCGAGTCTATTCAGCGAATCTGTTCTACTGGGGAGCGTAATTTATTTTCTCTTCTAACCCCGGAGAACATTGCCGCTGCCGGCTTGGGCGTGAGCAGGACTGTTCTCGAAGCTTCTGCTGCCCCATCTAACCTGCCTGCGACTCCTCGTTTATCTGATGCTGGTCCTAGTCAGCAATCCCCGGTACTAGTAGCCGAAGCATCTACCCCTGTAGGCCTCCTTGTAGATGAGTCCTCTTCAGACACGGAGGACGAGACTCTTGAGGCTGCAGGCACTAGTGATCATTCAGGAGAACCCTGAGTGGGCTCAGGCTGATGCCTTTGAGAGTCCTTTCACCGACTTTCCTTTGGATTCGAATTTGAATAGTTTAGAGGACTTTGGTGGTTTTTTAGGTTTCTTATCTTTTCACTCTTCGTATGCGTATGTTTGGTATTTTTTACTTAGTCGGCTAATACTTTCTTTTTGCATTGTGCAGACATGAACTTCCGGATTTGATGCGTAGGAGGAGTGCAAATGTTGCTGCTGGTGCGGTTCCTACTCCTCCGTCGCGAGTTGGAGTCCCATCTGGACCAGCTCGTGCTCCTACTCCTCCTTCTGCTGCCGAATCCAGCCGTCCTGCACAAGAGGCCGGGAGAAATAAACGGAAGAGGCCTCTTGTACAAGATCAAGGTTCGGGCGATCGTGAGAGCTCCGAGTCTCAAAGGAGTGATCCAGTTCTTCAAGAAGGTGGCTCTCGTGCTGGTGAGGGTAGGTCGGCTCCTCGCCAGCCTAGGCGCAAATACAGGAAGAGGCTGATTATTGAAGCCTCAATGCCTACCCGACCAGTCTTACCCAAGGTGGTAGATCCTACTGTGAGACGCTATACAGTTGATAGTGGGGTCGTCGTCAGTGGGGAAGATTTCCAGACCTATCCCGGGGTGAATGACAACGACAGCATCGAGGATGCCGGGATAGCGTCTCGTCTGGCTTGGAGCACCATTCTCCCTCGTGACGAGGCGGGGCTTTTTACGAACATCCCAGAAGCGGAGGACAATTCTGATTATCTTGCTATGAAGGTAAGAGTTTTGTGCTTGTTTGGTGATTTGTTCCCCCGTTTTTATTTCGTCAAATTTTTGAGTTACTTCTGTTTTTCGTCTTATCAGTCGGCTCAACAGATTGCGACTGTCAATGCTCGACATAGGGCTCTCAGGGAGCAAGCTGACAAGGTCATTCACGAGCTCCGAGATCAGAAGATGGAGCTTTCAAACGAGGTTAGCCAGCTTCGTCCTTACGTCAGTAGGGTGGAGGAGTTGGGTAAGAAGAATGCTGATCTCGAGCAGAGGCTCCGGGCGTCTGAGGCGAAGGTGGCTTCCCTTCAAGGTATCAAGAAGCTTACAACAAGGCCGTCGATGAATAGAAAAAGGATTAGGCAACTTTGTACATCATCAAGCACAACGCTCGGGAAAAAGTTCATCTTTGAACAGAAATGACAACGCTGTTTCAAAGAAGAACTTGGGGAGCTATATGGTGTAAAGGTACGCTAACTACTATAAAATAAAAGGTATTGTGCCGAAAAAAATGGAAAGACAAAAGAAGAGAAAGAAAAAGCTAAGGCGATGACCAGTCACATATTTGGCGGCAGGTAGTGATCTCTGGCGGCAGAATACAAGAAGTGGGCTACGGCCCTGCCTAACGCCCAAAAGTTCCCTGGTGATTGAGTACACGAAATGGGTAGAGCCCAGCCTGTCGCCTGAAAGATCTCTGGCGACAGAGTACAAGGAATGGGCGACAACCATGTCCTTAATTCAGTGAGCACAGGCACGCACATGAAAAATTGTGGTGACAAGGTTCCACGTGGCAGACTCTTTCTGTGAGAGGTGGCTCACGCATGCAAATGCCAAAATGGTGAAAAAGAGGGACCACTATTGAAGATCTCACAAAATGGGCAACCTTATCTTCTTCGTTGTGAAATTGAACTTCAAAGCCAAGAAGAGTGACAGGCCGTGAGCTAGACAAGAGCTCCCGTGCGTGACAAGCCTTTAGCGAGACATGGTCTCCCGCATGCGACAGACCTTGGGTGACAGGGGAGCTCCCACGAGCGACAGGCCTTGGATGAGATATGGGCTCTCGCATGCGATAAGCTCCCTACTTTGATAAAATGACAGCGAAGAAAATTAGGTGAACACAGCACCCATACACAAAATTCCCCCGTTAGCACAATGCAGGCGATCTCTGCGCACGCCCAAGTGCGAGATTTGAGCGGAACAATCTAGAATCCTCTAGACCTAGTCCGACAGACTGTCCAAAAGCTTCCTTCGGCCCATCTGTTGATCGTCTGACACATAAGCTTTCAAGAACTGCTCTAGCAACCATCTAGAAGTGGCTTAAGACAACCACGCATGTGAAAGAGGGTTTGTCTATATAAAGGGTGTGTCGGCTTCGTGAGTCCTTTAAACGAGACAAGGATATGCCAGCCTATGGCGTCGAGATCAAAGTTGTGAGAACCAAACCTGCAGGATCAGTACTAGGATCTTGGGGAGCCGGAGGAGCAATTTCAGAAGTAGGAGCATCATTTGAGGGCCCAGCCACAGCCATAGAGTCTGCTTAGGGATCAATGGTAGTAGATCGAAAAATTGGAGCTCGTCACCATCTAACCCTTGCAGTGACTCGATAGGCTCGGACTGATTACCTGCCTCATCATGTTCAGGCTCATTATGCACTTCGATAAGCCTAGGTTGGTTACGAACCTCAGTAACCCCAGGCTGATTGTGCGGCTGTTGAGGAAGCCATAGACCTTCGAGATTATCCAAGTCTCCAGACCTTGTAAGTCGGACTCATCCTTGGAGCCAGGAGGATGCCTCATTAGCGTTGATATTGATAACAAGAAATGAGAATTAGTTACTAATGAGTTAGAAAAAGCACGTGGGAGACATATGAGCGCAGCCAATTGCTTGGATGCAAGGTCATCGAAGTCCCTTGCACATTGTTATAGTGCTCCCCGACCAAGCAAGGACGTATGGGTGCCCTCATATATTATGCTTGCAATTTTCTTGTCCATTCTAACAGTTGTGATCATATTAGGCAGGTGTCCAAAGAAAGGCACTAGCCACTGTCCTATAAGGCAACAAGCCAGGGAGATCTTAGTTCGACATAGTTGGATCAAAAACAACTTGTGGTAAGCTCGCGAAGGTAGATTGCTGGTCCTTATGAGTAAAGAACCAAGGTGCGACTTAACGCATGATCCATGATTAACAGCTGAATGTCCAAGCAATTGCACTTTACAGACTCTACAAAGACAAAGACTTGGAACTGTACAAGCGGTAGAAACTTATTGTTATTATTCTAACATTTGCTGCAATTATGTTCTTACTTGTTCCATTTGATTGGAAATACTACATTATGAAACGAAAGGCCAGTTATCTTTATCTGTACTATGATAACCCTCCATGTTTGATAGACATGTTGCAGGAATAGAAGAACACGCGAGATGGGCACAAATAAGTCCCTAAGCGAAAAATGCGAGATGGGCACAAATAAGACCTTAAGCGTGAAGAAGACGCGAGACGGGCACAAATAAGTCCCTAAGCGAAAAATGCGCGAGATGGGCACAAATAAGACCTTAAGCGTGAAGAAGACGCGAGACGGGCACAAATAAGTCCCTTAGCGAAAAATGCGCGAGATGAGCACAAATAAGACCTTAAGCGTGAAGAAGACGCGAGACGGGCACAAATAAGTCCCTAAGCGAAAAATGCGCGAGATGGGCACAAATAAGACCTTAAGCGTGAAGAAGACGCGAGACGGGCACAAATAAGTCCCTAAGCGAAAAATGCGCGAGATGGGCACAAATAAGACCTTAAGCATGAAGAAGACGCGAGACGGGTACAAATAAGTCCCTAAGCGAAAAATGCGCGAGACGGGCAAAAATAAGTCCCTAAGCTAGAAGAAGACGCGAGATGGGCACAAATAAGTCCCTAAGCGAAAAATACGCGAGACGGGCAAAAATAAGTCCCTAAGCGAGAAGAAGACGCGAGACGGGCACAAATAAGTCCCTAAGCGAAAAATGCGCGAGACGGGCAAAAATAAGTCCCTAAGCGAACAAATCAAAAGTCCTTAAGCACAGGAGGTGCGAGACGGGCAAAACAAAAGTCCCTAAGCACAAAAGGGTGTAAGACGGGCAAAAATAAGTCTCTAAACGAGGTACGTTACAATCTTATCAGATTACATTTAACGTATTATGTTGGCATAAACGATATTATATTCTGACAAGTCCTTAAGCGGATAGTACGCAAGACAGGACCAATACTCCAGTAAAAGTTCTTCTTTGGACACAAAAAGTCACAAATAAAAGCTTGGGGAGCACGCAGTATGCAGGTTGTGAGGTATGATACGAGGCACGTTACAATTTTATCGGATGAATATGTACTACAATTGATAAACAAAGTGCATTTAACGTATTATGCTGGCATTCCGGATATAAAAACGATGTTATAGTCTTATCATTTCTATAAAAGTCCCCAAGCGAAAATGCGCGAGATGGGCAGTTCTCTAAAAAGTCCTTAAGCGAAAATGCGCAAGATGGGCAATTCTATAAAAAGTCCCTAAGCAAAAATGCGCGAGACGGGCCATTCTATAAAGTCCCTAAGCGAAAAATACGCGAGATGGGCAAATTGTGAAATCCTCAAGCAATAAAGTGTATGGATAATGCGATACCCAAGTACGAATTTTTCTTTAGATGTAAGTGCTTCATAAGAAGAGCTGGGGAGCACTATATAATAACTTCTGCATTAAAAGGAGTATCGAAACTAATAGGCACTCATGCATATGCGTCCCGAGGTGCTATAATGTCAAGAGCTTGATCCTTAGGAAAATTAGTCTCTGGATTATCTAAATAATCTTCGTCCAAAGCTTGTGAGAACCTCGACCATCTCGAGTCGACAAAAAGGCCTCTAAGAGCTGGTAAGATCAGGTAAATCTTTACAAGTGCCTATCCTCAGAAAAGGTTCCAAATTCTCAGCATCTGGATAAGAGCATGCCAAGTACAAACCACATCTGATGAAACCAGATAAGAACATATACATCCGCTTAGGGCACTTCTTGACGATGTGCCCTCATGGCCTTAACCCAGATTCGGTTTTCTTTCTCTTGGCTAATAGAAGGCACTTGACAAAAGAAATGATGACACGAAGTCGTTTCTGCTACAAACGATAATGAAGTCCACTAGTTGAGCCCTCGAGTGAAGATGAAAAGACTCTTGTGATAATCCCAGGAAGAGGGTAGCAAAAGAATTCAAAAAGCCCATTCTTTATATACTCTTTCACAATGTAAACCTTGTAAAAGAGTGGGGAGCAATTGATGTGGATTAGATCAATTGTTACTGGGCTTTTCTATAAATCAAGTTGAAGACCATTGAGCCAAATAATAATCTAAAGCCCAAGAGGAAAGAGGACTCAGAAGGCCCATAAATGATCCACTGGGTTATTATTTAAGCTGTGGGGCTTAAAGGTAATTACGCGCAAAATAACTCCTATAAATAGGTCACAGGTATCATTCTTAAACCCTAAGCTCTATTTGCCTACAGAAACCCTGCCAAAACCCTGTCTGACTTAAGCATCGGAGTGCGCGCGCAGGGGAAAACCCTTGCGCTCTTCTGACTTTTCCTATTTCGCAGATTCGTTGGAGACAGACTAACGCGAAGATCGAGGATTTGACGTCAGCAACTTTTTATTGTTGTTTTTGGCAACAACACCTCTTTATACAATAAAATCGTCTAAATTAATATTCTTGACACTCATCATTAAGTATTAATTTATAAAGGTTATTAATTTAAAGAATTTTACTTTGTAAATTATTAGTATTAAAAAACGTGCCTTTTTTTTGTACAGAAGATGTAAAAGGAAAAGAAAAACTAAACAACATAGGACCTAGATAGTCCTACGCATGGTCATTAATTTAGTGTCGGTATCAGCCGTATTTGCTGGTACACCCCAATTTTGTCAGAAAATGATACACTTAAGAGTGTTTTTTGTTTCATATTTGGTTTCGAGTGATACCGGTTGTTTTAGTAATTTTTGGTTGTTTTCGATGGATTTCGACGGGATACCTATTTTCAGCCGGTACAAAATTTATTATTTAACTTTTATTCTTTAACCTTTTTTCCTTGATAAAAGTTTCCTTTTCGGTTGGTCGATGCTTTGTAAATTGTATTCTTTATTATTTAACCCTTTAGTTGCTTTGTTTAAAGTACAGTCAAAAATTATTATATTACTTTCAAGATTCAAGAAAAAAAATGCCGCACATAGTGCTCTTACAGGCAAGGTTTAAGAATTCAATTCAATTCATACAGCCAAGGTTCCTTTTTTTTTTCATTTTTTTGTTTTATATTAATATACTTTTAGATAAAAAAGACAAATATCCATGTAAATATCTTGTGATTATATTTGAAAATTCTAAAATCTCAACTTCTCATAATGATATTTTTACTCTGTGTAGTGCATTATTGTCTTGTGTCTTTTTAGTTTTTAATGTAAATTGTGGTTTGTAAATTTTATTGTTAAATAAAATATTATTTTTACATAAATCTTTTATGTGTGTATGTGTGTGTCTATATATATATATATATATATATATATATATATATATTACATAAATCTAATGAACAAAAAACAAGGATATCTATTATCAATTTTTTGTTCATTAGATTTCAATTCGCTTTTGCTGTCTTATTTTAATGCAAAGAACATTAGTTTTTTTTTCTTTTTAAAGATTATCTCATGGATGAAAATGTATCTATTATTGGGTCTGCTCCTTCAAAATCTCAAGATGCTGCATGGGCTCAAGGTAAAAAAGTGCCAAGAAAAAAGAACCAAACTATTTGTCTCTAATGTAATAAACATATACAAGGTGGAGGCATAACTAGACTAAAGCAACACTTAGTTGGAGTTTCAGGAAATGTTGCGAACTGTCCTAAAGCTCCTCCAAATGTGCAGTGGCAAATGAAGCAATTAATTGAGGAATTGAGAAAAGAACAAGGTAGAAGAAAAAGAGTTCACGATGAAATTGGAACTCCTTCTGGTTGCTCTCTTAGTGATGAAGATAATACTATAACGAGTCACTCTATTGTTTTTGAAATGTCAAACAGTAAAGAACCTTTTGTTGGTGGTTGTTCAAGAAAAGACAAGCAAATTCAAAAATACTTTGCTCCAAGGACAACTCCTGATGCTCAACCCACCATAAAAAGTGCACTTCAAACAAAAGAAGTTATTCTCCAAGCAAAGATGGCAGTGCCAAGATGGTGGTATGATGCCAATGTGCCATTTAATGCTTTCAAGTCAAGTTATTATCAACCAATGATTGATGTTGTTGTAGCTAGTTATAAAGGACCAAGTTATTATGAGCTAAAGGGAAGTCTTTTAAAAGATTGTGTGAAGGAGGTTGAAAACTACCTTGTTGATATCAAGGCTTCATGGAAGACTCATGGGTGTTCCCTTATGGCAAATGGAGGGACTAATCAAAGGCAAGAACCTATTATCAACTTCCTTGCATTTACTTCAAAAGGCATCATTTTCTTGATATCTATTGATGCATCTAAGCTCACTAAGGATGCAGAAACATTGTTCAAAATGTTTGATGAAGTTGTTCAAGATGTGGGGCTAGAAAATGTTGTCTAATTCATAACTGACAATGACACATCTTACAAAGCTACTAGAAAAAAGTTACAGCAGAAGTACAACACCATTTTTTGGGCTCTGTGTAGCTCATTGCATTGATTTAATGTTGGAGAATTTTGTAGATCCCAAGTAATTTCTGACCATTGATGAAACAATACAAAAGGCTAGAAAAGTTACTAAGTTTATTTATAATCATGCTTAGGTGCTTGCATTAATGAGAAAAGAAAACACCAATGGTAGAGATTTGTGTTGCCCTGCAGTCACAAGATTTACCAGACATTTTTTAAGTATTCAATGTTTAATAAAGGACAAGAAAGAGCTTCGACAAATGTTTACAGGTGACAAATGGACTGGTTCATGTTATGCAAAGATAAATATTGGAAAATAAATTGTTGAAATTATTCTTCAAGATAAAGATTTTTGGTGTCAATGTCAGCATATGGTCAAAGTTAGTGAACCTCTTATGAGAGTTCCTCGTCTTGTTGATGGTGAGGAGAAACCAAGTATGGTTTATTTGTATGAAGCTATGGATAAGGCAAAGGAGACAATAAAAGCAAGGCTAAAAAATATATTATCTCAATATCTACCTTACATAAGAGTTATTGATAATAGATGGGATAAGCAATTGAATTATCCTTTACATGCAGCCAGTTGCTTACTTAATCTAGAATTTATTTTAAACCTTCTTTCACAAAACAAAAGAAGGTTGCTAGAAGCTTCACAATATCTTTGACGAGATTGGCTTTAGATGAAGTACAAGAAGAAGTTAGTGCTCAACTTGAAGAGTATAAAAAATCTAATGGTGATTTTGGATTGTCTTTAGCTATTCGTCTAAAGGAAAAATTAAATCCAAGTCTAACATTATTTATTGCAATCATATTAGTCATTATCTTTTGGTTAGTGCATAAATTAAATTATGTAATATCATTTTGTTTTAATTTTAATTATTCATAGTTGCTTGGTGGGAGCAATTTGGCAATAGCACCCTAGCCTTGCAAAATTTTGAAATTCGAATACTTAGTCAATGTACAAGTGCAACGGCGTGTGAGAGGAATTGGAGCACCGCTGAGTTCATTCATTCCAAAAGGCGAAATAGGTTGGAGCATAAAAGATTAAATGACTTGGTTTTTGTTCATTAGAATTTGAAACTTCGACGAAGGTAAATTTAATTTGTAAATATTTGTATGAGTTATATTTATTTTCTTATTTTGGAACTAGTTAGAATATGTCTTGTTCTATCATTTATATATTCTAATTATTATCAATTTTATTTGTAATAAGTTGTATCCTATTTGTAGGATTACCCAAAGGGGGAAAGAGGCCTTGGACCTTATTAGTCTTGAAAATATTGACACTATGTAAGAATGGGTTGCAGAGGAACCTTCCTTCCTTGATAAAGATGACTTAGATGAAGATTGGAAAAACATTGAAGAACCAGTATCCTTGAATGCAATTGAAGAAGATGTTGTTTTTGATGAAGATGATGAAATTATTATTCCACCTAATGAAAGCCAATGGGAATGGGTTGTTCTTGGTTTAGATGATAATGATCAGTGATTTTTTGTTATGGATGACTATCCTCTTTTAATTTAAAATTCTAGTTAAACTTTGTGTGTTTGTTTTATGAGAAATTGGTGATATTATTTCTTATTATGTTAAACTTATTTATTTGGTATTTGAACTTTGAAAGTATTGCATATTTATTTTAACATTATTAGTAATATTATTATGTATAAATCCATGACATTTATTAATATATTTATACTACACTGAAAAATCCGAAATAATATGCCAAAATAATTGGTACTGATATATACCATTTTTTAATTGAAAACTGAAATGTAATCTGGTACGGTATTAACAACCGTGGTCCTACGCCCATAACATCGAACTGCAGGTTAACTCCCAAACCGACAGGAGGAGCATCTAGAATCTGCAACTCATAAGAGCTATCGTGTGCTCTACTTGCAAGAAAGTCAGCACATGAATTAGCTTCTGTGTATATATATTTCAAAGAACGAAGCCAATCACGTTGAAGAAGAGTTTTGCAAGCATGTAAAATCCAAGCAAGAGGATCTGATCGATGACTAATAGCCTAAGTAATCTTTTGCACAGCAATCCGGGAATATGATTCCTAAACAACTTTTCTGTACCCCGTATTCCAAGCCAACAGTAACCCTGAATACATAGCATAAGTCTCTGCTCTTAAAACAGATCCCCATCCCAATCTTTATATATATATATATATATATATATATATATATATATATATAGGTTTGTATATGATGCACTGACAGTGTATAGTTTCTATACACTGTCATGCATCATAGGTTGACACCTCATCAATTGGTAAATTAAAAAATATGTCAAGCCCTTAAAAGTAAATATAAATAAATTTTTTTAATTTGCTCGTGACGGCCTATTGATGAAGTGTCAACCTCTAGTGCATTGACAGTGTATAGAAACTATACACTGTCAGTGCATCATATATAAATCCTATATGTGTGTGTGTATGTTACACATAGTTTTCATTTAATTAAATTTTACTTAGGTTAGTAATATAATTTGTCATTGTAATTTTTATATGGATTATTATCCTATCCACTGTCAGTGGAGTTTTTTAACTCCACAAGCGGGGTTAGGATGATGACATGTGTCCTTTAAAAATATTAAGAAAATAAAAAATAAATAAAATGAGACACATATCATCATCTTAACTCCGCTTGTGGAGTTAAAAAACTTCACTGACAGCGTATAGAATAATTTTCCTTTTTATATTTCATTATTCCACCTTAAATAATCTCATTTTAAATTATCAATTATACTTGTCTTTGGAGTCTGTGTCGAGAGGCTCACTTATGTACTTGCTCGTTCGTTGCATCTCTACACCTATATTCGAATTGTTATTATTGGATTTTTTTTTTGAGTATATGTATTGAGAATCATATAATTTAATTATTAAGGTTTTGGAGAATTTTCAGCTATCACACTTACGCATTTTTAAGTTTTGCTCATTAATGAAGTTCCATTACATGGTTAATTAATAGTGTATAAAAACTATACATTATTAATGCATTATATATAAATCCTTAATTTTTATTGTCAAAAGGCCAAAAGTTTTAACTCTCCAACATCTAATTATAAAGTACCTTTAATGCCCTCAATAATTGAAATAATCCTATGTATTACTCAAAAGGGACGAGTGTTGTCATTGTTAGATTTGATTAAATAACATCTCTCAGCCTCACTCCTAGTTCAAAATTTGCAAAACTTAAAGAGCACGAAAATTAATGAAAGTTATTATTTATTGATATGATTTGATTATTAATTAATCTTGAATAGTATTTAATTTTATATTTTTCATAAAAGATTTTGAGCTAACTCTTTTTTCTCAAAATAAAAAATTGTTTATTGTAAATGTCAAAAAATTAAACAATGTGTTTCCCACCTATTCCATTATAAAGAGCCAAACAAATTAAGGTGTTTCAATATATCTAATTAAAATTTATAGTTTAATAAGATACTGATTTAATGACAAAGAAAAGACCATGAAACATCCAGAAATTGTCAATGAGATATTGGTTTAATCTCATCATGGATTTGATTTAATTTGTTGATTTATTTTTTTAATTAATTGATTTTTATATATAATGCCTTTCTAAAAGGATATATTCTCATTCGTTACAATTATAATTAAAATATTATATTGATAAACAGATAACTTGATAAAGTGTAAATACAATAGCAAACTATACAAATAATAATAAAGTAAACAAATATCACATTTAATGAGACTCGAACATGAGAATTCGAAATCTTAGGGCATCCTCTCTACGACCAAGCCAAAACCTCATCAACCTGTAATACTGAAGTATAATTATAATTTAAGAAAAATCTACAAGATATAAAATCAGTAAAATTAACTTTCAAAGATTTAAAAATTATTAATAATTTATCAAATACAACCTAAATTAAGAATTCAAGGTTCAAATTCTATTCTCTCTTCCCTCATTCATATCTAATGTAACAAAAATGAAATAAAAATTTTCAATGGTAGAAGGGATGGATAAGACTTACTAGGTATGTTTGTAGGGCTATAAATGAACTAAACACGAACAAAACAATTGATGTTTCTATTTGTTCGTTTGTTTTTAAGTACTGTTCGAGTTCATTCGTGTTTGTTAAGGAATTTGGTTTTTACGTTAGTATTCGTTCGTTTATTTGATAGGGATTGTTTGTTAACTGTTCGCGAACAAGTTCATTCATCCTAAACGAAAGCTTCTGTGAACAAGTGTTCATAAACCATTAAATAAATATGTTCACGAACACATGTTCATGAACAAGTGTTCATAAGAACAAATTAAATATTAAATATTAAAAATCTTACATAAATATTAAATCTCGCATGCAAATTGAAATCATTGAACATAAATCTTAAATATAACACAACTTAAATCATCAATGTTTTATTAAAATTGATAATTATAATTTTAAGTACAATTTGTATCATTTACATATACATATATTGTATACATATATTAAAGTATCGTATATGTGTGTGTATATACTCATATGTGTAATGTATATATAAATGGTTAATGGATAAGAATGAGATCTTAACTTATTATGAAACTCTTATTAATTTAATTTCAGTACATTATGTTTAAAATTTTAAAAATATTTATTTTAAGCATAATTAACTAATTCAATTTTATAATTATATTATTATCATTATTATTATATTTTATTAATTTTTTAAGCCAACAAAGTTGTATTGAATAAATATGTTTAACAATTAGGTACTAAATTTTTAGGTTAATGTCTTAAAAATAAGGTATATATTATGTAACTTATATAATATAAGAAACTTTAGTATTTAAGTAAATAACAAACGAACAATAAATAACACTTTAAATGAACAAATAATAAACGAACATAAACGAGCCTGTTCACAAACAAAAACGAATGAACCACTCTTCTGTTCATACTCGGTTTGTTTAATAAACAAACACTAAAATGTTGTTCGTGTTCATTCGTTAAGTGTAATAAACAAACATAAACAAACGGAAATCGAATAGATTCACGAACGATTCGTTGAATATTCTATTCGTTTACACTCCTATATGTTTGTGGGATTAATTTAATTAAATTGGCTTTAGCAGGCCTTTGTAGATGATAATTTTAATTAAAGTGTCAATAAACAACCGAGGCTTGATCTAATGGTTATTACCCCTTTTTAAAAAAATTAAGTCCAAAGTACGATTCTTCACTCTTTCTTTATACTTCCTATTTGATTCTTTTTCTCCTGAGCATTTACCGCTCTTATATATTAAAATTTCAATTTTCTAAAATGTTATTGGCAGTTGACTGCCTTTAAAATCTTACGGTAAGATAAAAAAAATTTAACCATACAATAGAAGTCTCTAGTGGAGTATAGCATTCGGGAAGCAGCGGCGGCGGCAACTGTGTTAGAATTCAGGGAATGGGTGGTTCATCCCACGTTCTGATGAGCATTACAAAAGAGATGTTGACGCAAGTAAATGCGGCGCCACATGTTATCAAAGGAAAGAAGGTTGAGATAATAAAGTTGGAGAGGTGAGTTAATCAAAAAGCAACAAATGAGGACGATGCTGGTGGCGTTGAAACAACAGCACCCGCAACTGCAATCACAACGGGCACCGCCGTGAACATCACCACACTCACTGAAATCTGAAAATCAATACAAAAACGACCCAGATTAAAGTTTGACAAATACAAAGACAAATACTTGTTTATGAATTTACAACTACAGCTTAACAGTTATTATTGAGAGATTTAAAATTCAATTATCTCTTCTTATTACATCTCTATGAATAAAAAAAACTGTTCATGAAATAAGTAAACAAAAAAATTGTTTTACGTGTGCAACACGAATTTTGATATAATAATTTTTATATTTTACTCGACATTAATACAATTTGACATAATACAAATATGAAATACATGTACAAATTATCAGATTTAGCCTCACCCACAACCTGCATATCGACCCAATTCACTAATTTTTTTTTTTTAAATAAAGTTAATGATTTTCCTTCTGGAATGTTATCCCACTAAATATGGAATGAGTGTAAACAGATAAATGTAAGTTTATTTAGCGAAAGATTTAAGACCACAAGTCTGAAAACAAAAAATAAAGTATGAATGTTTGTTGAGAGTTTCAAGCACAGAAATTAAAATTACATCTGAAATCAAAATCCTTGTCTTATCTTGAATTTAATTGTGTATTTGTGCATGTACCAATCAACCTCCATATTCGTGCTGTTTTGGTCGCGAAGTCACATTAACCTTGGCTGCGCCACCAAACTCTTCCAGCAGGCGCTCGATGGCCTTCCTTGACGTAACCTTATCAATCTCAAACGCCCTCATGTCTTCTCCAAGTCCTGCATCACCGTCAATACGTGAAGCTTAAGATTATGCATTTCATCAAGTACACAATGTACCACCTCTAATTTGCTTCTTTTTTTTTAATCTGGATTAAGTTCAATTTTGTCATTATATTTCAATTTTTGTATTTAATAAAAAAAAACTATATTGAAATATTTCATAAAATATTTTGTTTATATAAATGTCAAATTTTGTCAATGCACTTTCTAGTTCATTGATTTTAGACGATAAGTAATGAAAGTGAAATGTTTCACAAATTACTCCGATAATGGCAAATCTTAAATTTCTATCAATTTTAGTAATATATGCCCACAGATCAACAAAATTAGAAGTACAATGACGAAATTCTATGAAATTGAAGCACAACGGCAAAATTCAATACTAACTCGTACTATTACAACCTTAATCTAAAAAATCTTACCAAGACTTTCATATTGAAAATACAGTGTAAAGCAAGTAGAGTACATAATTATGTCATTATGCCAAGAAGACACCTGGGTAGGGGTTAGATATAAGTTTTGCGCAGAAATTGGCCAATTTTGTCTTATGTGACACTACTAAGGATTGTAATCAAAATTTCCACATCCATGAAGCAAGCATATTTATATTAGCAATAAAAGGAACTAAATATGAGATTTCTACTATAACGTTACTAGATATACGAGGTTTCTAATCAAAGCACATAAGTTCGAATCAAAGCTATCATTAAGGTTGTTGCAAGGATCCAAAGTCTAGCAAATCAAACCACCCTTATTGTAGATGTGAACGATTTGCTGATGAATTATTGAGATCCGATAAGGCGGATGCATATCAACTCGATACAAACTTTAGGTTTTGTAAATACCTTGGCTACAAAAGTTTTCCGCACAAATTGAGGACCATGCAAACAAATAATTCACAACTGTGGAAAAGTCAACTATATTAAATGTGTAAATATCTATATCCCTAGAATTAAGGTTAGACAATTCCTCAATTATGGGGATTAGATTTAGACTGATTTAGTTTCCTATTTTACTGCTTAACAGTAGCTGTATATAATCCTTAGAAGTTGTATTATTCAAGTAAGATTCAGAAATAAAATATTCTGAAATTCCACATGGTATCAAGAGCTTTAGGTTTTTTCTTGGAAATCAGTCACTTTTTCAGCCTTCATTGCTGATTTTTCTACAGTTTTTTCTTCAGCCTTCATTGCTGCTTTTTTTTTACCTTAGGCCGTCATAGCCACTTTCTCATCAAGAACTTTTCTTTCTTGCCAAACCCTAAATCACCATATTTTTCCAAGAGCCGCTGTTGTTTTTTACCACCATGTCAGGTTCTACTTCAGTTGTAAATTCTACTCCTCGTACCAGTAGTTTGATCAAGAACTCTGCATTGGTCATTGCAGAAGCTAATGTTGGTGGACAAAATGTCCCTGATTTGCGTAAGATTGATGACAAGCCTCGAGTGTGGTGTGACCATTGCAACAAACCACGCCATACTCGAGAAACTTGTTGGCATATCCATGGAAAACCAACAAATTGGAAGCCGAAGCAGAAGCAGTCACAACCCTCTGCCAATGAAGCAAATATGGGTTCCTTCAGCAAAGAGCAATTCGATCAACTCCTGAAACTACTAAAGTCCAATCCGACATCTGGTACATCTAATAGTTCATTAGCTCATTCAGGTAGAAATCCATTAGCCCTATCCAGTGTCTTTAATTCTGCTCCATGGATCATTGATTCAGGAGCATCTGATCATATGACTAACCAGTCGAATCTATTTAGTTCATACACTCCCTGTTCTGGTAATGAAAAAATAAGAATAGCAGATGGTAGTTTTTCACCTATTGCAGGCAAGGGTTCTATTAAACTTTCTGAAAGTATTGATCTTAAATCCGTACTTCATGTTCCTAAACTTGCTTGTAATCTTTTATCTGTCAGTAAACTTTCAAAAAATTCCAACTGTCGTGTTATCTTTTTTGACTCTCTTTGTCAATTTCAGGACCAAAACTCAGGGAAGATGATTGGCAGTGCTAGAGAAATAAATGGGCTCTACTATTTCAGTGAGGATTTCCTAGGTAATAAAAAAGCTCAAGGGCTTAGTAGTACCAGTTCAAATTCTGTTTCTGATAAAATAATGCAATGGCATCTTAGGTTAGGACATCCTAGTTTCCCTTATTTAAAACATTTATTTCCTAATTTGTTTAAAGGAGTGGATTGTTCTATTTTTCAATGTGAAAGTTGTCTTTTATCTAAAGATCATCGAGTTAAATATATTTCAAAACCTTATAGTCCATCAAAACATTTTACTTGTTTCATACTGATGTTTGGGGACCTTCAAAGGTTACCACCTTGTCTGGAAAAAGGTGGTTCGTAACTTTTATTGATGATCACACTAGGTTGTGTTGGGTTTACTTACTAAGCAAAAAATCTGATGTAGAAAAACTTTTCAAAGATTTTTATTGCATGATTGAAACCCAATTCAAAACAAAAATTTGCATCCTTCGAACAGATAATGGAACTGAGTACTTTAATGAATGTTTGGGAAATTTTTTAAAAGAAAAAGGTATTTTACACCAATCTACATGTCGAGACACACCCCAGCAAAATGGAATAGCTGAAAGGAAAAATAGGCATTTACTTGAGGTAGCTAGAGCTATCATGTTTTCTATGAACATTCCAAAATACCTTTGGGGAGATGCTGTGTTGACTGCATCTTACTTAATCAATAGGATGCCAACTCGTGTCTTACATTTTGAAACACCTTTGAATACTCTCAAAAAATACTTCCCAACATTTCGTTTATACTCTGAGTTACCTTTAAAAATTTTTGGATGCACTTGCTTTGTTTATATTCCCCAAATTTTTCGATCCAAATTGGATCCTAAAGCTGAAAAATGTGTTTTCATTGGCTATGCTCCAAATAAAAAAGGGTATAAGTGTTTTAATCCTTTGACAAAGAAAATTCACATAACTATGGATGTCACTTTTCTAGAAAATCAACCCTATTTCAGCAAAAATCTTCTTCAGGGGGAGAATAAAGAAGAAGATAATTTTTGGAAATTCTCTACACCACTACCAAGCCTCATTGAGTCACCAATTCAGTCTATTAAACAATTTAAGGAAATGGACGTTAAAAATAATGAAAACAAGGACTTTCTTAGTCAAAGGGTGCCAAGTATTGAAGAATCTGAAACAGGGGGAGAATTACTTCAAACGGATTCACATAATCCAAATATTGAGCTTCAGGTTTATACCAGGAGAAAATCTCGTAAAAATATTACTAATCCAATTATTTCTCTAGCACCTGTTCAGCCGGAATCTCTGAGGGATGGTCCTCCTCCTCAAACTCAGGTTAATCCTAAAATTGCTCCTTTAGTTTCTTCCCTTGAGTCTCCAAATATTGATTTTTCTGATCTAGATGTCCCAATTGCTAACAGAAAAGGAGTAAGATCATGTACCAATCACCCTATTGCAAAATATTTGTCGTATCAAAAGTTGTCCAATAACCACAAAGCATTCCTTTCAAATATTTGCAACTTGCATGTACCAAGATCTATTCAGGATGCCCTAGGTGATCCGGATTGGAAGTTAACGGTGAAGGAAGAGATGGACGCTCTTGAAAAGAATGGGACTTGGGAGATTGTAGAGCTACCAAGAGGCAAGACAACTGTAGGATGTAAATGGGTCTTCACTGTGAAGTGTAAGGCAGATGGGAGCATAGAGAGGTACAAGGCAAGACTTGTTGCCAAGGGGTTCACTCAAACTTATGGCATTGACTACCAAGAGACCTTCGCTCCAGTTGCGAAAATAAACTCAATCCGGTACTTCTCTCTTTAGCAGTTAATTTCAATTGGTCTCTACAGCAACTTGATGTAAAAAATGCCTTTCTTAATGGAGATTTAGAGGAAGAAGTGTTTATGGACCTCCCACCTGGATTTGAGAAAAACCTCGAAACCAACAAGGTGTGCAAATTAAAAAAATCCTTGTATGGTCTTAAACAATCACCAAGAGCATGGTTTGAAAGGTTTGGAAATGTAGTGAAGAGCTATGGTTATATTCAGAGTCAAGCTGACCACACAATGTTCTTCAAGCACTCTAGAAATGGTAAACTAGCTATTTTAATTGTGTATGTGGATGATATAATAATAACTGGTGATGATAGTGCAGAAATTGGAGAACTTAAGAGAAGGCTTGCACATGACTTTGAGATAAAGGATTTGGGAGCCTTAAAGTACTTCCTTGGCATGGAATTTGCAAGATCAAAGGAGGGTATCTTTGTTAGCCAACGTAAGTATGTCCTAGACTTGCTTAGTGAGACAGGAATGCTTGGTTGCAAGATAGCTGAAACCCCAATTGAGCCCAACTTGAAACTTCAGCCTGCTGAAACCAAAGATGTGGTGGATAGAGAGAAATACCAAAGACTTGTGGGTAGACTCATCTATTTAGCACATACATGACCTGATATAGCTTTTGCAGTAAGTGTGGTAAGTCAGTTTATGCATTCACCCAGCTCAGAACACTTTGAAGCTGCCTACAGAATCCTAAGGCACCTAAAGGGAACGCCTGGAAAGGGATTGCTCTTCAAAAACCATGGACACCTACAAGTAGAAGCCTATACCGATGCAGACTGGGCAGGAAGTATTACAGATAGGAGGTCAACTTCAGGCTATTGCACATTTGTGGGAGGAAACCTTGTCACTTGGAGAAGCAAGAAACAGAATGTAGTAGCCAGAAGTAGTGCCGAGGCTGAGTTTCGTTCAATAGCCCGTGGGATTTGTGAGGTAATGTGGATTAAAGACTACTTGAAGACTTGAAGGTTTCTAATCCCTCACCGATAAAGCTCTATTGTGATAATAAAGCTGCAATCTCTATTTCTCACAATCCAATGCTCCATGATAGAACGAAGCATGTAGAAGTAGATAAGCATTTTATCAAAGAGAAGCTTGACAATGGAATAATTTGCATGCCATATATACCAACAAGTGACCAAGTTGCTGATGTTCTTACAAAGGGATTGCACAGGAAGCAGTTTGAAAATCTAGTGAGCAAGCTTGCCATGGAAGATATCTTCAAGCCAGCTTGAGGGGGAGTGTGGAAAAGTCAACTATATTAAATGTGTAAATATCTATATCCCTAGAATTAAGGTTAGACAATTCCTCAATTATGGGGATTAGATTTAGACTGATTTAGTTTCCTATTTTACTGCTTAACAGTAGCTGTATATAATCCTTAGAAGTTGTATTATTCAAGTAAGATTCAGAAATAAAATATTCTGAAATTCCACAACAACTTATAACTTGAAGCTCTTGGTTTACTTTTTCTACTTTTTTTTTTTGGCTGAAAATCAACAATTGAACCATAAGCTGCAAAAGCTTTATGCTCTAAAGGTCGCTTCTCATCTTGGGCCAGTTCTATGTTGAGTCTCAGTTTTGGTTTGACGACAGCAAACCTAAATAAAATATTTATATGAAAGTTATTAGGTATGCAGGGTTAGACGTTCGATAGTGATTGATTATTTTTGAAAATGATCTTTGAAGTTGTGAAGTAGGTGGAGCCAAAAAATAAGTGAATAATCAAGGAAATGGTTTAAGGTTATTCTTTGAGATGATAACAAGTTATTAGAGAAAATAAATGATTATAAATAAGAATGAATGACTTCTTTCTACGTTATGCTTAAAGAAGCAATTATCGCTCAATAATATAATCAAATTCACAAAACCAAAATTTTGAAGATTGGCAATAGAAAGAAAAATAATTAATTATTGCACCAGAGTAATTGCTGATCCTGGTAGATAATCAATTATCATCCTAGAAATCAATTATCAACCCCCAAATTTTGAAAAATTGAATTTGACTGTTTAAAAACATCTCGCAGTGGACAAAAGATAAAATTGTAGTGTACCAACAGGTAGAAACTCACTTCAAAGAGTTGGTTTTCAAATAAAACCATAAGAGGAAGCCTCCCAAAACTATATCAATAGAGAATAAATGAAAATTAAGAAGAATGTCATCATACCAATGCATGATCATATAAGACCCGGAACTTAACATTCATATTTTCTTCTAAAAGAAAAAAAATAGTTGCGAGCTTTTTTTGGTACATGTGATTAACCATTAGGCTTGCACTACACAACTGGAGGTAGCCTTCTCCCATCCTATAAATCATAATTTCTTTCCTAAGATTGGAACTTGAGACCTCTAACTTGGATGTTCAAGCTCTAGTCTTTCAAGAATACCCAATTCGACCTCCAAGATTACCTCTGAGAGATCATTATACACTCATTTCTATCTTGTAATCTTCTTTTGACATGGGGAATCATCTAAACTTTTCAAGATTAGTTTTGAGTTCAGGGAAATTGCTCATGTGCAAGGCTTGAGCAAAGCCCGGATAACTACTTTGCTAGTAGAGTTTTGGCCAAATCATTGACCACGGTCAAGGGAAGATCAACTACTATACATGAAAGAGCACCTGTTACTTGCTTTGCTTATTATTTTTTCTATTTTGGGTATTTCCATTAGTATGCTTAACTTGATCTTTGATGTTTCAGTCTTAATTTATAATCTCATTAAGTGTTATTCCCCCCTACATCATTGCACATTGGGGCCAAGACTAAATTTTAAATTGAAAAGTCAAATATGAGAACATTAAGAAACAATTATCTGAATTCATTTGTTAATCTAGCATCAACTATATGCGACGGTCTTGCAGAATGTTAATAAGCTAATTGAGGGATTAACTTACTTAAGATTTTATTTTGATATTGTGTGGTGTTATTTTATTAAGGACAATGATATTAAAGAAAGACGGTGTGCTTATTTCAACAAACTATTTAACGATGGACAAAGCCAAAATTTGGACAATATCTCAATTCCTCCTAAGGATTTGAACCGATGTTTTATGTGCAGAATCAAAGAGACAGAGGTATAATAGGCACTAAAGAGTATGAAGATAGGGAAAGCTATTGGGCCTAACAACATTCCTATTGAAGTTTGGAAATGCCTTGGAGAGGTAGGAGTTAGATGGTTGACAAATCTATTCAATAAAATTTGACGCACTAACAAGATGCCTAATGAATGGAGAAATAGTGCATTGATACCTGTCAATATTTAGGGTTTGAATTGAATTGTTTATTGAATAATACGTTTGTTTATATACACAAGGGCTCTAGCACTAAATTAGGAAACTACTCCTAATACTAATTGAAATCCCTAAACTTACGGGATCTCAATAAATACATAATTACAACTAAATATATGGACTTGATTCTAGTAAATATTTATTTTCCTAAAATAATACGGTTTCCCACACTCCCCCTCAAGCTGGTGAATAGGAATTTTCCATTCCCAGCTTGGATACAATTCTCTCAAATGCCGTGCTACTCAACCCTTTGGTGAGGATATCAGCAAGTTGCCCATGTGTTGACACATATGGAGTACATATCAAGCCACTGTCTAACTTCTCCTTGATGAAATGTCTATCCACCTCGATATGCTTCGTTCGATCATGTTGTACTGGATTATGAGCTATGCTGATTGCTGATTTATTGTCACAGTAGAGCCTCATAGGCCCTTCCCATTTAATCTTTAAGTCTTCTAGGATAATTTTCAGCCAAAGTAGCTCACACACGCCTTGTGCCATTGCACGAAATTCTGCCTCACACTAGAACGTGCTACTACACTCTGTTTCTTGCTTCTCCATGTCACAAGATTCCCTCCAAGAAAGGTACAATACCCGGAGGTTGATCTCCTATCGATGATCGATCCTGCATAGTCAGCATCAGTATAGGCTTCAAGTGTCGTACTCCTATTCCTCTTGAACAGAATTCCTCTTCCTGGTGTTCCTTTAAGATACTGCAAAATTCGGTGGGCAGCCTGCAAATGAACCTCTCTTGGACTATGCATAAACTGACTGATTAAGCTCACCGCATAAGCTATATCAGGTCTGGTATGTGATAAGTAAATCAGTCTTCCCACGAGACGTTGATACATTTCCTTGTCCACTGTGGCATCTTCCTCTGCTTTTCCTAGCTTGAGGTTTGGGTCCATAGGAGTACTTGCGGGTTTGCATGCAGTTTTGCCCGTTTCCTTGAGCAAATCCGTAACATACTTCTGTTAGGATATAAAAATCCCTTTTCTAGAGTGCGCAACTTCAATTCCCAGAAAATATTTCAATCTTCCCAAAGTCTTAATTTCAAACTCCTTAGCCAAGCATTGACTCAATATTTGCTGCTCCCTTTTGTCATCTCCAGTTAATATAATGTCATCCACATATACTAACAGTGCTGTTACTCCCCCTGAAGCAGAATGTTTGATAAACAATGTGTGATCCCCTGACTTTGTTTGTATCCCATGGCCAACATGACTCTAGCAAATCTTCCAAACCAAGCTCGAGGAGATTGCTTCAGGCCATACAAAGCTTTGTTCAACTTACATACAGTATTGGCAATCACATTCCTTCCATAACCTGGTGGAATCTCCATATAAATCTCCTCCTTAAGCTCCCCGTGTAAGAAGGCATTTTTCACATCAAATTGCTATAGTTCCCAACCAAAATTGGCAGCTAGAGATAAGATTACTCTGACTGTATTCATCTTAGCAACTGGGGCAAACGTCTCTAGGTAGTCAATCCCATAAGTCTGTGTATACCCTTTAGCTACCAACCTCGCCTTGTATCTCTCAATTGACCCATCTGCCCTGTATTTCACAGTATAAACCCACTTGCACCCCACCGACCTTTTTCCTGCTGGTAACTTCACCAACTCCCAAGTTTTATTCTTCTCTAGAGCCTCCATCTCCACATCCATGGCTTGTTTCCATTTTTCATTAGACAATGCCTCAGATAAGGTAGTAGGAATGGTGGTGTTCTTTAGGCTTACAAGGAAGGCTTTGTAGGTTGGTGAGAAATTTTTAAATGATAGGTAGTGTGAAAGAGGATATAATGGCTGTTTTGTACACTTTCTGGTCCCTTTTCTAATAGCAATTGGAAGGTCCTGGTCATCTTCAGTATCAGTAATTTGGGCTTTGGTTTCACTCTGTAATGCTGGAAAGTTAGTAATTGTTACCTCATTTGAAGGACTTGAGTTGGACTCTTGAACTTGCATAGATCCTGGATTGGCCTTTTTCTGCCTTGAGTACACCAAGTTTTTACCAAATCTCACATCTCCAAGAGCAGATTCGGGGTTAGGTACTAGTTTGGGTTCAGACACATTTGGTGCAGTAGGAGTGGTCTTATTTGACTCAGGTTCAAGTTCACCAACAACTGGGGCATTTGACTCAGGTTCAGACTCAACAGATGGCTCAACAGACAGTTGGGGCATATGATTGGGTTGAGACAAAAGTGAAAGATCAGGCAACCCAAGAAAACCTTCCTTATCTTCCCTAAGACTCTCCCCCTGAAGATAAGGTTGAGTGAAATAAGCCTCTTGTTCATTGAATGTTACATCTCGTGACACATAAAATTTCTTAGACGGAGGATGGTAACACTTATATCCTTTCTGAGTTGAGGAATACCCAATAAAAACACACTTTAGAGCTCTAGGGTCTAGCTTCCCCCTGTCTTGACTGTGGATATGAACAAAGGACACACACCCAAAAATGCGAGTGTAAGATTGTTTGTGGTAGAGAGGTTCGGATAGAATGAAGAAAGCACATCCATTGGACTTTTGAATCCTAGAACTCTAGAGGGTAATCTATTGATGAGATGAGTGGCTGTGAGAACTGCTTCCCCCCAGAAACTTTTTGGCACATTTTTTTGATACAACAGTGCTCGGGTTTGGTCTAAAAGGTGCCCATTTTTTCTTTCGGCGACTCCATTTTGTTGTGGTGTTCTCACACAGGAAGACTCGTGAATTATTCCCTCTCTTTGACAAAAAGGGGTAAGAATTTGATTGAAATAATCCTTGGCATTGTCTGACCTAAGTTTTTTAATACTCACACCAAATTGGTTTTTTACCATGGAGTAGAAATTAGGGAACACAGTGCTAACATCTGACTTATGTTTAAGCAAGAAAACCCAGGTAACTCGGGTACAATCATCAATAAAAGTCACAAACCATCGTGCCCCTGACACATTAGCAACAGTAGAGGGACCCCAAATATCAGTGTGAACAAGATAAAAGGGAAAAATGCTTCTTTTATTGCTTATTGGAAAAGGTATACGCTTGTGTTTGGCAAGTTCACACACCTCACAATGAAGACTCTCAATATCCAACTTTGTAAACAATGAAGGAAACAGAATTTTAATAACCCTAAATGATGGATGTCCTAACTGACATGGTAAAGAAAAACTTTCTCCTTACTAGATAACATAGACTCGGACATGAATGAGTGGGGTGATCTGCTCTCGAATATGTTTGACTTGTTTAATTCCGCAAGGTAGTAAAGACCATCCCGTTCTCTAGCACGTCCAATCGTCCTCCCCGAATCCTTGTCCTGAAATAAACAATAACTACTGTGAAAAGTCACATTACAAAGCAAGTCTTGTGTGAGTTTCTGTACAGAGACAAGATTGGTGGATAGCTTAGGAACATGAAGGACATTTTTCAAGGTTATGGATGGGTTTATTTGAACATCTCCTATACCAGCTACGGTTGCTAAGGATCCATCAGCTGTGGCTATTTTCTTATTGCTTGAACATGGTGAGTATGTGGAAAAATGTTTGGATGAGTGGGTCATGTGATCGGTGGCTCCTGAATCCATGATCCAAGATTGAGTAAAGGATGTTTTTGAGGCATTTAATCCAAATGAAAATAGAAGCTTACCTGAATACGCCAAAGTACAAGTACCTGTAGGTTTCTCGAGGTTACTTAAGAATGATCTCACTCTTTCCACCTCCTCTTGGTTAAGACTTGCTGGTTCCTGCTTGGCTTCTCCATGTGGTGCGTTGGTAGCAACATGGGCTTGCCCATTACCCCTCGACGGATTATCTCTTTGACCCCACTCACGGCTGGGAGGTTTCCCATGCAGTTTCCAGCATTTCTCACGAGTGTGGCGCCCCTTTTTGCAGTAGGTGCACCATAATCCATCACGGCCTTGAGCCTTGGGCTGACCACTCTTGCCTACTTCAATGGCAGCCTTCCTTTCCATGCTTGTCGAACCATTTTTTACACTTTCAGCTACCATGGCTGAACCATCTACAGTTTGAGGATCAAGCATCAAGCTCCTTCTACTTTCTTCACTCCGAATAATAGCCACCACTTCATTGAAGCATGGAATTTCCTGCTTTCCGAGAATTTGGATCCTGACTTGATCAAACTCAGAGTTTAAACCAACAAGAAAGTCATAAACTCTATCTCGTTCAATAAAATCCTTTAGTATGGCTGCATCATCCGGGCATTTAGTCTGAATCACCCTATAGTGGTCAAGTTCTTGCCATAGAGATTTCAATTGGTTGGCATATTCGGTCACAGTCTTGCTTCCTTGCTTCGCAGCCATAGTCTTGACCTTCACCTCGTACACTTGAGCTGCATCTCTGGCCTTTGAGTAGGTCTGTTGGATTGCATCCCAAATGTCCTTGGCCGTAGCCATGAACATAACCGTATCACTTATCTCGGGCACCATAGAATTCCATAACCACGCCATAATCATGGAATCCTCTTCATCCCATACTCCAAAACCTGAATCTCCTGGCTTCGGTCCCGTACCTAACAGATGGCCGATCTTCCCTTTGCCTTTCAAGATTGTACGAACAAGTTGGGACCACTTGAGGTAATTCTTTCCATCCAATCTGTAGGCAGCCTGAATGGCTTGCAATTCTCCCTGCGATTGAGTTTTGCCTCCTTCATCCAATGGAACTACAGCAGTCGTACCAATCTCCTTGGTCTCTGACATCGTCCTTGGTCTCCAATGGGCAGAAATTAACAGATTACTTGAAGAAGAAAGAAAAAAACAACAATAAAGGCTGATAAAAAATTTCCAGCAATGAAGGCTGGTAAAGCACTGTAAATGCTCTGTTTTGGCAGTAGAAAAACAGAGCAAAACAGAAAAGAAAAACTATGACAGGCCAAAAAAAAAAAACACCTAATTTCTCAGAAAAATCTTACTGCTCTGATGCCATGTCAATATTTAGGGTTTGAATTGAATTGTTTATTGAATAATACGTTTGTTTATATACACAAGGGCTCTAGCACTAAATTAGGAAACTACTCCTAATACTAATTGAAATCCCTAAACTTACGGGATCTCAATAAATACATAATTACAACTAAATATATGGACTTGATTCTAGGAAATATTTATTTTCCTAAAATAATACGGTTTCCCACAATACCTCTAGAAAAATAAGGGGGATATTCAGAGTTGCTCCAACTATCGAGGCATAAAACTAATGAATAACACGGTGAAATTGTGGGAAAGAGTGATAGAATGAAGATTATGAAAGTCTGTAGAGATATCAGAGAATCAATATGATTTTATGCTTGGCCGGTCAACTATGAAAGCAATACATTTACTTAGACAACTTGTGAAGCGTTCTGCAAGATTAAGAACAAGAGGGATATTCAAAGTTGCTCCAACTATTGAGGCATAAAACAAATGAATAACACGGTGAAATTATGAGAAAGAACGATAGAACAAAGATTAAGGAAGACTATAAAGATATCAAAGAATCAATATGGTTTTATGCTTGGCCGGTCAACTACGAAAGCAATACATTTACTTAGACAACTTGTGAAGCGTTCTCAAGGACAAGGTAAAATGTTCCTATAATCTTTCTAGTTTTGGAGAAAGCATATGATAAAGTGCCTAGGGAGGTGTTGTGGTGGTCTTTCATGAAGAAAAGAGTCTTCGTGAAATATATTGAAATATCTAGGATAATGTACCTTAGTGTATGATGTTTACAGATGATATTGTCTTGAGTGTTGAGACTATGGTGGAGGTTAATGCAATGTTAGACTTAGAACTGTGGAGACAGACGTTGGAATCAAGAGGATTCAGACTAAGTAGAGCAAGACTGAATACATAGAATGTAAATTCAGTTCAAACAAAGATGATGATAGAAACATAGTGATGCTAGATGCGGTGGCAAGCCCTAAGTGGGATCATTTTAGGTATTTGGGATCGATTGTACAAAGAGATGGAGAGATCGATGGTAATCTAACCCATAGGATACAGGCTAGTTGGAGCAAGTGGAGAAATACTACAGGTGTGTTGTGTGACAACAGAATTCCTGTATGATCGAAAGGCAAGTTTACAAGACAATTGTTAGACCAACATTGCTCTATAGCAGTGAATGTTGGTCAACTAAAAGACTGTAGACACATAAGATGTGTAGCAGAAATGCGAACGCTACGATGGATCTATGGATATACGAGAAAAGCTAGAATGAAAAATGAAGACATTCGCAGAACGGTCGGAGTGGCACCTATCAAAAACAAGATGAGTGAAAGTCGTTTACATAGGTTAGAACACGTACGACATAGACCTATGGACGCTTCCATTAGAAAAGTGGAGACTATAAATGATATAAAAAGAGTCGAGGCTAGGAGAAGACCGAAGAAGACTTGGAAAGAAGTAATTCGGAAAGATATGGCGGAACAAGAGTTGGAAGAACACATTGCTTTAGATAAGAATGAGTGGAGGAGGAGAATTCATGCTGACAACTTAGCGTGAGGTCATATATTGGTTCATTTAGCCTACCCCACTATTAGGATAAAAGCTCTGATGATGATGAAGATTTTGTGCAGAGCTTAATTGTAATATTTTGCTGATCTAGGATTACACTTAGTATTTTACATTTACATTGGGAAGGGTTTTAGTCTGATTTTCCTTATCCTATTAAAATTTGTTTTTAAGTCAAGTTTATTTGTTTTCTATTAGGACTCTTAAGTATTTTCCTTCAAAGTCCTAGTTGGGATAGGAATTCTAATTCTTTTAGGATTAGGGTTGATAGTAGCCTATAGAAAATAAATGTATTCTTTCTTTTCAAGACAGATTATGATGAGAGATTTTTCAGCATTGTTGCTATTGTAATTGAGTGATGCAATCAACCTTAGCTGTGCAGCCTAAGGAGCCCAGGTGTAATGCTTAGCTTTTCTTCCTTCTTGCTTGTGTGATGCAATCAAGGAACCCTAGGTGTGTCAACTGAGTGAGGTGTAATGGTTTTTTGCTCACCCCAACTTGACCTGACTCTTTTATGCCTCCCTTTGAGACTACACAACAGAGACCAGTTATTATTTTTAATACTCAACCTCAACCCAAAAAATATATTTATTTATTGATAACCTGCATTTCATAAAAAGATTTAATTTTTAAGATAAATCTTTTCTTAATGACATAAGGTCATGTTTGGTGCATAGGATAATGAATAGGATAGGATGATGCACACATTAAAAGGAGGATTGGATTGTAAAGAGGGTTAATCATCCTACTAGTATAGGATGATTCAATCCTCTCCAAAAACTAAGGATTATTTTTAATCCCATGGAATTAGAAATAAATACTCACATTTTGTTTATTTTATCCTTAAAATTTATATTTAAAAATTAATTTAAACATTTAATAAAAGAATAAAGATCATTGTTTAAATAATTAATCCAAATTATTTTCTTTCTTTCCTTCTTTGTCATTTTTTTTACTTATTTTTCTTTCTTTTCTTTTTTTTTTTCTTGTTTTTGAATAAAGAAAAACTATAATTTTGATAAAATAACATTTTCTTGAACAATTAGTTTTTTTCAAAAATTATTTTTTGAAAATAATCAAAATTTTAAATCATTTTTTAGAAAATAAATTTTCAAACATATAAATTATTATAAAATATACTTTTAACTAATTTTTTCATATGTTTAAATTTTATTTTTTATTTTTTTCCTTTTAGCCTATAGGAAAGGAAAAGAAGAGGAAGAAAGGTAAGAAAAATAATTGTTAATCATAAAAATATTAGAAATTATATATTTTTTAGTTTATAAAATTTGAATTATTAAATTTAACTCGTATTTTTTTTTCTTTTTCCTTCTGATTGGAAGAAAGAAAGAAGAAACCATAAAAATGAAGAAAAAATATTTAAGAATTGTCTTTTTGAAAGATTAATGTAATTAAAAAATAAACTTATTTCTTAAAAAAAACCTCATTTTTCTAAAATAAATATATTTAACTTACAATCAAAGAAATTATTTTAAATTTAAATCATATAAAGAAATAAAAACAAAAAGGAAAGAAAAGAAAAAAAGTGAAAAAATACAGAGAATTTTCTTTTATAAAAATTATTTTTTTAACAAAATACATTTTTTGAAAAATTAATTTGAATTTTTTAAATGAATAATTTTTTATTAAAAAATCAACTAATAAATTTAACTATTAATTATAATATTATAAATAATACTTAACTTTTTAAATTTTTATTTATATTTGTAACAAAAAAATTATAAACTTAAAATAAGTTGCTTTAAAAAAGAGTACTACAAAAAAAATCATTGTATATTACTTTTAATTTTTACACATAACAAATATGATGAAAGACATAAAAATCATCCTATCTTATTTTTAATCCTTGTACACACTTGTTGAGAATGTCAAAGATGTGATCGGATTTAGTTTCCTTAGTTTCCTAAATTTCTGTCTGTAATTAGGAGTTGAATGAGGACTGATTTTGGTCAATGATCTAAATCAGTAAAGTGAGAAAATTAAGCTGTAAATTAGTTAGAACTTTCCTATTCCTATGTACAGTATTTCCCAATAAAAGGATTGTAAATCAGAAGGAAAAACATTGACAGAAAATATATAGTTTTTTACCCAATTCTACATGGTGTCAGAGCTTTTCCTTTTTTTTTTTAGCTAAATTCTGTCTCTCAAATCCTCATTGTGTCAGAAATCAGTTCTGATTCCCTGACCAATACATCTACATCGAACCCTACCATCAAAAAGCCATCCCATTCTAAAAACCATTCTGTCCAGATTACTAAAATCAGGCTGAATGGCAACAACTTATTGCGTTGGTCTCAATCTATACACATGTATCTACGGGGGTGAGGAAAGACGGGCTATTTAACAGGCGATGCAAAGGAGCCAGCCACTACAGATCCCCTACATGCAGTTTGGGATGCTGAAAATTCCATGGTTATGGCATGGCTTGTGAATTCCATAAAGGAGGAAATCAGCTCCAACTACATGTGCTACCTGACGGCCAAGGAACTCTGGGAAAATGTGAATCAGATGTACTCTGATTTAGGTAATCAATCCCAAATATTTGAATTAACCTTGAAGCTTAGTGAAATTAAGCAGGAAGATGAATCTGTTACCAAGTACTTCAATCAATTGAAATAGATGCGACAAGATATGGACTTGTTCAATGACTATGAGTGAAAATCCACTGAAGACAGTAACCACTTCAAAAAATTAGTGGAAAACAATCAGATCTACAAGTTCTTGGCTGGCCTTAATGTTGAATTTGATGAAGTAAGAGGGCCTATCCTTGGAATACAGCCCTTGCCACCAATCAGTGAGGAGTTTTCAGAAGTTAGAAGGGAGGAAAGCCAAAGGAGTGTTATGCTGGGAAAAAAGGGTGCCACGGCTACCCTTGAAGGTTCTGCTTTGGCTGCTGGAAATACCAATCCGAGCAGAAACTTCAACCCTTCACAGAAGCAAGAGGAGTGTCCCCAAGTTTGGTGTGACCACTGCCACAAACCCCACCATACAAGAGAGACTTGCTGGCGGATCCATGGCAAACCTGCCAATTGGAAGAGCAGTAGACAGAATAATAGATCTAGCCATGTACTGCAAATGAAGTCTATTGAAATATTTGAAGATTTAGAATTATTTTGTTTCCTTATTTATTTGAGTAGTGTTATTTTTCCTGATTTGTTTCCTATTTTAGTCTCCCTATTATATGGGATTCTATGTTTTTAGTTTCCTAAAATTGTAGGATCTTCAGAAACCTCTATATAAGTCCCTGTACATACTCATTATGTGAATTGAAGAATTACCTATTCCTTCAGAAAATATTTTCATGGCATCAGAGCCTGATGCCTGAAATCTTTGTCAGAAATTCATCTTAAAATCTCACTGGAATGGATACCAGAAAACAAGTCATTCAACACCCAGTAGTCATGTCTACAGCAAGTGGCAGAACTTCTGAAAGCAAAGGAAATATGGTTTTAGCTGATAACAAACCAGCACAGGGTTATTCTATTGAACCATCTTTGTTCAGCAAGAAACAACTGGAATTACTGCAAAAATTATTCGGTCAGCCCCAGTCAGCCCCCACAAATCTAGCTATTGGAATTGCATGGTCGTCGCACAAAGGTAATTTCTTAAGTGCTTTCAATGCAAAGAAACAGGAATCAAGTCCATGGATTGTTGACTCAGGAGCTTCAGACCATATGACGGGTAATCCCACACTTTTCACTACATTTAAACCTTGCCATGAGAACTGGACAGTAAAGATTGCAGATGGATCAGTTTCAAAGGTGGTTGGAATCGGTTCTGTGGTGGTCACAAAGGACTTGACTATTGATTCAGTTTTATTAGTTCCTAATCTCAATTGCAACTTATTATCAGTTAGCAAATTTACCAAAGATTTGAAGTGTCATGTCAAATTTGACAAATCTATGTGTTTCTTTCAGGACTTGGATTCTGGGAAGATAATTGGCAATGCTAGGATGTGTTCAGGTATCTATCTCATTCAACCAGACAATTCTCCCAAGGGACAAGTTCACAAAGCTGATTGTTTTACCACTTCAAGTCAGTCTATTCCATGTTCTTTTTCTTCTTCTATCAACAATGAAAGTGCTATTATGTTATGGCACTATAGGTTAGGACACCCCAATTTTATTTATCTCCAGAAACTTTTTCCTTCTTTGTTTATTTATAAAAATCCAAGTATGTTCCAATGTGAAGTTTGTCAGTTTTCAAAGCATGTTCGAAATTCATACCCCAATCAACCATACAAAAGTTCTCATCCTTTCTCTATGGTACATAGTGACATTTGGGGTCCTTCTAGAACAAAAAATATTACAAGTTCACGTTGGTTCATAACATTTATTGATGACCATACTAGACTCACTTGGGTGTTCCTAATGAAAGAAAAATCAGAAGCTTGTAAAATTTTTCAAAACTTCAACAACATGATCCAGACCCAATTCCAAACCAAAATCCAAATCTTAAGGACTGACAATGCAAAAGAGTATTTCAATTCTATTCTTGGTGACTTTTTATCAAATCAGGGGATAATTCATCAAAGTTCTTGTGTTGACACACCCCAACAGAATGGCATAGCAGAAAGGAAAAACAGACACCTGCTTGATGTTGCTCGATCACTCATGTTCACCTCAAATGTTCCAAAACACTTCTGGGGGGAAGCAATACTCACAGCAGCATACCTTATTAACAGAATGCCCTCAAGAACCCTTAAGTTCCAGACACCTTGCAATGTCCTTCTCCAAAATTATCCTCACACAAGGGTAATACATTCTCTTCCTTTCAAAGTGTTTGGTTGTACATCTTTTGTTCATGTGCATCAACATTCCCAAGGCAAATTAGATCCTAGAGCCATCAAATGCATCTTCCTAGGATACTCTCCGAATCAAAAAGGATACAAATCCTACTCTCCAATCACCAAAAAATTTTATTTTAGCATGGATGTCACCTTCTTTGGACAAAAACCATTTTATTCCAAATCTGCCATTCAGGGGGAGAGTGAATTTATGAGCGAATGTCATCTTTGGGATGTTGAAAACACAAGAACCACACTAAATTTATCTCTTGATAATAATCCAATCAGTCCAGAAACCCTAAATCCAATCAGTCCAGAGATCCTAAATCCAAGCCAAGAAATTACATCACAATCTGAAAGACAAAATCTGCCACAATTCGAGAAGCCTAACCCAGAAATTCTACCACAATCTGAGATCCAACAATCAGCTAATCCAAAGGAACTTCATGTCTACTCAAGGAGAAAAGCTGGCCATGGAGAGATAGAAACAAGTGCACCTCTACAGCAGACCCAAGAATCAAACCCAAATTCAATGCCTAGTACAGGTAACATTGAAACTGAATTTCTAGATGGTGATGTTTCTATCGATGATTTGGATCAACCTATAGCCTTGAGG
This sequence comes from Heritiera littoralis, assembly GCA_031772115.1. Lineage (NCBI taxonomy): Eukaryota > Viridiplantae > Streptophyta > Magnoliopsida > Malvales > Malvaceae > Heritiera > Heritiera littoralis. Next base: position 5,960,945 of record JAPDPK010000032.1, on the reverse strand, counting down.
AAGGGTGTGAGATCATGCACTAAACATCCTTTGCACAATTACATCTCTTACAAGGGATTGTCCCCTACCTTCCATGCATTTGTTTCCAATCTTGATAATGTGCAGATTCCAAAAGATGTACATGAAGCCCTAAAAAGCCCAAATTGAAAGAAAGCGGTATGGGAAGAAATTCATGCACTTCAAAAGAATGGAACATGGGAGTTGACAAGTCTTCCAAGTGGAAAGAATCCAGTGGGATGTAAATGAATCTTTACCATAAAATACAAGGAAGATGGGAGCATAAACAGGTACAAAGCTCGGCTAGTTGCAAGAGGCTTTACTCAGTCATATAGGATTGATTACCAAGAGACATTTGCCCCTGTTGCAAAACTAAACACTGTTCGGGTTTTATTGTCACTCTCTGCTAACCTTGATTGGCCATTATATCAGCTAGATGTCAAAAATGCCTTCTGAATGGTGATCTTGAAGAAAAGGTGTTCATGGTGATTCCTCCAGGAATTGAAAATATGACTTCAGGCAATAAAGTGTGTAGATTGAAGAAGTCACTATACGGACTCAAGCAATCCCCACAGGCCTGGTTTGATCGGTTCACGAAGGCAGTCAAGAGGTATGGTTATTATCAATGTCAAGCTGACCACACCCTATTTGTGAAGCATTCTCCTCAGGATAAAATTGTCATTCTTATTGTTTATGTTGACGACATCATTGTGACTGGAAATGATGTTGAAGAAATGACTAGTCTCAAACAACGGCTGGCTAAAGAGTTTGAGATCAAGGATCTTGGGAACCTTAGATACTTCCTGGGTATGGAAGTGGCCAGATCAAAGAAAGGCATTTCAATCTCACAACGGAAATATGTCCTAGATCTTCTTGAGGAAATTGGAATGCTTGGAAGCAAACCTACAGAGACTCCAATGGATTCTTCAACCAAACTTGGAGCAAAGAAAGACTGTGGACCGGTCGATAAAGAAAGGTACCAAAGGTTAGTTGGTAAACTTATATACTTGTCCCATACTCGACTAGATATTGGGTTTGCTGTTAGTGTGGTTAGTCAATTCATGAACAAGCCAAATGAAGAACACATGGAACTAGTGTACCGAATCCTCAAATACCTCAAGTTCTCTCCAAGCAAGGGATTGTTCTTTAAAAGATCTCCATTAAGAGAAGTTGAAGTATTCTGTGATGCAGATTGGGCAGGCTCTATTAGTGATCGGAGATCTACTTCTGGATATTGTACTTATGTTTGGGGTAACCTAGTTACTTGGAGGAGCAAGAAGCAAAGTGTAGTATCTAAAAGCAACGCAGAGGCTGAATTCCGAGCAATGGCTCATGGTATTTGTGAAGGGATATGGTTAAGAAGGCTTCTTAGTGAACTTCACATCACTAGTGAAGAACCTATGAAGATATACTGTGATAATCAATCCACCATAAGCATTGCAAAGAATCCTGTACATCACGATAGGATGAAACATGTTGAGATTGATCGACACTTCATTAAAGAGAAGATTGAATCAGGAATCATAGAAGTGCAGTACACACCTACAAGTCTCCAAGTTGCTGATATTCTCACCAAAGTTTTACCAAGAAGGGTCTTTGATTCATTAAACTCCAAGCTTGGCATGATTGATATCTTCAGCCCAGCTTGAGGGGGAGTGTTGAAATATTTGAAGATTTAGAATTATTCTGTTTCCTTATTTATTTGAGTAGTGTTATTTTTCCTGATTTGTTTCCTATTTTAGTCTCCCTATTATATGAGATTCTATGTTTTTAGTTTCCTAAAATTGTAGGATCTTCAGAAACCTCTATATAAGCCCCTGTACATACTCATTATGTGAATTGAAGAATTACATATTCCTTCAGAAAATATTTTTAAAGTCAAATCTGTCCCCTCATACCCATTTAGTAAAGAGCAATTGGATCACCTTCGTAAACTGCTAACGCCTACATCATCATCTAGTATTCCTAGTGTTTCTATTGCACAATCACGCAAAAATCCTAATGCTTTCTCTTGTCCTTTGAATTCAGCCCCTTGGATCATAGATTCAGGTGCTTCAGACCATATGACTAGTTTTGTTGATCTATTTAGTACCTATACACCTTGTTCTGGTCATCAAAAAATTAGAATAGCTGATGGAAGCTTCTCACCAATTGCAGGACAAGGTCTAATAAAACTTTCAAATAAACCTCAAATCTGTCCTTCGTGTTCCCAGATTAACCTGCAAGCTTTTGTCCAGGAGTAAACTTTCCAAAGATTCTAATTGTCATGTTGATTTCTTTGAATCTAATTGTGTTATCTAGGACCAACGCTCGGGGAGGACGATTGGCAATGCTGAGATGGTGGATGGTCTTTACTACTTTAATGGTACCCTCTCTGGTAATAAAAAGGCTCAGGACTTTGTGGTAACAGTTCAAATCCTGCTCATGAAGAAATCCTACTTTGGCATCTTAGACTAGGTCATCCTAGTTTTCAATATTTGAAACATCTATTTCCTGCTTTATTTCAAAATGTAGATTGTTCTTCTTTTAAGTGTGAAAGTTGTGTTCTTGATAAAAGTAATCAGACTACTTATAAATCCAAACTGTATTGTGCATCAAAACCATTTCATCTCATTCATAGTGATGTTTGGGGTCCTTCTAAGGTTACAACTATTTCTAAAAAAAAATGGTTTATAACTTTCATTGATGATCACACACGAGGATGTTGGTTGTACCTAATGCATGAAAAATCTGATGTGGAAAAATTGTTTCAAAATTTTTACAGCATGATTGAAAATCAATTTCAGACAAAAATTAATATTTTTCATTCTGATAATGGAACAAAATTTTTTAATAAATGTTTGGGGAATTTTTTCAAAGAAAAATGTATTTTGCATCAATCTATTTGTCATGATACCCCTCAACAGAATGGTATTGCTGAAAGGAAAAATAAGCATTTACTTGAGGTAGCATGATCAATAATGTTTTCCATGCATGTGCCAAAATATTTGTGGGGAGATGCAGTGTTGACGTTTCTTATTTGATTAATAGGATGCCCACTCGTGTCTTACAATATACGACACCTTTAGAATGTTTAAAAAATCAGTTTCCTACCTCTAGAATTCATGCTGATTTACCTATCAAGGTTTTTGGGTGCACTGCATTTGTTCACATTTATAGTCAGTTTCGGTCGAAACTAGATCCTCGAGCTAAAAAATGTGTTTTTGTTGGTTATTCACCAAATCAAAAGGGGTACAACTGTTATAATCCAATCACCAAAAAATATTTTACAAGTATGGATGTAACCTTTTTAGAAACACAGCCCTATTTTTCCAAAAATCCTCTTTAGGGGGAGAGATATACAAGGGAAGAAAATTTTTGGCAAGTTTCTACTGATCCTATGCCTCACACAATTTTTAAAATCTCCCATCCACAATTGAATTTGCAAGCATGTCCACATACGCAGGAAATACTAAATCAAGAAAGTTGTCCTAGTATGGATATCTCACAAACAGGGGGAGAAATACCACAACAAAACTCTGAGCTTTTGGTTTATACGAGGCGAGGGACAAAAAAGGGTAACAAAGACTTATCTATCATCCAAGCACCAGTTCAGTCAGAACTTCCGAGCAATGAGACTCTAGAAACCCAAGGTAACCCCACTTCAGCTTTATCTCCTTCAACTTTATCTCCTACCAATTAATGTACACCTGATCTTGATGTTCCAATAGCTATTAGGAAAGGGACAGGAACATGTACCCATCATCCCATTGCTAAATACATATCTTATAAAAAAAATTGTCCCAAAATCGTAAAGCTTATATCTTTAGGAGATCTAATCTGTTTGTACCTAGAAACATTAAGGAGGCCCTAGATGATCCAGGTTGGAAGTTAGCAGTTATGGAAGAGATGAATGCTCTTAACAAAAATGGTACTTCGGAGATAGTAGATCTGCCACATGATAAGAAGGTTGTGGGATGTAAATGGGTGTTTGCTATTAAATACAATGCTGCTGGTAGTGCTGAGAGGTATAAGGCAAGGCTTGTGGCCAGGGGTTTCACACAAACCTATGGGATTGATTATTAGGAGATGTTTGGCCTAGCAGCAAAAATAAACTCAATCCGAGTATTACTATCTGTAGCTGTGAACTTTGATTGGCCATGTAGAAAAACTAAGACTTGAGTATAGATTTGGGAGATTATTTAGAATATGGATAGTTATGAGATAGTTAATCTCTTGCAGATTTTTTGGAGATAACTCCCTATTTTTTAGCCCTTTTTTAATAGATAGAATCTTTTAATAATTGGCCTGTGTGCCATCCTAGAGTAGGACTGTTATTTAGTTTCCTTTTTTGTAGGAAGTTTGCTTCATGTCAACCATCTATATATTGCCTTCTCTGTGAGAAATAAAAAAACAGCACAGTTTTTTTCTCAAAACAGTTTTAGGCCATTACATCAATTGGATGTGAAAATGCATTTTTAAATAGAGATTTGGAGGAAGAAGTTTTTATGAATCTACCACCTAGTTTTGAAGAAAATCTTGATAGTAACAAAGTTTGAAGGTTAAGGAAATCTTTGTATGGCCTTAAACAGTCTCCTAGAGTTTGGTTTGAACGTTTTGGGAAAACGGTCAAAAGTCTTGGTTATTGTCAAAGTCAAGCAGATCATACCATGTTTTACAAACACTCCACTAATGGAAAAATAGCCATACTGATTGTTTACATGGATGATATTATTCTAACAAGTGATGACAATGCAGAGCTTGAGAATTTGAAGAGGAGACTTGCTAAGATTTTTGAAATCAAAGACCTAAGCCCTTTAAAGAATTTCCACGGGATGGAGTTTGCTAGATCAAAAGAAGGAATATTTGTTAACCAACATAAATATGTATTTGATTTACTGGGTGAAACAAGTTTACTTGGATACAAGGCAACTAAAACTCCAATCGTGCCCTACATAAAGCTTCAACTTGCCAAGCCTAAAGAAGTGAACAACAGGGAGCAGTATCAAAGACTTGTTAGAAAACTAATCTATTTATCTCACTCATCCAGATATGTCCTTTGCAGTTAGTGTTGAGAGTCAGTTCATGCATTCATCCGGACAAGCATTTTGAGGCTGTATACAGAATTTTGAGGTATCTAAAAGGGACTCCTGGAAGAGGATTGCTGTACAAGAAACGGGGAGATCTACAAGTTGAAGTTTACACTGATGTTGACTGGGCAAGAGATACTACAGACCGAAGATCAACTTCTGGTTATTGTACATTTATCAGAGGGAACTTAGTGACTTGGCGAAGCAAGAAACAAAGTGTGGTAACCAGAAGCAGTGCAGAAGTAGAGTTTAGATCAGTTGCACAAGGAATATGTGAAGTACTATAGATTAAGAGATCCCAATGAAGGTCTATTGTGACAACAAGGCAGCAATTTCAATTGCTCACAATCCAGTCCTTCATAATAGAACAGAGCATGTGGAGGTGGATAAACACTTCATCAAAGAAAAAATTGAGAAGGGATTGATCTGTATGCCATATGTCCCTAATGCAGAATAGGTTGCAGATATACTCACTAAAGGATTACCAAAGAAGCAGTTCAACAATTTGATTGGCAAGTTGGCAATGGAAGATATCTACAAACCAGCTTAAGGGGGAGTGTTGATAATGTCAAAGATGTGATTGGATTTAGTTTCCTTACTTAGTTTCCTAAATTTCTGTATGTAATTAGGAGTTGATTAAGAACTGATTTTGGCAAATGATCTAAATCAGTAAAGTGAGAAAATTAGGCTGTAAATTAGTTAGAACTTTCTATTCCTATGTAAAGTATTTCCCTATAAAAGGATTGTAAATCAGAAGGAAAAACATTGACAGAAATTATACAGTTTTTTACCCAATTCTACAACACCAAACATAAGATAGGATGATATCATCTAATCTTATCCTATCTACAATCTTATATTATCTTATCCTATTTTCATCCAATAAATTATATATTAGTAAGTTAATCTCTTAATTAGCACATTAAAAAACAAAATTATTATAATGAAAATATATAGAAAATTAAAGAACTAATAAAATATATTATTTTTAGGTATACCCCTAGGTGGGTGGGGCACCCTAAACCCGCACCTGGCCTGACGTTTTTAAACATAAAACCTGACCCCCAATTTTTAAACAGAAAACCACCCCTATTGGGTCGGGTTGTGGCGGAACCCATCAGGTCAGAACTATTTTGCCGTCCCTAGATATGATGCTTAAACATATTATCTTTTCCGTTTTCCTTTTTTTATTCAATTTTCCCTATTTTCTTAAGAATTTCAGACTATTATTATTAGAAATCCTATCCTCCAAGCTGTTCAATGTGAGTTCATGTTACTGTGTCATCTAAAATGATTGAAGCATCATTTGGAGATATTTCTACTGTTTTGTCTGCAAGTATGTTGCTAGTTCGCAAATTAGAGACACTCTGAGGAGATAGAACTAAGAATACACCGATCATTGTCTGCAAGTAGGTTGCTAGTACAAAAAATTAGAGACTTCTTAGGGAGATAGAACAAAGAAACACCAATCAATAATTCATTCCACAGTGATCAATAAAAAAATTACCTTCTTTGAATATAGAATATAGAATTTTTTTGCAGTAAAACTGACCTGGTTGATGAAGAACTTTGAGAGGTAGTTGAGAAGCATTCGAATTGAAGAAGAAAAGTAAATTCTTCATGAGCTCCACAGATTCAGTTGAGACTAGTATCTCTCTCTAAATAACAAAAGGTATAGTAATTAATGCCACTTTCTTCATAACCAAACAGGGAGAGTTGCATGAATGAACTTTCAGATCAAGACTTAAAGGGCAGCAAGAATAGGTGTGCAAATATTGGACCCAAAATTTTTGCATGCTGTTATTATCATTATAAATATTATTTCTGTATGCAAACACATTTTTGTACCATCTTATCTGAAAAGAATCCCAACTAAAAGAAGATCTTTATCAAATGCCAGATGAAGGCTAAATTTGTAAAGTTAACCACTGTATACATATGACCCTCCCCAAACCCCACAATGTGAGGAGCCCTTTTTCAAGTCCTTAATGAATGAATGATAAGGAAGCTACAGTTTCATTAGAAATACAAGATTTGCAAAACAATTCAGTCGGCCTTTAACTGACCTGATGCAAATACTACCTGGCCAATATAATTAATTAAATACATGATGCAGATGAATCTCACCAGAATTTGAACTACTTCTGTAGATCATAGTACTTAGAAAATCACTCTAAAATTCATAACTATATGTTACAATTTTCCAATTTCAAATTGTATAACAGCTAGTCTATACAGTAACTCTCTAGAAAAAATAATAAATAAATGAATTTACGAGAATATAAACCTTGAAATTCTTCTGTTGATCATAATATCCTGAAACAATCATAAGCAGACGAAGTTTCTCGTCTAGAAAAAATAATAAATAAAGGAATTTACGAGAATATAAACCTTGAAATTCTTCTGTTGATCATAATATCCTGAAACAATCATAAGCAGACGAAGTTTCTCCATTTCTGATATTTCATAGAAAAAATTAGAAAAAAAAAAAACAATTAGAGGTCTTTTCACATTAAAAAAATAAAGGGAAAATGTAGATGCTCAAATAATTTTTTCTAAAGGAGTCTGAGATGGAATCAACAATGATAGGGTGTTCAGAGGTTTAGTCAGGAGCATGCTATTAAACCTAGATTCCTTGAATTAAAGACCCTTGAGTTCCCAAACAGTTAACAGCAGAGCAGTAAAGACTGTATCTCATATAAACTATCTTGTACCTGATATGCATAGAAAATGTAAATTAGTATTAAATTCATATTTAATAACTCACGCTGAAAATGTTTTATTTCCCGAGTAGAGGCATTGCCATGTGCAAGAAGCTGCTCCACTGACATGCCAATAGAACTCATTCCAACGTTTGAAACCATTAACCTTGAACCTGCATTGTCTAGCTTGCCTGGTTTAATAACTCTAAGTCAGTGGAATGCAATTGAATGGGCAATACAGGACAAGGATCGATGTACCCACAAGGAATGTATTCTCAAGAAACATTATGTTTTCCTAGGGAAACACAATCATAGAACTAAATTCACTTGTATAACTGTGAGTGCACTGTAAAAACAGACATGCTTGCATCATGTGCATTTAGAACACTAAACAGATATGCCTACATCATGGTAGTATCCTAAAATCAGATAATCACTTGAATACTCCTCCTCACACATAGGGTCAACAGGCCTACCACATGGCATGTGTTTCACGTGTATGGATAACAGACCTATAGTGTGGCTTGGACATCATACCTACAGTATAACAATCCTATCTTGGAGGCGACCACATTGGTAGATTCCCTAGTTTTTTCCAATCTCTTCTCTCCCACAACATATTCTTCATCAAAAAAGATGTCTTTTTGGCTCAAGGTGTCTTGCTAGCTTCTAGGTCATTAGTACAACAGTTAGTTTAATTTCCTTTCAGAGTTTAGAGGTATTTTGGCAATTCTGTTTTCCTGGAATCAGTGGGCCTTAGTAGTGGTCTAGCGGTCCCTTGGGTCTTATTTTCAGGTTTACTGAAGTCCTTGTGTCTAAATTTGAAAGCTAATGATCCTAGGAATCCTAATCCAAGTAGAAGAAATTAGCTTTTCCTTGTTTTTTATCTGCTTGTTTGTCATACTTAATGTAGTTGATTTTCATTAAAAAAAAAAAATTTAAATTATTATTTAAGAGTTAATGGAGATTTTTTATTAACTGTTTTCTCTCCTTTTTCTTCATATATCTCTCTCTAATCTTAAAACGCCTGAGTCAGTATGAATGGCAACACAGGTCCAACATCCATAGTATTGTTTTCTTCTACTTGCTGCTACTTAAAAATTAGATCAATTTTCCTTTTTGATTCCAGCCCTCTTTTTAGATTAATTCTCAGGCGAATCAAACACTACTTTATTATTCCCAAACCTATCCCAATCCAAAATAGGTAAACTTGCTCAAATTTGTATACATCACATAATGCTACTTGATAACTTGATATAGTTATTTTGACCAATGGTCCGAAAGGGGACCAACATTAAACAAAAACCAAGGTTCCAGATAAATTTGATTTTTCTGAATCTTTTGATTGTCTTTATCATTCTTAATTCCAGATTCATGAGGGTGTAATATAGGATTATTTCATTTTTATTTTTAAATAAAAAGCTTAACAGTTCATGGAAACGACTGCTTTTTGTCAACAGGCATTTTCCAAGCTATATCATCTGCATAGAAGCACACACAAGCAAAACTCTTTTTCTTTTCTTTTTGTTTTTGGATCACATAGGCAAAACTCATTTGAAGCACACCTGATAAAATCAAACATAAACTTTAATCAAATAGAAATAAAGCTGAATCTATTTATTTTTTTCAATCCTACCAGAGTCCTGTAAATCAATAAATCCTCTAACTCTGGTAGCCTGGCTATTGAATAGTCCTAATATACAGCATCTTTCTTTTCAGCAAGTAAGAAACTGCTCAGTAGCTTAAGCCTTAGGATGACTACATTAGTGTACCTTTAGAAGATTTCCTCACTCTGTATTATTGATACTTGAAACTGCTGACGAATATTTAGAGTCCACAAGAAAACTTTATGGAAATTCATATAAATATATTCAAGTGCAAGTGCATACCTACTCTTGTCCATTTCTTGAAATCTTTTCCCAAAATATCAGCTACTCTCAGCTCAGACACATCATAGAGTTTATATCGCACTGCAAATCATGAAGTGTAGATAGAAAGATTAGCCTACAAGAGTAAAGAGTATCTTAATAAGGAGGACGTAGATCATTTTTTTTCCAGGGGAGGGGGGAAGAGAGAGAAAGAGAGATGGACAAACTGAGAAGAAAAGAACTTACGTATCTGGTACAGGCCATTGCATCCAAAACGACCAGCACCATTGAGCAACAAAGTAGCCATGTATTTATCCTTGGTGGTCGAATGAGTACTCAGTAGATTTCCAGTGTCTAACAGGATGCCAGCTAACTGCACATAGGATTGAAAGGTAATATAATTGAATTTTCAGCATCTCATAATTTGATTGTGTTTGATATCATTTTCATTTTAAGCTCTTAATGTTATTTCATTGGATCACCTGTAACAACTAGACACCAAATTAAGAAAATCACTTAGGCTTCAATTATTTTTATCACTTGTTTTTTGCTTTTGGAAGCAAAAAGTAAAATTGTGTTTGGACATTGGACACAGAAGCAAACAACATTTTTGGAGCATAAAAAATTAAGAGTTCCATTTTCATGGATATCATGGTGCACAGTTTTTTTTTTTTTCTTGTAAGAAACAATCTATTCACTTGTTTAACTGCTATGAAGAATAGCTTTTCTCTTTCGACTGGGAACTGCTTACCTTTGGTGCTTTATATTTATATAAGTTAGTAGTTGATCCCGGAAAAGGGTCAAGGGATAGGCTTGATGCCAGATCCGCTTTTAGGGTTGACTCAGCATAAGATTAAGTAGTTTGACTAGCTGTTCTCTCTTTCCTTAGTAGAAAGCGGGAATGAGAGCAGCAAAGGGAACAAAGCTAGACCCACTTGGGGCAAACGCTTCCTTCCACTTTTACGGGGATATATTCTATCCTACACAGGCCTTAGAACGAAAATTTATCACATTCAGGCATACTCTAATCTACATCCTCATTGAGAGACATGTTTAGAATTGCTGATGTACAAACTCATCTAAACTTGACTTGGTCAAACAGGCCAGATTATGAGCGAAGATTTTGCTTTTCATTTGTTTATATTTTAAGGCAACTTTTTAGCAAGTTAAAGAAAGAAAAAACAAAAAGTAGCAAAAGAAATAATCAAATGGGGCCTTAATTCATCCAATAACATCTACGCTAGTATCACTGCATAAAATAGTATCACCAACCGCCGTCAAAACCACCACCAGTGCCAAAAATGAACATATCAGTACCCAATTTTGGAATAAAATCATATCCCTGTAATATTAACACTGCCACTATCCTTCACTGTTATAACCATCACTACTGCAGGAACACAATTATCAAGATAATCACCTTGCCTCCAGCACTTGATGCAATTATTATGGAATGTAAACATTGCAAAGATGTATTCTCAATCATCATTTTTTAAGCTCTTATACAAGAATGTCAACTTTACATGTGATTAGTTATATTGTAAATTATATTTGTTATTCAGACTTGAGCTGTTATGGTGATCAAATAATTTAATTGCATTTTAGCTCAATAACCTGAGAGTTCATTGAGAAATTTCAGTTCTAGCAATTTAGGTCTTCAATTTTTGACTTACTTTTTTAACCTTCAAGTTTTAGTTTTATCAAAAAGTAACACAGAAATTAAATATTTACTACAAATAATAGGTAACCTATTATTTAATTACATGCAAAGTGCAAGTTGATGATCTATTTATATGTGCTAGCTGCTTTCATAATAAGTATCAATCTTGATTAATTTGAAAGATAAATAGGAAAAGATTAGTTATTACTAGAATATAGCTAAGCATAAAGACAGAGAGAGGAAACTGAAGTAAAATTTTTGTAAATTCATGAGTAATAGCAATATGTACCAAAAGTCGGCTAAATCCTTGTCCTGCCAAAATCTCAGGCGAGGTCATTGCAAACTTTTCAGCGATAACTGTACAAGACGAGCACTCCTGCATACATGCATGAGTGAAACAAGAAGATCCTCATACTATTTTATAACAACAAAATAGATTTAAAAATAAAAACAAAGAAACTTTACATGAACATACACATGATAAATTACAAAAACCTACATCTTAGGTATTGAGGTTTTTGTTCTTAATTGCTGTTTTTCACCCTTTCATAAACCACTGAATGTGTTCGAATTTTATAGTGTGTTTTTTCTTTAAAAGGAAAAAAAATCATTGGAAACAAGACCTTCTATTTTTTTGTTTTTGAAAATAAAATTTCCACTCTTTGAACAATTTGGAAGTGACTAAGCAATGATTGAATATGAAAAGTGTTGTTATTGTCAATACATTTCCTCTATAATACTAAATACTTATGTTAAATAAAATATACAATTATATAATAATACATGCATATAAGAGAATAGAAAATATGCATAATAGTTTTTTTTCAACCAATATAATTACGTAAATCTAAATACAGCATACCAATAGAAAAATGGATATAGATTAACTGATATAATATAAAAATTATTTAAATAATAAAAAACTAAATACGTCATGGCTACTTATAAATTTTCTTAAGTTACAAAATCAAAATATTGTATTATAAGTTACAGCTGATCCATTACAAATACGTGAATAATCAACACATTATATATACATATATATTTTAAATTACAGTAATATTTTTATTTATCTTTGCAATTATTATATTGCTATGCTCTGTTATAACACATTTTTTGTTCCAAAAAACAAAAATTGATTTCCTAGATATATTTCTTTAGTTTTCTAAGTTAAAAATTTATGATACACTTCCACAACAACATTGTTCTTTACTAACAAAATTAAACAATGCAAAAAGGGAAAAAATTGAACATAGAAAACTGGTAACACAATTTAAAGATCCCTTATTTATCTAATTCTCTTTTAGCATGATACCATGTGTCTAATGATGCGTATTGAACATTGGAGATTGAAAAAGGTGCATTCTCAACAAGATGCATTTGGATGACTGCACAATTTATTGAAACCAGGACTGTAGACTGCACAATTTATTGATAAAATCCCTCAAGAAGAGAAATAAGCAAGCAGACTATCGGAAATTTGGCTGAACCTATTAGATAAATAAGCTCCAATTGCACCATGCTTTTTGTGACATTTAAGAATAGAACAGCATTCAAATATAGAAGAATCCTTCCTAGCATTGGTTTCTAAATGGAACAGAAACAACAAGGAAATAGAATCCTTCTCACTTAAAAACACAATGGACTCAAATGGTAATACTCTGCCAGCTGCAGGTTTCAACAAATATTGACAACACAATGAAACAACAAAAACAAGATTATAACAAATAACAGGTGATATTAACAATATTTTGAATTAGATTCACATGCAAAAGATATCTTTATGTTTTAACATCTGATTTAAGGCCTCCCATGAATCAAATAGTGTTAAAAATGCATGCTATCTCAATGACACTAAAGTAGCTATACTAGATATTGTATAATCACTTTGCACATAGGAGCCCTTAATGATATTTGTTAAAAAAAGAATACGTCATTGTCATCAGCTTTAAACTTCTAGAATTGATACATCTAAAAAGGCCTCCATAACTCCATCCATAAGGAAAAATTATGCACCACCATCTAAGAATTTCAATTAAATAATAATACAAAAAGGCAGCATAACAGTCTAAACAGTTTCCAGCCAACTCCCAATTCAGTGAAATGATTAATGCACCAGCATCAACTTTTTGCAATTGTTCCACATGTCTTAGAAATATCATTTATTTTTGTTCCATTTTGCATTTTGCTTTTTCTTTCTCTTTCTCATTTTCATTTTATGTTTATATCTGTTCCTCGACCAATAAGACTTCAGGAGATCATAGGTCCAACAAAAACTTGGCTGGTTTTCATAACTAGAAAGGAACTTTGTTTTTTGATCTCTTGTATCAGCTTGCTAGTAATTCTCCTCATTCAAAGCCACATCCCAGGAACGTCTTTTCTTACAAAATGGTTTTATATTTAGGGGAAATCCCCATAATATGACATGAAAAACTCAAGAACACTGGTATAACAAATAGAGAAAATGAAAGAGCAGGTGCTTATTCGAAGAAAGTGATCGTGATTAAAATATGAATAAATAATAATTAAATAAATAAAATAACACAATGTAAATTCTCACGTCATACCTCCCCTGCGGTAACTTTCTTAACCCAAGGGTACACATGTTCACCCTGTAAATAAAAGTGAATCTATGCTTTTCATATTCAAAAAAAAAAAAAAGGGACATGAAATGTTTGCCATACTGAGTTGCCTATGTACCTTTCTGCAGTTAAAGATTTCGATTACTGATTCTTTTAGTGCCTGTACAGGGAAGCTAAATTCATCATTTCTGATTGACAACTGGTAAAAGTTAGTCTTTGGCAGAAATATTACCTCTTGTTTAGTCGGTAGCTTGGGACCATTTAATAGAACTAACTTGAGACTCCCAAACAAATCATAGTACGATAGATCAATCTGCCCATCATTTCACCATCAAGAGAAAGAAATGCTCAGTCAAGTCTCAGAATTGAACTTTAATCATATTTTAAAGACTTAATACCCAAATATAACCTCAACGTTTACCACAAAATGGAATTAAGCCCTCAACATTTAATTGCAAGGAAATCAATCCATTAAGTTTTATTTTAAGTAATTAAAACACAAACGTATCAAAATAACAAAATTAAGTACATTTCCGTTAAATCCCTCCAACTACCGTTAAGTTTTAATTGTCGTGCCAAGGTAACGGAAGTTAAAGAATTTAACGGAAATGTATTTAATTCTATTATTTTAAAACGTGAGGGTTTTAATTGCTTAAAATAAAATTTAATGGACCGATTTCCATGCAATTAAGCATTGAGGGCTTAATTCCATTTTGTCTTAAACGTTGAGGGCATATGTAGGTATTAAGCCTATTTTAAATTTTTATACAAAATAAGGTATTTATGACCTGATCTGTAGATGAAAGAATAGAACCATATACTCAGATATTTGAACCTATGTATTTAATAGCTGTTAGTGTCGGTAAATTAATGTGGAAGTCAATAATTTACAACCTGAATTTTAGGAATTAGTTGTAATCTGATTCCTAGGGATTAGCTTTTAATAATTAACTTAATTTGTTCCTAAAATAAAGGGATATCAGATATGTATCACTGATTCCCAGATCTTCTGTTTCTTTCCTAATTTATAGTTACTTATCATACTATTTAAGATTGTAACATTCAGCCAGAAGGATATAAGATTATTATTTCTTCTTCTTTTCCCTCTGTTATTATTTTCTACATGGTGTCAGAGCTTCTAGGGCTCGATCATGAATTTTAAGGCTGCCATGGTTGGCTCAAATACAGCCTCTTCAGAAACTACTAGTGGCACGACATCTTCAGAGGGAATTTCTCAACCACTTTCAGCTATTTCTTTCACTGAAAATTCTCTTCAGATTACTATTCACAAACTGAATGGTAAAAATTATCTTGAGTGGTCTCAATCCGTGCGTTTGGTTATCGACGGTAAGGGGAAACTTGGGTATTTGAATGGCGAAGTGAAACAGCCAGATATTAGTGATCCCAAATACAAGCAATGGCGATCAGAAAATTCAATGGTTACTGCCTGGTTGATCAACTCCATGGATCCAGTTGTGGGAAAACCTTTCATGTTTCTGCCAACTGCACGAGATGTTTGGGAAGCGGTTCGAGAAACTTATTCTGACTTGGAGAATCATTCTCAATTGTTTGAATTAAATACCCAGATGTGGCGGATGCAACAAGGGGATCGAGAGGTAACAGCCTACTATAACGAGATGATGACGCTTTGGCAGGAATTGGATATGTTTGAAGATGAAAAGTGGGAATGCACAAATGACAGTATTCGATACAAGAAGAAGATGGAGAGAAGTCGTGTGTTCGTATTTTTAGCTGGTCTAAATAAAGACCTTGATGAGGTTCGAGGGCGAATACTAGGACGAAAACCCTTACCTTCTATCAGAGAAGTCTTCTCTGAGGTGCGTAGAGAAGAAGCTCGGAGACAAGTGATGTTGAAGAAAGTCGAGGAACCAAAAATAGACATTGATGGATCCGCCCTTGTCGCTCGAGGTACTGATTCGGAAGGAGATAGGCGAGGGGGTAAACAAAGGCCTTGGTGTGATCATTGTCGGAAGCCTTGGCATACACGAGAGACTTGTTGGAAGCTTCATGGAAAACCTGCAAATTGGAAGAAAAAACCTGGAGGTGATGCACGGTCAGGGGGAGATTCTCATGCATTTCAAGTTAGCAATACGGATCAAGGGCAGCAGTCATCCTCAAATTCTCTTCCTTTCACCAAAGAGCAAATAGAGCACCTGTACAAAATGTTTCAGTCCCAATCTATAGGAAATTCTAGTTCAAACTGCACTTTAGCACAGTCAGGTAATTTTTTCACTGCAGCCATCGCTTATACCAATTCTAATGACTCCTGGATCTTAGATTCAGGTGCTACTGATCATATGACAGGGACATCGCAATCGTTTTCGTCATATATACCTTGTGCAGGAAATCAAAAGGTTAAAATTGCTGATGGTTCCTTTGCTACAATTGCTGGGAAAGGCAAAATTACTATTTCCCCATTTTTAACCCTTAAAGATGTTCTTCATGTTCCTCATTTGTCTTATAATCTCTTGTCTGTCAGTAAACTAACTTGTGATCATAATTGTCGAGTTAATTTTTGGCCTTCCTATTGTGAGTTTCAGGATTTAACCTCGGGGAAGATGATTGGCAGTGCTAGACAGGATGGTGACCTCTATATCTTTAATAAAGGATCAACCTTTGGAAGGCAAGATCTGCAAACTTGTTTCAATTCTATTTCTAGTTCCAGTGACAGTGAGATTATGTTATGGCATTATCGATTAGGACATCCTAATTTTCAATATTTAAAGAATTTTACCCAAGTTATTCATGAATAAAAAACCTTCTGTTTTCTGGTGTGAATTTTGTGAATTAGCTAAACATCATCGTGCTAGTTTTCCTTCTCAACCTTATAAAAAATCAAAGCCATTTACCATCATTCATAGTGACATCTGGGGTCCTTCTAAAGTGACAACATTTTCTGGAAAACGTTGGTTCATCACATTTATTGATGATCATACTAGGGTTACTTGGGTTTTCCTTCTAAAAGAAAAATCTGATGCTGAAAATGTGTTCAAAAATTTTTATACAATGGTTCAAACACAATTTCAGACTCAAATTAAAATTTTTCGAAGTGATAATGGAAAGGAGTATTTTAACAATGTGTTAGGAAATTTTTTTGCTGAGAAAGGGATTGTGCATCAAAGTTCTTGTAATAATACACCTCAACAGAACGGGGTGGCTGAAAGAAAAAACAAACATCTGCTCAAAGTTGCTAGAGCTCTAAGTTTTACAACTAAGGTTCCAAAATATCTTTGGGGAGAAGCAATTTTAACAGCCACATATCTGATCAATAGAATGCCTACAAGAATTTTAAATTTCAAAACACCAATAAAGGTTTTCAATGAATGTTTTCCCACCTCTCAGCTAACAACAGTCATTCCCTTAAAAATTTTTGGAAGTACTGCTTTTGTTCACAATCATGACCCTAGACGTACAAAACTTAATCCAAAAGCACATAAATGTATTTTTGTAGGCTATCCTACAAATCAAAGAGGTTACAAATGTTTTGATCCAGTTTTGCAAAAAATGTTTGTGTCAATGGATGTCACCTTCTTTGAAGGACAGTCATATTATAGCAATTCCCATCTTCAGGGGGAGAGCAGTAGTGAAGATGTATTGTTAAATGGTTCTGATTTAACATTTGAGTTTGATCATGATGATGTTCCAACTAAACAATCTCTTACAGAAAATGAAGAAGAAAACACAAAATTTGGGAAAACAAATGAATTAAATGTTGAAACTGTTGGACAACCTTCATTAGTGCCATCTCAAAATCAAAATACTGAAACAACAGAAATGGGAGAGAAACGATACAAAGGTCTTGTGTATTCAAAGGAGTATCAAGCGCAAAAAAGAAGAGGCACTATCTTGCAGCACCACCAGGAATCTAATCAGTGGTTAGATCATGAGATCAACAATAACTCTTCAAAAATTCCTGACAATAAGCTTCCAGGTAATTTTGTGTCAAATTCTGCAAATCAACTTGATCTTCCCATTGCTCTTAGGAAAGGTGTTAGGTCTTGTACAAAACATCCTTTGTCTGATTTTATATCTTATAAAAATGTGTCATCTCCTTATCGTGCTTTTATTTCACAAGTGTCTAGTGTGGTCATTCCAAATAGTGTACAAGAGGCTCTAAATGTTCCTGAGTGGAAAGAAGCTATATTTGAGGAGATGAGAGCTCTGGAGAAGAATGCTACTTGGGAGAAGGTAGATCTGCCACATGGTAAGACAGTTGTTGGCTGTAAATGGGTATTCACTGTGAAGTATAATTCAGATGGATCCTTGGAGAGATACAAGGCTCGTTTAGTAGCTAAAGGCTTCACTCAGACTTATGGAGTTGACTACTCTGAAACTTTTTCTCCAGTGGCAAAAATAAATACAGTTCGAGTACTCTTGTCTGTTGCAGCTAACCTTGATTGGCCATTAAATCAGCTGGATGTGAAGAATGCTTTTCTGAATGGAGACCTAGAGGAGGAAGTGTATATGGAGCCTCCACCTGGTTTTACTGAGGGGTTTGGATCCAAGGTATGCAAGCTAAAAAAATCTTTATATGGTCTTAAACAGTCACCTAGAGCTTGGTTCGAGAGATTCACAATGTTTGTTAAAAGCCAAGGCTATAGCCAAGGACAATCTAATCATACTCTTTTCACAAAGAGTTCTGCTAAAGATAAGATCTCAGTTTTGATTGTTTATGTAGATGATATAATCTTGACAGGAGATGATATAGAAGAGATGAGCAAATTGAAGCAGAGTCTAGCCAAGGAATTTGAGATTAAAGATTTGGGCCAGTTACGATATTTTCTTGGAATGGAAGTTGCAAGATCAAAAAAGGGTATTGTAGTGTCACAACGAAAATATATATTAGATCTCTTGAAAGAAACTGGGATTAGTGGATGCAAACCTTCTGACACCCCAATAGAAGTTAATGCTAAGCTTGGAGAGGTGAAAGATGGTGTTCCAGTTGATACAGGGAGATATCAAAGGCTGGTTGGGAGACTAATTTACTTGTCCCATACTCGACCAGATATTGCTTTTGCTGTGAGCATGGTGAGTCAATTTATGCATTCCCCATATGAGGAACATCTTGAGGCTGTGTATCGAATTCTTCGATATCTGAAGGGTACACCAGGGAAAGGACTCTTCTTCAAGAAGAATGAGAAGAGAGGAATAGAGGTGTATACAGATGCTGATTGGGCAGGTTAAGTCATTGATAGAAGATCAACATCAGGGTACTGTACGTTCCTATATGGCAATTTAGTCACTTGGAGAAGCAAGAAGCAGAGTGTTGTTGCCAGGAGTAGTGCTGAAGCTGAGTATAGGTCAATGGCTCAAGGAGTTTGTGAGGTACTTTGGCTAAAAAGGGTACTGGAAGAACTTAAGAGGCCAATTAGTCTTCCTATGAATTTGTACTGTGATAACAAGGCAGCTATCAGCATTGCTTATAATCCAGTTTTACATGATAGGACGAAACATGTTGAGATTGACAGACACTTTATAAAAGAAAAACTTGAAGGAGGAGTAATTTGTACTCCATTTATTCCTACCACACAGCAGGTTGCAGACATTCTAACCAAGGGCTTGGTGAGACAGCAATTTGAGCTTCAAGTTAGCAAGTTGGGCATGACAGACATCTTTGCACCAACTTGAGGGGGAGTGTCGGTAAATTAATGTGGAAGTCAATAATTTACAACCTGATTTTTAGGAATTAGTTGTAATCTGATTCCTAGGGATTAGCTTTTAATAATTAACTTAATTTGTTCCTAAAATAAAGGGATATCAGATATGTATCACTGATTCCCAGATCTTCTGTTTCTTTCCTAATTTATAGTTACTTATCATACTATTTAAGATTGTAACATTCAGCCAGAAGGATATAAGATTATTATTTCTTCTTCTTTTCCCTCTGTTATTATTTTCTACAGTTAGCACTTGTAAGAAATGTTTTATGTATTTAGGGCCAGTCATAGGAACGACATAAACCAAATGTTAGATATGATATTTATTTAACTGAGCAGATCAGATGTTAAGAATTGATAAAGTTTAATTAGGTCTTCTAAAAAGCCATCCAATTGCATGCATAGAAAAAGTAGCTCTTACAGAATTCAAAGCAGATAAATATTAACGTAGGAGTTTCATAAGTTGAATTGAACATACTTCATCAATAAAGATTAAGGATGACTGATCAATTTGACAAGAGTCCAGCAACCATTTTAATTCAGCATGTGAATTCAGCTCTGTTCTCTTCATGTTGATGACAGGAACAGTGCAGAATTCAAGACTTTCAAGCATTCCATTCAAGTAGAAGGCATACAGGATTGTCGAAGCAACAGACCCAACATCTGAAAATTGAAAAATATGATATTAGAATTGCAAGTTCATTACAGATCATTTGCATCTTGGTTGCCAATCATATCTAGAACACAAGTAGCTTTATCATAATAATCTCTGATTTTTCCATTTCTTTACTTTGACAAAGATTTTATTCCTAAACTTGTAAGATAAATTTATCTGTTTTGGTTTTGAAACAAATTATATGGTATCAAGGCTAAAGGATTGTAATGTGATCGTGGAGTCCCAGTCAAGTGTGATTTCCTAAATTCTACGAACATAAAATAAGTACTTAAATGGAAATGAAAAGTGTATTCATAATTAAATAATGATGCTTGATAAATTTGGCAAATTATAAGATTTAGGTTAAAGCTATAATATTGGTTGTGTTCTAGAAAAGTTTGCATTATTTATAGCTGCTTGCAAATCAGTGCAAAGAAAAACCAACTTGCAGATTAAGTTGGTGCTATAAGCGAAAAGAAGTTCAGGATATTCATGGCAAGAAGCACACGAATAGGATTGTTGCAGTCAACTTTTTCTTGATACTGAAAATTTTATGCCTCCTGATGAATTTGCAAAATCCTTTTGCAACATTAATATTAATAAAATTAATTCAATGATTAATTCCCAAAGAAACTTGAGACCTATAAATACAGGTAAAGAATAGGAAACGCTTTAAATGGAATCACAAGAACAATGATGCCAAAGAATATTTGAGCCTAAGCTTACATTACTTGATCACCTACTGCATCATAGACATAATCAAGTACTAGGTTTAGGCTTCACAAATCAAACAAACAGTAAAATTGTTTCAATCGAGTTCTTGGTTAGAAGCAAAAGAAGTGGAAACAGATAAAGGCATGGAACAAAGAAACGAGACATTAAGAATTGAGGACTTCTTTAATTATTATGATAAGATAAGATCACAGAGAATTACCAGAGACATCTTGCCCAATAACAGTATGAAGGAATCTTCCTGGGACACCAGCATCAACCTCATCCTTTTTTGATTTGAGAAATAAATTAAGACAGTTAATGCTTTCACAGGATTCTACAATCTCCATTCGTGGTGAATGTCCATTATAAAATGAAGCTGCAGACTGAGGAAGTGGAATTTTTGACAAGCTTGTTTTTATTTTGCAAACTGCATATGATTTTTCAAGTGCAGGTCTCATCAGAAAAGGTACAAAAAGAAAAGGTCAAGTGAGTCTTTGATTAAAGCACTTGGATTACCCAAATGAAAGCTCGATTCTGACTGAGTGTTTGAGAGGGCAGATGCAGTTGGTTTTACATTTGACCCACTCTCATATGACTCTTGGCTAAATGGTTGAAGAATAACATCTGAGACTGAATCATCTAATGGTGATTCCATGGACTTTTCAGATATATGCAAATCAAGGTTTTTAGGCCTTGAGTCACCAATATCAGAAGTAGACCTAGAAATCTTCTGGACACCAGATATTCCTTCAAAGTCAAAGTTAGAAGATTCTTCCATTAAAGCACCATCTTTTACTAACAAACCATTGAAGTAGGGATTCTCTCGGCTGCGAATATATGGTTCCTGTAATATTTAAAAAAAATAGCATTAGGAACATGGAAGAAATCTACATGGGAAAAAGAAAAGAGCAGTTAAGGAGATGTCCTAACCATTGAAGGCACGAGACTCATGACATGAAAGCTAACAAACTAATCTAAGATCTCACTTTGACATAATCTACATTAAAATTTCTAGTTTTAATGTGTCACCAAAGATTGAATCTAAGATGAGAGTCTACCAAAGCTTCTGGCTCGGGGCTTTATCCAAGAGTCTATTGGAAAGTTTTGTGCAATATAATCACCGATTTGACCAACATTTTCTAACAGAAGAGAAGGCAGAGCTCATAACTACTCTAGATGAAAGATAAGAAACTATCCTGGTAGCTCACTTTGACATAATCTACACTAAAATTTCTAGTTTTAATGTGCTACCAGAGATTGTAATCTAAGATGAGTCAACCGAAGCTTCTAGGACAAGGCTTTATCTAAGAGTCCACTGGAAAGTTTTGTGCAACATAATCACCTACTTGACTAAGCATTTTTAAGTAGAATAGAAGGAAGAAGTAAATACTACTCTAGATAGTACTAAAAGCAAATGACCATCACCGTTATCCTCATCATTAATTTGATACCTCACGTAATATTAATTTTACTAATTCGAATGTGAAGGAAAATTTGGAATGAGGCCTGTTTCAAAAAGTAAATGTAAGGAAAAAAATGGATGAGGACAGAGGAGGCTGGAATGAGAGGTGCAGCAGACAAGGTCAACAAGGTTAGATGGCTAGTTATTTTTCATCATTGTAATTTTCTCACTGTAATGAAGGACTCTCTTTGGTATTGCTTAATCATTAAGGATACGTAAGAAGGCACTCAAGGAATCATCAGTAGCACCTTCTAAGTTGCCAACATATGACTAAAAGTATGCAAAATACCACATGGAGCTACAGGTCAACTTGCACAGAGGTTCAACAAATGGGTTACAATGACTGTCAAAGCCGATATTCTGGTACTAGGGGTTCTACCTCCATGGCAAGACAAGCAACAGAAGAAAAACCATGAATATACAGATCATGTAAAACACCAACCACAAAAATCAACACAATACTAACAGTGTACAGAATACCACATGGAATTATAGATTAACTTCCACATAGCCGCAACAAATGGGTTAGGAATTATAATGGATGTCAAAATCAATTTTCACTAATGAATCATAAAGAGGTAACGTCATTCAGAGGAGCTCCCGGGTCTACTTTAATGTTGGAGAAAAAAGGGTTTAAACTTTATCATTTTACGCATGACACCAGCAAAGTGGCAACTTAAAATGCTGAATCCAAAGACCTAAAACTGACACAAGAAGGAACGTGCAGCTCATTTTCTTAATTGTTATAGAAGAGAATAAGTCCCTGCAATTAATATGCCTTAAAAAGCGACAGGATCTGATGTAATAAAATGAAAAAAAAATGATTTGTTAGCAAAATGTACTGTCGATGTATCTAGATGAGCAACACACATGTTATTTCTGATTTAATCACCGATGTCCTATTTCTTTCTAACCCCATGTCAATCTCACATTCATGGATGTTACAGTTTAACATTTTCTATAATTGTAATTTTAAGGGTTAAGCTCCCATCCTCTAATCTGCATAGCTCTATGTGAATCCTTCTATATTCTATGCTCTTACACTTTGAAATGATAGTAATGCTAAAGAAAGGCCAGAAGGATGTTTCTCTTATCCACATAAATTATAGTGGCAAACTGCTAGTAATAACAGAAGAAAATGTAAAAGTGAAACATGGAAGGGCTTGAACCGAAGATAATGAAAGGTGGGGTTGTACAAAAATGTTCCTCCTACTCCATTCAAGGCCCTTTTCCATCTTTTCCATGTTAAGATTAATCATTTACCTTACTCCGTAAATTATCATGTACCTTACTCCGTAAATTATAATTGATAACCTTAACCAGCTTGTCATCAATCATCAATTTCGTTATAATCTTAGCATGACTACTTCAGTAACTCCTGTACGTCTTTGCCTGTGCAATAACGTGAACCTTTGTATGACTTAATTAATTCACATAAGTCAAAATCAACAGTATTAAGAGAATGGGTTTTCTTGTGACTGAAGCATGTATAGTAAAATACCATATAGAGATTATCTCTAACTGAAACTAACTTTGTTTTTTTTTTTTGGTGAAACTAAACTACCTTTGTTCAGGCTCTTCAGATGAAGATTATCTCTAATAAATTGAAATTGCTCCATCTCTAATCCTTTGATTAGGAGAGTTGCATAACATAAGGTGTACAAATCTCTATATCATGTGAATAAAAACCCACAACCTTTTGCAATCACTAAATTACACCATCATATTATATTATTATTGTTATCCAAAATGCTAAAAACCCAAAGTAAAACGAAGAGAGTGGAGGAAAGCAGACAAACCTGAGAAAGCGGATGGGGCGAGCTCATGGTGAAGAAGATGACGAAGCGTGGAAAAGGAGGAGAAGTCCTGCGTTTTGAGCAAGAACGGAAAGGGCGGCAGATTCGGGGAGGCAAAAAGATTGAGAAGACGACATTGTCAGAATCTTTGTGGACTCCGCCATACCCATTACGTATACCACCATAGTCCCACACCCACACCAACTCAAATATTGTCTAAAAATCATCGCCTATTCGTTTCTTCTTCTGCATGCGTTAAACAGAAGGGAATTTCTAAACACACGTATTGCTTGGAGTCTTCAAAATCTACTACAATTTTTGCTATTTTAACTACAAATTAACTACAAAAAAAAAACCCTCAATCTACCCCTTACATTTACAATTTTAACCTCATATAATTTTATCCCCAAATTCTACCTTCCCGTCAGAATTTCCTTAACAGCAAAACAACCTCAACGGCTCTCGACCGCTCTTGCATCAACTGTTGGTCTCCATCGGTCTTCGTCAGCTAGGCTTTTCTCGTGATATTATGGTTCCGCTCAAGGCATCCGAGGGTGGCGACGACACCGAAAGCTATCTTTGCAGGGCACCGATGGTTTCACACAGTAAAATCTTACCGACGTCCTCGTTGGGAGAGCCGTGCAGGGGCGCGGCAAGCCTCACGGGCAAAAGTGACTGTGCCCATCCGTGCGCAATCTGGTTTGCGCGCATTTGAGCATTCCGCGCAAGCTTGCTTGCGCGTGATGCCCATTTACGCTCAAGCTGGCTTGCGCACAGGTGAGCATTTCGCGTAAGTTTGCTTGCGCGATATGTTAGTTTTTGCGCAAATTCACTTGCGCATAAGCAAAATCAAAAAAAAAATTACACAACCTTAACTCTTTCTTTTCTCTTTCAATTTTTTCACTCATATTTTTTAATTTTTTTGGAAGGAAAATAGAATTTAATGGTGTTGAAGAGCATAAAACTAGAGCAGAGAACTAGGCTGAACTCTGAAGGGAGGAAAAAAACGGAGGGAAACAAGTGGCTATGGGATATTAATGTCATTTTATTTGAGGCTATTTTTGTCTTTTAATTGGTTGTAGTAGAAAGAGCAAAAATTGTAGTTTATTTAGAATTTCCCGTATTGCTTCAGGAGTTCTAAATGAGAAAATCTATTCATACCCCCCACAAATTACTAAACTTACCCCACCCCAAACAACTCTTAACGCTAAAAGATCATTTTACCCACCCACCTTCACCTTCACTGCCGGCTCCTTCTTTCCTTCTCCTTCTCCTTCTCCTTCTCTTTCTCCTCCTTCCTACTACGAAGACTGGTACGAAGCTTCTGCTGCTGCTGTTAAGGTAATACATTTCCAAAGTTTAAGTTGTAAGGGGAAGGAGGGAAGGATGGTGCGCTGGGCTTGCGCAAGTGGCAGACTTGCGCGAACGATTCGCGCAAGTTGAACTTGCACGAAAGTACGTCGTTCGCGCAAGTTTGCTTGCGCAAGAATGGAACTTTCACGCAAATCTATTTGTCTTGCGCGAAAGATGAATATTTGCGCAAATTCACTTGCGCAAATGTCGTGGTAGCTGATCTCTTGGGTAAATTTACCATTTTATCACTTTTTTTACTGTTTAAAAATGAATTGGACTAGGAATAGTAATTTGTGGGGTAAGAATAGAAAATCTCGAACAGAAAAAGAGAAGAAGTAGAACGAGAAAAAGACGCAGTCTGAGCAAAAAAATTGGAAAAAAGTAACTTTAAAATATAAGTGTTATTATAATAAAAAATATTTTTTAGTGTAAATAAAACTGATAAAATAAAAATTGTTTTATACTAAAAATAAATCACAAAAATTGTTTTGTGTAATAAAATTTTAAAACGCGTAATAATTTTTACAACAGTTAAATTTTTAACAACAAACGCGTAATCTTGTAAGTTTTAAACGTATTTTTGCACATCCCGCGCAAGTTTCACTTGCGCCACCGATTCGCACAGGTTTAACTTGCGCGACTAATTCGAGCAAGTTTCATTTGCGCGAATGTGCGATTTTTGCGTAAGTGAAACTTGCGCGAAAAAATCGCGCAAGTGAGACTTGCGCATCATGGCAGCTGGGGTAAATTCGGCATTTTGTCACTCTTTTTTACTGTTTAAAAATGAGTTGGGGTAGGAATAGAAATTCTCGTTCTAAATTCACCACATTTTTGGCTCTTTCTACTGTAATCCGAGAAAAGACAAAAATATCCCCATGTAAAATGACCTTAATATCCTAAACTAAAAATTGTTCTATAGCTCATTTTTCCCTCACTTTTTTCCCTCCTCCGCCTACTTCAGTTTTGCTATTTTTGTTTTAGCCGCTGCTGTAGACACCTTATTTTGTCCGGGGTCTTGTAAAAATAATTAGTAGAGTTAAGTTACATTGTATTTTAAGTAATTTAGCAATTTAAATTAGGAATTTTTTTTAAGATTAGAATTAACACTAAAATTCGGATTTAGGAAGAATTAATAAATAAAATAAGAAAAACAAAAAAATGAGATAACTAAATAAATAAATAAAATTAATTTTAGGATAGGATAATTAGACTTTTTAGGATAATTATTTGGGTTAATATTAAATTTGATAGAGTTAGATTAGGATTAATATAAGAATTAAATAGATAAAATATTAAAAAGAGGAGATAAGTATTAGAATAAGTATAATTGTATTAAAACTCTAACAAATTTATGGCTATAAAAAGGGATTAAGGACACACATAATGATATACACAATCAAGCACTCAACCCAAGCACTTTCATCTGTCTTGCCGTCGATCCCTGTCTCCATCACCGTCACCCTCACTGCCCTATCATCATCTTTTCACCGACCCTGCATTGCTTCTTTCCTATGCATCAAACCCGCACTTAGCACACCTTTATCATGGTCTTCGTCACCAAGCCACCATCGCTCTGCTGCTTCTTGCCCTCCTCGCATCGCAGCCCTACCCTGTTTCAAGCTACTGCCACCTTTTCACCCATCTCGCCTGTTGTTTGCTTCACCATTGATCACCGCTCTACTGCACTGCTCCATAGCTAGTTGCTGCCCATACTTCACTGAATTGCAGCTCTTTTCTTGCCTTGCATCACCGCCCTTGCTGTCCCCTGCATACTTGCTCCACCGCTGCTGCATTACGTCGCCCCTTGCTGCTGCGTTTCTGTTCGGCTTCATCTCCATTGCTGCTCGCTACTAGCGTTACCTTCACAAGCCACGTGAGACTAAGGAACAGGAGAGAAAGGAACGTGGACTAAAACAAAAAAAAAAAACCAAGGCAAGAAAGGAGAGTCACGTGGAAAGAAAGGTAAGGGATACAGGTGAGTAAACCAAGTTTTTGGTTCCTATTTATTTGTTTAGTTATATAATTAATTGGTTAATAATTAGAATGTCAAATAATTTGTATGCATGTGATAATTTGATGAAATTAATGATTTAATAACTTAAAGGCTAACGTTTGATTTGTTTTATAATAAAAAAGGTAATTTGCATGTTGAAGAATTTAGGCTAATAAAAATTTTCGTATGGTAAGCTTGAATTAGTTCAGGGTATGTGTGTTTGTATAATTTAACTTGTTTGCGTGATAATTAATTAAAAAAGGTTAGGATAAATAAAGCTTAGTAAATAAAAATATTAAGTAATTATTAAAGATAAATATGAATTATACCAATGATGAAACTCCAAGAAAGTCAATTGAGACTCTTTGGAGATTTCTAGGTGAAAGAATCTTTCTTAAGTTGAGCCAAATTGATGGAATATTTTTGAAAGATTTTTTTTTAAAAATTAATTCATGTTTATTTTTTATAAACAAAAATAAAAGTAAAATAGGTTACAAGTATTAGATATAAATAAATAAATAAAGATAAATAAATGAGATAAGATAAAGTATATAAATAATAGATAGAATTATAATAAATAAATATAAAGAGTAAATATGAGTTATGCCAATAATGAAATTTCAAGAAAGTCAATCGAGACTCCTTGAAAATTTCTAGGTGAAGAGGTTCCTTTTGAGCTGAGCCAAATTGATAGGACGCTTAAAAGTGAATTTTCAACAAAACATAATTCATGTTTATTTCTTACAAATAAGGTAAATAAGAATATAAAAATATAAAAATAAATTAGAAAATCTAAGAAATTTATAAAATGAATATGGAGTCAAAATTAGAGACAAGTTAGGAAAAAGAGGAATCTCATAAAATATTAAAATTTATCCGACAATGGAGTTCAAGAAAGTCAATTGAGACTCCTTGAATATCTTGAGGTGAGGGGAATTTCTAAGGTTGGAGCCAAATCGATGGAAAAATCTTGGAAATTTTTCAATATATAAGTATATCGAAATTAATATGAACCCAAGGCAAATTATAAAGATAACATAAAGCTAGTTGGTACCATCTTAGGATAGGCATTGTGGGGGTGCTAATCCTTCCCCACACGTAACCGTACTCCCGAGCCTAAAAATCTTTAAACGTAAACCATGTCTTATCTTTAGACAAGAATAGGTGACCAATCACACCTTAGGTTTGAATGGTTGGTGGCGACTCCTAGAATTTTAAAGTCTAGCGGTTAGGTTCACGGACCTAGACGTTATGACAGCTGCAATCTACCGTTTCTCATTTTCCTTCTTCAATCATTCTATTTTCCTTCAAAAATTGAAAAATATGAGTGAGAGTAGTTATTTATGATAGCTATGAAAAGTATGAAAGTGAATAAACTGAAAGAGAAGAAGAAGAGGTAAAATTTTATGAGTTTTTTACGGATTTGCTTCGGCGCAACCGAATGTGCTAAACTAGCATCTCGCGCAAGCAAGCTAGCACAAGATAGCCACCCGAGCGCAAGCTTGCTTGCATGCGCTGGCCACCCGCTCGCAAGCTTGCTTGCCCGCAATGGCCACCCGCGCGCAAGCTGGGCTTGCGCACACATACTTCCATGTTCTTCATTTTTATTTTATAATAAATTATTTTTATTATATAATTTATTGTACTAATTATAATTAATTGTTTAATATTTGCAGAGTAACAAAAGAAGCAGTAGTGTACAATGAAGAATTCAATAGTGTGGATGAAGAAATATTTTGACTGCATTTATGCATTTACTACTAACAAGGTAAGCATATTTAAAATTAATATAATGTTTCAATACAAATACCGTAAAAAAAATATTAATTATTAAATTTTTTTGTTCAAGTTTTCAATGGTAGAAATGTCTTGATCACATGGGCTAGAGAGGTTGGAAGAGACCTAGGTTTTGTTATTGTGATTAAATCATCTGAAGTTGGTGTTCCCGGAAGAAAACCTAGACTTCGACTTGCATGTGAACGGTATGGAATGTATAGATCAAATAAAGATGAATTTCGTTGCTTGGGAACGGGAACAAAGAAGTGTAATTGTCAATTCGAGCTATAGGGGGTGAAATTGGAGAGCGACGATGATTGGGCAGTCAGAGTAGTATGTGGAATGCATAACCATTTGGCTGCAAGATAGTTAGAAGGACATTCCTTTGCTGGTCGATTAACGGTGAAAGAGCAAGGTATAGTGACTGATATGACAAATAATATGGTCAAACCAAGAAATATACTAATGATGTTGAAACAACATGATAAGAAGAATTCCAGCACCATAAAGACCATCTACAATGCACGGCAAAAGTATAGAATTGTTAAAAAAGCTGGTAGATCACAGATGCAGAACTCATGAAACACTTAAATGATTGTAAATATGTTGAGTGACATAAGAGTGATGAGTCAAGTGATTGTGTTAGAGACTTATTTTAGGCGCATCCGACGGTTGTAGATTTATTGAATGCTTTTCTCAATGTGTTAGTTATGGATTGTACATATAAAACTAATCGATATGGACTCCCTCTCTTTGAGATTGTTGGTGTGAAATGTACAGATTTGACATTTTCTGTTGCATTTGTTTGCATGGAGGCTGAGCGCACTGACAACTACACTGGGCATTAGAGAAGTTAAAAAGCTTGATGTCTTTTGATTCAATGCCTTCTGTCATTGTTATTGATAGGGATTTAGCATTGATGAAAGCAGTACAAACAGTGTTCCCTAGCACAACCAATCTCTTATGTAGATGGCATATATCAAAGAATGTACTTGCTAATTGTAAAAAGTGGTTTGAGAGCAAGGAGAAGTGGGAGGCATTCATGTCAGCTTGGAGCGTTCTTGTATTCTTTTCGAATGAGTATGAGTACAAAGCAAATTTAAGTTCATTGGTAACTCATTACCATTCTTATCCTAGAGCGCTCGAGTACTTGATCCATACTTGGTTGACTTAACATAAAGAGAAATTTGTTGCTGCTTGGACAAATAAAGTAAAGCACTTTAAAAATGTTACAACAAATAGGTATGTAGTTTTATAGGGTTTACATATTGTCATTTTCACAAAATATATAATTTATTGATTATAATAAACATTTTCTAACGTCATATAGGGCGGAGAGTGCACATTCAAATTTAAAGAGACACCTTGGATCGTCCCAAGGAGATTTTGATACATCATGGAAGATTACAACTCCCTGATTGAGCTGCAACATACAGAGATAAAGGCCTCATTTGAGAGAAGTCTTACTATTGTGGAACATAATTTTCGACCAACTTTGTTTAGGGAGTTACGGGGATTGGTTTCTAGGACAACATTGAGTTTATTTTGAAGGAGGCACAGCGAGCAAATGATACCGGTATTGACCCTCTTGTCTGTGGTTACGTCATTAGAGGCACACATGGGTTGCCTTGTGCTCACGAGATTGCTGAATTTATAAGGTTCGGGACACCGATTCCCTTGTCCGTTTTGGATCCTTTTTGGTCGAAGCTGAACTTGAAGAAGAAAAATGTGGATTACTTGGCTAAGTTGAATCTTGATGCCGAGTGGGAGCTTATAGTGAAACGCTTCGATGCTTGTGATATCTTGAGAAAATTAGCCTTAAAGAAAAAGTTAAGGGAACTCAGTGATCCAGCAACTCCATTTCTTGTTCCTCCACCCTAAGACCAAAGACAATCGAGATATATCAACTCGACGTGATCCTTCATATTTTGAGATTGTTGAATCTCAATATGATAGTGCATCAACACCCGTTTCAGTCAATTCAGTAAAGATGATGAAACTACCAGTGCATCGAAAAAAGAAAGTGAAATTTATTGATTTTTTCCTTTTAGAGATACACCAATACATACGTTCTACTGTGGATGTTGAATCAGATGGACATTGTGGTTTTCGAGCTATAGCTGGCTTGCTAGGCATGGGTGTTGATGCATAGGCTAAGGTGCCACAAGATTTGATTGAGGAGATATGTGATTTCCGAGCTTATTATGTTAGTCTCTATGGATCCGAGGAGCGTGTTGATGAATTGATAGAGACATTATCATATTTCAAGATACCAGCTCCTTATGATAAATAAATGACTTTACCCGGTATAGGTCACTTGATAGCAACAAAGTATAATGTTGTTGTCACGACCCGAAGGCAGTGACGTACACTTAACACTCAAACTTTATTTATCATTTACCAAATTTACGAACTAAATTTTTCTTTTCACTTTAAGGTTTGTATTCGGTGTCAGTGTCACCTCTAAACTGAATTTGCATTCTTAATTTGTTTTGCATTCACCGTTTAATTTGCCATCTCTTAAGACCACTCGACTTACCTAATATTCTAATTCAATATTAAACTGATAAAAGAAAAACGTCGAAAATTCCCCCTTATATAAAATCGATTTTCCCCAGCTTAATAACCTGCAAAATAATCAACTATTTCCAATAGCATATTTTCAATCCACAATTCTCAGTCTATTTCCCTATATATTACACATACTTTCAAAATCATCAATTACATATAGATGGCATTTCATAACTCATAGCTGTCACAATTCACTTCTTGGATCGCACTCGATAATCATATGAATCTATAATAATCTAGAACGATCCTAAGTTACATCCCAGAATAATTCCATAAGCATGTACTGTGCATTTTAAATGTCATACATGATAAACAAAATAATCGTTTTTATACCTCAAGCAAAACAAAAAACAGCACTCGGAGGACTCAGACTAATATTGCAAATAAAGATCGTCCCCGAGGCCTTGCACCAAAGCTCCAAGTGTGGAGTCTAGCTCATACGATCTGCGATGTTGTTAGAAAGGGGTGAGCTAAACCACGGCTCAGTAAGTAGCTTAAGTAAACAGATACTAGGCTCATGTTGGTCTATATGTATACTATCACGTGGTAGTAAATGACATATATATATGTATATATATATGCATGTCGTTGTATTCTGTGCACTGGTATCTCTACACGAAACCTCAAATACTGAAACCATTACTGATCACAAACAGATTTCAGATGCACTTACTTCAAGGCAGAAGATAATACTAAAACTGATAATTAATCATTGTAGGCGCACAGCCTTAAAGTACTAAAAACCGATACAGATATCAAAACAGGATTCTGATGCATTATATTCAAACAAATAACTTTGTTAAAAAAATGATAATCTATCAAATTAGGCATAAAGCCTTAAAGTGCTAAAAACGAATACTGATAGAGTTTAGGCATGAATCCCTGATAACTGATACTGATACTGATACTGATGTCCATCCTAGCTAGTGATGGAGTAGGTGTCGCAAGCAACAAAATACCTATGGCCATAGATTATGCTCCAGTCTCGTTGATCAGTTGAGAGCTGGAACTTGTCTGTTGATTTCTCAGACAAGCCTGATAATGCCTAGAGCTCGAGGCTCGTAAGGCGCAGATACTGATACTGATGGTCTAGAGCACAAAGCTCAGTAGACGGGTAATAGAACCTAGAGCGAGGCTCAATAGGCTCAAGTGACCCAAAGGTCAATGGATTTGCCTACACTCGAAAACATATCGAAAAACAGTTCTTTTGTGTAGCTCTTAACCTCCATAGATTTCAAAATACTGACAAGAAGCGTTTTCAAACTGTAAATATACAAGATTTTCTATTTATTTCAAAGTTGACTCAAACCAGAGATTCTTTAAGTTAAACAGTATGCACGTCGTTATATATATAAAAAGGAACTCGTACATAAACAGTTTGCATTAAAACATATTATATGTAAATGCATGTATGTATCCGTAGGGGCTCCCTTATGCATAATGCACTACTTCTAAGTGTAGTCTAATATGAACCATGCATACATGTACTTACTTTACTCAGACATAGTAACAAGGTCTTATACATGTCTCGAAACTAGCGTTTTTCATGTTATTCAACATGTGGGTTTGGCTAGCTACAACATACAACATAGAAAAACGGCATTTCAATTTCAGTCTAAGCATTCTTTCCAAATTTATACTTTAAACCTTTCTTTACATCTTACCTTAGTAGCCCGATTGACGATATCTCGTCCTTTAATTCATAAGCTAACTTAATTAATAAGGAAATTTAAATGTTTCCTATGAAATGGTATTAGTAAAGTTTACTTAACCCACTTACCTCGAGGCCTAAAATTTCCTTCTCGTGCTTCCGAGTCCGTACTCAAGCCTTTATACTGCTCCGATTCACTACACAAAATTTATCGACATTTTCAATAATTCTTCGTCATCATACTTAATCATGGACCAAAACAAGTGTCTTAGAACCACAATTCATTTCAGCTTACTACTAAGTCTAAAATCAACCCCTTATTGTCATTCGAGGTATACCGATAAATTCTCATCCTTATTCATATATATTTAATATATATATACATATATATATATATGCTCATATATATTTATGTGCTCATATATATGCATATTCCAATATATATGTATGCTCATCCTATTCTTTTTCCATGTAAGTATTCGTTCCATAATTATACATATATATATGTATTTTTCTATACATATATAAATATATATTACCGTATTGACATACATGCATATTGATCATTCATAATATATATATATATATACATATATTTAATTAAATTCTTACACCAAGGTTTCATTCCTCAAGCTCTTATTTAACAACACATGGTTTTCGATAAGTATGCAATATATTCATATTGCATCAAAGTGCAACCAATTAAATTAAAACTTATGTTGTTCTTCCTTTTAAAGCTCAACATGTATGTATAAATATAAATATATATATATATATATTTATACATACATGTATATAAATAAATATATATATGTGTGTGCGTATATTATATGATCGTACTTTATTCTTTACCATCATGTCCATGGATTACACATATATATAAATGTATATAGTTCCTTCTTATCCATGCTTATGTTTCTACATTCATGTAGATATTATCCAACCATCTTATATGCAATTGCATAATTAAAATCATTAGATCATCTCCTTCCTCTCTTCTTGGTTCAACAAGCTCTCATTGTTCTAATTCCAACATAGTCAAAGTCATCCTTAAACCACAATTATTTAAGTCATTTCTATGCTAAAATTTATTTTATTTTATTTATTTATTTATTTTAAGTCTACAATCTCTTTACGTGTGTTTATTTACATGTATATGTATACACACATATCAACTTTGACCAAATGCATAATTTCTTTTTTTTTTCTTAAAATTTCCAAATTGTTAATCAAGATAAATCTAAAGTATATCATCCTCAATATTCATGATTCCTCATCAATTAAATAATGCTTATATAGATTAAAAATTAACCAACATAGAGTCTTACCCCTTTTGGTTTTAAATTCCTTGTGCTTGTCTTCTTTAGCTTTAACACTGTGCAAACGCAACCTTTGAACTAGCACTGCTTCTGCCACCACACAGCCTTAAACCAGTCCCAATATATAGCCTTATATCACCCCCATTATAGCCCTACAAAATCACACTTCCAGCTAAATTTTCGGGCTTTCCTTCTTCCTCTATTCTTCTTGTCATTTGAAGCAACCCATTGGCTGCTCTCTTTCTCCTGTTCCACTCTTTTCTTCCTTTAATCAGCTTCCTTTCTTTTCACTGTTTCTGATCCCTTAAAATGATGCTGTTCAAGGCTGTTTCTAGCCCTAGTTCTGCCTTCCTCTCAACCTCTTAAAAAGCTAACAAGCCAAACCTCCAAATAACCTCTTTAGCTCTTTCCCGATCAGCTTCCATCGCCATCCTCTTCAGCCACATTTTTCATCTTTTGGGCGTTCCCTCTTTCTCCTTCTCCAGCCCGTTTCCTTCTCTCCTTCACTGCACTTCTCCTTTATGTCTTGTCGAGATCCCTTCTTCTTTCTCTTTCTTTTTTTTTCTCCTTTCTTTCTTTCTTTTTCTCCTTCCTCTCCGGCCGAGATCCCCTTCCTTTTCTTTGGTCGGGTTCCTCTATTTCGTTTGGCAGAAGCCCTTTTTGTTTTGACGTGAACCTGCTCCCACTAACGTAGGAGCAATGATATTTTCATTGGCTTCTTAAGGAAGCCAATCAATATTATATATATATATATATTTAGTACATATATTATATTTCCTATTAAATATATATATTTTTAGTACATATATTATATTTCCTATTAAATATATATACTTTATATGTATATATTATTTATTATATTTTTATCATTTCTTCTCTCTTTCTTTTTTTTTATATAATATTTCTGATATATAATACATATATATATATATATATATATATATACCATGTACATTTTGATCATCTTACTTATATATATATATATATATATATATATATTATTCTTCTTTTGTTTTTAATCATTTATTTATTTGTTTGTTTTTAATATTTTTAATACTCACATATACTACATTTCTTTTAGGATACTTGTATCCTTAATGTACATGATATTCGTTCATTTTTCTCTATTGTATTCTATATATATCTATCTCTAATTTATTTATATAATATCTAAATTACATTAGCATTTATCATTTATTGTTAAATATTCCTAAATAAAATATTTGTCTCCATTACTAAAGGAAATTAGAAGTACAACTAAATTTCAATACTATACTTATTTGATGCCTCTTATTTATTTACAAAATCAATACAATTTGCAGTCTTCACAGTTGTGCTAGTCCATTTATCTTCTAGACAATACTTGACATATCTTCCGCTTAGAACTGCACCACCTCCACCACTACAACATGGATTCATAGCACTTGGACTTATTCACGATTCTCATTTTGTTGAGGTATTAATAATAATATGTATGTTAGAATTGAGATATTTTGTTTTACATTTTTTCGTACGTTTAATAGTGATATTTTTCAGGTATTTATGGACCCGTTTGCACCAATACCTCCGATTGCATGCAATTGGCATCGATACCAATGTGATTCTGCTCGTGAGTGGGAGCTTCCATATGTATCTCACATCAAGGAATTCCAAAATTTGTTGTCGAGATCGGATGTTGCCATTAAAGAAACCATTGATTTAGATGAACCATGATATTTTATTAAGTATTACTGTATTTTTACATTTATGCCTTTGTATGAATATATTATCAATTTATGTCTTTAATATGTATGCCTTCTTATGATTGTATTATCGATTTATGCATTATATGTTTTAATAACATTATCTAATATTATAAAGATAAACTCTAGGCATTAAAAAAAAAATTCACTAAATAAAACATTAAATTATAAACAAAAATCATTACATATTTTAATAACATTGTCTAATATCATAAAGATAAACTGTATCTTTAAAAAACAAAAGTCACTAAATATAAATACACTAATCCCTCGACGCATCCGATATAATTGCCTTGCCTCTCCTCATCCCAAGCCTAGTATAAAAACGAGTAACTGGTGGAGAAGTTATCTCTGATGTAACTGGTGGAGCTATTTCTAATGTAACTGGTGGAGGAGCTGGAGGAGGAGCTGTCTGTGATGGAGCTGGAGGAGGAGCTGAGGATGAAGCGGCATCTGACAACCCAGTTAATATCTCATGTAGGTTGTAAAGTCCCTTTGTCAATGTCTCTACATCTTTGTTGCCACTGATGAGTAATTCAATGCGAGACACTGCCCTTGAGATTCGCTGCGAAACAATGCATGAAAGAAATTTTATCAAATCAAATAGTATGAACAAATTTTATTCACTTAGGATTTAGTGTTAATAACTTACACTAGAATGATCAGAATCGACTGAGGGAGCTTGAAGCCCCGATCTGCCTGCTGGATTTTGTACGAATCGATGAGAAATAGAGCCATACCAAGCCATATACTCTGGAGCTATCTCTCTTGGGATCACACACCTTCGTCCTCTATTCTCTTCTGTGAGGACATACATAAGCCATCTCTGCCATAATTGATCCATAAATTGATAAACAGCATCATAAGTGGCACTCGTACTACCTCTTTGTGCTCTAAATGGGGCTAAATGTCTCGGAGGTACGGTTTGTACATAGCCCCACTGCCGTAACACTCTCTTTGGATGGTACAGCTCCACGACATCCCAACTTTTAAGCAGATCGTGAAAAAAAAGATCGGAGGCAACGGATGATGTCTTCGACTATCTGCATATGGATCCCAACACACTTGATTACGCTAGAGGTCATCTAGATGCTCCCGTAAGACGTTCACATCTTAGCCATAACCACGTGGCTTCCATCATCGAGCTCGTGGCAAATTATCCTCGTAATTGAAGTTCAACTCCGGACTCAATGACGGAAAGTGCTCATAAATCCAAGCCTACATCAAATAAAACATTAATCATTAATAAATTATACATAAACAAATTATAATTCACAAGTTATTTATATAAAAGTAAATCTTAATACCTGGACAAGGGTCACATAGCCTCCAATCCCGTGTACTTTTGACCTGTTCACAAGACCCAACTGTTTATACATATAAGCAAGAGTACCCGAACCCCACGCATATTCACTAATAACCGGTAAATCGTCTAAACAAGACAATAATGAAACAGGAACATGCGATCCACTCTTATCCACAAAAAGTGTGCACCCAAGTAAGTGAAGTAAGTATGCACGAATAGCATACACTATTTCCTCATCACTGGAGCTATCGGTCACATTACGAAAAGTCGACCTCAACCACTGCAACGTCACACTGGACCCACGACCGGTACTCGTCGTTACTTGAGTTTCCTAAGAGAGACGCCTAGCAAACGAACTAACATTCTGATTGCATGCTTCATGGAGATGTGCCGGCATGATACGATCCCCCCAACCACTAGTATGCTAAGCAATGTAGCTACATCGTTTAGGGTAATCGTCATCTCCCTAAAAGGCATATGGAATGTGTTAGTCTTCGGCTGCCACATCTCACAAAAAGCAGAGATGATAGTACTGTTGCAAGTGCGATAACTGCACTCAACCAAACAACCCAAGCCAGATTGCAAAACAATAGAACGAATACGTGACCGATCATCATCTAAAGTCCACATCGAGATTTTTTGGCTGTGATTCAAAACTTCAAATTGCCTTGCTCTTATATCAAAAACAACAAATAATAAGATCATTTTTAATAGATAAAATAGATTTATATTATTAAATTTAACAAAATAATTACCTAACCATCCCATATGGCAAAAGCCACATGTGATCTAAAACTTTTCAAAATAGACATATCACTCGGGCCTCCAGGACAAGGCTCAGATACCTCCTCTGCATCATCTGAATATGCTTGCTCGGCCTGCTCAGCATGTTCGGCCTGCTTAGCACGATATCGGCTAACTCGTCGTCTTCTCTCAGAGCCTGTAGGTCGCTGCCGTCTTCTTTGAGATAAACCTCCACCTCCTGTTTGTGCCATGTATGAACAAAAAACATTTATGTTTGAACAAATGATAGCATGATTACAAGAATAAAACAATAAGGCCAAGCATCAATATTTAGTTCTAAGCACAACAATACTAAGACCATTACTTCTATAAAAATTGTAACTGAGTCACATGCTTATGTTTAAGAAAAACAGTGCTTGACAAATTATACCTGAATCTGAATCACGACCAAACGCTGCCTTTGAAGCCTCTGGCTTAGGTAGCGACACGAGAAGCTGCATAAACAAAACACTTAATGCATTAATCAAAAGGTATAGTAAAAATGTTAAAGCTTAAACCCAACAATGCAGTGCCCTGCGCAAGCCCCTTGCAAGCTAGATTGCATGATGGCGCATGACCTGCGCAAGAGAGCTTGCGCGAGACATGGGCATGTTGTGCGTAGGGCGTGCCTTCGCTCAAGCTGGCTTGGGCGCAGGGTGTGCCCTTGCTCAAGCTGGCTGCGCAAGGGCGCAAGCCAACTTGCATGCTGGCACGCCCCAGTGCGGGAAGCCTCACCTACGTGAGGCACGTGGCCTCATACGGGCTCACCTGCGCAAGGTTGACAGCCTTGCATAGGTGAGCCT
This sequence comes from Heritiera littoralis, assembly GCA_031772115.1. Lineage (NCBI taxonomy): Eukaryota > Viridiplantae > Streptophyta > Magnoliopsida > Malvales > Malvaceae > Heritiera > Heritiera littoralis. The sequence continues at coordinate 5,921,465 of JAPDPK010000032.1, read as the reverse complement.
GCGTGAGGCCACCAACCTTGCGAGGTGGAGCTTGCTCCAGGCCATCATCCATCAGTGAAGTGAAAATGCTCCATACATTGTACACAAAAGGAAGAAGATTTCATGAAATTTACCTGTAGTGTAGAGAGCACAGGGTGTGGGTGTTGATGTGGGTGTGGGTGTGGAAGCTTTGGAAACTTTGGGGATCGGCTGAAGGAGGAAGATGGCTAAAGAGGATGGATGAAATGGTAGTAAGGATAGTGTGTTTAATGTGTTTGTTGGGAGTGTAGTGTAGAGAGAAAAAACGGTAGTGAATTTAGAAGCTTCCATATTGCTTGGTGCATCCTATGTAAATATTTTTTTTTACAAAATTAACCTTTCACAACTTTACTATTATACTCTTACAATCTCAGCACACCCTAATCTATCATATTCTCTTCCTTTCACACATTCTAAACATCTAAATCTCATCCAAAAATCTAAACATTTCACACATTCGTGGAGTATTTTGATCATGATTCAAGCAAAAATTCATTTATGGATGAAGATTTAGATGACATGTATCAGATTCTTGGAGAGGTATGTGCTTATTAGTAAATTTTGATAATTTTTCTCATTTTTTCGGTTTAGGGCTGGGAATTTCGACACTCTCGGTAATGAATTGCCAAGAGTTCACTTGAACTCCCAGCAACAAATTGCTAGGAGTTCAAGTGAACTCTCAGCAATTCATTGCCAAGATTCACACCAGCCTCTTGGCAGCTAGAATTGCCAAGAGTTCACTTGAACTCTGAGCAACAAATTGCTGGGAGTTCAAGTGAACTCTCGACAATTCATTGCCGAGATTCACATAGGCAGCTAGCTGCCGAGAGTTTTCTTCCACTCTCGACAGCTAGCTGCCAAGAGCTATTGAAACCTCTCAACAGATAGCTGTTGAGAGTTCTAAAACTCTCAGCAGATGGCTGCCGAGACAGCACAAAATCTCAGCAGTCATCTTCCGAGCATGATGTTAAAGGCTCGACTTTTAAATATGCAAATTTGATATTTATTGAATTATTTAGTTAATTGTTAAAACTAATAATTTGTTAAATATTTATCGGATGAAAGAAGATTAGTGGTTTATCAGCAAGAAGTAAAGTCTCCTCAATTTGATTGCACCAAGTCATTTACAACAGACAATGTTTTTTCTACTCGAGAAGAGTTAATCACATAGGCAATAGACATAGGCAAAAGTGTAGGATTCATAGTTGTGATTAGAGGATCTGAACCAGCAATTTTTTCATAAGTGTTGCATCACCATCTGTGTTTGTCACAGATCAAAAATTGGCATTGAGGAATGTAGTTCAAGCAGTATTTCTTTCCGTAACCAACTTGTTATGCAGATGGCACATATTGAAGAATGTGCTTGCGAACTGCAAAAAGTTATTTGAGCACAAGGAGAGGTGGGATGCATTCATGACATCATGGAGTCTTCTTACATTTTCAATGAGAGAGGAAGAGTACGATAGGCATTTAAGCTCAATGCACTTGGATTACTATAGTTATCCAAAAGCACTACAATATGTGAAGGAGACTTTGTTGGATAAGTATAAGGAGCAATTTGTTGCGACATGGACCGATAAAGTAATGCATTTCGGCAACGCGACAACCAATAGGTACATTCATTATCATCTTTTAAGTTTACGTTTGTTTTCAATAATTTTTTGAATTTATAATTAATACATGTTTTAATTTGTATTGTAGAGTGGAGAGTGCACATGCAAAGTTGAAACGACACTTTGGATCGTCTCAAGGTGATTTTGAATCATCTTGGGAAGTGATCAACTCCTTAATTGAGCTGCAACATACGGACATAAAAGCTTCATTTAAGGCAAGCCTTACGGTTGTTGAACACAACTTCAGGCCATCATTATTTAAGGAGTTATAGGGGTTGGTGTCAAGGGCAGTGTGAAGACTGCAAATTTTTCGTACCAAGTTTGTAAATCAATTAAATAAATTAAGTGTGAAAAGTATTATGAGAATTTTGCTATCGTAGGTAATGGAAACAAAGATTCGAATTTCGCACATTTAATAATAAATGATAGATATAATTTAGAAATTTTATATAAATAAGTTAAAGATATATATATTAATTCAATAAAGAAAATAAATAGATAAATTGTACATTAACTAAATAAGTGAATGGATATATAAATGCGTTTCTAAAACCTAGGTACAAGTACTATAAGTGATAAGATAATTGAAATACATATATATAAACATATATATAAACATATATATGTATATGTTTAACTAGATAAGGATACAAATATATTAAATTTATATGATATATGTATGAGTATGGGAATAAATATATATAATTTACAAGAAAAGAAGAATACACGTATGTGTATATATGTGTATATACATATATATGTATATACACACACTTAAAATAAAGGAAAATAATATATATACCAATATATATATATAAGTATTAGACATGGAAATATATTTTATAAAATATATATATAATACATGTGATATAAACAATATATCAATATATCTTAAAAGAAGTGTGTGTATATATATACATATGTATAATATATTTAAAAAGAATAAATAAAGAAATAAAAATAAAGAAATATAATAAAATTGATTGGCTTCCTGAGGAAGCCAATCTGCATTTTCACCTGCTCCCACGTCAATGGGAGCAGGATTTGAATTTTTTAAGAGAGGCAGAGGACTTGCCTCTGCCAAACCAAAAATAAAATAAAATAAAAAGGGAGAGAAACTTGACAGAGATGACAAAAAGGAAAGGAAAAGAAATTGGAAACTTAAGTTGAGACAGAGAGAAAGAGAGACAGAGAGAAAGAGAGATAAGAGAAGAGAAAGACCAAAGCTGCAGCAATAGAGTGAAGCAATTGAGTAGGAGAGAGGAGTGAAATGATAGAGGGGGAAGCAGGTCCACGTCAAAACAAAAAAGGGGTAGAGACTTGCTTCTGCCAAACGAAACAGAAGGCCAAGGAAAAAGAAAATAAGCGAGGATCTCGGCAAGAAAAAGGAGAAAAAGGAAAAGGAAAAGAGAGAAAGAATAGGAGGAGAGCTCGGCAAGAAAAGAAGGAGAAAAGGAAAAAGAAAAGAAGAAGAAAGGAACTGCAGCAAGGAAAGAGAACGAGGGAGAGCAAGTGGACTGCAGCAAACCGAAAAGAGGAAGAAGGAAAGAAATTTGCAGTGGCAAAGTGGTATTCGGTTGATCAAAAGGTCAGAAAACTAAAAGGAAAGGAAATGTGGGTTCTAGTTGCTAGTTAAGGCTGGCGTTAGGCTAGGTTTTGTGACTGGTTTGAAGGCTGAAACGTGATTTTCAGAAAGCCATAATAGTGACCTTGTGACAGAGGTGAATGCTAGCTGTTGAGGCTGATCGAACAAAGGAAAGGGATCTTGAATTTGCAACCTTAAAGGACTGCTGTAGAAGTGGCCAGGGAGAACATCCAAAGGGCTATATTGAGGGTGGAATTTTGCTGCATTGTTCAGGCGTTTGATAGGGGTTTTTGGACGTGATTTAAGGCTATATATTGGGACTGGTTTAAGGTTGTGTGGTGACAGAAATAGTGCTAGTTCAAAGGCTGTGGTTGCACAGTGTTAAAGCTAAAGGAAAGCCAAGAGATGAGTGGGAAGTGAAGCCATTTCATCCTTTAATATATGTATATATGTATTGAAACTGGAGATAGAAAAAGAAACTGAAGCTCGGCTAGCTTCATCCAAACCAGAGAAGTGGAAAGAATTTTTTGAGAGCTTAAAGATAAAGAGTTAAAAATTGTATTGCTTTTGGGTTAAAGTCTAAGATTATATGCATGGGATTACTAAGATGTAAATGGAAATTGTGTGTTGAAATAAACATGTGGCTGGTATGGCATTGCTAATATAAATAAATAAATAGCACTAGAAGGATATATATTTATAGATACACACACATGGAAAGAATATAGTAAAGTGATGAGTAATGTCACTGACATTGGAATTATGATAATAAGTTTTGCTAACATGAATGATTATAAATTTTGGCAATCAAGTGGGTTAAAAGATGTGTGGTTGGATTAAAGTCAAGACATAGTTTCAAATATATATATATATATATATATAAACATGATTGTAGGTTGTTTGTTAGTTATAAAGGATAAATTCTTTATATAGGACTTAATTGGACAAAGGAGTTAATATAAAACAACAACGAGATTTTGTTAGAATAATAATAAAGGATGAACTCTTGGTGTAGGGTTGGACTCGAAATCTGGAGGAAAGTCGATAATACGAGACGCGACTAATAAGGCTCATCAAGGTGAGAAAACTATATTTTGGCTTTAGATTTAGGATAAATATATATATTTATATTATACTTGCAAATGTGTATATATATATATGTATAAGTAGATACATATATATATATATATATGTCAGATATACGATAATGAAGGATTTAATTGTAATATAGAAATGAACTAGTTTTAACTACGGCTACCAGATAAATGTTTTAATTAAGTGATTAGGCATAGTACAATTATGTTGGTGTAATGGTAATGAAGTTGGTTGGTAATGATTAGGAGTGACAAAAGAGCTTGAGTATCGCTGGAAGCTTGAGGAGGAAAGTTTGCTAAGCCTCGAGGTAAGTGGGTTAAATAAAGTTTGTTAGCACCATCTCATAGGAATGGTTTAATTTTATAAATTCGTTTACGCTTGGGCTGGACTGAAACTTATTTTTTGCTTTGCGTGTTGTGGCCAGCCAAGCGTGCATGTTAAGTGAAATGAACCGATGCATATATGCATTTACGTATAGCATGTTTTGAGTTTAATTACTTAATGTTTATGTTTTAATGACTTGCATCATATTTTATATTTACCTAATGCTCTAGTTATTTTTTTTATCATGCATGACATTTAAGATGCACAGTACATGCTTGTGGAATTATTTTGGGATGTAACTTAGGATCGTCCTAGATTATTATAAACTCATATGATTATCGAGTGCGATCCGAGAAATGATCTGTGTACGACAATTATGAGCTTATGAAATGCTAATATAGGTAACTAATGATTTTGGAAATATGTGTAGTATATGGTGCTATAGACTGTTGATTGTGGAATTGAAAGATGCTGTTGGGAATAGTTGATTATTTTACAGGTTATTAAGCTGGGGAAAATCGATTTTATATAAGGGGGAATTTTCGACCTTTTTCTTTTATCAGTTTAATATTGAATTAGATTATTAAGTAAGTTGAGTTGTCTTAAGAGATAGCAAATTAAATAGTGAATGTAAAGTTAAATTAAATTGAGAAATGGGAAATTAGTTCGGAAGCGACACTGACACCGAATACAAACCTTAAAGTGAAAAGAAAAATTCAGTTCGCAAAATTGGTAAATTGTAATAAAGTGAGAGTGTTAAGCGTACGTTATGGCCTTCAGGTCGTGACAGATTTAATGGTGTCAGAGCAAGATTTGTCTAGTACGTGTCAGTGTCATAGATATCGTTATTACCGTTACATCTCATGTACTGTGTAATGTCTGCATGTAGCTTGCCATTATCAACTTATACTAAGATTGATTTGCTCTTGGTATAAGTTTCTATTCTGATTTAATTCAAAAATAAGGAGATTGGGCGTAAAAGTAAGCTTGGGAGTTAGCTCGGAAATAGTCAATTTCCCCTTCCGACTCTATCACCTTCATCAACTGCATTTGTTAGTAGGTTGCACATAGAGGTAAAATGTCACATCCCAAGTATACAATATTTTACACTTTTTAAACATTTTCACCACACATGAACAGGTTGGGCTGTCTGCGATATCTTAATTTCCACATTTAATTCACTGAAAACACGATTTTCGTAATTTAATATAATTAACGGAAATAAATATTTACAAGTTGTATTTGTAATCAATACTTATATCCCCTTATTTAATATAACACTGTAGTACCGTAAATCAGAAGTCTGAATATATAAAATAAAATAAATATACCTCCGGGATCTATAAATGCTGCCTCAGGGTGCTCAGTGTGCAGCCTCAAAATCCTCGGATGATATACTCAACTGTTCACTGAAAATAATCTGGAGAGATAATATATTGGAGTGAGCAAACCACGGCTCAGTAAGAGATTTGTATGCAAATCTTGATACCTCGAAGACTATATGCAGTAAAATCTTTTAGTTATAAAATTTATTAAAATGTTTACTGCATATAAAATGTCATATGATTAAATAAACAATTTAGTAAATCATATTAACCACATTTGAAATTCATTTTGATTTCCACCGTTGAAATCAATCACTTTAGACACATGTAGCAGTAAAATACACTGTTCACATATTTCACAAATCAGTGATAAAACATCACAATAAACAGTATAATTTCCATAGTTATCCCCAAAACCAATAATAACACGTGGAATAATAGTGGAGACCAGGCACACCCTAATAATATCATGCTATAAGTCCTGTAGGGAATAATAGGGTAGACATGAGATCCTTGTAGGGACAGTATAATAAACACATGAGATCTATGGCCATAGTCTATAAGTGTACTCGGTCGTACATTGAGCTGGTGACCCCAGGACCACTGAAGACGACTCAATGTCAACAGCACAACACATGAGAAGGTACACATGAACACGTGAGCATGATATGGGGCCTAATAGTCTCAAAACAGTATATGTGAAATCTCGTTACCTTTATGGAATTAAGTAAAATCAATAACATCTTTCAGAAAATCCATAAAGGTATAAATCATAGTATCGTACGGTGAAAATAGTTTTATAAAATAATTTCACTGTGAAATAAAATTCTCATAACTGTACCTTTTCACTGTAGTACACATATACGCATGTTTCCACACTTTCCTTTTTTAAACTTTAAATTCAGGGTTATAGGAAATCATTTCCAGTAATTTCATACTTTTTGGGAAAATAGAAATATTTATTTTCCAAAATTAATAGTAATTTCACCAACACATTTCACGCTATAAAACACGTGCAGAGATATTTTAGTCTCAAAACAATAATTTCACAGTGTTGAAGCCTTTATGGAAATCATTATACGTGATGGAATTTATTTTATCCATAAAGGAAAACCATAAATAGAATAGTGTATATCATCCTGAAAATAATTATAAAATATTCACTATTCACCATTTCACTTCACCAAATCACACCTTTCACTATAAAACACGTGGGATGAATTTTCAGTAGTGAAACCTTTACCGAAATTGGTATCATAAATATTTAATTACTACTTTTCGAAAATTCCACCATTTATGAAAAATATTTAATTCATCCCTTTCGAGGCTAGGAAAATATCAATAATGCACCAAAATAATTTCTAACATTTTTAGAAATATTTTGAATAAATTTCGGTAGTATACGACTACCCGAATCCTAGCCCCTGCACTTATAAACACAGTTCACCAACCAGAAAACCACAAATTTCATGTAATTGGAGGCAAACCAATATTCCATAATTCGTGTAAAAGTCATAGCATGTAAATCATGCATTCGGATATCCCTACAAATCTACACACGCGTCTCTTACCTGTGTATCGAGATCGCGTTATCTCGTGCTCCATACGAACGCCGAACTTCCGACTGCAATTTAATTCATCAAAATCATTAGCTTAATTATCATTTTAATTTAAGCTATGATTTATATCGAAACCATAAATATAAGTAGATTCTCATAATTAAAAATGGCTATTCTTAATGCCATTTTTCTTCCTTTTTCCTTTATGGCCGAATGGCCTTTATCTAATTAAAATTCATTGTTTTCATTTTTAGTCCATATACCACTTAAATGTGCTGCCATTTCCCTTGTAAATTTCCATCATTTAAGAAATAAATGTAATATTTTATTCCTTTTATTTCCTCTATAATCGGCAGCCCTCGTATGTTGACTATATTTGTTCTTTAATTTAGCCTCTTTTGTTGACCATTTTCACTTGGTCATTCATTACCAATTCAGCCCTCACCACATTTGGTCAACATTAATTGAATTTCCCATGTTCTGTTTCGGTTCCAGCCAATATTTTCCGTTTGGTTGTTCTGCTTTTATATCATTCAGTCAACAACACTTAGTAAGACTAAATTTCTATTCCGTTCTTCCTAGTCATTTTCTCATAAGTTTAGTCTTTCTTTCCATGCTAAAGTCAGCCCCTCTTATTGACTTTCATGCTATCTCCATTAAATCAGTCAATGATAATTTATCAGCCTACAATTTCCTTTCGGTTTCCAGCTTGTATTTCTTATTCTGTTCAGTACTTTTTGTTCTATTTTCACACTATCATCCATCACGTTGAAGCCTCTTTGACCCTCATGGCTAACCATGGCAGTAGGGTTTTATGTATATATATGTAATACTAATTTATTTTCATGTTAAATTCCCATTTCCACATCTCTACGTCATACACCACACGACAGAATTTCTTGTTTTGTTTATTCACACCACACACGCACTCAGCAGAAATATTTCTTCAGCCATTAACGCCACTACTCAGCAAGGAAGTTCATTCCTACTTCATTCCTACCTGTTTTTATTCCACACCACATGCATGTACATCATCAACCTAACCTACACCACCATAAATAAATGACTCGAGCAGGAAACGTTGGCTAGAAATTTTACCTGCTCAAAACGCCATTGTCCAGCTGCAGGGGAGCCTCCTTTTGGTGGTTTTTGGCTGAGGTTTTTAAAGAATATTGAAGCTATAGTGGTGAGGACGAAGTTTTGTCAAGAAAACTAACTGATTTGGTGATGGAAGAATGGTGATTTCAGAGCTGGATCGTGAGGAACGATAGAGGAGAAGAAGAGCAGAATGTGACTGAGAGCAGAAAATTGGCTGAGGCGGTGCACTCAACTGGAGAATTAAATGAAGTTGGCCCTTGTTGTATTATTTTGATTGGCCATAATTTAATTTTATTTAATAAAATTCTGATATCATTTACTTAGAGTCTAAAAGGCCTTTTGAAGTCACCATATTTATTCATGTTGCTACTGCCCATTTTCTTTTCTGTTCCAGCCCATTTTCTTTTTAAAATTTCATTTATCTTATTTATTTCTTAAGCCATATAAATCATAAATTTGATCAACTTTGATCAACCCTTGAGGGAAATCAACTTTACAACCTCGAAATTTTCGATTTTATCACACCTTTCTTTCGATATTTATAAAATATCAAAAATTTATTTATTTAAAATTTATTATTCAGTACATGTATAGTATAAATTAACGAGTTTTCACATAAAACCTCTATATTATCTATTGTTTATTAACACTCTTTTCAAGAAAATCTTAGATGAAAGAGTGTGCGTATCGTCAGTGTAAAATGAAGGTAAGAGATAGAAACCTAATAGTAGATTCGATATTGTTTCACATTTACGACATTCGTTTCATTTTGGGTATGGACTGGATAGTTACCCATGATACTATCTTTGCTTGAATATAAAGTGCTCAATAAATATGAGAGCTGTTTTGAATGCATATGTTTCCCTTATGGGATACAAGATAGAAACCTGAAAAGAGGTTATGGACGACTCCTACGAGCAAGCTAAGCTTAGTCGCATCCATCTTCTCCACAGCTTCTAAGTCTAGACACTAGGTTCGAGCATTGGAAGCAGAAGTTAACTTTACTGCTTGTGTGAAAGACAATTTGGATGTGGTTGAGGCACACAGCAGCTGCAAGCTACCTTGTCTCCATTGATCAATTAGTTGGCTCCATAACCTCAAAATGCACCTTCACAATAGGTAGCACCTCTACTACTATTGCATGATGTGGGCTGCCAAATGGCTTGATTCAAGGCATTCCAAAGGATGAGCCCTATGATGTTTAAGGGGGTGAAAGATCCAGAGGTAGTTGAGATATGGCTATTAAGGATGGAGAAAGTGTTTGAAATCATAGGGTTTAGTTCAAAAGAGAAGGTGACATTGGTTACCTATATATTCGAGAATGAGACCAAACATTGGTGGGGTTCAGCCAAGATAGTGTTGTGGAATCGGAAATCCCACCATCACATGAAAAGCATTTCTTGAGACTCTCAATGAGTAGTACTTTTAGAAAATGCCTAACAAAAGAAATAAGAGGATTCATAAGCCAATCCAAGGCATTATAACCGTGAATTGATATAAGTCTTACTTTATCTCCTTATGTAGCTACGAACCCAATATAGCAAAGAATGAGGCAAGAAAGACCAAAAGATTTGTTCGTGGTCTAAAGTCCTTCAGTAGGGGCGAACTAGTAGCATTGCACATAGTGTCTTATATAGAGGCCACAAAGCTGGCCTAATTGTTGAGTCAAACTTGGAGAAGAACTCTAACTCACTATGAAAGTAAAGGCAAGACCAAAAAAAAAAAGGTGTGGTTTGAATCTTTTGATCTAGAGACAAGAAAGAAACTTAGTTAGAACTAATGACTGTTAAGTGCAAGATTTAAGAACATTGTGGCATAGGGACTGATATGATATACTTGCCCCTGGCTCATGAATAATGTATAGGATTGTGTTTGATGGAAATGACAATGGAGTGACCTTACATTGTTGGCCTAAGAAATAGATTATATGATATCCTAAAGTTTAAATTGTATATTTAGCCTTTGGCAAGTATTGCCCTATAAAACCTCAAGTTTGAATAAAAGATAAGATTGAACCGCATTATGTCAATGAACTTATTATACCTAAAAGGTATAGGATTTGATTGAACGCAAAATCCAGATTAGTATTGGAAACTATTGGAATTAGAAAATGATGTCAAAATACGAAAGTTTTGGATTTTGAGGGATTAGGCATCTTTAATGAACTTCAATAAAGAATGTTTAGATTAGGTCTATTGGAGTGGATCAGTAGGATTTTGGGCCTAACAATGATAGTGGCAGGAAATTTATTCAAATCTGTCCACCACGTGTGATAAGAAGTAGACTTTATTATGATGCCTTAAGAGGAACAATTGCCTAACCTCTTTATCGAATTGAAAAATATACTAGATCTTATATATTTGAAAAGTGTATGGATTTCAGAAACCATATGATTTAAAAGGTATATGATTTGGAATGTACATGGACTTAGGAAAGTATTCGACCTTTGGAAATATACCATTTGAGCTACATGACTTTTGAAAGTCTAATGGATTGAACCTTATGATTTTGAACTATGTGGATTCAGAGCCTATAAGGCTCTTCAGATTTCTCACTATTGAGTCAAAATGAACACATGTTATAAAAAGAGGTCTTTGAATGGAAAATTGGAGATTGTTAGAGCATGTTGTGCAAGATAACAAATTGATGTTGAAGTTAAGATTGTATGAGATATGAACCTCGAGATCATCTTGTTATGATATGGATATTGGCCCAGTCTAATATCTTCTAAAGTAGAAAAGGATGAAGGATTCACCTTGGTGGTGTGATTGAGATGATAAGAGTAAAGAATTATGCTTGTGATGACTTATGCACTGAGAGTACATTGCTTATGTAATTGTATACATATACATTTGTGTATTGCAAAGGTAAGAATTAAGATTAATGTATTATGTGGACTGTTGAGGAAGTGAAAGACTTATGTGGGGATGAATTGGAATTGATGTGTATGATTTTATAATGCTATGCAATGGTTGGTGCAAATAAATTGTCTGTGAGAAAGTTGAAATCTGATCATAGGCGAACATAATCAATGATTGTGAAACATGATGTGTCTGTGGTGAATTACTTTCTTGTGAAAAAGTGAATTATGACACATTGAGTAAAATTAGGTGAGAAAACTTGGAGTGTGACCTTGTGGAAATAGGCTACATAGGTCAATTACTCTATGACACTACGATAATGATGTCTTGAAAACATTCTCTATGATACGCATGAGGAGTGTCATGTGTTCACTGTGTGTAACGATTATTCTAAAGTGATTTTTATGTCTTGAGGTATTGTTGAGAGATAGTTAATTGATGTCTGACAGATTCATTGAGGCCATGGAGAATTGTTAATTTTGATAATTATTGTAGTAACAAGATTGAGAAAATATTGAATTACGACATTTTGTGGATCTTGCTATGTAGGATGCTGATGTAAAAGTATGTGTTTATAAATACTATATGCTTCCAGTGACTAATGAGCACATATTAGCCTATGTAGTGCATAAGAAACATGGATACAAGATGTAAATTGTTGACTTTATTGATATAACATGTGATGAATGTATTTAGCATACTGTGGAAACAATGTTGAGGTGATTTGAGACAGATGATTTTAGTGGTGACTGGCATCATGATTAGTTTCATACTTATGAATTGATTGAGATGGTTCACTAAGGTATAAAGACAAGACATGCATTCTAGACAGTGAAGCCCTAAAAAGACAAATAATAGAAGAGGCACACAATTCCAAATATATGATGCATCCAGGTAATACAAAGACATATCATAACTTATGTAAGGTGTATTGGTGGGCTGGTATGAAGAAGGTTATCGTGACCTTTGTGTCCAAATGCTTAGTATGCCAAAATGCTAAGATTGAACGCCAGAGACCAGTAGGCTTATTGAAGCATTTGTCTATACCAATGTAGAAATTGTAGCATGTAACTATGGACTTTATCATGGAACTCCCAAGGATTCGTAGGAATCATGATGCAATATGGATGATAGTTAATAGATTGACACAGTTTGCCCACTTCCTATCTAGGAAGCTATTGATTCACTTAGTGCCTTAAAAGCGATGTATGTCAAGAAATAGTGAGATTACATGGGTTCCCAATGAGCCTTGTTTCGGATAGAGATTTTCAGTTTACTTCCCGTTTCTGGGATCACTTCCAGGATGCCTTGGCAACTAGACTGGGCTTTAACACAGCCTTTCATCGTCAAACCAATTGGCAGTCAGAGAGAGCAATTCAAACCCTTGAGGATATGTTGAGGGCATATGTCATGGGTTTTCAAGGTTCATGAGATGATCATTTAGCAACATCACTCCTCAGAAAGAGCTACAAGGGAGCTCAAGAGTTTGATGAAGGAGAAGTACCCACACCTTTTTCTGTTGGACATGAAAAAAATTTGGAGGACTAAATTTCCTAAGGTGGGGAGAATGTGAAGACTGCAAATTTTCCGTACCAAGTTTGTAAATCAATTAAATAAATTAAGTGTGAAAAGTATTATGAGAATTTTGCTATCGTAGGTAATGGAAACAAAGATTCGAATTTCGCACATTTAATAATAAACGATAGATATAATTTAGAAATTTTATATAAATAAGTTAAAGATATATATATTAATTCAATAAAGAAAATAAATAGATAAATTGTACATTAACAAAATAAGTGAATGGATATATAAATGCATTTCTAAAACCTAGGTACAAGTACTATAAGTGATAAGATAACTGAAATACATATATATAAACATATATATATATATGTTTAACTAGATAAGGATACAAATATATTAAATTTATATGATATATGTATGAGTATGGGAATAAATATATATAATTAACAAGAAAAAAAATACACGTATGTGTTATATATATATATATATATATGTATATACACACACTTAAAATAATATATATACCAATATATATATAAGTATTAGACATGGAAATATATTTTATAAAATATATATAATACATGTGATATAAACAATATATCAATATATCTTAAAAGAAGTGTGTATATATATGTATAATATATTTAAAAAGAATAAATAAAGAAATAAAAATAAAGAAATATAATAAAATTGATTGGCTTCCTAAGGAAGCCAATCTGCATTTTCACCTGCTCCTACGTCAGTGGGAGCAGGATTTGAATTTTTTAAGAGAGGCAGAGGACTTGCCTCTGCCAAACCAAAAATAAAATAAAATGAAAAGGGAGAGAAACTTGACAGAGACGACAAAAAGGAAAGGAAAAGAAATTGGAAACTTAAGTTGAGACAGAGAGAAAGAGAGACAAGAGAAGAGAAAGACCAAAGCTGCAGCTATAGAGTGAAGCAATCGAGTAGGAGAGACGAAGTGAAATGATAGAGGGGGAAGCAGGTTCACATCAAAACAAAAAAGGGGCAGAGACTTGCTTCTGCCAAACGAAACAGAAGGCCAAGGAAAAAGAAAATAAGCGAGGATCTCGGCAAGAAAAAGGAGAAAAAGGAAAAGGAAAAGAGAGAAAGAATAGGAGGAGAGCTCGACAAGAAAGGAAGGAGAAAAGGAAAAAGAAAAGAAGAAGAAAGAAACTGCAGCAAGGAAAGAGAACGAGGGAGAGCAAGTGGACTACAGCAAATCGAAAAGAGGAAGAAGGAAAGAAATTTGCAGTGGCAAAGTGGTATTCGGTTGATCAAAAGGTCAGAAAACTAAAAGGAAAGCAATGTGGGTTCTAGATGCTAGTTAAGGCTGGCGTTAGGCTAGGTTTTGTGACTGGTTTGAAGGCTGAAACGTGATTTTCAGAAAGCAATAACAGTGACCTTGTGACAGAGGTGAATGGTGGCTGTTGAGGCTGATCGAACAAAGGAAAGGGGTCTTGAATTTGCAACCTTAAAGGACTGCTGTAGGAGTGGCCAGGGAGAACATCCAAGGGGTTGTATTGATGGTGGAATTTTACTGCATTGTTCAGGCGTTTGATAGGGGTTTTTGGACGTGATTTAAGACTGTATATTGGGACTGGTTTAAGGTTGTGTGGTGACAGAAATAGTGCTAGTTCAAAGGCTGTGGTTGCACAGTGTTAAAGCTAAAGGAAAGCCAAGAGATGAGTGGGAAGTGAAGCCATTTCGTCCTTTAATATACGTATATATGTATTGAAAATGGAGATAGAAAAAGAAACTGAAGCTCGACTAGCTTGATCCAAACCAGAGAAGTGGAAAGAATTTTTGGAGAGCTTAAAGGTAAAGAGTAAGAAATTGTATTGCTTTTGGGTTAAAGTCTAAGATTATATGCATGGTATTACTAAGATGTAAATGGAAATTGTGTGTTGAAATAAACATGTGGCTGGTATGACATTGCTAATATAAATAAATAAATAGCACTAGAAGGATATATATTTATAGACACACACACATGGAAAGAATATAGTAAAGTGATGAGTAATGTCACTGACATTCGAATTATGATAATAAGTGTTGCTAATATGAATGATTATAAATTTTGGCAATCAAGTGGGGTTAAAAGATGTGTGGTTGGATTAAAGTCAAGACATAGTTTCAAATATATATATATATATATGATTGTAGGTCGTTTGTTAGTTATAAAGGATAAATTCTGTATATAGGACTTAATTGGACAAAGGAGTTATATATAAAACAACAACGAGATTTTGTTAGAATAATAATAAAGGATGAACTCTTGGTGTAGGGTTGGACTCGAAATCTGGAGGAAAGTACGTAATACGAGACCCGACTAATAAGGCTCATCAAGGTGAGAAAACTATATTTTGGTTTTAGATTTAGGATAAATATATATTTATATTATACCTGCAAATGTGTATATATATGTATAAGTAGATACATATATATATATATATATATATGTCAGATATACGATAATGAAGGATTTAATTGTAATACAGAAATGAACTAGTTTTAACTACGGCTACCAGATAAATGTTTTAATTAAGTGATTAGGCATAGTACGATTATGTTGGTGTGATGGTAATGAAGTTGGTTGGTAATGATTAGCAGTGACATAGGAGCTTGAGTATCACTGGAAGCTTAAGGAGGAAAGTTTGCTAAGCCTCGAGGTAAGTGGGTTAAGTAAAGTTTGTTAGCACCATCTCGTAGGAATGGTTTAATTTTATAAATTCGTTTATGCTTGGGCTGGACTGAAACTTATTTTCTGCTTTGCGTGTTGTGGCCAGCCAAGCATGCATGTTAAGTGAAATGAACCGATGCATATATGCATTTACGTATAGCATGTTTTGAGTTTAATTACTTAATGTTTATGTTTTAATGACTTGCATCATATTTTATATTTGCAAAGTCTTGGTTTGAATCGACATCTTTATATCTCGAACTCAAAACTGATTTAATAGTGATTTGGAATCCGTGGAAGCCAAATGCTACAGAGTAAATTGATTTCAAACTATTTTTGAGTGCAGGCATGTCCTACGACCTTTGGGTCATTTCTAGCCTATCGAGCTTAGCTCTAGGCCTTATTGCCCGTCTATCGAGCTTTGTGCTCTAGACTATCATATTGTACCTATCGAGCCTAATGCTCTAGGTAGATTGCTACTTGTCTGGAAAACCAGCAGGTAAGTTCCAGCTCTCGACTGATCAGAGACTGGACATTGTTCTATGGCCATAGATTTAGTGTTGCTTGCGACACCACTCCATCGCTAGCTAGGATAGCTATTGATTGATTGAGGATCATTGCCTAAACTCTACTCACTACTGTTTCATTATCAATACTGCTTTCAGTGAATCGAGTCAATATGCCTAACCGTTATTGATTTCTTAATTTATGACTCATAGATTATTGAAATCCATATTGATCGAAATGATTGTAGTGCATATTGATCGTTTTATCAAGTGTTTATTGATTGCTTTATCAAAGTGGCCATTGATTGATTTATCGAAATATATTAATCGTTATTTGAAATGCATAGCGTATTGAGTTTAACCGAATGCATAACGAATTGATTTAGCTGAACTGCATGGTAAGTTTGTTTTAATTAAGTGCATATTGAAAGCGTTTTACAACTGAAGTGCACGAAGAAGTGTTTGACTTAATACCATGCTTAAATACCAAGCTTACTTATTACTCCAGCATTGTTTTCTACACGTGCATGTAGATCGACATGAGTCTAACATGCATTTACTTAAGCTACTTACTGAGCCGTGGTTTTGCTCACCCCTTTCTAACAACATCGCAGATCATACGAGCTAGACTACACACTCGGAGTTTTGGTGCAAGGCCTCGGGGACTGTCTTTATTAGCAACACTGGTCTAAGTCCTCCGAGTGCTGTTCTTGTCTCGCTTAAGGTATAAAAAAAATAGTTATTTTTTTATCATGCATGACATTTAAGATGCACAGTACATGCTTGTGGAATTATTTTGGGATGTAACTTAGGATCGTCCTAGATTATTATAAACTCATATGATTATCGAGTGCGATCCGAGAAATGATCTGTGTACGACAATTATGAGCTTATGAAATGCTAATATAGGTAACTAATGATTTTGAAAATATGTGTAGTATATGGTGCTATAGACTGTGGATTGTGGAATTGAAAGATGCTGTTGGGAATAGTTGATTATTTTACAGGTTATTAAGCTGGGGAAAATCGATTTTATATAAGGGGGAATTTTCGACCTTTTTCTTTTATCAGTTTAATATTGAATTAGATTATTAAGTAAGTTGAGTTGTCTTAAGAGATAGCAAATTAAATAGTGAATGTAAAGTTAAATTAAATTGAGAAATGGGAAATTAGTTCGGAAACGACGCTGACACCGAATACAAACCTTAAAGTGAAAAGAAAAATTCAGTTCACAAAATTGGTAAATTGTAATAAAGTGAGAGTGTTAAGTGTACGTCACGGCCTTCGGGTCGTGACAGGCAGCTTTGCATATGACATTAAAGGAGGCGGAGCGAGTAAAGGATGCAGATATCGATGTTTACTCTTGTGGCTATGTAATGAGAATGACACATGGATTGCCGTGTGCTCATGAAATTGCTGAATATGCACAATTTGGACGACCAATCCCCTTATCTGTCGTGCATTCACATTTGTCAAAATTAGACTTGACAAAGTCCACAAATGAAGACGTGCAACAGTTAACATTGGATGTTGAGTGGGAGATAATTGTCAAACGGTTAGACGCATGTGATATTTCAAGAAAATTAGCCTTGAAAAAAAAAGTTGAGAGAACCAGGTGATCCGGCAACAACATTCCTAGTTCCTCCAATTGAAAAGGCTAAGACAAAGGTTCGTACTCGAGCATTCAAGATGGACACATCAACTCGACGGGAACCTTCTTATTTTGAGATTGTCAAGTCTGGTCATGACAGTACCATTTCACCTACAACGGCAAATTCTGTGAAAATGTCGAAGAAGAGGATGAAATTACTTGTGTATCGTAAAGGTGCCAAGATTCGATATATCGATTCTTTTCCAGTCGAGATATGTCCATTCATTCATGATGTTATTGATGTCGAGTCTAATGGACATTGTGGATTTAGAGCTGTCGTAGGGTTGTTGGGTATGGGTGTAGACGCATGGCCACAAGTGCGACGAGATTTGATGGATGAGTTAAGTAGGCACCGATATGATTATGTGCGCCTCTATGGATGTGATGACTGTGTTGATGAATTGATGCAATCCTTGATGTGTTTTGACATAGTTGCTTATAAGGATAATTGGATGACCTTACCAAACATGGGTCATTTAATATCCTCACGGGATATTGTTGTGCTTGTCCATTTATCTTCAAGACAGTGCTTGACATATCTTCCACTCAAATCTATTGCACCTCCCCCACTGCAACATAGCTAATTGCTATTGGATTTGTGAACAACTGTCATTTTGTTCAAGTATAGATCACGATGAAAGTTTACCATTATTTATTGTTTTTATTCGAATTTAATTAAATTAATGTGTTATTGCAGGTCTTGTTAGATCCAAGGGCACTGATACCTCCAATCGTATGCAACTGGCGGAAGTATCGATATAAATGGGCTCGAGAGTGGGAGCTTCCATATGTACCTAAGATCGAAGATTTCAAATTATTATTCTCTTCAAACACAAATGTTGCGATGCAAAAGATGGTCAATCTAGATGAATTATGATGTATAGTGTTGTAAAATATGATACACTATTGTAAGCGTTGTAATCATATTTTTTTAGATTAAGTCTATTTTTTCATTTTATGATTATGTGTTAGATATATATAAATATTATTAATATATCACAATTATTTATTATTATAATTATTATTTTAAGTAAAAAGAAATGATTGTTTCAAATGACTTGATAAATATAATATGATAGATGAGGTAATGAGACAAAAGTAATTTAAATATATACATAAATATATCGACCATGTCTTACAAAAGTATAACTCAAACTATAAAATACAATATCTACTATCTCTTCCTCTTTTGTCTAACATATACAAAAGGAGATGTAGGAAATGGTAGGGAAGATGCTAGCGGTGCAGCTGGTGCTGATGCTGGTGGTGGTGAAGCTACTGGTGTTGAAGGTGGCGGTGGTGAAGATGCGGTGCTGAAGGTGGTGGTGGTGGTGGTGGTGAAGTTGCTGGATTTGGCGAACGTAGTGGAGCAGCTGATGAAAAAGGTGGAGCAATTGAGGAAGAAGGTGGAGTAGCTGAGGATCGAGGGGGACTTGGAGGTCGTGATGAAGATGCTGTCTGTGGAGGATGTGGGGGCACTACAGTATGCCTGGGCAATCTCGCTACCATGGCATAAACATCATGCACAGCCTGCCGCCAAACATCCAAGTCTTGCTCGTCTCCACCCACCTCTACTGTGTGAAGCCTATCGTATATGTGTCCCACGTTGCGCTATAAAATAATGAAAATATAAATATTTCATTTTTGAGATAAAAAAAAACATTAATAACATTAAATAAGAAATGACTAACATCCTAATCAATCACTATGTGCTGCTCTGTCGATCTGTATGCAGGATTCTGGATATAACGACGTGAAATGGTCATATACCAAATCATGTAATCCATTATGGACTCTCTAGGGGTCCTACTTCGCAGACCTCTCCTCTCCTTATTAATCACATGATAGTCCCAGCTATCTCAGTACCAAGGCTGAAAACTGAACTACACGTGATAATTAGCTGGCTTCGATCCTCACCTCGCGTGAGATGGGGTGAGAGGTGGACGTGGAATGCTTTGCACATAGCCCCACTACCGAAGAACTCTATCTGAATGGTACAGCTTTACAATGTCATTGAACTTAATACATCCGCAAAAGAATGAAATATTTTGAAATAGATGTCTCTCTCTATTGTCTGCATAAGGATCCCAGTAAACCTGATGATACTGAAGGTAATCAAGTCGCTTCCTCAGTATCTGTAGAGAGATACTACAGCTAAGTGGCTTCCATCATCGAGCATGCGGTTGCCTCTCTCTATATGACATGTCTCGTACTGGATTTAGTGATGGAAAATGCTCGTAAATCCACACCTGTATAAAACAAAATAGATATTCATAATCAAATCATAAACTAATAAAAATCAAAGAAATCAATATTAATATTATTAAATAAATATTAAATACCTAAAGCAATGTCATATAAGCAACTATTGAATGGCACTCCACTCTGCTAGCTTCGCTTAGCTGTCTATACATCTGAGCAAGGCAAGTTGCACCCTATGCAATCCCACTAAGGGTAGTAAGATCCTCCAGAAAAGATAAGTACGCGACTGGTACTAGTGTTGCACTCTTATCAGTGAATAGAGTGCAACCAAGTAGAAATAATAAGAATGTCTGAGTCGTGTACTCTATCTGCTCCTCGCTATTAGAGTCGGTAACCATGCAAAACGTATCTTTCAACCATTGCATCCTAACTTGTGGTCCTCTAGTGGTAGTTGTCTCTTCCTTTGTCTTTTATTCAGTCACTCCAAGCAACCACACTAGCATTCTATTTGCCTCGTTAATGGAGACAGTGTCAAAAGATATAATCCTCCTAATCACTAGGATGCCAAGCAATGTAGACACATCATCTAAAGTGATGGTCATCTCTCCGAAAGGCATGTGAAATGTGTTCGTCTTTGGATGCCACCTCTTGATAAATGCGGTAATAATGGTCTTGTTGCACGTGAGATAACTGCACCACACTAATGGAAGCAACCCTGACCATGCGATCCTAGAAAGAATGCCTGACCGACTCTGATCTAATGGCCATGTATCGACTTTAGGGCGGCGATTAATAACTTTTAACTCCCCTATCTCTTGTAACAAGACCAAATAAATAATTAGAATATCATTAAGTCTACTTTACATTACAATAAATATCTAACAAAGTTCACTTATACCTTTTGCTGCCAAATAGCTGCAGCAACGTCTGATCCATAACTAAATAGTAGAGATGTATCAATTGGACCACCAGGATACGATCCAGTAGAAGTGGCTGCCTGAGTAGATGTACTGGCTTGTTCAGCAGCTGGTGCCTCGCCAGACACACTCGGCTACTACCTCTCTGCTGTAACTGGTGCCTCGCCAGACGTACTCAGCTGCTGCCACTCCTTCGCAAATGGTGCCTAGCTAGACATACTCGACTGCTGCCTCTCCTCCGTAGCTAGTGCCTCACCAAATGTACTAGGCAGCTACCCCTCCTCAGCAGCTGCTACCTCAAGAACTCGTCTTTTCCTCTCATAAATTGATTTATCTTACTATGACGAATTTGTCGTCAAGTTGAAATTGAGGTTGAATAACGATTAGTCGAACCATTGATGAAATTAATGATAATTATATGATATGACTTGGAAGAGAATATTGAGGTTGAATTTCCCGATATAATCTAATCATTGATAGATTCAAATAAAGGAGTGTCACACATGTGATTATATGGCTTCGATTTTAACTTTGGAATAGGTCTTGAAAAATATTCTCTCACATTTGAGTGACTTGGAGAAATTTGGAGGACATGATGAGTGGTCCGTCTTAGTGGTATGATTGAGACGATGACAATAAGAAAGTAGATTGTGATGTCTTATGGACATTTGATAGATTACACGTCTACATAAAAATGTACTTGTACATATCGATATTAAATAGATGTGAACTGAGATTTTGGCAATAACATGGATGGTCGCAAGGCAACTTAAATGATTGAAACACTGTTGATAGTGGAAATTGGCAAATTCTTTTAAGTGGGTAAATTGCCAACCAAAAATTGAATTGATGATGCCTTATAGATAATTCTAGCGTGGTATTACATTATACAGGCCATATAAAAATTGAGTTGAAGATTGTGATCTGGTTTTGTGATAGTGAATGAAATTGAACCTTAAGTCGGAAATTATGAACGTGTGCCAATAGGTTAAACCATAGATGGATTTGATAAATGAATATCAATCTTGTGGTTCTGTTACCTTCGATGTCAACTCTGAAATAGATATCGAATGATGATATTGGTATTACCAATTTCAGTACCTTGATGGCTATATAGAAACATGGTATTTAAATACTCATAAATACTAAAAGGATTTATACTAATCATGTGGTACTAGTACTGATAATGAAATATACAAATGATTATTATAGTCGATAACTATTGAGAAAGGATATTGAATACCAAATGGTTTGAATACCAAGTAATTTGATTACAGAATAATTTGAATACTGAGCAATTTGAATACCGAATGAATTGAATATTGAATTGATTTGAATACTGATTTACTGATTTGACAGAAAGAAAGTTTTGAAATTGAAGGATTGATGGTGATAAATTTAAATGAATTGCTTCACTGTATTAGATGAAGATATTGCTTGTATTGACATTTGAAAATATCACCGAAGTTACATACTGAAATAGTTTTATAGCATGCCTTGTTACAACTTGTGATGTTATAATAACATTTATATGAATGCTAAAAAGTATAGAATAGTTTTAAAAAGAAAGTATATGGTATATACATATATTTATATATGAAGCCTCTTAAAGAATTTTTACCATATGCTTTACATGATTTTGACAAGAAAAGCTAAAGATTTAAATGTTTTATGAGACTGTAGGCACCCTAAAAGAATTAAATTCAATAAAGCATAGTGGAAACCGCCTAATTGGAGATTTCTCATTAGGTAGAGATGTCTGTCCGACAATAGTCGTGGACAGGTCTCAGTCACGCCTGATCAATGGGGTTGAGAGAGATGAGGTCTATGGCCATAGATAGCACCCTAGTTGGTTTCCAGGGGATGATGACATGATTTTCACTGCTAGCTACAGTGATCTAAGTCTTTATTGATAGAGCATTAGGGATTTAGCCTAGTCTCAAACCGATATAATATGAAGTCTAGAGTATGATTTTATTGATATGAACTCTAGACTTGACATGATTTATACAGTACATGAAACATACTTGAGATGAATATGAAATATGTTTTGAAACTGTATAAGTTTTAAACATGTTTTAAAAGTACATGTGATATGATTTCAACACTTATATGATTCATATATGATTTTATGTCGAACATGATATGATATGCGGTCTAGAGTATAGTTTGATTTGATATGAACTCTAGACCTGATATGACTTACAGTATATGAAAAATGTTTTGAAAACCGCACATGTTTTAGACATGCTCTAAAAGCGAATATATGATTTGCAAATTGTATATGCTCTGATCATGTATTAAAAGTAAATATGAAATGAATTGAAAATTTATATGTCTGAGCATGTTCTAAAGTATATATGATATGATTTGAAATGATAGCAGTTTATACAGTAAAGTTTTATAATTTGTCTACTAAATCATGACATAATAATATGCTTTTTACATAAGATATGTCATGACCTTATATTGTACACAAACATGAGAATTACATGAGGCGTGTCATGACTCGGTATTAACGATATTCCATCTACACGATGTTATGATATGATACGATACATGAATATAGAATTTACACGAAGAGAATTATGACTTCGTCCCACCGTGATCATGACTCTCCATATGGAAAGTGATATGAGATGATAGAATACAGGAGTTTGATTATGAAACATAAAGTGACTTGATACGAAATCTCAATTAAACATGATATACGATGAGATTGATGTGAGTATGGATTAATAGTATATGATATTCAAATTATACATGATGCATTGTTGTACGATGCAATGTAGTATAAGGACAAGAAGATCAAAAGTGATTAAGTTGATCTATTTAGAGGTCTGAGTGATAGGCATATGACAGGAATTGAGATAACGAGATATTATCGATGAAAAAGGTGAACTGTAATTGCAAACTTGCAGGTTTTAAGCATTGCGGTTAAGACAGTATAATTATACTCCTGCAGTTATATTAGTATCTTATTAAGCCGTGGTTTTGCTCACCCTACTTAATTTCATCTCTTTTCAGATTAAACTCTGCCATGAGGGCTTTTGAGTGGACCTCCGAATACGGTATCTGGGCTTGGTACTAGTCTTTTGAGGTATACGTTCTTTATAAAACGCTTGTTTATATGTGAGACTTTAATTGATGCACAGTACATATTTTGTCAAATAAGTCTGGATGTAACTTAGAACCATTTCCTCGCATAGTTTAATATTTAAGTGGAATGACTATAGTTCACCTAGATAGTATAGTAACTACACTGACACCGAATACAAATCGTAAAATGAAAAGGAAAAATTTAGTCCATAAATTTGTAGATTAAGAAAAGTATGAGTATCAAGTGAACGTCGCGACCTTCGAGTCGTGACACATGGTAATATGGTCTTTTGGGAACCAAGTTTCATTAAACTTTTCAAATTCAGGTACCTTCAATTTTGGTGGAAATACCACACCAGGAACCAAGCACAACCTTTCAACATCAACTAGTCCAAAGTAGTCAACTCCTTCTACGACACTTAACCTTTCCTCTATCAGGCTCAGTTGAGCTTTAGTATCATTATCTTTCTCCCTATATCTTAGCTTTTCCAACTCTTTAGGGTCATCTAAATTTGGGACTTTGACTAGGTTTTGAGCTTGTGTTGATGAATTTCCTTTAAGATTTCCTCCTTGCACTTGTAAAGTTTTGGGGCTTTGATAATATTTCCTTCAGGGACAAAAACAGGGTTGTCTCGCATGCTTTGTTAAGTCTCTTGGGCAGACTCGTCTTGATTTCCCATCTTCTCCTTTCCTTTAATCATAGCTTTTAGCAACAGAGTAATTTCGCTCAGTTGCCCCCATATCTCTGCATTTTTTCTTTCCAACTTCTTTATCATACTATTTTGATTCTCTTCCATTGTGCGTGCTTGATACCTTGTATGATATCTGTGGAGGGTGGACTGTCTAGTGGATGCAATTTTGATACCTTAAGTGCCACAATTAAGTTGAAATTATATTTCATGTGGTGATATGTTTATGCGTAAAAATGAATGCACATGGAATGCACTTAGGTCTAGCAATCTCTCCTAACAATCAAAAGTGTGTTCATTCTCATGATAAGACAGGTGCAAACTTATGTGAATGATATGTTATGCGATGCAAAATCAAACACAACTATGCATGACTTGATGGTATAAGCAAATTCACCTTTTTTAAAAAAAATGGAAAGAAAAACTCACTCTTTTTTTTTTAGAAATTTTTTTATTATAAAAACAAATGTGTGAAAAAGAGGAGTAAAAAAAAATTATTCTTTCATGTGTTCTAATATCTATACTTCAATCTAGCATGGTTCCACCCTAAGGCCAAGTCTTATGTTTCATTACATGCTGGGTTTAGATAATTCAAGGTTCTAAAGGTTCCCAAATTGTTCCTCACTGTCTCCACTTAAGACTAGTAAGGCATCCAATCCTCACCCATGATAGGCTACAAATGGAAAGGTTCAATTTGAGTGTGAGTTTTTAGCCAGCCCATGTGGAGATTATCACCTCACGAAGGCATGGGTACTTTTCTCCCTCCTAATAAGGACAGAGCCCGGGCTGCATGCATGTGAAGTGTGTGTATTAAATGATTATTAAGCATTATGAAATCAACATTATTTCTAAGAAATTTCTAATGACCTAAAATATATGTTGGCTTGACTCTTTATCGTCCCCAGTGGAGTCACCAAGCTGTCGTAACGTGTTAAGTCCTAAAACCTAACTCGTTAGACCTAAGGTGTGATTGGTCACCTATTCCTGTCTAAAGATAAGGCTCGGTCTATGTTAAAAGAATCTTAGGTTCGGGAATACGGTTACGTGTGGGGAAGGATTAGCACCCCTACAACGCCAATCTTAAAATGGTACCAACTATTCTAGGTCATTCTAAATTTACCTTAGTTTGAGTTAATTTCGATATGCTTAAAATATTGAAAATTTACTTAAAATCCTTCCATTAATCTGGTTCAGACAATAAGTAAATCCCCTCACCTCAAGAGTATTCAAGTAGTACCGATTGATTTGCTTGAAGAGGCTCCATCGTCGGATTGATTAAATGTATTATGAAATTCCTATCTTTAAATAATTTTTAATCTTATTTATTCCTATCATTTTATTTCTTATCTTATTTTATTTTCTTTTTCCTAATTCTATTATTTTATATCTTGGAAATAAACACGACACATGGGTTATTGAAAATTCTTCTTAAGTATCCCATCAATTTGGCTCAACTCAAAAAAAATCCTCTATCCTAAAAATTCTAAGGAGTTCCAATTGACTTTCTTAGAATTTCATCATCGGCATATGCCACATTTACTTCTTTTATTTAAAACATATTATTATTTTATTACCTTATTATCATATTATTTTATATTCTTTATTTTTTTTATTATCATTATATCCTTAAAATGAACATGAATTATGTTTTCTTGAAAATTCCTCCTTAAGTATTCCATCAATCTGGCTCAACTCAAGAAGAATTCTCTCACCTAGAAATTCCAAGTAGTACCAATTGACTTTCTTGGAGTTTCATCCTCGGCATAACCCATATTCATTTTTAGTATTTTATTTAAACTTATTCTATCTTATCTTTATTTATATTTTATCTAATTCATATTTATTTTATTTCTATAATGCTAAATTGCAGTTTGTTTATCATATATCCTAACTAAATTCAATAATTACATTCTAAAATAAATTGCACAAATTAAACTAAACAAATCATATCAACATACAAATTATTTATTCAATATATATTAATCAAATATTATCAAAGTAATTAAATCATGAAAAATCAAATTAAACCATCTTATACAAGTCATGTAAATAAACCCACAATTAATTAATTCAAAATTTTAAATTAAGTCGAGTCATATTATCTTAATCTTATTATGTTAATTAAATTAATTAATCTTAAAAAATATATTAAACAAAATATCTACTACAAATTGAGTCCAATTATACAACAAATTATGTTTTAAAATCATGCGAATTTGGATTATTTAAGTTTTAATTTATTTAAACAAATATCACCTAAGTAGTTAATATCTAATTAATAATACAAATTAAAAATACCTTTTTACTTACCTTTATTTTCCTACGTTTCTTCTTTCTTTTCTAGTCATTTCCTTCTCTCTTGTCTCTTGTTTTCGCAACTTCCACTAATAGCCGTCTTTGGTTCTGTCCACAAATTCCAAGCAGCAAACAGTTATACTTCAAACATTGGTAGAGTGAGACGATGAAGAGCAACATGGAGGAATGATAGGACAGCGACGGTGGTGATTGGGCTGCAACGCAAGTGGCTGGGCAATGAACAATCAGCAAGAGGCAGACGGTTAGTAGAGTAAAGCGGTACAGCAGCAGCAAGAAATCAGGGAAGCAATCGGTGCAGCAGCGCGGCAGGGCAAGGAGCGGGACTGATGGCGAGACAAGGAGCGGTATCGATGACGTGAAAATACTTGCAGAAACAGGGGCTCGGCAATGAAGACGTGAATGATGCAAGGTGGCTGTGATGGCAATGGTGGCAATAAAATCGAAACGTATGGCCTGCGTTGCTGATAGTTGAATGCAGAAGCAGTAGATGAGTGATAGAGAGAGAATACGATCATGGATAAGGATTAGAGAAATGTTTGTTCTTGTGCACAAGTTAGATTTAGGATTTCCATCTAAAAAAAATGTTCAATGAGATGTTTCTACTCTGGGATGTTAATTGATAGCATGGCGGCACTAGGCTTATATGACTTGGTAAGTTTTGACAGGAGAAGTGACACAAGCATTAAGCATGGGCTGATATCTAGATAAGATTCGGTGGCTACTTTCTTGTGTAAAATTTAATGTTGAAATAGGATTAGCTGAAAGGTGGATGTCCTAATATCTAGCAAATAAATAATGAAAGCCAACTCTAATATCTTATTTGTCATCATTCTTCTCTATGTGCAAAGAGACCTGTTTTTACCTCATAGCTGAAAGGTGAATGTCCTAATAGGGGTTCTTGGTTCTCTTTTACGGATTTCTTTCTTTTTACCTCAGTTTTAATTTCCTAAAATTTAATTATATAGTGCAATTGTTGGCTTGTGGACTTGTTAACTAAGAGACTGGTTGTTGTTCAGGCAGCTGAGATACTTGTAAAGGATGGAATTGATGCTGAAGTTAAAACACAAAGAAGTGCAAGTCCTTATAAGTTAAGTGCAATGACTGATATTTGTTAAATGTAGGTTATAAATTTGCTAGGTTATTAAGTAGGAGATTTATGCAGTTGTTATGACTTCACTCCTGCCTTCTCAAGTAATAGAGGTTACAAGTAGATATTTGTTAATACAAGTTATAATGGTGACAAAACTCGACCTTCGATTTTTCTACTAGCACATGAACTCGAGTTTATGTATTAACCACAATTAGTATATTTTAAATTTTTTTTCCTTTTGTAATATTGTAATTTGAATTTTGAGATATTTGTATTGTAGATTATTAATGAATTTTAATATTTATTTTTTATTTTGTAATATTACAATTTGAATTTTGAGATATTTGTATTACAAACAAGTAATGTATTTTAATGAAATTAAATTCAATTTTATGTGTTTTTTAATTTTAGTGCATAGATATAGTAAAAGAAAAAAATTAAATATTTTTAAATAATACACAGATATATTTAAAACAATTTAAATTAAGTTTTATGTCTTTTCAATTTTATTGTATACTTGTTGTACAAATAAAGAAATTATATTAGATATTTTTTTAATCATAACGAATATTTTTTAAAAATAATTTTATTAATTTAGCCGCGTTTTTTCAAAAAGCGCAATTAAATTTAAAAAAGAAAACGCGACTAAATGTCTAGCAAAATTTTTTTTTCTTTGTTTTAATGATGTTTAATTTAAAAAATGGTGGCCACGTTGGTTTTTTTTTTTTATCAAAAGAGTTGCTTTATTTATATCAAATTCAATCAGTACATCGATTCTTAACAAAGTAAGGAACAAGTAAACGGAGAATACTATATAATCTCATTACATTGATTCCTTAGCTACCACAACAATCACACTGGAGGTGCAGGCAAACCATCCTTATCCAATATCCCCACTAGGTTGATTGGCAACTGTCTTAACCAGTCAGCATTGCATAAGGTCTTTCTGGTATTGATTGCTACCCAATCTGCTGCCTTGTTGGCATTCCTACTAATGAGCTCCACTTTACCATCTTGAACCTGTTGCATCAAAATTTTAATGTCCCATAAAATAGGCTTTATTTCCCAATAGCATTCTGCTCCTTTTAGACCATTAAACACCTCACTGGAATCTATTTCCCATATAACCTTGTCGTATTTGTTTGCTACAGCAAGCAATACTCCCTCTTTTAATGCCAAAGCTTCAGCCATGACAGCTCCCCCACATTTTAATTGATGACTCTTACCATCTAGTAGCTTTCCTTGACTGTTCCTTACTACCACTCCTATGCTTGCTTGGTTCTTTTTATAGGCCCCATCACAGTTAATTTTCAGCCATCCCTCCTCTGGTTTACACCACCTCATGTCTCGATCTTTAACACTTCTCTTTACCTTCTGCGGATCATTCCCAGTAGAATCTTTGATTGAGCCTATCCACTCTAAGATAGCTCTTTTGGTATTACTTATCACCTTCTGAATATTGAGTTCCTCTCTACCAATAATCACAGCATTTCTTGCCTTCCATATATACCAGCAGGTAAATACTACTGTTATCATCAAATCCTGAGCCTTATTTCTTTCCAAAACAACAAAAACTTCCATCAACCATTCATCAAAGGTAGTAATAGTCTCACCTTTAATTCTTAAACCTTGGCCCATCTCATACCATATACCTCTCGTCCAGCTACATAGCAACACTACATGCTCAACTGATTCTTCTGCTTTCTTACACATACCATATAACGGGTGTTGAAGTATCTTCCTCTTCCACAATTGCAGCCCTGTAGGTAATGCCTTTTTACAGCACCACCATAAGAAAACTCTCATCTTATTTGGAATATTTAATTTCCAAATAGATTTCCATACCTTTTCATTTATAATGTGCGAAGAAGATGGAGCTTTACTAATTTTGTTGTGATTGTTCTTGAGAACAAAATATCCACTTCTGACCGAATACTTCCCATTCTTTATGAATGGCCATATCAGACAATCATTTCCTCCATTGTAAGGAAGTTTTTTACAAATGTTGAGACATTTTTAGCGGCATTTAAATGGTAAAAGAAAAACGCTGCTAAAATCCCATTTTCCTGTATTCATTCCTACGCTATCACTACAAGAGAGATCACCGCTTATGTTAGCCTATGGCCACCTCACGAACATTATTACCTAATTGCACTCTATCAATATCCTCAGCTACATGCCAACGAGGCTTTGGCTTAACGGTAAGGAGAAAGTCTTAAGATTTTGAGGTTTCAGGTTCGAGTTTTACCAAGTGTGAGTTTGAATTAGTTTAGTTATTTACTAGTTTATTTAGTTTGTTATAGTTATTTACTAGTTTATCTAGTTTGAGTAATATAATTTTCATAATTACCTGTTCATGGAATGTAATATGCTGATTGCAAGTGTAACTTCTAACGAAAATGTAATACTCAAAAAAAAAAATTCCTCAGCTACATCAATATCCATAGGTATGGACACATCTCTTTGACCAATCCCTAACCATAAATGATAACGCTTGGATTATTCTTGGAGATTTGAATTGTATAACTAACCCTTAGGAGCAGTTTAGATTACGTGCACTAAATTATAGACCTATGACCAGATTTCAAAATTGCTTACAGGCATGTCAACTACATGACCTTGGTTTTACTGAACCAAAATACACATGGAACAATCGCCACAACGATTACACTCACATTCGAAAAAGACTCAATTGGGCTGTCGCTAACTTATCTTGGATTCAATTATACCCTACTACCATTGTCCACGACATACCCTCTTCCGGTTCTGACCATTCACCAATTGTATTAGATATATCACCAAATACAGAGCATCAAACCTATAAGTTCAGATGAAAATATAGATTGGATTATACAGATCAAGTTGACAACACGTTGTTCGAACCTAGAATAAGTTAACTATAAATAAGTTCATAAATCACTCACTTTAGCAAACAGATCCAAGTTACGGAAGAAAATCAATTTAAATCATTACAAGACTAAAACTAAAGATTTATATGCAGAACTTGAACATACTTAACAATAATTATCTACCTTAGTCTCTTCTTAACTTGTTATCCAGGAAACTAAATTTCTTTAGGACATCAACATTATCGAAACTTAGAAGAAATTTATTGGTCCTAAAGATCACATGAAAAATGGATTGAGGAAGGTGATCAAAACACTAAGTACTTACATTCCAAAGTCTGTCCCTGAGGAAAAATTGACTCTATTCTTTCATTATCTACACCACACGACTGGATTACAGATTCTACAACAGTACAAAACACCTCCCTCGACTTTTTTGCTAAGCTGTTTACCTCATCAAAACCACCAAAATTTGACTTCATCTATGTCCCAAATTTGCCTAAACTAACTAGTTTTGACATATAGTACTTAACAAAACCAATCTCACCAACAGAAATCAAGAACATCATTCAGTCAATATCACCAAATAAAGCACCTGGTCTAGATGGGTTAACCGTTGGATTCTTTAAATATTATTGGCCTTACATAGTAAACTCTGTTATTTCTACTATACAAAGTTTTTTCCACCTTGGTTAAATGCTAAAAAAATTATACAACACTTTCCTAATACTAATTCCCAAATCCAACCAACCATTCCTCGTTAATCACTTCAGACCAATAAGCTTATGTAACGTTATTTATAAAATCATTTCCTCTATCATTACACAAAGAATCAAACCTATTGTATCCAAACTCATTAGCCTTATCGAAATGCTTTTATTTGGGGAAGATGTTAATAGCTATATGAAAATAAAGTTATTTTGTAATTAATTACTTAATTATTATTTAATTTCCTCATTTAATTTGTTAATTATTCCCATAAATTTGTTAATTTTCTCATGTTTTGCAAATAAATAAATTTCAAATGAATTTCAACCATTTCAATGGAAATTAGATTGAAAAATGACAAGAAAGGAGGCTGGACCATTAAAAGACAAATGGAGCATAAGTCACCATTTCTTTCCTCTCTCTCTCTCCTTGACACCAAGCATACCACATGTCATCATCATACTCACTCTTAGAGGATAAGAATAAAAGACACATGGCCAACACATGGAAGACATATGCCTTTGTCACTTGGCATGCATATGTAGACAAAAAGATAAAAAAGAATGTGCTAAAAGGGGTGAGGTGTCCATGGCTGATTGGGCACTTAAATAACATAGAAATATATACTTTGAGGAGTCAAGGACATGAAGATAAATGGTAATTAATGCCAACTCATCAAAGATAGGAACTCTTGTAACCTTAGGTTTAGCAAGTATTTAAGCAACATGATGAGACCAAAGGAAGGGGTCAGCTCCGTTAGGAATTTTAGCTTTATTTGTATGTTCATTGACTTGTTTTTAGTAGCTTAGAGTAGCCACCATTTTACTTGCTTTGTGTTCTTTAAATTTCTTAAGTGTATTTACATGTTTTCTTGTTATTTCCTTTAAATCTTCACTACTTTCTTGCAAGTTTTCATTTAATATTTATATGTTCTTTAATTTCTAGCATTTCAATTTCTTCTACTCCTTCTTGTTTCATTTTTTTTTTGTTTTGATTGAGTTCCATGTTCATGGAAGCTTAGGAGGTTGAAAATCTACTTTCATAGCTTTTGTGAAGGAGTTTGATCCACATTTCTTTTTCTTAAGTTTTGTTTGTTGTTTTTAAGCTTTGAATTTGCTGTTTGAAATTTTTTATCTATTGTTTTTCAAGTATATTTTAATATCTTCTTTAATTTCTTAGAGTTTCCAATCAAAGAAATATTGCAAAAATTACAAAATAGGGGTTACATGGAGTTTGGTGTTACTTGGTATTCATTTTGTAACTTATATTTTTTTTAATTCCATTTTTCTTCATGCTTTTGAAGTTGATTTCAGTAGTTATTAGGGGGCTGTTTTAGGTCAGTTCTAAGGTTCATTTAAGTGTCTTTAAATCTTGTTAGAGTTATAGATTAGTTAGTAATTTTTAGGGGTTTAATTAAGTTAATCTTCTTAACCATTTTCTAGCTTAATCTTGCCTTTAATGCTGTAATTCCTGATCAATGTTGTCTTCACTATTTGTGGCCATTTGGTTAAAATTTAGGGTTAGTTTAACTAGTCTAAATTGAGTTCATATTAGTGTGATGCCCCGAGATGCACTTGCAAGTCATCGACCCAGGCCACCGCCCCGAGGGGGTCACTCAATCGTATTGTCCGCTTTGGGGTGCACCCTTTAGGCCACCGCCCCTCACGACTTTGTCCCAAAGTGCTTGGAGTACCTCCCAGGACATTTAACATCTTGAGTGCGTTTCGCATGTTTTGATCCCTTAACCACTTGGAATTGTTGAAACATGCAATTGTCTAAATCTGTCACGACCTAAAGATCGTGACGCGTACTTATCACTTTCACTTTATTACAATTTACTAATTTTCTGAACTAAATTTTTCTTTTCACTTTAAGGTTTATGTTCGATGTCAGTGTCGCTTCTAAACTAATTTTGCATTTCTCAATTCGAGTTAACTTTACATTCACCATTTAATTTATTATCTCTTAAGGCAACTCAACTTAATTGATACTTTAATTCAATATTAAACTGGTAAAAGAAAAAGTCGAAAACTCCCCCTTATATATAATCGATTTCTCCAGTAAATAACCTGTAAAATAACAACTATTCCCAACAACATATTTCAATTCCACAATCCATAGTCTATATCACCATATAACACACATACTCCCAAAAATCATCAGTTAAATATATGGCATTCCACAAAGCTCATATTTGTCGTACATTAATCATTTCCCAGATCACACTTGATAATCATATCAGTCTATAATAATCTAGAGCGATCTTAAGTTACATCCCAAGATGTTTTCAGTAAACATGTACTGTGTGCCCTGTAATGTCCATACATGATAACTAACATCCACATAAGATCCATATACCTTAAAATGGCACAAGCAGCGCTCGGAGGATTAGACAAGTATCTCGAATAAATACTGTCTTCGAGGCTTGTACTGAATCTCCGAGTGTGGAGTGTAGCTTGTATGATCTACAAGGATGTTAGAAAGGGTAAAGAAAAACCACGGCTCAATAACTAGTTTAAGTAAACAGATACTAGGCTCATGTCGGTCTATATGTACACGAATGCATGATAGCAAATAAAATGACATATATGCATGACGTTGCATTCTATACACTAGTGTATCTACATGGATTCTCACTTAAGAATAATACTGTGTGAGTATTAATCAGCAAGATATCTTGAGTATCTCACTTTTCGATTCTTAATACGATACCTGAAAATACAACCACTTGACTCGATGCCATAATGTCACCAAAATATTCAACACTACAAAATTTCGTATCCTTAAAGTTGAAAACTGTATTCTAATACATTTAGTTCGAATGGATAATCATACAAAAATTTTAAATCAATAAGACTTGGTATGAAACTATAAATACTGAAACAATTACTGACTACAAACAGATTTTAGATGCACTTACTTCAAACCAGAGAATAATACTGAAAACTGATAATCAATCACTGTAGGCACAAGGCCTTAAAGTATTGAAAACTGATACAGATATCAAAACAGGATTCTGGTGCATTTTATTCAAACAAATAGCCTTACAAAAAACTGATAATCTATTAAACTAGGCATAAAACCTTAAAGTGCTGAAAGCGAATACTGATAGAGTTTAGGCATGAATCCCTAATAACTGATATTGATATTAATGTCCATCCTAGCTAGTGATGGAGTAGATGTCGCAAGCAATACAATACCTATGGCCATAGATTATACTCTAATCTTGCTGATCAGTCGAGAGTTGAAACTTGTCTGTTGATTTTCCAGACAAGCCTGATAATGCCTAGAGCTCAAGGCTTGTAAGGCACAAATACTGATACTGATATTGAAGGTTTAGAGCACAAAGCTCATTAGATGGGTAATAGAACTTAGAGCAAGGCTCGATAAACTTAAGTGACCCGAAGGTCAATGGATCTGCCTGCACTCGAAAAACATATCGGGAAAATAGTTTTCTCATGTAGCTCTTAACTTCCATGATTTTAAAAAAAATTGACAAAAACATTTTTGAGCTTTAAATATACAAGGTTTTCGATTTATCTCAAAGTCAATTCAAACCTAAAAATTTTAAGCTAAACAATATGTATGTCGTTGTAGAACTCATGCGTAAAATGGCTAGCATTAAAATATGTTTTATGTGAACGCATGTATGCATCAACAAAAGCTCCTTTATGCATATTGCACTGCTACTATAGACTAAACTATTTATTGTAAGGACCCGCCCACGTGCCACTTTGTTCCCCCTAGGGATTCAAGAGGTGACCCCTGTGGTGATCCTTACCATTTGTCAAGGCCTCGCTCGTTTATCTACCGTCGGCGAGCATCCCCTACCGCCTTCGCCCAGGTTTGCCTTAACTGTGAGGTTGGCGATCGCCCACACTCACTAACGTATTGTCCGCTTTAGCGGTCGCCCACCTTACGGCTTTGTCTCAAGGTGCCTGAAGTATCTTACAGAACATTTATCACCTTGAGCGGGTTTCAGTTCGAACCCAAGACCTCATAAGTACATGGGTTCTACAGATATCATACCATTTGGACAAGTGTCTGTAGAATCCATATATTTATGAGGTCTTGGGTTCGAATTGAAATGCGCTCAAGGTGATAAATGTCCTGTAAGGTACTTCAGGCACCTTGAGACAAAGCCGTGAGGTGGGTGACTGCCAAAGCGGACAATACGTTAGTGAGTGTGGGCGATCACCAACCTCACAGTCAAGGCAAACCTGGGTGAGGGCACTAGGGGATGCTCGCCAACGGCAGATAAACAGGCGAGGCCTTGACGAATGGTAAGGATTGCCATGGGGGTCATCTCTTGAATCCCTGGGGGGAACAAAGTGGCACGTGATGGGTCCTTACACACGTCCTTGTCTCCAACACAGCCCAATTCAAGCTCAAACCATAGCCAACCATGAGCTGCCACTGACCTGTCAAAATAGCTACTGGAGTCACACTTAAAACCTCTTTCTCGGTCAGCACAGATCCTGCCACCAAAGGACCCTTTCACAGCCTTCCAACAATCCCAAATGCAGCAACTGATCAGCCCTCAATCACTCCCGATATAGCTTAACAAATCACACATTCAGCTGAGTTTTTTAGGCCTTTCTTCTCACGTGAGGCTGCTACATTTCGATCTTCTTCCTCTTCCGTTTCTTCTCATCACTTCCGACAACCCCTTTACTGCTCTCTTTCTCTCGTTTTCACTCCCTTCTCGTTGCGGAAATATTTCTTTGTTCTCCTCAACTGCTTTCACGTTTTCTTCTTCCTTTTCTCTTCTTTCTCTCTCTCTCTCTCTCTCTCTCTCTCTCTCTCTCTCTCTCTTTTATATATATTTGGTTTTGGTTTTGGTAAGGACTGGTAGATAGAGATGGCAAACGGGCTGGTTTGGGTGAGTTCGATCTGGGTTCTCTTTGGGTTCAGGTTATTTCGGGTTCGGTTTATTTTGAGTTTGGGCTATTTCGGGTTCGGGTTTTTTCGGATTCGATTTTTTTCGATTTCAAGTTTTTTCGATTTCAGACAATTTCGAGTTCGGTTATTTTCATATTTGATCTGGTTTTGAGTTCGGTCCAATTCTAACCGAGCGGGTTTAGCAGGCTTAGTCAAATTATTTTTGAAATTTTATAAGTTATAAATATTTTTATAATTTTGAATATAATAATTAATTTAATTTTTTATATAGTTAAATAAAAATATAATAGAATTGCTAAAGTAAATTTAAAATTTAATAAATATTCATATAAATATAAATGTTTACATTTTAATGTTTTTGTTATTTGATAATGATTATTTAGTTTTTTTAATTTCCTACGATATTCACATTTATCTGTCACTACTAAAATCAAATCAATGTATAATTAATAAGTGACGATATAAAAACATTTAAATTTGTTAAAAGAGAAATTTATTTTTAATAAAATAAAAAATAATAATTCAAAAAGAAAATTATTGGTGACATATTTTATGTGTCACAAAAATTAACATATCACAAAATATTAATTATGTATATTTAATACATTTAATATATAATTTTTGTTTATATTACTATTATTGTAATATGTAAAACAATTTATTTTACCTTTTCAATGATGAAAGATAGATAAGAAAAACAATAATATCATTTGTTTGATTATAATTTTGTATACTTGTCTTTTATTATTTACACTACTAAAAATAGGCTTTTAGCAATCATAAATTGTAAAAGCTCACAATATTATTGCAAATTCTCATTACATTTGCAACTATTTTTTATAGTTACTTATTGGATTTTTTTTAATTTTATGTAATTATATTCTTTGTTGTTGTGAATTCGTACCAATTTAACAACAAAAAAAAATATTACAATATTTTATTATTTTTGCAACGAATTTTTATTATTGTTGTCTAATTAAAATTTTAAATATTATATACAATGATACTTTTTATTGTTGCAAAATCCTATCAAATTGAAAAAAATAAAATAAAAGGGCGTTATCTTATTGTGTCTACAACAACTTTTTATTGTCGTTGCTTAATTAACTTTTTAAATATTTTATACAACGAAAGGAAAATTTGTTATGATATCTAAATCATATTCATATCAGATTTACAATGACTTTTCATAGTCATTGTCAAATTAAAATTTTCTTAATATTGTGTATATAAAACGATCAAAATAATTTTTACGAAATATCATTGGCAATTTCATTATAATAAAATATAAATTCAAAAATAAAAATTGAAAATATAAAATAAAAATAATCATAAATGCAATTTTCTCTTAAACTATATTATATTCACATGAAAATTTTATTTTTATCAATGTTATATCTTATAATATCGATTGTTTTATCCATATTATTCGAAAACTTATTATTTTTATTATTTTCAAAATCTCATCGTTTGAAATTTATTGTGCTTTTTCTTTATATATTTATTACTTACATATTGCTATGTTTAATGTAGACACATTATATTATCTGGGCTTGTTCATTCTTGTTTTATATAATTATTTCAATTTTAAAAAAAAAAACAAAGTTATAGTTTGCTTGGATTAAGAATGTTGAAACGTTTTAATAATATAAATTATAACATGTTAACGTTATTAAAAATGAAGGAAAGAATGTTTAAATGTTATAATAATTGAATTGTTTTAACATTTTCTATACTTAATAATAGCTACCTATTTGTGTTTCAAAAGTTTAACATTGCAAATCTATTTTCTATATTTTAAAATGCTAATTGTTTATATATTCAATTGGCCAGTTACTATTTGATAAATATT
Source organism: Heritiera littoralis (assembly GCA_031772115.1). Classification (NCBI taxonomy): domain Eukaryota; kingdom Viridiplantae; phylum Streptophyta; class Magnoliopsida; order Malvales; family Malvaceae; genus Heritiera; species Heritiera littoralis. Next base: position 5,882,999 of record JAPDPK010000032.1, on the reverse strand, counting down.
AAATTCTCTTACAAATTAAATTATTTATAAATTACATTTTTAACAAAATTATTTATAAATTAATTGCATACGAAAATTTATCCAAATTTTCATTTAAAAAAATTATTTTAGTTAATTTAATTGATTTCTCTCTCAAATTTTCATATTTTCATTTCCCTCTCAAATTTTCATTTAAAAAAATCATTTTAGTCAATTTAATTAATTTCCCTATCAAATTTTCATATTTTCATTTTCCTCTCAAATTTTTATTTAAAAAAAAAACTATTTTAGTTAATTTAATTGATTTCCCTCTCAAATTTTCATATTTTCATTTCCCTCTCAAATTTTCATTTAAAAAAACCATTTTAGTTAATTTAATTGATTTTCCTATCAAATTTTCATATTTCATTTCCCTATATTTAATTGATTTCCCTCTTAAATTTTCATTTAAAAAAAAAACCGTTTTAGTTAATTTAAAGGCATAAATGCAACTAAAATTAAAGACCCAATGTCTCCTTTCTTCATTCTCCTCTGTTTTTTCTCCTTCTCCACTGTTCCAATTCCCCTACTTTAATTCAATTTTCTAGTTTTTGTTCCTCATCTAAGCAACCATTTCCTTTCCTTATCACACAACAAACCTAGCCACATTTGTCGTAGTGAATTAATTAATATAATGCTAATTCTTTAAATATAATTAATCATAATATTAATAAAGTATAAAAAATAAATTTTATTAAAATTAACGCTTACATAATAATACTATTATAGTATATTATTAAATTACACTTTAATTTACTATTAGAAATATTATTTTTATTTACACTTTAACTTTATATTTAATAGATAATAAATTAATTATTTTTAATAAATAATTAATTCTATCATAATAATACTTACACATTAAGAGATTACATAATTTATTCTTAAAAGATTGTTTAATAAAATATAATATATATATATAAATCATTGTTATAAGATACCAAATTAGAATATTGTTAATATAAGAAATAATTAATTACCAATAGCTTGATTTATTCATGTATTTTATTAAAATTACCGCTTACACAATAATACTATTACAATATTTTTTAAATTACACTTTACTATTAGAAATAATTATTTTTATCCAAAATTTAATTTTATAATTAAAAAAGTGTATCAATTATTTATTTATTTTAAAATAATAATCATATAATTATAATTGGGGTTTCTACGGGTTTCGGATCGGGTCGGTCTCGGTTTTGGATCGTATCGGGTTTGGGTTTTGTCGAGTTCGGGTTTTTTTGGGTTCGGGCATTTTTGGGTTTGGATTTTTTCGGTTTCGGGATTTTTCGATTTTAAGTTTTTTTGGTTTCGGGCCTTTGACTTTTTTGGTCAATTTGAGTGGTCTAGGTTCGATCTCGGGCGAGTTTGGGTGGGTTTTCGGGCTCGGACTAGCTTTTACCACCTCTATCGGTAGAGTCCTCTACCATTTTCTTTTCAATTTCATGGGAGCAAGTAAGGGCAGTCGATGGCTTCCTAAGGAAGCCATTCGGTGTTCCCTCCCTTTTTTTTCTTTTATATATATATATATATATATATATATATATATATAATATAATCTTTCTTATTTTAATTATATATACATATATATTTTCTTGTCCTATATTTATATACAATAGTAGCTTTTATATATTATACATATATATGTATTTATTTTGTATTTGATATCCATGTATATATATATACATATATTATTCATATACTCATATATATTACATTTATTTTAATGTATTTGTATTATTTATTTCATTAAATAAATATATCGTTATATACATTTATTTGTTCTTTTAATTATCTATGCACTTAGGTTTCGTAAGTGCATTCATGTAATTATTAGTGTTCTTCTCAATTGTGCAAATTTTTTAATTTATTTTCCTCATTGAATTAATATATATCTCTTGAACTTATTTATACAATTTTTAAATTACACAAAGATATTAATCATTTATTGCTAAATTTACTAAACTTGAAACTTCATTCTCATTACTTAAAATAATAATAATTACAGAGTACATCTCAGCACTTAGCTTATTCTATGTCTTTTATTTATTTACTAACTTGGTACAAAAATTTGCAGTCTTCACAATTAGTATTAGGGGTTGGTAAATATTAGGTAATTTTCAAAGTAGGTTACATTGCATTTTTATATAAAATTACATTTAATTTAATCATCTTATGCGTCTTTTGTAGGTGTCCGGATCTGTTCGTGCTCTCTTTTAGGGTAGTTTAGGGTCTGTTTCATTGGTTTCAACTCATATTTTAGTCTTACATTTGGTCTTACATGTTTAGGAAGTGTTTGAATTAAGTCCCATTACATTTTCCATGCAATTTTAAGGTTACTTTCATGCATTTAGCAAATCTGTCCAGGTTAGGATTAGGTACTGTTTTGATGGGTTTTAGATTGTATTTAACTTAGTTTAATTTATTATAGGTTCATATATTTAGTTGTTTAAGTGTAGGTTAAGTTTAGGTTCATTAGAATTTAGCTGTATTTTCAAGTACATTTAACCTTAGATTTTAATTTTATCCAAATTTAGTAATCCATTTAAAATCATGCATCTAGGTACTATTTTGCTATTTATTTAGTGGTCTTAGGATAGCTTAATTATAGGTCTTAAATTAGGGTAAGTTAGGATTAGAGTTTAGGTCATTTACATTAATATTTACACGCATTAGCTTAAGTTTAAGTTGCATTTTCATGTACTGATTTTAGTAGTCTGTTTTAGGCTACTTTGTGGGTAGTTTTAGAGGTTAAGTGAGATTAGTTTAGGGTTTAAATCATACATTATGGTCTAAGTAAGATTAAGGTTCAATTAGTTGCATTTCAATTCGTTCATTCAAAATTGCAAAAACATATTTACTTACATGCATTAGTTAGAGAAGTTAGCATTAAGATTTCATGCATTTAATTAAAGGCTTAATAGCCAAATAAGCCCTCAACCTTTAGCCTAAAATGGAATTCAGCCTTCAACGTTTTATCGCATGAAATTCAGTCCATAAACTTTTATTTCAATGGAAATAGACCAAATCTGTCAAATGACCTAACTGCCGTTAGTTTTGCATACGTGGCATGCCACGTGGCAGCTAACTAAGCTATCCATGTCAGCTGCCACGTATGCAAAACTAACGGCAGTTAGTGTCATTTAACAGATTTTGACTTAATTGCATAATTGTAAAAGGTTGAGGGTTTATTTCCACTAAAATAAAAGTTTATGAACTAAATTTCATGCGATAAAACGTTGAGGGTTGAATTCCATTTTGGGCTAAAAGTTGAGGGCTTATTTGGCTATTAAGCCTTTAATTAAATTAGGGATACACTAGATTAGGGGTTAGTTTAGGGTTACCATTTGGTTCACATTAAGGTTAGGGTTAATTATGGTTCATTTAGGGTTTCTATGGTTTTCATTAGGATTTAGCATTTCACGAATTATTTCTCCTCTCTAATTATTTTTAATTTGATTTTTAATTAATTCATGCATTATTAGTTACATTTTAGGATTTTCATGCATATTTTCTTTATTTGCATTTTTTACCTCATATTTTTAAGAAATTACATTTTTACCCCTTTATGTTTCTTTTCTTTTGCAATTATATTATTTTCATCATTTCCATTATAAGTATTTTTTATTTCCTTATTAATTTCATTTTCTTTTATTTTTTTTGATTATTTCCATTTATTTTATTTTGTTTTATTTTTTAAGCCTTGTAGATCATTCATATAATCAAACCTCATAATTTGCTAAGATACACTTAAGGTAATAGTATCCAGTACTTAACTAGACTTCGCAATAACAATCTCTATAGAACAACATTTTTGGACTTATTTTCGTATTACTTGAAGATCGTGTATACTGGCACGTAAATACCATTTAGGGTTGATAGATATATCCATGAAAATACAATTGTTGCACATAAGCTTTTTCACACTTTAAAAAAATAAAAAATGAACTACAAATTATTTGCTATGAAAATTGATTATGAAAAAGCCTATGATAAGCTTCAATGGACATTCATTAAACAATGTCTAATAGCATACAATTTTCCAAAATAATTTATCCACTTGATAATCGAATATATACAAACAACCTTATATCAACTACTTCTTAAAGGATCTCTCTCCCAAAAAATTAAACCTTCAAGAGACATTAGGAACAGTGACCCTATACACCCTTATATCTTCCTTCTATGTTCTAATATTCTAATAAGATCATCAGTGCACTAACAAGAGCTTAATATCTAATAATGGACTAAAGAATCTCGCACTAATCCTCTAATTCCAGCACTAAGCTTTGCTGATAACTGCTTTTTGTTTTCAAAAGCAAAACATCAAAGCTACCAAATTCTATTTACCTGCCTTCAAGCATAATTTATATCCTCCATTCTAAGTATAAATTCTACCAAGAGCTATTTAAACTTTTCACCTAATATAGATATTAACACTAAACAACATTTTTCATCTTTGTTCAATATATAAACAACAATACAACATGAAAAATACCTAGGACTACCTTTCTTCACATATAGGATAAATAGTACCTACTTCCAATACATCATTAACAATTATAGAAACAAACTTAATACATGGTATAATCATTTACTCTTTTACTCAGGAAGATTAACCTTAATAAAATCCACCATCGATGCTATTCCTATCTATGCAATGTTCACTTACTTTCTTCTCCATAGATTTACTAAAGAACTTTGTTAGTATCACTATCATAGGGCTCAATAGGCCCACTACGCTAAGTTTTGTAACGAGTGATCCACAAGCCACATTCATGTAATCTCACAAAATTGGGCCGTGGCACCCTGCAATGTAAGAGCATTTGTGAGAGTAACTGTAACCAACGACTTTATTACATGATGGAACATAACCACTCATAACTCTCACTTTATAGGACGTAACTGTCTACAACATTCATTCTACCCACGATCGCCTATATAAAGGTACAAAGGCAAGAAGAGCAATGTAAGAAAACATCTCTCATATTCTCCAGCTTTGATATTCTTCCTTGACATACTTTACTACTTAAGCATCGGAGAAAGTCCCACTGGGAACAAACCCAGTGGTCTTTATTTTGCATGTTGATCTAAGAAGGAATAAGTTGATCTAATATCAACATGCCGAGCAACCTTTTTGGCATCAACATTTTGGCGCCGTTGTAGGAAAGAAGAAGAAGCCATGTCAAGTTCCTACACACCTAATCCCGAAAATATTCAATTTTCTCTGCCACCATTACAGCCGACTATGGCCACACTATGACTACCTTAACCCTACCTACGATGCTCATCACTTCAACTGACTCGCTTACTCCCGATATCTGGAATTATAACCAACAATACTCACAACCCTTTCATCTATACCAAGGTAATGATTACTGTCACACAAAACACCACCTTACTTCCAGTTGTAGTCTTGTTTCCTAAATTTACGACAGGGATATCATACCTACCTTCCTCATTCCAAGTAATAACTACATACTAATACAACCAACTACTCGCCCAAAACTAAGCTCTAAATGCCAAGTTAGAGCATTATGCCAAACTCGTAACATCTTTGATTGCCCAAAGCCAAGTGTCTAATTAGAATGATTGCCAATAGGTACAAGAGGCTGCTGGTCTTCCACCTGTACTCAACTCACCACAACCAAACATTATTCTACACTGTCAACCTGATCCCATTACAAACCCTGATAATTCAGAGGGGAGAAGAGAAGAGAAGAGAAGAAAGGAGCGTTAACTCTCTAGTAATACCCACCAAAAGTACCAAGGCGGTCCTTAACCGTTTGGAACTGTCTATTCATGAGAGGCTTGATGCCATGTGTGAAGAGTTGAAGGAGCTAAGGAAGGGAAGACAGGAAATTGTCCACTATGTCAGGCAACTCGACAATCCCCTCGTCGAGAAAATTCAAGAAGAAATAGTTCCCCACAATTTTAAAGTCCCCAAAGAAAAATATGATGGCACAGGTGACCCCCAAGATCATATATTATGTTTTGAGGTGACTTTAGACCTTTATGGGACTATTGACGCAGTAAAGTGCAAAACTTTTCCAACCACACTTAAAGGATCAACTAGATCTTGGTTTTATTCATTGCCGACCAACTCAATCACCAGCTTTAACCAACTTAGCAAAATTTTTGTCGGACATTTCTTGGCTAATAAGAAACAAAGAAGAACTTCAACAAGTCTTATGTTAGTTGTTTAATGCCCCAAGGAGAAGTTAAAGGATTACATCCGTAGGTTCACTGCCGCCTATGTCGATGTCAAGGATTCCAATGACAACTTTGCAGTTCAAGCTTCAGAACAGGGGTGCTCAGCGACCATGTGCATTATTTATTATGTGATGAAGAACTAGTAGCCTTACATGATGTACTACAGAGGGCCAACACACTAGCTGAAGTAGAGGAGATCGGGGAAAGGAACCTGAAAAGAGCACATGTAAAATTAGAAAAGAGAACTGACTAGGTAGAGTTTTGGCGATCAAGTAAGGATAAAATGAGCAGTAAATCAGAGATTAGGACAAAATCTCCTCAGAGAAGGTTCCAGTCTTATACTCCTCTAACAACAAGTAGAGAAGCAATACTGAATGCGATTACAAATGAGCCTTATGTCAGAAGACCACAACCGGGGTGACCAAATCCAAATGCCGACAAATCGTAATATTATACCTTTCATAGAGACCACAGACACACAACTGAGGATTGTCAAAAGTTGAAAGATGAAATAGAATTATTGATTAGGAAAGGGTATTTGAGAACTTATGTTAATGACAGGGGAAGCAATTGACAAGATGAGACTAAGGCAGCTGGGAAACGCCCAGTTACAAGGGTAATCACAACAATAATTTGAGCAGAGGAAGATTAGGCAACCTTTGGAAACAAGAGAAGAGCCCATTTAAGGAGTATCATGTCCATTGATGTGTTGCCAAAGAAGCTTAGATTTGAGTGCAATTGGCAGATTATAATTTCAGAGGAAGATGTGGACATCTTAATCTATAATGGCAATGACCCAATTGTGATCTCGGCAGTGATCGGTAATTACCAAGTGGAAAGAATCCTTATAGATGATGGAAGTGCTATGGAGATACTATCCTGGAGTGCCTTTCTGAAGATGGGATTGGATGAGAACCAGTTGAAGCCAACAAGACCAATCTATGGGTTTGCCAACCAACCAATAAAAGTTAAAGGGGTGATTAATCTATAAGAAACTTTGGGGCAAGGAGAACATATTCTGAATTTTATGGTGAGCTTCCTTGCGGTAGACCAGCCATCGGCCTATAATGCAATTTTTGGGCAACCTATAATGAAGTGAACCAGCATGGTTACAGCTGTCTATTGCTTAACCATCAAATTTCCAACTACCACACAAATAGGATATGTAAAGTTTAATCAAACCATGGCAAGAAGATGCCACCTTCATTCCATCCAACTAACCACCGAGGGTGAGCCATCTACCTCTGGGGATATTCTTGCAATATAGTGGTAAAGCCATGAGCCATTACCGTTAGAAGGACTTGACCCTAAAAAGAAACCTATGAAGTTGTTATCAGTGGTGAACCTGATAGAACAACTCGAGTGTGAAGTAGATTATCTGAAGGGCAGAAAAAATCTTTGAGACTTTTACTTCAGATGAATGTTGACATATTTGCCTGGTCAACCTCTGAAATGCCAGGTATAGATCCCTCTGTTATTTGTCACAGCCTAAATGTAGTCCTATGGTAAAACCAGTCAGGCACAAGAAAAGAAAATCCTCAACCGATAAGATCGAAGCTGCGCGGGAAGAGACACAGAAACTACTTAAGACAGGCTACATAAGGGAAGTTAATTACCCTGAATGGTTGTCTAATGTGGTTATAGTGAAAAAGGCTAACGGAAAGTGGAGAATGTGTGTAGATTTTACCGACTTGAACAAAGCATGTTTGAAAGACAATTTTCCATTGCCTGCAATTGATAGACTGGTAGATACATCTACAGGGCATAAGGTGTTAAGCTTCATGAACACATTCTAAGGTTATAACCAGATAATGATGAATCTAGACGACCAAGAGAAAACAGTGTTCATAACTGAGGATGGTATCTATTATTACAAAGTGATGCCCCTTGGATTAAAGAACGCAAGAGCAATATTTCAGAGGTTAGTAAATAAAGTACTCGCTGAATAGATTGGGAGATCAATAGAGGTCTATGTTGATGACATGCCGGCAAAGAGTTTGAGTTTGAAGCAACATATTAGGAATCTGGAGAAAGCATTTTCCACACTGTAAAAATATAAAATGAAGTTGAATCCCAAAAAATGCATATTTGCCGTTGAAGCTGGGAAATTCCTTGGGTTTATGGTTTCTCAAAGAGGGATAGAGGTGAATCCAGAGAAGATTCAAGTGATCCTAGTTATGAAACCCTCGAGCTTGCCAAAAGAAGTTCAAATTCTTAATAAAAGAGTGAATGCATTAGGTAGGTTCATCTTAAAATCTGCTGAAATATGCCTACCTTTCTTTAAAATTCTTAGAAATGCAGCAAAATTCAGATGGGGTGAAGATTGTCAGAAAGCTTTTGAAGAATTAAAGAAATACCTGAGGTCACCACCTCTACTCGCCAGTCCTGATCCCGAAGAGGATCTCTTCTTGTATGTAAATGCATTTGCAGAAACTATTGAAGCTGTGTTGGTCAAGGAGAAAAAAGGAACTCAGTTACCTATATTTTATGTTAATAAAACTTTGAAAGGAGGCCAACCAAACTATAGCCACATAGAGAAGATAGTCTACGCGGTGGTAGTTACTGCTCAAAAGCTGAGGCCTTATTTCCAAAGTCACCACATTATTGTACTAAACAATCATCTGTTGAGAGAAGTTTTGCAAAAACAGAGTACATATGGAAGAATGGTGAAGTGGAGTATTGAGCTGAGTGAATTTACCATAGAATATTGATCCCAAAAAGCCGTCAAAGCTCAAGCCTTAGTAGATTTTGTTGTAGAATGTACATTCACTACCGCTATTGTTGAGATTAACAAGGATGAAACAAGCAGGAATGATTTGGTAAGCCAACAACGGGGATGAACCGAAAAACTGTTGACGGTTCATCAAGCAAAGAAGGTGCCGGAGTTGGGATAATCCTTGTGGGACCAGAGAAAAAAGAATTCCTATATTATATCCGATTTAGATTTCCTATCACTAATAATGCTGCAGAATATAAGGCACTATTAGTGGGAATGGAGCTCGTTAGAAAGATTAAGGTATCTTATTTATTAATATTAACAAACTCACAGCTAGTTGCTAAACAGGTTCTTGGAGAATATAAGGTGAAAGATGTTACTTTACAACAGAATCATAAGATGGTCGTTGAACTTTAGAGACAGTTTGAAAATGTACAATTGTTAAAGATACCCAGAAATGAGAATTCCAGAGCGGACTGGTTTTCTAGAATGATGGCAGGTGAAAACCTTGAAGCAGACGAGATAATGATAGAATATCGGTGTGCTCCTAGATTGCCTAATTCTCAGCAAGTTCTTAAGCTTTCTAATGATGATTGGTGGTCTCCAATCCTACTGTATCTAGAGAATGGTTTGGTTAATATAAGCCGGGAGGAAGAAGCAAAAATCCAAAAAAGAGCCTCCAGATTTGTTATAATCGATGGCAAGGTATACAAGAAATCCTTTTCCTTACCTTTCCTGAAGTGCTTAGGCCCAGGAGAGGCAGAGTATGCTCTAAGAGAAATCCACGTGGGAATATGTGGACAACACTTAGGAGGCAAAGCCCTGGCCTACAAAGCACTGAGACATGGAGTTTACTGGCCCACATTAAAGAAAGATGCTATAGACATGGTGAGGAGATGTGATGCATGTCAAAGGTTCGCTCAAGTGAGTAGGCATCTGCTATAGAATTTAAATAGCATAATTGCACCTTAACCATTCGCCCAATGGGGATTAGACATCCTAGGTCCTTTCCTGTTCGCCAAGGTTAGAAAGAAGTTTGTAATAGTTGCTTATGAATACTTCACTAAGTGGGTAGAGGTAGAAGTAGTGGCGACCATAATCCCAGCAGTGGTAGAAAAGTTCATCTGGCAGAACATCATTTGCAGGTTTGGTCTTCCTCAAACCCTAGTCGTTGACAATGGTCTTCAGTTGGTTGGTAGGAGTTTTCTACCTTCTGTGACAACTTACATATCAAACTTTATCCTGGATCTGTATCACATCCCCAAACAAACAGCCAAGTTGAGTCTACCAATAAGAAAATTATAATAACCCTAAAGAAAAAGTTGGATGACTCAGCTAATGCTTGGGTAGAAGAGTTGCCAGGCATACTTTGGGTGATCCGAACTACATCGCACTTATCCACAGGAGAATCTCCATTTTGTCTCGCGTTTAGGACAGAGGCAGTAATCTCGGTGGAAATTGGGTTCCATACACTTAGGGCTTCCAATACAATCACTAGCGAAAATGAAGCACACCTTAGGGGAAACTTAGATTTACTAGAAGAACTTAGAGAAGAGGCAAGTCTCAAGGCCGCTGCCAGACAACAACGTGTCGTCCAATACTATAACAAAAGAGTTGACAATAGAACTTACAAAGTAAATGACTTGGTCTTACGTAACTGTGAGGCGTGCAAACCTGCTGGCAAAAGGAAGAAGCTATCTCCCAATTAGGAAGGCCCGTATCATATTCTAAAGGTACTTGGCGAGGGGCATACAAACTTACCCATCTTGATGGCACTGAGGTCCCAAGGACTTGGAATGCAAAACACTTGAAGAAATACTATGTTTAAGTTCCCAGTTCGGCATCTACCAATGTAGCCACACGATTAGGCGATCAATGGAAAATCATTTGATATCATTTGCTTAAGTCCCCAGTTCGGGATCTACTAATGAAACCCTAAATTTGGGCGATTAGTATGAAATCGTTCGTTTTAATGATATTTACTTAAGACTCCCAACTCGGGATAATATGACCTTATTATCTACTGGTGAACAAGGTATCAGTGATCTCCTTAATAAATCAGATAAGTAAGAAAATATAACTATTGCTAGGAAAGTAAAAGTTCAATTACAAATAACCAAAAGTTTCTTTGCAAATAACAAAAATTCAAAAGTACATGATAACTTAAGAGCCAAGCTCAACACTACTCTCATCACCACCGTCATCGATCACTACAAGCTAATCAGTGGCTCCTTGATTTATGAGTGTCCCGTGGTTGTCACCAACCGAAGGATCTAATGCAGGTACAGGCTCAATTGTTTGAAGGTCCTCATTGATAGCTGGAGTAGGGGCATTCTCATCTTCATCAACTCCTTCAAGCAAGTCAAAGTTGATATCATCCAAATCTAGATCCGGGTATTTCTGCTTTATCATAAATAAAGCAATATGATAAAGTAAATCGCCGGTAGATCATGCCATAATGATGAGCATCACTCACCAAGCTCTCTTGCGCCTTTTCCATCATTTTAGCTACAGCCTCCTCAATGTGCTGACTTTGTCCAGCCAGTTGACCTTCAAGGTTAGCCACCTTCTTTTCTAAAGCAGTACTCTTTGATTGCTGGGTGGCGACCCGAGTCTACAACTCCGAACAATGCATTGAAGTACTCCGTTCATGCTTTCGCCTAATGACAAGAGTTAAGCCTTAACTACATTGCTTTCCTCCAGACCTGCATTCCTTTCCTCTTCAGCCTTCCTTCACCTCTCTTCGGTGGCCACCCTTGCCCAGCCAGCCTCATCTCTCTCATGACTCACCGCTTCCAAGGTGTTCCTAGTATCTTGCCCATGGTGGGCAAAATAGTACGAAATAGCAGTGACACGAGCCAGAAACTGGAAACAAAAAAAGCATGTACTTAGAAAATATTTCATTTAAAATTACATGATATAAAAGAAGATAGTGTCTAACTTGAGCAATAAAAACCTGGGGGCTCTCCAAATTCTCCAAAATCCCATAACCCAGAAAATATTGGCAATCGTGTACAAGAATGAATGCCCTAAAGAAGTCCAAGGCATACCGACTGTTGGTGATGATGTTGCTGCTAAAGGAAGAATTGGGCACAAGAAAGTTCCTGATCTGCTCTATGTCAACGCTCTATCTGAAGGGAGGTATGTTCAGAACCTCACCGTCGAGTTCAGTAGGTAGATCTAAACGCCGCCTAGAAGACCTACGTTCATCTTGACTCGATGGGCGAACAGGGGCTCTCTTCTGGCTAACTAATTCTACCCGTGGACAGTCTTGGGAATCTGAGGATGTTTGTTTCGGTAAGGCTCTTATTGGAGCTGGAGGAGTCAAATTTGAAAAAAAATTTCTGAGTAGGAGGAGATTGCGATCTAGCTGAGGCTCTTCCTCTGCCACGCCTCTGGTCGTTCTGACAGAAGGCCCGTGTGTCTAGGGGCGTGAGGAATCCCTTCCTAGGCTGCTTCCCTTAGACAAGCTATATTTATCCCTTACATCATCCTACCTGAAAGTATAGGCATTTTTGTACATAAACTTAACTTCTCAGCTAATCAAATCTATTTAGATTATTAGAACCTAAAGGCTCATGATATTGATCACTAGAGCTTTCTTTGCCTATCTCAAGTTGTGCCCTTTTAGACCTAGCTCGCCTATTCTCTGCAGTTAGGATCGTCAAACTTGGAGCATGAAGCTCAATGAGCTCTAGCCAATACAACTCTAGTGCCCTTCTATCTTTAACCACAAAATAATTAATGGTGATCCCCTCAAATTTAGTTTTATGTACTTGTTCAACCCTAGTTAACTCAAAAGAATAATTCATTGTGGTGTTTGCCACTCACCATTCCAAATTAACGCCAAAATTTCTCTTCCTTAGACAAACGAAATGATCCTTCCATCCCTTTAGATTAGAAGGTAAACCTACAACAACCTAATGATCGGCTCTCGCCTAGAAATGATAAAAACTGGAGTTCGATGAAGTCCTTATCATATAAAATGATTTGAACGAGAGAGGTAGGCTCAATACTATTATCCCTACATGCTATATAAAATGCCACTAGTACACTCCAGGCAATCGGGGTCAATTGAGAAGAGGCGATGTCATATTCATTAATAACATCAACAAAAAAACGTTTTAAGGGAAACCTTAAGCCATTATCTAAGGAAGCACAATGGAAATGGGCCTCCATATATCCATCTATTGTACCTACTGTGCTAATCTACTGCCTCTGGCCGGAATCCTAACGACGATTTCTTTAAAAGAATAGTGAGGCTTGATTTTACTAAGCCTCACGTTAATAAGGTCATTATCAGCCAATCATCAGCCTCTAATCCTAACTGAAGACAAGTTCTTCGTAGACATTCTTGACAAAATAGAAACTAACAAGTGAAAAGGAACAAAGACTTTCTGAAGCTTGAAATGGTGGAAAGAACGACTGAGAAAAACCGACAAAAAACTTGCAAGAACTTCGTACCACTGAAGTAATTATCGTAGAAATTTAACACAAAAGCCGGTTTATATAAAGGAAGGGAGAGAATACCAAGAGGTTTGGCCAACTGGCAAACCGATATTCATTAAATGTGTGAACAGCTACTTACAACTATAACTAACATTCCAATCAAGGTTTACATGCAGATGTACAGGAGTCTAAAGGCACGGTTACCTGACATACCACTAAAAGAGTGACACGTGGAAACCCATTATTATTCTATGTCATTTGATGTAAAAAACAATTAATTTAGGGTACAGCTCAAGCTACGAATCAAAAAACAAAAGTAATTTTAGAAATTTGAAATTCCCACCCATTTATCTTGTGGTATAGGCAACTGGAACAGTCCAGCATTTAGAAGGCGACCACAAAATCTAATGGTGACCACTAATCACTTTGTAATTAGTGCTCGCCAAGAGGCATTATGTTAGTATCACTATCATAGGCCCAATAGGCCCACCACGCCGAGCTTTGTAACAAGTGATTCATGAGCCACATTTATGTAGTCTCACAAAATTGGACCGTGACACCCTGTAACGTAAGAGCATTTGTGGGTGTAATTGTAATCGCCGACTTCATTACATGATGGAACATAACCGCTCATAACTTTCACTTAATAGGACGTAATTGTCTACAACATTCATTATACCTATGATAGCCTATATAAAGGTACAGAGGCAAGAAGAACAAGGTAAGAAAACATACTCTCATCTTCTCCAGCTTTGATATTCTTCCTTGAAATACTTTAGTGACTTAAGCATCGGAGAAAGTCCCATTGGGAACAACCTAGTGGTTTTTATTTTGCAGGTTGATCCGAGGAGGAACAAGTTAATCCAATATCAACAAGCCTAGCAACCTTTTCGGCATCAACAAACTTGAATCAATATAAAAAACATTCTTATAGAATTCAACTTCCACTTAAAAAAAATCACTATAAAATGGACTATTACATATTTGCCGCTTCAATATTAAGGTTTGGGCACAAAATCTCTTCCATTTTTAACAAAGCTTCACTTTCAAAAATTATTTGGAAAATTCTAAAGAAACCTTAGGATTTGTGGGCTCAACTACTCAAGCATAAACATTTCCCAAACACACAAATATTAAAAGCATTGACAAAACCTTCAAACTTTGCCATTTGGAAAGGGATTGTCAAATGCATACCTATAATTTGATAACTCTATGAAAACAAAGTTATTTTCATGCTTAATTTCTTAATTATTGCTTAATCCCCTTATGAAATTGTGAGACCTGATTCTATTGTACTATACAGAATATTTTGTAATTATTTATATAGTGAAATTAAATAAATATTAAATGTGAGCCCCACTTTAAATCTTATGGTTTTATTGGACTTATGACTGATATTATAGTGTACTGAAGGTGAAATAAATATTAAATAATTATTTGGAGGCATAGAAATAATTTTTATGTCATTTGGAGTTATTTTAAGAATTTTGGAAAACAAATTGGAAAATGACGGTTACGTCCTGAGGGCATTTTCGTAAATTACGCCCATATCAAAATGATTTGGGACAAAGTAAAAATATCATGATAATCTACATAAAAAGTAAAAGATCATAGTGCCAAAAGATTGATTGAAAAAGGTGGTTTAATTGGAAAATTTTCACCAGCGGTTCGTAAGGGGTAAAATCACAATTTCTCCTTATCGATGCATCGCGCGGCAATGAAACCACTTCCATTCATTAAGGTATGTTAAATGTGATTTATTGGTGCTAGAAATATAATTTTTGGAGTTCATTTGCACGGTTTTTACAAAATTAGAAGCTTAATGGCAAAACCGTTAATACTTTAAGTAACTAGGGGCAAAATCATAATTAGCCCATCTCTAGAAATTTCTGCACAACTCAGCAGAATTTTAGCTGACACTATTCATCATCCCTTACCAGCCTTCACACGACACAAAGAGAAAGAAAAACAGAAAAAGAAAGAAAAAGAAAAATAAACCAAGAAAACCTAAGGAAAACTACAAAATCTCACCATAATCCTTTAGAGAAAATTAATCCCCATCAATTCCTCTCTTCATCGGTGCCCATATCTCATCATAAGAGGAAGAAAACAAGAAGAAAAAAGGGGCAAGAGAGGTTCGGCCAAGGTGAGAAAGTGTCAAAAATTTGGTGTTTTCTTTTGATTCAAAGTTGTATTCTTGTTAATTCAAAGGTGTTGATTTTATTCATGACATTGGAATTGCATAAATTTAGCTCAATAAAAATCTGTCATTTTTTGTGGGTTTTGGTGTGCTTGAGATCTCATAGAAAACATGCATTTTCTTGCATGAAAATGGTAGGAAATGAAAGCTTGAAATGGATTAACAAAGCTTGAAACATTAGATTTTGGAAAAAGATTGAAAATAAAAAATAGCACCAAATGGGGGTTTCGGCCATGGCATTTTTGGGCATGAATTCATGCTGCATTTTATGGTTTGATGGTATAAAATGACTATAGAAATCGGAAGAGGAAGACTGGTGAAATCAGGTTTGAAAAAGGAGATAAAATGGGAAAGTTTAGTTTTAGTACCGGTATAAATTGTATTGGTTGTACATGTGCTATATCTTTAGTGGTTGCATTTTATGAAAGTTAATGACTTAAAATTAAGAGGACAATTAATGATAATTTTTTATATAATTATCTTGCAGCTGGGATTTACGGTTTTCAGTTGGTGCTACCGAACGACTTGGTATCGCTAGACAGGTAAGGGAGAAGTGTGTGAGTTGTAAGGATATGATGAATTCCAAGGTTTATCAAGTATAATTTTATGAAATTATTGGAAGCTTGAATTGCTTTGAAAATCATGCAAATTGTGGTTGAAAGCTAGTTTTATATACTGTAATTTTCGTGCAGGAGGTTAGAAATTCACAGCCGTTATGCTGCCGAAAAATTATACAAATTATTCTAAAATATCATAAAATATTTTAGATGCATGATTTGAATAAAATGTGAATTTTGGAAATTATTTCCATAAATTTTCCATAACTTGGAAATTTGTTGAAAAATGATTAAATAAAATATTCATGTTTTTTATTTTAATTAAAGTGAGAATAAAAATATATTCTTTATAATATTAATTAGTCAAAAAGAATATTATTGAGATTTCTCACTAAAAACATGAATATTTATCGACTGCTATCACTGTGTTGGATATATGAAATTAATACCTTTTTGGAATATTTATTTAAATAAATGATTAAAGTTATTAAAATTCCTTAAAGGTATTTATGTGGAAAAATAAATGAGTTTTGAGACTTTAGGCCCCAGTTTCATGCTCACTGCTTACTGTACTATCACGTGACTGATTGACCCGTCAAGTCATCAGTAGTCTCGAAGTCACCTGGCAAGTGTACACCGAGGACGCCCTATAGACTATGGCCATAGATCTAACTGTATACTGTTACTGGGTCCCTTAGGGGATGATTATAGTATGATATGATTTAGGGTGATGCTTAGTCTCAACCTACTAATTACTGTTTATAGAAATGGATTTTATTGAATACTGTTTATTGTACTATACTGTACTGAAGAAAACTGATTACTGAACTGTATCGTACTGATTACTGTTTACTGAATTGTACTGAGAACTACTGTTTATTGGAAAAGAATATTATGAAAATTATTTCTAAAATTAGAAATAATTGTTGAGCTATTTATCCAATGATTTTTGGATATTTATAAACTACTATATTGAAAATGATTGTTAACTGTTTCTACAGTTTTATACCTATTGTTTACTGTACTGTTTTGCTACTGAACTGACACGTGTTTTGAACTATTACTGAAGTAATGAAAATTAAATGGTTTATTCCATTTATATTTATGGAAAAATGAGTATTAAATTGTTTTATCATAACAATTTATAAGTTACTCCCTATAGTCGCTCTGGGTTTTCAAGACAAGACAGTATTTCAAAATACCTTCCATGCTCCATCTAGATTTCCCGATCGATTATAGTATCCTTCCTTTTACTGTGCTTAGTACACCGATAGGAAAATAAATATTTTCTTGTATATAGATTTCATTATATCAAGCTGGCATACGACTCCTTTACTGAGCACGTTATCGCTCACCCCTTTATTCCACTCCACAAGTTATTATATCAGGTTAAGAGACGTACCATCTTGAGTTATCAGCTGCTATATCGGTTACCCGAGTCAGCAGATATACGATATTAGAGGTATATTATTTTTTTATATATTCAGAAATTATGTACAGTACTACTGTAAGTTTGCGTAGAATACAGGGGATGTAATATATGAAAAGGAATAATGAAATGTTCATATTCTGAAATTGTATGTTAAATGATATTTACTGTTTATTTACTGTAACTGTTAAGTGATTAAGGCATCGTAGACAGCCCAACCAATAAATGTGCATAAAAATGAGCAATTACTGTGTATTTAGACTGTTACAGAAATTTGTTAATTATCCCACTAATTTGTTGAATTTCCTATGGTCATTTTGGTGGCAATTGGACTAAAAAAGAGTAAGAAAAGAGACAAACTCACTAGAAGACAAAAGGAGAATGGCAATTCATCCCGTAATGCACATCATTTTTTTCATCCACCTAGCACCCTACATGACATCATTTCTTGCATTTCTTGGAGGCCAAGACGTGGACCTTATGAAGGAAACATGCCAACGCATGGTGGACACATGCCTTTACTAACTAGGATGCACACTTGTACAAGAAGATAAATAGAATGTGTTAGAAGAGATGAGGTGTCCTTTGCTTGACTTGGAGGCTTGGATAACATGGAAATATCTCCCACAAGTGGAAAATCAAGTGAAGACAAGTGGCATGGGGTGCCAACTCATCTACCTAATCTAATTACCCTTATACCCCTAGTTTAAGTGACTATTTGAGAAACATTTTGAGCACTTTCTAAGGGGTCGGCTGCTGGGGTAAGAATACGTTTCTTTTTATGTTCTTTTAATGTTCATTCAGTAGCTTGGAGCAGCCCCATTTCACTTGTTCAAATTCCTTTACATTTGCTTTGTTATTTCACTTGTTTTCTTAAAGTTTTCTAGCAAACTTTGAATTTTCTTTTAAGTATTCTTTTAAACTATGATGTCACTTTCTTTTTCCAGCAATGAAGTCGTCTTTTCTTACCTTTTTCTTTGCCTTTTTTGGTTGTGATAAGCTTAAAGAGCATGGGAAACTAAAGAGGTTGAAAAACTACCTCAATAGTTCTTGTGCTTAGGCTTAATCCACATTTCCTCTCTTTGATTTTCTTTACTGCTGTGTTGATTTTGAGCGGCTGTTTGGGTATTTTGCTAATGTTTTGGAGGTTTATTTTCATCTTTAAAAAACATTTAAGAAGGTTTTAAGTTGATAAAGTGGTTTGCAAAGTAGAAAATTCACTAGGTTCTTTGTAGTTCTTCATTTAGGATTTTTCTTTGACATTTTAGTGCATTTTCCTTATCAGTAAAACCGGTTCTGCCTTCACCATTTTAGCTACCATTTTAACATACTTTAAGTCATGTTCATGCATTTTTTATTCATCTTACGTTCATACATTCATTAGATAATTTTTAGATAAGGTTAGATTAAGTTTTTATAGCGTTTTAGATAGCTTTTGCGTTTTTATACGTAGGAGTCCTTTGTTGAGTCTGTCCATATTTGTTTAGCTTTTATTTCGTTAATATTTATGTCTCATTTCATTACTTTAAGGCTGTGCTTGGTACAGCTGAAAATTGGAAGGAAAGAAAATAGTGTAAGGAAAACTGGAAAGAAAATAAAATTTAATATCGTTTGGTAGAACAGAAAATAGAACAGAAAGAAAAGGGGAGGGAAATATGTTTTCCGTCCTGCTCATTAATATTTTCCGTCCAATTTGGGCAGATGAGAAGAAAGAAAGTGGAGTCATCGGTAGTAAGTTATGTAAAATTATAAAATTACCCTTTAATAATTTTAAAATCCAAATTTTGTTTTCATCCACACGATTCATTTTCTTCTACCGCATCCACCTTTCTCTCTTCTCTGTCACCGACGTCCCTCTCCTCTCTATCGCCGACGTTTCTCTCCTCTCTATCGCCGACGTCTCTCTCCTCTCTGTCACCGACGTCTCTTTCTTTTCTGTTGCTGACGCCTCTCTTCTGTGTTGCGGACGTCTCTCTCTTCATTGTTGTCGACATTGGGCCACCGTTAGGTCATCGTTCTTCACTTTTGGGTAATTATCTACTCCATTATTTCACCTTTTTCTTTTATATATTGAGTTTTTCAATTTGTATTTTTAGATTCTGGTATTCTTTATTTTTTCTTTCAAATACAGCTTAATTTCTTTTATAAATAGAGAATTTATGTAGGACTGAATTATTATTTTGTAGGATACATAAATCTTTAGATTCCATGTGGGTTGGGGAGGGTGAGATTATTTGTTGATGTGGTTTGAGGTATTGGCATAGGAGCGGTATGCTATATTCTTGTTGTATTTCTCGCACAACCTGTCTTCCTCTTGGGCAATTTCATTCTTATCTTTTATCTTTCTGAAAATTGTTATTGTTAGACTTTATGCGAGCTTGATTAGAGCGGAAGGATCCCAAAAAGCTGAGTAAAAGTTCATTTATTCTCCCTTCAGATAAGGATCTCTTCCTCTGCAACCTCATATTTTAGGTAGCATACATTGGCAGAACTTGTTGCATAGCTTGTCACTGTTTGCAGCTATTTGAATTCTAAGCTTTAGGATCAATGTAAGATGACCCTTACAACCGAAACTGCTGAATGTAGTGGTAAGTGAAGGAAATTCTGGATTACAGCCAAGTGGAGTAGTCTTCCAAGAAAACTACGATTATAGTACTAGACAAGTAGACATTAGGAAGGAAAGATTGCCTAGTGGTACTTTCCATTGCTTTTCATGATCATTAAAAAACAGATAAAGAACAAATTTGCCATACTTAGTAACAGTACTTTTAGAATATTAATTCCTTTGTGTTGGAAATTTGCCATACTTAGTAGCCGGGCCCTCAACTTTTAAAAATACATCCTCGACTTGATAAGCCAATAAGAGCTGAAGAAAATAAAAATATAAAACCCTGATGATAAGCTATGGAGCTTGTTGCTACAGAATGACAAAGCTGCTTTGCTGTCTTTAAAACTTGTCAGTAAGTTTTTCCTTAGAACTTTTTTTTTCATGAGAAGTTGGAATATATGGATGATTTTGCTTTTGCATAACCCTTTTTATATGTTTTAGAGCAATCGTATCATCCTGTTAGCTTGTGAGGTTAGATTAACATATATAGCACATAGGATTTTAATTTAAGTTTCTAAAGAGGGGATTGATAGAGGAAGTGAACTTGAAAAAGCTGCCCAATTGAAGAGTTTCGGATGGGATTTTCAGATTCGGACAATCCATTGATAATAAATCTGATAACGAAACCATACCCTGTTTTCATGGGATTTTCAGAGTGCAAACTTAGGCGCTGCACTTTGCAACCAACCCTGTTTCTCACGATCATAGAAGAGCCAACCCCGTTTCTCATAATTCTCTTCAGGAGACCATGAAATTCTTTAAGCTTTTGCTATGAGCAGCAAAAGAAGAGTTTCGGACAGGATTTTTAGAGTACAAATTCATGGACAGATGTGCATCTGATAACGAAACCATACCAACGAGCTTAGGCGTCGCCCTCTACAACCAACCCCTGTTTCTCATAATTTTCTTCAGGAGACCATGCAATTTGATTGTGCCAAAACAGATTTTGAAATTTTGACTGATAGGTGTTAACAGTTGTTAGCATTGAAAATATTGTTACCAATAAAGCTTCTATGAGCTTGTGATTGTATTGTAGGAGTTTACTAGTAATCTTGATCGATGCTCTTAGTTGTAGTTCTATGTGAGCATAAATTAATTGTTTTATCTGTGATTTGATATGCTTGTGCTTGTGATATATTTGTAAAACATCTAAATTGCCAAGGTATCTCCGTGTATTATCTTTGTGAAGGCTGTTGCTGCCTTTCTTGTTGGGTCACATTGATAATGGTTCCAGTAGTTGCCTAGCTTTCTTGCTACTCTGCTTGTGGGCTGTTCCTGCCCTTCCTGCAGGGTCACATCAGTTTTGGACTTTTGATACCAGCAGTGTTGGTATGCACACGATATAGAAATATTTTGTTTGGTTTTCATTAAATAGGGCCTTGGTTTATGGATTCATAACGTTTTGCACTGGCACTAATAAAGGTGCAATTTTCTTTGTATATGAAGTTTCTTGAGCTTGAAGGGTTGATTTAAATATTTTGTTAGTGTAGCATTCAATGAATATATAGCTTCAGAGAGAACAAGAATTAAAATTTTCCATCTTTCCAATTTTCCCTCCCTTCAATTTTCTTTCTTTTCATTTTTCTTTCCAGTCTACCAAGCAAAGCCTTAGTCAATGACATTGCTTTTTATATAACTAGGAAAAGGAAATTTAAATTTTACCTATGATAAGAAACTATTTTATACAAGTAAAAAGAACAGTTTACTTGCTATGTTAATCAAGTGTATGCAATTTGATCAAAAAAGATATAATATGTTAATCAAGCAGACTATTTATTTGTGATGGTCAATATATACATTGAAGACTTCTAACATGCAAGCCTATTCATTTCTAGCAAACTATATATGAACAATAACAATTGGATGTAGAAATATCAAAAGCCACTTTTATGTTTTGTTAGTTCACTGACTTGTAATTAAGAATATGGATGGTTAATGCTTCACATTTGTTAGTTAACAATTTCTAAGACACAGGTTGCAGGTTGTTCATATGTTATATAGTTTCTGATAAATGGCATATGATCTTCCCTATCCTAATATCTTCCCTTTGATAACAAGAAAAAGTCATAATTTTGAATAGGCATAATTTGAAAGAAGAGAGCCGTGGCTTATTCTAGTTTGTTAGTAAAAAGGACAACTTGTGATGTGCAGAAAGAGATTTTTTCAATTTCTTGTCATATCTTTGACTGTTTCTTCTAGTTTTGATGTATCCCTACTGTTAGCTTCACTCTTTTTTAACTTTAACCATGACTACTTCACTCTTTTTTTTTCACGTACAATTCTCACCCATCCATCTCTTTGCACAATCTAGCAAGTTGTCTCACATGTGGCAACCACATTACCAGCCATCTGCGTTGGGACAATACCCTGACCTGTCGCAGCACTTTCAGCTTCCAAAACATTGAGATAGCCAGCTAGAACTGTTCTTAAATGCATCTACTCAAAGAATAAAAGATGCAGAATGACTTTGAGTGGCACTCTTTCATTTTGTGAAGCATGGGCACAAGCATCACCAGAGAGCTTCTGGTAGTTGATGATGTTGCAGAGTTCTTCCTTCTCTCTGTCAGAAAACCATGGGTGCGCCTTGAAAATTTTTTGTAATCTTTATTGCCAGTTAATCTTCTATGGCTTAACTTAAGACATATGGTGATTTTTGATCTACTTATTTTGATATTTGTTTAAAATGGTTTAGTGCTGGATTGTTTGTTCTTACTTCCAAAGTGGATATAAAGTCATTTTGATTAAGTAGACCAATGCTATAAAATTGTTTTTTTTTCTTATTTCTGATTTATCGATTTGGAACAAGTGCCTTTGAAGTACTAAAAGCATTGTGAAATATCTGATCACAACTTTGTAGGCTTGTTGTTTGGTTGGAGATAGTGGCCTACTTTTCATGGCTTATTGCTAGTTCAAAATTAATTTTTTCTCTTTTGAATACAAGTTCATAAATAAACTATCTCAACAGAAAAATGGGATCTTCATTTGACACATGTTCGTAGCAGTTAATTCATTATTTACACTATGTTTTGGAAATGGTCTTATTAGAATTAGGCATTGTCATGGTTAAGCATTTGACATCTATCAATTTATTAATTTTGTATTTGGCATCAAATTACATGTACAAAAATGTTCTTATGTGCATGAGAATTGTAGCATTACTTTTATGTAGACTAAGCTTTAATATTTGCATAAGAGGTAAGATGGTAAAATTATTAGTAATTATAAATAAATAACCATTAAATAATTAATATTAATTAATTGATCATTAATCATAAATTAGTATAAAAATCAATTATTTAAAATTTAATTTACTATCTATGATTAATATTTAATTAAATAATCATTAATAATTAATTAATCATTAATTAATAGTAAAATAATAATTAATTTAATTAATAATTAATTATCATAAATTAATTATTTAATGATTTATTTATTTATAATTAAAAATCAATTATCATGAATTAATTACTAATGAATTATTTTCACTAGATTTTGTTTTTAAAAAATATCTCATTGAAAATGAAAAATCAATTTCCAAAAAAATGAAAAAAAAAAACCAATTACACTTGATAAATATTTATATAAGGGTAGGATGGTAAAATCATTTTATTTTTAATTTTCTTTCCTCTCATTTTTTCACTCTACCAAGCAATAAGAGGAAAGAAATATACTTTCCATTCATTTTTTCATCTTTCATACCAAGCACACCTAAGGAAAAAAATGAAAGTTTTCCATCTTTCCAATTTTCCCTCCCTCCAATTTTCTTTCTTTCCATTTTTCTTTTCACTCTACCAAGCAAAGCCTAAAAGTCATATTAGGGTCATGCATTAGTATAGGTTATGTAAATCAAGTGTTTGATTTAAATAGCATGGCATTTTCTTTTTATATTCATTGTATTTTCCGTTTCAGCTTAAGCTTGCATTAGCATTACTTTTAGGGTTTAGGGTAAATAAAATAAGATATGTGCAATTATCTTAATTCTATTTATAGAGTCAAAAAATTTTATTGGCGGTGTATTGAATAATTATCCTTAAAAAAATGTCGAAACTTATTAATACAAGTTCAAATCCTATATATTTTATCAATTAACAAAGTATTTAATTTATCAACTTAAATTTTCTTATTTAATCATTTAATTAAAAATTTTCACAAATTTGATTTCAAAATTTAACTTAGATCTTAGCTAACAAACAAAACTCCAATTAAACTCAAGCATTATATTTGGCCAAAAAAATCTGAAGCATTATATTTTTAATTAAAAATTTATGAATTTAAACTTAAATTTTCATAAATAAAAAATAAAGTTCTATCGAACTTAATTACCGAACTGATCTTGGTTTTATGAAACGATTGTGACATTTAAAAATTGTTTTAAGAAAATTATTATCATCCAAAGTGATTTATGCTCTGTAATTGCTATTATTTTATGCATTTAAAATCTATGAATTTTTTAATTATGACAAAAATAAAATAATTAAATGACCTCGATGGTCTCGTTAATTGTGTTGATTAGACAACACTATGCGCTTATAAACAATACGTAACTTTAACTCACAGTCCAAATCTCTTGAAGAATAAACATTTCAGCTGAACTAATTTGTTATCGCCACATCAGCAACATTCTTCCGTTCCATGTGAGAAACATGCACCAAAGTTTTCCTCACCCATGCAAACGCAAAGCTGGATCGTAAAACTGCCAGGCTGGCAACCGTTAAAAATTGAGAATCCAACGTGAGGATCCGCTGGCCTTTATTCTCCGAAACCCAAGAATTTTTTTAATTCAACGGCTGAGATCTTTTCCCACTCTTCCCAGGACACTGTTATTGTTTATACCCAAAATCACTCTCCCTTTTCTTTCTCATTCTTCTTTGGTTCACCGAGGAAAAAAAAAAACAGAGCAGAAACTTCCAAAAAAACCACCGTAACACTCAGCTCAGTTCTTGTTTTGTGGTGCTCTTTACATTGAGAAGCTTCGTCAGTTTGGCTTAGATTCAACCCACATTGTCTTCGGTTGGTATTTTTTTTCTCTGTTTCTGCTTCTTTTTTTATTTGCTTATTTGGGTCTTTGGTTTCTCATCTTTAGATCTGGGGTAAGTTGTTTTCTTTATTATTTTTTTTCCCTGAATTGTTGGGTTTCATTGATGGTTCTGTTAAGTACATTGTGTGTTCTGCTGTTTGGGTTCTGAGAAATCAGGGTTCTGGGAACAGAGTTGAATCTAGGATTCATTCATGGTGTGGAAGTGATTGGTTTACTACATTTTGTGTGGCTCTTTTTTTTCGCCTGCAATTTTCTGTTTGATGGCTGAGAAAGGATGTAAACGAAAAAACAATGACTCAAAAGAAAAAAAAATATTAGTATTTTAACATTTGAACAATTTCATTAATTAGTGGATCCTCCCTGTGGGAATCTGATTCCTACGATTATTCACGAGCGGCGAAACGTATTGTGGAAATGGGAATGTTGACTTGCCTATAACTTATGGGAAGAATATATTCATCCTCTTTCTTTTTGTTGATTCTTTTTTGAACAAAATTCAATAATTTATTAATCCTTTGCTATGCCGTGGTTTCTTTATGCAGTTGCCAACATGGTTGCACGGGAATTCACCGTTGATTTGAATAAGCCCCTAGTCTTCCAGGTACCAAAATTTATATATTCATATTTTTTATTTTGGTTTTATCTTTTTGGACCAGCATATTAGTTTGTAATTGGTTTTCAATTCTCGTAATCGGTTTCTTATGTGATTAAAAGAGTGTGAGATATTGATCCGTTTTTGAATTTTTATTTTTTAAGTGGATCCTGTTATTTTGTTGTTTATTTCCTTGAGTTGATTTCTTGGTGGTGTGAATTACGCTCACTTCATTACAACGTCTTTTTTAATTCATTGCTTGACTTTCTTTGGCTTCTCGCTTTTGCTCCCTTGTTCCATTTTAAATCCTCGAGGAGATCCTCTTAAGATAATTAGGGGTGGTTATATCTAACTTCAATTATAGATTATAGATTTTGACTGTTTAAAGATCTATGACAGGTTGGTCACCTTGGAGAAAATTATCAGGAGTGGGTTCACCAGCCTATTGTGAGCAAGGAAGGTCCTAGATTTTTTGAGAGTGATTTTTGGGAGGTATTTACAAACATTTTGAAAATATTTTAATGAGTGCTTAGGCAATTTGTCACAAGAACATGCTAATGCTTCTTGTTTTACCTGAAACAGTTCTTGACCCGCACTGTCTGGTGGGCAATTCCAACTATATGGCTGCCTGTTGTATGCTGGTGCATCTCAATGTCTTTACGTATGGGGCATACACTTCCCCAAATAGCTGTAATGGTTGGTTTCGGCATTTTCTTGTGGACATTTCTGGAATACATTTTGCACCGTTTCCTTTTCCACATTGAAACTAAGAGTTACTGGTTAGTTCTTTCTCAACTGGGTTCATGACTCTTGCACACACACACACATGCAGAGTACCCCTATTTTACTTTTGTATGATCACTTTTAATCTGATTTCTGTGTATGTTACCCTTTAGAAGGTGCTAGAATGATGTAATAATTCGTTGAGAACTTTCATATAGGGGAAACACCATACACTATCTTCTTCATGGCTGCCACCACAAGCACCCTATGGATGGGCTACGACTTGTTTTTCCACCTGCTGCTGCTGCTGTACTATGCATACCAGTATGTATATTTTGTTTCAATTCTTGTTCTTTCATATATTACATAATGCTTGCTAGGCCTAATTCAAGTAGATGAATTCTGGGCTCTGAAAGTATTTTATGTGTGTAATGGTCCTGTTATTCCTGATACTGTCATTCTAAAATCCTTTTAAACCTCTAACTCTGAACTGTGAAAGTTCAGCTCAAAAGCATTTTGTTATTTTTGAATTACTCTAATTCCTTACTTTGCACTGACCGTTTATTTTTGCTGCCTCTTTACCAGTTTTGGAACCTGGTTAAGCTCTTAGCCACTCCTTCCACTACTCCTGCTTTGTTTGGAGGAGGTTTGCTTGGGTATGTTATGTATGATGTCACCCATTACTACCTACACCATGGTCAGCCCACTAAACAAGTTCCTAAAAGCCTTAAGGTAAGATACTTGTGCTTTTACTGGTTGTAATCTTCAGGTAACTTTTCTTGCTAGTTTAACACTCTCATTATCCAGAGTGGGTTCTCACAACAAATTTTCAGTTCCACTGACTAACAAAAGCAGATTTTAAATCTCATCAAAATGATAGTAGCAGAATAACTAAACCTCAAAAGTTCGTTGTCTTTAGCAAAGAAGCCTTGTGCGAGGGGTTATGTGGCTTGATTTGACCATGTTTATTGCAGAAATATCACTTGAACCATCACTTTAGGATTCAAAACAAGGGCTTTGGGATCACTTCAGCTTTCTGGGACAGAGTTTTTGGAACCCTTCCTCAATCGAAACCGGCTGGGAAGACTAGATAATTTATTTGGCAAGTAAAGTAGCAAACATTGATCGGTTACAACCTGTGAGGCCTAGGTCCGCCTCCGGGTCGAGGCAAGTTTAAACAATTTTTTCTTGTGCTTCTATTTATTTGGTACTATGTTGGTCTTGTGGGATTAGCATCTGATTTCATGGATGGTCTCCTATCTATATATTGAGTTCTGTATTGTAAATGAATTAATCGCATCTTGTTCCCATTGTTTTCAATTGTGTATGGATCGGAGCTTCCACAAAACAAAATTTCTTACTTTTCACTTTGAATTTCCTAGTTAGTGTGTAGGAAGATGATTGTATTGTTGAAAATCAAAATCATTTCTCCTATATCTATATTTCATAAAGGCTACCAATGGTTGGTTATATTCATGATTGAGCAAAAGCGGCAGGTATGTATGGTTTGGTGGAACAGATTCTACTGATGGAGTGGCCATTGTAATTAAAATGATGAAGTAAGACTGACACAGACTAAATAGTTAAAAGTTTTTTTTTTATTGGACTATTATCTAATCGACCAACTCATTGACACTCCTCCTTTGTCTCTTCAATTTTTTTTTTTACCATTTTGTTTTTTATTTCAATTTTTTTACTTTTTAAATTTTTTTTATTACTTTTTTTGGTGAAGATGATTTTTCTCTCTTTTTTAATTTATTAGAGATGTTCACCTGGCACTCTTGGTTTTCTATTTATTTTTCTCTTTTCTTTTTATTTCGTTTTTCTTTTTGCCTTTTATAGATAATAAATAAATAATAATAAATACTATAAATATTGGAAGAAAAAAAGAATGATGTGGCATTCACACGGCACATTCTCCTCTCCTTTTCTTTCAATTTTCTTATTCCCATCATTTTACTTTTTTAAGTTTTTCTGGGTAGAGATGTTTTTCTATAGAAAAAATTAGTTTTTTCCCTTTTTTTTTTATCATTTGTTAGAAATGTTCCTGTGTCAGCTCACCTTCTCCTCTTTCTTTTTTAAATATTTTTACTTTTTTATTTTTTTGGTCAAAAAATTTTTTATAGATAAGTTTTGATTTTTTTTTTCTTTTTAATTTATTGGAGATGCTTATGTGGCACGAGTGATATTTTTTAATTTTTAGCTTCATATAGATAAATTTTATAAGAGAGGAAGTTCATCAAAGGTGTTTACGTATAAGCATTCTTTAACATTTTTTCAACAAATTGTTATAAACATTTTAGTACTTATACCCTTAATTCTTTTTTAGGTATATTCAAAATAATTTTTTTATTTTGTGTAAATTATATTTTTTAAAAAATGCTTCAAAAAAAATTATTGTTTACATCTATTAATATAATAATTTTACTAGAAAATATTAATTGGAGGTGCCATGTGGCACGTGGTTTTCTTTACTCTTTTTAGGCATTTTTTTTACTATTTTCTTATTTTTTTTTTTATCAAAACACTTTACTTCTATCAAAGTTCCATTGGTTGAATACATACTTCTCGATGGTGTCATGTCACATATGACTATTCTTCATTTATTTTTTGGAAATTTCTATTTCTACCCCATAAATTAATATTTCTACCCAACTCATTTTTAAACAGTAAAAATAATTGATAAAATGGCGATTTTATCCCAGGGAGATCAGTTGTCACGATACTTGCGCAAGTGAATTTGCGCAAATATTCATTTTTCGTGCAAGTAAACTTGCGCGAAAGTCCTATTTCCGCACAAGCAAACTTGTGCGAATTGTTCGCACAAGTTTATCTTGATCGAGACGTGCAGAAATACGTTTTAAAACTTGTAGAGATTACGCGTTCGCTGTTAAAATTTTAACTGTTGTAAAAAATATTACGCGTTTTAAAATTTTATTACACAAAACAATTTCTGTGATTTATTTTTAGTATAAAACAATTTTTATTTTATGGGTTTTATTTATACTAAAAAATAATTTTTATTATAATAACACTTATATTTTTAAGTTACTTTTCTCCAATTTTTTTGCTCTTCTTCTCGTTCTACTTCTCCTCTTTTTCTGTTCATGTTTTCTCTTCTGCAATTTTTTCTTTCTCACAAGCCTTTCACGGTTTATATTTCATTTTCTTTTAAAAAAATGGAAAATCTTAGTGAGGGTAGCTATTATGATAGTTACGAAGAGTACGAAAGCTTTCTTGAAAGTGTAGAAGCTGACAAAGAAGGAGAAGAGGTAAAAGATTTGTGCTCCTGTTCATTGCAAATTACATTTCCGTTGGCTTGTGCGGAAGTGCATGTTCCGCGCAAGTATGCTTTGCACAGAAATGGCATGGATCTGTCATTTTTGCGCTAGATGCTTACGCGAAAATACCGCTTGCACTAAGATTCTGTCTTAATTTTTTAATATATTATTTATTATAATAATTATAATTAATAACTTTGTTTAATATTTGCAGAAAGATAAAAGGATAGTGTATAGCAGAGAATTGAAAAGTGTCCATAAAGAAATATTTGACTGTACCGATGCATTTACTACTAACCAAGTAAGTAGTTTTAAAATTAATATAATGTTTTAATATAAATCTAGTAGAAAAAACTAATTATTAAATTTATTTTGTTTCAGGTTTTCAATTGTCGAAATGCCTTAATCACATGGGCTAAAGAGCTTGGAAAAGAGCTAGGTTTTGTTGTTGTGATAAGATCATCGGAAGTTGGTGTTCCTCGAAGAAGACCTAGAGTTCGACTTTTATGTGAAAGGTATGAAACATATAAGTCAAGTACAAATGAATTGCATCACTTGGGAATGGGAACAAAAAAGTGTTATTGTCCATTCGAGTTACTAGGGGTGAAATTGGACGAGAACGATAGTTGGGCAGTGAAAGTAGTATATGGGATGCATAATCATTTGGCTGCACAACAGCTAGAAGGACATTCTTTTGCTGGTCGATTGACAGTGCAAGAGCAAAGTATGGTGGGTGATATGATAAATGCTATGGTAAAACCAAGAAAAATATTAATGATGTTGAAACAACATGATAAGAAGAATGTAAGTACCAAAGACCATCTATAATGCACGACAAAAATATAGAATGGATGACAAAGCTGGTAGATCATAGATGCAACAACACATGAAACACTTGAATGATTGTAAATATGTTGAGTGGCATAGGAGTGATGAGTCAAGTGATTGTGTTAGAGACTTATTTTGGGCACATCCAACAGCTATAGATTTGTTGAATGCTTTTCCCAATGTATTAGTTATGGATTGTACATATAAAACTAACAGATATCGACTCCCACTCCTTGAGATTGTTGGTGTAACATGTACAAATCTAACTTTTTCAATTGCATTTGTTTACATGGAAGCTGAGCGCACTGACAACTACACTTGGGCATTAGAAAAACTAAAAAGTTTGATGTTTTCTGATTCAACACCTTCTGTCATTGTTATTGATAGGGATTTAGCATTGATGAAAGCAGTATAGACAGTGTTCCCTAGGACAATTAATCTCTTATGTAGACGGCATATATCAAAGAATGTATTTGCTCATTGTAAAAAGTTTTTTGAGAGCATGCAGAAGTGGGAGGCATTCATGTCATCTCGGGGCTTCTTGTATCCTCTTCAAATGAGTATGAGTATGAAGCAAATTTAAGTTCAATGATCTCTCATTACCGTTCTTATCCTAGAGCGCTTGAGTACTTAAGAGATACTTGGTTAACTGAACATAAAGAGATATTTATTGCTGCTTGGACAAATAAAGTAAAGCACTTTGAAAATGTTACAACAAATAGGTATGTAGGTTTACAAAGTTTAAAAATTCTTATTTTCACAACTTATACAATTTATTCATTATAATCAACATTGTTCGAATGTCATGTAGGGCTGAGAGTGTACATGCGAAGTTAAAGAGACACCTTGGATCGTCCCAAAGAGATTTTGATTCATCTTGGAAAGTAATCAACTCCTTGATTGAGCTACAACATACGGAGATAAAGGCTTTGTTCGAGAGAAGTATTACTGTTGTTGAACATAATTTTAGACCAGCTTTGTTTAGAGAGTTACAAGGATTGGTGTCTAGGACAGCATTGAATATAATTTTGAAGGAGGCGTATCGAGCAAATGATACCGGCATTGACCATCTTATTTGTGGTTGCATCATTAGAAGCACACATGGGTTGCCTTGTGCTCATGAGATTGCTGAATTCATGAGGGACGGGAAACCTATTCCCTTATCTGTTTTGGATCCTCATTGGTCGAAGTTGGACTTGAAGAGGAAAACTGTTGATTATATCGCTAAGTCGAATCTTGATGCCGAGTGGGAGCTAATAGTGAAACGCTTCAATGTGTGTGATCTCTCAGGAAGATTAGCCTTGAAGAAAAAATTAAGAGAACTAGGTGATCCGGCAACTACATTCCTTATTCCTCCACTCGAGAAGGCTAAGATCAAAGGCCATTCAGACAAATCAACTCGACATGCCCCTTCATACTTTGAGATTGTTGAATCTCAACATGATAGCACATCAACACCTGCAAATTTAAATTCAGCAACTAAAAGGATGAAGCTACCAGTTAATCGAAAAAAGAAAGTGAAATTTATTGATTCTTTCCCTTTAGAGATACACCCCTTCATACGCTCTCCGTGGATGTTGAGTCAGATGGACATTGTGGCTTTCGGGCTAGCTGGGTTGCTAAGCATGGGTGTTGATGTATGGGTGAAGGTGCGACAAGATTTGATTGAGGAGATATGTGATTTTCGAGCTTACTATGTTAGTCTCTATGGACCCATGGAGCGTGTTGATGAATTGTTAGAGACATTATCATATTTCAACATACTGACTCCTTATGATAAATGGATGACTTTACCCGATATGGGTCACTTGATAGCAACAAAGTATAATGTTGTGTTGGTCCATTTATCTTCGAGACAATGTTTGACATATCTCCCGCTTAGAACTGCACCACTTCCACCACTACAGCATGGATTCATAGCAATTGGATTTGTTAACGATTCTCATTTTGTTGAGGTATTGATAATGATATATATGCCACACTTTAGATATTTTGTATTTCATTTATTATACGTTTAACAATGCTATTTTTCAGGTATTTATTAACCCGTTTGCACCAATACCTTCGATTGCATGCAATTGGTATCGGTATCGATGTGACTTTGCTTGTGAGTGGGAGCTTCCATATGTATCTCGTATCGAAGAATTTAAAAATTTATTTTCGAGATCAGATGTTGTCATTAGAGAAACCATTGACTTAGATGAACTATGATATTTTATTAAATATTACTGTATTTGATATGTATGCCTTGTTAAGATTGTATTATCGATTTATGCATTATATGTTTTAATAACATTATCAAATATCATAAAGATAATCTGTATGTTTAAGAAACAAAAATCACTAAATAAAACATTAATCATTAATAAATTATAAACAAAAATCACTACATATTTTAATAACATTATCTAATATCATAAAGATAAATTGTATCTTTAAAAAACAAAAGTCACTAAGTACAAATACACTAATCCTCCGACGTATCCGATATAATTGCCTTGCCTCTCCTTCTCCCGATCCTAGTATAAAAACATATAGGTGGAGGAGCTATGTCTGATGTAACTGGTGGAGCTATCTCCGAGGAAATAGGAGCTGGTGGAAAGGCTATCTCTGATGTAACTCATGGAGGAGCTAGAGGAGGAGTTGTATGTGATGGAGCTGGATGAGGAGCTGAGGATGAAGAAACATCTGACGACCCAAATAATATGTCATGCAGGTCGTAAAGTCTCTTTGTCAATGTCTCCACATCTTTGTTATCGGTAATGAGTAATTCAATGTAAGAAATTGCCCTCGAAATGCACTGTAAGACAATACATGAAAGAAATTTTATCAAATCAAATAGTATGAAAAAATTTTATTCACTTGGGATTTAGTGTTTAGTGTTAATAACTTACACAAGAATAATCGGACTCGACAAGGGGAGCTTGAAACCTCGATCTGCGTGCTGGGTTTTGTACGAATCGATTATAAATGGCTTCGTACCAAGCCATATAATCTGGAGCTGTCTCTCCTGGAATCACACATCTTCGTCCTCTATTCTCTTCTTTGAGGACATACATAGGCCATCTCTACCATTTATTATCCTTAAACTGATAAACAACATCGTAAGTGGCGCTCGTACTACCTCTCCATGCTCTAAAAGGTGCCAAAGGTCTTGGAGGCATGGTCGTACATAGTCGCACTGCCGTAACACTCTCTCTGGATGATACGGCTCCACGACATCCCCAGCTTTTAAGCAGATAGTGAAAAATGTGATCGGAGGCAACGGATGATGTCTCCGACTATCTGCATATGGATCCCAGCACACCTGATTACACTGAAGGTCATCTAGCTGCTCTCGCAAGACCTTCACATCCTGGCCATAAGTACGTGGCTTCCATTGTCGAGCTCGAGGCATACTATCCTTGTAGTTAACGTTCACCTCCGGACTTAACGACGAAAAGTGCTCATAAACCCAAGCTTACATCAAATAAAACATTAATCATTAATAAATTATGGAACAGATGATGTATAATTAACAAGTTACTTAGATAAAGTAAATTATAATACCTGTAAAATGGTCATATAGCCGCCAATCCCATGCACTTTTGATTTGCTCGCAAGACCCAGCTGTCTATACATATGAGCAAGAGCACCTGCACCCAACGCGTATTCACTAATAACCTCTAGATCCTCTAAACAGTACAATAATGATATGGCAACATGTGATCCACTCTTATCTACAAAAAGTGTGCATCTAAGTAAGTGAAGCAAGTATGCACGAGTAGCATATACTATCTCCTCATCACTGGAGCTGTCAGTGATATTGCTAAAATTTGTTCTCAACCATTGCAATGTCACACTAGACCCACGACAGGTGCTCGTCACCGCTTGAGCCTCTAAAAGAGAGACTCCTAACAAACGTACTAATACTCTAACGACTTCCTTCACAGAGATGGGCCGGCAAAATACAATCGCCCCGGTCACTGGTATGCTTAGGAGGGTAGCTACATCATCTAGAGTAATCGTCATCTCTCCAAAAGGCATATAAAATGTATTCGTCTCTGGCTTCCACCTCTCACAAAAAGCAGAGATGATGGTGTTGTTGCATGTGCGGTAACTACAATCAACCAAACTCCCTAAGCCGGACTGCAAAACAGAGGAGAGAATACGAGATCTATCATCGTCTAAGATCCACTGAGAGATTTTCTTACTATGATTAAGGACCTTCAAATTGTCTCACTCCTATATCGAAAACAACAAACAATAAGTTATTTCAAAAGCGTCATGTGATCACATATTGCAAAAACAACAAATATTATCAAATTTTTGCAAGGAGAATTACCTGCCCATCCCATATTGCAAAAGCAACATGTGATCTAAAACTTCTAAGAATTGAGGTATCAGTCGGACCTCCAAGACAAGGCTCGACTTCCTCCTCTACATACTCTGCATCTAGCTGCTCAGCTTGCTCAACCTGCTCAGCCTGCTTGACTTGCTCAATAGGTTCGACTTGTTCAGCTTGCTCGGCTTGATATCTCCTAACTTGTCGTCTCCTCTCAGAGCCGGTAGGTCACTGTCGTCTTCCTTGAGATGAACCTCCACCTTGTGTATTAGCTATGTCTGAAAAAGAAAAATATTTAAATAATTATCAAACAAATTAAAAGCCAAGGCACTAAATGCATTTAACAATATCTCTTCCTTATTAACATTCTTGATTTTATTCAAAACTCACTTATACACTTTAGAATACATATTATTGAGTTTTGACTACTGTGTTTTGAAAAAACATATTGCAATTTTCTTGATTTAATACAGAGGTGTGAGCAAAGTGTGAAGAGTGTGTGCAATAGTTGAGTGCAAGTGTGTGAGGAAGTAAAGAGTGTACAAGTGAATGGAAGTGGAAGTGTGAGTGAGTGACATGAGGTGTGTGTAGTGCAAAGTGAGAGTAAGTGAGAAATAATAGTGTGAAGTGTGTGTACAATATAAGCAAGTACAAATAAGTAGATCATGACAAATATAAATATTTTTTTTGATAATATATCACATTATTTATTTTTCTGACAATGCTTTAATAGAACATAGCAAATTCTTAATTGCGCAACTTTAAATTTATCATTAATTAACATACATCAAGCACAT
Source organism: Heritiera littoralis (assembly GCA_031772115.1). Classification (NCBI taxonomy): domain Eukaryota; kingdom Viridiplantae; phylum Streptophyta; class Magnoliopsida; order Malvales; family Malvaceae; genus Heritiera; species Heritiera littoralis. The sequence goes on along the minus strand of JAPDPK010000032.1, from coordinate 5,847,220 downwards.
ACCTGGTGGTAATAGTCCTATAGTGCAATAGCCCTATAGTGCAATAGCTTGTAGAGATTGATGGCAGCAATTGAAGGGAGATGGTGACAATAGTCTGTATAATTATAAACTTCAATCAGATGATTAAATCAAAAATCATAAAAACCAAGCTTGCAGAATGTAGTCAAAACCAGAAATAATCGCATAAGGACCCTTGCACGAGGCCTAACCTCACATAAGACCTCGCCTAAGCTTATAGGACACATATTACAACATATTTTAACTCATTACATAAATAGTTGTTACATGAAATGCTTATAGTTAGAACCAAACAGAAGCAAGAATTGCATTAAACAATTTTCATTTGAATTTATTTTATTCCAATGCAAGGCCTAAAATTCCTATAATCCATCCAAAGGCAAAGATATTGAACATTGCATGTGTCCTATAAGTTGAAAAAAGAAAGTAAAACACGCCCGCGCTTGCGCGGGGGCCTCGCGCAAGTTAACTTGCGCGTGGGGCACGCCCTCCCCCAAGTTCACTTGCACGAGGCCCCTGCGCAAGTTCACTTGCTCAAGAGGCCTCGTAGGTGTGCCAGCGTGGGGCCTAGGCAGCGCGTAGGTGTGCCACCCGCGCAGGGCTGGCCTCGCACAGGTGTGCCACCCACGCGAGGCTAGCCTCATGCAAGGACTTGACGAGCCTTAGCCCAGTGTACCGACCATCCCCTTACAACTAAATGTATGCCACATTTTACCTTAACAGCAGGAGCTTCGTACCAGGAAGGAGGAGAAGGAAGGAGAAGGAGGAAGAGAAAGAATAAGCCGGCAGTTAAGGTAAAATACAAATAAGGGTAAAATGGTCTTTTAGTTAATATGGTTGTTTGGGGTGGGGTAGGTTTACTAATTTGTGGGGTAGGAATAGAATTTCCCATAGGGCTTTAGCCTTTTTTTTTTTTGCGATAACACTATTTTGATTAAAATTTCGTTCATTGAATTTGTACAATAAATTTTAAAATATTTATTGCATCTTGAGAGTGTTGCAATCTTATTTTTCGCTATGCTTTATCTCATTGTATAAATATGAGCCAAAACTTGCAATTAGTATCAAAGCGTTGCTTGATTAGCATAGAAATTGAGTTCAAGTTTTTATGATGTTGCCAACTATGCATAAAGATGCATGCTAGGTGTTTGTTTTAATTTTCCCACGAACTAAGATGTTTTGTAGGAGGTATTAAATAGAGGTTCAATTTTGGAAATTGTGTTTAATAATTGATTTATGATGTTTAAACTGTGATTTAGACATAAAGAAGATTCAATGATGAAATTGGCAAAGGTCTTAGAAATTAGTGTTCCTTGTTTTAGATGATTTGTGTGTATTAACTCAAATCGAGAGGGGGTGAATCAATTTAATGCTAATTTGCTACCTTAGTAGAATTTTTTAACCCAATCAATCAACCAAGCACAAATAATATGAAAAATAACTTGCTTAAAGTAAAGAGATAAGGAAAAAGAGATTGCAAATGGCCACAACTTGTGCCTATGTCCTTTCTCCTTGAGCTCTTTATCAAGGTTGGTGATTCTACTAATCCAAGTGAACCAGCTACAAACCTTTTTGTAGATTGGTGAGACCTCTTTACATATTCTTTTCAAGATTTAAGAAACTGCTACTTCTCTTATCAAGTGACTACCCAATCACTTACAATTAATCTTCACAAAGGGTTACTCTTCCTTTGATTACTTATAGTGAATTGGAAGATGTTTGTAAAAAAAGAAATACCTCTTGAAGGCAAAGGTATATAATTTGAAGAGTTCAATAGAGATGATTCAAATGAAGAAATGAACTTTCAGCTCAAGATTGTTCATTCAAGATCGAAGATAATAGCACAGTGATTCTTGTTGGCTCCAAAGTCTTTAATACTAACATTTATATGCCCATCCATGTTGGAGAAGGTTGGTGAAGCATTTAATGCTTTTTCTCATGTTGAAACCTTCAAATATAGTCGTTGGAAGTATTCTGTACACAAAGGGATTGATGCCTTAATCACGGGGATCGATCTCTACCTTGTAAAACCTACAATTTTAAGCCAAATACCTAGAGGGATCGATCCTTGTCTCTAGGGGGATCGACCCTTTTGTCTTGAACAAGAGAAGGAGGGTTTTCTACCTGACGAGGATCTATCCCTTGTCCCTTAAAATCAATTTCTTGGCTTTTTAATTACAAAAATTATTTTATAAATTTAAATTTCATTTAAATGTAGCATGACTTTGGATGCATGAAATTAAGCCCAAAAATTACCAAGTAATTTTCTAAAAGATTTTCAATAAATCTTTGAGAAAATTACTAAGTTTGATTTTTCAAAAACCATTTCTAAATTAATTAATACCAATTTATGTGAATCAATTAAATCATGGTCTTAAGGTTTGTGGAAAGCTTAAGTAAAGAAGCAAATTTACAAAATGAATCACTTATACAAATAAGTTTAAGTTTGTGTCATTTCAAAATATATGAATCAAGTTAAAGCTAACAGAGTGTATGTTGTTCTTGAGAGCTAGTTGCTGGTTTTAGGTTATTTCTAAGTGAACATTAAGCTTAAAAGTATGCAAAATAGTTTTGTATACGTGCTACAAAGAATCGAGGTCAGTTGGCATATGACTTTGTGATAACCGTAAATTTTTCCATTTATTGGAAATTAGAAATATTGAAAATAAATATTAGAGAAATTAAATAAGAGGAAATAAATAAAATTTGCGAGAAACGGGATACTGGTGAAAATCCTGAGAAATGAGGAAGTGATGAATAAGGAAATTCGTGTGAAGGAAATTAAATGAAAATAAAAATAAAATCGGAGTTATGGAAATAAGGAAAAGAGGAATTTAAATTGGATTAATGGAAATCCAAAATTTATAAATAAAAATGCGTATATTATATATTTATATAATTAATTTATATAAATATATTTACACATGTTTTTATATAAATACATATGTATGTATATGAATATTAGTATATATTAAAAAAAATGAAATATATACTAGTTTGTCGTAAATAAATACATGTGTATATTATAAAATGTATTTATATAATTATAAATATATATGTACAGATATACATATATATATGAAATATATATTATTATTTTAAATAAAAGTATATGAATATATAAGAAAAGTAAATGTTATTTTGTATTAAAGTTTATATGTATAAATATTTTATTATAGCATTTATATAATTTGAATATATAAATGTTATTTAAGTGTATGAATATACATATATATATATACTAGACATGTATTTTGTAATGTACAAGATATATTTTATATATAATAAATATTGTATAACATTATGTATGAAATAATGTATGGATAACATATAATATATATTATATGTATAAAATATATGGTATAATATATAGTATATAGTATACTAAAAATAGAAAGAAGAACAAAAACATAAAAGGAAAGAAAACAGAAAAGGAAAAGAGAAGGCGGGGAGGAACCCCGACCCTCCCAGTCAGGCCGCCGGTGGCGGAGCTGCCACCGTCGATGAGGGGAAAAGGAAGGTGAGACACCGGCGACGCAAGGAAGAAGTGTCCGGCGACGGAAGAAGAAAACGGAAAGCAAATCGGGAAAACAGAAACGAAGGAAATCCGGGAAGAAAAGAAAATGGCCGACGGCGATGCCGGCCAAATCGGTGGCCGGCACTGCCACCGAAGCTTCACCAGAGGAAGACGAAGCCAATGGAGGCCACCGGAGACGCAATGGACGACGGAGGAACGCCGGCGAAGAGGAAGAAGAACCGAGGTAAAACCGCCTCGATCCGCCGCCGTGCCGCCGATCCAGGGCAAACGGAGGGCACCGGCAAGTTCGTCGTGCAGCCGGCCAGCTGAGGGACGCCCGAACCGCCGGAGAACCGGCCGCCGGCGAGGAACCGGCGAGGAAAGGAGCTGGACCGGTCTGAACCGGTCTGACTGGGAAAGGAAGAAGAAAAAGAAAAGAAAAAAAGAAAAGAAAAAAAGAAAAGAAAAAGGAAAAAGGAAAAAGAAAAAGAAAAAGAAAAGAAAGAAAGAAAAGAAAAAGAGGAAAAAGGAAGAAAAAGGAAGAAAAAGAGGAAAAAGGAGAATTTTGGGAATTCGGAAAATTCCCGAAAATTCGACAACCCGGGATTTTACAAATTCGGTAAGAAATTTCCCGAGAATTTAATTTCAGAAAAAAAAATTAAATAAATTATGAAAAATTCTAAAAAAAATTAGAATTTTAATTCCAGAAATTATTTTTAGCAATCGGGATAAGGAATCGGGAGAAATGGAGTGCGGGCGCGATCGATAAGCGGAATTCGCCGACCCGGAAAAAGGTAAGGGATGCATGTGCAGCACTGTAAGGATACTCAGTCTGCATATTTTAAATTGAAATATTTTATGCAATTATTTTATGAAAATTACTATGATGCATGATTTGCTGAAAATAATTTGGGAAGAAGTACTGGCTGAAAGATTTTAAACTGTATTTTCCGTGCAGGAGGTTAGTAAATCGGCAGCCGTTATGCTGCCGAAAATTTTAGAAAAACTTTATAAAATCATATTAAATGATTTTATTTCCGAATTTCGATAGTAAATCACGAAACATGAGGAAATTTCTAAATTTCATAAAACATGAATATAATGAGATGGAACTTTAGAATATTCATGTATTCGAGAATGATGATAATGAAATCATCGAAAATTCTCGGAATAGATAAATTACACGAATTACGAGATGAAAGAGGAAGTGAAATATAGTGAATATTCTTATGAATATTTTCATAAATATTCACTAAAGGATTTTAAACCTTATGGTTTTAAATTATGGAATTTTATATTTATATAAATTCCATATAAGTCTATTTGATGATGAAAACTACGGTTTTGAGATTGGTTGGCATTCCTATCATACGGATGCATGATATGTGATATGTTTAGTCCCGGTCGACACCTGATCCGCGACCCACAGAGGACAACATAGATTATGGTCATAGATTTGACCGGTTTATTTCTTTACCCTCCGAGATTTATAGTACGATAAGATTGATGTCTATCATAGACTCCATAAATGATAGGTGACATGTTAAAAAGGAAAGTGTTTTACATGACATGGAATATGTCAAATGGGAAATGTGATATGTGATGTGTGACATGTGAAAAGAACATGTTTCATATAATATGAGAAGAAAATCAATTGAATTATAGCATTTTTATAAAATGCTCATTTCGGTACTGATTATAGTACTGTGAGATGATTCTCATAAGACATGAGATACAAACCTCTAATATGTTTAAAAAAAAAAAGAGGAAGAATTGATATATCTGACATTCTCACCATAAATTTAAATGAAACATTAGATTATAAGTGTTTCACGAATTCCGAACCGTGGGAGCCACCTCTAGAATCCTTCGAGAACTAAGTGCTCCACGAGCTTCGATGTACTAAAGGCCAAACCGAGCAGAGACTCGATGATTGTACCGTGTGAGCCACGGACGAGTGATGAAGCTAGGCAATCGTTGTCTGATGGGCCCAGAGAGGTTGCCATGGCCGATTGTGCTGGTTCGTCACAACCTCTAAAACCTCGAGTGGACTTTGGGCCATAGAGGACAGTACGGATGTACTAATGGCCAAACCGAGCAGAGACTCGATGATTGTACTGTGTGAGCCACGGATGAGTGATGAAGCTAGGCAATCGTTGTCTGATGGGCCCAGAGAGGTTGCCATGGCCGATTGTGCTGGTTCGTCACAACCTCTAAAATCCTTCGGGAACTAAGTGCTACACGTGTTCTAACGAAATATGAGAAATCGTAGGATATTGTGACTATAAGTAAGTGATTGTGATTCGTGAATGCGATGAATGTCGAAGGATGAAATAGATCTTAGGCATATGACACATGATGTATATGATTATTGGATGATGTCTATATATGCCATTGAACATGTACTACTTGAATGTTTGTGCTTCCACACATAATTATACTTTTAATAAGAACGATGCCTTGTATAACTAAGGATGAAAAGTAAGCATGAATAAGTTATGACATGGGTGCACTTACGAAATGGTAATAAACCTTAGTATAATCCATGCATGCTAATTTACAATAACTCAAGCATGTATGATACGAATATTAATTATTTTATTTAATTGCTTTATTTAGTAGAAGCATTTTTTAAAAAGAATATGAAAAAGGTTATGAAAGATTGAAAAGGATTTATTAATTCATAACAAAAAGAAAAATTTATCTCTACAGTTGCTTCTAGGTTCCGTAACAAGTATGGTATTCTAAAATACCTACCTTACTCCATTCGGATCCCTAGCCGACTGTAGTATCCTTCCTACATGCGAGCCTAGAGCCCATAGGAAAAATGAAAAAGATTTTCAGCATATAGGAAGCTGAGTATCAAGTGAAACATATAATTCTCTTACTGAGCCGTGGTTTTGCTCACCCCTTAATATTAAACATCTCAGGTTTTGATGCTGGTGAGTTCAGTGGATTGTGGATCCTGGCTGTACACGAAGAACAATGTGTCAGATCGACTGATTATTTGAGGTATGATTATTTATTCTCTGTATTTAGACACGTCAACAGTACTACTTATCTGATTAGTTACGATAGGGGATATGTATAATATAACAATATTATGTAAAATTGTTTAACAGTCAGTACAAGTGAAGTATCGCAGACAGCCCAACCGGTTAAGTTGTGTATAAGAAGATGAAAAATTTGGTCACGGGTCGTGACAGACTTGTTCATGAAAAGCCATAAAAGATAAAACATAGAGAAACTCAAAGCTTGAGATTTCGATTGGCAATATATAATTGGGTTGGGTTTTGCGATTTGCTTGTTCTTGGTCTTTTTGATCTTTTTTCACATCCCTTTTTAATTGGTGAAAGTTGTAGCTCGAATTGATCAAGATGATCCTAATTCGGAAACTTAGTGAATCTCAGAGCCATGAATTTCATTTGGCCATATAATTCACTAGGAAAGTCTAATTTTGGGGCTTTTGGTTTCTTTGACCTCATATTACTCACCTTTATAATCAGTTACGGTGTTGGCTTGGGATCATCAAAGGTGGCTCCAATTCAGGTTAAGGTCTATTTTTGGAAATTAGTGAATTATAAAAGAAACTACACATAGGTTGTCATAATGTCCTAAATTAAACTTTTAGATTTATTTTGAGGATGTTTATGACATGTGAATCATCATTTTAATAAACCTTCACATACCAAAATCATTTTAGAAAGTATAGAGATGGTTAAATTACTAAATAAGAAAAGTCTTCCTAAAATCAAGAAATTTGATCATGAGATGATTAAATGATTTACATCAATTTTCTTGAATTAATTTTTGAAGTTAATTGTCTTGACTTAATCTAAAATTAGGAATTATATGCATTAGTAATAATCAAAGTGCCTTCGTGCCACGAAGGCTTATTTGAGATAATGTCTTAGTGGATATGAGCTCTTGCGTGCACTTAAATTAAAAAAGAAAGGGAGAGTAACCCATGCTGCCATTAAGTTAGACATGAGTAAGGCCTTTGATCAAGTGGAATGGCATTATCTTGAAGCAATAATGTTAAGATTAGGGTTTAGTTCATCCTAGATATCCTTGATTATGAATTGTATTACCTTTATTTTGCTCTTGATTATTTTAAATGGTGTAGTGTCTAATACATTCACCCTATGATGAGGTCTTAGATAGGGAGGCCCACTTTCACCATATCTCTTCCTCTTATGCACTAAAGGATTATCAGCATTACTGAAGGAAAATCAACAAATAGGATTGATCACCGGTGTCAAAGCTAATAGGATTGGACCCCGTGTTACTCACTTATTTTTCGCATAGGACAACTTGCTATTTATAAAAGCTAATCAAGTTGAGGGTGAAAAAGTGAGGCGCGTGTAAAGGTGTATGAAAAAAGCTCGAGTCAAAAAATAAATTTCTACAAGTTGGGTCTTTTCTTCAATCAAAATGCTTGTCATTCTACAAAAGCAACACTTATTGATTTCTTTGGCATCCATGCAATTTCCAGCTCGACGAAGTACCTCAGTCTCCTAACTATCATTGGAAGAAGTGAAAGAAGGGTTTTTGTAGAGATTAAAAACTAAATCACTTCAAGGATTTAAAGCTAGAGCTGGCGATTCTTATCACAAGCTAGTAAGGAAGTCTTTATAAAGTCCATTTTGTCGGGTATACCAACGTATTCCACGACTTGCTTCAAAATGCCACAAAACTTCTGTAATGAATTGGATAGTATAATAGGGGCTACCGGTGTTGGACTAAGGCTAATGGAAAGGGTATACCATGGGTTAGTTGGAAGGAAATATGCACATGAAAAAGCAAAGTGGGCTTGAGATTCAAAAATTTTGAAAAATTTAATCTGGCTTTATTGGGCAAGCAAGGGTGAAGGCTCATTCACGACACAGATTCTTTACTTTACCAAGTTCTTAAAGCCAAATACTTCCCCATATCAAATTTCATGGAAGAAAAAATAAGATGGTGTCTCTCTTACACATGGAGCAGCATTATGGCAGGTTAAGGACGGTTTGAGATGGACGATTGGAAACGGGCACTTTGTAAACATCTGGAAAGGAAAGTGGCTTCCTAACCTAGGAGGCTTTTGGGTAGGAACACATTTGTTAGATTCTCAGTAGTTTTCCTAGGTTAGTAAATTGATCAATGATAATTCGATGTCCTAGAAAGCAGATGTTATTGAGTGTGGTAACCCTATTTTTCTCATATTCGATATATGTTATAGAGTGTAGGAATTTAAAAAAGAAAATTTATTGTTAAAATATTTAAATGAAGGGTCTGTTCGATAAGGTTCAAGGAAGTACTCAGTGTGGGCCCCACCAGGACTTTCTCTATCTAGATCAAAGTGAGACCCTAGAATGATGATATTTGAGATGAAATATGAATATAGTAAGAATTTGCATCTCAAAATCACCTTGTTTGAGTATATTTTGAAAAGTATAAAACAAATTCAAAAATAACAATTTTGTCCATAGACGGAAAAACTTTTTTGAATAATGGTCAAATCAAATTAACTTTGGACCTACAGACTATCATAAGAAAATCCTTGTGTAAAAAAGTTTCATGTGGATCCAGCCCCGTAAAAAAGTTTCATGTGGATCCAGCCTCGTGAATTGAATTACGCGAAAGTGTTAAAAACAACGTGAATGAAGCAAAAAGCACTCATTTAGGAGTAGTTTGGTAATTTTACTACCCATGATGGGTCAAACCACCTTAAGAGTCAATATTTGATTATGTTTGACTTGAATATATGAAAAATAATAAAAATAAAATGAAAATTTTGAAATGGAAAATAATAAAATATTAGTAATGGCATACTTGTAAATAATGAGTTTTAAGAGAGGCAAAATAGTCTTTCTGCACATGGTTGATTTCTATATCATAAAATAATATAAATAAAAGATATTTTCAATCATTTTTCCTCTAGAATGGCCGACTACCAACTACACTCTTTTTCTCTCCATTTTCCCTCTTGTTTCTTCACTTTTACTTAGTGAATTCATTACTTTTCTTCATTAAATCACCCAACAACCTTCATAAAACCTATCCCATACCTCAAGAACACCTTAAATCCAGAATTTGAAAAGCTGAATTGAAGAATTGGAGGCTGTTTTGGTTGTTGAAATTTTCTGCCATGGATGAAGGTGAGAGAGACAGCTTTTGCTTTTGATTGCAATGGTTGAATATGATTGTGTTGCACTTGTTAAACATGTTTGTGGTTGGAATTTGAAGCAAATCAAATTGTATGGATATGTTATGGTTACTATCATGAGGGCCTAAGGGGAAATTGTTGTTTTTATGCTCAAAGTATCGTAAAGTTACAAGAAACAAAATGTAAAGTGTGTATATGTGCTGATTCTACTGCATTGTCCTGTTCCAGCCCCATGTTTAAATGTTTCGTTTAGAGGTTTTCTAATGAGACAAATTCTATAAAAGTTATGGTAGATAGCCTTATGAGTTAGGAGAAATTTAGTTTTAGAATCACTTGATTTGGAGTTCTGTAGCTTAAGATATGTGCAATGCAAGGCACTCTGTCCAAAAAACATGGTTCAAACACCTGACCTTGAAAAATTGTAGAAAATAGACCAAATTGAATTTGGGTACAAGACATATATTTCCAAAAAGATAAATGAGTTAGGAATAATATGGTTCTGGGTTTGCACAATTTGGATAACCCTGCACTGAGATATGAACCAATTTGTGCATAGAGGTCAGTAGACAGATACGCCAGAATGCATCGGAAAACAAAGTAACTTTGAGGAATTCTTAAAAATGACTCAGAAATGATAAAATTGAGAAACTTACCAGTCTGAATAGGGAATTGAATTAAGATTCATATGTTCTTGGATTCATAATTTTTGGATTCATAATTTTTGGATATCCCTATAATTAGTAATGTAATTTTTTAATGTGCAAAGGTCAGGAATCCATCCTGCCAAATGGATAGAATTGGGCTAAATTTTGGAAAATTATTAAAAATAATACAGAATGAATTAGGAAATGAGCCTTACACTTTTAAATAGGGAATTAAGTTAGGTTTCATGCAAAATTGATGACGTATTAATTGGAATCCAATATTTCCCGTTATGAATAGAAAGGCATCAATAGGTCAGAAAATCTTATAATGGTAGACCACTTATATAATGCAAAGGGTGGAACTTTAGTGTGCATGGTTGGTTAAGGCAATCACATTGTTAATGAGTATGTATTATAAGGGTGTTTTGCATAGAAATCTTGAAACTAAACTTATATAAATGATCTTCTGCAATTCTGGAGTTAGACGAATGAAATAGAAAAGGAAGCAAATAACGATCTACTCACTAGTTCGGTGCTGCAAAAGGTATTGTTTGAATGAAATGACACTGTAGAGGTAAGGAACATGTATGGAAGATGCATAGGAAATGCTATGCTTGCATTAGCATTATTGGGTGGTTTGATAAAAGATAAACTATGGTTTCTATGCAAGGGATGAATATAGAAGACGTAGAAATACTGTAAATGTATATCATGGTTGAAAATTATTTTATGAAATTATTTGAAATCAATTGCTTGGGAATTGTTGAAATTGTGGACTCTGGTTGGTTTTATAAATTGTGTTTTCATTGCAGGAAGGTTAGAGTAGAAATAGCCGTTATACTGTCAAAATTTCTAAGAATTTTATGGAATTATCTTTTAATATCTTCAAGTATTAGAAATGAAGAAATTATTGAGTTAATCTCATTTCATTTATTGAAAATTCATATTTCACTAAATACCGAAAAACAATATTTAAAAATTTATGTTATTGAATTTTACTTATGTGAGACTACTGGCATGTTCTTATAACTCATCTACAAATAAATAGAACACTTTTAGAAATGAATACTGAACTGTGAATATTTTATGAATTTTTATTATTGAATTGCTTATATTTTCCAACTTGCGCATTTATGGACTGACTGAAGATTTTATTATTGAAATTAATTTCTTCAAGGGTATTTATACTACCTATAGACTATTTTGAGATTGTTAGACCCCATATCATGTTGACTGTTACTATTACTGTTATTATACTATTATTGATAGACCTACCAAGTCTTCAGCTTCTACAGTTGTCACTAGGCAAGTGTACACTATGGACTCACTGACTATGGTCATATGTCTTACTGTTATTGTTTCTCCCTTCTTAGGACACTATTAGGGCATAATATTTATTGGGTGTTATCGGTTCTCCACTGTACTGTACTATTTTACTAAACTAAATTTCCTACTGATACTGAACCGAATTGATTATATATCGATTGCACTGCAGTTTTAAAAGTGATTACTGTACTGTTTACTAGATTTTTTATACTGAACTGTTTACTGAAGTGATTCAGTTAAACTATTTATATATTGTTTACATACTGAGATATTGCATGATATGATTTTAAAATGATTTATACTGTTTATTCATATCATCTCCAATTGCTTACTCCCTATAGTTAGAGCTAGGGACCAAAACACAAAAGGTACTTCAAAGTACCTCCCATATTCTATCTGGTTACCTAGCCAGTTATAGTATCTTTCCTAAAACGTCCCTTAGTGTACTGCTAGGAAATAAATAATTTTATGTATTTTAATATTCATATTTAATATGCTTTTCATAATTAGTAAATAAGTTTATTTTTATCTACATATAGTAGCATAGTATAGCATTTTTATATATGTTTCTTACTGGGCTTTCCCCAAAGCTCATCCCTTTACTCACCATCTCAGATAGCTCATCAATGTGCGTGCCAATCACTGCTTCCAGGTTAGTTGAAGAAAATCTCTAGAAGTTTAAAGAATCAAGTGAACAGGTATATGTAGAATGTTATATTTATATTCAGACTAGTGTATGCATAGCAGATATATTTATAGAACAGGATGTAAATAGTGTAGTATAAAGTTAAAGAATGCACATACCTTACAAAACTAAAAGATGGGCTTGGAGGAGCCCTCACTCCAGCAGCCACACTAAAAATGACACCTTAAGTGTCTATTGCAATTAATCTGAAAAGGTGGAATAGGAAGGGGTGAGCTTATGCCAGTAAGAAATATATATAAAAGAAGATAGCATCATATTAAACTAAAATAAATGCGTGCATAATGTATAAACTGAAATGGGCGTATGTTATGCATTCCTAACACTCTACCATCCTTCTTACTCCCAAATATCAATGTCAATATAAACACAAATTAGAACTTATAATCATCACTTAATCGTTTAAATATAATTGTCATTAAATTGTTCAAACAAAATCATTACCTAATCGTCCAAACATTATTATTAAGTAATCATTTGAATCTAACCAATAATATATCATTTAAACAGTACCTCTCATATAGTTAGGCCAGGAGTTTTAGGGTATTGTGCCTTAAAGCATCTCATTATTCCCGTCTCCTAACACTTAAAATATAACGTGCCTATTGTATAATGGTATGCCTAAATGCATATGTTCAAAACAAATTCTTATCAATTTCAATGAAATTTTGAACTTATAAACATTTGATCAAATCAAGTCAAATCCTTTCAAATCACTTCTTACAGAGCCAATCATATACTTTCAGATAAATCTTACAAAGCTTCCAAATAAAATCTTACAAAGCAAGTCAAATACTTGCAAATCTTTATCCAAAAAAAAAAAAAAAAAAATACTTGCAAATCAGTACAAATCTGAACTTACAAATATATGTCCAAATCATGTCCAATCAAATTCTTTTAAATCGTATCATATACTGTCAAACTTAGTCTTACAAATCGGATACAAAACCTAAAGTCCAAATATTTCTTATGGAGACAGACTAACATCCCTATAGTAATCATGCAAGTCCTATAGTCCAAACGTCCCAATAAGAGATAAGTGTCCAAAAATTCCCAATAAGGGATAGGTTAACCCATGGCCATGGTTAAGGTTCCTCTATTTCAATAATCAGGTGAAAACTGGGAAAAGCTATAGATGTGATCAAAGTCAAACAACAACTTCCAAATATATCCAAATAGGAATAGCATGATTGTCAAGTACGCGAATACTAAGGAAGCCTTAAGTCTCAAAACCAATCCAAACAATTTAGCACGATTCCTTGTCCAAAATAACATAATTACATAGCTTTCCAATGCCATGCATACTAACTGGGATATTTACCCTTTGGAATCATACTAATAAAACCAATTTGGACAACCAACAATCAAATAACATCATTTGTATACTCATGATAACAAATGAAAATACTTTCTAAATCAAAGCTTTCAAATAATGTACTTACACATTTCACAAATAAGAATGTAATTTAAGCAATTATTGGGTTGCCTTTCTTCTTTCCAAAACAAATATACAATTATAAAAGTTTTTTATTCAATAGCTTGAATAAATGCATGTCCTTATGTATAGCTTATGCATGAAGGCTTTCACGATACTATATACTAGGCTGAGAGTGTATTTATTTTACTTAACTGATGACATACTAATTCTAACCAAAACAAATCAATACTTATCAATCCCAATACAAATAAAAAACTTATAATTCTTCGTACGAATCAAATCTTATTTTTTAAAGCATTCTTACAAAACTGATACAAAAAACATATACTCGAAACAATTACTTGTCAAATCAGTACCAATCAAAACTTATATCAATTTTACAAATCAAATCTTCTCCTTCCAAAGTATTCTTACTGAACTTATACTTAAAAACTTCCATACAAAACATTTTCTTAAAACTTATAAGACAAATTTCTTATCAAAATCAATACATATCTGATCTTATAACATAATTTCAAATCATATCTTACAAACAAACCTAATTTACAATTTCAAAATTCATTTGGTCCAACCTAAGAATTCAATCTACCAATATGATACTACTAAGTTCTTTCACAAATATTCCTTACATCATCAAACACAAAATCTCATAACTATCATCATTCATACTAAATCTATCATCAAGGCTTAACTTACACAATCAATATCTTAACAATATAATACTAATCCAGAATTATATATATTCCTTACCAAACAATCAAATTTTTAGCAGTTCCTAATATTATTTCACTAAGCAAATGATAGGTAATACATATATATTGCCCATTCCAAAAATCCTTCTAAGGTGACTTTTGCTGCAATTAACAATTCAAACATATATAAACACTGATAAACTAATCATATTCAACTTCAAAACACATCAAACTATCTTTATACTTATCAAATTATATCACTTCTTATACATCCTCATTATGGTCGAATCTACTATTTAGTTCCTTTAACTTCCTTTCAAATCTAATGGCACCAATATACAAATCATATTCTTAATATCAACATATCTATATATATATATAGTAGCTTGATTAAAGCAATCTAATCCTATAAACCTCATAGCGGCTAAATATACAATCCATACTTCCAATTCAGTTTCTTGCAATTTAACTTCAAAATCATGCTTATCAAGCTTTAAACTATAATATATATATATATATATTAAATTTAGCCAAAGCTCATCATCATTACTTGAGTTCCCACGTTGGCTAAAACCCTAACTCATTCATCCAATCATTTTTTAGCAAAATAATGTCAAATGTGAACTTAAGAACACTTAAAACACAACATATATCAATTCCAGCTTAAACCGAAATTTCTTACTCTTACTTGTTCTTTAGGCCGAATTGAATCTCCCACCTTCTCTCAACATTTTCTCCCTTAAAACATCTAGAGAGTTCTTCAAATTTGATATATAATATATAGAATAGCAAGAAGATGAAGTGGTATGAAGGTTGGAAGTTGATGTTGTCAAACTACCTTGTTTTCTCTTTTCTTTCTTCTTCAAGCCTTTAACACCAATTTTTTTGTTCTTCAATTATGTTTAGGGCTAAGAATGATGAGGAAGAGGGCTGGTTATGTCTTAAACACTTAGCAAAATATCAAATAAATGTCTAGTTAATTACTAATTTAACCTTAAAAATAATTTACCTTGGCTTAGTTGTTAACACTTTAGACTTGGCTGAATATTGTCCATGCAAATTCTAATTTTCCAGCCCACTCTTTCGCGCCATCTTCATGCCCCTTTTTTTATACAAAAATATCTCTTTAGTTTGTTGTTTATTTACTATACTATCCTTACTTCTAATTTAATTTCATAACATATGTGTTAACATAAAACATGGCGATTTTAAGCCATGCAAATATGATTTTGTTCTAGTCCATACACGCCACTTTCATCATTTTTTTACACTTAAAATATCTCAAATAAAATACCCCATAACATGGTTATTTACCAATTTAATTTAATGAATTGATTAAATGACATACCTTAGGTATATAAATTACTATGTTATAGTTTAAAGTAGATTTCTTGGTTGATATTTATTTTGACTTTTCCATGCATGAGACATGTCTCTTTTGACTTCTCCAAGGTTGAAAAGTCCATCCCATGCGGCTGACCATGTCACCTTTTTGTTTTAGCTTATTTTAGCTTCATTTAATTCCTACACCTCCATTCTAACGAGTTCTGAGTGGTTTTATTTATCGGATTGAGTTTGGAGTTTGACTTCATCACTTGAAGGATTGAATAAGTTAGTCAATGATCAAAAGTCAACCCACATTGTGCTATTTTTAAACTTATTTAATTTGGCTATGGACAAAATCGACATTTTTAAATTTGTTGGCACACATTCCTAAATAGGTTGAATTAATGTTTACTTGAGCTGAAATTCTGAATATCAATATTCTATACTTCAGATCAATTCTGACTTGTAGGAAATCTCTTGGTGCTATGCGTATGTGCTCTCGCCATCTTAACAATTTCAAAATGTTATCATTCGACCCTTCAAACATATAACAAGTACAAAACTTATATAATGTATAAGGGAAAATGTGGTTCTCATACTTTTGGAGTGACTCGTGCACAAATTTTTACATGAATATGTTTGAGCTATGACATTGGTGTGTCTTACTCAACTAAAGTCTATTGTTTGGATGAGAATAACTCATAGTTATAGACTTTAGAGGTAAGATTAGGTGAAATGAATATGATGTATTTAGACAAAAAGTTGTTACTTGTTTGATCTAAGAGTTGCATATGATGTAATTGGCAAGCTAAATTCCCTACTGAGATAGTTATGTCATAACTTTTGGAGCAGTGTTGTGATATAATGAAAATGATCCTAACTCACTAAGAGATTTAAATGTTAAACTCTTTAAATAATAGATGATGACTATTATTTTGTTAAAATGGTGAGAATAATCATCTAAAGTTTTGAAACTTCATTACTATGATTGCATAATGGATAGTGATATATGCTTCTATGATTATATGAATATAAATTATTACAATGACTAACAACCTATCTCTCTATAGCATGCTCGATGCAAATAAGTTAACCAAACCTAATTCCAATTACTAGTATCGTAATTTGAAAATTGTCCTTTAAAAAAAAAAGAATGATTACGTCTTTGATTCCTCTGTGCCCACTAAACCTAACTATAAACATTCAATTTTGTCTGAACCTATAATACTATTGTTCAAAAAATTTAGATGAAAGATTGTGTAAGACTTGTTTTATAATGGACTCGTTTTGAGTAAATTCAAGATTTTTTAAATTAATTTAAATGAGATTATTTTTGTTTAAATATCACTTTAAAATTCATGTTAGAAAATAGATATAATCCAAGCCCAATACATTGGGCCACAATACACTATCCAATTAAATAAGTTTAAATTGAACTTTCAAGTCAAAATTAAAAAATTCGGGCTTTTAAAACCCAAATGCAAAATGAGCTGAATTTAGCTATTTATTTATGTTTTATTTTCATATGTTTAATTTTTTTTATTTACCTATTTTATTTTTGTTTTTTGTTTTTTTTATTGGTCCCATCACTAAACATCCCTATACCCGTCGACTCCCTGTTAGCCGCCATGGTAGACTGAAACTCACCTTCTCCA
Organism: Heritiera littoralis; assembly: GCA_031772115.1. Classification (NCBI taxonomy): domain Eukaryota; kingdom Viridiplantae; phylum Streptophyta; class Magnoliopsida; order Malvales; family Malvaceae; genus Heritiera; species Heritiera littoralis. The sequence goes on along the minus strand of JAPDPK010000032.1, from coordinate 5,829,753 downwards.
TGCAACTGTTCATATCCATGACAGTCACTATTGGTGACCAAGATGCAACAAGGCTCAAGGTCGAACTTAAAAATTGGATTACAGAGATGTTTTCCAATTAGCTTAAAAGACAGACACTATTCTTGAAACAAGGTTGACTCTCTGAACACTGAAAAATTACAGAAACTCTTACACATCTAATTTCCTCGTCGGAATCAAACATTGAATCACCATTCATCATCACCAAAGAATGCACTAAATAGTACCCTAACCTGCTCACAGCCACAATGACCTTCCTACTCGCACCACAGCAACACACAAACAAATGTCAACTCACTTCAGTTTCTAAACAACTACCCAAACCGCATTTACTAACCCACCCTCATCAACACCACCAACTCAGAACCGCAACACCAATCTGAAAAGCTCCATCATCGAGTCTTATTCAAAACCCAAACAATTCTCGATACCCAAAAATCCCAAATCTAAAACCTAAACCCCAAAGTATTTTAAGACCTGCAAAGAGACAACACAAAAGAAAACCACAACAAGATCCAGCAACCTGAAGTACATTCGGAATCATCAATAGCAAAGAAAAAAAAAAGTAATATGGGAGATAAAAAAGGTTTGGTTCAAAATCAGATCCAAGGAGCTAGCTTTGTTTTTGGGAAAATTGGAGGTGGGATCGAGTTAAAGGAGAAGATAAGGTGTATTTTCAGGCTTTTGGATGGTTCACCGGACGTAGGAGAATGGCGGCACATGGCGATCGGTGCGGAGGGGACTATTTGGAGGTTGAGAGAAAGTTTGGAAATTTTTTTAAGGAAAAACGGTAAAAATGAATGACTGAAAAAATGGAGCCTTTTATAGAGGAGCTCAATAGTGCGTTTAGGAAAGCTACTGACCCGCACGTCGCACCAACCTGGATCTTGGATCCACGCGACCTGGCTCCGCCACCCGTTGCCATCGTCAGTCTCTCAGCTTACCAGATCCAGCCCGTTTCATTTGAGCCCTTCACTATTTGGGCTTGTTTTCTGGACTTATTTTGAAGGATTTCTTGGGTTTTAAGCCCAAGTTAGCTTGGGCACACTCTCACCCCTCCCATTTACTTTTTTTGTATTTGTTTAATTATTTGTTTTTGTGTATTTTCAAAACATTTCCATGGTAAAAAAATATATATTTATCTACAAATAAAAATTCTTTACGATTAGTAATAAATAATAATTTTAAGCTTAATTAATTGCATGAAATTAGTTTTAATAATAAAAAGTTTATATAATTTTGGTCAAAATAAAAACTTCTTCTTATACAAATTGCTATTAAAAAAAATTGTGTACTAGAAAATACTAATTAAAATAAATGTGAAAATCCGATGATAACTTATCATAGAAATCGTAAGTAGTAATTCTTCAAAAAACTTTAAGTAAGAGGAACTTACCAAATGTTACCAAAGAATTGGAATATTCGGTATAATTTCTCAATATTCAAATTCATGTTTATTCTAAGAGAATATTTAATAATAAATAAAATTTTAATAATAATAAGTGGAGAATAGTTAAAAAAATAATTAAATTAAAAAAACTAATAAAAATAAAAAATAGTGGAATTTTAATAATAAATAGAGAATAATAAGAAAATTTAATTAAATTAAAAATAAATAAAAAAATGAATAATGGTAAAATAATTGAGTCATTTACATAAGATAAACATGAATCACTGATGATGAAATTTTATGGCATTCGCAAGTAGCGATTCCTCGAAAATATCTAGGTGATGAGAAGTTTACTAAATATCACTAGAGTATTGAGATACATAATGTAATTTATTCAATAAAACGATTCATGTTAATAATGTACTAATAATAATAGTAATAACAATAATTAACATTTGTAGTTTAATAGAAACAAATTAATAAACAAAAAAATATGATAAGGAAATAATACAGTGGTAAATAAGATAAAATAAAATTAAAAAAATAATAAAATACAATATTTAATATACAATGTGTACATTATAAATCTGTACTATGCATATCTTCATTATTATAAAAGCAAATGATTTTCTGATGATAGGATGTTACGGAAGTCACAAGTAGTGATTCCTAACTGATCGCTAGGTGAGAAGAATCCACTAAATATTACCAGTGTATTGGAATATTTAGTGCAATTTTTCAATAATTTAAATTTTTGTTAAAACTAAAAATGAATAATGTTTTTTTAAATCAAAATAAAGAAAATTTAATAGTGAAATTTAAACTTAATTAAATATTTTTTGATGATGAGATGTTACGGAAGTCATAAGTACCTATTCCTAACTGATCTCTAGGTTAGAGGGTTCCACTAAATATTATTAGAGTATTGGAATACTTAGTGCGTTTCTTCAATAATTTGCAATTTTATTTAAAATAAATAAAGTTTTAAAAAAATTATTATAAGAAATGCAAGTGTATCATTCATTATCTGATTACATCATATGTATTCACGTAAATTTAAAAATGTAAATCTTTCGAGGATGAGATTTTATAGAAATTGGAAAGTAGTGATTTTTAAGAAATCTCTAAATGAAAAAATTATTTGAAATACCACCAGAGTATTGGAGTATTTTAGTATAATATTTCAATACAAAAGATTCACATTTATTTTTGGAAAAATAAAATTTAGCTTTTGATATAAAAATGAAAAATGATTTAGATAAAAAATAATAATAAAATTGATTGCAATAAAAAGGAAATTATTTTTAAATATTAAGTTAAGACCATTTTATTAAAACTAAAGGATAACATATGATTAAGATGGTGCCGTTTTTAAACGGGTGTTGTAGGAGTGCTAATTCTCCCCTATGCGTAACCGTACTCTTGTATCCAACTTTGTTTTTGCAGATTCCAAAAGTGCCTTTTTAATAAAACTTAATTAATTTTGAGATTTTGTTAAAAGATAAATATTTTTAGGTGACCAATCACACCTAACCAAAAATGATTGGTGGTGACTCCTTGTTTCTAATGTCTTCAAAATCGTTGAGCAGTCGAGTCTCTGAACAAAATCGTTACGACAGCTTGGCGACTCCGTTGGAGAATTTTGAGAGTCAAGTCATGTAATAATCATGTGTTATTCTAAGTTTTAATTTAATAGCCTTAATTGATATTTAAATTTAATTCATTTAGTTTTTGAAAATAATTTTGTCTGCATTGTTCTATTTATGCTATTTATTTTATGTTTTTATTAGTATATATTGTTGATAATAAATTGTTGAGATTTATAGGATAAGGATTGTAGTGTGATTAATGGTTGACATGTTCCCTCATACACACACTTGCACTTGTTTTTTCATGACATGAGCTCTATAGTTGAGCTCCATTCTTCCCATGAGGGAGTAAAGTATCTATGTTTTTATGAGGTAATAGCCTCCGCAATGTCAAGCAAAATACTCTCACTTAAATTATTTCCTTATTAGTCTACAATGGATGTCAATAAGAAATAGTTTGGGAACCTTTAGATCCTTAAAACCAAGCCCAACATACAAAGAGACTTAAAAGGTCAACCTCAGGTAGAGTCATGCCCGATTTTTGTAGAGATTATCCTAAAATTAAAACACATGAGGGAACATTTTTACAACCTTTTTCATATTAATAATACTAATAATTTTTCAAATTCCTACTTTCAAAAAATCAAGAAATATCTTTTTTTAAGAAAAAAAATGTCGTTTTCAAAATAAATTTTAGAATTTTACATCTTTAAGGTAAAAAAAGGATTTATCTAATTTTCACTTCTTTCTCAAAAATAAAAAGGAAATATTCGTCCATTCTTTAATACTATAATTTTTTTTTGAAAATAATGCATAGAAATTTAAAAAAATTGATAAAAATAAAAAGTAAACATATTGTCATATTCTTTAGTAAATTTTTTTTAAAAAAAAAAGAGTAAAAAGTAATTTTTGGTGTGAAAATAAAAAATTAGTTTAAAAAAAGACAGCAAAAAAAATTTTCTTTGAACAAAAAAAGGGTTATTACACTCTAAAATTAAAAAAAAAACAAACAAACAAACAAAAGTCATTCATTGAATACAAATATGAGAAAATTTTCATTCTTTCATTCTTATATTTTAGCATGCATATTCATTATTCATTAATACATTCACTATTCATTACATTAATACATTCACATCACATAATAAGGAGGGCATTTGTCTTTTTGGGTTAAAGAAAGTCAAAGACGTATGAGATCAATTGGAAGCTTGACTTACTGCTTTGGAGAACAATCAAGAGGAATTTGAACATAATATACAAGAAATAAAGGAGAAGCTAGCTAAGGTAATGAAAATGGTTGATAGTTTTGGAGAGACTAAAGTGGTTCATCCTCAAGGGTTTTTGTCACTTCCATGCCAACTACACATTGAATCATCAGGATGTGGAGACTAATCGACCTTTCATGGAATAACTTGCCAAGGGCACTCTGATGCTTTCAATAGTCCGGACAATGATCTCGTGGTAGAAGAGGCTATGAAAAGTGTGAGCAAGGTAATGAATGAACTTAAGGGCCTCACAACTAAAGCAGATCCTTATGGCCTTAAACAATCCATACGTATTAGGTCATTGCTGAACCCTAACCCTTAGCCCAGCTTTTTTCAACCACCTATTCAGGCATTCCAAACTGGACTTCCTACTTTTGTACAACCCCATGAATTGGTCCACGACTAAACTTTTATCCTTGACATGCTCTTTTTCGACCACCTTTTCAAACATTTGAAATAGGATCTTCTAGTTTCGCCCAACCTCTACATACTAGCCTGCCTGTGAGCCTATATACTCACACAAATCCCAATCAACCTCCTTTTCAACAAATTCCTAAAGTCTAAACTTTTGTTCCACCATCGTGTGCTCAAGTTAAAAATCAAAGTCTTGCCCAAAAACAAACCAAGAAGATGAAGTGCAAGTAGCTTGACCCTATTCCCATAACATATGGCGAGCTTTTTCCTTATTTGATTAGAAGGCACCTTATCACCTTTATGTTCTTAAAACCCTTGAAGCCTCCATATCCAAAATGATATAACCCAGATGCAAAATGTGAAAACCATGCAGGGAATACTAGGCGTTCTATCAAAGATTGTAAGGCTTTTATGTGCCGGGTGAAAGGACTTATTGATACAAAGCTGTTTGAAATAAGAGAGGTGGTCAATTAGAAATCTTCAATCCTTGATTAGAGATTAGAGGGTGAAAGAGGCAGATGTTGTTATGTAATTTCTTTTTAAAAGACTGTGATTGATAGGGCACTAGAATATTAGATAGTTTAGCCGAGAATTTTTTGAATCTTGTAAACATTTCTTTTGTGAATGTGAATGGTACAAGACTTTGTAGAAGTTTGAGTTGAATTTGCATTTAATTCATTGATGAATTCATATGTGCATAATACAAATTTTGATTAAAGAATAATAAGGTTGACAACAGCTTCTCTTGTAATTAAAGCTTCACATAACATGGTAAGCATAACATCTAACTTAGGGTTGTAATGGATTTAGTGCAAAGATAGGTTGGACATCAAAAAGGTTTTGAGGCAGTTTTAAACCATGGAAGAGTCAGAAATGATTAGAATGGAAAAGTTAGAAAAGGCACAGCAGGAGATGAGACAACAGCTGGTGTAGATGACAAGTTTGTTGAACAAGTTAAATTATGGAAAAAGAATGATAGGAGAACTAGCCACTCAAGAGGGGCATCAGTTGCAAAATGTTGAGGATTCTTCCTGTCCAAAAAACATTGGATCACAAAAAATCCAATCATCTTAGGAGCCACAAGCAATGCCCACCAAAGTTTATGTATACTTTAGTATGCCATCTGCAGTCAACCCTAATCAATTTCAAGGGCAAGTCATCTTGTCAATTTGGGTAGTCACAAAGAGCAAGGGATGCCACACGTGGAAAAAGGCTCAAGTTCCCAATAGACGATAGAGCTTATAGAAGAAAGGCTTCGAATTATTGAAGGAATGGATTTTCCTGGGTCTTTGGATGTAACTAGATTATGCTTAGTACTTGGTGTGGTCATTCCTCTAAAGTTTAGGGTCCTAAAATTTGAGAAGTATGATGGGACTATGTGTCTTAAGGCCCATATCACTATGTATACAGAAAGATGGCAATGCATGCACATGATGACAAGCTGTTGATCCATGTTTTCCAAGATAGCCTTAAAGGATCTACTGCTAAGTGGTATACACAATTGGACAGTGGTGATGTTCACTCATGGGAAGATTTGTCAAGGGCATTTGTTACCCAATATAAGCATATTGTGGATCTAGCCCCAAATCGTTTATCTTTGCAAACCATAGAAAAGAAAGCTACTGAAGGCTTTAGGGAGTATGCCAAGAGATAGAAGAATGTTGCTACCCAGGTCTAGCTTCCCCTCACGGAGAAAGAGACCGTAGCTCTGTTTCTTAGCACTCTTCAAGTGCCATACTATGATGGGATGATTGAGAATGCTACAAAAAATTTTACCGATATGGTAAATACATGATAATGATCAAGCATGCAATCAAGAGTGGCAAGATCAAGGTAGGTGACACAGTCGATAGTGGCTAGGAAGATTGTAAGAAGAAACACAAGCAATGACTTTTGAGGGGTAGTTACCTAAAAACTTCAGCCCATGCCTATCCCTATCTACCTTACCCACCACACCATCTAATTATGAACAATGTGTCTCAAGATCCTGATCTTTATCGACTAATCGCACAACCAAGCTTTCAAGTAAATTCTTACACCCCGATAGTTGCCACACTCGTACATTCATAATCGGACCTATAGCTTGACTTACCAATCAACCAGTAAACAAAAGAAAAAGATCAAGAGACAATTAAGAGAAAATTCCAATCCTAATCTCTGATCTTTTGCCTTTTCTAATAAAGAACCAATTTTTAACCCTTTTACCTCTAAGAACAGCCCCAAATCCGTTGGCTAAGAGCTATGATTCAAATGGCAAATGTGACTATCACATGGGGGCAATTGGGCGCTCCATAAAAAAATACAGGCAATTAAAGGAAAGGGTTAAGGAGCTTATCAATGAAGGAATCTTGACTTCGATGCTTATAGAATACTTGAAATCCATTTTGATAAAATGTTAAGTCAACTCGACAAACCAATTTGAAGAAATTGAAATATCAAGATTTTAAAGTTTGTACTTTGTTGGAAATTGCTTTGTCATTTCCATTAGCTTAGATAACAGTTGTAAAAGCATAACTCCTTGCATAATGTATTTTCCAGTTGCATATGAAAAAATTTTGTTTCTTTTCTTCACATTAATGGTAAAAACAATTCAAAAATTGGTGATTACTATCAAAGATGAATGCCTTAAGTCGTTCCAGGATCAAATCTTAATAAAACCTAAACTACTCAAGAACTAAAAAGCCAAAATAGGGCACGAGATTTTGAAAATTCAATTTAGTTTTCAATTTGGGCCATGATAAGACTTCATAATTGATGATTTTCAAAGAAATGATTGACTTGTAAAACTTTTGAAAATAATTTGAGAACTCAATTTGTGACATACTCTCAAAGATTCTGAATATTGGTAGTTTAATATATGGCAATATCATTTTGAAAATTTTGAAATACATTTCCACTCAGACCTCTCTACAAATCTCAAACTTTCGAATCCCATAACTCTTAAGATCGTCTTTTGCCTATATTTTGGGGCAAGATTGGCCAAAAAAAAAACCAAAGTTGTTGATTTTCCCATCAATGTCCTTTTACCTAATATCTTGACTTGTGTGACACCCTTTTTCGTTGAATAAATGTTGCACAAATATTTGGTGTGCGAAGTTGAGTTCTGTCGTATTAAAGTGTTGCAATACAAGAAAATCAAAAAGAAAAAGAGAGACAAAAAAAGACCAAAAAAGGATTAATTGTGACACAATGCAAGCATGATATTCAAAGGATTTCAAAGACCAAAAGAAAGCTTACCTTAGGAATTGCTTTAAACAATATAATTTTGTTTGGAGGATTTGGAATTGGTGCTCGGAGCTCTTAGAATTTGTGCCTAGAGGACTCATGATTTCTTATATGAAAAAGGCTTTCCCTTCATGGAGGCTTTGAAACTTTTACTTTTTCTTAAACCATATAATTGTGCCTGGAGGACTTGGAATTTTCTTATCTTTTGAAAATCATTCTTGAATCTTAATTGGATTCGTACACTTGGTACTTGAACAAACTGGATTTAATATTTCTCTTATCATGAGTAAACTTAACTTTCTTGTTCTAAAAAAGTTACATGACCTTTAAAATCTTGATTGCATGGTTCGAGCCTTCAGCTTTAGAAACATGTCTTAATCTCCAAATTTGCTTCAAAATTTACAATGCTGATGTTGCATGATAGTGTGTATGTGCACATGTATACATGACACTCAATCCTGTAGATTTCTCTAACTTTGGAACTTCTACTTGTCAAAAAGATACATCATCCATCTTCTATATGTTATTTGCCGCATCATGATTCTAAGAGCTCCTCTGTATTTTCCATTTCTTCATAATTCTTGTGCTTTCATCATAGCCTTTTGACAAAAAGCTTAAAAATTTTCGTCATAACTATTTTCCAAGAGGGAAATGAATCAAGTTTTCACATATGATATTTGATCATTTCAAATAATTAGTGATTACTTTTCAAGAGGAGTGACATAAATCTTATGCAGATCCTTCCAACTAGACAATTGAAAGTTTGGCACATGAACATTTTAGTTCGAGAAATGTTTTGCCATTTATTAGAAAAATCAATGGTTCCTTTGTTGGCTCAAAATATTTTTTTTTAAAATACATATCTGCTTTTTTGAACATAATTTTGAATAATATTTTTTAAAATTCAAATTTTGTTTTGACAGTCTCTAAGATTCTTGAATAATGACGTTCTAACAAATGCCAAGGTCAAATATGAATGACTGAGGTCTTTTCTATTTCGGAAGAGTATGTATAAAGAGAAAGGTTCAAACTTTTTAGAAAAATGTTGGCAATCAAGTGACATCAGATCTTTAGACATCTAAAGGTTTTTGAGGATTATTGGTTCTCTCTCCATGATTACGATTCGTGTCACTATTTGACTTGGTTGCATTGAAAGTTCTAATCTTTGCTCTAGACTACCCTTTTTCGGGTTCTCACTATAGAGCTCTACTTTTCCTTCCTTTTTTTTTAATGATTGTTCTACCATGCATTTGAGAATTCAAATTTCATTCAAACCAGATAGTGGTGATAATTTCCCAAAGAACAGCTCTTTGATAGAAGCACATGTATTCGATCAAAATGGGCTTTTAACCTCCATGAAGGGGGAGCCTTTTTCAGATAACAAATTACAGGTCTTCCGGGCACAAATTTCAAGTCTTCCAAACAAAATTATATGGTTTAAGAAAGAGTCTTTTTAAAATTTCAAAGCCTTCATGAAGGATGAGCTTTTTTTAGATAAGAAATTATAAAGGAGGAGCACATTCTCAAATAAAGACTTTAAACTTTAAACTTTAAGCTTTTAAAGGAGGAGACATTCTCAAATAAAAGACTTTAAAATTTCAATGCCTCGTAGCAAAAGATGCATATTCTCAAATAAAAATTTTAAAATTTCATTACCTCTATGGCAAAAAGGGCACTTTCCCAAAAAAATTTTAAAGTTTCAAATTCCCTTATAGCAAGATGAGTAGTTTTCAAAAAAAGTTTTAAAGCCTTAAAGCCTTTAGAAGAGGCACTTTCATGGAGAAAGAGCAATTTTGGAATAAAAATTTCCTGAATTTAAAGTCGGACAAAATTGTTTCAACGTCTTTGTCATATTCCAAATTCTCAGCAATAAACAAAGAAAAGTAGCTGTAGACACTCAATTTTGTTCGAACTTGTAATAATATTGCTTAAAAATTTCAGATGGAAGATTGTGTAAGACTTGTTTGATGATGGATTTGTTTTGAGTAAATTTAAGATTTTTTAAGTTAATTTGAACAAGATTATTTTTGTTTAAATATTAATTTAAAATTTATGTTAAAAAATAGATATGGTCCAAGCCCAATATATTGGGCCACAATATGCTATCCAATTAAATAAGCTTAAATTGAACTTTTAAGTAAAAATTAAAATATTCAAGCTTGTAAAACCCAAATGAAAATTGGCTGATTTAGCTATTTATTTATGTTTTATTTTCATTTGTTTATTTTTTTTTATTTACCTATTTTCCTTTTTTTTTTGTTTGGTCCCATCATTGAACATCCCTATACTCGTCGGCTCCCTTAAGCTGCCTAGGTCTGCCCTGTTGCCACCATGGCAGACTGAAACTCACCTTCTCCACGCAACTTTTCACATCCATGGCAGTCACCATTGGTGATTCAGATGCAATAACAAGGGCTTAAGGATCAAACCTAAAAGCTGGACTATAGAGATGCTTCCTAATTAGCTTAAAAGACTGACATTGTTATTGAAACAAGGCTGACTCTATGGACATTGAAAAATTACAAAAACTCTTACACACCTAATTTCCTCGCCGAAATCAAACATCGAATCACCATTCATCATCACCAAAGAATGCACTAAATAGTACCCTATCCTACTCACAGCCATAGTGGCCTTCCTACTTGCACCACCACAACACAAACGAATGTCAACTCACTTCAGTTTCTAAATAGCTACCCAGACCGCATTTACTAACCCACCCTCATCAACACCACCAACTCAGAATCGCACCACCTGTCCAAAAAGCTCCATCATCGAGCCTCATTCAAAACCCAAACAATGCCTGATACCTAAAAATCCCAAATCTAAAACCCAACCCCAAAGTATTTTAAGACCTGCAAAGGCACAACACAAAAGAAAACCACAACAAGATCCAGCAACCCAAAGAACATTCGAAATCATCAATAGCAAAGAAAAAAAAAGAAAGTAATATGGGAGACAAAAAAGGGTTTGGTTCAAAATCTGATCCAGGAAGCTGGCTTTGTTTTAGGCAAAACTGGAGGTGGGATTGGGTTAAAGGAGAAGATAAGGAGTATTTTCAGGCTTTTGGATAGTTCGCCAGAAGTAGGAGAACGGCGTCACCGATGATCAGCGCGAAGGAGATTGTTTGAAGGTTAAGAGAGTTTTTTGAAAGTTCGGAAAAATTTTTAAGAAAAAACAGTAAAAATGAATGACCAAAAAAAAGGGGCCTTTTATAGAGGAGCGGAACGGTGCGTTTTAGAGAGCTGCTAACCCGCGCATCATACCAATCGAATGTTGGAGCCGAGTGACTCGGCCACACGTTGCCATTGTCAGTCTCTCAACTTACCAGATCCAACCCGTTCGTTTAAGCCCTTTATTGCTTGGGCTTGTTTTCTGGACTTGTTTTGAAAGTTTTCTTGGATTTTAAGCCAAAATTAGTTTAGGTACACTCTCAGCCCTCCCATTTACTTTTTTTGCATTTGTTTAATTGTTTGTTTTTGTGTATTTTTTAAAGCATTTCCACGGTTTTCATAAAAAAAAAACATTTCCACGGTAAAAAAAAATTATATTTATCTGCATATAAAAATTCTTTACGGTTTGTAATAAATAATAATTTTAAGCTTAATTAATTGCATGAAATTAGTTTTAATAATAAAAAGTTTATATAATTTTGGTTAAAATAAAAACTTCTTTTTATATAAATTGCTATGTTAAAAAAATGTGTACTAGAAAATATTAATTAAAATAAATGTGAAAATCCAATGATAAGTTTTCATAGAAATCACAAGTAGCGATTCTTTGAAAAACTTTAGGTAAGAGGAACTTACCAAATGTTACCAAAGAATTGGAATATTTGGTATAATTTCTCAATATTCAAATTCATGTTTACTCTAAGAGAATATTTAATAATAAATAAAATTTTAATAATAATAAGTGGAGAATAGTTACAAAAAATTAATTAAATTAAAAAACTAATAAAAATAAAAAATAGTGGAATTTTAATAGTAAACAGAGCATAGTAAGAAAATTTAATTAAACTAAAAAATAAATAAAAATAAAAATGAATAACGTAAAATAATTGAGTCATTTACATAGGATAAATATGAATCACTGATAATGAAATTTTATGGAATTCATAAGTAGCCATTCCTCGAAAATATCTAGGTGAGGAGAAATTTACCAAATATCACCAGAGTATTGAGATGTATAGTGTAATTTCTTTAATAAAGTGATTCATGTTAATAATGATACTAATAATAATCATATAACTTAAAATTGGTGACTTTCCAGCCTCCTGGTGAAGCCACGTTTGTGCTCTCTGCATTGAACGCGTAATAACTTTCCTGTGTCGCCATGTCGTCCATTTTTGGGTTGGCCAATGCTTTTGGAGCTATTTTACCATTTTGCAGTTTTCTTCTGCTTTGGTTCCCTTTGGTTTTAGCGGAAAAAACGTTTTTTTCTTTCCAGTTTTGTAATTCCATTTATTCCTTTAGTTTCATTAAGAGTGGGAGCCGCCGGCTGGATTTGAATTATTTTTTTGCTCTTATCTACTTTTTATTGCCTCTCTCGCTTCCTGTTGTATTGTTTTGAAGATCTTTTATTATACTTTGTCTGATACGGTTAGCCTTTTCTTGGATTTGCAGCCTGTGCATTGATCTTTACCCGTTGCTTTTTCAATGCTCAATCCCTTTTTTTCTCCAGCATTTAGATCGATGGCTATGGTTATCATTGGGTCCCGTCAGTCAGATAATGAATCTCCGTATCAACCTTTTCAGAGTGTTATGATTTCTTCCTCTTTCTTCTATCTGCTCATTTTTCTTTTTTCTACCTCGCGTTTGCAGACCCAAATCTAATTAGAAAAAGCTTCTAGAGACTCTTGCTTTGATTTTCTTTCCTTCAAACCCAAATCTTTCCTGTTGGAAGGCCGAGCACTACATAAGCTGCCATCAGTCCACGACAGAAGCAAGCTACCTTTCTTTGATCCACCTTCCCAGGCAAGGAAGATAAAGAAAATAGGCCGCGGATGGTCGTCGTGGTAGGTTTGAGGATCTGACGCAGCGGAGCGATTCAAGGTTCTTTTTTATTTCTTGCCAGGTACGTATTTTTTGAAGCATTTTTGCTAAACAGACAGACATCATATGTATTTCTTATTTTCTTTTATAAGAACTGAAATTTGACCATGCTTTATCAGATTTTGAAGCTGACATGAATGGAAAGAGGTATTCATGGCTGGTAGGTTTATCTTTTTCTCTCCTTTGGATTATATTCATTTGCCAAGTGGTTTATCGAAAATTTTTGGTTTGCCAAAGTGGAAATTTTATCTATTTGTTGTTGCTTTCTGAAGGGTCTCGCAAAATTGCCTTTCATTGATGAAGAGAGCCTTCTTGCAGAGGTTGCGTAAATAGAACATACTTTGACGGTATGGCACTATAATCAAGTTCATTATTTCGCGCGTCTTCTACTCACTCTCCTTTTTTTTTCCTAAGAATCTATGTGATCGTGTAGAATTGTCTTTTAAGGTACTCGCCGGAAGAAGCAAAGACCAGAGAAGGAGTAGAATATTGAAATGGTAATTGTTTTTCTTAAATTATTTGCTTTATTTTGTTTTTTTATTTATTTTATTCATTGTTATTAATTATTAATTATACTTTTATTCAATCACATGTTTTTTTTTTTAATTCTAGATTAGATATTTAATTTTATTTTAGATGTTTGTTTAATTTGTTAATGTTTATTTTAATAAGATTGTTTTACATGAAATTTGTTTTAACTTTTGCTTTATCAGCTCAATAGTTTACAGAATGGGCTGGGGATGGGTAAAGTTTATTTTAATTTTATCTCAAAACCATCGTAGTATCATGTAAACAGACACACAATGGGCAGACGTAAAAAAAAAACGCTGATAGTTAAAAATGAATTCCATAAAACAAAAGCATCAATTTCAGAAAACACTGAAAATGTACTATAGCAAGAAGAAGATTCTTCAATAACCAATCTGGAATCTTAAAAAAAGCTTTTACATAGATTTAAAATAACTACTGGCATGCATTTTGGCACCTTGCAATGTAATTCTTTGTATTTTATATTAGTTCACGAGCTTAATTCAGTCCAAAATGTAGTGCACTACTACATTATATCAGAATGATAGAAGGGACGTGGCCAACTCGAAGGGGCTGAAGTTCAACACAAAGCTTTTTGGTTGTTAAGTTGGCTTTGATTTCCACAGATTTGGTATGTTGATGTAAGACAATAAATGAATTGAAGTGTGATCGTTTGAAAACCCTTTCTCTTTTGTGTTTTATCTCAGTGTTTTGGGTTGACGGCGAAAATTTTAAGCCACAAAGCCATGGAGCTTGACCACATCAGCAGCACTTATGGCTGTGACCAAAGACCCACTCCTTTCAAATGCCTCCTGGTGAAAATGCTTTGTTTGTTTTAGTAGCTGTTGTTGTTAACTTGGTGAACTAAGTAATTATTTTCTTTTATGCAGTGGAAGCTGAAGGCAGTACCTTGAAACGAAAACAGAGCATGAGACCGTGAGTTGTAGCTGTTAGAAGAATTGTTGTGGCTGTTTATACCGTCAGCAACTGCAACAGTCAAGATCTACGGGCCCGTCTAAAGAAGGTAAAAGATTTACCAAATTTGTGCCATTGAATCTTTGATTTATGTTTTTCATGATTTCAATTTTATGATATGGGAAAGTTTTATTCATTACTCCATTTAGATGACAATATTATATTTGTTAACTATCTGGTATCGTTGCAAAAAAAAAGTGTAATTAGATATCTATTTTTGGTGTTTTAGAAAGTTAAATAGAAAAATAGGGAAGCCACTATGTTTCATCAAGTCTTGCTTTGTGATTTTAAAGCATTTGTGATATTGCCAATCAAATATTTTAGGAAAATTTAGAGGATATGTTATTCATGCACATGACAACCAATTTTCCTTATAACAGGATAGTAAATTAGATTCTGTTTGACTTTGATAGTAGAGAAGATTTGTACAGATGTTCAACTGTTGATCCATTTGGTCTCTTCTTAAATCTTTTTCATTCTCTAACAAGTTCAATCCTTTGAGAAGGATCCTTTAGGAATTTTCCTTCAACACGATAATGATCATATTTATTACCGGCTTTGATATATATTCATGACTTTTTCCCTTCTTAAAAAACCAATTATCTAATTATTTCTCTTCTCCAATCTCGGTAATTAAGTATGCATATTCAAAACATCTCATTTTTATTTGGATGCTTAATTAGATTAAATTTCTTATATATAGCCTGCATTTAATTTCGTTTAATTAGTTTCGTGGATGCCATGAGATAGAACAGATTCATAGGCTCCACTGAATATAAGAAAAAAGGGGTCTATCAAGGCATATATGGATATTGGTCCATAGAGGTTTTGTGTGCATGTTGTGAACACTCCATTTATTTTTTTAATTCATTAAGTCTTTCTGGATTCAGAAATTTTTCCTATTTTCTTTTGTTCTTTCCCTTTCACCTATCCCTCATTTCTAGATAATGGTAGAGATGGATGCAATGTTATTTTGAAATAACATTTTGTTGTTTCTACTTTCCTGGTATGAAGATTTATTGTCCTTTGTTTTCGGTAGATCTTTATGGTTTTGGCATGAATTTGTGTGGTTTTAAGAGTTGCTTATTACATTTTGTTGTTTCTACTTTCCTGGCATGAAGATTTATTGTCCTTTGTTTTCGGTAGTCATTCTTTCTGCAAAGAGGGTTTATTCATCCTTTGCTAACATTCTTAGTTGTCTACTTTTTATGGAGCTCCACTCAAAAATTTGAAAATGTCAATATCACACACACACATACACATATCTCATTTTTCTTCCAGTTTTTTGTTAAAACCCTATAGAGTTTAAATTGAAAAAGAAGATGAATCCAATTTATGATCTGTTTATTAGACCTGTTTTAGTGGTGTTCTAGCCTGGGTTGCTTTATTAATGTTTCATGTCATATTCTAATTTGAAATAATGTAATGCATTTATTGTTTCCTCCAAAATTTTACACCTTTATTGTTTTAGCTTAAGACAATGAGAAACAAATTATATGTACATCATGTTAATGGTTGCAATGAAAAGTTCACTACCATCAGTTTGATTTTTTTTTAGAAATGTTGGCTCTTGGATGTGATCAACCTTTTTAGGGGTAGATTGTGTTGTAAAATCCTAGCTTTTACCCCATGTTAGCATATAAAGGCCAATCGCTATAGTAATTCCTCCAGTGATATTGCATAGCAAATTAAAGAGGAAAATATAAACTAATGAAGGAATAGGAAGTGAAAAGGACAAATATTTAAAAATAATACTTTTTTTCCTTTTTCTTTGTTTATTATGGTACTTGCTTAAAGTTTGTTCTCATTGCAACTTATCACATTATAGGTTATCTTACAATGAGGCGTCTTGGGGTAGTGGTGGTGGTAAAGACATAAGAAAGACTTGCTTCATTGATAAGAGTATTTTAATTTTTATGACCATAGTAATTTTTTATTATCTAATTCTTTAAGCTAATCTCCATTTAAAGTTACTATGCATATTTTGGTAAAAGTTTGATTTAATTACCAAGGAAAACAACTGAATTTTCTTTTTTGTTCCTTTTTCATTATACTGATCTAGAATTTTGATGCAACATACAAGGAGCTATGTTTCAGTTAGTTCTCCTCTGAAAAGGTGAGGGCTTAAACAGTTTTTTGGTTACCTATATTTAATTCGTGATATGTAGATTGGTAATAATATTCATTTTGAATGCTAAGTGAGCAACTTATAGATCGATATCAATTAATCACATTTGCATTAAATTTTGCTTATGCTTTCCTAATGAAATTGACGTATATTTCGTCAGCACAAGTGCAGAAATGCAGGAAGCAGCTATCGATAACATGAACACCTCTGGAAGGATAGTTATGTATAGGGTAATAAGATAGTATATTGATTCTAAAAAACAAGCTGCATTGAGTATGAATATCGAAAAATACAGGTTATTGATCTTGCCTAATTTTTATTTGATCTTAATGAAAGATCCATGTTTTATTTTGTTGGAGTTTTCTAAAATTATTTGCTATGTATTCTTTAAAATTCTAGCTAACTATTTAGAGGTTTCTAAGAAAGTAGGTTGATCGTTTCTCCCATCGCTCTTTATTTTGGATGTATGTGTGTGTTAGTTTCTTTAGATTCTGACTTCGAAATCTTTTGCTTAGTGTTTTCAAATTGAGAATGCACAACATTTGTCTCCCGAAGCAAGTAACTGATTTGATCAAAAGGGATTGTTACATCAAAAAAGGTCTTGCTTACTATGTTAATATCTCATTTTTCTTATTTGGTCTTCTTTTAGTCTTCTCTTATGAAGGCTTTGTGGCTCTCTCTCTTTATGTAAAGATACAATTTTATCTTCTAAACCTTATTTACTTTGGAAAATATGTTCAAATAATGAATTGAAACTTATATCATTTAAATCAATGGTTGGAAGTCGTGAGTGAATTGTAGCATTCTAAGGTTTATCAAGCAACATCCATGATAAACCATTGTGAAAAAAATTGTGATTGAGAAGTGTTAGATAGCAGTGGGTGCTAAGTCAATGACTTTTAATTATTAAAAAAAAAAAGGTTGAGAGATGCCTTTTTGGCGTGCACCAAGTCGAAAAGATGCTTCCACCATTCTTTGAAAGTTTTTCTACTTCCCATGGAAGATCCAATCATATTACTTAGATCATCTGATGGTTGGTGCTTTCTTCAAAGAAACTTTAAAGCAAATGAATTAGTTTGATAATACCATACATCATGTATGAAACTATTGCCTAAGAGTGTTGAAACATTTTTCATTATTTTCTCTTTCAAAATATTCATTCTTTTTTCATAATGTAAAGGTGCTTTTGGTGCCACTGTTGCTGGGAGGTATAGCACTACCTATTTTTTGCAAGTTTTGTTCTTATTACTTATATTTGAGGATGCCACTTATTTAATAATTTGAAATCATTAAGTTATTTAGATGAATTTTAGAACATTGAAGAAGTTTGATTGTTATGATGATAATATTTGCGAAAGAAAATTGAATGCAATTTGTTTTAATGCAGAATTGGCATGTAGGAATAATTAGGAGTATACCTATTGTTGTGAATAAGAATAAGCTTCATTCAATTAGCACTCGAAATTAATGGCTTGAGAATGTTGTCTTGATCTTGAATAGCTATCGGGGATGGAATCAGTTCGAATGCTTGCTGAGCTTGCTATTTTTTTTATTTGTTAGAAATCTGACCTGATATTAATGGTGTTGTGCTTTTCTCATGCAAGATATAATGGGCTTTGCTTTTTTTTTTTTGACTTTGAAGAAAGAGGTGTAGACACAAATCTGCTCTGCATCTGTCACATAAATGTTCACTGTTTCTGCTGAAATTTTGTTGCATGACACTATAATGTGTTTATTGTGTTTTGCATTTGTGAGCACAATTTAGAATGGCAATTTTTGGTCCTTATTTCTGGGGAGCAATATTTACCTACCGACTTTCTATATGATAAGTCAAAAGGTGGGTAATATATATTCTGTTTTTCAGCTTCTAATGAAATGAAACATTTCTACATCTCTCTTTCATTTCAAATTTTCTCTTGAGCGTTTTTCTATTCCCCTCTGCTAACTGCAGGATGGTTTCTTTTCTTGCTTTGCTGTTGGCTTGGTAACTGCAGGATGGTTTCTTTTCCGATGCACTTTCTATATATTAATGTATGTGAACGATCTCACAACCTTTGCTTTCAGCTTTTCTAATGTTAAAAAAACCTTCAACTTCTTATGTTCCTTTCAAATGATCTACCTTTCAAATAATTTACCTGCGCAACGCGCGGGCTTTTTCTAGTAGTAATAATAATGACTAACATTTGTAGTTTAATAGAAACAAATTAATAAACAAAAAAATACAATAAGTAAAATAACACAGTGGTAAAATAAGATAAAATAAAATTAAAAAATAATAATAAAAGACAATATTTAATATACAATGTGTACATTATAAATCTGTATTATGCATATCTTCACTATTATAAAAACAAATGATTTTTTGATGATGGGATGTTACGGAAGTCATAAGTAGTGATTCCTAACTGATCCCTTGATATGAAGAGTCCACTAAATATTGCCAGTATATTGAAGTATTTAGTGTGATTTTTGAATATTTTAAAATTTTGTTAAAACTGAAAATGAATAATGTTCTTTTAAATCAAAGTAAAGAAAATTTAATAGTGAAATTTAAACTTAATTAAATATTTTTTCGATGATGAGATGTTATAGAAGTCACAAGTAGTGATTCCTAACTGATCTCTAGGTGAGAGAGTTTCGTTAAATATTACCGTAGTATTAGAATTCTTAGTGCGTTTCTTCAATAATTTGCAATTTTATTTAAAATAAATAAATAAAGTTTTATAAAAAATTATAATAAGAAATGCATGTGCGTCATTCATTATATGTTTGCATCGTATGCATTCATGTAAATTTAAAAATGTGAGTCTTTCAAGGATGAGACTCTATAGAAATCGCAAATAGCGATTCTTAAGAAATTTCTAAGTGAGAAAATTATTTGAAATACTACCAGAGTGTTGGAGTATTTTAGTATAATATTTCAATATAAAATGTTCACATTTATTTTCAGAAAAATAAAATTTAGCTTTTGATATAAAAATGAAAAATGATTTTGATAAAAAAATAATAATAAAATTGATTGCAATAAAAAGAAAATTATTTTTAAATATTAAGTTAGAACCATTTTATTAAAACTAAAGGATAACATATGATTAAGATGGTACCGTTTTTAAACATGCGTTGTGGGGGTGCTAATCTTTCCCCACGCGTAAACGTACTCCTGGACCCAACTTTGTTTTCGCAAACCTCAAAATTATCTTTTTAATAAAACTTAATTAATTTTGAGATTTTGTTAAAAAGATAAATATTTTTAGGTAACCAATCACACCTAACCGAAAAAGATTGGTGACGAATCCCTGTTTCTAATGTTTTCAAAATCGTCGAACGGTTAAGGCTCCGAACGAAATCATTATGACACTAATGATGATGTCACTGATGAAGAAATTGAAGCTTATGGTTCATATAGATGACCTAAGGTAAGCAACATGTGTCATGTTGGATATCATGACTCACAAGCTTCAAACGCAATATAAGGTAATGGTTACCTCAACATTGTTCTATAAAGAATTGTTCGATAAGAAAAGGAACAATGAAGGTTTGACATCTCTCAAAAAAGTTCAATGTGAAGATGAAAGAAGGAACCTCTATGTGTATTCATGTGCTCAAGATGATTGGCTTTATTGTAAGGTTAAGATAACTAAGTTTTACCATGGATAACAAGATAAGTATTGACTTAGTCATGTCTTCTTTGCCTAAGAGCTCTACTAAATTTGTATTAAACTACAACTTGAATAGCATGGAAACAGGATTGGCAACTCTCTTGAGTGTGCTCATAAGTATTAAAAAGACCATGAGAATAAATGAGACCTTTGTGAATCTCGTTGCTTTCGCTTCCACTTCTTCCAAGAAAGGAAAGAAGAATTAAAGGAAGCACTCCTCTAAAGGAAAGAAACAGAATTCCAAGGCAAAGGATAAGGACAAAAGCAAAGGAATTTGTCAACATTGTGGGCAACCCAATCGTTGGAGGTGCAATTGCAAGGATTATCTTGAATCTACAAAAGTTAGAAAGTTTAAAGAAGCCTCTGCCTCAGGTATTAACCAATCACTTATATAACATTGGTATATGATAGCTTAGTTACTTGACTTAGTTCTAATATATGTGATATATTGTAGGGAACAATGTGGACAAGAACAATTGATGTACAAGGACTCTTGAAGGAAGAAGCAATCATTTGACCTGAAGGTCATGGATTGCAACTCAATTAAGGTTAGTCTTTTAATAACATTTCAAGCTTGATTTCCTTTAAACTTTGGATGTTTATGTTGGGAAATTCATTAAGTAGGCTTACATACATCAATTAATTGTACATTACAAGCCATCTAATTTATTTAGTTCATTTAAAAGTGATCAAATAAAGTTTAAGTTGTTGGACTTTAGAGCATCTCATTTAGTATGGGCTTTGCAATGTGTAGAAATCAAATATTTTATTTTATTTTCATGATGGGCCAAAATAAAATAAAATATACTTCAAGTATAAATAAGTTATGGTCCCCAGTCTAAACATAAGATAATTCTCATTCTCAAATTCCATCATTGAGTGAGATACAGTTTCTCTCAAAAGGTTTAGACATGGAAGACTTTAACCCAAGAAATCAATTCCAATAGATTCAAGTACGCTTTCGTATTATTTTTCTTGATGATTGAACATGTGATTCTGTGTATATTTACCTGTATGATTTTCCTACAAGTGGTATCAAGACCATGTCCATATTTGATCATTAAGAATTAAAATTTTTTTTGAAACCTTAAGGCTTTTATTTCCTATAAAATAAAGATTAAAATCATGTAAACAATTTTTTGGAATTTGTTTCGTGATTCAAGTTTTTTATTCTTTAGGTTTTTTAAATCCTGAATTAAATATTCAATCAAAACAATTATATTTTGTATGTTTTGATTCAAATTGATAAAGGATAATTGTTTTTTGTGACTTATATGGATGAAATAAAGTTACAGATTCAATAAATTTTTTGGTTTTGGTTGAAACAAACCAAGAAATAGGTTTTGGGTTTTCATGGAGTGTTTTCTTGAAGTTTTTTATCCAATTAAAGACCAATCTTTGATGTTTTAATTCGGTTTTTCGTAGGTTTTGCAAAATAAAGAATTAATTTCATGATTATAAGTTCAATTTTGACAAAAATCCATGAAAAGGGGTTGAAAATCATCAAAAACCATGAAAAGATACAAGAACAGACCCAAATGAGTGTGTTCAAGCAGTCAGTTCGGCTAAAGAAGAAAGAAAGGCGCTTGTGGGGTTTCATCCCTATGCGCAGAGGTGGCGTGTAGGACCCACGCGCCTCTTTCCAATGGCCATTAGGCCATCGTTTTTATCCAATCTTGAATAAAATTTTATTTTTAAATTTTGGTGATTTTTCTAGAATTTTTTGAAACTGTTAAATAGTTATTATTTAATATTTATGATAATTTTAGTGCTTTGATGTATTATGCACATAGTTTTTGATATTTTATTTCATTATAAAATATTTCATGCTATTTTGAGTTGATTGGCAGTATTCACTCTCCCTAATTTTGTGAATAAACTTGAGTACTTTCAATATTTTGTATATGTGCATAGTTTTTAAAAATAAAGTTCAAAATGAATTAAATTAATATAAAATAACATCAAAGTGGCATCTTTTATGTTAATTTATTTATTTTGAAAATTAAGGCCGTCATTTAAGAATTTAAATGACTGTGTTTTTAATCCATATGGAAAATAATTGGCCCAAAGGAAGGTTATTTTTTGGCCATATTACGAACACAATAGGGTTGTAAATATGTAGAGGTGGCAAAAGTTGACCCGACCCGAAAAATCCGCCCGATTAACCCGAATCCAAACCCGACCGATCCGATTTGACTAAAAAAGTCAACAATCGAAATCCAACCCGATCCGAATCTGAATTGATCCGAAACCAAATTTATCCGAATTTACATTGATCCAAACCCGACCGAATCCGAACCCGAATTTATCCGAACCCGAATTCATCCGAATTTACATTAACCCGAACCCGAATTGATCCGAACCCGAATTGATCCGAACCCAAATTGACCCGAACCCAAATTGACCCGAATCCAAATTTACCCAGACCTGAAAATATTCAAACTTAAATTTAATATTACCAATAAATATTTAAATGTTAAAATTAAATATCAAAGTATTTTAATATAGTAAAAATATAATTTTTTTCAATAATACGAGTGTTATATATATTTTTAATATAGTTAAATTTAAATATTCGCTTTTATATTACATTCATTTGAACATAATGTATAATTATTTAATGATTAATCTATAATAGAGTACAGAAGCTATATCATCTACACTAATGTCTCTAATTATTCTATAAAAAATCAAACTAAATTAAAGAGATATATAGTATTGTTTTATGATATTTAGTATGGATTATTAAATCACTTTGATTCAAAAGTTATTAATTATTGTAGTAATAAAAATAAAATGAAAAAAACGTAATTAATTTATGAATATTGGTAAATATATTATAAAGAATACTATCATACAGATTATTAAATATTTTGATTATTTCAATTCCAATTGTATTATAGGTCATGTAAAAAGACAATTTTATTTTCATGAGTTTTGTAGTTCTTAGAAATATGGTTTTAGTTGATTTTTATACCAGATAAATTACATCAAGATGACCAAAGCTTAATCCAATAAATCTGTCAAATCGACCCGAATCCAAATCAGACCAACCCGAATCCAAATCCGACCAACCTGAATTGACTAAAAAAGTCAACGACCCAAACCCGACCTTATCCGAACCCGAAATGATCCAAATCCGAAATAGACCGATTTTTCCTTGACCCAAACCCGACCTTATCCGAACCCGAAATGATCCAAACCCGAAATAGACCGATTTTTCCTTGACCCAAACCCGACCTTATCCAAACCCGAAATGATCCGAATCCAAAATGATCCGATTTTTTCTTAATCCGAAATGATCCGATCCAAAATGATCCGATCCAAACCCGATCCGACCCGCCCATTTGCCACCTCTATAAATATGTGATAAAATTATTTTTTATCATGCATATAATATGTCGGCTCAAAGGAAGGCATGTTGTTGGCAGGATTTGGTTATCAATATTTACTAATCAAGTTTAAGAGTACCGCTTAAAAATTGAAATTTCTGTCTAAAGACTAAATTTTAATGTTATGCTTGGTATCTTATGTGGCCCAAAATTATTGTTTGTTAATTGTGAGCTTATTATTTTTATTTTTTGCTTTCAGCAAATGCTTCTTCTATATTTGCTAATTTAAATAATATTTTGGTGCTTAACGGCACTAACTTTGAGAAATGAAAGGAGTACGTTACCATTGTGCGTGTATAGATCTAGACTATGCAATCAGGTCTGACAAACCTCCCACCCCTACTGATAAAAGTACGATTGTGGAGAGGGCACTTTGTGAGAATTGGGAGTGTTTAAACCGCATGAGTCTGATGATTATGAAGAACTCAATTTCGAATACCATCAGGGGCGCAATGCTTGAGGAAGAATATGCCAAAGTTTCCTACAGCAGATTGTAGATAGAATCGCTGCAAATGAAAAGGTCAAAACAAGCACCATCCTGTCTAAGCTTGTTTCAATGCGGTATAGTGGCAAAAGAAACATAAGGTAGTACATTATGGAAAAGTCTAATCTTGTTACAAGACTAAAGACACTAAAGTTAGAGTTGTCTGAGGACATTTTATGCACTTGGTCTTAATATCTCTTCTTGCACAATTCAATCTTTTTAAGATAAGTTATAATACTCAAAAGGAGAAATGGATTCTTAATGAACTCATTACTCAGTATGTGCAAGAGGAAGAGAGGTTGAAACAATAGAAGATTTAGTATCTTCTTTCAATGACAAAGCTACCAACAGAAGAAGGAAAAGGAACAATATAGGAAAAGGCCCTGCAAATACTGGAACTCCACAGCCTAAGGGGCAACAGAAACAGGATAAGGTGATCACTTGTTTCTTTTGCCGTATAGGTGGTTATGTGAAGAAGGACTGTTCTTAGTATGAAAAATGACTTGCCAAAAAGGATAAACTTCTCATCTTTGTTTGGTTTGAAGTTAATTTGGCTTTTGTACCCAATCACACTTGGTGGATAGATACGGGTGCAACTACTTACATAAGTGTGACAATGCAAGGTTGTCTAAGGAGCAGAAGGCTAACTAATACTAAAAGATTCATCTATGTAAGAAATGGTGAAAGGGCTCCTGTTGAGGCTATTTGTCTATTTAGATTAAAGTTAGGATCTAATTGCTATTTAGATTTAAATCAGACTTTTATGTATCATCATTTAAACGGAATTTGATTTTTGTTTCTTACTTGGACAAATCAGGATATTCTTGCTCATTTGGAAATGGAAAGTTTAGTCTCTTCTAGTATTCAAATCTTATTGGTATAGATTATTTAGTTGATAATCTATATAACTTAGACCTTCATGCATCACACATTAATGAATTCTTGCATATAAGTAATTGTGTACAAAGTGCAAATTAATCAATGAGAATTTTTACATGTTATGGCACAGGTGTTTAGCACATATTTCTAAACAAAGAATAAAGAGGCTTATGTCAGAAGGAATTCTTGATTCCCTTGACTTTTAAGATTTTAAAATTTGTGTTGAGTACATTAAGGGAAAACAAACAAATATCAAGAAAACTGATGCTAACAGGAGTTTAAATGTCTTGGATTTAATTCATATTGATATTTGTGATCCATTCCTTACAGCTTCTTAGAATGGTCAATAGTATTTTATTACTTTTATAGACAATTATTCTTGTTATGGGTACCTATACTTGATTAATGAGAAGTCTCAGTCACTAGACGTTTTCAAGACCAATAAAGCTGAAGGTTAAAATCAGCTTGGTAGGAAAATTAAAGCCACTAAATTTAACCATGGAGGTGAATATTATGGTAGATATGACAGATTAGGTGAACAATGCCTAGGCCCTTTTGCAAGCTATTTAGCAGAGCGTGGCATCGTTCCTCAATACACCATGCCAAGGACTCCAAGTCAAAATACTGTAGCTGAGAGACGAAATCGAACTTTAAAGGATAAGGTTAGAAGTATGATTAGTCATTCTTCTTTACCATAGTCACTTTGGGGAGAAACCTTAAAGACTGTAGTATACATTTTTAATCGAGTTCCAAGCAAAGCAGTAGCTAAAACCTTGTATGAGTTATAGACAAGAAAGAAGCCTAGTATTAGGCATTTATATATTTGGAGTTGTCCAACTAAGGCTAGGCTATACAAGCCTAATGAAGGAAATTGGACTGAAGAACAATAAGCAATTACTTTGTTGGATACTCAAAAGATCTAGGGGATTCAAGTTTTATGATCCCCCAAATTGATCCTTTTTCGAAATGGGAAATGCTAAGTTTATTGAGGATGTTGAATATGATGAGAGTTCCAAACTCAAAAAGTTTGTGTTTGAGGAAGAACATGTTACTGTTCTTACAGTTGCAATTGAAAATGATCAGACAATGATGTTTGACATTATTCAAGATGCAAATCCAGATTAACAAGATGCTCGTACTCCTATTCAATTGGAGGAGCAACAACAACCTCAATTGGAAGTGCCATTAAGGGCATCCTTAAGAGAGAGGGGATCAAGAATTTCAAATGATTATATCGTATATCTCCATGAAAATGAGATTGATATAGGACTAGAAGATGATCCAAAAGCTTTTAGTGAAGCCAAACAAAGTGTTCACTCTCATAAATGAAATAAGGCCATAAAAGATGAGATAAAATCAATGAAGGACAATGATGTTTAGGTTCTTCTCGGATTGCTTAACGGAGCAAACTGATTGGTTGTAAATGGATTTTGAAAACCAAGTAGGATTCGAAGGCAATGTCGAAAGATATAAAGCACATCTAGTTGCCAAAGGTTTCACTCACAAGGAAGGCATTGATTATAAAGAGACTTTCTCTCTAGTTTCATCAAAAGACTTTTTTAGAATTATCGTGGCACTTGTACCTTATTATGATTTAGAGCTACATTAGATGGATGTAAAGATAGCGTTTCTTAATGGTGACATCGAAGAAACAATTTATATGGTACAACCAGAAAATTTCGTATTAGATGAATCGAAACATTTGGCGTGCAAATTAAAGAAATCCATCTATGGTTTAAAGCAAGCATCCTATCAATGGTATCAAAAATTTGATCAAGTGATAACCTCTTTTGGTCTTAAGGAGAACACTATTGATCTATGTATTTATCACAAGATCAGTGCGAGCAAAGTTTATTATTCTGGCATTATATGTCGATGATATCCTGCTGGCAAGTAGCGATATAGGCCTATTGCATAAGACCAAGAAATTTCTTTCGAATAAATTTGAGATGAAAAATGTTGGAAATGCATCTTTTATGTTGGGCATAAAGATCCATCGAGATTGTTCTCGTGGTATACTGGGCTTATCATAAAAGGTATATACCGATAAGATACTTAGTACATTTGACATGAAAGATTGTGCATCGGGAGACACGCCCATTGCTAAAGGTGCTAAATTCAGTTTATTTCAATGCCTAAGAAATAAGATCGAAAAGGAAGAGATGTAGAAGATTCCTTATTCTTCAATAGTAAGGAGTCTCATGTATGCTCAAGTTTATACTCATTCGGATATTGAGTACAT
Source organism: Heritiera littoralis (assembly GCA_031772115.1). Lineage (NCBI taxonomy): Eukaryota > Viridiplantae > Streptophyta > Magnoliopsida > Malvales > Malvaceae > Heritiera > Heritiera littoralis. The sequence goes on along the minus strand of JAPDPK010000032.1, from coordinate 5,802,511 downwards.
AGTTGGAATGCTTGGCAGATATTTAAGTAACCTTGAAATGGATCATTGGAAAGCAGTAAAGAGGGTTTTTTGGTATCTACAGATAACTAAAGATTACAAGCTCACATATCAGAGGTCAAATCATTTAGAGATCGTTGGGTATTCAGACTTGATTTTGCTAGTTACCTTGATGGCAGAAGATTCACTTTTGGTTATGTTTTCATGTTAGCTGGAGGAGATGTATGTTGGAAGAGGGTATAGCAGTCACTCATGTAGCTTCTTCCACCATTGAAGCAAAGTTTATAGCTTGCTATTATCGAACCAGGCAATATGGTTGCGAAATCTTATCACTGGGCTGTGTGTTGTTGATGGTGTTGAGAGACCGTTGAAGATTTTATTGTGATAATAAAGCCGCAGAGTTATACTCTAAGAACAACAAAAGCTCGTCAAAGTTAAAATATATTGACATCACGTTTCTTGTTGTTAAGGAGAGAGTTCAGAGTCTTCAGATATCTATTGAATATATCAGTATAAACTCTATGATTGCAGATCCGCTTACTAAGGTTGTGCCACCTAAGGTGTTTTATAAGCATATAGCTCGTATGGGTGTGGTTCACTTTGATGATATGCTTGTATAGTGGGAGTTTGTTTCATTTATATTTATTTGTTAATGAGACATTTTTATGATCAGAATAAATTATTATTGTTATTGCTAAAACTCTAAAATAAAGTTTTATTCTTTCAAATTGTAGTTGAGCATAAAGTTTTGGAAAGTAGGACCAGTTGGAAATAAGCATGTTTAAGGGATCATGTTGCATGTAATTTCCTTGCTACACATTTATACTTGATCTATATCGTTGATTATATTAATATATGTGACCATTAATGGGTCTAGGTACAAAATATATGTAACGAAGATCGCTTTGATCCTATGTTAGTATAATTGATGGACCAGATTGTGTAGAGATGTTGCCTTATGAAGATAGCAAGTTTAGAGTTCTTAAAATTATTTTAAAATGTACAATTATTAGGTGACATATGTGGCCCAAGTGAGAGATTGTTGGGAAATTCTTTAAGTGGGCCTACATACCTCAATTAATTGTATATTATAGGCTATCTAATTTGTTTAGTCTATTTAAAAGTGATCAAATAAAGTTATTGGACTTTAGGGTATCTTATTTAGTATGAGCTTTGCAATGTGTAAAGACCTAATATTTTATTTTATTTTCATGATGGGCCGAAATAAAATAAAATATATTTCAAGTATAAATAGGTTATGGTCCCCAATCTAAACATAAGGTAATTCTCATTCTCAAATCTTATCATTGAATGAGATATAGTTTCTCTCAAAATGTTTAGAGGTGGAAGACTCTAACCTCGAGAAATCAATTTTAATATATTCAGGTATGCTTTTGTATTATTTTTCTTGATGATTGAATATGTCATCTTGTATGTATTTATCTGTATGATTTTCCTACAGTTTATGGCATGTGTAGCCAAGGATATTTTCTTATATTTGACCATTCGGTCAAAACATACATAATGTGCATCATTATGTATGTTTTTAACGTGGTTTGGTTTGCTATCATTAGATACTTAGCTAAATGAAACATCATATCAAAACTTCTTATATAAAATGATTCCATAGCTTAGCTTTATAATTATTAATGAAACTTGAAATTGGGACTATTAAGAGTAGTAGATAATAACTAATAACTATAACCAATCAAGTCGTTAACAAGATTTAACATAAACATACTAAAGGTATACTTTAGATTGAGAGTCAAAAAGTAATGTTGAGACTTGAATGATTGATGCTTGATATAATTTTGAATGCATAAGTATTTATGCATAATGATGGATGCTTAGTTTCAAATTATTCTTAATTTAGATATGAGATAGAATTTGAAGGTTACTTGGAATTAATATGATTGATGATTATCCGTAATTCATATTTGACCATTTGTGTATGTGATAAAAAAAGAACAAAAAAATTAAGATTTGACCTAGCCACTATTAACTTTATTTAAAAGAGATATTTATTTTTAGAGTTTGTATATAATGTACTGACAGTGTATAGTTTCTATACGCTGTCAATGCATCAGAGGTTGACATCTCATCAATAGGCCCTTATGAGCAATTTAAAAAAAATATTTATATTTGTATATAAGGGCTTATTGATGAGGTATCAACCTCTGATGTATTGACAGTGTATAGAAACTATACTGCATCATATATAAATCCTTATTTTTATCATGAAAAAAAAAATCGAATCTCATTCCCTACCCATTACTCCCCTGTGGGCCGTGCATAAAAGAAATTCTTAAAAAAAAAAAAATTCATTGGGCTGGATCCCAGTTTTGACTCCGAAATTCGGTTCTCAGTCGGGTCGACCCGCAAACATATTCTCTTCGGTCTCGCCCTTCTTCCCGGGTCATTAAAAATTTTCTTCTAGGCGGCCAGTCTACCACAATCTCCTCGAGGTTTAGGGTTTTTGTTTTTTTTTCTTTTTTCTCTCTTTTGCGGCATTTGATTTAGAACATGTAAGGCACCACTCCAGGACTATTCCCACAAGTAACCTTTTTTTTTTTTTGTCTGGAACGCTCTTGCGATGTTTGCTTCCTATTCAGATTATTTTGGATGATTTCTTAATCTCGAATTATGGATGTTTTTGCAGCAATGGCGGCCGAACTTCCAGACCCGCCTGAGAGCAGTGTTTCGGACGCGACACTGGAGGTTGTTCAACCCTGCTGTCAAGTGGTATGCTTTCGATTTAGCGAAGGACGTTTTACAATATTTCCATCTCTTTTCTTTTCTTTTCTCTCTTTTAAAATTTTCTTTTTTTTTTAGTGGAAAACCAAATATTCGAAGTTAGAAATGAGGCGAGTTACTCTAAAACAAGCAGCGCATCTATATAAAGCCAAGAATTCGACTCTCGAGAAAGGTAAAAATAATGCGACGTTATGTATTTAACTTTCTTTTGTTCATTTCTTTGTGTTTGTTTAGGGTTTGAATTTTATATCCGTTAATTATGAAAGAAGTTTGAAGGACTTAGCAGAAATATATTTCGGCTAATGGAATTAAATCCTTAAATGCATTAAAACAAGGTCTGCTTTCATACATGTAGGCGAGTCTTCTTCCATCTATTGTGAAATTCTCTTTGTTATTTTCTTATAGAAAAGGATTAATGGTTCAATTTGAATTTTCCTGCAATTTTTGTTTCCCTAAACTATAACTTTCCACTTTGCAGCATATCAAGAAGAGCAGGCACGATCAAAGTTGGAGAAAGAGGGCAGAGAAAAAGAATTGGCTTTAAGAGTTTCATTAGAGAATCAGTTATCTGCTCTAAAGTCTGAGATATCTAACTTAAATCAAAAAGGAGTTTCAGATATTGAAGATAAAACTGAAGAAATAAAGCTTCTTAAAGCTAGTGTTTCTGACAGGGAGAAGGAAATAAACTGGCTCAAGGAGCTTGTTCAGAAAGAGAAGAAGAGGGCAGATTTGGAAATGAAGAAAGCTGCTGAAGCATCAAAACATGCAGAAACTGAGAAGGGTAAGGCCGGTGAAGAACAGAGGCGTGCTGATATTGAAAGAAAGAAGGCTGAAGACTATAAAACACAATTGGAGGCATTAAGAAAAGAAGTTAGCGAAGCAAAATCCAAGTTCGTTTCTGAGACGTCAAAGTTTGATTTGGCAACTAAGCAGCTAAAAGAAGAAAGAAACGAGGTTGTTGAAGACAGAAGACATGCTGATTTAGAGATGTCTAAAGCAAAGGAGCAGAGGAAGATAGCAGAAGAAACTAAAAAGAAGGCTGTGGAAGAAAGAAAAGTTGCCGATTTGGAGATGACTGAAGCAAAGGAGCAGAGGAAGATTGCAGAAGACACTAAGAAGAAGGCTGTGGAAGAAAGAAAACATGCCGATTTGGAGATGGCTAAAGTGGAGGAGCAGAGGAAGATTGCAGAAGACACTAAGAAGAAGGCTGTGGAAGAAAGAAAACATGCCGATTTGGAGATGGCTAAAGCGGAGGAGAAGAGGAAGATTGCAGAAGAAACTAAGAAGAGGGCTGTGGAAGAAAGAAAACGTACCGATTTGGAGATGGATAAAGCAAAGGAGCAGAGGAAGATTGCAGAAGAAACTAAGAAGAGGGCCGTTGAAGAAAGAAAATATGCTGATTTAGAGATGGCTGAATCAGAGGAGCAAAGGAAGATTGCAGAAGAAACTATGAAGAGGGCTGTTGAAGTAAGAAAATGTGCAGATTTTGAGATGGCTAAAGCAGAGGAGTGGAGGAAGATTGCAGAAGAAACTAAGAAGTCCGCTGAAGACGGAAAACATGCTGTTGTGGAGATGGCTAAAGTAGAGGAGCAAAGGGAGATTGCAGAAGCAACTAAGAAGAAAGCTGTTGAAGAGAAGTCACATGCTGACAGTTTGACCAAACAACTGGAAGAGGCTAGAAGAAGGAATGAAGAACTAGAGAAGAAGTTACATGAACTTTCTGGCTCAAAAAATTTGGGGGATGGTCCTAAGAGAAAACAAGCAGATTCGGAGATGAGGAAAGCTGTAAAGAAAAGACAGCTTGCGGAAATGAATACTAAGAAGGCTATGGATGGAAAAACCCGTGGTGATCATCTATCAAAGCAGTTAGAAGATGCTAGGCTGAAGATTAATGAATTGCAGAAGCAGATAGATGAACTTCTGTACTCTAGAAAAATGGTTGATGCTTTGGTTGTTTCATCTGACAGAGGCATTAGTGCTGAAGTAGGAGAAGTAAAGCTTTTGAAAAAACAACTGAAGTTTGAAAAGAAAAGAGTAAAGCATGCAAAAGATGTGGCTAGGTTGGAAAGAAGTCGTAATAATTTTTTGCAACAAGAAGTAGGTTCCATGAAGCTTGAGTTAATTCAATTTTTGAACCGCTTGGATGCACTGGATACATGTTTCTCAACCCCTGCTGGAGGTATAGATGACATGGAAAAGGTTAGCTTCTGTATTCAAATCTCTGTTTTTTGTTGCATTTTCCGTCTTTATACCTAGATTTTAATTGTTTTCCTGATTGATGATTATAGTGATGTAATTCATTTTTGAAAAATAGCATACAGGTTTTGGCGTTTGATACTATACTTTGCTACTGGTTGATTTTTCTCAGACTCAAGGTTACCTGATGGCTCTTTAGTGTTATTGAACTGGTGGGTAGAGGATAAGTTTGCTTTCAATGCTACTTTAATTCGTGGGCAGTTTTAATGTATTTGCACATCACTGATATGATTTATGATTCTCTGGAATTCCCATAACCACTTGGTAATTTAATTTCCTCAGCCAGGTAAAAACTGAAAAAAGGGAAAAGAAAACATTTCAAAAGAAAGGTAGCTAGCAGAGAGAGGAAGAAGTGAGGGAGAGATGCAGAGAGAAAAAGGGAGGTTGTGAGGGAGGGGGACAGAGAGAGAGAGAGAGCCTTTATCTTTTTAAGTATTCCTTTTATATTTTTTCTCACTTATATTCTATGATTATTTTGTGTATATTCTTCCTTTTAATATGTTTTTTTTTTCTTAAAAAAGAATTTAAATATGCCCTGTGGCTCATCTAAATTAGCTTTTTTGTTTATGGTTTCAGTTTGCTACACATAATGTTGTTCACCTAGTTTGTACAATTTTTTGGTCTTTTTTTATAATTAATCCGCCTGAGATTCTGATAATAGTTGTGTATTGGATTGTTTGATATGCTTTGCAGGTTGAAGACTTTTCAAGTATGCAATGGTCAAAGTTTAAAAAAAAATTAGGCAGCTTAAAATTACATCAAACGTGTCCTCAAACTGAAAATCAACTTCTGAAGACTAGGTGCATAGATACAACTGCATCCAATCCTCTTGGGGAAACATTTCAACATGATGCACGCTTGCTTCTTGTACAAGGAGGGAACTGTACTGAATCCATTACAGGTATTAATTCTAAATCAGAGTCTCTGCTTGGAGGCTGTAATAGAAAAATTTTATGGAGTTCTGCAATAAATTTCAGTACAGCATCTTTTTCTGATAGACAGTTGGTGGGCTCACAGGAAAGGGGTGCTTTTTCTGTTACCACATCTGCAAAACTGGGTGAAGATAATTTAAATTTACAACCAACCATTTCTAGTATGTCTGGTGAAGTTTCAAAAAATAGGTGCAACGAAAATCTTGCTGTGGTTGCTGAAAATAGTGTTAGAAGTCCTCTTCCAGTTGCTTCTCTCAGAAGAGTTAATGGCTGTGTTAGGAGAAAAATGATACTTGATGCTGTAGAATCTATTGAACTTTTGTGCTGTGAGAGTAAGAAGTTGCATTTACAGCTTGAGGACAAGCTATCTGTTTTGCATTGTCTGGTAAAAGGACAAATGGACAAACCCAGAGAAGAAGCAAAACTTGTGACACCTAACCTGCAAGATATTGCATATGCTGTGCATGATAGGTCTTGTAAGAGGAGAAAAACATCTAATGAAGAGACAGTAGCCATGGAGCAATCTTGTGATGGTCTGCAGTTGAAGCAGATGCAAAGTTTTCCTGAACATTTGTGCAACCCTGATACAATCGACCCTAAAATTATGGTTGGTTTCGAGGAAGTAATCAACAAAAACTATATGAAATTGCTGGATCTGGATGATGCTGCTGAGGAAGAATGCTATAGGATGGCAGCAGAAATGCCTGTATCACCTACACTTCCTGTGATTGAATTTACAGGCGACGAAACATTTGAGGTGGATCAATTTAGATCTGTGCAGGATGTGAACTGTGAAAAATTCTCTCACGAAAATGATAATATTGCATCTTCCGACTGTTTTGATGTTATGAATGTGGAGAATGGTTCCAATAAGTTGCAATGTAATAGGATGGACACTTTACCTAAATTATTTCAACATGAGAACGAGTGTTCTCCTGGTTCCTTTGACATTCTAAGGTGTAAAAAGAATGTTTTTTGCAGTACCATGCCAACAGAAAAAGCCTGTTTAAGCCAGTCCCAGAACCCTGGAGTGGAAGTGGAGATGTCAGTTGTTCCTAGTTCTGGGGATGGAGCAGCGAACGTTTCTTTTGAAAGTGAAATTAGATCCACCATTGAAAGTATTCCAAAATACTGTGTTACGTTCTCTAACATCAAGGATGGTAGCAGTGTGTTTAGAATTCTTTGTGCCACTAAAACTTGTATGGCTCAATGCTCTTTGCCTGCTCAGAAAGAGTTTGTCGTGCATAGAATTTTACATGCTCTTAAACTGGAAGAAAAGCTTTTACCAAAGTAAGTGTTTTATTGTCATCAAGATATGCTGTAGTGTCTGCTATTGAGGACTGTCTATGAGTTCGTCACCTCTTGATTAGTTCATTATGACACTCTGTTTGAATTTCTATAACTGTTAAATTAGTTGATAAGTAGATGCTGAGTGTTACTACTAAAGTTTCATGGCCTATTTTTACAGGGAGAAGGTTTGTGTATTTTTCTCGCTGGTACTTCTCAACTTTTTTACAGCTACTTCAGGGAAGTGCTCTCTGATTAGGGATTTCAACCCCTGCTTAAATTTGTTTGCTGAACACATAAATGAAGGTACCTTTGAGACTTTTATCTTTGTCTCAGTGATTGTTGGATTTAATGTATCTGTGTTAGTACTTGTAATTTTATTATTTGGTTGTTTTGGCTCTGGCTTTATTTAACTGTTCTTTTGGTGCAGTGATGTCTGATGCTGTGCGAAGAAGTCTAGTGGCTGAATTATGTTTGGATGAACTTCTTAGTGTAATTGAGGATTTTCTTATAGAGGGGAGAGTTGTGTCATATACTAGTCTGTCTTCTGAGACTTCTGTTGAATATGATTCAAGAATACATGTCATTATTGATGGTTTGGATATGATATTTTCGCATGAAGCAGCTTCTGCTGATATGTTGGTGGCAGGTAGCATTATATTGGGTTCAATATGTGCAGCTGCTGACTGTGCTGGCTTTATGTGTGAGGCTGCTTATAATATTTTTCGGAGGCATAGATACGATACTTCAGTGGCTCTGATTATTCTCCATGTGTTCGCTTGTGTGGGTGGTGATACAATTTTCACCTTAAGAAATTATAGTTTAACGATGGCTGTACTAAAATCGATAGTCATGTTCCTTGAAAGTGAACGAGCATCGGTGGCTATAGCGACTCTTTCGTCAGCTGGTGATGCTCAACTGAAGTTCTATGCATGTGTTGGATGCCCATTTTCTAAGGACGCCCTTTCTGTAGATATTGTTGTCTCCTTACTCTTTGCAGAGCTTCAGAGTTATGCCCAGTCAGGAATTATGCATCAAGATCGGACAGCTAATTCACTAAATTCAAGTGTCACTTCCATTGAGGATAAAGCTGAACAAAACTTGAGCACTGTCCTTGATATGAATTGTGATGTATCCTGCTGTTTAGACAAGCACAGTGTGCCTGGTAAACAATCAGGATCAGTGGTCACTGGGATTTTGTGTCACATCAGTGATGTTTTATCATTGGTGGAGCTGCTTGCATGCAATATGGTACGTGCTTCTTCTAATTATGTTTGTTGTTACACTTTTAGAAGCTTTTGATAACAACTAATACGTTTTACTGTTTTCTTTTGAAAGAAGAAAACACGTAAAAGAGGAGCAAAAGATTAGTGTTTAGATATGAATTGCTTTAGATAGGAATGAGTGGAGGAGAATTCATGTTGACGACTTAGAGTGAGGTTATATATTGGTTCATATAGTCTAGACTCAGTACTGGGATAAAGGCACTGATGATGATGACAACGACGACCAAAAAAAATCTTAAAAGTTTTCGAACTTGACTTCTATGATAAAAAATTTTTGATAAGGCTTTAAAGATTTTTTTTTTCAATAAAAGCTGAAAGGGGAATACCAAATGTTTGATTTTGGTTTTTGCTTTATTCTAGTGAAATTGGTTTGCTCTTTTGTACTGAGATTTTTAACCTTTCTTTATGTTTTCTTGAAAACAGAGCTGGGACTGGACATGCAAGAAAATCATTTCCCAATTGTGGAGTATATTGGAGTCATCTGTTCTTGAGAATCTTACTGTTGCTATCATTATTCTTGTTGGGCAACTTGGGAGGTATTATTGCGTCTAATTTTGTCTGGTTTTTATATATTGTTTAACTTTTCCAGTCCTAAATTATGGTAATTATTGTTTCTGCCATTAGGAAATCTTATAGTTCCTAATTTTGGGTGGGAGCTCCATTTATCCTATTATTGTGTTGGTTGTAACTCAACGTAGGAAAAAGAATTACTTGAATTTAGCCTTTAGCTAAATTAAATTAGACTTTAAAAATTAAGAAACAAATTGTTACAGTTGAAGACAAAAAAGTTTCATGGGAGAGTACTTGAAACTTAAGCAGAAAAAGATGTGGTTTTCTTTTACCACAACCAATTATATGGATCCTGTTACTATCCAGGGAATTCTTGACACTAAGGATTCAAGATACAAACCTGACTCAAGTCAATGATAACTTAGTTGTAAATTGGAAATGATAAATTTGATCATTCCTGGCACTGTCATGGATTTTAGAGAGCTGATTTGAATTTTTTTTTCTGGCAGATTTGATAAAGCTTTGAGTCTATTGCTGAATAGTAGTGGTAAACTGATTATAAGATGACTTAGAATCCTAATCAAACTGGAGAACAGCATAAATTAGGGAATAGCTTGGCCAAAAATTGAAACATTTTGGTATAAAAAATACTAAGCCCCTTTGCATTCTGAATCTGATGGAAGAAGTTTTTTGTTTTAGTTTGATTTAAAGCTACCCCTGTTGTTAAAACTTCAAAGTTCGTCTTAGAGATCTAGGTTTTGAATCCTAGGATGGGTGTGATGGGGTTTATGGGTTGAGAGAGAGTGCATCTTCCATTGTTTACCTTTACGCTTTGCCTGGTAGGGTGAAAAGGAAAATGGAAAGAAGAAAAATTGGAGGGAGGCAAAAATGAAGAGATGGAAAACATTAATTTTTTTCTTTAGGTGTGCTTGGTAGGAAGGATATGTTAAAGAAAATATATTTTTGTTTCATTCCATTGCTTGGTAGAGTTGAAAAATGGAAGAAAAGAAAATGAAATTATATTAATTTACCATTATATCATTAATAAGCTATGATAACAAAATAAAAATGAAAGAATAAAGGATAATTTTGTAATTATACATACTTGACTCACACCTCTCTCATTTTCACTTCACTAATCATTCCAATTTGGAGTGATTTGGTTTTGTTAATAAAGAAAGAAAATAACAATCTTTTTTATTTTCTTTCCTCACACTTTTCCTTCGAACCAAGCATTAACAAAAACCATTTTCTTCTCACTTTTCCACACACCCTATTCCATCCTTTCACTTTTCCACCCTATCAAGTATACCTTAAAATTTTCTGTATCACAAAATAAAATAATAGTAGCAAGATATAATGGGCAAAATTCTTCAGTCATACAGTCCCACACCTTGTTCTGCCATTATATCTCATTAAGCTGTAGATAGTGAAGTATATATTGAATTTTGTTTTGTAAAAGGATCTTGGAAGCATTTTTGCATCACTTTCTTTCCTGTAAAATTTTCAACCATTGTATGATTTCGGAGACTAAATATTTAATTCAGCCTCAAGCCAAACACTAAATTCAATGTGACTATGTTGCGATAAAAAGGAAAGACGACTCCAGTGCATTGTTTTCATCCTGTTAAAGCAGCTGCCTTCTGGAACAAGATAATTATATGCTATAAAACTAATGGGAAAAGGATGAGTCATGAGGTTTTTATACTGTTTTTCTATGTAAAAAGTTGAATAGCTGATAAATAGGTGAAAAACTTGAAGTCAGAGAAAGGACAATGGAAAAATAGCATATAGAGTATTTTTTATGCTGTGGTTCTTTTCCTTTTTTCTTTTGAAGCAGAAGCTTGTCATATTTACAAGTACCTTGGCCAATATCAATATATAGCTGAGAAAATTCATCGTACTTCAAAAGTCTGATATAGCCTTCACATTCAAATGGTGTCTGCTTTTCAGGCTTGGAGTTGATGCTGTTGGATATGAGGACAAAGAGGTTGAAAACTTGAGAGTCAAGTTATTTGCTTTCCTCTGGCGGGAAACTACAATTAGAGCAGGTCTTCCCATCCAGCTTGCGACCATTTCTGCTTTGCTTGGGCTTATCTCCTTTGATTTTGATAAAGTTATTCTGGAGAATGTTAAACTTCCACTCATGTCTGGTCAATTTGTTTCTGCTGATCTTATAGGAAAATGGTTTTCTTTGTTGACTGAAGAGCAGCGAGCAATGTCAATTAGGCTTTTCCAGTCTGTCGATTAAGATAGTTGCGTCATCGACTTACATGTGAAAGTTCAAATAAGGATGCATGTAAGAAATTTTGGTAAAAGTATTATTTTAGAAATCAAAAGTATTTTCTCCTGACCGGTGGGTTTTTCGGACGTGAGCATTTTTTTTTCCTGGTTTCATGTTACCAGTCTATGACTAGTATTGGGGCTCAAGTGTATTCTATTGTTATTGTCTGTACATACAAAATTTCTATTTTATTAGTTGTTTTGATTTTATCATCATAATTATCAAAGCTTTAACTACTCCAATAGATTGGAGTCGATTACATGAATCAATATTTGAAATCATGATAAGTTGTTCATATGAATTCTCTTTTTACATTTCTATCCAATGTAAGGCAACATGTTATTCAACTCTAATGCTTTTCTATATTTTCGATTAACTTTTATTTAAGACGTTTTTGGTCTTTCTTTAAGTTTAACCTTTCTTTGATCATTCATAGTTTTAATCTTTTAACTGAAGCGTCTACAGGTTTGTTGTATATGTTCAAATATTTTCATTCCTCATTTTATTTATTTATTTTTTATATTTGCACATCCATTGTAAATTTGCATTTCTGTTACACATATTGTGTAAACAGTTTCTTAGTCGTTTAACATTTACTATTATATAACAATGTTGGTTTAGTAACTGTTCTGTAAAATTTACTTTTCAATCATATAAGAGTTCTTTCATCGAATAGCATATTTGTAGCACTTTTTGGCGTACTTAATCTTGTTTGTATCTTATGGGTCATATTTTCACAATTTCTCTATTCATTTGTAGGTATCATCATTCCATCTAGCATCATTATGTTTTGATATTCTTTTTTGTTTGAATTGAATTTATATTTCATGTATTTCGTTTTCACTGTAGTGTGTTTGAATTCTCTTGATTTTAGCATATGTATCCGTAGTTTCAACTTTGTATTGATCTCTGTTTTAGTATCAACACACAGGAAAATATCATTTGTAAACATCTTACATCAAGGCATTTTATTTTTGATGAATTTTGTCAATTTGTTTATCACTTTCTCAAACAAGAATAGATTTAGTGTTGACCTTTGATGTAATTCCACTGAGATAGGAAATTTACTTGTTTGCTTTTCGCATGTCTCACATGTGTTATTTCATCTCCATATATATATATATATATATATATATATATATATATATATATATTTTAATTAGTTAAATATCTTTTACATGAATTCTTTTTTTCGTTAAGGACAATCACAATACTTTCTTAGGCATTTTATTATATTTTTTCTTTAAGTTTATAAATATAATATGAAAATTTTTACCCAGTATCCGAGAATATTCTATAAGTTGCCTAAATGTATTGCCTTCATAGTTGATTGATTGAGTATAAAATCAAATGAATTCTTCAATATCTCTACAATCTTTTTTAATATTCGTTCTCTTTCTTATAGTTTCATTGTGTGGTTTATTAATTTTTTGTGTCAGTAGTTGGAGCAATTTTAAATGCTTTTTATAAGTTATTTTGATTTGTTCAAAGAAAGTGTGGAAATTCTCAGTATTCAACTTGAATGTCGCTGTCTTTGCAATTTCGGTCTTTTTCATCAGTTATAGCTTTGATCAAAGTCAGGATATTTAAAGCTCCAGGTCTTTGCTTCTTCATAACTTTTTTACTGTTTTTTTAAATATATAATTATTTTTCATTGCATGATTGTGTTCTGACATTTTTAGAAAAATTAGAATGGTTAAATCCGTAACGAGGGCCATTCTTATAAATAAGTAATTAGTTTTAGGGTATGAAATTGATCATACATTGCCTTCAATTGCTAGGTCCTAAACGTTTTGATTTGGAGTTCGGACTTCGTCAGATGCTGTATCGTATTTGTACTGTTTCATTTTGTGACAATTGTTACCTTAAATGGTTCTTTTACAGCAATTTAAGGTTATTTTCTTTGTGAAAGGGTTTTGATTTTTTTATAATTGAGCTAACAGTAATAACTTTAATGCTATTATTATTAAGATTTATATATGATGTATTAACAGTGTATAGTTTTTATACATTGTCAATGCACCAGAGATTGACACATTATCAATAAATTTTTATGAGCAAATTAAAAAAATTTATTTATATTTACTTTTAATGGTTTGATATTTTTTTTAATTTACCAATTGATGAGGTGTCAACTTTTGATGCATTGATAGTGTGTAGAAACTATAAACTATTAATGTATCATATACAAATTTTATTTTTATTATTATTATTATGATTATTATTATACACGAGTAAATATAACTTTTCTACTAACATTAATGCTTTTTCTTTTTGTAATTTAGACACATAAAAGATGTGTTTTATTTGTGAAGAACAATAAAACAGTATAGTGACATTAGATGAATATAGATTCTTAAGCGGGTTTATTTTTGATATTTGGAATCGATAGTATAAAGAGTGGAGATCAATGATGATGTGATTTATAAGATCTAAATTGGTTGATGCAAGTGAAGAAGCTCTATGAGTGTATTATGTGATAAATGAATTTTTAAATGGTTGAAAGATAGGTTTTCTAGGATAGTTGTTAGATTAATATTATTTTATGATAGTGAATGTTGAGTGACTAAAAAAATATATATAGAAGATGAGTATAGCAGAAATGTGAATGCTACGGTAGATATATGAGAAATGATAGAACGGGAAATTGATATATTAGCGAGAAAGTTATAGTGGTGCTTATCGAAGATAAAATGAGTGAAAGTTATTTATGTTGGTTTGAATATATATGATGTAGACTTATGGGCGCTCCAATTAGGAAAATGGAGGTTATGATCAGTAAAAAAGGTTAAGGCTAGGGTAAGACTGAAAAAAATTTGAGAGGAAGTCATTCGTAAAGATATGGTTGTACGAAAATTAGAAGAACATATTACCTTAGATATAAATGAGTAGAAGAGAATTTATGCTTATGACTCAGTATGAGTTTATATGTTGATTCATGTAACCTACTCTAGTATTGGGATAAAAGCTTTGTAAAAGATGATGAGAAAAATAAAATAGTAGAAACTTATTATAAATGGCATAGGAAAAAAGTTTATCATCAAACTGATTTTTTTTTTAAATTTCCTTTGCTATTTATATAATACTTAACCAAAAAGAACAATAATTTTTTCCTTTTCTCTCCCGAAGTTCTTCTGTTGTTTCAAATATAAGGCAAAATCTTATCTGTATCTTGTATCCTTGTATATTAGCATTAAGTGAGATTGATTCTGGAGGATTGAAGGTTTCTTTGTATTAAGCTGTGACATTCTCTTTGGTTTATTTGTAGCAAGCTTCCCTGATCCAATATATAATTCACTATATACTGTATATTGTGCAAATTGTCATTTTTGCGAGGAAAAAGAGTTGCAGATTCAAGATTTATTTTCTTTTTCTACCTAAGGTATTCATTATCAAGAAAGCCATCTCTGTAGCCAAAAACATCTTTCATATTCCTTCAAGCCCTTCTCTAGGTATAAATTCCCTAACAAAATTTTATTTTGCCTTAAAGTTGCACTTATATAGTTGAGTTTTGTCTAACAAGACCTCCAAGTAGAGGTGCTAAACAGGTTGGGCGGCTCATGGCACGACACGATTTGGCACGCTGGAGATTGTGCTTGGCACGACCCATACTTAAATGGGAGGGCTGGTCCAAGCACGGTATACATTTGTGTGCCGTGCTGGGCTAGATGTTTTTAGGCACATGAATTGGCACGGCATGACCCATGAAGGGCCAGTGCTAGCGCGTAGCACGCGGGTTAGCATAGCACGGCACGCAAGCCCATGTGCCGTGCCATATTGGCCCTTTTATATAAATAAAATTATATTTAACAAATTTAATTATGAAGTATTTTAATTATTGATATATAAATTTATAATATTTTCATTTGGAATATAAAATGTATGATATGTCACATATTTTGTATATAACTTTTTATTAAATACACTTCTAATAAAAACTCATCAAAAAATAAATTATTAAAGATTATTTTATTCAAAAATTGGTTAAATGTAGAAGCTGGAGCACTAGATAAACCATATTATATAAGAAAATAATCAGGTGAAGAGAATGAAAAATAAAATAATAATATTTTGTGTTTTATAATCTTGTATTTGTGTGTGTCGATGTTTTTAAATATCAGGATTGTAAATTTTAAAGGAAAACATTGGTACAATGGTAAATATTGTTCCTTTGTAACTTGGAGATCACGAGTTCAAGGCAAAATAGTCTCTCTTAATGTAGAGGGAAGGTTGTATACAATGACCCCCTCCCTAGACCTTACAAAGCGAAAGTCCTTTGGTTGTGTACAGTGACCCTCCCCAGACCCCACAAAGTGAAGCCTTTTTTGTCATATTGCTCTTGTTTTTAGGGTTGTAAATTTCTATATCTTTATTAAGTAAATTTTTTATGTTTTCTCATGGAGATAGGCATTTTGCCTTTTAGGATTATAAATTTTAATATCTTTATTTAATATATATTATTATGTTTTTTTTGTGGATATAGGCATTTTGTCAAAGTGAATTATGTGTCTTTTTATTTTATTTTTATTTGTCTTGCATGTTATTTAAATTAATAAATAAAAACTTTAAAAAAAATAAAAATATAAAAATTTATTAATAGGCCGTGCTTGGCACAATAAGGCACGAAAAATAATATTGGGCTTGGCCCAACACGACCCATTAGTGCTATGGGCCATGTGCCGTGCTGGGCCACGTCCTTAAATTTCATGGACCGTGCCAGCACGGCTCATTAAAAAATAGTGCCGTGCCAACACGAATCCATTAACACATAGGCTAATATTTAAATGGGTCGTGCCGACCCAACACGGCCCATTGATACCTTTACCTCCAAGGGCTGCCATTGTTGCAATCCTATAAAATGGCTTAATCCACCTCATCTGAATGTGTTCTTAGTTAGCAATCCAAGCTCATGTAGGCTTTCATTCATTAATGGTATTTTGTCAATTTCAACAAGAAATAGTGAGTTGAAAGAAACTTTGATAGTTTTGTTATTTCCACTAAAACCTCCTTAGACTTATTGAATGATGACTAATTAAAAGATCTTCGGGTAATTTATCTGCAATGTATTATTTTGGAACTTCGAAAAGCCTAAATTTCCAAGAAAGTATGATCCCGAAGCTTGCTTCACCAACTCCTGTAATGGCCAAAGTCAAATCCTCACCCATAGCTTTTCTGTCAAAAATTCGTTCATTGATATTCATAAAAAACAAGTAAGCATTCAAGACATTATCTGCTGCAAGGCCATACTTCCTCAATAGGTTCACCAAACCATCTTCACTGTTATTGTCCACCAACCCCTACAGTAGGATAAGCTAGGCAGGGAATGCATCGAGGCTTCTTTTCTCACCCATAGCATAGTAAAGGGCACAAGAGTTTTCCCAAACTGAACCCATGCCCCATGCGATTTCTTCTTCAACATTGGCTTCTACTGATCAATTATGAGAATAAGTTTCTTGTTTAAGTATGATAGGCCTTCATAGTCATGGTTACCACTTCAGACCTTGGTTTGCAACCAAGCTTTTTGCCACAAAAGGGTTGCTTGGATTTTGGACTCGTGGAGAGGTTTGATTATGAGAAGGGGTGTTTATTGTTGAGGATGCGAAATTTACCTATCTCATGTTTTGTAAAATAGATGAAAATGAAGGTGAATCTATGGTAAAGATGATTTCAAAACTTTTAGTATAGTCCCTTAAACTGGGTTGACATATACTGCATAAACTCATCATGTATTGAATCTAATGTAGCTTGCGACATGGAGAGGAAAAGTAGAGAAACTAGAATGATGTGTTTCGTCTTTCTTTATCTCTTGAATCCAAGCTTTCATCTAATGAGTTTGAGCATATATTTGAGGCATTTAAAGCTGCTTGGCTTGGATGATAGGGAATGTTTTTCTAAGGATCCTCCTCTAAGGTTGGCTTGTCAGGAGTCCAAAATTCAATACCGATCATTAAGGGGTTGTTTGGGATGGTTTTTTTTATTGTTTTCAAAAACTTGTTTTTATTTTGTTTTCTTTTCAAAATTCTAAAGCACAAAACATGTTTAATTAATGGTGTTACATTTTGAAAATAATTATTTAAACTGTTTTAAATATGACAATTTAATTCACAAAATAAACTTTTAAAAACTAAATAAAAATAATTAATGCATTCATTAAATAAGCTTAAATTATTTCAACAAATTATTTAATGAGTGACAGCTAAATTTTGAACAATATCTCGGTGCCTCTCAAAATATTTGAACCTATTCTTTATACGTAGAGTAAAAAAAAATAAAAGTAAAGGAGGCACTACAAAAGTTGAAGATAATGAAAGTTGTTGGACTCGATGACATTTTATTAAAGTTTGAAAATACCTTGAAGAGGTTAGAGTTAGGTGATTGACAAATTTTTTTTAATAAGATTTGGCACATTAAAAAGATGCCTAAGAATAAAGGAAAAGTGCTTTGATACTACTCTGTAAAACAAGGGAAATATATAGAATTGCTCCAACTACTGAGGCATAAAACTAATAAGTCACAAAATGAAATTATAGGAAAGAGTACTAGAACAAAAATTAAGGAAGAATGTAGGGATATGAGAGAATCAATTTGGTTTTATGTTTGGGTAATCAACTATGGAGGCATACACTTGCTTAGACAATTTACGGAGGGCTCTCAAGTGTAGGGCAAATATCTTTCATATCATTTTTATAAATTTGGAGAAAACATATGATAAAATACTTAAGAGGTGCTAAGGTGGTCCCTAGTGAAGAAAAGAGTCCATGTGAAATAAATTGAAATAATTAAGGATATGTATGGAGATGCAATGATACATGGAAGTCATGTGGATGGTAAACAAACGAATTTTCTATCAGAGTAAAACTACATCAAGGGTTAGCATTAAGCCTATTCTTGTTTGTTACAGTAATGGACGAGCTAACAAAATCTATCTTGGATAATGTGTGTTTGGTGTATGATGCTTGTAGATGTTGTTTTCTTGTGTGTTGAGACTAGAGCGGAGGTTAATGTGAAATTATAGCTATGGAGATGGAGACAAACGCTAGAAGCAAAAGAATTTAGACTAAAAAAAGTACATGTTGAATACATGGAATATAAATTCAAATCAAACAAAGAGGAGTATCCAAACATAGTGATGTTAGGTAAGGTGATGATCCATAAGCGAGATCATTTTAGATATTTCGAGTCGATCATATAGATGGATAGGGAGATTGATGACGATATAATCCATAGGATCCATGCTGTTTGGAGCAAGTAGAGAAGTGCTATAGGTGAGTTATGTGATAAAAGAATTCCTATATGGTTGAAAAACAAGTTTTATAGGGCAATTATTAGACAAATACTACTCTATGTTAGTGAATGTTGGGTGACTAAAAGATTTCATTCATAAAATGAGTGTAATAAAAATACGAATACTACGATGCATATGCAGATATACAAACAAGGATAGAATTAGAACTAAGAAATTCACAAGAAGGTTAGAGTAACACCTATCAGAGACTAGTCGAGTGAAAGTTGTCTACGTTAGTTTGGATGTATATGACGTAGACCTGTGGATGCTCTAATTAAAAGAGTAGAGGTTATGAGTGATGAAAAGAGGATCAACGCTGGGGGAACAGTGAAAAATATTTGGAAGTAAGTCATTCGAAAAAAATATGGTTGAATGACAGTTGGAAGAACAAATTGCCTTATATAAGAATGAATGGGGAGGAGAATTCAAGTTGATGACTTAGCATAAGCACATATATTGATTTATGTAGCCTATCCCAATATTAGGATAAAGGCTCATATGATTGGATGATGATGATGATTAAATAAGCTTAAATTTAATAATATTATCTATATAATATTAAACAAAATAATATTAATTGTCATCATCATCATTAGAGTCTTTATCTCAATAAATTGAGATAGGTTACATAAACCAATATTTGAACTCATGTTAAATTGTCCATATGAATTCTTCTCCTCTATATAATTCTACCAAGGCAATATGTTCATCATACTCTAATTCCTCAAAATCTTTCCAACCTTTTAAGTCTTTTTTTATCTTCCTCTAGCCTTAGCTTGTCTTCCATCATTCTTAGCATCCACTTTCCTAATTAGAGCATCTATAGGTTTATGTCGTATGTGTCTAAACCAACGTAAGTAACTTTTACGCATATTGTCTTCTATAGGTACTACTCCAACCTTCTTATAGATGTCTTCATTTTTCATTCTATCATTTCTTGTATATTCATACATTCACCATAAAATTCGCATTTCTATTACACTTATCTTTTGTGTATGCAATCTCTTGGTTGCCCAACATTTACTATTGTATAGCAATATTGGTCCAACAACTGTTTTATAAAACTTATCTTTCACCTATATAGGAATTTTTTTATTACACAACACACCTTAGCACTTCTTTAATAACTCAATCCAACCTGGATTTTACAGTCATCATTTTATCTTATTATAGTTTACTATATTTAAATATATTGTAATTACATGTGATATTAAATAATTATTATTTAATATTGATTTAATTAATAATAAATTAATAAAATAAAATTATTTAATTTAAAATTTTATTAGAAATCAATAAAAATTCTAAATTGGTTATCAAATAATACAACAAATGGCCGATCAAAATAGATCCGTTTATCTTCCTAGCTCTATCTTCATTAATTAGTTTCTCATTTTGAATCAATGGAGTGTTGATTAGTTTAGCGATTCTTTGGTCCAAACTTGCATGACTTCACTTGCATGTTTTATTTGACGAATGAGATTCCTTGTTGGATTTGGTGAACCTCCATACTAAGGAAATAACACATTATACCCATGTCTATCATCTCAAACTTTTTTGCATTTTCTCTTTATAACTTTTATAAGAGCAAGATTGTTTTTTGTCACCAGAAAATATTGACATTTAAAGATATGATCATTTGATTATTATGAACTTGCCTTAAATAAAGAGTAGGCTCACTAATGCTTTTGTTGATTCCTATCTTAATCAAGTAATCATCAATTCTATTATACCCAGCTCTAAGAGTCTATTTCAATTTATAGAGAGTATTCTTGAGGAGATAGACTTTGTCTTCACAACCAACAATAAAATAGTTTATAAATTGTCTAATGAAAATTTGATCCTATATATAGTTATTCAAAAAGACTAACTTAACATCTACTTGAAAATTTTTATAACCTTTTCATGTTGTCAGAGCTATCAAAAGCCTTATAATATCAAGCTTTACATAGGTGCAAAGGTCTCTAAGAATCCACTCTACATTGTTGAGAATACTTTAGAACCACAAATCTTCGTGTTTATTGATAGAGAACAACAAAGATCTAGCTTGGTTTTGTACACCCATTTCACTCCAATGACTTTTAAGTTGTTAGGCCTTACTACGGGCACCCAAGTACTATTTTTCTTCATCATCTATAGCTCCTCCTACTTATTAGTGGATTAAAACATAAATACCAGAGTCTAAAGTAGTGGGATTTAAAAATTTTATTCAAGAAATTGAAACACTATTAATCTCTTTAATCAAAATTCGTATTGTCATGCAATAATTTAGTCAAGATTCATACTAAGGTGTTTAAAAACATACCTAACCTTTAGATATATTAATCTAAGGTGATTCCCTTGTTGTAGAAACTTGATCTCCTCATTGATTCATTAACCACCTCGAGTGTGATGGTCTCTAATGGTGATCTAACAATAATTTAGCCAATACCTTCTCTAAGGTAGGAGAAACTTGTGCTAGCAAGTCTTCCTTCACCATGCAAAGTTTTGGCTATCTTTTATAACTTTTCTTGGGTTCAAGAACACTTCTTAAAGCATTAGGGGTGGCGGCACAAGGAGGAGGAAGGTGTTTGTGGTGATGGCTATGCAAAATAAGAATGAGAGATGGTTGAAAATGAGCTCTTGCAACGTTCATGGAAACAATTTCTCTCTTTGATTAGGGCTAGCCGACTTGTCTCTTGTAACAGTTGCTTAGGTTTTTCTCTTTCTATGTTATCCTTAAACAGTAGGATAAGTTTTCCCTTATTTTACAATTAAGGCATGCAACTTTTGCACCCTTGCAATTAAGTCCCTAAGACTTAATAAATTAAGCCACACACCTTTTAAGCCAAATTTAATTAAGTCCTTAATAAATTCTTAATTTAACATTGGCAAATTATCGTATGTGTGTGACCTATTCAACTCCTAACATGTTGGAAATATCATTATAAATTAAATCTATAATTTTACATCATGTCTGTAATTTATAACCTATTGCACCTTTAGACAAATCCTACATCAACAAAGCATGGAAGAGATAGTGGTATATAAGTTAACATGCTCTATACCCCTAATGAGGCTGTTTAAAACTTTAAGGTCCAATGGGCTAAAGTGGACAATATCACTAGTGGGCTGGGTTGTTGCAAATGACATCAAAGCATCTCTACGTGACTTCTTGAATGAAGGTAGGGCAAACCTCAATGAGGACGCTGAGTCCCAAAAAGGGAGTGTATGTTACATCCTTAGGCAAAATCCACATCGATAAAGCATGTGAGAGATGCTGGGTATATAAGTTAACATGCTTCATACCCCTACTGAGGCCTTTTAACATAGTGAGGTCCAATGGGCCAAAGTGGATAATATCACTAGTAGGCTAGGCTATTATATAATCATAGATCACGAACAGGATTTAACAATCAATTATGACCACTCAATTGTTAGAAAGTTATCTTAAATCAAGCCTTTTAGAGACTAATCTCGTAGTGTAATTCAATTTTTTCATCAATTATATCTTAAAGAATCAATTAGCGTGTTGTAATGTCTGCTAATTATTTCTCCACTTTAGTTCTTGCAACTTTCAAAATTGAATCTAATGATTTCCTTTAGAAATTGACTTTTATATGAATCATTATGCCATGGCCATAGATTTCCTCAAGTTATTCTTATTAAAGAACAATTAAGTTATGTTTCCATAATTCACTTGGTGTAATGAATTCTCACTTAACCACTTGTCTACCTTCACATGCTATATGTCATAGATAAAACCATCTTTCATCGACATTTGGATTCCAATCTTGTTTGGATGAAATCAAAGCATGAAAATGCATATTCAAGATGACTTGGTGTCTCAAGTTAAATAATCACTGACACAACTGTTCGATGAGAATGTTTACATAAGCACTCTAGCAAAACTACAAAGGGGAAATTTCATGTTAGATCATGTTTAGTGAACTTGTTCTCTAACAAGAACCCACATGTTATCTTCAAGTATCTTGCATACTTTTATCCACAAGATCAATTGCTTACTTTCTATGTAATGAGGCTTAACATCTATTGTCTCTAAGCATTGTCAATGCCTTTTCCTGACAATACATCGACCATAACATCTTTAGGAACAATACTTTGATGCATAATGATCTCATAATTGTCACGACCCAAAGGCCGCGACGTGTATTTAACACTACCACTTATATCATTCTCAAATTTAAGAACCGAATTTTTCTTTTCACTTAAGGTCTGTATTTGGTGTCAGTGTCACCGCTAAACCCTTTTCACCTTTCTTAATTTCGATTTAACTTAACATTGTCATTTAAAAGGTTGATTCCTAAGACCAATTAACTTACTTTCTCAATATTTTAAATATAAGATTTAACTTGGCCAAAAGAAAAAGATTGAAAACCTCCCCTTATATATATATATATATATATATATATATATATATCAATTTTCTCCAGTTAATTAACTTGCAAAATATATACATATTTCCAACATCACATCTCAACTCCACAATTGACAATTTATATCATCATACATAACATACATTCCTAGAATCATTACAATCAACATATCCATATTCCACAAGTTTCATATCTAATATAAAATATTAATATCTCGGATCGCACTTGATAATCATACTAGCCATATAATAATCTAGAGGAATTCCTAAGTTACATTCCAAACAATTTCCATTACCATGTATTGTGCATTACATAATGTCTATACACCACAACCAACATGATGTGCAAAATTTCATATACATCAAAAGTAATAGATGCAGCACTTGGATGACTTAAGCAAGTACCACTCGTAGGTACTATCCCTAAGGGCCCACACGGAACTCCAAGCATAGACTTTAGCTCGTATGATCTGCAATGATGTTAGAAAGGAGTGAGCAAACCACGGTTCAGTAAGATACTCATATAAGTGCAGAAGTAGAATCATACTGTCCTAAATGCAATGCATGAAACCTGTAAAAGTAAATTCTTATAACATATTTCAATCATAAACATTATATTTAATCTCTATATCATGACCTAGAGAATCTAAGGGTGCTAAAGTTTTGGGGTACGAATGGAAGAATAATTTTGAAATACCTCATTATTCTCGTTCTCGACACTTGTCTATAAAACATCAAATAATGTACTTATTACCCATCCATATCAATCCACAATAACAATCATTTGACCCAATATCAATCATCTAACTCGATATCAATATAATATTGCACACGCATGATATTTTCAAAGCTTTTATACAGTTTTAGATCGTGCAGCTTTCGGTATAAAATCACGTGCAAGAGTACTATTCAAATCATGTCATGTACAATATGCAGTCATGTATAAAGGCATGTACAGTCTAAAGTCATTTCACATGTACAGTTCGAAATATGCAGTCTCATGCATGTCGTGTATACTGTAACAGTGTTCAAATTTTGATTCAAATGTACATGCTCATTCACAAGTTTCAAAACAGTACTCAAACTATTGTCTCGAGTTTGAAATCAATGGTTCAAAACAATACCCGGACTATTGTCTCAAGTTCAAAGTCAATGGTTCAAAACAATACCTGGACTATTGTTTTGAGTTCGAAATCAAAGTTTAAAACAATACTCGGACTATTGTCTCGAGTTCGAAATCAATGGTTCAAAACAATACCCGGACTATTGTCTTGAATTTGAAATCAATGGTACAGCACAATTCAAAACACAAATCTGAAACTGATAGTAAGTCATACTTGATCACGTTTTAATAATAAGGTTTTAGCATAGCTCAAGCCTTTCACAAAGCATATGCGATCAAGTTCAAAACAAAGCTTTCGTGCTGTTCAAACATAATTCAAATAAACTCATAATCAATATCGATTTCAGAAAAAGTTATGGTCTAATCATACTGAACTCATCAATAAAGCCTTATCTAATCACACTGTTGGCTCTATAGGCTATACCGAGAGGGGGGTGAATCGGTTTTTAACTAACTATAGCTCGTTTTTCGATTCTTTTAAATTCTCTAGCCTATATAAATATTTTCTAAGTTCTCTAGGTTACTCAATTATGCAATATAAATTCAAAGCAATAAACACAAATATAATTGCAAATAAGTAAAGAGAGTAAGGATAGAGAAATGTACGCAAGCGATTTATAGAGGTTCGGCAACCTTGCCTACGTCCTCTACCTTGAGACGCTCCCAAGGATTTTCCCAAATTCACTAACTTGAATTTGTTACACTCCCTCTTTTCAAGGCTCAAGAGAAACCTCTCTCTTTTTCTAGGCTCAAGAGAAACCTCTCCTTTTTCTAGGCTAAAGAGTAACCTCTCTCTTTTTCAAGGCTCAAGAGAAACCTCCCCTTTACAAGGAATGAAATGAGTTTACAAATGAGTAATCAAAGAAAGCCTCTAGATAGGCAAGTGATTACAGAAATTAAGCACAAGGAAAAACCTATACAATATTTTGTGCTACTCTATACAAGGAATATGTGAATGATGGAAGATGAAGACTTTGTAGCTCTTGATTTGTTGTTGAGGCTTGAGGATTTGAGGAAAATGAGTATTGGAGTTGATTGAGTAGTTCCTCTTTCTTTCTTTAGCTTCTAAGCCTCTATTTATAGTCCCTTGGATGTATTCTAGCCGTTAGGTGGAGCCAAATCTCGGATATTACCGTTGTCTCACAAAAACTAGCCGTTACAGGCTATTTTTCGAGCAAAGGGATCGATCCCTTTTCATAGGGGATTGATCCCTTTTCATAGGGGATCGATCCCTTTTGTCCAGAATGTTGATTCTGGGCTTCATGGATCTTGGGAAGACTTTCTGCCAAAAAGGGATTGATCCTGCTACAGTGGGGATCGATCCTTTTCTTCCAGAGGGCATTTTTCCTGCACTTTTGGGTTAGAAATGATATGACCTTTGATCCTAATTCAACCCAAAACATTTATAAGCTTTAAGGGAGTTTTTCTTGACTTTCTCAAATGAAAATATTGTCCAAGAAATCATCAAGTGATTTTCTAAAATATTCAAAACATTTATGAAGAATTTAAGACCAATAAGAGTGTATCGATAAATCATGGTCTTACGTTTGATATGATCACTTGAAAATGGATTGAGAAAATCATGTGTGATAAGGCAAATTTACAATATGAATTAAACCATTAAAGCTTACTTAAGTTTTTGTCATTTCAAAATATGTATGACAATTTAAAGCTAACAATCTCCCCCTTTTTGATATGACAAAACTTAATGTAAATTTGCTTTGAAAATTCTTTGATAAAATACTCCCCCTCAAATAAAGCAAGATTTTGTAAAGCTCCCCCTTAATATAAGCATGGGTTTTGAAAATGAATTTTCCCTCATTATCTCTCCCCCTTAATATCTCTCCCTTTATCTATCTCTCCCCCTTTTTGTCATAGCAAAAAGAAGGAAAAATAATAAAAAATATGCTCCCCCTAAAATCATGGCTATGTGAGAACAAATAAAAATGCTCCATCCAACAAGAAACATGTTAGTACATGGGACTTATAGCACAAATAGATAAGTCAATATTCACAAAGAGTATGAAATATTTATGCAATGAATATGACTTATGATCCTATACCAATTGTTTATAAATAATTTTGATACCAATTGTTGATAAGTAATTTTGCAAGAAGGTTCCAATTGGTAAGAAGTTAATCAAGCACCTAAGTATATCAATTATTCTCTAAGGTCCAACTAAGGTGCAACTAAGGTGCAAAGTAATACATCATGATTATGAGCTAGAATTAGATGACATATCATATGCATGAGCTCATAAATAATGTTCAAGCAAGAGTGTGCATAGATTCAAGACATATAGCAATTAACTTCAAATTCTAGCACACAAGAGTTTCATGCAAAAGTGTCTTATATGAATTCTTCCCTATTTGTCATTTCAAACTAAAGAGCACAAGAAGAATTGTCAATTTAAAGCTCATACCAATTAGCAATTTAGATTTGGCTTACCAATTATTGAAAATATGGTTCCCAATGATACTACTTGTTATTTCAAGCTAAATACCAATTGTTACTAATGGTTGGCTTAGGCATTTTGCATGAATCCAATATTTATGTGTAGTGTTCATGTCAAGAAAATAATCATTCTAAAAATGTAAGAACACAACACACATCATCAAATATGCATATGGATTAATTAATCATTAGCACACTATCATAAAGTATTAATCCATATTCACCAAAAAATTATACCATATGGAAGATTCAAAAAGTCAAGGTATTCAAGCAAACACATTTTCTTCCATGGTTTTAAGCACAAAAATCCTATGCTCATTTTCTAATTCAAGTTTTTAACCAATTATGAGCAAGAAAAGATTCAAAATTACCATTTTAATCAATTAATAGCCATATCCCTAGTTGTTATCATCATTTAACGTTCTAGAGGGTATATGCTATTTTAACTAAAATGGCTTCACCTAAGTGAATCAATATTATCAAGCTAAAATATATTTTATCATTAAAATTCATAAACTATGAGTGAGGTTAAGCACATAATATCATGAAAACAACTATTCTCATCTTATAGGCATGATTATTGATTCAACTCAAGCAAGCATGTAAGTTCAACATTAAAACAATCAAGGATAAATGCATGGATATCAATCATCATACATTTGTTCAAGTTTGCATTTATCTTTGAATGTTGGTGTTGTCATTAAAGCCCAAGTTCTTTAATAATTTGGCCATAAAAATATAAGTTCATGGATGATAAAGTTTCATGCATTTGAACATTTAGGATCCATTTACCATCACAAATTATAGGCCAATGATCATTACCAATTGTTGAATTTATATTTGGAATCAATCCACTAGATGTATAATTATCATGAAACCTAGTGTGGAATTGATAAGATGAACAAAAGGAATGAAGAATATTCATTATGCACAAGTTCATCAAATTCTCAAATATATATACACAAATCATTGAAATAAATCTCAAAAATTATGTTTAAGCATTCATTGAAAATATATTTCAAGATTATTTCAAGATTTATGAATCTTTTCAACAAGAATGATTTTGCACTTGTGAGTTGATTGTTGGAAGTGATACCATTTGTTGGAAATGATATTAATTGATGAAGTTGAGGCATGATATCAATGAAAAATGAATTTTCATATTTTAAAGATCATCAAAGAGAAGTTAAAACAATGAATTTTAAGTTGAGAAGAAAGAAGATATCAAGAAAGTGAAAAATCCTTCTCAAATTCGGTTGAAAAGTGCAGAAAAGGCATAAATTGCCTAGAGGGATCGATCCTATGATCAAAGGGATCGATCCCTAAACTCCAGAAACTAGTTTTCTGCATGTTTTTCCAAAGGGATCGATCCTGTATGTAGAGGGATCGATCCCTCATCCTGGTTCTGCAGATTTTTGACAGAAAATCCAACTTGTGAGCTGCCAAAACTTCGTTTTTGAGTATTTTAAGTCCAAGTAAAGGTTTAAACATTTGTAAAACATGATTTTGGACTTGTATGAATGAAAAACATGAATGAAAAATCATTTAACAAAAAATTTTGCAATTTTGGAAGAATTTACACAATAAAATGCATTTTTGGCCTCAAAGAAAGTCATTTTGAGATTTAAGCATATTTTGACCAAACCAATGCATTGAATTACATAAATATGTCAAAACAAACTTGTTCACATAGATTTTAAGCATATATATCATTAAAACATACATCTTGTGAACAACATGCCATGATTTCTAACATGCATATTCTTCATTAAGGCTCATGACATGGCATTTTGCATATATGACATATTTGATAGCTTTTGAGCAACTAAATATATTATCTAAACATATCAAACTTGCTCAAACTACATAAATTCAATAATCTTTTCAAAATCATAAATCATGCCTTTCATTCAATGTATCAATGCCTCAAGTACTATAATCAAACAATCAAAAATCTTTGTCATGCCTTTTTGTTCAATCATTCAACTCACAATGCATCAAGAATCATCAACCAAGTGCCTCATTAAAACATATAAAAAATTTTACCAAAAATGAGTTTTGAAGAGATAGAATTTAAGCTTACAAAACTCCTTAGCTTGAATGTGCTTGCCATGATGTGTTGGATCCAACATTAGCCATTCTTTGAGAAATTGTTATCACTTTGCTAAGGATGGATTTCCAAGCACTTCATTTTTCTCATTAGCACAAGCAAACTCCATGAGGATGTGTTGAGCATTTAGACTCCATTGTTCCATTGTATTCCTATGCTCTAACACTCCTACAACAAACAAGTTCAAGCATGCTTTGGTACCCAAATTTTCTTGGGTCCATGAGAGTTAGTGCAAACAATGTTTGATCCTTTTGGGATCCACTTCAAGCACAATTCATCATTATTTATAGCATGCTTTGGCACCCACATTTTTCTAACTACTCTTCCTCTAAATGTGGTTTTTCTATTTGTGCATGCTTGTGAGGTGTGGCCTATTCTATTGCATAGTGAGCATGTAAGAGATAAATCCTGCATAGTATTTTTGCTCACAAGGAAATTCTTTAGATGAGTTTCTTTTTGTATTGCATTATAGCCTAACCCATCTTTGTCAAAGAAAGCTCTTTGGGTCTCTAACATATGATCTAGCTTTTGTTGACCCATGTAGAATCTAGAAAATGAATTATGCAAATTTAAGTTCTTTTTATTTACTTCATCAATTTCTAGATTTGCTTCTTCTAATTTCTTTTTAAAATCAAGCTTGGCATTCAATAACTCATCATTTTCCATTTCTAGTTTTGTAATCATTTTCTTGTATTTTGAATTCATGCATTCAAATTCACTAGCTAGCTCATCAAAAGCATTTTGTAAATCATCATAAGAATGGTCATTGCATTCACTAGAGCTAGGTTTCTCCTTTTCATCCACAATAGTCAAAGAGCTAGAATTTGCCAATTTATCTTGAATGTCTTCTAATTTCTTTTCTAGCTCTAATTTCACCTTGTTGAGTTCATCATTCCTTGAGCCTAGATCTTTTATTTTCTCCTCAACTCAACATTAGTATTCATCAAAATTTCATTCTCTTTTCTAAATTTATTTAACTTTTTATTATATTTTGCATGCATTGATTTATATTCATCACTTAGCTCATTAAATGCATCTTGAAGCTCATCAAATGAATATTCTTCTAAAGTTTGTGAGCTAGTCTCAAAATCATCACCTAGAGCCATTTATGATCGTTTTGCTTGATAGAGGTTAGTCTAGATCGATCTCGAGCCCAAGCTCTGATACCAATTGTTGGCTCTATAGGCTATACCGAGAGGGGGTGAATCGGTTTTTAACTAACTATAGCTCGTTTTTCGATTCTTCTAAATTCTCTAGCCTATATAAATATTTTCTAAGTTCTCTAGGCTACTCAATTATGCAATATAAATTCAAAGTAATAAACACAAATATAATTGCAAATAAGTAAAGAGAGTAAGGATAGAGAAATGTACGCAAGCGATTTATAGAGGTTCGGCAACCTTGCCTACGTCCTCTACCTTGAGACGCTCCCAAGGATTTTCCCAAATTCACTAACTTGAATTTGTTACACTCCCTCTTTTCAAGGCTCAAGAGAAACCTCTCTCTTTTTCTAGGCTCAAGAGAAACCTCTCCCTTTTCTAGGCTAAAGAGTAACCTCTCTCTTTTTCAAAGCTCAAGAGAAACCTCCCCTTTACAAGGAATGAAATGAGTTTACAAATGAGTAATCAAAGAAAGCCTCTAGATAGGCAAGTGATTATAGAAATTAAGCACAAGGAAAAACCTATACAATATTTTGTGCTACTCTATACAAGGAATATGTGAATGATGGAAGATGAAGACTTTGTAGCTCTTGATTTGTTGTTGAGGCTTGAGGATTTGAGGAAAATGAGTATTGGAGTTGATTGAGTAGTTCCTCTTTCTTTCTTTAGCTTCTAAGCCTCTATTTATAGTCCCTTGGATGTATTCTAGCCGTAAGGTGGAGCCAAATCTTGGATATTACCGTTGTCTCACAAAAACTAGCCGTTACAGGCTATTTTCGAGCAAAGGGATCGATCCCTTTTCATAGGGGATCGATCCCTTTTGTCCAGAATGTTGATTTTGGGCTTCAAGGATCTTGGGAAGACTTTCTGCCAAAAAGGGATCGATCCTGCTACAGTGGGGATCGATCTTTTTCTTCCAGAGGGCATTTTTCCTGCACTTTTGGGTTAGAAATGATATGACCTTTGATCCTAATTCAACCCAAAACATTTATAAGCTTTAAGGGAGTTTTTCTTGACTTTCTCAAATAAAAATATTGTCCAAGAAATCATCAAGTGATTTTCTAAAATATTCAAAACATTTATGAAGAATTTAAGACCAATAAGAGTGTATCGATAAATCATGGTCTTACGTTTGATATGATCACTTGAAAATGGATTGAGAAAATCATGTGTGATAAGGCAAATTTACAATATGAATTAAACCATTAAAGCTTACTTAAGTTTTTGTCATTTCAAAATATGTATAGCAATTTAAAGCTAACACACACTGTAGTTGATCAGTGTGTCGATCATCCTTAGACTAAAGAGCTATCTATGGCCATAGATTCGAAACCTCAGTTGCATTGATCAGGTGCGACTAAGACTTGTCTATAACAATTGTCAGACAAGTGTTCATAATACTTTATTGACTTAAAGTATTAGTCATAATCTAAAATCTGAATTTCTAAAAGTTCTGAAAACTCGGGTTTTCAAACAGTTCACAAATATTGAAATTTGAAAGTTTCTAAAATCATTAAAGCTATGTCATGCTTTCTTTGAAAACCCATTTATGCATATATAGTATGCCTCATGTTCATTTCTTTTCAAACAATTCAAATAGGTTCAAAGTTCAATCACATGTAATCAAATCAATGCACCTCTTTCAATAAATCAATTGTTTTATCATGCATGTTTAAAGCCAGGTCACAAGTTTCGAAAACATTGTGATATGGTGACCATGCATCATGCCTAGGTGCTATTCTCACTCGATTATCTTAATCACACCAAATGAGGGATCAAGAATTATGCTAAGTGCCATTGTTTATCCATTCCAAAACAATTGCTTAACATAAAACTGATATCGAACAATCCCACGCACCATAATGGGCCACCATGCCCTCATCACACAGTATACGTAATATGTACATATATATACATTTATGTATTTTCTCGTTGTAACCACCATTTACACATCAATACATTCTCAATTCAGTATCATAGTATATTAATAACACAATTCCATATCACACTATCAAACATAATTAACACCTTAGGTTTTCTATCTTCGAGATCGTAATACATCAAAATTACTATAACTCGATATTTAGTAAATAAGAGTCCTAGCACTATTTCTAAGGGACTAAATTGTATAATTATTATCAAGGTTGCTTTATCTTGGCAAACTATCCATCATGCCTCATATTCACATTTCTCATGTCCTTCAGACATTCTAAATCAATCCTTATTAGGTATTAAAAGACTCACCACAATTTAACAATTTTTCTTTGACTGTAAGTCACATTACAATTATATCATATATTATAATCCAAGTTGTCAATATCTTATTCACGCACATAGATAATCCTCATGACTCGTATCACTAATTGAACCATCCTTGCTACCAATTTCTCTTTCACATAGTACCATAAAGCCTATTTCCATGCTTTCGAATCACCATCCAACCAACCAATCACCTCATCACATTGTTACACATACTCAAGGATCAAGAAACTTGTACGCTTACATTTTTATTTTATTTATTATTTTATTTTATTTATTTATTCATTTTTTTCTAAAATCAAAATGATTGTCCTTTTTTTAACTCCTTTAGGACCTTTCGGTTTAAAATCATCTCTAATGTCATTCACAACTTCACATCCATACATTCCAGTATTGAATCCCATAGTCAATCACATTTTGTCATATTCTCACAATATTCCATCAAATATATCTTAGCATCTATCATTGTCAATTTCTCAACAATCTATCATCATCATCATCATCATCATAATAACATATCAATACCATTTAATAATATACTATAAATTAATCTGTATAAGGTAATATTGCAACTCACTTAGAAAAGCATCTTACCATGAAGATAATATAAATCACCATGTTATCACACTCCATCATTTATATCAACATCACTACACGTCCATAACTCCTAAAATCATTTCATCACATTTTCAGTGACTCCCAATTTCATTCTTTGATTCTCAAATAAATTAAATCATCACAATATAATCAGACCACTAACTTATATAAAGAATCTTATGACATATCAAATTAAAGTAATCTATCACAATATAAACCTACGACTACCTTATATAAATATCTTACCTAGCGTCAAAGCGCTAAGCTTTGACGAGCTCCAAGTTTCATCGAACACCAAAATACGCCTCTTATGCTTTCGCTACAATTTCAACAACACCCAACCACTTAGATAATTCCATAAAATTATTTAACAATTTATTAAATAGTTAAAAACAAAATAAAACTAAAATACCATTTATTTTCCTACCTGCTTTTATTTTCTTTCCCTTTTTCTTTTCTTTTCTGTCTTCTATTTTCTTTTTATTTTTTTTTATTTTTTTTGTGCTGAACTAGTTCAAACCGGTTAAGCCTCACAGCGCTTTTGGTTGGCCTTTGCCGGTGGTGACGACAAGAGCTGTTGGTGGTAATAAGCGTGACGACACTAGCTTCCTTTGTTCCTCTCTCCTCGATGACCCTAACGGCAACCCCAAGAGCTCTCTTTCTTGTTCATTTCTTCCCCCCTTTTTTTGGTTGCTACGGGTTTGCCAGCTACAGGGGTCAAAGCTCTGCCATCCTTCACCTCTTTCTGGTAGTCGTCGAAGTAGTAGTGATGCCGATGACATTGATAAGGGTGAATGCCCCTCTGTTTTCCTTCTTCCTTTTTTTTTCATTCTCCACCATCAGCACGGCTCTCTCTCTCTCTCTCTCTCTCTTTCTCTTACCAGCAATGTCAATTCTCTCCAGCCCTCTTTCCCTTCTATTTGTTTTTTATTAGGGTTGATATAAATCAGCTAAGGCAGATGGTTTTGAGTGGGTTTGGTGGAAAAATTCTCACCAAACCCCACTCATATATATTTTCTTTTTTTTTATATATTACATTTCAAAATTTAAAAGAATATATATATATATATATATATTATATTCTACTTGTTTTCTATATATGTATGTAGATATATATATGTTGTTGCACAAAATAACAATAAATGCTTGTTGACGTCAGTCTCTGTCTTCTCTTCTAATGTGTCTCCAAAAAGCTCCTGTAAAACAAGAAAAGTTAAAGGAACGTAGGGAGTGGTTCCTGCATAGGCACTCTGATGCTTAAGTAAGCCAAACATTCTTGGGTATTGGGAAATGTAAAAGCCAGTAGTCAAAAAATTAGCCCATAAAACAATACCTGTGGCCTATTTATAGGCGAGTAGATTACCTTTCTTGTTGAGTAATTACGTAGAGGGTGATTTCGTCATTTCTAAAGAGTTCATGTTCCAGTACGGCTCTAATATGTCAAATTCGGGTAGTAGGGGTCTGTCCCGGCGGGAGACAGATGCGACACATATAGGCAGTAGCTATCTGTCGCTAAGCAGAAACCTCGGAGCGGTGCCACGTGCATAAGGCGAAAGGATGCTATGCTGTGGCCTTTGGAGGTCTGTCGCATGCGACAAGCCCTCTATCGCACGCGGGAGGGGTCTCCCGCAAGTGATCTCTTCATGTCAATAAAGTCTCTCGCCTGATGCCACGTGGCACATTATCATTCATAGCTTTGTGCTTCGATCTGAGATCTGACATAATGGTGCTTTGCCATATCAATTGCTCCCCACTCTCTTATTGGGGTTTTCCAATAAAGAGAGTATAAATACTTAGATATGGGACATTGTAGTCTTTTCCTGATTTTTTGTTATTTTTTTAGTATTTTTTGTAGGTGAAAGAGATTCAACTCTTCGGGAGGTGGTACCTGACGGGACGTTTGGTGTTCCCTGTCGCAACTATATAAGCAGCAGAAGTTTGATGAAATCGAGTAAGAAAAACCTCTGCATTAGCACTCTGTCACACGCTTTTAGGTCTTCCGCCAAACATAGTCTGTCGCATCATATAGTCTATCACCGTCACACAGAAGTCTCTCACTCATCACCTGTCACAGTAAGTGTGCCCCTGTCGCTTCATTTTTACTAACTCCTGTACTTGCCCTAAGTCTTTTGCAGGAGTCTAGTCCCCCGCATAGTGCTTAGGTCTCTCGCGTACATGGGTCTCTCGCCTAGCGCTTAGGTCTCTCGCACCTTAGGTCTCCCGCAAACCCTCAGGTTTGCTGCCTGTTACTTGTCTCCTCTCACATTTAGTTCTCGACCATGTCTTCTCAACGCACAGGCAAAACATTGAGAAGGGGTGGTATTGAGTATAAGTTATCAAGCGCGGATTTAGAAGAGATCAACACTCATTTTCCCTTTCCTCCTGGTTATCAATATAGACTCCCAACCGATAGGGAATCTACACCTGATTTGGTTAGAAGTGGCGTAGCCGTTCATAAAGCATCTTTAGTTTTTGGTTTTGTTTTCCTCTTCCTGTATTTGCTCTGGCTTTTCTTAGGTGTAAGGATATAGTCCCATGTCAACTCTATCCTCATGCATGGTCTCAATTAGTAAGATTTTCAATAGTATGCCATAGTTTAGATATTGTTCCTACCATCCCTCTTTTAAGTGCCTTTTTCAGAGTTCGTGGGTTGAAAGGGCTAATTACATTTTCTCTTCAAAGGTTGAAAATCGATGGGTTTCCCAATATAATTTTTTTGAACCTTCCTAATAAATTGCGCAATTTCAAGAGAGAATGGGTCATTGTTGAGATTCCAAGCGATTTGGGAATTCACACTAGATGGAATCATGATACTAGCGACCATTCCAACCGCTCTGAGAAGTTCAACATAAACTCTTTAAGGATCCACTTTAGTGAGCCTATACAACTCATTTTCTCTACCGGGAAGCGGAACCTTTTTTCTCTTTTAACTCCCGAGAACATTACAGCGGTCGGTCGAGGAGTAATCATAGCGACCCCTGAAACTCCTACTGTTCCATCAAGCCTTCCCACAGCTTCGCTTAGACCCAGTTCTAGTTCTAGCCATCTGCCCGTGGTTCCCATAGCCTAACCATCTAACCCTTTAGGTCATCTTGTAGACAAATCTTCTTCTGATTCGGGGGACGAAACACCTGGGGATGCGAATGCCGGTGATCCATTTGAGGAAGATCTTGAATGGAACCAAGGCGACGCCTTTGGGAGTCCTTTCTACGATTTTCCTTCAGATGCAAACTTGGCTAACTTAGAGGATTTTGGTGATTTTATAGGTTTTCAATTTTCTTTACTTCTGCATACGTGTTTTCAGTCTTTTCAACTTGATTTACTAATTCTTTCTTCTCGTGTTATGCAGATATGAGCTTCCAATCTGCAATGCGTAGGAGGCAGACCATTGTGTCTTCCAGAGTCCCTCCAGAAGCTCCTTCACCTCGAAAGTAGCCTCGGGTGGAGGCATCTATGTCAGCACATCCTCGCGCTCTTACTCCTCCTCCTCCGGCCATCGACGAGCCGAGTCGCCTTGCGTAAGAGGCCGAAAGAAGCAAGTGGAAGAGGCCTCTTATCTGTGACCATGGCTCAGATGATCACGAGAGCTCGGGCTCTCAACGAAGCGAGTCCATTCTCTGAGAAGGTGATCCTGGCGTTGTTGGGAATAGGTAGGCTCCTTGTAAACCTCATCGTAAGTACTGAACAAGATTGATCATTGAAGATACGATGGTTTCGAGGTCAATTTTGCCTAAGATGGAGCCACCTACGCTTAGGCGTTGTAGAGTGGACAGTAGCGTGGTTGTAGAGGGGGGATGATTTTTAAACCTACCTCGGTGTTAACGATAATGACAGCATCGAGGAGCTTCGGGTAGCTTCACGTCTGGCTTGGAGTACTATCCTTCCTCGCGATGAGAAAGGAATTTTCAAAGGTCTTCCTGAGGCTGAGGACACTGTTGATTATCTTGTAATGAAGGTGAGGGCGTCGGCCTTCGTCGGTAATGATACACACCTTTTAACTTCTTTTGTCGGGGTTTTTTAAATTATTTTCTTTTTGTTTTGCCAGGCTGCTCAGTAAGAGGTGGCTGTTAATGCGCAGCATCGGGCTCTTAGGGAACGGGTTGAGAGAGAGTTACATGACCTTCGGGAGAAGTACATGGCACTTTAGAACGAGGTTAACCAACTCCATCCGCTTCCTGACAAAGTAGATGAGTTGAGGAGGGAAAATACAGACCTTGGGTTGAAGCTGAAAGAAGAACAAGCGAAGGTTGTATCTCTTGACGGGTATTGGGAGGCTTACAACAAAGCAACGCACGATTTCAAAGCCATGAGGTTACAGCAGGACGAGGCTATCAATGAACTTTAAAACGTGCTAGACCGACAAGGGGAGGTCCGAGCCGATGCTGTCCGCGAATACTGCCTGTCTCAACACTACTTTGAAAAGAAGCAGGATTATGCGGCGGGATTCGTCAAGTATAGCTTTTATTTGGCTTGTGCTTGGCTGGAGAAGCAAAGGCCTAATGAGACCTTCCCTGAGCTGCTCTTTACTGAAGAGGCCGAGTACTATAATGCTCCTCCCTGGACTGAGTATGAGCTCGACTTGAATGACCCAGAGGATTACTTGGAGGAAGGGGTCGTGGACGACCTAGACAATCTTGAAGTTTCGTGGCCCCCTCAACAACCACGTAGTCTGCCCGAATCCACTGAGGCACGTGATCAGCCTGGGCCTGTCGAGATGCACAATCAGCCCGAGCTTGTTGAGGCACGCGACCAACTCGAGCCTATCGAGGCATTGCAAGGATTAGATGGCGATGAGCTCTAATTCTCTGACTCTACTACCATCGATCCTACGTTAGACTCTATGGCTGTTGATGTTGCGGGGCCTTCGAGTGACATTCCATCTTCAGAAATTGCTCCTCCGGTTCCCCAAGATCCTAATGCTGACATAACACCTTCTTTGCCTGCTGATTCAATTGTCTCGATAGACTAATTAGGATCTTTTTCTCTTTTTACTTTGTTTTTCATTCCGATTGTAACTCACACAAACGACACATAGTTGTAAACAATTCATTTACTCTTAATGAAAGTTACAATTTCCTTTTGTATTTTGCTTCTTTTCTTTTCTTTGTATGCTTGTGACCGAATGTATGCTATGTTATGACATATAATCATATTCATTCAAATTTCAGCATTTTGCAGTCATAGCATTATAGAGTATGTCAAAATGTTGTGGCATTAAAGGAGCCATTATGCACTTGCAAAAGTTACATCATAACATACCTTTTGTCTTTCATATGGTATTGCTCCCCAAGTTTTTCTTTGAGACAACGTTACTCTTCTTGTCCAAAGAAGAACTTTTTGTTCAGGAATTGTGCCTATCTTGTGCTTTTTCCGCTTAAGGACTTGTACTCTTGAGTTGCATGCCTCATGCATTTTTCGCTTAGGAACTTTAGATCTGCCCGTCTCTCACCCTTTTGTGCTTAGGGACTTATGTTTTCCCAGCTTTTACTCACTCATTTTTATTCCTGTAACACATGTATCAACTAATATATTGTATTAGAAAATGTAGAATATGAATAACTGGCCTTTATTCATAAATTAAATGATAACAGAACAACAATCTCTGAGAAAAAGGTGGAGGCGATGGTATGGAAAGGTTGCACAGAACAACAATAAATGCTTGCTGACGTTAGTCTCTGTTTTCTCTTCTGACGTGTCTCCAAAAAGCTCCTGTAAAACAAGAAAAGTCAGAAGAACACAGAGAGTGGTTCCCTACGTAGGCACTTCGATGCTTAAGTCAGCCAAAGATTCTTGGGTATTAGGAAATGTAAAAGCCAGTAGTCAAAAAATTAGCTCGTAAAACAATACCTGTGACCTATTTATAGGCAAGTAGATTACCTTTATTGTTGAGTAATTACGTAGAGGGTGATTTCGTTAGTTCTGAAGATTTAATGTTCCAGTACGACTCTAATAAGTCAAATTCGGATAGCAAGGGTCTGTCGTCCGGCGGGAGATGGGTGCGACACATATAGACGGTAGCTATCTATCGCTAAGTAGAAACCTTGGAGCGGTGCCACGTGCATAAGGCGAAAGAATGCTATGCTGTGGCCTTTGGAGGTCTGTCGCATGCGACAGGCCCTCTATCGCATGCGAGAGGGGTCTCCCGCAAGTGATCTCTTCATGTCAACGAAGTCTCTTGCCTGATGCCACGTGGCGCATTATCATTCCACCACGTGGCGGTCTTTCTGAGCTTTGTGCTTCGATATGAGATCTGACGTAACGGTGCTTTCCCATATCAATATATATAATTCTTTTTCTTTTTTTTTTTACTTATATATATGCATTGTGATTGTTATATAAATATATATTTCTTTATTTATCTAACGTATAAATATGTCATATATACCTCAATTTGATTTATATACGTATATACACCTATTTTTTTATTCCTTTAAATTATATGTATATTATTTATATACATATTAAGGTACATATATAAATATTAATTGTATTCATAATCCTATTATTTATTATCAATAATACGTATCATGTACACCAAATTAAATCCTCCATATCCAACTTATTTTATATTCTTATAACTTAGTCCCCAATTTAATTTACTACCTCATTAGATCATGAAATTGTAATAATCACCTTACCCGGTTCTCATACTTTCAGTTGCATCATGACCTTCATGATAAATTCTCTTAATCTTAAAATCTCATATTAAATTGGTAATTTCACAATTATCCAAGAATCCAAATTAGATCACAAGGCTTTAAGCAAATTTAATTTTACTTATCAAAGGCCAGATTTCGTGGTTGTCACAATAATTATAATCCTTTATAAATACTTTCAAGGCCTATGTGGCTTCATGGACTTCACCCATTAGTATTTAAAATACCATTATAGTACCGAATAGTAAAGGATGTCACTTACCATAAATGATTGTGTGATTATAGCTTTATGTCTCAGGCTAAGCGAGTTGGCTCTAGGGTATACACTAACACCTTCTTCATTGCATTCTTCTTAGATCCTTCTAATAAGCACCTACATGTTATCTTCAAATGTCCTCATATTTCAACCTATGAGATTGGTTGCTCACTTCATAAGTAAGAAGGCTTAGCATGTGCTAGTCTTTGAGCAATATCAACGCCTTATCTTGATAGTACATCAACAACAAACAATTTAGGAACATAGCTTTTATGCATAAGGATATCATAATTATAACCCTTTACAATTCCCTTATAAAGTTAATTTGTTCCATGGGCTTCACCCATGTAGTGAATAGTGAATCCATTCTTGTCAATGATAAATGGTGAATGAAAACCTTTATGTCACTACCCTTAGTGATCATATGCTATCATGGTACCATGCCTCATGCCAAGTGAGTTAGCTCTAGGGCATACAGTAACAAATTGTTCCTCTTCTAAGCATGAAACATTTTAATCTCATTTATATCCCTAATTTGGATGATCTCAAAGAGATTAAGAAGCTGAATGCAAGGTCAATGAAGGAAAAAGAATACTTGAAGTTCAAGCAAAAGATAAACCTACTGGATAAGAAACTTAAGGTCGTAGAAGGGATGAATTTTTTATGGCTCCATGGTTGTTGTCGTTGGTCTATGCTTAGTAACAAAGAAATTCAATGAAACGTTGTGTCCTATGGACCACATTACTTTTTACTAAAAGAAGATGGCTACTCATATTGAGGATAATAAGGTTCTAACCATGTATTCCAATATAGCCTTATTGGCATAGCTACCAAGTGGTATGTCCAACTAGATGAAAGTCATATCACCTCTAGATGGAGTTAGCATGGGCGTTTGTAACATGACAAAAACATGTGTTAGACATGGCCACTAACTGCCAATCTCTTCAGAAAATAGTGAAGGAAACCGAAACAACACGCAGCGGAATTTAAATCATTCGGCCTCCACCAAGATCGATTCGGAGAGTTGCCTGATTAGGGTTTCGAGATTTTACCTGACGTTTTCTCTGAATTTTCTGTCGTTGGTCGAGTCACAAGCAGCAACTTTTCGTTCCTGCCTCTACGGTATCCACACGAACGGATCTCACGACTCTTGAACGTCTCACGATCAGAAGCCTTAAAGAGCTTTTAAATTCCTTATAACCGAATTGCTAGCTTCGATTAAAAGGAATGTTTTTGTTTTCTGTTTTTAAAAGTGCGGCTATGTTTTAGAAAAACATCCCTTTTATAGGCAGTAAATTTTACCCTAAAATTTACTGCCAAACAGAACTCTAATCCTACTTAGAATAGGATTAGTTATATCCCTAATCCAATTCAGAATAGGATTAGTTATATCCTTAATCCAATTCAGAATAGGATTAATTAAGCTCCTCATTGATCCGTTCTAAGTGTGCGACCC
The DNA here is from genome assembly GCA_031772115.1 of Heritiera littoralis. Classification (NCBI taxonomy): domain Eukaryota; kingdom Viridiplantae; phylum Streptophyta; class Magnoliopsida; order Malvales; family Malvaceae; genus Heritiera; species Heritiera littoralis. The sequence continues at coordinate 5,761,473 of JAPDPK010000032.1, read as the reverse complement.
AATAGGTTCTCAAAACAATGGCAATGACAAAATTGTCACAGGCAATGAGCGGTATCTAGCAACACATCATTGCTACCCATGTAACGAGAATGTCAATGACTCGACATAACCTTACTCGTGATAGATGTTACCGTGTAGTTTAATCCCTTTATCCTATGATGTCTTGATTAGACACAAGTCATGGAATGTGTCACACTTGTATAGTCTAATCAGCGTTTCTTGATTCCTGAGTAGACTAATTAAACAAATAAAATCAATATCTCATATTGACTTATTCGAGCACGGCCATGCATTTCTTAGTCTCACTCTATCAAAGGGCCCAAGACATCACTCTTGTTATATAAGAGGGATAAATCCTATCTTGATCACTCAACATCCCTCTACATAGATCAAGGCATACCCAATTACTACCTTTATAGTCCATCCTGTTACGAATGACATCTAGCAGCATTAAAGTATGCAATTCTCTATGTTGGGATCTCTGATGATCTCAAGTCAAAGGATCACATACACCATCATCACTATGAGAATCGCTTATGACATTCATATAACAATCCATGTAGCGTTCTCATGGAGGGTCGATCCAGTACATAGTTCTCTAACATGTACCTATGTGATGACTTGATATCCTATATCCATGACAATGGTCATCAGTCAACCACATACTAGTCTTATCGTATCATTGTTATCCTTGTTCACAATAATACTTGACTAGGGATACTTTAAGAATAGTGTGTTATTACTATTCTAAGGACATTATTATATAAGATTATATTACGCAGTTATAAGACAAATATAATAATGAACTATGATAAATAAAATGTCATGATACATAAAAAAATGCCAAAGCCAATCATCTAATGAATGGTTCTAAGGGCATAATCCAACAAATAGAGAAGGAAAGTAATGAAATTTTCAAAGAATATGCCTCAAAATGGTGTGATTCAGTTGTGCAAGTTTGCTTTCCCCTTACAGAGAATGAGATTATAATATTGTTTGTGAATACCCTTAAGTCTCCGTACTACAAGAAAATAATTTGAAATGCCACCAAAAACTTTGGTGACATGGTGTTCTCTAGAGAGATCATAAAGAACACCCTTTAAAGTGGCAAGATCAAAGTGGCCAATATTACCGAAACATTGAGGGGTAGAGCTCCAAGGAGGAACAATGCACATGTAGTTTTTTGTGCAAGTTATACCTCATATATCCCTACCCCACATTCCGATGATAACCCTCCGTAGTTTTCTATGTTGCATCCTACCCGTATAAACCATACTCATATGCTAGCTTTTCAACTCAACTTTTGTCCACAAGTACCCACATTTTTAACCCAGCAACTTAAGAAAAAATTAGAAGTGAACTTGGGCTAGCCAAGAGAAAACCTTTATTGACCCCACCCTTACGACATATGCTAAATTATTTCCCTAACTAGTGAAGAACCATTGTATCACACCTGTTCACCTAGAGTCCTTAAAACCCCATTATCTTAGGTGGTATGATCCCAATGCACAATGTGATTAGCATGATGAGAATGTGGGGAATTCCATAGAGAATTGCCTTAGGTTGAAATATAATGTGCAAGGTTTGATTAAGGCCAACCTATTGAACTTTGATAAAAAAAAGGAAAATCGATGTCAGTGGGAACCTTTAGCTAAACCATTATTTGTGTAGCAATAAATGCTTTGAGCCAAGAGAAGAAGAGTTGCATCAAAAGAATTGTTGCTAAAGTGAAAACCCCCAATAAATCAAGTGTTCGATGTCTTGGTGAAGGCAGAAATGCTACATCCTATGACCTTGGTTTCAAGCTCTTATCGGGGATGATATGATTCCAGCTTGACTTGTAAAAACCATAAGGGAGTTATAGATCATTTTATTCAATTTTTTTGAAGCTTTTCATTTTGAGCTGCAAAAGTTTTGGGACTCATCTCAAATAAAGTTCTCTGAGGAAGGAGAAAGAGCTAGAGTTAATGTTAGTGTAAGCCCTTGAAGTCAATCAAAAATTGGCTATAATGGACATTGTTTAGTTATTTCTTGTCAAAACAATTATTATTTATGTGTAACAATAATGAGGTATTTCTATTTCTTTATCCATAAGTTTTGAAAATAATTGTGATTATTGAACTTGCATAAATAAAGCCTATAAAACATAATAGCCTTGCAAGGGAATGGTAAAGAATTGCAAGTATGAGGATTCCTATGCATCAAAGCTTTGTTCTTAAACTTGTTCTTGGTCATTGTAATTTCAAGACAAGACATTTACAGTGCTCAAAGATTGGCACATACTAAGTCTACAAGCTACAAAACCATTTATTGGTGTCGGTTCACCATTGAATTAAGGTGTCGGTTTCAAAACCTGGTTTTAAACTTTTGAACAATTTGACACATTCAAAAACAATTTCAATGCAGCTTTGACAATTCTTAGAAAAAAAAGAAAGAGGAAGAAACGACTCGCAAAGAATAAAGTTATAAGTAAAAGAAAATTTTAAAGTACTCATAGCCATTACTTAACCTATTTGGTTTTGAGAAGAAACATAACTGTTACATAACCTATTTGGTTTCGAAACTTATTTACTGTAGGATTCTCGTGTAGGTTCCCTTTTTTTTTTTTAATTACCCTAGAATTTGTTGTGCGTGCTTGTTTGGACTATTATTAAAAGGTCTTAACTAGGGCCAAATATGATGTGTGAAACCAATGCCACAGGGTTGAGTACAAGATCTTTCTTACAGGTTTGGCTTGGGAGACAAAAAAGTGTTCAAACCGGACTTAAAAAACGGAAAAAAGAAAAAAAAAGAAAAAAAAAAGAATCCCTAAAGCATTTAAAGAAGGAACAAGTAAGCATAAGATGGGTTCAAACTGGACTGAAAAGAGGAGGGCGAGAGTCATACTAGCAAGCTCGTATGATGGAAGGCTTGACCCAAAAAGGAAAAAAGATGTCGTGGGAGGGAAGGAAAACACAAGATGTAAAGAAGGAAGAAATGACTAAAATTTAAAGTGGATGCTAAATTGGTAATAACTTCCTATATTTTCATTATTTAATGATATTTTTAAAAACTAGTTGAATATTACTCTTATAATAAAAAATTAATCAATTGCTAATTTTTAATTTGAGGAATAAAGTAAAAGAACTTGAACCTACCGGAGAGGTTCGAAATTAAAATATCTATTTTTTTTTCACATGATCATAGCTTTAATATGTGTGAGATGCTACATATCTGATCTTTGCTTTTATTGTGCTTTATAATTTCTTTTTTGCATAATCAAAATTAGCATGCTTTTATTTCTTTATTTGATCTTCATCAGCGTGCTTTTAGTAATTACAGAAGATTTGACTTGACCTTTGCGCAAAAAAATATGCTAATGCAGTGGAATAATATCATATTTTTGTCCTTGGGTCCCTCCTCACCCCTTTGTTTTAATTTGTTTAAAAATATAGATTTGTTCGTAACTTTGTATCACATAGCATTTAAGGGCGTAAATAACTCAAATTATTCATGAATTATTTAAATTAGACTCCAATTTATTTATTTTTGAGCTGAACTCAAGTTACTCAAATAACAAGTTGAATCGAATTTGAAAATTATAATACCCGACTTGAGCAACTCTTAAGCCTAATCGAGTTTTTTTTAATATATATTTTTAATATCGTCACTAATTTATCATTTTATCTTTGTAATATATAAATAATTGATAAATCAAACTTATTGAATTGAATTTGAATTGATCAAGTTGAGTTTAAACAACTCAAATATTTTGTCCAAGTGAGTTCTAACTTCAAATATTAAACTCGAATAAAAATTCAAATTTCAAATTTTCAAAATAAGTCAAGCTCAAATTTAATATTGAATTGTATCAATTCGGTTACACTCCTACTAGCAATATGAGGTAAGACGGTGATGCACGGTGAGGTTGGGTATGCTATCAAAAGCCGCTAAGAGATTGGCAATGGTAATCAAAATGAGGTGACTTTGGGCCTAAATTTGTCCAAGATATATCAAATCAATCGCGCAACAATCACCGGCAAAATTTCATTTTCACATATAGTTTAATTAGTTGAAAATTTTATGCTAACATTATTGCAGGTGAAGGTAGACAAGATGAGAAAAAATTTTCCACAAGAAGAAAAGACAACGATTAATACATCTGCAATAATTAACATGTCTTATTCCTGTATCTGGGAAAGCACCAAAACAAGGATGATAATCTCTACGCGTCGTCCAGGACAGCTGGAATGCTCTGCTCATGCCTGAAGAAGTTGTCTGGATCAACCTTGCTCTTCACTTGTGCCAATCTGCCGAAGTTGTCTTTGAAGTAATTGGCTCCCCAAGCACTGGCCTGACTGAAGCTAGTGTTGGTCTTGTTGTTCATTCCCAAATCAAGGTCCCTGTAGTTGACATATGCGGCCCTGGGAGACGTTGAAACGTAGGCACCCATGTAATCATACAACCCCCTAATCCAATCCATGTGCTTTGTGGTGGCCTCCTCGCTTCCCTCGTACCATGAAGTCACGTACTGGATTTTGAATAGGTTGCCTTTTCTGTGAGGGAAAGGAATTGCAGATTCTGAAATGTTGGCCATCATTCCCCCGTAAGGGTTCCATATCATCAATGGAGAGTCCTCTTCCAGTAACCTCTTCCAGAGCCCCTCGAGACCGGTTTCAGGGATAGGTTGTTGCACATAGTCTGATTTGGCTTTGAAATAATTCTTGAATAAAGGCTTTCCTTCTAGTAGAACTTCTGGAGGTGTTTCACTCGGATAGCCGGCAATGTAAAGCACAGATTTGATCCAGCTTGTTTCAATACAGTCTTTTCGCGTCAAACCCAATTCAGGGAAGCTTTGGTTCATTACTTGGAGGAGCCTCTCAGCATCTCCGAGAAACAGGGCATTGTAGGCTGTTGTCACTGTTCTCTCACCTTGCTGGCCTGCTTTTGTCGGTTGAATGATGACTCTAATGAAAAGATCCTCATCCAGCTTGTCTGCAACCTGCTCCCATCTGTAGAGGATCTTTGTGGCACCTTGTTCCAAGGTCTTTGGAACAGTGAAAACGGTCACATTTTCTGGAACAGGAACCAACTTTAGCTTCCAGGCAAGGATGATGCCAAAGCTTGCTCCTCCACCTCCCCTGATTGCCCAAAAATGATCTTCGCCCATGGCTGCTCGGTCAAGAATTTTTCCGTTAGCATCAACAATTCGGGCATCAAGGACATTGTCAGCACCAAGACCATACTTTCTCATCATGGAACCATATGCACCTCCTGTGATGTGTCCACCGATGCCTAGGCTTGAGCAAAGACCAGCAGGGAAGCCATGAGTCTGGCTTTTCTCTGAGATTCTATAATAAACTTCACCCACCGTGGCACCAGCTTGAACCCAAGCACTGTTGTCATCGATATTGACGTCGATGGATCGAAGCTTGGCAAGGTCCAACATGATGAAAGGTGTCTCAATTTCAGATGCATAAGAGAGGCCCTCGTAGTCATGGCCTCCGCTGCGGAATCTTACGTGAATTCCAAGCTTTTTTGCACAAATGACAGCAGCTTGGACATGAGATTCATTCAAAGGTGTGAAGATGAATTGGGGCTTTGGCACTGAAGGCATCAAATACCTAAAATTTTGTGCCGTGGAGTTTAGAACAGAAGTAAATGAAGGGTAGTTTTGGGCGCAAATAGCAGAGCTGGGAATGGCAGCCCCAGAATTGTCGTCAAGGCATTGGGTAAAATTGTCTTGAATCGAAGCTGAAGTTGCAAATGAAGCTGAAAATAGGACTACAAGTAGTAGAAGAATAGAATTGCATGGAAATGCCATTTTTTCACTTACTGCTGCTCCTTTTTTTCTTTTTTCTTTCCGTGAATTTGTGAGCTTCTGGTTAGCTACTCTTATAAGAGGAGATATAGTACGCTTTGATCAAACAAAACGTGTGACTGAGCTAATCCTAACGTCATGACGGCGTCAAAACTCTTGCATTTAGTAATTTTCTAACTATCAGTCTGGGTAGTTGTGATTCTTATGCCAAAGTCCCTTCCAAGAAAAATCGTTCTCGTTTGTTTGAAGCTCCTTGCTCTGTTTTTTGTTTCCTCCCTTACCACACTTAAGTTTTTCTTTTCCTTCTTTGTTTTTGTTTCACACTTTATATGGAATTTAATTTGAAAATTAATGAATGAATTTTGAGAATGTTTGGTAAAAAAAAAAAAGAAAAAAAAAGAGAGAATGAGTAAATTAGGTGAAAATACTGAATAACTTTTAATTATTTTTTTATTTATTTCCTATTTTTCATCTCTATTAAGCAACATAAAAAATATGTATTTTCCATCCCTTTTTTTTTTTATTTAAACACGGTAATCAAAAGAAGTAAGATATTTTTATTTTTCTCCCTTCTACTTTTTTATCTTTTTATTTTTCATGGATTGGCTGAGACAATCCTGAATTTCATTCTCCATACTGCGATTGGTATACGCTGTAGAAGATATTGAGCCATGATGATTAATGAGAAAGCAAAGTCTCCTCTATTTCTAATAATTCTAGAATTTGATAATCAAACAAATGAAGAAAATGTGAGAAAGAAATCCCCCCTCTTGTCTCTACCAGCTTCTATTCTACAAATAAATTTCAATTCTGACGACGCAGACTTGCTGTTTTCATACTCCCATAGTTCTCTTTACATTTTTTTATTATTATTGACGAGACAATCGAAAAATACCTAACATTAGGATATGCCCAGCACATCACATTGTACCCAATACCAAAACTATCCTTTGCCTTATGTTTATCTAATAGTATTTACTTTCGGGTTGTCGTCTAAATCACTGTTAAAAAACACCATTTGAACGTGTAACTTCCGCTCCTAAAAGGAAAGGAAAATGCGCAAGGCGTGATGTAAAACAAAAAATTCAACTGGAAAGCAGAGTCAATGTAGTAAAGTAGAGAGAGACTGAAAAGACCATATAAAGATGAACCAAAAAACAGGAAGACCATTAAAAGATTATAAAAGATCATAGCTCAAGGGAGCAAGCCATTAATTCTTTGTTTCGTAGAGGAAATAGCAATTAAAGACCCTAAATTTTAAAAGAAATTTTAATTTTTAAAACGAAGAATTTAAATGGAAAGCGGAGCCAATTTAGTGCAGTGGAGAGAGATTGAAAAGGCCATGAAAAGATTATGAAAGACCCTGTACCAAAAAAAAAAGACCTTAGGTTAACGAAAGAAGCCATTAATTTCTTTCTTTATTGGAATAAATAAGCAATAAAAGACCGAAAATTCCCTAAATTTTTAAAGAAATTTTATACTGATTTTTCGAGTTTTAAAAGACATTTATTATTTAAGAATTTTATATCGATTCTAAGACTTCCAAAATTTATTTTTTGGCTCTTAAACTTTTACATCCTTTATGGTTCGATCATTTCGACAAAGTTTTCGTTATTTGAGATGTGAAGTGTCATCCAACATCACATGTACAAACACATAATATCATGTAACGTTTGCGCACTTGGATGATGCATAAATTCAAAAAAAAATTTAAAAGGTTATTTTTTTCAAAAATAAAATATAAAAAATTAAAACTTTTCCCAATCCTTGAACTCAAAAATGGATACGCCAGGCATACTCTGAATAGACTTAATCATGGCTCTGGTTTAATCGAGTTTAAGTAAGATATTAAAAAATTGAAATTGAATTCAAGCTCGACTCAATTTGTTATTTAACTTTATGTCAAAATCAATTTTTTTACATACAATGAAAAAATCTAAACTTGTCCTAATACTATTAATCTTTTTAAAAATGTAATAAAATATAAAAAAATATTAAAATAAATAATAATTAAAACGTATAACACAATACGTTAGCATAAATTCTTTTAAAAAAACTATAAGAAACATCAAAGTTTAAATTAAAGAGTAAAAAATACAAAATCAAATTAAATTAATCAAAAAAAGTAATTAAAAATGCATTTGTATAAAAAAAGTAAAAAATTAAAATTATTAGGTCAAGTGGAACCAAACTTGGACTTGAAATGATTAATCCAAACCTAGCATATTTTTTTTATTGAGTCTCGATTTTCAAACTCAAACTCATCAAATGATCTTAATATCTTCGTCCAAGCCCTTTGAAAAATTAGGCAAGCCTTTGCACTTTGAAAAATAATCCTACCCTTGAGTAAGTCTAACTCTGAAGATCCTCACCTCTACTTCTAACTCCTCCATTTTCCACATCTCTCCATTTTCAAATGTTGGATTTAGATGCTCCACTCCCATCGGTGCGGTGGGAATTGGTCAGAAAAGACAATATTTTGGATGGAGTTAAATTATTTTTTTGCCCTTAGTTTCAATTATTATTATTATTATTAAAAATCATATATCTTTAATGCAAATTTTATCTTTTTTTAATTTTACTAGAATCAATCTCATTTGTCATTCAAACTAGCTCAAAATCCCTTTTTTTTCTACAACAAAATACGAGTGTAATTCTAGTTTAATGTTATTTTCTTTCTCAACTAATCAAATGTTCTTCTATCAATTTTATTAGGCGGCATTTGTTTAAAGGAAATCATTTCAATTTTAATTTATTATTCTTAATTCTTTAAATAAAATATTCAACCAAAATATTCTTTTATGGTTATTTTGGATAGGTAGTGAAATTAACTTTGGTGAGATAAGGTGAGACTAGTTATTATAGCAATGAGATTGGACACTATAGCAGTGATAGTAAAATTAGTGGTATGATATGTGTTAGAATACAAATGTAGTGGTGGCAATGAGGTAAAATGTAGGGAAAAAACCATTAAGAACATTAAATTTTAAAAAAAGTATATAATAAAATTTATAAAATATATTTGATATTAAATTAATAAAAAATAAAAACTATTTTATATCAAATAATATTTTTTTCAATAAATTAAAACTCTTAAAATTATATTTATATCAAATAGTAAATTTGTTATTAAATATTTAAAAATTATTTTTAAATAAATTAAATGAATAAATAATCTTAAAAAATTTTAAATATGAAAAGTAAAATAAATAAATTAAAATGTTTAAATAAATAATTATTATAATTAAAAGTTTTGAAAAAAATTAATATTGGGAATCAAAATCCCATTGAAGGTGGAAATTTTTACTAGACTCTATCGTGTCTAGTCAAGAGAAATGATTGTATAAAACAATCACTTCACGTCAGCATATATCACTTCCATTTAAATTATGCTACGTAATCATATTATTGAAAAAAGTCAACAATTTATTAACAAAATCATTAATGAGTCTCTTGAAATAAATATTTACAATTTAATTGTCACATGTGATGTATAATAAATGATTGACTTTTTTTAATAATATGATTACGAGACATAATTTAAATGAAAATGATATATACTTACGTGTAATCGTTTCATATAATCTTTTCTTGTCTAGTCAAATATTATCCACCTTTACGATGAAATTAGCTTCTCAACGTGCTGGTGAGGCCACTCAAATGCACCAATCGATGTGTTTAGGTGGCATTTAGTGCTTGGGTTGCATTGGGCTTGTTAGTCAATTTGAGATCAAATTAAGTTGAAAAGTAAAAGACAAAAAAGGTAAAAATGAAGTGGCTTGATAAAGAAAACTTGAAAATGAAAGTAAATGTAAAAAATAGTAGTTCAATTAACAAGGAATTTGGGTTATTTTGAAAGCGTATTTAGTATGACTAAATAGTCAAATAAATTATTATCCTATCTACTACTAGTGGAGTTTTTTAACTCTACAAGTAGAGTTAAAATGATAGCATGTGTCTTATTTTATTTATTTTTTATTTTATTAATATATCTAAAGGACATATGTCCTCATACTAACCTCACTTGTGAAATTAAAAAACTTCACTGTGAAATATACTATTAACTTTTTGCAAAAAAAAAAAGCGTTTAACGTTTTATTGCATGTAAATCAATTCATAAATTTTGATTTTTTTTTGTAATTAAACCTCAAATCTTTTAAAATCATATAATTAAATATAAATTTGTTAAATGGCATTAAATTTCATTTGTATTACACACGTGATATGACACATGAAAATCTACAAGACTATCCACATTAGCTAACACGTAAGATGTGCAAATGATAATTAGTATCATTTAATAAATTTAGATTTAATTGTGTTATTTTAAAAGATTGAGAATTTATCTATAGAAAAATAAGCGTTTATGGACAAATTTGCATGTAATAATATGTTAAGCGTTTATATCTATTTTGTATAGAATATTAGTGGTATATTTGGGTATTAAGATTATTTTGGTATGGTAAGAAGCAGGAAATTGATGGTCATAAAATATGCCAAAGAGATATTTAAAGCGCCAACCAAAACAATCACATAAGCAAATTTTCATAGAAAAGAACAAGAGGTCACAGTTCTAGTCTCAACCACAAGCCTTAAAGATGATATTTGTAAGTACGTACGCACATACATACAAATGCATATATATACTAGTATTTAACAATATACTCTTTTTTAAGACAAAAGCAATGATATTGATTCGTATCGATTATTGCCTAAAATCTAGCTTCAACTGGAAGAGGTGGAATGCTCTGCTCATGCCTGAAGAAGTTGTCAGGATCAACTTTGGTCTTCACCTCCACCAATCTGTTGAAGTTATCCTTGAAGTATCTGGCTCCCCAAACGCTGGCCTCGATGAAGCTTGTGTTGATATTCTTGTTAATGCCCAAATCAAGATCCCTGTAATTCACGTACGCAGTTCTCGGAAACATTGAAACATAAGGGGCCATGTAACTGTACAGCCTCCGAATCCAATCCATATGCTTGGATGCATTCTTATCCCCATCTTGCCATGTAGTCAAGTACTGGATTTTGAATTTGGTGCCTTTTCTGTGAGGGAAAGGGATTTCGGATACAGAAATCTTGCCCATCATTCCACCATAAGGATTCCATATCATCAGTGGACTGTCTTCCTCAAGTAGTCTTTTCCACAGCCCCTCCAGCGCTGTTACTGGTATAGCTTCTTTCACAAAGTCTGATTTGGCTTTAAAATAGTTCTTGAACAAAGACTTACCCTGAAGTAGAATCTCAGGAGGCGTGTTGCTCGGGTATCCAGCAATGTAAAGCACGGATTTGATCCAGCTTGTTTCAATACAGTCTCTTCGTGTCAGACCCAACTCAGGAAAGCTTTGTTCCATTACCTGGAGAAGCCTTTCAGCATCTCCAAGAAACAGAGCATTGTAGGATGTTGTCACTGTTTTCTCATCCTTTTTTCCACCGTTTGCCACTTGAATGATGACTCGAATGAAAAGATCTTCATCAAGCTTGTCTGCAACCTTTTGCCAATTATATAGGATGTTTGTAGCATTTTGATCAAGAGACTTGGTGACAGTGAAAACTGTCACAGTAGCTGGGACTGGAACCAGCTTGATCTTCCATTGAAGGATAATGCCAAAGCTTGCACCTCCACCTCCTCTAATTGCCCAGAAAAGATCTTCGCCCATGGCTGCTCGGTCAAGAACTCTTCCATTAACATCGATAATTCGAGCATCAATGACATTATCAGCACCAAGGCCGTATTTTCTCATCATGGAGCCATATGCACCTCCCGTGATGTGCCCACCAATGCCTAGGCTAGTGCAAAGGCCAGCAGGGAAGCCATGAGTTTTGCTTTTTTCAGCAATTCTGTAATAAACTTCACCAACAGTAGCACCAGCTTCAACCCAGGCACTGTTGTCCTCGATGTCGACTTTTATTGACCGCAGCCTGGAAAGGTCAACTAAAATGAAAGGTGATTCAATTCCGGATACAAAAGACAGACCTTCGTAGTCATGGCCTCCACTGCGGACTCTCAGGTGAATTCCAAGCTCCTTTGAGCAAATGACAGCAGCTTGGACATGGGATTCATACAATGGTGTGATGATAAACTCAGGCTTGGGCATTGAAGGTTCCAAGTACCTCAGGTTTTGTGCTGTGGATTGCAGGACAGAGGAAAATGAAGAATTGTTTGGGGTAAAAAAAGCCGTGGAGAGGGGAATGGCAATCTCGGAATTGGCATTAAAGCATTGGATAAATTTTTCTTGAATGAATTTTGAAGTTGGCCTTTTGGACCTGTACATGGAATCTGTTGCTGTTGTTGAAGACGATAGAAGGAGCAAAAGTAATGAACAAATGGAAATTCTAGGCGAATATGCCATTATTCCTTTGCTTTGCTTCTGCTGAAGAAGATGAGCCTTCGAGAAACTCTTATAGCTGAGGAACCGTGTGCTTTAGTCGATCCAGACGTGTAATTGCGCTAATCCCAACGTCATTATCAGTTTTTGGTGAAAGAACAATGGCGACATCATTAATTTTTTAGTGCAAAGTTATTGCCAATTACTCGTATAATTTCTGTTTAAGTACAGACACTATATGCTTTGTGATGTGCGCAAATTAATTTCAAAATATATATATTTGAAAATGCTAAATACTCTTGTCCAAGCCGAAGTATGGCCTACGGCAAATCCATGCGTAAAGGCTCAAATAACAAAAACTGCGAGCAAAGACACTGCCAGCCCTGCCATTTTTATTTTTCTAATTCTTTTGAGCTATGCAGGTCAGGTACATAAATTATCTATTTATTTCTTCGTTCTTAATCCACTCTATTTGTCTTATCCCTTGATTAGGTGATAATCGAAATGAACACATTTAATTTCTGAATTTTTTTGTTAAAATAATGATAAAATGAAACATCAGTTAAATCAAAGATATTTTAAACACGTAAATATAACAAAATTATTTCCCCTACCATCTAATGATTTTTTTTTTAAATTTAACCCTTTCCGTGAGCAGCAGCATGTAGTAAAAAATCTAAGAACACTGAGTCTAAGTCAACCTTGGTCGTTGGTAAAGAATATCTAATTGGCCTTAATTTACAGTGTTGGTCCCCTCCCCTCCCTACGTGAGAAAGTAATCAATTAAGAATTTAAGATGCAAATGCAGAGACTTGTTCTGCTAAAATTGAAGGAATGGATGATTAATTGTATATAAATTTGTTATGAATGAAACAGAACAAGAAAAAGAAATGACATTTTGACAAAATAACAGCTTCCTCTCTACAAATTAAGTGATTAATTTAATTATTTTGTATTTAGACTTCCAGTTTCAAGTCCAGACAAAGAAAATGCCAAACTTTTAGGTATAGGTTCCGCGCCATGTCTCTCCTTCAATTCCTTAAAAAAAATACAACAATATTTAGTACCATAAATATATATATATATATTTATTTATTCCAAGTTTCAATTACTTTATTCATATAAAACTGCTAACTGGTTCAAGGGAGATAAATGACCGAGGTGCTTAACCCTAGCCTCTAATTTTAAGAACATGTTTGGTTTGTGGATTTTAGGATTTCTTTTGAGAATCATTTTCATCTCAAATCATTTTACTTGACAAATTTTCAGAAATGTTAGATTTGTAGGAGTGTGATTGGTAGACTAATGTAGTCAAGTTAAATTAGAAGAAATTTTAAAGAAGAAGTTCTTGAAAACTATTTTAAGAACAATAGTTTTCTTACACCAATGCAAATGGTTTAGGAAATATTGTTCCCAATATATAAAGCCTACTCTTAAGAGAATTCAGTTGCACTTTGAATACCTATTGTGAACTCACTTGAACCAAAAATCAGAAAAGAGAGTGTAAGAAGGAATGTTTAGAAATTTCTAAGTTTTAGAGAAAAAAATTATAAAATTGTGTAAGATTATTTGAAAATGAACTTTTATGGAAGTATTTATAAGCTCCAATCAGTGTTAACATTAGTGTTTGTGCTATGAGCCAATCAAATTTGTACTTGTGTTACACTTACAACATTGCAATTATTAATGTTATTTAAGAATACATGGCATTTATTTATCATTATTGACTGTATTTAATTTGCTCAAGTCATAATCAAATAATAAAGTCCCTAGAATAGCGAATTTGTACTAAGGGAATCAAAGTAGTGACTTTGATGATAAGATCTTTATGATACAAAGAATACTATTCTTAAATATCCGTAGTCATTGTATGGCTGAGAACTATTAGTGGTACATTAAGACAACATGTGCTAGATTCCTCTAAGTGACTAATCTCACAAGTCATGGATGTGGTGATATTATATCAACACATGGGTCATCATTGTGAATGAATACACTGGATTGACCCATCTTGAGAACTCAATGTGGATAATCACTTTGAGTGTCATTAAATGTTCTCAAACGGCAATGGTATAAGTGATCCTTAAACTTGAGATCACCATGGTATCTTAAATGTGGATTGGTGCACTTTGATGCAGGTAAACGTAGCTAATGAGGGGTGTAAGTAAGACAGTAATTGAGTACATAATGATTATATGAGGGCTGTGATGATCAAGATAGAATTCATTCCTCTTGGTAACAAGAGTCATATCATAAGGCTTCTTAATAGAGATGGATGATTGAAATTCTGTGGTCACAATACAAATGAGAGTAAAGATGAGATCTTGAATTGATTTTATTGAGTCATTTATCTTGAGATTGAGAAACAACGTAGTTGAACTTTAATAAAGATGACACATTTCATACTCTATGAGATATTAGGTGACAAAAGGATCGAATTATACGGTAATTGCTCATGGAAAGGTTTTCTTCAACTCACCGACATTTTCATTACTTGGTTAGCCATGATGCATTGCTAGATGCCAATCTTGGCTTGTGATTTATTAATAAGATTCTGAATCACTACCAACGTAATGGAAACCTAAAGGGTCAAAACACAATATGAGTATGACCAAAATAAGGTAATCGGAGTTAGATTCATGTGATGAACCCTATTAGTACTTGCCTATTCAGCCCAAACATGGTCGGCAAATGCACCATTAATGAGAAACCCAAGTATTGCGGAGCCCAATCGACCAAAGGCCTAAAAAAAGATTAAGCTCAAGCTCTTCTTAAAAAACAATAGAAGTAGCTTAATGGGCATAATAACCTCTCACTCTCCCACATATCCAGCCATGATCTACCATAACTGTGCACTCTCCCTCTTATTCAGCTATGATCTACCATGTCCGCATATTTAGTGCATTATGGGAGACCACATGACATGTTCTTATACATAGGTAGATCACTTAACTTTCTAGGTTTGTATAATTTTCTAGACTTTCTTACTTTCTGAAACCTTTGATAGGTCTTAGAGTCTTTACTAACTTAAGCATCGGAGCAAGTCCCTATGGAAACAAACCCATGGACCTTTCCTTTGCAGGTTGATCTAAGAAGGAAGAAGCTTGCTTATCATTAATAGAGTCGAATATCTTTTTGGCATCAACATTTTGGCGTCGTCTGTGAGAACCGAAGCAGAAAAAGCCATGTTAAGTTCCTAAACCAACCAACAAACACCAAAGTAAGCTAATACATATTCACTTCTAACTTCCATCATAGCAAAAACTACCCTTGCACTTTTCGTCGATGCCTCACCCATTTCGGCCAAGGAATCTATTCCCCATATTATGAGTAACCGCTCCTATCTTCCACAACCCCTTTGCTCATAATTGAGCCACCACCTCCACGATACCTCAACCACAACAACCACTACTTTCCCCTAAGTTTCAATCTCAATAGGGCCACTATAAGTCCCAACACTACCTCAAACAGTGTCCTTAGTGCAATATAACCAACTTTTTGCCCAAAATCAAGTTTTAATTGCTAGCATGGTGCACTATGATTAAATAGTAGAGTCATTGACTTCCCAGTGCAACATAGCTCTCCCAGTCGAATTGAATGTCCACCCAGCAATACCTAAAACACCACTTGTTGCCCAAACACCTATTATTCCCCAAGTACCTAACTCGTAATAGCTAAGAGCCAATCCAAAGCAAATGTTGCTCACCCAATCAACCCAAACTTTGTTAAATGCTATGAACTAGTTCCAGAACCACAGGTGCGCCAGCATAATCCCAACAGAAGAAGTGAAAGGGAGGTAAGGAGTGTCAACTCCTTAATGATAGACTTGACCAAGACGATTAGGATAGGTCATGAATACTAAAATCTATCTGTTTATGAAAGGTTAGATGTTGTCTATGAGGAGCTTAAGGAGTTAAGGAAAGGGAGACAAAAGGTAGTGCACTGTGTTAGGTGAACAAACTGCCCCTTATTTGCAAAATCTTGAAGGAAATAGCTCCCCATAACTTCAAAGTGCAAAGGAGAAGTATGATGGTACAAGAGACCTATAGGACCACATTTTATTTTATAAGGAGATCCTTAACTTAGATGGCACTAATGGTGCTATCAAATGCAAAACATTTCCTACCACACTTAGACGTATAGTCTAATCCTGGTTTTATTCACTCACACCTAACTTTATTACAAGTTTTGACCAGCTTTGCAAGCTATTTGTTGGCCATTTCCTCATCAATAAGAAGTAAAGAAGGACCTCTACTAACTTGATGTCCAGTACAAAAATCAAAAGAGAAACTAACGGATTACACCCGTAGGTTTATTGTAGCTTATGCTAGTGTTAAGAATTCCAATGATAGTTTTGTAGTGTGAGCGCTCAGAGCTAGGGTGATAAGTGATCATGTGTATTACACCTTATGTGATGAGAAATTAAGGGCTTTACATGAAGTTCTACAAAAGGCTAATGCATTGGCAAAAGCAAAAAAGATCAAAGAAATTCAAAAAGGGCTAACTTGAAGCCCGAAATAAGGAATGATCAACTTGAATATAAGAGAGGAAGAGACAGGCCCAATAGTAGACTTGACACCATATCCAAATCTCTTTAGAGACATACACCCGGTTGACGATGAGCCATGAGACCATCTTGAATGCTATAACCCATGAACCTTACATTAGGCAACCATATCATGAACTCCCAAATTCAAAAGCTAACAAGTAAAAACCCTATGCCTTCCATTGAGACTACGGTCATACCATTGAAAAGTGTCAGAAGTTGAAGGATGAGATTAAGTTTCTGATCAGAAACTACATCTCAAAACATATGTTAATAAACGAGGGGAGAACATCGTAATGAACACAAAGTAGCTGGAAAATGGCCAATATCTGGTGTAATCACAACTATAGTTGGAGTAGTGGAAGATTGGGCCACTTCTAGAGATAAGAGGAGACCGCACTTGATAAGTGTGATGGCTATTGATGCACCGTTGAAGAAGCCTAAGTGTGAAAAGGATTAGCAGATCAAATTTTTCAAAGAGGAAAAGGACATCTTGGTTGTTAAATGTAACGATTTCGTTGTCATTTCTGCCTTGATTGGGAGTTACCAAGTGGAGAGAACCTTGATAGATGATGGGAATGTTGTAAAAATTTTGTCCTGGAGTGCTTTCTTGTAAATGGGCTTCACAGAAGACTAGTTAAAGCTAACAGGACTAATCTATAGGTTTGCTAATCAACCCATAAAGGTTAAAGGAGTTATCAATCTACTAGTGACATTGGGACAAGGTGAACACAACCAATTTGACAGCAAACTTTCTGGTGGTTGACCAGCTCATGGCCTACAATGCCACTTTTGGGCAATTATTGATGAAATAAACTAGCAAGGTAATTGTTGTTATTGTTTGACTGTTAAATTTCCCACTCTTACAATTATTGGTTTTGATAAGGCCAGTGATGTTATGGCCAGAAATATCATATCCAGTTTATTCAGTTAGTTATTGGAGGGGAAGTATCCACCTTAGGGGATATGCTAGCCATACAGCATGACATAGGAGAGCTAATGCCCTTAGAGAGTTTGGATCTTAGAAAAGATCAAGACCAATACCACCCCATAGAAAAAAGTGGAAACAGTAATTGGAAATGAGCTGGAGAAAGTCATGTAGATCGGAAGTAACATACTTGACAAGTATAGAAAGATCTTGACCACCTTCCTCTAGCCAAATACAGATGTGTTCAACAAGTCAACCTCTAAGATGCCAGGCATAGATCCCTCAGTAATCTATCATAGCCTCAATATAGATCCACAAGTGAAGCCAGTCAAGTAAAAAAATAGGAAGTCATCATCTAATAGAATTGAAGTAGTAAAAGAAGAGACATAAATTGTTGAAGGTTGGGTATGTCAAGGAAGTCAATTATCCTAAATGGCTCTCTAATGTGATGATGGTTAGGAAAACTAATGGAAAGTGGAGGATGCAAGTGGATTTTCATAACCTAAATAAGGCGTGCCCCAAGGATAATTTCCTTTTGCCAACCATTGACAATCGAATGGATGCTTATGTAAGGCGTAAAGTGTTGAGTTTTATGAATGCTTTCTCTAGGTACAAGCAGATTATAATGAACTCAAAAGATCATTAGAGAACAGCTTTAATTACAAATGAAAGGATCTAATGTTATAAAGTCATGCCCTTTGGCCTTAAGAATCATGAGGCTACTTATCAGAGGTTGGTTAACAAGGTTTTCTAATAGCAGATTGAAAAATTAATGGAGGTATATATTGATGATATGCTAATAAAATGCTTAAACTTAGAGCAGCACCTCCGAGATCTAGAAAGGGCATTCTACTATAAGGAGCTATAAGATGAAGCTAGAGAAAATCTAGGCCATCTTAGATATGAGACCCTCTAGCTCACCCAAAAGAAATCTAAACACTTAATAGAATATAGTCTACACTAAGTAGGTTTGTTTCCAAGTCTGCTCAAAGATGCTTACCTTTCTTCAAAGTTTTTAGAAGTGCAACTAAATTTAAATGGAGGGCAGATTGTCAGAAGGCATTTGAAGAGCTAAAAAGGAACCTTAGCTCGCCATTACTGCTCGCCAAGCCTGAATTAGGGGAGAACTTATTCATTTACACAAACGCTTCAACGGAGGCCATTATAATAGTGCACGTGAAAGAGAAGGAGGACTTTCAATCACTGGTGTTCTATGTGAATTGATCACTCAAAGAAGGAGACACTAATTATAGTTATGTGGAAAAAGTAGCGTATGCCTTGGAGGTGGCAGCTAGAAAGTTGAGATCGTACTTCTAGATCCATCACATAGTTGTGTTAACAAACCAGCCCCTAAAGGAAGTGTTGCAGAGGATGAGTACTTCAGGCATAATGGTAAAATTGAGCATAGAATTAAGTGAATTTAGTATGGAGTTCAGGCCTTGGAAAACCATAAAAGCTCATACACTAGAAGATTTTATGGCAGAATGTACATTTGGTGATAGGAACAAGAAGCAGAGCTATGTCAGAGAAAGGTTAGGTTGACCCTAAATTGGCGAGCCCACATGGGTTATTTATGAAGATGGCTCTTCCAGCAAATAAGGAGCAAGGGCAGGAATTCTTCTAGTAGACTAAGAGAAGGAAGAGATACATTATTACATTAAGTTTGGGTTCCAGTTACAAATAATGCAGCGAGTATGAGGCTCTACTTGGAGGCATAGAGCTCGCTAGAAAATTAAAGGTACAACATTTGGTTATTTTCATTGATTCACAGTTAATGGCTAGATAGGTCTTGGGTGAGTATGAAGTGAAGGACCTTAGTCCAACCCAATACCATAATCAAGTGACCAAACTCTAGAGTCAATTTGAGAACATCTAGCTTTAACAGATCCCTAAGGAAGAAAACGATAAAGTTGATAGGTTATCCAAAGTTGCTATTGGTGAGGAGAATGGTTTGGATGGTATACTAGCAAAATACAAGAGACAGCCTAAAACATTAGGACCCAAAGTCCATGAGCTCAGCAATGATGACCTCAAAGCTCTAATCATAAGCCATTTAAAGAACAGGTTAGCGAACTAGAATGGCACAGAAGAGGCTATGATTAGAAAGAGGGCCTCAAGGTATGTAATTGTTAGCTTTAAATTGCTATATATATTTTGAAATGACAAAAACTTAAGTAAGCTTTAATGTTTTTATTCATATTGTAAATTTGCCTTATCACACATGATTTTCTCAATCCATTTTAAGTGTTCATATCAAACATTAAGACCATGATTTAATGATATATTCTTATGGGTCTTAATACTTTATAAAATGGTTCTCAATATTAAGTAATTTTCTCAAGAATTATTTAAGTTTAGAAAATTACTTATAAGTTTTTGGACAATATTTTCATTTGAGAAAGTCAAGAAAAACTCCTGTAAAGCTTATAAATATTTTGGGTTAAATTAAATTCAAGTCTACATCATTTCTAACCCAAAAAGTGCAGGAAAATGGCTCTCTGGAGGCATGGGATCGATCCCCTAAGGAAAGGGATCGATCCCTTTTTGGCAGAATGCCCTGGAAGCTTAGAATGAAGCATGGGATCGATCTCCTAAGGAAAGGGATCGATCCCTTTATGTCAGAAAGTCCCCAACGGCTAGTTTCTGTGAGATACAACGGCTAGTTTCTGTTTTGGCTCCAACCAACGTCCACAAACCATCCAAGGGACTATAAATAGAGGCCTAAAAGTTAAAGGAAGCAATGGGAACTACTCAATCAACTCCAATTCTCATTTTCCTCAAATCCTCAAGCCTCAACATCAATTCAAGAGATAAAAAGTCTTCATCTTCTATCATTCATCTATTTCTTGTATTGTTTAGCACAAACATTGTATAGGCTTTTCATTGTGCTTAATTTCTGTAATCACTTGCCTACCTAGAGACCTTTCTTTGATTACATTATTTGTAACCCACCATTCCTTGTAAAAGGGGAGGTTTCTCTTAAGCCTTGAAAAAGAGGGAGGTTACTCTTTAGCCTAAGAAAAAGAAGGAGGTTTCTCTTGAGCCTAGAAAAAGAGGGAGGTTACTCTTGAGCCTAAGAAAAAGAGGGATTGTAATCACAAATTCAAGATAGTGGATTTGGAGAAAATCCTTGGGAGCGTCTCAAGGTAGAGGACGTAGGCAAGTTGCCGAACCTCTATAAATCGCTTGTGTAAATCTCTCTTTCCCTACTCTCTTTACTTTCTTGCAATTATATTTGTGCTTATTGTATTGTATTTGAATTGCATGATTGAATAGCCTAGAGAACTTAGAAAATATTTATATAGGCTAGAGAATTTAGAGAAACCAAAAAACGAGCTTAAGATTAGTTAAAAACTGATTCACCCCCCTTCTCAGTATAGCCTATAGAGCCAACAGTAATGATCCAAGGCGACCTATATAAGAAATCTTTTACTTTGCCATAATTGAAAAGCCTAGGCCTAAGAAAGGAAGGTTATGTTTTAAGAGAGATCCATAAGGGTATATGTGATTAGCATTTAAGGGGCATACTATTGTCCCATAAAGCTCTGAGACAAGGAGTTTATTGGCTCACCATGAAGGAAGATGCCATAGACTTGGTGAGGAGATGTGACAGATGCCAGAAGTTTGTCCAGGTGAACGGGCGACCTCATGAAAACCTAACCTCCATTATAACTCTTTGGCTTTTTGCATAATGGGGACTAGATATCTTACGTCATTTCCCTATTGCTACAGCAAGAAAGGGTTTGTATTGGTGGCTTGTTAATATTTCACCAAATGGGTAGAAGTAGAAGCTATGGCCACAATCACATAGAACGTACTAGAGAAATTTCTCTTTAGAACATAGTTTGTAGGTTTGGTATTCCTCAAACTATAATAGTAGATAACGGTCCTTAGTTGGTGGGAAAGCATGTTTCAGCTTTTTGTGATAATTTGCATATTAGACTCACCTTAAGTTTTGTAGCACATCCCCAGATCAATGGACAAGTATAGTCCACCAACAAAAAGATTTTGACAGCCTTTAAGACCAAATTAAATGGTACAATTGGGGCATGGGTAGAGGAGTTTCCGGGCATACTTTGGCCAATAAGAACCATAGCTTACTTTGCAACTGGTGAAACATTGTTTAGTTTAGCCTTTGGAACTAAAGCAGTAATTTCAATAAATATAGGTGTTCACACCTTCGGAAGATTTGAGCAAGTAGCTGTAGAGAATGAGGCCCAGTTTTAAGCTAATTTAGATTTACTTAAGAAAGTCAAAGAAGATGCCAAAGTTAAAATAATAGTCAAACAACAGTAGGTAGCACATTACTACAATTGGAGGGTTGATGAGAGAACCTTCAGAATAGGAGACCTCGTGCTAAGGACTTGTGAAGCAAGTAGATTTGTGGAAGAACTAAGGAAGCTATCATCAAGCTGAGAAGGTCACTACAAATTTCGCAAAGTGATAGGCAAGGAGCATATAATCACAAATTTAAAATGGAGAGAGATTCCAAGACTTGGAATGCCCTATGCTTTAAGAGGTATTATGCTTAAGACCCATGTTTATGGCTATTCTTGTAAAACCTCAAGAACGAGAGTCTATGTAAGTCCCTTAATAGGGCTTCCTTTGATGTAACCCTTTGATTTGGGAAATTAATGAAATTCATCTTTTATCCATATATCCAATGTTAAAATTTTGTTTTCCATTTTTGGTGATCATATGACTTAGGCTTTGCCCTTACGTGAACCCTTCCTATGTGAACATTGATTTGCCATTTCATGATCATGTGACTTAGGCTTGGCCCTTACCATGAACCCTTCCTGTGTGATACTGGTTTGCCATTTTCGGCGGTCATGTGAATTGGGCTATGCCTCTAGAGTAAATCACCAATTAGCCATATTTGATGAACATATGACTTGGGCTATGACTCCAAAATGGATTACTCAGGCTCTCCATTAAGCAACCTGCTTATCGTTTGATTTAAATAACTTTCATGGTGATAAAGGTATTCAGCTGTTTTATACACAAAGCTTAACTTTATAAACAAGCTACCATGAGATTCGATGATCAAGGTACTTAGTTATTTTCTTTTATATGTACAATTTTGATTAAAAAATAAACCAAGAGTTAGGTGAACATTAGAATTAGCAAAATATCTAAGTATCATCAGTTGAATTGCAAACACACAATATCGATAGAAAGTTTTGATGATCATAAGAATTAGGCGAACATTATGTAATAAGGTAACCATTATACTTGGAAGAAAATTTTCATTAATGATTTAGTCATTATGTTAGTTTGCAAAAGAAAAGCAAAAGTACAAGGAAAATTATAAGGAAAAAGAAATTAAGAGCCTGCCTCAATATCAGGTTCATGACCTTCCCTAGCACCATTTTCAATCACAACCATCCGCTGGTCAGCAGGAACGTTTCAAGAGTAGAAGGCTCACCATCTGGTCTAGCATTGGCGACCAAAGCCTCAGTTTCGTTAGGGAAACTAGTGGGTGCAAGAACAAGGGTTCTCTTCAGCAGTGTATTCTTCTTCGTCCTCTACCTCTTCAAGCTTGTTGAACTTGATGTCTTCCAGCTCCAACTCTAGAAACTTTTGATTAATCATATGCAGAGTAGACTTACTGTAGAGCATGTCGTAATAATGAGCATCATTAGTCAGGTTTGCTTGAGCTTGCTCCAAGGTTTCAACAACAACCTACTCCAACCTATAACACTCCAAGCCTAATTGAGTATTCTTCTCAACTAGCTTCCTTTGCAATTTGGAGTTCTTAGACTGCTTTGCAATGAGCTAAATTTGTAAGTTTGCCTTTAATGCAACAGTAATCCTATCATGCTTTGACCTGATAGACTCCAATTGAGTTATGGCCTTGGTCCTTAACCTCAATGATGGAAACCCTCTCTTCTTGGAGCTTCCTTAAGTTCTCCTCTAAACTATTTCTTGTCCCTATAAGCTCTTCTACTTGTGGTTGCCAATTGCTATAACATAAGCCATCAGCTATGAAAAAGAGAAGTCAATAAGACTTCATGGTCAAATAACATAGAAAAGAGAGAAAAAAGATATCTAAACCTATGTTACGATGAGTTAGGCATGCTCAATGTTCCGTAATAGAGGAAGTCCTAAGAAATATTGGCGGTTAAGAAGAAAAACATAAGCTTGAGTAAACCCTAAGGCACACTCATTGTTGGAAATTAAGCTATTGGAAGCAAAACTTACTAGTAGGAATCCCCTTACTACTCCACATGCTTCTTCCATATAGTGCTCGGGAGAGGATACCCTTCCTCAAGATTATCCTCGAAAGGCTTTCCAAGACTTGGCCTTGTCACTGTTGGTTCTTCCTTTGACCAAGCATGAATGATAGCTTTTTCTTTCTTTGGCGAACCAACTCCATTATAAGAGTCTGCTCCTGAACTTCCACGGTGAAGAATCACCTTGAACAATAAAAGTACTTAAAGCATTTATAGTTTAGCTAGGAGGTGCTGCCGGGAGAGAATGGGATCTCAAACGAATGAACCCCTGACCACTTCCTTTGGTCATCGAAGGAAAGGGACCACGCTTCTAGAAATTCGATGAGCTGCTTCCAAACACAGCCTCTCAGAGATGAGTTAAGTTAACCCTCCCCATCCTACTGCTTGACAAAAGAAAATGAACAAAGGTAAGTTACTCTCATTTTTCCTAATGGTCATGCTCTACTAAAGTTTGTAAAAGGGTTAGTACCTAAGGATTCGTGGTCCAAATCATCTCGGTGACCACTCATTGAGCCCACCTAGGTTAAGGTTATCGAGCTACATTCTTGGCAAGTAGGGACTCGATTCTTTTGGCAATAAAAGAGGCAAGCTCCGACCAATACATACGAAACTCCCCATTGTCATTTACTATTTCCCTTGAAACTTGCACCTCTTCTAACATAACGGCTAGGTTTTGCTTTTCCCTAGTGAGTTCAAAGGATTAGTTTGACATATGGTTTGCCACTCACCAGTTTACATTTACACTAAAGCCATCTTTCCTTTAAATGACTAAAAAAGGGTTCTTTTAACCTTTAAGGTTGCTCGAAAGATCCGTAACTATTTGATGCCTATTTCTCGGCTGAAAATGGGACCAACTAGACTTCGTAGTATGTCTAAGTGTATAAAAGTGTCTAAAAAGTCTAGAGGTAGGAGATTTCTCGATGTCCCTACAAGCTATATAGAATGCCATTAACATTCTTCAAGTGAGCGGATTAAGTCGGAAAGAGCAATATCGTAGTCATTAAGTATGCATACAAAGTGTTGGCTCTATAGGCTATACCGAGAAGGGGATGAATCGGTTCTTAACTAACCTTATGCCCGTTTTTCGATTCTTCTAAATTCTCTAGCCTATTTGAATATTTTCTAAGTTCTCTAAGCTAGGCAAGCATGCAATTCAAATTCAATATATAAGCACAAATATAATTGCAAGTAATTAAAGAGAGTAGGGAAAGAGAAATGTACGCAAGTGATTTATAGAGGTTCGGCAACCTTGCCTACGTCCTCTACCTTGAGACGCTCCCAAGGATTTTCCCCAAATTCACTAACTTGAATTTGTGTTACACTCCCTCTTTTCAAGGCTCAAGAGAAACCTCTCTCTTTTTCTAGGCTCAAGAGAAACCTTTTCTCCCTCTTTTTCTAGGTAAAGAGAAACCTCCCTCTTTTTCTTAGGCTAAAGAGAAACCTCCCCTTTTTACAAGGAATGAATTGGTTTACAAGAGAAGTAATCAAAGAAGACCTCTAGATAGGCAAGTGATTACAAAGATTAAGTACAAATAAAAGCCTATACAGGATTTGTGCTAAGCACTACAAGGAATAAGAGAATGATAGATGATGAAGACTTTGGAGCTCTTGATTTGTTGTTTGAGGCTTGAGGATTTGAGGAATATGTGTTATGGAGTTGCTGAGTAGTTCCTCTTGCTTCCTTTAGCTTCTAAGCCTTTATTTATAGTCCCTTGGATGGTTTGTGGACGTTGGTTGGAGCCAAAATAGAAACTAGCCGTTGTATCTCACAGAAACTAGCTGTTGGGGACTTTCTGGCATAAAGGGATGGATCCTTTCACCAAAGGGATAGATCCTTTCCTTCATTTCATGCATTGGAGTGCTTCTGCCAAAAAGGGATCGATCCCTTTCCCTATGGGATCGATCCTTTTCTTCCAGAGGGCATTTTTTCTGCACTTTTGGGTTAGAAATGATATGGCTTTTGATTTTAATTCAACCCAAAACATTTATAAGCTTTAAGGGAGTTTTTCTTGACTTTCTCAAATGAGAATATTGTCCAAAAACTTATAAGTAATTTTCTAAACTTATGTTCAATAATTCTTGAGAAAATTACTTAATATTGAAAACCATTTTATAAAGTATTAAGACCAATAAGAATATATCATTAAATCATGGTCTTAATGTTTGATATGAACACTTAAAATGGATTGAGAAAATCATATGTGATAAGGCAAATTTACAATATGAATTACAACATTAAAGCTTACTTAAGTTTTTGTTATTTCAAAATATATATGGCAATTTAAAGCTAACACAAAGAATGGCTTTAAAGGAAACCTTAGGCCATTATCTAATGCTACACAGTGAAAATAAGCCTCTACCTCCCAATAATCATCCTTACTGTACTGTTCCTACTACCTTGATTTGGGATCCTAACAGTTTATCAAACTTATACTCAAGTTGGATCTTGGTAAGCCTCTCATTTAAAAGCTTTTCATCGGCTAGCCACCGGCCACCACAAAGAACTCTGACAAGGCTCTTAACAGACATACTTAAGTAATGACAAACAAAACAACGAGGGATTGAAATGATAACTTACTAAAAAAAAAAGCAACTTCACGAAATCACGAGTGGTCTAAATGGCGCGAAGGACTCTACGAGAAATCTTCTAGAAAATTTTTTTGCAAGAGTTTCTTATTGCTAGAAAGAGTTAAAGGAAAATCAGTAAAGAATTCTGGCTTTTGTAGGAGGAATGGCCAGGAATCGAGTAGACGCAACCATATATATAATGAATGGGCGATTGCCATGTGGAGAAATAGGGATTTAAAAGGATGCAATCATTAATGTGTGTCTTTTCACATTGAGCCACATGCGAAAATGGCTACTCTAGGTGTGAAAAAGCATTCCTACAATTAATTTCTAAAATCGTTTAAAATTTAAAAATCCCTCCAAAATCACTATTGGAATACAAAAGGTTGCTTCAAAACATTTCAAAAGTTATATAAAACATTTGCTTCATCACTCTGGCAAGCATGAACTACAAATTATAAGTGACCATTAAAGGGCCATCTTAATATCAGACTATATTTTGCCAAGCACCAACCACTTTGAAATTTGAGCTCGCTAATGTGCATTATGCTATTACTTGTCTATTCAGCCTAGACATGGTTAGCCCAAGTACCATTAATGAGAAATCCAAGCACTTCAGAGCCCAATTGACCAAAGGCCTCAAAGGGAAGATTAAGCCCAATTTCTTCCTAAGGAATAAGAGCTCAGTGGGCATCATAATTACCCACTCTCCCATATATCCAGCCATAATCTACTATAGCTGCCTACTCTCCCTCATATTCGGCCATGATTTACCATGCTCGCTTGTTTGGGGCATTGTAGGAGACCACATGATATGATCTCATAAATAGGTAGATCACTCAGCTTTCGAGGTTTGGAAACTTTTCTAGACTTTCTTAGCTTCTAAAACCTTTGATAATTGTTAGAGTCTTTACTGACTTAAGCATCGGAGCAAGTCTCATTAGGAATAAACCCAGTAAACCTTTGTTTTACAGGTTGATCTAAAGAGGAAGAAGCTTGTTTGTCATTAATAGAGTCAAATTCCTTTTTGACATCAACAAACCCTAGTACAAGTAGGATTCCTAATGAGACTAGAATCCTATTCCAACTAGAATTCGAGATTTAATTAATGGTAATTTTAACCTAAGATGATTAAAGTGTATTTTGGTCTTTTTGATTATAATGAGATTATAATTATGAATTATTAATTTAATAATTCATTGGTGGATGAAATTATTAATCCAAATATATGATCAATTGGTTGTAGTGAAAGTGAGAGATTGTTAGTGTATGTCCTACGAGCTAATTGAATATGGATTAAGTAATTCTAAAAGGTCCAAAAGGACACAATCTAGTTGGACTAAGGCTAAGGCCTTTTTAGGGTTTCGTTAATAGGCATTATATAAGCAACATTAAGTTTGAAAAATTGTATGTAATAGACTTAATAGCTGCTCTGCCACTTGAAGCTAGCACTCACAAAACAATCTCTTTCTCCTCTCTTTGCCACTGACCTCACGTTGTCCAAGGCAAATGTTCCATTTTGCTCCTACTTGCACGAGTACCATTTGAGGGCTTCTCTCACTAAGAAGTCTTGAGTTAACAATAAATTGAGGGCTGTTCATGGGCTGTCAAAATTTTAAAGTCGAAACTCCTTCCATGAGCAACACCGAAAAAGGTGAATTATATCTTGAAAGCAATTTTGTTGCATGATCTTAGTGTTTCTTTGTTTTCATTGTGTTTCTGATTCGCTGCATCTTTTATAAGCTGAGACAATGTAACCTGATAGTTAGAAACAACGTTCATGACTAGACATCTTTAGGATGAAGAACCATGACTTTTGGAATGAAGAAACATGTTAAACGTAGTGATTTTTTTAAGTTTCCAAAATAGGCAGTTGAATGCCTGAGCAAGGAAGTTGTCTATTCTAGTGTTTTTTTGGATCTAAAAGCCATTTTTCTTGGGGCAATCGGCTACCCTTTAGGGTAATCTAATGCCTTATTAGGGAAGTTGAATTCTTTAGTAAAAGAATTTCTAGAATGTTTGTGTATATAAGGCAATCAACTAGTCTTTTGAGTAATCAATTAACCAAGTTCTAAACTCAAATTCATACTTTCGAAACTTCATTTTTCTTAAAACATATGCATACTAAATGAATTTAAAAATTTGTTTTCTCTCAAAAAAAATCTTCTATAATATATACAACAAGATTTTTGTATTTGGTTGTATTAGGGGAATGTAAAATTTTTTGTGTTTGGTTAGAAGAATGAAATATTATAGAATGACATATTTTATTATGATGCCCTTTGTATTATTAGTTGATGTTAAGTGAATGACACTTGATAGAATTTATATTTAAATCAATTGCTTATATAATAAGATGTTTATTTATTTATTTGGTCCATTTGTTTATAGGATTTTTATTATGTAAATTATTTATATTTAACAAAACATTAATATATGAAATTGATCTTGGTTATGTTAGAAGGTCTTGGGCTATTTTTCATTTTGAAAAGAAAAAAATATTTGTGCTGATAATCCAAAAGTTAATGGATGCCATATGGAAATATTACATCCTAATTCTTTGGCAGCGAGTATCAAGAAATTGTATGGGCATTCATCTTGCAACTCAATTCTTTTATCTGTTTGCGTTCTGCCTAACAAACATTTCAATTTTTTAAATTAAGGTTGAAGCATGAGTATGTTGATGAATGAATAACAAATTATAGAGATTGTTTGAACTCCTATTTCTCTTGTATATCATAGTTTTGTTGTCTTAATGGCTGAGAGTGTAGGTGACAAGGTTGAATGGATAAACAAATTATCAAAATTGTTCAACCTTCTAGAGAGACAATGAAAGGTGTATCTACTAAATTGAAATTTCTAACTCTAAAAACTCTCGAGGCTAAACGGGTCAAAATTGACAAATCAATTTCACTAACCCTAAACTAGATATGATAAATTTTGATTCTTTTACCCTACAATTCTTTTAAAGCTAATTACTTGGTCTAGGATTCCTACCTTTCAAGCTTCGAGAGAGAAACAACAAAATCTGGACTTCCAAATTTCAAATTAATCAAGTCAAAAAGAAAAAAAACGAAGATGGTGCCAAAGGAGAAATGGAAGTAGACTCATCGAATGGGCAATAGACTTACCAAAGATGATGCTTGATAGGCACAGTTATGTAGGTATGACTGGCAATGAAGTTTGGGAATAGAAGGTGCTTGGTGGGTATGGCTATCAATTGCATGGTGTAGTGGTACGTTTGTTCCTTTTTGATGTAATTTTTTGCAATTCAAATGATATTCATTCTTATGTTTTTTTTAATGTAATTTCTTGCTATTCAATGGGTAAACTTGACCCAAATTAAAAGTTTTTAAAGACAAAAAAAGGAAAAAAAAGATTTTTTAGGAAAAGTTAAAAAACTCAGGGGGTAGGGTTTTACTCTCCATTTATTTTATCCTATTTTGGTAATGTTGGAAATGTCGAATTCTTAGTACAAAAGAAACTTGGAAAATCAAATGTCGGAATATGATTACGAAAAATAAGATTTTGACAAAAAAATTTTACAATCCATGAACCAAATACCCTCACCTAAATTATTAATTACTCCATTCGTTTTCATACTCCATAAAGGAAGGGAAAATGTATGGATACGCACCTCAAGCAGTATTTATGTTTTAATTTTATTTACCACGGATTAGGGATGAAAACAAGTTGCATTGGATCGGGCTTTTACAAAAATTCGATCAATACCCTATCCGATCTGAACTAAGTGAATTTTTTATTTTCTGATCCGTATTCGATCCGAATTTATTTGAATCAGATTGGATCGATCATTCGGCTTTTTTGTTTAAGTAATTATAAACTTTATTTCATTTTTTTGGGCATTTAAGCAATTGCAGATTTTATTTCAATTTTTTCTTAGGATTTTTAATTGAATAAAAAACTTGAGCTTTTGATTTATATAGTAAAAATTACAAAATAGTAAATAACAATGTATTCGGATATTATCCGTATCCGAACCGAATCGAACCGAATATATTCAATCTAGTGACGTCACGATCTGAATCCGAACTAAATTTTATTATTATTCTAACCGAACAGGTCTGAAACCCCCTGTTCGACTCAATTTTTCGACTTTTTTCTCAGCCCTACCGCAAATCCATAAGCAAATTATAGAACTACATCTTCCACTCAGTTTTCTACATTGACTTATAGAGTGATCATTGTAAATCTCTTATCACAAATATATAATTCATTTTTAACACATTAATAATATTTTTTATTTTCACAAAAAAATATAACAAATTGTCATAATTTTTAATTACTCTTTAATATATTTTAAAAGTTATTTATGATCTTATTTTTCCCATAAATAAAGTAAAAATTTCACATCCAAATCTTTTTTATGTTATACTTTTATTTTTTATTTTTGTTCATAGGAAGTGTGTTAGAATATTTTCAAAATAAATGGATGAATTATTGATTAAATATAAAGTTTAATCAATGGAATTAAAAAACTAATGCCTTGGTAAGGTTTCGGGTTAAGAAAATCGAAGTAAACTTGATTAAGTGAAGCTTGGAAGGGCAGTCAACTGCCTTTAGTGTAGAAAAGTTTTTGTTTTAAATTTGGACTAAGCCAGTTAGATGCCTTGGGAAGGTAGTCAAATGTCTTGGGGAGCAGTTGACTGCCTTTATAGGGCAGTTAACTGCCCATAAATGATAGCCAACTGCCCATAATATAATCAGGCTTTTGTATAAAATTAATGCCAGAATAGTTGACTGCCTTACCTAAAAATTATTCACTATTTTAAGTATACACTAGGGCATTTGACTGCCATTCTTGGGCATTCTACTGCCCAGTATAAAGTGTATACAACAACTAGTTTCTTGTTTGAAGAGTTGCAAACTCTTCCAAAAGATGTTCTTACACTTCTGAATGGTTAAGAAACATTACCATTTGTTTCCAAAAGTTGTGATCTTGTTAAACAAGTGTGTTTGTTGAATCAAACAACACAATTGAAAAATCATATCACTATTAAAGGCACATCACTTAGAATTTCTCTATAAATAGAGATGTCAAGTTCATACTTGAGAGATACGATACCAAAAGATATACCAGAACAATTCGGATATTCTCTCTTCCCTTTCACTCTCAAACTAAAGTTAAATCTCTTAGGCATTATTTGCTACAGAAAATAGTGACTAAGACAAGATACTTTTGTAATTGTCAAGGGTATTTAGTGGTTTAATTTCACTAGTGCAAAATGATTTTAAACAATGGCTTCTTTGTATCTTAGGGATATTTGATAAACCTTTATTACATATTGTAATTGGTGGGGGCAAAATAATCCTAAGGAAAGTGGCATTATAGCTGCACACCTGGAAGCCATTTTCTACACTTGTTCATGACTACCAAGGAAATCAAAGTTTAGGGTGATTCACGGCACTCAAGAAAACTCAAAGTCATCTTCATATCCATTAAGGAGGTACAACATCAAAGCAATATCTCTTGTTCAACAAAGTGCAAAGAAGAAATATTCAAACTTTGGATCTGATTCTTTTTAAACAAAAATAAAAATCGTAGATTATGTCTTGATTGTATATATTATACTTTTTTTAATTTTTCTATTCATAATTTATTTAGGAGTTATGTTAAATACTATTCAAATCCTCAATCACAGCAGAGAAATTTTTTAAGAAAGAATCGACAAATTTTTTAAGAAAGAAAAAATAACATCTTTATATATATATAATTATTTCATATACTGTCGGTGGAGTTTTTTTACTTCACGAGCGGTTTTAGGATCATAACACATGTCCTATAAAAATATTGAAAAATAAAAAATAAATAAAATAGTACATGTGTCATAATCCTATTCTAGTTGTGAAATAAAAAATTCTTACTGGTAATGTATAAAATAATTACTCATAATATATATAAAATATGATTTCGTTACTTTTTTTAAAGTTAATAATTGAGAAATGATTACATGTTGTTCAAACTTGAAAAGTGTCAAAGTGAAAATTTTTAGATAATGAGTGCATGCTAGTTTTTAATACAATATATTAGAGGATAATTATCTTATATATTATTAGTGTAATTTTTAAATTTTATAAATAGAGATTAAGATGATGATACATACTCTTTTTATTTATAAAAACATTCGTTGTCAAAAAAAAATAAAAGCATTTATATGAAAAGAAATTAAATTTGTCAAAAGAATTAAGGAAGAGATAAGGAAAGAAAAGTAGAGACGGTAATGATGCGATAATGATGTTCCGAGACCTCATTCTTTATCATTGAATTTGTGAATATTTTTTAATAATATAATAAATTTAATTCTTAAAAATCTAAAAATATGTATAAAATAAAATATTGAAGATCCTTGACAAGCCGACAGAGCCTTTATGTATAAAAAGCAATGGGCCATGAAAAGAAGGAAAGGGAAAAGGTTGCTTCATTAGTTCATTTGTTGATTCTTCCAAACAGAGAATCAAAAAATAAAAAAAGGGCAAAAATAATGAGACAGTGACAGTACAGATAATGGTGGCCCGGGCGATGGAGCACCATTTCAATGTACCTGCCTACTATGCTCAAACCTTTCTTTAATTTCTGCCCATAATAACACTTTTACTTATTCATTTCTTCTTATTATTATTATTATACCCATTCCCATGCTTAATTAAAGTCTCTTAAACACAATTAATAAATTACTAATTATATTCAGTCTTAAACAATTCTTTAAGCATGCCTCTTTACTGCTGCTTTTTCTTTCTTTATTTTTTATAAATGAACGAGAAAATATATAAGGTGTGTTTAATGCATAAAATTATAGATAAAATTGGACAGTATAAGATTATATATAAGATTAGATTAGATTACACCATTATATATTATGTTTGGTGTGTACAAGAGTTATAAGTAAGATAGTATGAAATTTAAAAAATATAACTCATAATAATTTTTATGTTTAACTTTTTTAAAAAAATGATTTTAAAGAATCTATTAATTCAAAAATTATTTTTGAAAAAAAATTAATTGTTTAAAAAATTGTTATTGTATCAAAACTATATATATTTTTTAATGCAAAAAGAAAGAGAAAGAAAAAAAAAAGAAGGTAAGAGACGAAAGAAAAAATAAAAAATGAGAGAAAAATGAAAAATAAAAAGAACAGAGAAAAAATTTGGTATGACAAATTCAACGACTCTTATCATCTTCTTAAATATTTAAATTAATTTTTTAAATGTAAATTTTAGTAAAAAAATATAAGTTTTTATTACTTAATAACATGATATTAGGATTATAATTTTTTTTTTGGAAATAATTAAATTACTTATATTAAAAAAATGACTAATTTTCTTTGCAATCTAATCCCTCATTTTATGTCTGTCCTAGATATAAGATATGATTATAATAATCTTATTCTATCATTAATTTTATGACCAGACATGTGCAAAATATATATGCTGTGGATGAGTTACGCACAACGTTAACCTGACCTAATATTATCTTAAATTTTTCTATATTCAGTTTGTTGTGCATGTCTATCTCAGACATTTATACTTTTATACCATTTGGCTTTTTTGAATAAATTAATGATACCTAGTCA
The DNA here is from genome assembly GCA_031772115.1 of Heritiera littoralis. NCBI lineage: Eukaryota > Viridiplantae > Streptophyta > Magnoliopsida > Malvales > Malvaceae > Heritiera > Heritiera littoralis. The sequence continues at coordinate 5,727,474 of JAPDPK010000032.1, read as the reverse complement.
CTACTATCTTTTCCCAACTTTAAATAACAAAGAGGAAAACACAATAAATTTCCTTTAATATCCATTTCGTTCAATTATTTATTTTGTTCTTTTATGATGTAGAAAGACATTTATTCAATAATAGATCGAGGTGACCAATACTTTAAAAGTACAAATTCTTGACCAATAACAACAAAACCATTCATTTTCTAATCATTCATTTAATATTAGTACTGATTAATTTATTATGATTTATAATGTGAATTAATTAAAAAAAAAGAGATTCCATATATAAAAAAATAACAACGCATGTGCACGTTAGAGTGATGGGTATGGGAATTGAACAATAAAAGAGTTTAGTAATGTGTAATGAGAGAGCAATGAAAAAGAAAATTTGTGCATGCCTCGACTAGTGGAAAGCTGAGTTGAGCTGAATTGGAAGGGACGAGAGATGAGGCAATGCAACCGGTCGTAATCAAGATCCAATGGTTCACATCGGTTGACTATGTTTCACAAATAATCAAAATGATGCTCATCAACAAATATTGAAACTATTTTTATAATATAATTTATAATACAATTTGGTCATGAAATAAGGTCATCCTTTTAATTTATATATAAAACATAAAAATGATATTTCAGCATCATCTAGCCGTTTGGCCTTTTGCCCAATCTTCCTCTTGTACACTTTCGGCACATTTTATCGGTGGAAGCAGCGACCATGTAATGGCGCCGGTTACTGCGCCTAAAAAAAAAAGAAGTTTCATTTTCAAATACAAGACTTAGACCGTAATGGTAAAAGTAAACCTTTCAGAGTCACAAAATTCAACTAAACTTCACCTACCGAAACCCCACCCCTTCGCATAATCTGCTGCTTTGAAAATGAAATAGTGGAGCATTTCCACAAAGGCAGCCTGTTGCTGTTTGTGTTCCACTTCCCAGGGCAATCACTGGTCAGTCTTCGTATGGATGTATTTTGCGTCCTTGGAAGTCTATTATTTCGGTGTATATCATTTCAAAAATTCAAGCCTCACCACTATTATTATTTCAGTATTGTATTGCCACCACTAGTTTGGGCTTCAGTGTTTCTTTGTGGTCTCCACTTTGGAGAACACTAAGCCATTTTTAACAAAGTGGACGCCTATTGCTTTAATTGCACCAACATATATTTTTTTAATATTTAAAATTGTCATGGATTGAATTTTGATCATTAAAATAAATATAACATATCATATCTTATGATATTGCAGCAAAAATTCTTTTCCCACGCGAAATTAAAATAAAATAAACTAACAGAAAATTATTTCCTGCCGACTAAGATCACATGCAGCACTGATCGATCACTGTATGCTTCTGCACTTCAAATAAGATTCATCTCTCGGGTTTGAGTTGCTAAGTAAGTTTTACTATAAGATTCCATTCCGACGAGAAAATAAAAAAACTTGCCAGTTAAGATTAAATTGAATAATTAACTGTTTAGATCCCGAGCTTTAATTTGTTGCACTCTAATATTGATCAATCACTTTTGGCAAAAGCATGCAGTAAAAGCTGCTAAACTAGTTTTATTAAGAATATTCAAGCAGGCAAAGTTAACAAATCTTAGAATGGCTGTCCGTTGATGATTTACAATAATTTTTATTTTCTGATCATGGAGTTGCCAACAAATTAAAATAATTGAATGTACGGAAGCATTGATGAAGAGAAAGGGGATTCATACCATATGTGTTGGGAAAAATATCTCTCAAACCAAACACCCATAAAAATAGAGGAAAGCAAAAACAAACACAATAATTTTAATGTGGTTTGGCCCAACCAATTTAGCCTACAACCACCCAACCAATTTAATAAACAATCAAATAACTACAACTGTGCAATTTTTAGAAGAGAAAAATTGCAAACTCCTTACAAACCCAACCCAACTACCCAAAGAGCCCAACTACACCCTTTTATAATAGCTCAACTTTATAACTCTCTGGGATATTTTACAAACCAAGCCTAACACTTTATTTATAAGGGAATAACCCTTATAACTTTTCCTATACTTTCGATGTGGGATTCAAGGCAAACCCCAACAAATCCTCCCTTGACTTGAATCCCTAAACTCCCCAAACTGCTCAACAACATCTGAAAAACTAACATGCCTCTGAATCTTCTTACTCTTGGAAACAACTCTATCCTTTGCATCATCAAGCAAATATAGTTGTTTCTCATTCCTCTTTCCTTGCAAAACTAAACCACCATTCTTGTATACTTTGCACCAATCATTATTACCAACATATGTGTACCCACGTGAAGCTAACTCACCCAAAGAAATCAAATTGTAGCTAAAACTGGGTACATACCTCACATTACGAAGAGTCTTGACACCACCATCATGAAGCTTGAGTTGAACACTCCCAATACCTTCAATCTTCACTCGATTACCATTCCCAACCGCAATATTGCCTAAACTTTCAACCTCTTTCAATTCATCAAACCGATCTTTATCATTGCAAATATGCATCGATGCAGCTGAATCCAAAACCCAACTTTTCTCATAAGTATGAGGCCCATCTAAACAAGTTGCCAATACATCATCATCCGAATCAGTCAAAACAACACATGTCTCATTCTTCTTTCCATCATCACTCTTTTGTTGAGCCTTCTTGAATGCAGTCATATCCTCTCTTAATGTCTTGCAATGTGCTTGAATATGACCCTTCTCTCCACAATAATAACATTCCACCTCACTATAATCTCTGAATCTTGATCTTGATCTCCCTCTTGATCCACCATGTCTCTCATTAGTCCTCCCTCGAGTAGAATCTTCCACAGCAGCTAGTACACCTCTCGCAGATGAAGAATCTTCTTTGCCCATAAATCTTTCATTCTCACGCAGCACAGCAATCACATCATCCAACGTCAAAGTAGTTTTACCTACCAATAAAGTCTGAACTAACGGTCTATAGGATTTGGGCAAAGATGACAACAACAGCAATGCCTTCTCTTCTTCTTTCAACTCTTTAGAATCAATAGCTAATAATTGTGAAACTAATCTATTAAATTCATTTAAGTGATCATGGAGACTCTTACCTGCATCCATCTTCAGAGAATACAAATCCATCTTCAAACACAATCTATTCGTCAGCGATTTTGACGCATAGATGTCTCCCAGCTTCTTCCACAATCTGGTTGGTGTCGTCTCAGTCAATACAGTATACTTAATCTCTGGAGCAAGTGCCAATCTAATTGTGCTCACAGCCCTCTTCTGAATTCTAACCCAATCTTTATCAGACATTCCATCTGGCTTATTTTCTTCTAATGCCAAATCTAGACCTTGTTGCACTAGAAGATCCTGAATCGTACTTTGCCATAACATAAAATTACTTTTACCATCAAATAAAGGAATCTCAAACTTAGGCATACCTCCAGACATACCTTCAGCCATAGCTTTCCTCCTCTCGCAGGATCACGAACCTTCAGCTCTTGATACCACTTGTTGGGAAAAATATCTCTCAAACCAAACACCCACAAAAATAGAGGAAAGCAAAAACAAACACAATAATTTTAATGTGGTTTGGCCCAACCAATTTAGCCTACAACCACCCAACCAATTTAATAAACAATCAAACAACTACAACTGTGCAATTTTTAGAAGAGAAAAATTGCAAACTCCTTACAAACCCAACCCAACTACACCCTTTTATAATAGCTCAACTTTATAACTCTCTGAGATATTTTACAAACCAAGCCTAACACTTTATTTATAAGGGAATAACCCTTATAACTTCTCCTATACTTTCGATGTGGGATTCAAGGCAAACTCCAACAATATGTTTATGACAAGTGACAACCATAGCTAGCTAAAGCACAGTAATGGTCTAAATGGAGAAAAAGGGAATAATCAAGCTAGCAGCTTATCAGTAAGTTGCATAATCTTTCTTTCCAGCTTTTGGTATGATTGTTTCTTTTCGAATGCTTGGCATTTATAGGATTCAAACTTCATTAATTATCAAAAAATGATTGTAAGAAGTGAAAATAAACGTTTTTTTAGGCATTTGAATATGGTTTAAATCTTAAAATCGTCATTATTAAGAGAATTTTACCATTTATCACTTTCAATCTAAATAAAATTAATCTCAGATGATAAAATAAACAAAAATACTTATGATTTAAAAAAAAAAAACCCTTCATTAATTTTGTTATATCGATTGGATCCGTTTGGGAGACGTTTGTCTGCTGGACCTTGTACATGACTCTAATTCTAATGTGTCTACCAGCTAGCTAGTAGGGTAGCTTCATCAACTAGAAATATATGCACGCACGTTTTCAAAAGGCAAAGGAAATATCTCCAAGTAACCAAAACAAAAAAGGGCAGTATCTCGAAATCAGTCCTCCAACTTCAAAAGCTATATCAATAACTGGGTTTTCTTTTATCCCCAATCAGTCCTCCGATTTTGCTTGAGGTAACATGGACCCGTGAATGAGTCCGTGAAGAAAAGAGCCCAAAATGTCATTTCACCAACATGAAAACGTGAATGAGTCCGTGAAGAAAAGAGCCCAAAATGTCATTTCACCAACAAAAAAATATCATCCAGTTTGCTTTCCTCGTGGAGTTGGAAGTTGACGAGACAGTCGGCACCAGCGACCCCCCACTCTCCCCCACCCCCCTCTTCCTTTTTTCTAAAATAGACTACTAGGAATTAATCAAGGCATGCAAATGGAAAGCCGCGCTGGTCTAGAAGGAAAGTTAGCTAGATTAGTTCGGCTAATTATATATAAATTATTATTTTATTTACCGTCAATAAAATTTTTTAATTTTATAAATAAAATTAAAATGATTACATGTATATTTTAAAATTATTAAAAAATAAAAAATAAATAAAATATAATATTTGTTATCATTCTAATTTTGTTTGTAAAATTAAAAAATTTAGTGATAATGGATATAATAATAACCTATTTATATATTAATTTTCTTTCAATAATTTCCAACTTTCCAAGTTAGATTCATGAAATCGATCATGAGGCAAAGGAAAGTTAAAAGGAAGTGTGAATATGTGAATTAAGATAAGTATTAATGGTGAATGATGAGGGCATGGGAGTCCCGTGACATAAACATTTATAATTAGGAAATTTATTGCATGTTGATGTCATTTGATAGGGACATTTTAGGCAGCTTGTGATGCACGTCACAGCCACGCTTACAATGGCTAGTTTGATACGTACAAAAGACTTTCTTATTAGAAGCTTAGCAAATTAAACTCTCAAACAATTTTAAAAGGTGCCAGAGCATTTGAAGAATAATATCATTGAGATTTTTCAAATAAAAAATAAAACATTTATACGAGATAGTATTTAAAATGATTCTACTTCAATTACCTATATTTATAGACAAGAAAAAAATCTGTTATATATAAAATTGAAAATTATAAATAAGCACAAACATATTAAAAAAACTAAACCCAAAATTTGAAAGTAAACTAAGTTTTCATACTCACTGTGTTTAAACACATGGAATATCCTTTATTTCATATAATCTCGTATTTTTCTGAACTACTTTTACATTCTTACACTCATCTCTCATGTAAAGATCACATCGAAAATATATGATCACTCCAAATTTATGAAACAACATTACTTGATCGCTTAAAAAGAATTATACTCCATCGCAAAATAAGAGAGCTAATATCTAATTTGCTATCTGCAAAAAATAACTATGGAATTTGCAACGAAATTTCTGTCATTAATTTAGAAATAGAATTTGGCCAAAAAATAATTCAGAAATAGACTTTTAGTGACAGATTTTCACCAAAATTTCTATTGCTAATCGATATTTTGTTGGAATTAAAAAACTTTTAGTGACAAAATTTTCATCAGTATTTTGTCACTAAATGCAATCCTTAAATTGAAATATTAAAACAAATTTACAATTTAAAACTTTTAGCGATAGAATTTACATTGAAAATATATTTTATTTTCGAAAAAATAAATAATTTTATTTTGTAGTTTAAAAATTTTAGCGACAAAAATTTTGTCACTAAAAGTCATTTATTTTTTGAAAAAATAATTAAAATTAAATTACAATTTAAAAAACATTTAGTGATATAATTTTCATCGCTAAAAGTTTTTCTTTTATTTAAAAAACCCAATAGCCCTAACACAGCTCGTAATTTCTTTCTTTGCCTTTTGCACCAGCTCTCTTCTCCAACCCTACCCATGTCCCAGCCCAAAATTCATTTGATGAAATAAATCAATCTTCCCACACATAAAAAAATCTCCTGTGAAGTACGCCAACAGGTGTTTTGAGACCTAGGCCTTAAAATTTACAAGGTAGTTTAGATAGGCAGTGAAATTGGATCTAGTAAAATTAAAAACAACAATGGAAGTAAATTGGTTATTGTAGTGGTGACATTGGATATTGTAGCGATGAGATTAAAATTAGTGGTGTGTGTTTAGATGCAAATGTAGCTATGGTGATGAGATGAAGTGTAGTGAAAGCAGAAATGAGATAACCAAGAATTTCTTAAGGAAATTTAATCTCATATGAATAACAAATTAGTGGTTTTAGAATTATATTTGGAAGAGTAGGAATGACAAACGAAATATTCAAAAGATTTAATTCCTACTTGAATATTTTGCAGGAAAGTGAGTGACCAATCGATATTTATTTGATTGTAATTTTTGATTGAGAAATCCAATTGATATGCTGTAAAATTTGTTAGAAAGTAACTCAAAGATCTTTCAACCATATATGGCATATTTGTTTTGGTTCATTGTGAATCTATACAAGGAAATTTTTAAAGTTGCACTATGTGTAGGGGATTCGACTAGCAAACAAATTTGCAAAGAGTTGATTATAAGTTTTGGTTGGAAACTCCAATTTATGTGATTCCAAATTTGTTGAAAAGTTAATTTAGAGATCTTTCCAACCATATATGGTATATGGTCTGATTCATTACGGATTAATACCAGTGAATTTTTAAAGTGACCCTATATGCAGAAAACTATGCCAATAGACTAGTTGGTAAAGAGTAGTGTATAACTTTTTATAGAAAACTTCAAGTGAAGTGATTCAAATTTTTTCCAAAAAGGTAACTCAGAGTCCTTCCAACCATACATGGCATGCTCCTTAATTTTATACAGATTAATACAAAAAATTATTTAAAGTTCTGCCATCGATAGAGTTATTTGGAAATTTTGGACTAAATCGAATAAAGTCTAAGAGAGTTGGGCCATTGTTAAATTAAAAGAAATTTAAAAGGGCCTAAATGAATTAAACATGATCTTAGCATGGTCCAAGTGGAATAATTAGAAAATGGACATTAAAGGGCCAAGGAAATTGTGTAAAATTAGAGGACTAAGAAGTAAAGGCATTAAAAATGATCCTTCCATGGTCCAAGTTATTTGGAAGCTTTGCTTACTACTTTGAAGGCAGTTAAGGCATTCTTTCTTCCCCCTTCCTCGAAACAAAAAAGAAACAAAGAAGTGGGTTGGCCATGGAGAGAAAAGAAAGAAAGAAGAAGAAAAAGAAAGGAAAAGAGAGATCGGAGAGAAGGAGACCAACCATTGATGGAGGGAGAAGAAAGACAAGAAAGAAAGGAAAGAAAAGAGAAAGGAAGAAACCCATTGACGTTTCAACCATAGAGAAAAGAAAGGGAGAAATGGCATCTTTGGCTCAAGAAGAAGGAAAAAAAAGAAGAAAAGAAAGAAAAGAAAAAGAAAAGAAAAAAAAAGAAAAGATTGATTTTTGGTGAAAATTCCATAGATCTAGTTTGGGTTTTTAGGAGATTTAGTATTGTAAAGAAGAAAAAAAAAGAAAAATGGAAGAGATAGAGAGTGATTTGGCCATGAGTTTAAAATGGGTCGGTATATGTTTGGGACATGGTACAGGTGTTAAGGAACGAGAAAATGAGGTGCTTGAAAACATACTCTCATTCGATATGCCAAAAAGGCCCGACCCACTTAGAGTCCTCTAGGATGTTCGTGGAAGTTTTGATAGAGAGATAGGCTCATTAATCTACGATAGAATCTACTTGTGCAAAAATCATACATTTGCATTTACAACAGTATAGTCATAACTTTATACTTACCGGGTCAAGAGGATGATCGGGTCAAGTACCTGCATTATAGAGAATCTACAAGGAAAAGAATTGCAAAGACTTAGAATGCCAACCATTTAAAATTGTATTGGCAATAACTTTTGCTTGTTTGATTTAATCAGATGATTCATGTTCCCATGTTCATTATTATTCAATTTGTGTTCTAAATTTTCATATGTTGATTGTTATTCAATAAAGAAGTCAAGTAATTTGAAGCTTATGGTTGTTGTTTATTATACTATATTTAAATGAAAAATAAGCAAAACAAGCTCAAAACACGTGTGACTTGAAGAGAAAAATGCGTGAGGTAAGTTGTGAATGCAAATCAAGGGCTTGAAGTGAAAAATGTGCGACTTAAGCCAAGAACACAAAAAACACAATGACTTGTAGTGAAATGTGTGCAAAGTAAGTTATATGTATAAAAACGTGTACAATGCAAGGGCTTGAAATGAAAACTACGTGAGGTAAGCCACATATACAAAATAAAGACTTGAAGTGAAAAACGCATGAGGTAAGCCATGCATATAAAGCGTAGAACTTGAAACGAAAAGTGTGCGAGGTAGGCCATGCAAGTTGAAACAAGGATGTAAGCCTTAAGTAAAAGCAAGCAAAGTAGGCTATACAGCAACTTGAAGTGAAAATTGTGCAAGTTAAGTCATATTTAAAAAGACCTTAAGCGAAAAAAGCGCAAGGTAAGTCAAATTATACAGGATAAATAAATAGTTGCTAGAGAGTTCTTTATAAAAAAGTTAGCTCTTTCAAAAAGAATTGGGGAGCAGCACTATATACAGCATGCTATATACAAGGTCAGTGTGCAAAAATTAAAACACGAGAAACATGAAAATGAAACATTTTCATTCAAACTTCAAATTTATACTACAAGTTGTTTGCATCATTCTTGCTATTACAAAATAGGAAGAAGAAAAATACTACTATACTACTTAGGGGCTAGAGAGTCTCCAATAGGAGAAGCTTTAGTAGTGGGGTTGACAGGAGCCGATGAATCTTCTATTGTTGTGGAAGCTGGAGGGTTGTCATGAAGCACAATAATCTCAGAGGTGATAAGCTGAGCAACTGAACTTAAAAAACTAGCCTCTAAAAACTAGAAATCATCATTGTCCAAGTTGTCAAGAGCTTCAATTGCTTTCGGCCGGTTATGAGGGTTGTGAGGTATCCATGGGCTAGTGAAGTTACGAAAATCATCATGGGCGCCCTTTTCCAGAAATGCCTCAATACCCTCAAAGTCAGGCTCATACTTTGTTCGATCATGATCCTCCTATAACTCAGTCTACTCTGAGTATTAAAGCTCAAGGAATGTCTCACCAACTCCCTTCTTTAGCTCCAACCAAGATCTTACGAGGTAGAAGCCATATTTGACAAAATCGATCGAGTAAGATTCCTTATTCGCATAACACTATTCGAACAAGCGATACTCATTCACAACTTTAGGTTGGCCATTGGTATTGTTGTAGTTTACCAAAAATAAAATTCCTAACCCTACTATGTAAATAGTGGAGCAAGGGTCAAATCCACAGAAATTGAATTATTTAAGTTAATTGTTTAACTAGAAATCTAGTCTTAGAGAAAGAGAAAATTTAAGGTTTTAGAAAGTTTTAGGGTTTAGGGAATTGTGAGCTATGTCTAAAAGAGAAAGTAATGATTAATTAAATAATATATAAAACAAATATAAAAAGGCTTCAGTTACAAGGTAATTAATTATTTTTGGTGTTTGATATTGATCATTGATTATAAAATATCACTTTCAATTAAATAGTCAACCTTAGTATAACAAGCAGCTCTGTTACACCATCTTTCCTCACTGAGTTGTTAGTTAAAATAAGCTCTTTAACTAATCCCTAACTACTAAGCTACTTAGAATAAGCTCTCTAGATATAAGTTGTATTAGCATTAAAAATTAGAAAGATATGGGTTGACATTAGATAACAAACTCATAAGCTCGGTTTATTTAATCTAAACCTTGATTCTCCTAAAGCCTTCATAATTAAATTCACAAGCAATTACAGACTTAAGTCTTTATTTTGGTAGTGGATTATTTAATTTAATTAAATAGTTGGCCACAACCTAATCAAACAAACAATCATAAAAAGATGCTCAGAGAATCTTGGATATTTAATCAATAATTATATATAGGCACATGAATCTCACAACATACTTTCTTCCAAGAACAATTAATTTACCTCATAACAGAATTAAAGAAATTATTGACTAGTCATAATCAATAACATACAATTCATATTTAACATTATCAAGATTTCAATACTCATGCAAGAGAACAATCAAAATATCAATCTTTAATAATATAAAACAATAAATCACCAATCAAGATTAAAATCTAGAAAGAATGACACAAACAATATTAAAACTAAAACAAGAAATAAAAAATCGCTATAAAATTAATAAAGAAATCGGCAATCACTCATAAAAATAATAAAGAAATAAAAAGTCCCTAAAAAACAAGACAAGAAATCGGTTGTATAATTTTAAAAACAAGAAAACATCACATATTATTGAAAAGAAGAAAAGAAAATAAATCTATAATTTAAGAAAAGAAATTGGCAATTAAAATAAGAAAAGAAAAGAAACTAGTTTAAAAGAAAAGAAATAAAAATTGGCAAAGAAAAATTAAAAAGAAAAAAATAAAATAATTTTTTATTAAAATCTTAATGAAAACATTACAAGAGAAGATAGGAAGAAGTGGGATCACCCCCTAAGGGGGAGAAGGGATGATTTTATAAAGAGCCTATTGCTCTTTATATAGGCTTAAGACAATCCTAAAGAGAGTGGGAATTGTGAAGAGTTTATCTTGTTTGGTTGTTGACTAGTCAACTCATAGCACAATCCTTACCCTTTTACATCTCTTTAACTATCTAATCTCTACTTGTCTTAATTTTATTACATTGTCTTAAAAATAATTACAACTTTAAGGTATAATAAAAATTTTAGACATGTTTTGTTTTAACAAAATCTTATCTTACTTTGCTTTGTTGGAATTCTTTCTTTAAATAGAATTTATTATCGAATTTTCGTATTGCCTTTCTTCACACATTTGACCTATTAAAAGAAGTCCAATTTTCGCGATCTTGTACAATCTGGAAATTTTAAGAAGTCCTCTACAACTCTATTGGAGGCCTTATCTTTATTCTAGGTCATTAAAGTGGTCAAATTCATGACTTCTCAAAACTGAACAGAAAATTCTACACTTTGTTCTTTTTGACTCTTTTTTATTCCAAACTCTATATTTATTACCTAAAACATAAAATAAGCATTAGCAAGCTCTTTTAGGCATAAAACATCATCAAATCAATAATAAAAAAATATTTATAATTATCAAAATATCATTTTATCAGATATGATTGCACTATTCTTGACTAAAGGAAGCCTGTGGTTGGTTGCTCAACTTTATAAGCTCTCTCTCCATTTCCTAATTCCAATTCACTAAAACGTGATGATTCGCTAAGAGAGCATTATATTGCGAGTGAAGAGTTTCTATCTAGGTAGAGGAATAGCTAAAAGCCTCTTTATACCCCTCTAGCGAAACTACTTTTGCCTTGAAATCACCTTAGAGATGCATGAGAATGATAGTTAAGGCTTCTTTGCCCTTCTTCAGTCCCTCGAGTCATTTTGGAAGTGGATTCAATTTCCTATTCTCATTTATCAGATCTGCTTTTTGTCGCTGCAACTACTCGAGCCCCTTTTCATCACTCATCCAGTAAGTACGATGTTGGGTGTTAGGACAATTGCTTGCTACACAAGCTGTAAGTTAATGAAACATATATTAGGGAAGTTGTAAAGTGTACACGGACGTTAATAATACAGATCATACATTCACCTTCATCCCCTCTATGTCAACCAAATTTTCACCCTCTGAGAAGTTTCTGAACAACTTGACCTTATGTTGAAGAAAGATGGTAGACTTCCCAAGCAAGAGGTGACCTCTAGATCATCAAGAGTCTCATTATTGTTAACCCCATGGTAAGAATGAAATCTTGCCTTTGGATGACAACCCCTCTATTGACTGTAAAGCAATCATAGTTAAGAGGATCCATCTTAGGAAGTATGGGCTTTTCTTTCATAGCTCACTCTATATACAAATGCCTTCGATTCTTCGTCATAGGCTTTATAATGTTGCACTCCACCTGATCCTTCTTATGATATTGTTCGAGTGCACCCTGCTCCTCGGGTTAATTGAGTCATGAGCTACCGACTTTCCCTTCTCATGGTTTGAAGCCTTATTTGAACTTGATCTCGTATAGAGGACAAGAGGAAGAGTAGGGGGCACGCTTTAGAATCAAGGCATCAAAGTGAAGCTACTTTTGAGGAATAGCACCCTTACTAAGTTCTTCGAAACACCTTTAAGACACTTCTTTTTGCACAATAAAGCTTGCCTCATAGAACTCATATCTGCAAAAGGAAAAATAAGAGATGTTATAATAGTAACCCGAAGAATGATGCTTCTACACATGCAAAAACTACAGTTACCCAAAGATTTTAAAACTCATCAATATATTCAATGTTAACTAAAGATTCCTTTAAAGTAAAAAGGAAAGGGGTTTCAAATTCTTCACCATGTCCTCAATCATTATCCTTCTTAGAGAAATTGTCATATTCCCTTTCTAATAATTGATCACTCTCATCGTGAGACTCTGAATCACAAAAGGAGGGAACAGAAGGTAAGGGATCCTTATTTTCTAAAGTGAATCTACAAGGATGGAAGCCGAATTTATAGGAGGTGGAATGGGATCCAGTAAAGCGAGGTTAGCAAAAAGATGAAATGGTCGAGTCCTTTGTAGTCTTATGTCTAAACATACTCCATTGAGTTGGGAAGCCTACGCCCTCTAGACACTCGACAATAAGTCATTTGGATTCAAATTGATAGAGCTTACTTGGAAGTTCTTTAAATATTTTGTTATTAAAGCCCGTGTTTGACACCCTTTGGATGTAGTAAGGTATAATTCTTGCAAACCTACAAACACTATAGAAAGCACTAAATAACAGAAGCGAGGGTCCCACACCTCAAAGGTGACAGAGAATCGTAAAGCCAACTAATGGTAGCCCACACATGTGGATGAATTTGTGAGATAGTTATGTCTTGGTATCTAAGAAAAACTACCCCAGAACTAGAAAGAGAAAGATGCAGCCCCAACTTTATAAAGGCCCTATGAATAGATACACCATTAGAAACTTGTTAGAAAGACCTCTCGTCGGAACATGAAGTCTATATGAATAACCATTAGGAAGGGGATATTGTCCCTAATATTCTTTAAATCTAACACAGCTAGGCTAGAAGAGGTACTTAAATTAAGTTGTTTACAACTGCCTTGAGAGGCCATTAGAAAGAGTTAAACTCAAGAAACCTGACAAAATAGGCCAACTCAGACGCACTACCTAAAAGGAGGAATTGTGAAAGGCTAAAAGGCTTGAATTGGTACTTGAGTCTGGCAGGTGACTCTTGTGGGTGAGTTTGGCAAGTGAGTTTTGGTGACTGAGTAGTCAGCAATTGACTGGCGATTGAGTATTTCAAAGGAAAATTCAAAGAAAATTTGTGAAAAATATGAAGCCATCTCACATTATATACTAGTGGTTGAGGAATCTGAAAAGTCAATTGAAGAAAAAAAAAGAGTCCCTTACAAATAAACTTAGAGGAAAGCCAGAGGGAAAACTTGAAAAATACCAAAATACCCTTATATATACTCCCACATTTTGCAATATGTGAAAGAATGGGGAGCAATTGACATGAGCAAAACTAGCATCACTAGGCCTGACGATAAAATAACCTAACATAAAGAGAATACCCAAAGAAGATGACCACATGGCCTAAAAAAAAAATGCAAAGTGGCATGTAGGTCCCACTTGGAAGACCACTATGGGGACCCGTGATAGCACCAGAGGGTGCCACTTGGCATCATACCTAATGGTTGACATAGCCGCTAGGTCCCTTGACTCGACATTAACCTAGTCGTTGGTTCTCTTGACTCATTCGTTGAGTCTCCTACCACAGCCAAGTGGCTTCCAGAACATGACACAATAGGATCCAAGTATTTGACTTGGTCCACTTTCTCACTGATGCGTACAATACGAACTTAATCATATGGGACTCGTGCTTAGGGTATTTGAACATCTCATTAACTTACAATCAATATGGTAATTATGCATCAATTTACCTCTATAAATACATACAAGTATATCCAAAACTCAATTAGCTCAATTAACCTCTAATTTGGCTTACTAAGACTATGGAATTCTTTGTCTGACTTAAGTATTAAGTGCACTGCAGGAACAATCTCTTTGTCTCTCTGATCTCTTTCTTTCTTGCAAGTTCTTGGTAATAAATGGCATGACAATCGAGGATCATACGTCATCATTTGTTAGCTTTAATTTGACAAATATTTTGAAATGACAAAACTCAAGTAATTCTCTAAGTAAATTTGCTTTCAATGAACTCAATGATAGAAAGTATTTTAACAAAGTCTTGGATTGAGATTTCAATTGAAAAAGTCAGTAAATACTCTTAGAAAAATCTTAGAAAGTTATTTTAATTGACTTAGAATCATAAAAGCCATAAACTATGCAGCAAATTAAGTGCAGAATGGTGTACTGGACAAAAGGGATCGATCCCTACTGTAGAGGGATCGATCCCTACATGGCAGAATGCTTCAGAAGCCACAAGGAGAAGTTTCCAAACATTCTGGAGAAAAGGGATCGATCCCCCCAGGAAAGGGATCGATCCCTCAATGGCAGATTACATGGAAAAGACCCAGAAAAGGCTAGGAATGCATTCTGGAGAAAAGGGATCGATCCCCCCAGAAAAGGGATCAATCCCTTCGCACGAGACCTGCAGTAACGGCTAGTTTTTGAGGGTTTCAACGGGAAGAAATACATTAAATGCTTCACCAACTGTTCCAGCTGTTAGGTGGACTATAAATAGAGACATTTATGAAGTTTGGAGGTAGAACAAGCATTCCAAAGTATTCAAGCTTCAAGAGAGAAACTGAAATCTGAAAATCTTTATTGTAACTCCATTTTGTGAGATTGTTTTCTGTGTTCTTCACCCATTCACTGAAAAATCAGATATTCAAAGGGGTGAGCTATCCTTGTAAGGTCTGATATTGTAGAGTGTGGGAATACTACAAGGGTAGAGGATTAGAGGGAGATTTCTAAAGTCTCAAGAGAAATTGTAAGAGGTCTTGCCACACCTTCAAGTGGTTTGTAAGCATTCTCAAGGAAGAGGTGAATCAAAACCTTGACAAGGAGTTCAAAGAGAGAGGACGTAGGCAAGAGATTGGCCGAACCTCTATAAAACTTGTGTTTGCTTCTCTTTCCCTTACTCTTATTTACTGCATTTATTTCATTGTTGTTTATTTGACTTTGATTGTGCATTAAGAGTTAGGAAAATTAGAAATAACTAGAAAAACCGATTCACTCCCCTCTCGGTAGAGCCAACAATTGGTATCAGAGCTTGGGCTCGAGATTGACTGAGATTAACATCTATCGAGTATAAACGATCACTAATGGCTCAAACTAGTTTGTCTACACCCTTGGTAGGAGAGGGACACTCTACGGTTAGACCTCCACTCTTTAATGGTGAAAACTATGCTTATTGGAAGACTAGAATGATGCTATTTATTCAAGCTAATGATTATGAAGTATGGAGAGTTATTGTTAAAGGTCCCCTTATCCCTATTAAGAAAGTAGATGGGACGGATGTGCTTAAGAAAGAAGATGAATGGGATACTAATGATATTAGGATGACACAACTTAATGCTAAAACAATGCACACACTCTTTTGTGCATTAGGACCAAATGAGTATAATCGAGTGTCACAATGTGAGAATGCTAAACAAGTTTGGGATAAACTAGCTATCACACATGAGGGAACCACACAAGTCAAAGAAACCAAAGTAGGCATGCTCACACAAGACTATGAACTATTTAGAATGAAGAATGATGAGTCAATTAGTGACATGTTTACTAGGTTTATGGACATAATAAATGGTCTTAAAGCTTTAGGGAAGACATACTCTAATGTAGAGATGGTGAAAAAGATTCTCAATAGCTTACCCAAATCATGGGAAGCTAAAGTCACTGCTATTGAGGAATCCAAGGACCCTCATACACTCTCATTAGATGAACTTATGGGATCCTTGCTCACTTATGAGATGAAAATTAAGAGAAATCAAGATCCCCCAAAAAAAGTTGGTGTAGCACTAAAATCCACCACAAGTGAGGAATCAAAAGATGATCATGATGTAAGTGGTGATGAAGAAGATTTAGAAATGGCCATGTTCGCCAAGAGGTTCAATAAATTCATGAGGATGAGGGCTAGTGGAAACTCTAGGAGACCCCCTAGGAGAGAGTTAAATAGAGGTGAAACTAGTAGGAAAGATAAGGACAAAATTATATGTTATGAATGCAAAAAACCTGGCCATATTAAATTTGATTGTCCTTTGCATAGGAAGCAAAATGAAAAGAAACAAAAGAAGAAAGCAATGGTGGCTACTTGGAGTGATAGTGACTCTTCCGATGAAGAGAATGTGGAAGATGAAGTAGATAACCTTTGTTTCATGTCTTTTGAAGATGAGAAGGTAACTTCTAACTTGCTAGATACTCATGAATACACTTTTGATGAATTACAAGATGCATTTGATGAATTGGCCAATGAATTTGAATGCATGAACTTGAAATATAAGAAAATGATCTCCAAGTTGAAAAAGGAAAATGAAATGCTTGTGAATGTTAAGTTAGAATGTGAGAAGAAATTAGAAAATGCTAATCTAGAAATTGAAGAATTAAATAAGAAGAATACTAATTTGCATAACTCCTTTTCTAGATTTTACATGGGTCAACAAAAACTTGATCAAATGATAGAAACTCAAAGAGCATTCTTTAATAGAGAAGGGTTAGGCTATAATGCATCTAACAAAGAGACTCATCTTAAAAACTTCCTAGTTAAAGATAGAAAATTTGCTTTGTGCCCATTATGTAACAAACTAGGACATTCTTCACAAGCATGCACCTCTAAGAAGACCATAATTAGAGGAAAAATGGCTATCAAGATTTGGGTGCCTAAACATGTTTTGAATTCAAATGATGAGTCTTTAAAGTTGAAATGGATCCCTAAAGGATCAAAAATTATTGATACTAACTCTCAAGGACCCAAGAAAATTTGGGTACCTAAGATAAAAGCTTGATGTGTTTGTAGGAGGAAGAGTATTGCTACAAGGCTAAGTCCAAGGAGCATTGGTACCTTGATAGTGGATGCTCTAGACACATGACAGGAGACAAGAGCCAATTCAAGTACTTAAAGCATAAAAGTGGTGGAGAGGTCACGTTTGGAGACAACTCCAAAGGACAAATTGAAGGAATTGGCTCCATTGGTAACTCTTCCTCAACCATTGAAAATGTTTTGTATGTTAGAGGCTTGAAACATAACTTGCTTAGTATTAGTCAATTGTGTGATAAGGGACTTAAAGTTATGTTTGATGATTTGTGTTGCAATGTTGTTAATGCCAAATCTAATCAAATTGTGTTTATTGGACATAGATAAGGAAATATTTATATTGTGGATTTAAATGAACTTAATAGCAAAAATGTATGCTTTATGGCTACTAGAGAAGATGAACCTTGGTTGTGGCATAGAAGACTAGGCCATGCTAGCATGCATGTTTTGTCTAAGTTAGCCAAAAGAGACTTAGTAGTAGGATTGCCTAAGCTTCAATTTGAAAATGACAAAGTTTGTGAGGCATGTGTAAGAGGAAAACACAAAAGAATTTCATTTAAACCTAAGAAGTGTGTCACTACCTCTAGATCACTTCAACTTCTTCACTTAGATCTTTTTGGACCAACTAGGACAACTAGTTTAGGAGGTAAACATTATGGATTTGTGATAGTTGATGATTACACTAGGTTTACTTGGGTGTTCTTTTTAAGTGTTAAAAATGAGGCCTTAGAAAAATTCACTGTTTTCACAAAACTTGTTCAAAATGAAAAAGGTTACTCTATTTCAAGTATTAGAAGTGATCATGGAAAAGAATTTGAAAATCTTGGTTTTGATATATTTTGTAATGAAAATGGTATTAGCCACAATTTTTCAGCTCCTAGAACTCCTCAACAAAATGGGGTAGTTGAAACGAGAAATAGAACCTTAGAAGAAATGGCTAGAACCATGCTTTGTGAAAATAACTTACCTAAATATTTTTGGGCTGAAGCAGTAAACACTTCTTGCTATGTTATAAATAGAGCTATGGTAAGGCCTATTTTAAAGAAAACCCCCTATGAGCTTTATAAAGGAAAAAGACTTAACATAAGTTATTTTCACCCATTTGGATGTAAATGTTTTGTTTTGAACAATGGTAAAGATAATTTAGGAAAATTTGATGCTAAAAGTGATGAAGGTATTTTTCTTGGCTATTCTCTAAATTCTAAGGCATATAGAGTTTTCAATAAAAGAACACTTGTAGTAGAAGAGTCAATACACGTAATCTTTGATGAATCAAATATCACTAGTAGAACCAATCTTGATGATGAAGTAGAGATCTTTGATGAACCTATAGTTGATCCATCTCAAGATAAGAATGTTAGAGAACAATTAGAAGATCTTGCTATTAACAAAAATGAGGAGTCCATGGAACAAGAAATAATTGAGAAGGAATCTAGATGTCCTAGAGAACTTGGATGTGTGAAAGATAATGATATTGTTGGAGATCCTACCATTGGAGTTAGGACTAGATCAACCTATAGAAACATATGTCAACATGTAGCCTTTGTGTCACAATTTGAGCCAAAGAAAGTGGATGAGGCTTTGAATGATGAAAATTGGATTATGGCCATGCAAGAAGAATTAAATCAATTTGAAAGAAGCAAAGTATGGACATTAGTAGAAAGACCTAAAGATTATCCCATCATTGGAACCAAATGGATATTCAAGAATAAGATGGATGAAAATAGCATTATTGTTAGAAACAAGGCTAGGTTAGTGGCTCAAGGTTATAGACAAGAAGAAGGAATAGACTATGATGAAACCTATGCTCCGGTAGCTAGATTAGAAGCCATTAGGATGTTACTTGCTTTTGCATGCTACAAGGATTTTAAGTTATATCAAATGGATGTGAAAAGTGCTTTCTTAAATGGTTATATAAATGAAGAAGTTTATGTTGAGCAACCTCCCGGTTTTGAAAATCCAAAATTTCCTAACCATGTTTTCAAACTTTCAAAAGCCTTATATGGATTAAAACAAGCTCCTAGAGCTTGGTATGAAAGACTTTCAAAATTTTTAATCGAAAAAGGTTTTACAAGAGGAAAGGTAGACACAACCTTGTTTATTCAATCTAAGGGTCATGACTTATTAGTAGTTCAAATTTATGTAGATGATATCATTTTTGGATCTACAAATGAGTCATTGTGCAAAAATTTCTCTAAACTAATGTAAGGTGAATTTGAAATGAGTATGATGGGAGAATTAACCTTCTTTCTAGGACTTCAAGTTAAACAATGTAAAGAAGGCATTTTCATAAATCAAGCTAAGCACACTAAAGATTTACTCAAAAGATTTGGAATGGATGAGTCTAAACCTTTCTCTACACCTATGAGCACAAATATTAAGCTTGATAAGGATGAAGGAGGAAAATGTGTAGACACTAAACTATATAGGTCTATGATTGGCTCATTGCTATATTTAACTGCTGGTAGACCCGATATAATGTTTAGTGTATGCTTGTGTGCTAGATTTCAGTCATCCCCTAGAGAATCACACCTACAAGCAGTAAAAAGAATCCTTAGATACCTCAAAGACACTTCCTCCTTAGGACTTTGGTATCCTAAAGATTCTACACTAGATATCCATGCTTATTCCGATGCGGATTTTGGTGGATGCAAAGTGGATAGGAAAAGCACATCGGGAACATGCCAATTCTTAGGAAGTAGGCTCATCTCATGGTTCTCTAAGAAACAAAATGTGTAGCACAATCCACAACCGAGGCTGAATATATAGCTTCCGGAAGTTTCTGTGCTCAAGTTTTATGGATTAAGCAACAAATAAGAGACTATGGAATAGAAATGAATCAAGTTCCCATTAGGTGTGACAACACTAGTGCCATCAATCTTACAAAAAATCCCATCCAACACTCTAGAACCAAGCACATTGAGATTAGACATCATTTTATACGAGATCATGTGCAAAAAGGAGACATTATTCTAGAGTATGTAGATACATTGCATGAATTAGCTGATATTTTCACCAAACCCTTAGACAAGGAGAGATTTTGCACTCTTAGAGGTGAATTAGGTATTATGAATGCTCCTTGAATTGATTTGATGTTGAATGAATGGCTTAAGTTGGTTTGTTATGATTGCAAGAACGAAATTTGGAAAATATACTTACCACTTGCAACTCATGACTTTAATTTGCCATGTTACTATTCATGATCTTAGCTTTTGAGGTTGAATTGTTGAACTTTGTGCGTTTTGATCATGTTAAATGCTCTTCATTAGCCAACACCCACTTTCTGATGTTTAAGACAAGTTCACAATCATGTTCACTTAGTTTTCAAAGCTGTTTAGCATATTCTTAGCATTTTTCTGCAATTTTCTGCATTTTCCTGCATTTTTTTCTGGATTTGTCAACTAACATCTCGTGCATCCCAAGTGGCAACAACCAATTCTGATCTTAAAATAGTAAAAATGCATAAGTTTCATTGATTTCAAATCATTTTTATGCATTACAAATGAGGCAAGTGACTGAGGAGACAATTCTTCCCAAATCGGATTGATTTCCTAGTCCATCAGGCCAAAAAATCTGGGTTCTTGCTATGAGGGATCTATCCCTTTCACCATGGGATCGATCCCATAGCATCAGAAATTGGCAAAGTAAGCCTGGCACCCATTCTGCCTGGAAGGGATCGATCCCTTCCTAGAGGGGATCGATCCCCTCGTGACAGAACTTACTTCGTGCTTTTTTAAAACGTCGGGCCCTTCTTCCTTTCAAACTATTCACCTTCTTCTTCACCTTCTCACACCGTTCCCCATTTCCTCTCATCCAAAACTTCTCGATCTCACTCATTTCTACACCAAATCGCTCCATTCTTTACCAATATTCCTCATTTCTTCCTCTTTTTCATTTCCCCTCCTCATTTTCTACCAAAATCCCCTCTTTTCTTCTCTTCCTTTTTTCTTCCACACCATGGTTACTATTCACCCAACATTTTAATTGTAAGTTTTTCTCACACTTTTCATTCAATTTCTCTTGCATTTCTCGTTTCTTGCATCATATCTTAACTGCCCATTTACTTAGCTTACATTCATTTCCTCTCCATCTAGGTTTTCACTTCATTTGGCACTTATCTTTTCTAGGAATTTTACTTAGCCTAGTTGTAGTTGTTCATCAGAAATTCCTTGTCATAATTGTTAAATGCATATTGGGTTATGGCTCTCCGCTGTTGATTAGATCATATCTCTCCCACACACTCATCCATAGTTCACCAAACTTGTGCCCACCACCTATTTGATAAAAGTCCTCAACGAAATTTCCTATTTTTTTCCACTCCACATGGCTCCTAAAGTTAAGCACACTGCTCACAAACGCCAAAAAAGTGCTTCCTCCTCTTCCTCCTCCATACCGGCCACCTTTAACCGATGCTTTCGCCATGCCAATGAGAAAACCCGATTTCTAGCGAACTTTGCCAATATGCCTATTAAGCATTGGCGTCCAATTGATTTCGATTTCCTCGAATCAATTAATTTCCCTTACTTGGCCAAATTCGCTGCATTTAACTGGATCAACTTCCTCAAAATCAACACCCCCGTTCCTTCCAACATCATTCGTGCTTTCTTTTCCAATGTCGAAACCATCACGGATCCAAATGATGAATGTCGTGTTGTAGGAATTCGATCCTATGTCATGGGCAAACACATTGAAATCACCACACAATTCCTCTTTGTTGTCTTTAGAGTTCCCAACCACGGTACTATTTATGAGAATGTTGAAGTCCCATTAGAGTTTCCTGTTACCAATAATCGTGCAAGTGACCTTCCTGTCTTTGCCCGACTCCTACATATCATAATCTCCTGGAATCTCCGACCACTTGGCACCAGATATTCTCACCTTAGGAAACTTGATCGTTTTTTGCTCCATCATATTCATACACCTGATGGTCTTCAACCACACCTTCTTCACTTTATCCTTCAAGATTGGGTGAAGATTGTCACTAATAAAGTACACAAAATTGTCTTCCTCAACCTCTCGCCTTTTACTTAATCTCTAAAGGCGTTGACTGTTCATGTGAGGTTGGTGTACTTCCGGACCCCAGCACCACGATCAATCTCGCCACTCTCCACAACCTTAGGTGGTATCAACGTCAACGGGGAGATTCAATCGAATGGGTCAAGGGTCATGGACAGGCTGAACCTCCCGAAGATGCTCCAGCAGAGGTCGGAGAAGAAGGAGGAGACGGCGACGATGTACCTGCAGCGCCCACATCTTCTGCACCCTCCGGCTCTACGATAACCTCTCTTGACCAGATTATGCTAATGCTTCAACAAATGAATACCTCTCAGCAAAATTTCCAACTGGACGTCACTCAGCGACTTGATCAGATCGAGGACACTCAAGCTACTATGTATGATGAAATCCAAGATGTTCGTATGCAGCACGAGGACTTCATGGATTAGTACTACAAGACGTTCCCTAGGCGCTGATTATGTTTCTTGAGTGACTTTGTCTGCTGTTTGTGCTGTTTGTTTCTGTCATTTTCTAATGTGTTTATGATGTTTTAATTTTCTGTTTATAACTATGACTGATATATATATTTCCTTTGGCTTGATCTATATGTATGACTTTGGCTTGCTCTATATGTATGACTTTGGCTTGATCTATATGTATGGCTTTCGCGTGCTCTATCTTTCCATTGGCTTGACTTATCACTTAGTTTTTTTTTCTCCATTGTTGCTTTAATTTGCTTTATACATTTGACCCTTTCTTTTTATCTCATCATATTTGCTTTAATCCTTGATATGACAAAAAGGGGGAGAATTCATATGATAAATTTTTCATGCATAAATTGAGGGGGAGCAAGATAAGCAAGATATTTTTCATGTAGAAATTGAGGGGGAGCCAAGCAAAATGATTTTCAAGCAAAATATTTCTCCATGTATAAATTAAAGGGGAGCCAAGCAAAATGATTTTCATGATGTCAAAATTATAAGCAAATCTATCTTAAGCAAATTTACCTTAAAGTTTTGTCATATCAAAAAGGGGGAGATTGTTAGCTTTAATTTGACAAATATTTTGAAATGACAAAACTCAAGTAATTCTCTAAGTAAATTTGCTTTCAATGAACTCAATGATAGAAAGCATTTTAACAAAGTCTTGGATTGAGATTTCAATTGAAAAAGTCAGTAAATACTCTTAGAAAAATCTTAGAAAGTTATTTTAACTGACTTAGAATCATAAAAGCCATAAACTATGCAGCAAATTAAGTGCAGGATGGTGTACTGGACAAAAGGGATCGATCCCTACTGTAGAGGGATCGATCCCTACATGGCAGAATGCTTCAGAAGCCACAAGGAGAAGTTTCCAAACATTCTGGAGAAAAGGGATCGATCCCTCAATGGCAGATTACATGGAAAAGACCCAGAAAAGGCTAGGAATGCATTCTGGAGAAAAGGGATCGATCCCCCCAGAAAAGGGATCGATCCCTTCACACGAGACCTGCAGTAACGGCTAGTTTTTGAGGGTTTCAACGGGAAGAAATGCATTAAATGCTTCACCAACTGTTCCAGCCGTTAGGTGGACTATAAATAGAGACATTTATGAAGTTTGGAGGTAGAACAAGCATTCCAAAGTATTCAAGCTTCAAGAGAGAAACTGAAATCTGAAAATCTTTATTGTAACTACATTTTTTGAGATTGTTTTCTGTGTTCTTCACCCATTCACTGAAAAATCAGATATTCAAAGGGGTGAGCTATCCTTGTAAGGTCTGATATTGTAGAGTGTGGGAATACTACAAGGGTAGAGGATTAGAGGGAGATTTCTAAAGTCTCAAGAGAAATTGTAAGAGGTCTTGCCACACCTTCAAGTGGTTTGTAAGCATTCTCAAGGAAGAGGTGAATCAAAACCTTGACAAGGAGTTCAAGGAGAGAGGACGTAGGCAAGAGATTGGCCGAACCTCTATAAAACTTGTGTTTGCTTCTCTTTCCCTTACTCTTATTTACTGCATTTATTTCATTGTTGTTTATTTGACTTTGATTGTGCATTAAGAGTTAGGAAAATTAGAAATAACTAGAAAAACCGATTCACCTCCTCTCTCGGTAGAGCCAACATCATTATTTCATTGTTGTTTTGAGCAACAACAATTGAAATGAAACAATATAACTGATTGGTTGTGACATTCAAATCAAAGATCACATTTCTTGGAATTATCTCTATAAGTAGAGATGTCGAAGTTCATTCAAGAGATACTACTAATTAATTTTGAATTTTCTTATCCTCTATAAATCTCAAAGTAGAAAACAAGTCTCTTAGACATTATTTTACTGTAAAAGACATTGTCTACTTTTGTATTTGTCTAAAGTGTTTAATAGTTTAATATTACAACTGCAATGTGATATTAAACAAGATTGACTTTATTGTATCCTCAGGCTATTTGAATAATCTTCTTTGGATTCCATAATTGGTAGAGATGAAATAAATCTTAAGAAAAGTAACACTAAAATGACATGTCTTGAAGTCTATTACTACATTATATTCGTGATAGTGGTTGTTTATAAAAAATCCATTTTCTAAAAGTTGAAGTCATAGAAAAAGTTCAAGCTTTCATCTTCATACAACTCTAAATGAACAAATTTTGAAATCATTTTGGTCAACACTTTAACATTTAATATCATTTTAAAAAAGGCACTATAACACGATCAACAATTATATGCTTTTAATATTCTGAGCACATAAGTATAATAAACATCAATCCACTTATTCGGTATTATGGTAGATGCTACTACTTTTGCTTTTTATATTGTGTCAAAACTATCCGCTGCCCCTTTTGGAGTATTTTTATTTCTTTATTTTACATATTTATTTTCAATATTTTTTTCATTTTGATTCTAAATATTATTAGTTATTACTGTTATACTTTTAAAAAATAATATTAATGTTACCAAAAAAAATAATATTAAAGATGCTAAAAGCAAAACATCTTTTTTAATCCTTTTATGTATGTGATAGATGTGAACATTCAATTTGAAAGAAAATATAGTCATAGAAGTTAAGTTGAATATGTAAAGTTGTATACTTAGCAACTTTCAAGATTATTCCTAAGAAGTTTTAAACATCGGAAAGAAATGTTTTATTTTTTTTTGTAAATTATAAGTATCTTCATTCGTTTTAACGGTCTGAAACTAATTTTGCTCGGGGTTTCGTCACAGTTAAGACTTCTCATCCTTTTTTAAAGGCGTGTTTAGTAGGAATCGAACTCAAAAACTCTTCTCATAAATTTAACTTGTATTGCCAATTGAATCACTAACTCATGTTCGAAAGAAATGTATTTGAGATGATCGAAATAGATAATGTTTGAAGTGACGTCTAAATTAAAAGCGTGTTAGCCCAAAAAATCCAAATTGCGAAAGCGTTGCCCTCATCCACTTGTACGCCAAGCAATTCTGAATTATTTGGATGAATTTGACGACTGAGACTGACTGATGCTTACAGCTTAGTCTTTGCTGCCAACGAAAAGAAATGCCTATAATTAATTTTGTGATTGGGGCTTTGAAAACCTATGTCATTTTTGCTTTCAAGCTTTCCAATTCTATTTCTTCAACTGCAAACAGAAGCAATACCAAAAGGTTGGGCTTAAAGGTCGGTGAGCTTGGGCTCCTCAGCCCCGTTCTTTATTACCTTTCAGACAAGGACAATATGAGTCTCAAATTTAAAGTTATTGTTTGAAAAAGCTAAAATCTTTGATAAAAATTTTGAATTTTTGATACATATATAATCTTAAATTTATCCATATAAATCATAATTAAAAAAATTAAATATCCTTTTTCAATTTTTTCAATGTATTATCTTGAATTTTTTACTTTAAATGCGGGCAAAACTTATTTTAAATTCGGAGGTTCAAAACTTTGAAAGTTCAAAGTGTAAAATACAGTTCTTTTACGTTTTTCATATTCCATATATTTCAGTGAGTCCGCTCTTGTCAGCGTCGCTTGGTACGTATTATTATTTGACTCAAACCTACTATCATTTATATTATTATATTTCAAAAAATCTATACAATTGTTTGTTTTACTTACGTAGCGCTATATGTTTCACTTATTTTAATGACATGTAATCAACTTTTTTTTCCTTAACTACAGTAGTTATTTTTCTCTTTCTAATAGCAGCACTAATTATCAGATTTAATTTCCTCCAATATCTATAATTACTTACGTAAGCAGGATTCTTCTCTCTCCCTCAACTGTAACAGTTATGTTCCTCTTTTTCTAAAATAAATTTAAAATATATATCTAAATCTTATCAATTCTGTTTTTACTTTTATTATTATTTCGGTATTCTTCAAATTATTTTTATAAATGTCTGCCAACCCTATCTAATCTAGAAACATTTAAAAATTAATTTTGATATTATCTATTTTGAAAAGTAAATTCATTTTAAATATATATTAAAAATATTTAATATTATCTAGATTTTAAACAACTACCTAACTAACATAAATATCACTTCTCCATATCCATAAAATTTTTCAATATTTTAATAAATAATTATCATAAAATAATTTTAAATACTATCTAAGCAAAAAATATTTAGAAAATATAATATTTTAATATTATCTATTTAGAAATCTAAATAAAATATTAATTGATATCAAATTATAATATAAAATAAATCATATTAATTTTTATTTATTTTAAAAATATTTTGTTAACTAAACTGAAAAGTATAAAAGTAAACTATCATAACTATAATTTAAATATTTAAAATTAATTTTTTTTCTCAATAAATAAAATTTATTTATAAAATACATAAACTTCCATTAAAATAGCATTAAAATTTAGCAATTTTTAATATAAAATATATTATATATGAATATATTTTTATATTTTTATGATATATATATATATACATGTATACTTAAATATATTTTTGGATTTATAAAAGTTTATAAAATATTTATATTTTTATATATACATATTTGTTGTTACCTATTTACAACAAATATTTTTGATGACGTACGAATCTCGATTTGCGTCTTAATCTGTCTCCAAGAACTTTGCAAGAAACAAAATGATCAGAGGGTGTAGGGGCTTTCCCTTGCGCGTGCACTCCGATGCTTAAGTCAGACAGGATCTAAGTAGGGTTTCAATAAGCCAATAGAGATTATGGTTTAAAAATAATACCTGTGACCTATTTATAGGAGTTGTTTAGCGCATAATTACGATAAAAACCCATAGCTTAAATGATAAACTAGTGGATCTTTCATAGCTCTTTTGAGTCCTCTTTTCTCTTGGGCTTATGCTACCATTAGGCCTAATGTTCTTTAGATTAACTTATATCAAGGCTCAATGACTTTTAGTATGACCCTCATCAATTGCTTCCCACTCTTTCGCAGGGTATACCTTATGAAAGAGTATATAAAGGTTTTTATTTAAATCATGTCCATGTAAAGCCTACTTTGTGCACTTTTTGCCTCATGCCTTTTTCTTCTTATATATGGCTTACTTCATGTATTTTTCGCTTCAAGCCCAAACACTTTGGTCTTCACACATGACTTACCTCACACACTTTTCGCTTCAAGTCCGTGTGTTGCTCATCTCACTTATTTTTCACTTAAGGACTTTTTTATTGCCTGTCTCGCGCATTTTTTGTTTATGAACTTTTATTTGTCCTTCTTGTGCATTTTTCGCTTAGGGACTTTCTTTTTTTTTGTTGCTCATCTTGCGCATTTTTTTCGCTTAGGGACTTTTTTTTATCCCGTCTAGTGCATTTTTTGCTTAAGGACTTTTTTGTTGCTTGTCTCGCGTATTTTTCGCTTAGAGACTATTTTGTTTTGCCCGTCTCGCGCATTTTTCGTGTAGGGACCTTTTTGTTTTGCCTGTCTCTTGCATTTTTCGCTTAGGGACTTTTTAGTTTCGCCCGTCTTGCACATTTTTCGCTTAGGGACTTTTTTTTGTTGCCCATCTTGTGCATTTCTTCGATTAGGGACTTTTTTTTTGTAGCTCATCTCGTGTATTTTTTGCTTAGAGACTTTTTTTTTGTTGCCCGTCTCACTCATTTTTCGCTTAAGGACTTTTTTTGTTGCCCGTCTCGTGCATTTTTCGCTTAAGGACCTTTTCGTTTCGCCCGTCTCGCTCATTTTTCGCTTAGGAACCTTTTTTTTGTTGCTCGTCTGGCACATTTTTTGCTTAGAGACTTTTTTTTGCCCGTCTCGTGTATTTTTGCTTATGGACTTTTTAGTTTTCATTTCATAAGTCACCTTGAGACACCTTCAGACCTTCTATCATCATCTAATACTCAAAGGCACCTTTATACACTCTGTTGCACGCCTGTCGTGCATCTGCCACATGCCTACCATCACACCTTGCTGCATGCTAAGGCATTTTGCTGCAAGTTGAGGCACTTTGTTGCATGCCTATCGTGCACCTACCAAATGTCTACCGTAAGCCTACCATGTGCTTGCCGCGGGCCTACTGGTTGTTGTGCTCTATTGTATGCCTGATACGTTTTAACCCTGTAGCACGCCTATCGTGTGCCTACCGCATGCGTACCGCCCCTTGCACCATACTATGTGCCTACTGTGCGTTGCACCTTACCACACGCTTACTGTGTACCCTGCTGCGTGCCTATTGGAAGTTGCACCCTACCATACGCCTGTCGCACGTTACACCCTGCCACACACCTAACTCATGCCTGTCGAACACCTATCGGTCGTTACACCCTACTGCGTGCCTACAACGCGTTGCACCTTGCTGCATGCCTACTGTGTACCCTACTGTTCATTGCATCCTGCCACATGCCTGACGTGCGTTACACCCTGCCGCACGCCGACCACATGCCTACCATGCCTATCTCTCATTGAGGCACCCTACCGCAGGCCTTATACCGTCAGATACCACCCTGGCACCCTGCGGCACCCTACTATTGGCTGTTACCCTACCTCGATTTGCCGCCTAATCTACCATAGGCTTCCACATTCTACCATAGGCCTCCATACCCTATCACAGATCGTGTTCTTGCTATCTTTTATACTTGGCTTTTTGTTTGTTTCCCACAGACGGCGCCAATTGTTGTTAGCTGTTGATACCCTGTGAAAGAGTGGGGAGCAATTGATGAGGGTCATACTAAAAGTCATTGGGCCTTGATGTAAGTTAGTCTAAAGAACATTAGGCCTAATGGTAGCTTAAGCTAAAAGAAAAGAGGACTCAAAAAGGCCATGAAAGATCCACTAGCTTATCATTTAAGCTGTGGGTCTTAATCGTAATTACGTGCTAAATAACTCATATAAATAGGTCACACAATTCTTGGAGACAAGTTAAGACGCAGATCAAGATTCGTATGTCATCAAAAATATTTGTTATAAACAGGTAACAACAATATTTAAATAAATCAAATAAATTCATGCAGTGCCCAAATATTAATCTAGTTTTACATATATTTTTGCTTTCCATTTGTTGGTTTGTGGAATTGGACCAGAAGTGCATGCATACTAAATCGAAAAAAGTTGGTTCTACCAATAAAATATCCTAAAGGATGGATAAATAAATAATATATATATATATATACACACACACACACACACTTTAAGAAAGTATTTTATAAATGGATAATCGTTTTTATCTATTAACACGATATTGCATACAATTATGATTAAGACCTTAAAATCTTTAAACTTACCTATTCAGATTAAATTCTAAATACCTTAAACTTACCCATCTAGATTAAATTCTAAATGCATCAAATAAACTTTTTTCTAATTTCTTTTTTGGATGACTATTATATACACGACTCATGGAGTTTTTAACTCTACAAGTTATATTAAAATCATGACATATGTTCTATAAAAATATTAAAAAAAAAAATAGAACATATATCATTATTGTTAGCTTTAAATTGCTTTATATATTTTGAAATGACAAAAACTTAAGTAAGCTTTAATGTTTTAATTCATATTGTAAATATGCCTTATCACACATGATTTTCTCAATCCATTTTTAAGTGTTCATATCAAACATTAAGACCATGATTTAATGATATATTCTTATGGGTCTTAAAACTTTATAAAATGGTTTTCAATATTAAGTAATTTTCTCAAGAATTATTGAACATAAGTTTAAAAAATTACTTATAAGTTTTTGGACAATATTTTCATTTGAGAAAGTCAAGAAAAACTCCCTTAAAGCTTATAAATGTTTTGGGTTGAATTAAAAACAAAAGCCATATCATTTCTAACCCAAAAGTGCAGGAAAAACACATTCTGGAAGCATGAGATTGATCCCCTAAGGAAAAGGATCGATTCCTTTTTGGAAGAATGCCCCGAAAGCCTAGAATGAAGCATGAGATCGATCCCTTTATGTCAGAAAGTCCCCAACGGCTAGTTTCTGTGAGATACAACGGCTAGTTTCTGTTTTGGCTCAAACCAACGTCCATAAACCATCCAAGGGACTATAAATAGAGGCTTAAAGGAAGGAAAAGGGAACTACTCAATCAACTCCAATACTCATTTTCCTCAAATCCTCAAGCCTCAACAACAAATCAAGAGCTACAAAGTCTTCATCTTCCATCATTCACATATCTCTTGTATTCCTTAGCACAAATATTGTATACGTTTTTCTCTGTACCTAATTTCTGTAATCATTTGCCTATTTAGAGGTCTTCTTTGATTAGACAATTTGTAAACCAAATCATTCCTTGTAAAAGGGGAGGTTTCTCTTTACCCTAAGAAAAAGAGGGAGGTTTCTCTTTAGCCTAGAAAAAGAGGGAGGTTTCTCTTGAGCCTAGAAAAAAAGAGAGGTTTCTCTTGAGCTTGCAAAAAGAGGGAGTGTAACACAAATTCAAGTATAGTGAATTTGGGGAAAATCCTTGGGAGCGTCTCAAGGTAGAGGACGTAGGCAAGGTTGCCAAACCTCTATAAATCGCTTGCGTACATTTCTTTTTCCCTACTCTCTTTACTTACTTGCAATTATATTTGTGTTTATTGTATTGAATTTATATTGTATAATTTCCTAGCTTAGAGAACTTAGAAAACACTCAAATAGGCTAGAGAATTTAGAAGAATCGAAAAACGGGCATAATGTTAGCTAAGAATCGATTCACCCCCTCTCGGTATAGCCTATAAGAGCCAACAATTGGTATCAGAGCTTGGGCTCGAGATTGATTTAGACTAACCTCTATCGAGCAAAATGATCTTAAATGGCTCACTTGAATGTAGGCACATCCTTAGGAGAAGAGGGATATCATTACTTAGACCCTAACTCTTCAATGGTGAGAATTATTCATATTGAAAAACTAGAATGATGTTATTTGTACAATCAAATGATTATGAAGTGTGGAGAATTATAGTGAATGGTCCTAGAATTCTTATGAAGAAAGTAGATGGAAAAGATATCCCTAAGAGTGAGGATGAGTGGGACACAAATGACATGAGAGTGGCATAATTGAATGCCAAGGCTATGCACACTCTCTTTTGTGCATTAGGTCCCAATGAATATAATAGAGTCTCCCTATGTGAGAATGCCAAGCAAATATGGGACAAATTAGCCATCACACATGAAGGGACCAATCAAGTGAAAGAGACCAAAGTAGGAATGCTCACACATGATTATGAGCTATTTAGGATGAAAGAAAATGAGTCCACTAGCGAAATATTCACTAGGTTTAATGATATAATTAATGGACTTAAGGCTCTAGGCAAGGCTTATTCCAATGTTGAAATGGTAAAAAAAATTTTGAATAGCTTGCCTAAGTCTTGGGAGGCAAAGGTAACCACAATAGAAGAGTCTAAAGATCCAAATACCTTGTCTCTAGACGAACTTATGGGCTCCCTACTTACATATGAGATGAAATTGAAAAGAAATGAAGAGCCTTCAAAGAAAATAGGAGTAGCATTTAAGTCTTCCACTCATGAGGTCATTGAAGATGATAGTGATGAGAGTGGAAATGAAGAAGAAGAGGAAATGGCAATGTTTGCCAAAAGATTCAATAGGTTCATGAGAATGAATACGAGAGAGCAAAATAGGAGACATCATAGGGAAGAGTTAAGTGGAAGAGAAAAAGACCCCTTAGTGTGTTATGAGTGTAATGAACCGGGTCATACTAAGTTAGATTGCCCCTTACTTAGGAAGGAAAAGGATAGGAAACATAGGAAGAAAGCATTTGTGGCTGCATGGAGCGATAGTGATGGCTCCGATGAGGAAAACATAGATAATGAAGTATCTTACTCATGCTTTATGGCTATTAGTGACGATGAGGCTAGCTCTAATTCTAGTGAAGATAATGATTTTACATTTGATGAGTTACAAAATGCTTTTAATGAATTAGCAAATGAATTTCAATGCATGAATTCTAAATATAAGAAAATCATTGCTAATTTGAAAATAGAAAAGGAAACCTTAACCAATGTTAAGCTAGAATTACAGAAGAAACTAGAAGAGGCCAACTTAGAAATAAATGAGTTAAATAAAAAGAATACAAATTTGCATAACTCATTCTCTAGGTTTTATATGGGTCAACAAAAATTAGATCACATGCTTGAGACCCAAAGAGCTTCCTTTGACAAAGATGGGTTAGGATATAATGCAATACAAAAAGAAACTCATCTAAAGAATTTCCTAGTGAGCAAAAATACTATGCATGATTTATCTCTTACATGCGTACTATGCAATAGAATAGGACACTCTTCACAAGCATGCACTTATAGAAAAACTACATTTAGAAGAAGAGTTGTTAGAAAAATGTGGGTGCCAAAGCATACAATAAATAATGATGATTTGTGCTTGAAATGGATCCCAAAAGGATCAAAAATTATTTGCACTAACTCTCATGGACCCAAGAAAATTTGGGTACCAAAGCATGTTTGAAATTGTTTGATATAGGAGTGTTAGAGCATGAGAATACAAAAGAACAATGGAGTTCAAATGCTCTACACACCCCCTATGGAGATTGCTTATGCCAATGAGAAAGAGGAAGAGCTTAAGAATCCATACTTGACAAGGTCACAACAATTCTTCAAAGAATGGCACAAGGTGGATTCAACTATTCAATGCAAAGCATTCTCTAGCAAAGGAGTTTTGTAAGCTTAAATCCTATCTCTTCAAAACTCATTTTTGCTAAAATTATTTATATGTTTTATTGAGTCACTTGGTTGATGATTCTTGATGCATTGTGAGTTGAATGATTGAACAAAAAGGCATGACAAAGATTTTTGATCGTTTGATTATAGTACTTGATGCATTGAATGAAAAGCATGATTTGTGATTTTGAAATGATTATTGGATTTCTGCATTTTGAGCAAGTTTCCTATGTGTTGATAATGTATTTACTTGTCTCAAAATACCAAATATGTCATATATGCAAAATGCCATGTCATGAGCAATAATGAAGAACTTGTATGTTGGAAATCACGGCATGTTGTTCACAAGATGTATGATTTGATGATATATGTGCTTAAAACTTATGTGAACAAGTTTGTTTTGACATATTTGTGGTTTCCAATGCTTTAGTTTTGTCAAAATATGCTTAACTCTCAAAATGACATCCTTTGAGGCCAAAAATGCATTTTATTGTGTAAATTCTTCCAAAATTGCAAAATCTTTTGTAAAATGGTTTTTCATTCATGTTTTCCATTCATACAAGTCCAAAATCCTGTTTTACAAATGTTTAAACCCTTACTTGGACTTAAAATACTCAAAAACGAAGTTTTGGTACCTCAAAGGTTGGATTTTCTGTCAAAAACTGCAAAAACAGGATGAGGGATCGATCCCTCAACAAGCAGGATCGATCCCCCTTGAGCAGAATGCAGGAAATCTGAATTCTGGAGTTAAGGGATCGATCCCCCTCCTCTAGGGATCGATCCCCTTAGGCCAAAATGGCTTTTCTACATGTTTTCAACCGAAATTGAGAAGAACTTTTCATTGTTTTGATACTTTCTCTCTTCTCAACTTAAAATTCATTGTTTTAACTTCTTTTTTATGATCTTTAAACTATGAAAATTCATTTTTCATTGATATCATGCCTCAACTCCATCAATTTGTATCATTTCCAACAAATGATATCACTTTCAACAATCAATATCATTTTTATTGAACTCACAAGTGCAAAATCATTCTTCTTGTTGAAAACATTCATGAATTGCATAAATCTTGAAATAATCTTGAAATATATTTTCAATAAATGTTTAAACATAATTTTTGAGATTTATTTCAATGATTTGTGTATATATTTGAGAATTTGATGAACTTGTACATCATGAATATTGATCATTCCTTTTGTTCATCTTAGTCAAGTATGCTTATAGGATTATGTCTCTTAGCTTGACTTATCAATTCCACCCTAGGTTTCATGATAATTATACATCTAGTGGATTGATTTCAAATGTAAATTCAACAATTGGTAATGGTTATTGGCCTATAATTTGTGATGGTAAATGGATCCTAAATGTTCAAATTCAGGAAACTTTATCATCCATGTACTTAAATTTTTCTTATGGCCAAACTATTAAAGAACTTGGGATTTAATGACAACACTAACATTCAAAGATAAATGCAAACTTGAACATATGTATCTTGATTAATATCCATGCATTTATTATTTGAATCTTTCCTTGCTCATAATTGGTTAAGATCTTAAATGGAAAATTGAGCATAGGATTCTTTAGTTTCATGAAAGAAAATGTGTTTGCTTGAATACCTTGACTTTTTTAATCTTCCGTGTGGTATAATTTTGTGAATATGAATATGGATTAATACTTTATGATAGTGTGCTAATGTTCAATTAATCCATATGCATATTTGATGATGTGTGATTGTGTTCTTGTATATTTAGAATGATTATTTTCTTGACATGAACACACTACACATAAATATTGGATTCATGCAAAATATCAAAGTCAACCATTAGTAGCAATTGGTATTTAGATTGAAATAACAATTAGTATCATTGGCAACCATATTTTCAACAATTGGTAAGCCAAAACTAAATTGCCAATTGGTATGAGCTTTAAATTGACAATTATTCTCATGCTCTTTAGATTGAAATAATAAATATGGAAGAATTCATATAAGACACTTTTGCATGAAACACTTGTGTGCTAGAATTTGTAGTTAATTGCTATATGTCTTAACTCTATGCACACTCTTGCTTGGAAGTGATTTATGAGCTCTTGCATATCATATGTCATCTAATTTTAGCTTATAATCATGATGTATTATCATGCACCTTAGTTGGACCATAAAGATCAATTGATATACTTAGGTGCTTGCTTAATTTCTTACCAATTGGAAACTTTTTGCGAAATTATTTATAAACAATTGGTATAGGATCATAAGTCATATTCTTTGCATGAATATTTCATACTCGTTGTGGATATTGACTTATTTATTTGTGCTATGAGTCTCATGTACTAACACGTTTCTTGTTAGATGGAGCATATTTATCTCTTCTCAAATAGCCATGATTTTAGAGCGAGCATAATTTTTATTTTTCTTCTTTTTGCTATGACAAAAAGGGGGAGAGATAGATATTAAAATGGAGAGATATTAATGGGAGAGAAATAGTTTGAAAATTCATTTGCAAAACCCATGCTTATATTAAGGGGGAGCTTTACAAAATCCTGCTTTATTTGAGGGGGAATATTTTATTAAAGAATTTTCAAAGCAAATTTACATCAAGTTTTGTCATATCAAAAAGTGGGAGATTATTAGCTTTAAATTGCTATATATATTTTGAAATGACAAAAACTTAAGTAAGCTTTAATGTTTTAATTCATATTGTAAATTTGCCTTATCACATGATTTTCTCAATCCATTTTTAAGTGTTCATATCAAACATTAAGACCATGATTTAATGATATATTTTTATGGGTCTTAATACTTTATAAAATGGTTTTCAATATTAAGTAATTTTCTCAAGAATTATTGAACATAAGTTTAGAAAATTACTTATAAGTTTTTGGACAATATTTTCATTTGAGAAAGTCAAGAAAAACTCCCTTAAAGCTTATAAATGTTTTGGGTTGAATTAAAAACAAAAGCCATATCATTTCTAACCCAAAAGTGCAGGAAAAACTCATTCTGGAAGCATGAGATTGATCCCCTAAGGAAAAGGATCGATTCCTTTTTGGCAGAATGCCCCGAAAGCCTAGAATGAAGCATGGGATCGATCCCTTTTGCAAAAGGATCGATCCCTTTATGTCAGAAAGTCCCCAACGGCTAGTTTCTGTGAGATACAACGGTTAGTTTCTGTTTTGGCTCCAACCAACGTCCACAAACCATCCAAGGGACTATAAATAGAGGCTTAGAAGCTAAAGGAAGGAAAGTGGAACTACTCAATCAACTCCAATACTCATTTTCCTCAAATCCTCAAGCCTCAACAACAAATCAAGAGCTACAAAGTCTTCATCTTCCATCATTCACATATCTCTTGTATTGCTTAGCACAAATATTGTATAGGCTTTTCTCTGTACCTAATTTCTGTAATCATTTGCCTACTTAGAGGTCTTCTTTGATTACACAATTTGTAAACCAAATCATTCCTTGTAAAAGGGGAGGTTTCTCTTTAGCCTAAGAAAAAGAGGGAGGTTTCTCTTTAGCCTAAGAAAAAGAGGGAGGTTTCTCTTTAGCCTAGAAAAAGAGGGAGGTTTCTCTTGAGCCTGCAAAAAGAGGGAGTGTAACACAAATTCAAGTATAGTGAATTTGGGGAAAATCCTTGGGAGCGTCTCAAGGTAGAGGACGTAGGCAAGGTTGCCGAACCTCTATAAATTGCTTGCGTACATATCTCTTTCCCTACTCTCTTTACTTACTTGCAATTATATTTGTGTTTATTGTATTGAATTTATATTGTATAATTGCCTAGCTTAGAGAACTTAGAAAACACTCAAATAGGCTAGAGAATTTAGAAGAATCGAAAAACGGGCATAAGGTTAGCTAAGAACCGATTCACCCCCCCTCTCGATATAGCCTATAAGAGCCAACAATTATCCTAACCTCGCATGTAGAGTAAAAAAACTCTACCAACGGTTTATAGAATAATTATCCTTCTTTTTTTTTCTATTCATTTTTTCAATAAATGGATAATTGTTTTATGTCTTAGATTATTATCCTATCCACCGCCTATAGAGTTTTTAACTCTACAAGAATGGTTAGGATTAAGACATGTGTTCCATTTTATTTATTTTTATTTTTTTAATATTTTTAAAAGAAACATGTTTTAATCCTAATCTCACTTGTGGAATTAAAATACTCTACCAGCGCTGGATAGGATAATAATTCATTATGTCTTCTATTTAAATTACACTGCTAGAAAAAAAGCTCATAAACTACTTTTATATAAAAACATTAACTATGGTTACTGAAAGGACGAGTAGTCTAATATCATTAACAAAAAATTTTAAATTGAAAACGTTTTATGATTTAACATATCACAAAAAAAAGTTAATGACAAAAAAGTGGTTTATAAAAAAATGTAAGTTTTAACAATAAAAACCATTACTTAAACCTTTATAAATTTATATTTCAATAAAAACTTTATTGTATATGGACTACGCTTTTGTCTCTGAACGTAGTTTATTATTTAAAATAATACATTTCTTTAAACCAAAAGTTATGGTTAATATTGAAACTAGTCTATACTATATAAATTTATATAAGTTTTTTGATTTTCTTAAAATATGTAGCCTTCACTTAGATTTACTTTGCTTCATTTTTCAATGAGTTTTCTAAAACAAGAGCAATTGTCTATAGACCTAGATTTATGTAAACTCAATTCTACTTAATTTTCACACATTGCCTCAAGTATATCTCACATGTATTGCTAAAGAAATTATTCAAAATACAACTTAGAAATCTTATAATTTAAATGTTAAAGAAGTCAAATCATGATATTCGATATGTTCAATTAGCCAAACTCAAATTCTTTGTTGGTACTCAGTTAAGACAATACAAATCATGAGCAATGGATTTGATCTCAATATAGACCTTCCATAAACTTGCACTTATTAGTTATTACAACTTTACATTAATATAGACAATAAAATTAACTTATATCAATAGATCTTTATTTAGCTTATCATATTTGGCCAAGATGTTTGCTAACAAAGAAAGGTAAAAAGTGAAAATCAAAACAAGAAAACAAATAATGCTAAACACATACTAAATTTATCTTTCTTTTCTTACTTCATTTTTCATTTGAACTCCTATTAATTGATTCCCATAACCCCCCAAAACCTATTTTTCTTCATGCATTCGTGTGTGGCTCATACTTTCCATTCTGCACATTAAACTTTCATTTTTATTTTTTTCATGAATGAAACCAAGCACGATTGACCATCTTGGCCTAACTTCTTTTTAAATAACCTCTTCCTTTTATTTTTAACTTAATTTTTTTTTCTTTAAATCCCATCCCTTCAAATAACAAATTTGTTTTTAAGCTCTCTTGGTGGCTACATTCATGGTTTTTCAACCTAATTTGAGTAAGGTCAATGAGGTTACAAGAAAAAATCGAATGGTAGTTCTTCATATGCTCTTACCTCTGCCATTCTTTCAATAAGGCCTAATGGGGTATTCTAGTGGAAAATATATAACAAGGTAAGCTTGAAAGGCTTAAACTATTCAAAGAATGCCTAAATCATCTCTAACTCAATTAATTGCTAAGAATTCCTCACCAAGTGTGTAATAAAACAAGTTCTAAAGTGTCTTACATGATCATAAATTTCACAAGTTCACATAATCAATCACTAAGGGTAAACAAATCATAAGAGCATGACTTTATGTGCTCAAATACTCATCAAATCAAGAAAGAAACAAAATGAACACCAAATTATTTAATTACTTAAATATGCATTTATCATAATCACTTAACCATAATCAATTTCTTTCTTATTCATCATAGGCTAGTAGATAATCACGAAAAAGAAAAACGAAAACACAAGTCTAAGCTT
Source organism: Heritiera littoralis (assembly GCA_031772115.1). Classification (NCBI taxonomy): domain Eukaryota; kingdom Viridiplantae; phylum Streptophyta; class Magnoliopsida; order Malvales; family Malvaceae; genus Heritiera; species Heritiera littoralis. The sequence continues at coordinate 5,688,263 of JAPDPK010000032.1, read as the reverse complement.
GAAACCTAAATTGCAAAAATCATTTTCTTTTTTTTTTTTTATACAAAACTAGACACAAACCACACTCCCAAACTTGAATTAACCTTTGCCCTCAAAGTTGAAAAAGAAAGATCAATGCATAAGTAATAGTTGGAGTGTGTATATCATAAGAACAAATATCATCATCATCATTATCAGAGCCTTTATCTCAATAGATTGGGGGCTACATGAACCAATATCTTAACCCACGTTAAGTGGTCCATATGAATTCTCTTCCTCCATACATTTCTATCTAAGGCAATATGTTCATCCAACTCTGTTGCCTTGTTATCATTATGAATAACTTCCTTTCAAGTCTTTTTTGGGTTTCCTCTAACCTTAACCCTTTTCTAATCATTCATAGCCTCCACTCTCCTAACTGGAGCATCTACAGTGTACGTCATATGTGTCCAAACTAATGTAAATAACTTTTGTACATTTTGTCTTCGATGGGTACCATCCTTTTTGTATATCTGCACATCCACCGTAACATTATATTTCTACTACACTTATCTTCTGTGTATGAAGTCTTTTAGGCGCCCAACATTCACTAACATATCTATATTATTGATCCCAAACATCGAAACTCATCCAGCTTAGGTGTTACCATCCCATCTAATGTCACTACATTCTAATCTTTCTTTTTGTTTGAACTAAATTTACATTCCATGTATTTAGTCTTTACACTGCTTAATTTGAACCCTCTTAATTCTAGCATCTATCTCCATAATTCTAACTTTGTGTTCATCTCCGCTTTAGTCTTAGCACACAAGATAAAATCATCTACAAACATCATACACCAAGGCACCTTATCTTGTATGGATTTTGTCAGTTCATCCATCATCGCTGCAAATAAGAATGGACTTAATGCTGATCCATAATGTAATCCCACTGTGATAGAAAATTTACTTATTTGCCCTCTACATGTCCTCACATATGTCTTTGTATCTCCATACATATCCTTAATTAGTTTAATATATTTCACAAGAAATCTTTTCCTCATTAAGGACTACTATAGTACTTCCCTATGCACTATATCATACGCTTTCTCCAAGTCTATGAAGACCATATAAAGATCTTTACCTAGTACATAGGAACACTATAAGTTATCCAAGCAAATTTATTGCCTCAACAGTTGATTGACCAGGTATAAAACCAAATTAATTCTTTGATATCTCTATAATCTTTGTTAATGTTCATTCTATCACTCTCTCCCATAGTTTCATCATGTGACTCATCAGTTTTGTGCCTTGATAATTGAACAACTTTGAATATCTCCTTTATTCTTATAGAAAGGTATTAAGACACTCTTCCTCCATTCCTCAAGCAATTTGTTAGTGCGCAATCTTGTTAAAAAGATTTATTAACTACTTAACTCCTACCTTACTAAGACATTTCAAAACTTCAATTGGAATATCATCAGGCCTAACAGCTTTCTCAGTCTTCATCCTCTTTAGTTCCTCATTTACCTTTGAATATTGTAATCCTTCAATAATAGAAGAATGGGTCAACACAAGTTTGATCACCAATAAGGCATTATTGGTGGGGGCAAAATATGACTTAAATGAGGAAGTCTATATAGAGCAACCAGAAGGCTTTGTTCTTCTTGAAAATAATATATATATGTATATGAGAGAGAGAGAGAGTTTATATATGATGCACTGACAGTGCATAGCCTCTATATACTGTCAATACACTAGAAGTTGACACCTCATTAATGAGTAAATTAAAAAAATATGCCAAGCTCTTGAAAATAAATACAAATAATTTTTTTCAATTTGCTCAGAAGGGCTTTACATCTTTTTAGTTTACTCATTAATGCAATGTCAACTTTTGGTGCATTGATAATGTATAAAGGCTATACACTGTTAGTGCATCATATATAAACTCATATGTGTGTGTGCGCGCAAATGGCTTCAATCACCATATGGCCTAAAATAGGCTTTCCAGCAAAAGCATAAGAAATTCGATGTACATTTTTGACAAAAGATTTTAAGCACAATAGTACGGACAAGTGCATTAACTCAAAGTTTATCAAAGATTATAAAGAAATAGTATGTCTCTATATTGATGGCATGTTGATTTTTTGTACGAACATGTTTGGCATAAATGAGACCAAAAGTTATCACCAATCTTTAAAATGAAAGATTTAGATGAAGTAGATACCATTTTGGAAATCAAAATAAAGAGACATGATCATGGTTTTTCATTTAACCAATCACATTACAGAAAGAAGATGCTGGATAAATTCCAATACCTTAATAAAGAAAGTTTCCACTCCATATGATCCAAATATGAAATTAACATAAAATTTTGGTCAAATTATTGCTCAATTGGAGTGTGTAAGTGCAATTGGAAGTATAATGTATGTATTGTACCAAGCAAGATATAGTTTTTGTTATATGTAAATTGTAAAGATATATAAATAAACCAAGTAATGAAAATTAAAAGGCCATTAAAAGAATTTTTGGCTATTAAAAAAAACTGGAACTTGGTTTGTTTTACACAGTTTATCTAACTATTTTAGAAGGCTATGCAGATGCAAGTTGGATTACTAGTAAAAAAGAAAAGAAATCCATGCCAAGTTGGATTTTTACTATTGGATGAGGTATAATAAGTTGGACCTCAAATAAATAAACTTGCGTGTCATAATCAACCATGGGATCTGAGTTTACTGCTTTGGCATCAACAAGCAATGAGACAAAATGGCTAAGAAATATATTACTTGCACAACCTATGCTAGCTATCTCCATGCATTATGGTAGTGAGTCTACAATGTCTAGAATGCACAGTATTATTTATAACGAAAATCTAGACATATTAGCCTTACACACGAATATATTCGAGAGCTGATTAGTGGTCGGTTACAACCATAATATATGTAAAGTTTACAGACAATCTAGCTAATCTTCTTGCCAAAGCATTATCAAAAGATATATTAAAGAGAATGTAAATAGGAATGAGATTTAAATCTATTAATTAAGCATCAGTAATGGAAACCAAACTTTAGTTTTGTAACTTTTAAACTTAAAGTTCAATGGGTAATAACAAGTTACTGCATATGCGTGCTTAGCAGTTGATTCCCATTCCTAAAATATTTAGTTAAGTGTTGTCTGTTGCGTGAGTTGGAGGATAAGTTTTACTCTTAACGGATTTGCAACAACATGTCCATAGCAACAAGGACATAAAAGAACTGCACCTAAGTGATCATAGAAGTGATGCCACTTCAAAAAAAAATTGGTGGATTTTCTCGTAAAATGATCACAATTACCAGGATGACCATAATAGTGCTACAAAAGTAATAAATCTCTTGAAACAGACAGACAAGTCTTTTGTGTGTGATATTATTAAATCTAACACTACGAGTTGTGGTTCAATTCGCGGACACCATGAACTTCGTTAGATATTAAGATACGGACACTAATGGAATGTCCAAATCAAGAGATACGTTCTTTAAGCATATTACTTGTGTGAAATAGTGAATTGAGTAAACATTTCAATCTAGTGGGGAAATGTTAACTAGTTTGAAATGTGAAGTTTGGAAATTAAGTTTAAATTGCCAAAAGTTATGTCTAATAAAATTGAATAGACGTAATTTGTCACAAAGTTGTCTTAACAAACATAACTAATCCCACTAAACATAATTAGTCTAAAAGTGATGTCTAAAATATATAACTAGTACAAAATGACACTTTTTAAACAAAACATATCTATCCAAAGTATTTATTGGCCATTATAAATATTTAGACTTAGGTCCTTAATTTTCATTCTAAAGTTTCATACCTGTGTTTGTAAGAGTTTGAGACATTCTGTTATATTCTAGGGGATTTTTTAATTCTTAAGGAAAGTGGTTAAAATTCATGCCTCAGAATTGTTTCTTCTTGTTGTTCTATTTTTATTTTTTCCAACAAATAGAATGGTAGATATTAATTCTCTCATGTGGATTTCAAGAAAAACCAACGAAAAGCATTTTAATTTGAGAGCAACTATAGTGATTTCGGTATCACGAAATCAGACTCTCGCTCGTATCTAAATCAACTTTTGTTACAACTTAATGTCATGTTAATGACTTGGAGAGGCTTCCGCTGATTTTTGCAATTATTTGTTTTTCTGGCTCATAAAGAGTTACCCAAGAGAAGGGATATTCGAATCTTGGATCTAATCCCTCATAATGGGAGTAACAATCATTAGACCAAGCCTTCATTGTTTTTACTATTATTTTTAGTTTCTGTATTTTACAACAATAATTTTAGTAAATGGTAGAAACAAAGCAATCTGTTCCTTCTTCCCTATGTTTCTCCTGCCTCATTTCAATGCGGGAATGCTTTGTTCATTCCAGAAGAAGTTGAGAGGATCAGTTGAAGTCTTTACACGAACGAGTCTCTTGAAATTATTCTGGAAGTATTTCAAGCCCCAGACGCTTGCCTCTGCATAACTTGTATTTCTCTTAGTGTTCCTCCCCAAATCAAGATCCCTGTAGTTAAAATACGCAGCCCTAGGAGGTTTTGAAACATAGGGTTCCATGTACTTGTACAGCCTTCTCATCCACCCTATGTGCTTCTCCGTTTCCTCTGCAGCTTCCCAATAAAGGATATACTGTATGCCATACAGAATCCCACTTCTATGAGGGAATGGAGTTTCTGAACTCCGGATTTCGCTCATTCTTCCCCCGTACGGTGTTAGGATCAGCTCCGAGGTCTCTTCTTCGACAACCATTTTGTATAGTCCTTCCAACCCTGTTTCTGGAATTGCTTCCTTCACATAGTCGGATTTTGCTTTGAACATCTGCGTAGATTGCATGGTCCTGTTAGTCAAAACGTCTACAGAATCCATAATTGAGTAACCAGCAAAATAAAGGACAGATTGGATCCAACTCATTTCGGTGCACATGTCTCGAGATACACCCAGCTCAGGGAAACCATCATGCATCAAGGAGAGGAGTCTTTCAGCACCCCCAAGAAACAAGCAATCGAAAGAAACTTGAACGGTTTTGTTTCCTTTTGAATTTGCACCAGTAACTCCTATAACTGCATGGAGGAATATGTCTTGGTGAAGCTTATCTGCAACGGTTTGCCACTTGTGGAGAAGTTTGGTTGCTCCCTGTTCCAATGTCTTTTCAATGTTGAAAACAGTAACCGTTGGAGGAACACGAACCAACCTAACTTTCCAAGAGAAAATAACTCCAAAGCTCGCTCCTCCACCTCCTCTGATGGCCCAAAAAAGATCTTCTCCCATGGACTTTCTGTCAAGAATATTTCCATTAACGTCCACCATCCAGGCATCAATAACATTGTCAGCCGCTAAACCATATTTTCTGAATATGGTACCAAATCCACCTCCACTGATGTGTCCCCCAACGCCTACAGTGGGGCAACTACCTGCAGGGAATCCATGGACGTTACTTAAGCCAGAAATGCTGTGGTATAATTCGCCAAGAGTTGCACCTGCCCCGACCCATGCATGCTCGTTTTTTATGTCTAAAGTGACAGACCTGAGTTGGAAAAGATCTATAATTATAAATGGAACATCAGATATGTAGGAGAGGCCTTCATAGTCATGACCCCCACTTCGAACTCTAACATTCATGTGATGTTCCTTGGAACAGATTACAGCAGCTTGGATGTGAGCTTCATAGTAGGGGGTAACTAAGTACTGCGGTTTTGAAGCGTTCAAAAACCTTAAATTTCGTTTGGACGATTGCAATATAGATGAATATTGAGTAGTGTTTTGGCTGAAGATAACATGATCAGAACTTATGTTCGAAGGCGGTAAATGAGATGAAAAGCATTGCAGAAATCTTTGGTTTGCTGAAGAGCAAACTGAGATAGAAAGTAAGAAAAATAATGTTAGCATTCCAGACTTTGGAATCGCCATCTTAGATAACTATGTAATTAATTGATACAATAAACAAGGGGTAGGGGAATACTTGTACATATAGTGTTAAGTGTATTCAAGATGTTAGAAGATTGAGTTTGTGATTTAGAGGATGAAAAACTCAAAGTCAAATGCATGGGATGGAAATTTCCAAGTGAAGGTAAGAATATTCTTCAATATATACCTAATTAATAATGACTTATGGCATGTTTGAATTCAAAGGCGGCTGATATAGATAGTTATTATCACAAACAAGTTAGATTAATCTTCAATATATACGTAAATAATAATGGCTTATGCTATGTTTTAATTTAAAGGCGGCTGCTAGGGATAGTTATTGTCGCAAACAATTCCGATTAATCTTAGAGGCTTCTCCCGATCTTAACTAAACATCAAATTGGTCACCTTTGTTGGAAAATTCTTAAGTGAGCCTACATATATCAATTAATTGTATATTATAGGCTATCTTATGTATTTAGTCTATTTAAAAGTGATCAAATAAAGTTCAAGTTTTTGGACTTTAGGGCATCTCATTTAGTATAAGCTTTGCAATATGTACAGATCCAATATTTTATTTTTATAATAGGCCAAAATAAAATAAAATAAAATATACTACAGTTATAAATAAGTTATGATCCCCAATCTAAACATAAGGTAATTCTCATTCTCAAATCCCATCATTGAGTGAGATACAGATTCTCTCAAAAGATTTAGATGTGAAAAACTCTAACCCTAAGAAATCTTTTCCAACGGATTCAGGTATGCTTTCATATTTATCTTTTCTTGATGATGAACATGAGATCCTGCATGCTTTATATGTATGATTTTCCTATAAGTGGTATCAGGAGCATGTTCATGTTTGATTATTAAGAATTAAAATTTTTCTTTGAAACCTTAGGGCTATTATTCCCTATAAAATAAAGACTGAAATCATGTAAACAATTTTCTGGAATTTTTTTTCATGATTCAAGTAATTTATTCTTTAAGTTTTTTAAATCCCAAATTAAATATTCAACCAAAACAATTATGTTTTGTATGTTTTGATTCAAACTGATAAATGATAGTTGTTTCTTGTAACTTATATGGTTGAAATAAAGTTACAATTTCCGTAAATTTTTTCGTTTTGGTTGAAAGAAATCAAAAAAAGGGGGTAAGGGTTCTTTCAGGAAATTTTCTTGAAATTTTTTATCTAATTAAAGATCAATCTTTGATGTTTTAATTCGGCTTTTCATTGGTTTTGTAGAATCAATAGTTAATTTCATGATTATAAATTCAATTTTGACAAAAATCCATGAAAAAGGGTTGAAAATCTTCAAAAACATGCAAAGAAACAAGAACAGACTTGAACAAGTCTATTCAAGTAGTCAACCCAGTTAGGTCGACCGGGTTGGCTAAAGAAGAAGATAAAGGCACGTGTGGGTCTCTTCCTCACGCACACAAAGTGGTGCATGGGGACCACATGCCATCTTCCGATGGCCATTTGGCCACCGTTTTCTCTAGTCCAAAACAAAATTTTATTTTAAAATTTTTGGTGATTTTTTTGGAATTTTTTGAAAGTTCTAAATATTTATTATTTAATATTCATGGTAATGTTAGTGTTTTGATGTATTATGCACATATTTTTTGACATTTTATTTCATGATAAAATATTTCATGATATTTTGAGACCATTGGTAGTACTCACTCTCCCAAATAATGTAAATAATTTGTGTACTTTCAATGTTTTATATATATGCATAATGTGTTGAAAATAAAATTCAAAATAAATCAAATTAATATAAAATGCCATCAAAGTGACCTATTTTATGTTAATTTATTTATTTTAAAAATTAAGATTGTTATTTAAGAATTTAAATGACTGTGTTTTTAATTCCTGCAAAAAATAATGGGACCAAATGACGGTTTTTTTTTTGCCAGATTACAAACATAATAAGGTAGTAAATATGTGATAAAATTATTTTTTACCATGCATGCAATATGTTGGTCCAAAGAAAAGCATGTTGTTGGTAGGATTTGGTTATCAATATTTACTAATTAAGTTTAAGAGTACCGCTTACAAATTGAAATTTTTGTCCAAAAACTAAATTTCAAAGTTGTGCTTAGTATCTTATATGGCCTAAAATTATTGCTTGTTAGTTGTGAGCTTATTATTTTTTATTTTCTGCTTTCAGTAAATGCTTCTTCTATATTTGCCAATTTAAATAATATTCTAGTGCTTAACAGCACTAATTTCAAGAAATGAAAGGAGCATATTACCATTATGCTTTGATGTATGGATCTAGACTATGCGATCAGGTTAGATAAACCTCTCGCCTCTGCTAATAGAACAGCTACGGAAATGACACTATATGAAAAATTGGAGCGTTCAAACCGCATGAGTCCGATGATCATGAAGCACTCAATTCCGAATACCATCAGGGATGCAATGCCCGTTGAAGAAAATGCCAAAAGTTTCCTGCAGCAGACTGCAGATAAATTCGCTGCAGATGAAAGGTCAAAACAAGCACCATCCTATCTAAGCTTGTTTCAATGTAGTACAGTGACAAAGGAAACATAAGAGAGTACACTATGGAAATGTCTAATCTTGTTACGAGACTCAAGGCATTAAAGTTAGAGTTCATCCTCGTGCACTTGGTATTAATATCTCTTCCTGCACAATTCAGTCCTTTTAAGATAAGTTATAACACTCAAAAGGAGAAATGGACGCTTAATGAGCTCATTACTCAATGTGTGCAGGAAGAAGAGAGGTTGAAACAAGAAAAGATAGAAAGTACTCATTTAGCATCATCTTCCAATGACAATGCTACCAATAGAAAGAGGAAAAGGAACACAGATAGAGGCACTGCAAATACTGAAACTTTATAGCCTAAGGGGCAACAAAAACAAGATAAGGTGATCATCAGTTTCTTTTGTTGTAAAGGTGGTCACGTGAAGAAAGATTGTTCCAAGTATGCAAAATGGCTTGCCAAAAAGGGTAAACTTCTCAACTTTGTTTGTCCTGAAGTTAATTTAGCTTTAGTACCCAATCACACTTGGTGGATAGATACGGGTGCAACTACTCACATAAGTGTGGCACTGCAGGGTTGTCTAAAGAGCAAAAGGCCAGTTGATATTGAAAGATACAACCATTAAATCTGTAACAGTCCACAATCCAATAATTAACACAATTTAAACATAATTCACGTTTGGGCTGTTTGTGATGCCTTTAACACTTGCATAATAACCTTAATAAATGATAAACATTTATTTATTTCTAAACTTGGAATATAAAATTCTTATAATATTCCTTATACTTTACATCCCCTGCCTGTAATTTTACAATAAAGTAGTACTGTATACACATGTCTGAATATACAAGAGAAGTAATTGTACCTTTTTAAATTCAATGCCCTTGGTCCCAGGATATTACTAGCAATTATATTTATCCAAGGAAGACTCCACATAGTCTTGCATTTTATCTGTAGAGTTAAAAAAAAAAAGGGTGAGCGAAACCACGTGCTTAGTAAAGGAGTCATATGCTGCTTGATATAATGAAATCTATATGCAGCAAAATCTTTATTTTCCTAATGGTGTACTAGGCACATGTAAGGAAGGATACTATAGTCGGCCGAAAAATCTAGATGGAGCATGGGAGGTATTTTGAAATACCTTTCTTGTCCCGAAAACCCAAAGCGACTATAAGGAGTAATTAAATAATTTGTTTTATTTTAAAACAAATTAACTTCCATTTCTCATAAGTAATAAATGGTATAAACCATTTAACATTTCTTTTGAGTAATCCTTTTCAAAACACGTGATAGTACAGTGAAACAACAGTTCAGTGAACAGTCACTTTAAAACTGTAGAAATAGTAAATATCTTTTTAATTCAGTAACTTATGAGAATCCAAATCATTGGATAAACAGTTCAGTAATTATTTCTATTTTAGAAATAATTTTCATAATATTCTTTCCCAGTAAAAACTCTAATTCTCATCTCAGTTCAGTAAACAGTAATCAGCCACTTTCAGTACAGTACAGTTCAATAAAACAGTATTTTAGTACAGTTCAATTCAATAAACAGTAATTCACTGTGTAATTCATTAAACAGGATTCACTAAATCCAGTAAACAGAAATCAGTAAGTGGAGACTAGGCATCACCCTACCTCATATCATGCTATCATCGTTCCTGAAGGAACACAGTAATCATCCCTACTAGGATATAATGTAGATCTATGACCTATAGGGTGTCCTCGGTGTACACTTGCCAAGTGACATCCGGGACGCTGATGACTGGCGGGTCTATCAGCCACTTAAATATTAACAATATCACAGTAAAGCATGAATCTCGGGGCCTAAGTCTCAAAATAGTATAAAAACCGTACCACAACCTTTATGGATCTTATTCAAAATAATTTGAAATATTTCACGTTTATCCATAAGGCTCTCACAATTTCATATATCATCACCTTTATAGAATTTATAAAATGACAAGATATAAATTTAGTTCCATAAAGGTATAAAATCGTTTCTTTTCCCATAAAAATACCTTTAAGGAATTTGAATAAATCAAATCATTTATTTCAATTGTTATTTCCAAAGAGGTATTTATTCTCCATTTCCACAAACAGTAAAATAGTCGATAAATATTCTTGTATCAAATGAGAAAATCAATAAATATTCATTTTGAATATTTAATCTCATATAGAATATAATTTAATTCTCACTTTAATAAAGTTTAAACATGAATATTCTCGCCCCCATAGCTTGTTTACAAAAAGGGGTACTAGCTCGCCCATGAAATGCACTAAAGTTCGCCTATCATAATATCCTTAGACGGCAAAATAGAGCTCGCCCACTATGACTCGCCTTTACAAAAGACACTAGCTCGCCATAGTATTTGGGCTCGCCCATTATAATATTTCAAAACAACAAAATAGAGCTCGCCCATCATAGCTCATTTAATTCTCACCTTAATAAAATTAGAGCATAAATATGCCCGTCCATAATAGCTCGCCCAAAACGGTAAGATAGAGTTCACCCATACGAAACAGTAAAGTTTTAAAAGTACTCGACTTGTTTGGGCGAGGTAAGTTTATCAAATTGTGGGCATCAACTTTACAGTATAGAGATTGGCATATCAATCACAACTTTGCATGTTTTCAAATCAAATCATGCTTTCGATATTTTCATAGAATTAACTCAAGAAAATATGCAATTCATTATATCCTAACAACTCACACACTTCCTCCTTACCTGTCTTTTGAAGTCGAGCTTCCCCGTTACGTTTACCAAAACTCAGAACTCTAGACCGCAAAATAATTTTATCAACAATTATCAATATTTTTCCTCTTAATTTTGAGTCACCAACTTTCATAAAATGTAGCCACTAATGTCATAACATATGCACAACCAGTATAAATTATACTAGTGCTAAAACCCAACTTTTTCATATTAGCTTCTTTTTGGGTTCTAACTTCACCAATAATTTTCTTTAAATTCCTATACTCATTTTCTATAATCAAACCATAAATTGCAACATCAATTCATGGCTAATTCTTCCTTGGCCGAAATCCTCAAATGGCCATTCCATGATTTTTGCTTCTATTTTCCCTAATTGCTAAGGTTAGTCACATGAGCCCTTTTTCCCCTTATTTTTCACGCATGAAATCACTTTCTTTCTATTCTACATGCCAATCATAGCTTCCCTTATACCTAGCCAAAAATTGATTTCTTCATTCTTTCATGTTTCCTAGTCATTTCTTCATCTTATTCATCAAGTCCTATCATTGTCTTGGGATTCTTAGCATGATTTCTTGCATATTCATATCTAAATCAAGATCTTAACTTATTCCATTCTTAAATTCTAAAAAGATCTAACCATAAACAAGACCATATTCATGATTCTCATACTAAGAAACATATAAATCTACCATTCAATAGCAAGGAAACCATGGAATTAAATATGCTCACCTTGAACCGAATGACACTTCTCCAAACAGAATATTCTCTGCCTTTCACGTCAGCCTTTGCTTGGTTTCCAATTGGTTTTCAAGGTATGTATAAGGTCTATAGTGGAGGTTAAGTAGTTAACTAACAAAGGAAGGATATTTGCTAAGATTTTTCATGAAATAAATGGATGAAACCGAACACACTTATTAGCAAAACAGAGTACATCGCAGCAGTAGGGGATTTCAGTGATGAAGTGAGTTTTGTTGATGTTTTTGCTTCAATATTCTTCCATTCATTTAGAATATCCAATGGGAGTTTGCCACCTTTGTAACTTATCCCATTTACTCATTAGCTTTTGTCTATTTTGCAATTAAAACGGGATGACAACAGCAGCACAAAAGGAATGATTGTAATTTTTTTTAGTTGTTTCGATTTGACTCCTTTTCCTCTCCTTTTATAAGCTCTAGCATACAATTTCAGCACATGTAATTTTAAAAATTCTTTTTCCTTTAAAATATCATTTATATTATATTTTATTGTATAAGATCATGGTTGATTTTCCTTGAACTTTTTCTCCAAAATCTGATCAGAAACGTTAGCAACAAGAGTAATGTGATGCTGTCCAGTTTTGACTCCATTTTACCACCTTTTTGCAGTCTCCAACCAATAGAATTTATTCATATGTTAAATTTAACTTCTCTTCCCCTCTTTGCGTAGTATTTATATTGTATTTTATTCCGTAAATTGTGGCTGATTTCCAGTCATGAAGTTCACGGCAGTAATGGTAACGTGTAGTCCATTTTTCCGCCTAACTTTATTGACTCTTCCATGCTTACTTGTGTGCATATTTTTAGCCAATAATTCGTCCACATAAGCACCAATAAGTCATCTTTATTTTCAGCCAAATTCTGCCGTGTATCCAAATTGAAACAGAAGTGGCGTGCTGCCCACTTCTTGCATGGTTTGGTTTGTATTTTCTCATCTTCTTCTAATGTATTCAATCCAATGAAAATAATTCATGTACATACCAATAAATTTTCTTTCTTTTATAATTCCATTTATTGGTATTTTATGTCGTAAAATAATTCTTTTACTCGAATTTTCAGATTTCTTTTCTTCCTTCAATCCATACTTTTAATCTATTATTCAATATTTGTTTCAACTCTTATACACCATACTATAATTCATAAATCCAATAATTAAAATTTACGGGTGGAATTTCATTCAATCTTTATTTAATTCCACTAAGTAATTTATTTATGTTATAAAGCATTTACAATATGGTGTACAGTGTTAAAAAAATCGGATCTCACAATGTAGGAAATAACGAAAGGGCTTTTGTTGAGGCTATTAGTCTATTTAGATTAAAGTTAGGATCTAATTACTATTTAGATTTGAATAAGACTTTTTATGTACCGTCATTGTGAAATTTGATATCTGTTTCTTATTTGAACAAATCAGGATATTCTTGCTTATTTGGAAATGGAAAGTTTAGTCTCTTCCGATATTCAAATCTTATTGGTATAGGTTCTTTAATTGATAATCTATATAAATTAGACCTTCATTCCTCACACATTCATGACTCCTCACATATAAGTAATTATGGAACAAAGAGCAAATTAATAAATGAGAATTCTTCCATGTTATGGCACTGACATTTAGCATATATTTTTAAAAAAAGAATAAAAAGGCTTGTGTCAGAAGAAATTCTCAATTCCTTTGATTTTTCAGATTTCAAAATTTGTGCTGAGTGTATTAAGGGAAAAGAAACAAACATAAAAAAAATGGTGCTAATGACTTAGATTTAATTCATAATGATATTTGTGGTCCATTCCCTATAGCTTCTTGGAATGGTCAACAATATTTTGTTACTTTCATAAACGATTATTCTCGTTATAGGTACCTATACTTGATTCATGAGAAGTCTTAATCATTATTCGTTTTCAAGACCTATAAAGCTAAAGTTGAAAATCATCTTGGTAGAAAAATTAAAGCTATTAAATATGACCGTGGCGGTGAATATTATGGTAGATATGACGGATCAAGTGAACAATGTCCAGGATCTTTTACAAGGTGTTTAGCAAAATGTGGCATCATTCCTTAATACACCATGTCAAGGACTTCAAGTCAAAATAGTGTAGCTAAGAGACAAAATCAGACCCGAAAAGATATGGTTAGAAGTATGATTAGTCATTCTTCTTTACCAGAATCACTTTGGGGAGAAGCCTTAAAGACTGCAATGTATATTCTTAATCGAGTTCCAAGCAAAGCAGTAGCTAAAACTCCATATGAGTTATGTACAGGAAAGAAGGCAAGTATTAGGCATTTACGTATTTAGGGTTGTCCAGCTGAGGCTAGGCCATGCAAGCCTAATGAAAGGAAATTGGACTTAAGAACAATAAGCTGCTACTTTGTTGGATACTCAAAAAGATCGAGGGGTTTCAAGTTTTATGATCCCTCAAATAGATCCTTTTTCAAAACAAAGAATGCTAATTTCATTAAAGATGTTGAATATGATGTGGGTGCTAGACTTGGGAAGTTTGTTTTTGAAGAACATGTTACTGTTCCTACAGTTGCAATTGAAAATGATCAGACAATTATGTCTGACATTATTCAATATGCAAATCCAAATTATCAAGACACTCCTGGGTTACCTCCTACTCTTATTCAAGAACCTACTCCTATTCCATTGGAGGAGAAACAACAACATCAATTGGAAGTGTCATTAAGGAGATCCTTAAGAGAAAGGAGATCATCAATTCTAGAGATTATATCGTATATCTCCAAGAACATGAGTGTGATATAGGATTGGAAAATGATCCAAAATCTTTTAATGAAGCCAAAGAAAGTGTTCACTTTCAAGAATGGATTGAAGCCATAAAAGATGAGATGAAATCAATGAAGGACAATGATATTTAGGATCTTGTCGAATTGCCTAAAGGAACGAAATCGATTGGTTGTAAATGGATTTTCAAAACTAAGCGGGATTCGAAAGACAATGTTGAAAGATATAAATCAAGTCTAGTTGCCAAATGTTTCACTCAAAAGGAAGGCATTGATTATAAAGAGACTTTCTCTTCGATTTCATCGAAAGACTTTTTTAGAATCATTATGGCACTTATAGCTTATTATAATTTGAAGCAACCTCATATGGATGTGAAGACAGTGTTTCTTAATGGTGACATTGAAGAAACAATTTATATGGTGCAACAAAAAAATTTCGTGTCGAATAAATTGAAACATCTGGTGTGCAAATTAAAGAAATCCATCTATAGTTTAAAGCAAGCATCCTATTAATGGTATCGAAAATTGGATCAAGTGATCACCTCTTTTGGTTTTAAGAACACTTTTGATCAATGTATTTATCACAAGATCAGTGGGAGTAAGTTTATTCTCCTAGTGTTATTATATGTCGATGACATCTTGCTGGCAAGCAGTCATATAGGCCTATTGCATGAAACCAAGAGATTTCTTTCGAATAATTTTGAGATGAAAGATCTTGGGAATGCATCTTTTGGGTTGTGCATACAGATCCATTAAGATCATTCTTGAGGAATCCTTAGCTTATCACAAAAGGCATATATAGATAAAGTGCTTAGCAGATTTGACATGAAAAATTATACATTAGGAGACACACTCATTGCTAAGGGTGATAAATTCATATTGCTTCAATGCCCAAGAAATAAGATTGAAAAGAAATAGATGCCGAAGATTCCTTATGCTTAGCAGTAGGGAGTCTCATATATGCTTAAGTTTATACACATCTGAATATTACGTACATAGTTGGTATACTTTGCAGATATGTAAGTAACCCTGGAATAGATCATTGGAAAGTAATAAAAAAGGTTATGAGGTATCTACATGGAACTAAAGATTAAATGCTCACATATTGGAGGTCAAATCATTTAGAGATTGTTGGGTATTCAAACTTCGATTTTACTAGTTGCCTTGATAGCAGAAGATCCACTTCTAATTATGTTTTCATGTTAGTCAGAGGAGTTGTATCTTGGAAGAGTGTAAAGCAGTTACTCATTGCTTCTTCCACCATCGAAGCAGAGTTTATAGCTTGCTATGAGGCATCGAACTAGGCAATATGGGTGCAAAAGTTTATCACTATGTTGTGTGTTGTCGACGGTATTGAGAGACCATTAAAAATTTATTGTGATAATAAAGCTACAGAGTTGTATTCTAAGAACAATAGAAGCTCATCGAAGTCAAAACATATTGGCATTAAGTTTCTTATTGTTAAGGAGAGAGTTTAGAGTCTTCAGATATCTATTGAATATATCAGTACAAACTCCATGATTACGAATTTGCTTACTAAAGGTGTACCACCTAAGGTGTTTCATGAGCATGTAGCTCATATGAGTATGGTTCACTTGTAGTGAGACTTTGTTTTATTTATATTCATTAGCTCATATGAGTATGGTTCACTTGTAGTGAGACTTTGTTTTATTTATATTCATTTATTGTTGAAACCTTTTTCAGATCATACTAAAGTATTGCAGTTATTGCTGAAACTCTAAAATAAAGTTTTATTCTTTCAATTGCAGTTAAGCATAAAGGTTTGATAATATGTTGGTTAACTCTTCGAGTTACAAAGTAGGAATTGGAAACAAGCATGTTTAAGAGATCACTTTGCATGTAATTTCCATGCTACACATCCATACTTGATTTATATCATTGATTATATTAATATACGTGACCATTGATGGGTCTAATTATGAAATATATGTAACAAAGATCTCTTTGATCCCATGTTAGTATAATTGATGGACCAAATTGTTTAGAGATGTTACCTTGTGAATATAGCAAATTTAGAGTTCATAAAGCTATATTAAAATGTACAATTATCAGGTGACATATGTAGCCCAAGTGGGAGATTGTTGGGAAATTCTTAAGTTGGCCTACATATATCAATTAATTATACATTACAGGCTATCTTATGTGTTTAGTCCATTAAAAGTGATCAAGTTATTGGACTTTAGGGCATTTCATTTAGTATGGCCTTTGCAATATGTTAAGACCCAATATTTTATTTTATTTTTATGATAATCCAAAATAAAATAAAATATACTATAGCTATAAATAGGTTATGGTCTCTAGTCTAAACATAAGGTAATTCTCATTCTCAAATCCCATCATTGAGTGAGATATAGATTCTCTCAAAAGTTTTAGACGTGAAAAACTCTAACTTCAAGAAATCAATTCCAATGGATTCAGGTACGTTTTCTTATTACTCTTTTCTTGATGATTGAACATGAGATCTTATATGCTTTATATGTATGATTTTCCTATAGCCTTGACAGGTAAGAATTTTCAAGACCTAGTTTTGTTGTCAGATTGAGCCCTAGTTGCCTTGCCAGCGAAATGCCTTGTACACTATTTTAGGTTTCTTCCTTTAATGGAAGTAGGTGTAGACTCATGCTACACGGCAGCATCATTGTGTTTCAAAATGTTGATATCAAAATACAATTCTGAAGATGAAACAAAATGTTTTTTCCTTAAATGCATTTACCCTAAATTCTAGATCCAAATCGAACCTTAAAAAATAAAACAAAATCATTGCATTTCGAAATAGCAAAGCTTCAGTTTGTGACAAAATACACATCCATGATAACCATGAAATCGAGCATAATCTAAAATGGTGATTACTTTTTCCTTTCAAAATTTATATATTGGATAAATAGCTAAAATATATAACCTAAGTCGGCAAACATTGTGTCTACACTTTAGATCATGCTAAAAAGATGTTTGTTTCAACTTTCAAAGATTATGTTTTCAAGCAAGTAAACGATAAAAGTAACCCAAAGGTGTCTATGATTGAAAGAACCACAACTGCTAATGAGATTCATCCTTTTGTGCATCCTCCCTTAAGGAACTTCAACATGTAAATTGATGAGAGTGCATTGAAATATGTGTGGATTCCATCTAAATATGTTATATATTCCAATGTTTCTAATACACATAAGCCATGCCACGATGAAAGTAACTATATGTGTTCCATGATGCTAAAGAGAGAATTGCCCTACAATAATGACATATGTATTGGAGTTTGTGGAGTCTAACAGGATCCAAAGGCCTAATTACTTTAAGTTGTCCTAGTTTCACTATGCTATATATATGTAATCTTTCTTCTTGTAAAGGGTTCCAAAAATATAATAAGAAAAGCCTAGTGCAGTTGTAAACGTAGGCAAATTGTCAAACCACATAAATCTTGTTTTGTGTGTGTGATTGTTATTTCTTTCTTTTTTTTTTGTTAGATTTGTTCTTAATAATTGGTACCAGAGCCATAAGGATTGTGGGGAAGAGTAGGGGCAATGGTAGACGAAGGGAAGATCAAGATCGAAAAGTTTGATGAAAAAGACTTTGAATTTTGGAAGATGTAGATCGAAGATTATCTGTATAAAAAGAAACTGCATGCACCTTTCATAGGGAAAAAGCTTTTGTCCATGGATTAAGACGAGTGGGATCTGTTAGATTAACAAGCACTGGGTATAGTTTGGTTGATGTTGTCAAGAAATGTTGCGTGACCACAGCATGAATGATGGAGAAGTTATTGAATATGTATGAAAAATCATATGCTAATAAGGTATATTTGATGCATCAATTATTCAATCTGAGGATGGCGAAAGGTGCATCAATTACAAAAAAATCAACAAGTTTAACATGCTTATACCTCAACTGAGTTCAATTCAGATCTCGTTTGATAATGAAGCTAGGGAACTAATTCTATTGTCCTTTTTTCCTAACAATTGGTTTGCAATTGTAACTACGGTGAGCAACGCATTAAGCAAAAGTATACTAGCTTGATGACGTCCTATGATTTGGTTCTTAGTGAACACATTCGCATAAGAGAGTTAGGTGAATCTTCAGGTTCTACTTTCAACATTAAAAGTAGAGGATGCAGTAAACAACATCATAAATAAGGCAGAGGCAAATAAAAGTCGAAGTTAAAGGGTAAAGGTGAGTCTAAGCTTAGCCAAGATGTTATATGCTAAAATTGTAACAAAAAGGTCCACTTCAAAAATTAGTTTAAATCATTGAAGAAAAAGAATTTAGATCATAAGAAGGAGGAAGAGTTTGTTGTGTGAATAGTGCTATTGAATATTAGGTTCTGGATTCAAGTACGTCATTTCATAGCACTCCATGCAAAGAATTTTTACATAAATATGCTGCAAGGAATTTTAGAAAAGTTTATCTAGTAGATGATGAATATTTTAATATCGTAGTATGTATTAAGATTGCAAACGAGACACAATGGAAGATGTAGACCATTAGGCATGTTCCAAGACTCAAGCAGAATATGATCTCCATGGGTCCATTACATATAGATGGTTACACAACAATTTTCGAAGGTGGACTATAGAAGGTGCTAAAAGGCAGTATGATTATAGCACGACAGCAAAAAGTTAGAACCTTGTACATGTCACTACTAGAAAATGGGCTATTAGCAACCATATTTTGCAACGACTGAGAATGTCACTTCAAAAACTCTTTACATTTGTAACAACTTATCATAGTTGTTTTTTATTTGATTTTTTATATTTTATACAACGATACTTGTTGTTGTTGTAAATTCTTATCAAATTGACAATGATAAAGAAATTGTTACAGTATCTTATTTTGTTTGCAACTGTGATAACCGTAAATTTTTCCCTTTATTGGAAATTAGAAATATTGAAAATAAATATTGGAGAAATTAAATCAGAGGAAATAAATAAAATTTTCGAGAATGGGATATGGGTGAAAATCCCGAGAAGTGAGGAAGTGAAAGAATTGGGAAATTCGTATAAAGGAAATTAAATTGGAAGTGAAGATAAAAATAATAGAGAGAGGAAAAGAATTAAATTGGATAAATTAAAATCCAAATTAAATAAGGAAAACGAGAAATGAAAATAAAATATGTTTATATAATTACAAATTTTATAAATGTATTTTATACAAATACGTATGTAATTAAAATACTATATAACATATTTTAATATACGTTGGTATATATATGGAAATATATACTATTTTATGAATTTAAATAATACATATGTATATAAACATAATATTTTATGTATATATAAATATATATATATATATACATATACATACATATATAGAAAATGTAAATGTTATTTTATATTAATGTTTATATGTGTATATATATATATATATATATATATATATATACATTATAACATTTATATAATTTATATATATAAAGGTTATTTACTTTAAAGTATATAAATATACATATATACATATATATACATATATACTAGATATATTTGGTAATATACAATATATATAATTTATATATAATATGTATTGTATTATATTATATATGTAATGATATATATATATGATATATAAAATATATTATATGTATAAAATATAAAACATAGTGTATAATATATAGTGTATTATATACTAAATATAGAAAGGGAACAAAAACAAAAAGGGAAATAAAACAGAAAAAGGAAAAGAGGAAAAATCGAGAAGGACCCGATCCTCCCCAGCCAGAGGGCCCCCCCGGCGGAGTCCGGTAAAACCACGACGAGAAGGGAACTACAATATAAAATAGTTCTCGAAGGTAAGACTGAAAGTGAATTGTATTGGTTATCACATAGCTGTGGCAAGATGTAAAATCAAAGCCAGAATTGATAAGTGAAAGTAATGATACTCCAAGGAGTAAGATAATTGATATGTTTACTGCCAGTATATAAATAAGAAATGTTTGTATATATAGCCACCTAGAAATGATAGAGATGGTGGAATTGTATAGATAATGTGGTGCTTAAATGGATAATTTGAGGATTCAATCACAGAATCTAAATTATGAAAAGAGATCTAAGGACCATACTACATGAAGAGAATATGATAGTCTCATGAATTATGATCGTAAGAGATGAGCTATAGTAAAGTCGGCAAATGAGATGCAGCCTTGGTGGAATAAGTGTGAAAATGAATATTGTGGACAATAAAAGTCCAAAAGAGAAATGATGATATGGAAGTGATTAAAGACTGATGATTTAAATAGAATCACTTTCCATTATCAGACTTCTAGATTCTCTAGTGCCTTAGTCGCAGTATAAGTGTTAAACGGTGTGAATGTGTATGTACAGTTCCAGTGAGCCTTACATGTGATGGGAGTCTCTGTGTTGCCATATGCTAATGAGAGATAGCAAAAGGCTTTGAGATCCCAAGTGTATTGATAGCACCGCTCCATACTGATATATATATTTATATATATGAGCGTGAGATGTAACTGCTCCATGATATTGAGAGAGCATGTGCATGAGATGTGAAAGCTACTGGGACACTTACATATAATTGATTGACACGAGTACATGATAGTACCAAATTATGTCGACTCGGCACTAAGTGAGAAGAATGGATGATGAACAGCATAGATTAGCTGTAATATTAAAAATATTGTGTATGGACTCTTATATGAAAAGAGTAAAAGTGAATAACTTCCGATTTGAGAAATGAACTTACGGGAGTATAGACATGTATGAGGAAAGACAGCATGTAGTGGTCTAAAGTATTGTTGATGTTGAAAGTATGCTGGCAGTATTACTTGGAGGATGAACTAGAGGTCAGAAGTCGTAAGTGTACGACATGTACCACCTTTGGACTTAAGTTAAATTCGAAGGACCGAATTTCTTAAGATGGGGAGGATGTGATAACTGTAAATTTTTCCCTTTATTGGAAATTAGAAATATTGAAAAGAAAAAGGATTTATTAATTCAAAACAAAAAGAAAAATTTCTCTCTATAGTTGCTTCTAGGTTCCGTAACAAGTATGGTATTCTAAAATACCTACCTTACTCCATTCGGATCCCTAGCCGACTGTAGTATCCTTCCTACATGCGAGCCTAGAGCCCATAGGAAAAATGAAAAAGATTTTCAGCATATAGGAAGCTGAGTATCAAGTGAGGCATATAATTCTCTTACTGAGCCGTGGTTTTGCTCACCCCTTAATTTTCAACATTTCAGGTTTTGATGAATGTGAGTTCAGTGGATTGTGGATCCTGGCTGTACACGAAGGACAATTTGTCAGACCGACTGATTATTTGAGGTATGATCATTTATTCTCTGTATTTAGACACGTCAACAGTACTACTTATCTGATTAATTACGATAGGGGATATGTATAATATAGACAATATTATGTAAAATTGTTTAACAGTCAGTACAAGTGAAGTATCGCAGATAACCCAACTGGTTAAGTTGTGTATAAGAAGATGAAAAATGTGGTCACGGGTCGTGACAGCAACAACTTTTCATTATCATTGCTTATTTGATTTTTATAATATTTTATATAATGAAACTTACTATTGTTGCGAATTCTTATCAATTTGAAAATGATACAAAACTCATTACAATATCTTATTACGTTTGCAATGACACTTGATTGTTGTTGCTTAATTAAATTTTTAAATATTTTATACAACAATAGAATAATTGTTACGATATCTATATCATATTCATTGCAGAAAAAAAAATTATTCTAATCTTATCAGATTTGCAACTACTTTTCATAATTGTTCTTAAATTATTGTAATTTAATTTTTGTTTTATATAATTTAATTTAAGGCAGACTCTTTAATTTATAAGCTGCCACATGAAATTATTAGTATTTAAGGTTTAAGATATTATTTAGAGTTTTTTATTTCTTTCATGGTTGTATGTGTGAAATCTAGAAACAGTCATGATGTAGCCATTTTTAACAATACGCAAATGAGGTTATGCCAAATTCAGTCAATTCCTTCATATTCTTTAGCACATAATTTCTACTTACTAATTTACTTAAAAATAATTATCAATTTTATTGTGAGGATATTGCCATAACTATTTATGAAAGTGATGTTCAATGGAACCGGATACTCAGACACATGAGTAAGAAAGGAATGAAGTAGCTAGCATCAAAGGGGTAGCTACCTAACTTGAAACAAGTTGATGTTGGATTCTATAAGGATTGTGGCTAGGAAACAAAAAGAGTTAGTTTCGCGAAGGCTAGAAGACAATCAAAAACAGAGAAGCTAGAATTGGTATATAAAGATGTGTGGGGAATAGCCCCAGATCTTTCTTTGGAGGCTCACGTTATTATGTCACCTTCTTTAACGATTCCACCAAAAAGGTATGGATTTATTTTTGGAAAATAAATTCGATATGTTTGTTTCTTTTAAAAAAGTGGAAGGCCGAAGTTGAAAACCAAGCTGGTTTAAAGATCAAAAGCATGAAGTCAAATAAAAGAGGAGAGTATGATAGTCAAGAGTTCAATGATTTTCGTTCCAAACATGAAATTCAAACAATTAGTACAATTCTTCAAAAACCACAACAAAATGGTGTTATTGACGAATGAAGAACACTTTAAATGAGTGGGCTAGGAGTATGAGAATACATGTAGGTTTACCCAAGGAATTTTGGGCTACTGTAGTAATTACAGTTTCTTACTTGGTAAACGAAAGACCTTCAATTACATTGAATTTCCAAATGCTTGAGAAGGTGTGGATAGGAAAGGAGGAAAATCTCTTACATTTGAGAACCTTTGAATGTGTTTCTTATGTGCATACTAATCCTTATAGTGTTATTGGACATTCTTAATCCCAAAAGCTATCTCAAGGGTAAGGCTTTCCTTCACACTTATAAATACACATAAATTATCGGTATCAATCCCCGGAATCAGTAGATGATAGAGGAGGTGCTGGAGGAGCCTGTGACGTCGAACCCAAACCTATCTTTTGAAACATCTCCTTGATTAACAACCTAATGTCATTCTACAACTCAATTCTCAACTTGGTTATGACTTGACCCTTAATTGGTCAAACTAAGACTAAGGAATGGTAGAAGGTGAAGGATCGTATACAGATTGAGATTGGGAAGGACCTTTTACTGTAGTACAAGACTGAGCAAAGCCTAGTTTATCTCAAAGAGGCTACCTAGACCTAAACCTGTAAACATGAGTGCGCGCAGCTACAGTCCCTCCGATTGCTTTGATCCATGCCTCGAGATTGAAGTTGGGGTAAGAAGAGGATTTTTTACCATACTTATGAGATAATGCAAAAATATGTCTCCTATAAGAAAGTTAGAAACAATTATTATATTAGTAGACAATGATAAAACATTTATATTTAACTTGATTATGGTTTTAATTAAATACAAGCACTGATAACTTTGGACTTGAGAATGTAGAAGTATATACTTCCTATAAGAGATCGATCGTTGTGATCATTTATAACAATCTGTTATATACAATAAATTTCGATAATCACACATACAATCAGTTGGTTGGGCTATTTGCAATGCCTTTACACTATTTACTTACCACAATATTCCATTTGTAAATAAAAGATTATTTATAACTAAAATAAATATTTACATAAAAGTATTATTTTCAATACCATTTATTAGTTTACATCCTCGTATATGTATCTTATACAAAAGTAGTATTGTACATAAATGTTTGAACATATAAGAGAAAATAAAATATTCTTCCAGGATCAAATAATTGTTGCCTCAGGGTACCAAAAGCGCAACCAATCCGTGGAACGGTATATCATTGCAGATAATCTGTGAGGTGGGAAAAAGAGGGGGTGAGCTAATGTGCTCAGTAAGAAATTCGTATACAAGAATTGATACTATAAAATCTATATGCATAAAATCATTTAATTTTCTGACAGTGCACTAAAGACTTTACAGGAAGGATACTATAGTCGGCTAGGTAACCAGATAGAATATGAGACGTACTTTAGAGTACCTGTCGTGTCCCGATTCCCAATTACGACTATATGAAGTAAACAGTTGGAGTTGATATGAATAAACAATATAAATTACTTTAAATCATATCATGCAATACTTCAATATATAAACCATATATAAGCAGTTTAACTAAAATCATTTAAGTAAACAGTTCAATATAAAAATCCAGTAAACAATACAGTAGACACTTTAGAAATATCAGTGCAGACGATGAAAAGCATTTCAGTTCCATATCAGTAAGAAATTTAGTTCAGTAAAATAATACAATACAATGGAGACCAGGCAACAACCAATAAAAATCATGCTATAATAGTATCCCCAAGAAGGGAGAAACAGTTGCAATAAGATATATGGCCATAGTCAAGAAGTCCACTGTATACACTTGCCATGTGACAATTACGGAAGCTGAAGACTTGGTAGGTCTATCAACAACAGTAACAGTACTAGTAAGTATAATACGAGGCCTAACAGTCTCAAAACAGTTTATAGGCAGTATCAATACCTTTAAAGCAATTAATTTCAGTAATAAAATCTTCAATCAGTCCATAAATGCATATATTAGAAAATATAAGTAGTTCAGTAATAAAATTTTGTAAAATATTCACAGTTCAGTATTTATTTCTAAAAATGTTTTATTTATCTATAAACATGTTATAAAGACATGCCAGTACTCTCACATATGTAAAATTTAATAACATGAATTTTTAAATATTGTTTTTCAGTATTTAATGAAAATATGCAATTTAAATAAATAAGATGAAATTAACTTAATAAATTCTTTATTTTTAATATTCAAGGATATTAAAAGATAGTTTCATAAATTTTTTAGAATTTTCGACAGTATAACAGTTATTTCTAATCTAGCCCTCTTGTATCAAAAACACAGTATATAAACCAGCTAGTATCCACAATTTCAACAATTCCAAAGCAATTGACTTCAAAACAATTTTATAAAATCATTTTCAACCACAATATGCATTCACAGTATCGCTACGTCTTCCATACTCATCCCTTACTTGTCGTTTTCTATTAATGCAGCCGATAGCACCACGCGATATATTTCTCTCCCAAGCTACAAATACATAATGCCAACACCATTATTTCACCATAATTCAATTCTAATAAATTATTTTTCATTAAAATCTAACACATTGTCTACATTAGTCACTAAACCAGTATAAATTACATCGGTGCTAAAATACAACTATGCCTAAATCAACTCCGATTTTAATTTTGATCGCACTAATAGTCTTCTCTTAATTTATACAATATTATGGAACCTAGAACATATCAAATTGAGCACCATTACATGCTCCCCTTCACTTGGCCGAAAGCTACGTGGTGCCTTTTCCATGGTTTTTTAACAATTTCATCCTTAATTCGTGTTCTATCATCATTCTTCATTCCATTTACACAATTTTCACGCATCAAAACACCATCATTCATGAACTCTTCAACATGGCCGAAACCCTAAGGGGACAATTGAAGGAGTTTTAATTTAATCTAAGGCTAGAATCATGCTTAGCTACCTTGATTTCATCATTTTCCAACATTAAAATATAAAAGAAATGAAAGTATGAATTTACCTTGTCTTGGCCAAATGCTATGGGAGTTCTTACACCTTGATTTTGTCCACTTTACTACAAGATATTGGTATGGGCTTGTAAAGCATTCAATTTGGAGCAAGTTTATAGAAGAAAGTTTTAGATTTTAAGGTAATTTAAGTAGTGTTTTAGGAAGCTTTTTCTTTTCCTCTTATGTTGGTTATGGGGGAAGAGCTCAAGGTTGAAGATGATGGTGGCTGGCCCCTTAGAGAAGTGTAGGAATTTCTTTTAAAAATTATCTTGGTGGCAAAATGACAAAAATTTTGCTATTAAATTTCCATAATATTTTTAACTAACCAACTTAACTCCAAAATATTTTATTTCATCTATAAATATTATTATTGAGCATATTTTAATGAGTGGATGGAGTTTTATTAAGATTTGATTGTTCGTAAGGGTGAAATTATGAAAATACCCTTACCGAGCCAATCGCGTAAATTTATTACTTCACATATGATTCAGTCTATCTATTAACATGGTCTAGAACTTATTTTCATGTAGATTACACTATGCAATCATTTAGTCAAAAGTCAATTTAGTTTGACCGTTATTTACGAAAATTCATTCGAACTAAGTCTTTAATCGTCATTTTCTAATTTGTTGGCACAATTCCCAAAAATAGTTTAAATAAAAGATTTTGGGTTCTAGATTCTTACCATAGGTTCATTAGGCTCTCCATTCTGTATTTGTCCAGTCTCACATCCATTCGAACACTGTAAGACTTATGGGGCCCACCTTACTGTTTCCGGTTGTGCTTACGAAATACACAGGAATTGAACAGTGGTGAGTAATCTTACATGTGTAATAATACCAAAATATGTGATTCTCACATCATTATGCAATTTATAAAGAATTTACGGAAGATCAAATTTTTAGGTGTTAAAGCCTGCATGTCATGCAGCGCAGTGTTCAACACACCACAAACAACTTGTATATTGCACTTGCTTCACCTTGCACTACCATGGCTTCTAGCACACATGTCCCTTATTTTCATGCCAAGCCGCTTGTAGTTCCAACACTTGCTTCATGCAAACATAGAAAATGCACTAGCTTTCAGCCTTTTTGCAACCTTGCAAGCCAGTAGCTTTTGCTCCCACTTGACTGACACAGGTCTGCTCAATTAAAAAAAAGAAATAAACATGCCACGTTCCCTACATCTCCAACCTATTCATGGTATACTAATGCAGTAGAGTGGCAAAGGCAACTACTCTCCTTCAATGCTCACACAACAACTTCAAATATCAGACAACAAGCACACAAGAAACCAAACAACATAAACTTTCATAATAATCTAGTGCGATCCAAAATTTCATCCCATATTTCTTCCTAGTACTGTGAAAATAAAGTTTGTATAATTATCAAATGATATACAATTCGTATACCTCAAAAGCACAAAAGCAAGGCTTAGAGAACGTAGACGAGTACCGCAACAGGTACAATTCCCGAGAGAGCCTATGCATAGCTTGAAGCTAAATTTCAACTCGTATGATCTGTAGAGGTTAAATTAAGGAGGTGAGCAAATCCACAGCTCAGTAAGTAGCTTAAATAAATACAGACTAGGCTCATATCGTAAAATATGATCATACATGCATGAACTCCATAAAATATCATGTATGCACTCTGTCAAGATTAGCTACTATCATATAATCTACAACAGATTGTATAGACTCATTCATACTTTTCTTCATATCTTTAACTCGCACAATATCATCCTTTTCTTTCCTTTCATCGATATGGTTAAGCATGAAATAAATAACCATTTCGAATAGTACATGATGCTATAGCATAATATAAGTAAAGTTCAATAATTATTCCAATTCTCTGTCATATGTATAATATCTATCTTATCTAATGATAATTGTCGCATTCACAAATCACAATCGTTTATCCATTGTCTCATTGGCATATGATTTTCAATGATTCATCATTACACGTGCAGCACTTAGCTCTCAAAGGACTTTAGAGGTGGCTCCCACAGTTCACGAAGAATCTGTATAGCACGTAGTTCCTTTGAGTTCTCTACAGGTGGCTTACATGGTACAAAGGAGTGAGTTTTATTCGGATTAGCCTTTATGGCGTACGTTTCGTAATGGTTCATCGATACACGTGTAGCACTTAGCTCTCAAAGGACTTTAGAGGTAGCTCCCACAGTTTACGAAGAAAGCTGCGTAGCACGTAGTTCCTTCGAGTTCTCTAGAGGTGACTCACACGGTACAAAGGAATGAGTTTTACTCGTATTTGCCTCTATGGCGCATGCTTTCTGATGTTTCATCAGTATACGTGCAGCACTTAGCTCTCAAACACGATACAAAGGAATGAGTTTTACTCGTATTTGCCTCTATGGCGCATGCTTTCTGATGTTTCATCAGTATACGTGCAGCACTTAGCTCTCAAACACGATACAAAGGAATGAGTTTTACTCGTATTTGCCTCTATGGCGCATGCTTTCTGATGTTTCATCAGTATACGTGCAGCACTTAGCTCTCAAAGGACTCTAGAGGTGGCTCCTGCAGTTCATTAAGAAAGCTGTGTAGCACGTAGTTCCTTTGAGTTCTCTAGAGGTGGCTCACACGATACAAAGGAGTGAGTTTTACTCAAATTGGACGCTTTGGCGCAAGCTTTCTAATGGTTCATCGAAACTTGTGTAGCACTCAGCTCTCAAAGGACTCTAGAGGTTGCTCCCGCAGTTTACGAAGAAAGATGCGTAGCACTTAGTTCCTTTGAGTTCTCTAGAGGTGGCTCACACGATACAAAGAAATGAGTTTTACTCGGATTGCCATTTTGGCGTATGTTTTCCAGTAGTAATGTTCTAAAAATCATTCAAGTCCTCAAGTCACATATATACATCAGTGGTCATACAATTCCAGTGTCCTAGTTTTTCGATAGATACCACTAGGAGCTATTCGAGTTCTTTGAGCTAAATATCGTAGGTTGTATACATGTTGTACACTAATCCGTATATACATTTTTTTAAAGTGTAACAATATATTGGCATGCCCACTAGGTGCAACTTAAATAAATCACATACATTTCTCATGACATAGGCACCTATGTTTTATACGAGTTTGTATTCTCAGTGAGTACAATAAGTTATATCACACCACACATAATTCACAAATAATCCGAAAACTATTCACGAACACATCAAGTTAACTTGTATCTTACCAAGACTTACCCTCGTAGTCTTTTCCATCGTATTTCACCTAACTTGATATAAATTAGATAATTATTGAATAAAAATTTCTTTCATCACTTACGAGATGATACTAGTATGGTTTATTTAACCCACTTACCTCGAGGCTTAAAATTTTCTTCTCGCGCTTCTGAGTTTGTACTCAAGCCTTTACACCGTTCCGATTCGCTACACATAATCCATTAACATTTCGATAAGTTTTCATCATTATGCTTAATCATGTACTCTAAACAAGAATCTTAAAACACTTTTAAATTCAATTAACTACAAATCCGAGACTACCTCCTTATTGTCATTCGCGACATACCCATTGGTAGTCATCCTTATGTACGTATATTTAAACACATAGATGCTTATATTTATGTGTATATCCCAATATATATTGTATATACATATATGTATCCATGCTCATCCTTTTCTTCTCTTTATCAATATTTATTACGTATAAATAATTATATATTTATACATATATATCATTTTAATGGTACATAACATATTGATCATCATGGTATATATATATCCATGTCTCTATCACCATTCTTATCCTCTAAGCACATCAATATATCGCCTATATCTAGCTTCAAGATCGTTACTCATTTTACTTTAAATTCCTCAATTCTCTCATTTCAATTTCAGCAGGATTATATGTAATAAAAATCAATTTAAATAAAAATGAACTCATCATATACCTATTCCGTAGCTCATTCGATCATAGTACTAATAACTTTTAATCATTTTGTTAACTATCATTATACTATGACCATATCATTCCTTATGTATCACTATGTCTCAATCTTTAACCATCATCATCATCATACAATCCTGACTATACTATACAATATAATCCTAAAAATGAATTATATAAATGTCTTACCGATTCTTCGCTTAACGTGCATGTAAGCCGAGCTCAGCTGGGCTCGTGTTGTTGCCTTCTACATTATGCCACACCTTTGATCATGATAACACTGAATTAGTGCTTATTTATACAAGTTCATCTTCATATATATATATATATATATATATATATATATAAGATGTGTCTCGTTACAATAGTCTTACCGACTTTTAAGCGTAACGTGCATACACCAATCTTGGCTATATCCGTGTTCGTCGCCTTATCGTCACACGAGTTTCGATATTAGCTCGATTGGACGTGTAATTCCCTTCCTCTTTTCTTTTTTATCTTCTTTTCCTTCCGTTTTCTTCTTTTTCTTTTCTTTGTCATTTCTTTCTTCCTTTTCTACCTCTCGGTTTCCTTCTTGCAATCCTTGATTCAAGCACCAAATTAACCCTTTCAAATCCACGTTGGCAGCCTCTAAAAATCACTCATTTCAATACACCATAACCATGTTTCAACCCTCTCAAAATAAGCCTTATCATTCCCTTGTACAACCTTAAATCTCTACCTTTTGGTCTTGTAAATTTCCAACCCAAACCAGTCCGATTCCTCTTGCTTAGCAGCCTTAAACTCAACCCATTTTGTAACGTTGTAAAATGCAGTGTTTTCAATCTTTGATCAGCCTCCAAGTACTGTTCTAAATCAGTACAGAATTCACACTTTCAGTCTTCTAAAATGCCAACCGAAATGCCTCGTTTCATTTCCGCTTTGCAGCGCGTTTTATTGTGATGCACTGGATTTGCCGGTTTCAAGCCGGAGGGGCCCAACCGCATCACGCATCCGTATTGTCCTCTCTGTGAAAGATACTATATATATTTATATATCTATTTTATATATATACATTAGATTTTTAGAATATATATATATATATATATCTTATTTTAATTTATAATTATTTATATACAAATGTTTACACACCATATATTCATGTGTATATTTATTTATGCATGATATACATATTTAAATTTTCTTGTTCCTTCAAATATGTTTATACTTATAATATATATATTTTACTTCATCTGATCATTTATTCTTTTTTAATTAATTATACATATATATTTATGTTCATACGTATGTATACATGCACATAACACGTATTTCGTTTGGTTCATGAAAATTTACGGTTCTCACAAGTACTGTGCAAAAGTTTGCCAAAAAATACAATCACATGCAGAAACAAATATGCATATATCACAAATTCCCAAGCATATATCTCGAAGACTCAAGTCACTACGTGAACTTCGTTACTCCAAGAGCAACTTGTGACAATCCATAATTTAAGTTCAATATATAGAAGTATTTAAAAATAATTTAGTGAGTGAGAACTCAATAAGTACTCATATAAGTGCAAAAGTAGAATTATATTTCCCTAAATGCAATGCATAAAACCTGCAAATATAAATCCTCATAACATATTTCGATCATAAACATACTTGATCTCAAATATCGTGACCTAAAATAACCAAGGTATGCCAGGGTTTTGGGGTACAGATGGAAGAGTACTTTGAAATATCTCATTATTCCCGTTTCCAGCACCTATCCACAAAATGTCAAATATTGTATTTATTACTCATCCATATCAATTCCAATAACAATCATTTAACCCAATATCAATCATCTAACCCAATATCAATCTAATGCCATACGTGCATGATGTTTCCAAAGCTTTTATGCAATTGCAAATCGTGTGACTTTCTATATAAAATCAAGTGTAAGAGAGTACTGTTCAAATCATGTCAAGCACGGTATACAATTATGTATAAAACCATGCACAGTTTAAAATCATTTCACATGTGTAGTTCAAAATAAGCACAGTCTCATGCACGTCACATATACTGTAAAAGTGTTTAAAGTTCAAATTTCGATTCAAACCATTCAAAGGTTTCAAAACAATACTCGGACTATTGTCTCGAGTTCTAAATCAACGATACAGTACAACTTAAAACACAAATCCGAAACTGATAGTAAATCATACTTGATCACATTCTAATAATAAGGCCTTTACATCGCTCAAGCCTTTCACAAAGCATACACGATCAAGTTCAAAAACAAGGCTTTCGTGCTGTTCAAACACAATTCAAATAAACTTATAATCAAAATCGAATTCAAAAAGAGTTATGGTCTAATCATATCGAACTCATCAATAAAGCCTTATCTAATTACACTGCAATTAATCAATGTGTCGAACATCCCTGGACTAAGGAGCTATCTATGGTCAAAGATTCGAAAACCCCATTGCATTGATCAAGTGCATTTGAACTTGTCTACGACAACTGTCGAACAAGTGTCCATAATACTTTATTGACTTAAAGTATTAGCCATAATCTAAAATTTGAATTTCAAAAAGATTTTGAAAGTTCAAATCTTCAAAACGTTCATATGTACTGAAATTCAAAAGTTTCTAACGTCACAAAGCAATTTCATGCTTTTTGTTCAAAAACGTCACACTATATGCACATACGAGTATGCCACATGCTATTTCAAAGGTTTTAATAGTTTCAAGTACCTAGATGTTCTAATGTATGTATTTTCAAAATCCATGCATTTCATTTAAATATTTCAAGTTTATATCATGCAATGCCTTCAGCCAATGCACTAAAAACAAAAGTCCTAAAATCACAACATCATATTGACAAACACGATAAATCCATTCACGTTTCATATCAATTCGTAATAAAACGATATCTAATGCATCTATTACACATCCTAATATCAATACTAAGACCTTGACCATCAATATGGGTCCTCTTAGTGTCTCACGAATATTTAAATATTACGTTGCCATATAATCCTCATAATACCAAAATTACGTAATATCAAGGTTATCAATTTCAAAACATATTCCAAATTCATAACTAAGATCATACAATAACAAGATCACTATTTCTTATCCAAATCCATAAATAATTCAACATATCATGTGTGTATGTATATATTTATTTATTTACATCATCCATTTATTTCCACTTAGGGTCATATACTCATTCTAAAATCTTCTATATATATCATTATCATCAGAGCCTTTATCCCTAGAAATTGGGGTAGGCTATATGAACCAATATCTGAATTCATGTTAGATAGTCCATATGCATTCTCCTCCTCCATAGATTCCTATCCAAGGCCATTTGCTCATCTAACTCTAAACCTTCATATCTTTCCAGACTACTTCCTTCCAAGTCTTTTTCTGTCTTCCTTTAGTCTTAACCCTTCTCTCAACATCCATAGCCTCTATTCTCCTAACTGGAGCATCTACAAGTTTACGTCTTACGTGTCCAAACCACCGTAAACGATTTTCACACATCTTGTCTTTGATAGGTATCACTCCAACCATCTTACGAATATCTTCATTTCTCATTCTATCATTTCTTGTATATCCACATATCCACCGCAACATTCGCATTTCTGTTACATTCATCTTTAGTGTATGTAGCCTCTTAGTCACCCAACATTCACTACCATATAACAATGTTGGTCTAACAACTGTCCTATAAAACTTGCCTTTCAACCATATAGGAGTTCCTTTATCGCACAACACACCTATAGCACTTCTCCACTTACTCCATCCAGCCTGGATCCTATAGGTCACATCTCTCCATCCATCTGTACTATCGATCCTAGATATCGAAAATGTTCCGCTTAGGTATCGCCACCCCATCTAACGTCACTACATTATGCTCTTCCACTCGGTTAGAGCTGAATTTACACTCCATGGATTCAATCTTCACTCTGCTTAGTTTAAATCCTTTTGATTCCAACTTTTGTCTCCATAATTCTAACTTTGCATTGATCTCCGCTCTAGTTTCCGTACATAGGACAATATCATCTGCAAACATCATACACCAAGGCACCTTATCCTAAATGGATTTTGTCAGTTCGTCCATAACTACCGCAAACAAGAATGGACTCAACGCTAACCCTTGGTGTAATCCTACCGTAATAGGAAACTCACTTGTTTGCCCCCTACCTATCTTCACATGTGTCCTTGCATCTCCATACATGTCCTTAATTAGTTCAATATATTTCAAAGGAACTCTTTTCTTCATTAAAGACCGCCATAGTACCTCCCTAGGCACTTTATCCTATGCTTTCTCCAAATCTATAAAGACCATGTGGAGATCTTTACCAAGTATTTGAGAGCACTTCATAAGTTGTCTAAGCAAATATATTGCCTCCATAGTTGATCGACCGGGCATAAAACCAAATTGATTCTTCGATATCTTTACATTCTTTCTTAGTCTCTGTTCTATCACTCTCTCCCATAGTTTCATCGTGTGACTCATCAGTTTTATGCCTCAGAAGTTGGCGCAACTTTGAATATCTCCCTTGTTCTTATATAGAGATATCAAAACACTCTTCCTCCATTCCTCCGGCATTTTGTTAGGGCATTTTGTTAGTGCACCAAATCTTATTAAACAGATTTGTCAATCACTAATTCCTACATCTCCAAGGCATTTCCAAACTTCAACTAGGATGTCATTAGGTCCAACAGCTTTTCCATTCTTCATCATCTTTAGTGCCTCTTTTACCTCTGTCTCTTTGATTCTACGCATAAAGCACTGATTTAAATCATTGAAAGGCACCGAGATATTATCCAAAATTTTATTTTGTCCGTCATTAAATAATTTGTCAAAATAATCACTCCATCGATCCTTAATGTCATTATCTTTAATGAGAGTTCTTTGATGCTCATCCTTAATACATTTCACTACTCTTAGGTCGCCTCTCCTCTTTTCTCTTGCTCGCGCTAATCTGTATATCTTTTTCTCTCCCTCCTTTGTGTTCAACTTGTCGTAAATCTCTTTCACAACCTTCGTCTTAACTTCTGCCACAGCCTTCTTTGCCTCCTCTTTAGCTAACTTATATTCCATAAAACTCTCTTCTGTATTGTTCTTCTTCAAAGCCTTTTAACACTCTCGCTTAGTCTTTATAGCGTCTTTTTCTGCTGTAGTTCACCATGTTGCGTCCTTTCCAGTCGGCACTCTTCTGTTTGATACTCCTAATGTCTCTTTGCCCACCTCCCGAATGCATTTTGCCATTTTATTCCACATTACATTTGGGTTCCCTTTTGTTATCCAATCCTCTTTTTGAATCCAACTATCTCTATATGTTGTATGATAATCTTCTTTTCGCTTAAAAGCTTCCACATATATATATATATATATATATATATATATATTTATAATCATGTTTAACAAAAAAACTATGCGACCCATTATTATATCCGACCATCTCGATTCCAAAACACATATATATATATATAATCAATATTCACAAGTTTTTTTTTTAAGAGGGCACATCAATATCACGTTAACACATTAGCGGAATTATATAGCTCATATCACAATTTATACAAACCATATCACCCTTTTTACTTTCACCAAATACCTCAAGTCGTATCTCCAAAATCACCTCTTCTCGCCACGATCAATTTTTCAACTTGTCACATAATATCAATTTATCACAATATTTTCAAACAAGAACTTTTGCGTCGCATCATCGATGCTAAGGCCCCCACTATCATTGTAGGTCCTCTCAGCATCTCATGAATATTTAATTATTATCTTAGTACTTTCAAAGCATAATTATTATCACATAACGACAAGTTCGTCATCTCATTCATTTTTGTCGCACAACAATTCTATTATAAATTCTCAATATTTTATCTATTTCCTATCGAATTTCAATATCATCTCGCAGCCACATTCTCAAACATTAACATTTCGCAATATTAATTTTCTTTTGTATACTTGTGCCAACTAAATTTCCTCATGTCAATTAATCATTCTAACATATAATCCAAACTGACTAAACTTCTAGAACTCAAGGTCACCTTCAACCAAACTTAGTATAATTTTAATTCAACATTATACCAATAACTCACCACATTCACCAAGTTTCTAACAAAGTCCAATTAGACCCAATCCGAACTCAAAACTTTCTAACAATATAATAAGGAAATTCACTAACATTATCTCAATAGCTTTCTCACAAATCATTAAACCAACATCTGACATCATTCCACAATTAAATTAAATAATTAAAAATCTCTAACAATATAATCCTACAACTAACTTACATAAATATCTTACCTCAAAGCCTCAAGCTACAATTTAACATCCACAAGTCCGGCTTAGCCTCAAATCAAACCTTGTGAAATCTCTACAAGTTAATACACACACATTTAGTGAAATTAAAATAAAGCTATATGAAACTTATTATTAACTATACAATTTCTTACCCTTTTCTAGACCAAAAGTCTAGGAAAATCCCAAGATACTTCCTTGTTTTTTTTTATATATGTTTTTTTATTTCTTCTGCTGCCAAACCTCACCTTGCTCTCCTCCCTTGTTCGGTTCAACCTCCCCTGGTCCAGGCAGTAGCCACCCAGATTCATCTTCTGTTCCAGCATTGATTTGGCCCTAAAAAAAAACCTAGCTAATCAGCCCAGAAACACCTTAATTACAGCCTACAAACCCAACTTGTTACTAACCCTGTTCTGCCCTTTACGGCTCCCAAAATCTTCTGTTTTTCGATGACTCGATACCGTTGTACTACACCTGGTTCAGTTCTATTCGTCCAGCAAGAACAACCAACATTCAGCCTTGAAGCACCCTATTTTTAGTCCTGAAGCAACCTTGAAACACTAAGCTTCCAGCACTCAAACTTCTTCTAATTCGGCCTCAATAATTAGCACTGAACAGTCATGAAAACAAACGCCAATAGCCCTCCGTTCATGCCTCAAACCACCCGTGGCCATCCTCTCAAAACCCCTGCCGAGAGCCCCTTTGCACGTCACTTTTCTGGCCTCCAAGACCCCTCTCGGTTGCATTTTAATTTCTTTTCTTTGCTCTCTTCCTCAGACCCAATTTCCTTCCCTTCTCATTTTCATTTTCTTTTTTTTTTTCCAAGATAAGGAAAATGGGATCAAGTGGCTCTCTTCCTCCCTCTCCTTTACGTCTTCCTTTCTTCACTCGCTAACAGCCAACTTCCTCACCTGATCCATTTTCCACCGGCGGCAACAAGGGCAGCGCCAGTCAACAGCTACAGGCTATTCTTCTCCGCTCCATTCTCTCTCCTCAGCCCAGCTTAAAGCAAACAACTATCCTTTTCTTCTCTCTCACCGGCATCGATCTCCCTCTTAGTCGATCGACCTCTCCCTTCCGTTCTCTCTTCTTTTTTTTTTTTTTGTTAAAAGGTCTGCAAACGCAGACTCCATGGGACGGGAAGCTTGCAGTTAATTTAAAAATTTTTATATTTATTTATTATATATAAATATTTAACAATTATCAATTTTTTTATTATTGTTATTTCCTTTTAAATAATACACATATGTATCTTTTTAAATAATTCATGTATAGACACATATGTTATAATTATATTTCCCTTTTTGTTAAATCATTATATCTATATAAATATTCATTATATTTACATATATATATATATATATAGAATTATTATCCTATCCACTGTCAGTAGAGTTTTTTAACTCCACAAGCAGGATTAGAATAATGACATGTGTCTTTTAAAAATATTAAGAAAATAAAAAATAAATAAAATGGGACACATGTCATCATTCTAACTCCACTTGTGGAGTTAAAAAACTCCACTGACAGTGTATAGGATAATTTTCCATATATATATATACACATTTCTTTTATCCCTTTAGTATGTGTGTATATATATATACATACATACATATATATGTATGTGTATATATATATATATATATATATATATATGTTTGTATACATTTGTTTAATACATAAATGTATATAAATATATATATATATATATATATATATATATCTCCTTGATTTAAATCCTTCCTTTCTAGTTTAATTAAATTTCTAAAATTTAATTATTGCTCAATTAAATAAATTCTCATAACTCTTAAATACTCTATATTAAATTATGAGTGTAAAAAAATTGATTTACTCACTAAGTTAAAAAAAAATTGCGGTTGTCACAACAGCACTTAAGATAAAACTAAAACTTAAAAACAGTAGTTGAAATTAAAGAAAGTTGAAACGACAAATACAAGTGCATAAACGATGAGGAAATGTTGAAGATAAGGCTATGTCACACAGCCTCCCTCTCCCATTTTTAATCTAATCTAAGGCTATAAATAATTGTTAACCTACAACCTAAGGTAAGAAAACATTAAAGAAAATTACAGTAATGGTTTGGAACAGAGGAATATATAATGTTAATGACAAGGCTCCTGTCACCAGCCTCTTCCACTCCCTTTTTGCGCTTGCCTTCCTCTCCTTTTGTAACTAAGGACTTTTCTCCGGTATTTGGAAGCAAGTTTACTCTATTAAAGCTTTTGATTTTCCTTTCCAAACTCAAGCCAAAACAACTGTTGACTTTTCTTATTTGCATTCTTCAATTAAATGCAAAATATTCTCATGCATTTCTTAATTCATCTTGAAGCAACTTGTTTGACTTTATAACCACTTTTAATTCAAGTTTCTTGATTTCCATAATGTCTTGAATTTCCTATACATAAAAAAATAAATAAATAAAGGAGGAAAGTAATTTATATGACAAAATGCCCTAAAAAGTGATATTTTAAACACTCATCACGCTGCAGCTCATTTGCCTGCACACATGAACAATAATAGTTAATATGTCAAAATAAAATACTAAACTTAGTAAATAACGAGAGCAAAAGAATAAAAACATCATACCATTCTCTTTCAATGTACAGGTGTACACATAAATTTCGTGTCTAAAAATTATAACAAAATTTAAGTGACAAAATCCATATTTTTATTTATATAAAAGGTACAATTATCTATTTTGCAATCTAAACAAGAAATGGTCCTCTGATTCGCTCTCCTTAGAATGAAACAAATTTGTCGAGGGCTTGACACTATCCCGACGAAGTAAGAATAAGTTATTGTAGGGAGGAATAGCCGAAAACTTGTGCTTCTTGTGGACTTAAACATGCTTGATTGATCTTTGAGGGAATGGTCAAAGACTTTTGTTTTCTTATAGATCAATTTGCTTTAGTTGGATTTGTAGTGCCTTTGATGGAGATTTATCTTGTTGTCTTGACACTTAGAGAGATGGTTTGAAAGTCTTGGGCTTTGGGGATTTGACTTGAAAGTTTAAAGATTTCATTTAGAAGTCTTGGACTTTGGAGATTTGACTTGGAAGTCTTAGAGCTTTAGAGACTTGAATTGGTAGTCTTGGAGCTCGGAGAGGAGACTTGGTAGCTTGAATTTTGAGAGCAGCAAGTAAAGGCTTGAAAATCTCTATGGAAGCTAGCATTTACTTCTTTCTAGGAATTGTCTCTCAATTGCTTAGAGGAGCTCTTTATTTATATTGCTTAAATGATAGAGAGTTCCAAAAGAAGTTGATCACTTTTGATTTGGTCTCTAATTATTTAAATTTAATAAGAGATAATGAATATAATTGATTTTATCTCTAATTATTTAACTTAATTAGAGATAATGAATATGATTAATTTTGTTTTGACAAATCTTTTTTTATCTTGATCATTAAGTGATTTTGATAAAATTTAACAAATTAATATTTAATTTAATTGATTAAATTATTTAAATTTTTTTATGCCTACAATAAGGAATGAGGCTAAACCACCTGTGTGCTTTATAATTGAACTTTCTTTCTCAGTTCTACAATTTGTCTTCGCAGACTATCATAACCCAAAGGCAGTAATGTACACTTGCGAACTCAGACTTTATATTGCAAATTTACAGACTAATTTTTTTTCTCATTGATTTAAGGCTTGTGTTCGGCTGTGTCAATGTAGTCATTAAACGATTGTCACTAATCTTTTTTATCTTAACCCAACCTTGGTAGCTTATATTTTAATCCAAAGGTGAATTTAATTAACTTCTAAGGCAAGTAACAGTCATTTTTACTCTACAACATTTTCTTGCCTAGAAATCAAATTAAAAATATCCCTCTTATATTGAGAGATTGCCCCAGATAATCACCTGTAAGATAAAAGCATTTTCTATATCCCAATCCCAGTAATCATTTCCACAATCCACTTCAAACACGTCAAGGATACATCATATCAACAATCCTATTATCTATAACTATTCATCACATACACATCATATTAGACAATCCTACTATCTACCACAAATCATTATCTACATATCGTAATACACCTAAGTGAGACAGAATTAGTTCATTTGTTCGGTCTACTTCCCATCCTATAGAATTGTATGAGAACAACCTGAATTATCATTAAGTACAAAAAGAATATTCATATATTAAAAATTACAAAAGAGTCACCTTGGGGGTTGAGACGATATTTCAAGGTTATGTCTATTCTGGATAACTCAGAGATACTTTCCTCAACTTCATGCTCAATTTGTAGAAGGATTAAATAAAGTTTAATGAGCAAGGGCTTAATATGATACTCATATAAGTGCATAATATAATTATACTATTCTAAATGCAATGTATGAGTCCTGCACAATTAGATTCCAATCCTTATTTCGTACGCATCATATCATGTCATCATTGTATACTCTTATGGACTATCATTGATCATGTCCTAGAGACTCTAATTGTGCTAGGGTTTTGGGGTACGGAAGAACCTCATTATCCTCGTCCTCGGCACTTGTGAATAACACTATTAATCCACATTATTTTATCACTTATTCCAATATCAATTCAATGTAGTTCTGCATATATGACTTCAAAACTCTTCTGCAAATCTCAAATCATGTGGCTTACGATATAAAACCATGTGTAAGAGTTTACCATTTTCGGATCATGTTAAGCATGGTATAAAATCATG
The DNA here is from genome assembly GCA_031772115.1 of Heritiera littoralis. Classification (NCBI taxonomy): domain Eukaryota; kingdom Viridiplantae; phylum Streptophyta; class Magnoliopsida; order Malvales; family Malvaceae; genus Heritiera; species Heritiera littoralis. The sequence continues at coordinate 5,647,204 of JAPDPK010000032.1, read as the reverse complement.
TATAAAAGCATGCACCATCTAAAATTATATCACATATGCACGTCACGTACTCTATAAAAGCCTGTTCAAGTTCAAAACTCTGACTTCAATTCATATGTATATACTCATTGGAAAGTTCTAAAATAATGCTCTGACTACTGTCCAAATTTCTAAATAAATGGTTCAAAAGTTCCAAAACAATACTTGAACTATTGTCTAGAGTTCTAAATTAATAGTTCAAAAGTTCTAAAATAATACTCAGACTATTTTCCAGAGTTATAAATCTATAATATGGCATAGCTCAAAGCATAAATCCAAAAATCAGATAGTTAAATCATACTTGATCACATTCTAATTAACATGGATTTAAGATCGCTCAAAGCCTATCACAAATCTGAAAATCGAATGGTCAAATCATACGTGATCAAGTTTAAAAAGAACAAAAAACAAGGCCTTCGTGCTGTTAAAACACAATTTAAATAGTCTTATATTCAAAATTGAATTCAAAAAGAGTTATCGTCTAGTCATATCGAATGCATCATTAAAGCCTTATCTAATCACACTGCAACTAGTCAATGTGTCAAACATCCCTAGACTAAGGAGCTACTATGGCCATAGATTTGAAAACCTCAGTTCCATTGACCAAGTACGAACTAAGACTTGTCTATGATAATTGTCGATCAAGCATGATTACTTAAGGAGAGACCTCCACTCAAGCATGTCTATAGTACTTTATTGACTTAAAGTATTAGCCATAATATAAAATTCCGAATTTCTAAAGGTTTTGAAAGTTCAGATTTTCATACAGTTCACATGTACTAAAATTCGAAAGTTTCTAAAATCATGAAAACTATGTCATGTTTCCTTTGAAACCCATTTATGCACAAGCAGTATGTCGCATGCTCATTTTCTTCTAAAATAATTCAAATAGGTTTAAAGCTCAATCATATGCATTTAAGCCAATGTGCACTTTCAATCAATTACATATCATATCATGCATGCTTAAAGCTAAAGCATTTAAGTCAAGATTTTTCAAGAACATATCGATATGATGACCATACATTATGCCAATATGCCACCCGCACTCGATTATCCCAAATCACATTAATCATGGAGCCAAGTGTTATACAGACATAAATTCTCAATTTGAGTCTCATGGTATACTAGGATCATAATGTCATGTCACAAGATAAATGATCATTTACCCTTCCAATTTCTAATTTCAAACTCATGATCAATCAAAATCACTATATTAGTTCATGATCTATGAAAATAGCTATATTTCATAATTTTATATTCAAGTATGTGTCCCCACCAATATTCATAAGACAATAGGATTACATCTGTAATCAACGGCATATCATCACAACTAACAATCCACTACAACCTATTTTTACGTTTCACACATCAATGATTTTTCTTTTAAGGAATAATAGTCAAATAAGCCCTCGACCTTGAACCCAAAATGGAATTAAGCCTTCAACGTTTTATTTCGTGGCAATCAGTCCATAAACTTTTATTTCAGTGGAAATAAACCCTCAACCTTCTAAAATTACGCAATTAAGTCCAAATCTGTTAAATGATACTAACTACCGTTAGTGAAAGCTAACATGGATAGCTTACTTGGCTGCCACGTGGCATGCCATGTGTGCAATACTAACGGCAGTTAGTGTCATTTAACGGACTTGGACTTAATTGCATAATTTTAAAAGGTTAAAGATTTATTTCCATTGAAATAAAAGTTTATGGACTGATTTTCACGAAATAAAAGGTTGAGGGCTTAATTCCATTTTGGGCTTAAGGTCGAGGGCTTATTTGGCTATTTTACCTTCTTTTAATGAGATTTCACTGGATATTAAATCATGTAAGGGAATTCAAATAATATTCAGTTACCGTAAATCACTTCACCTGCATGTCATGTAATATTATAGTGCCTTAATATCTCGTTAACTTAAGCAAATGTTGTACTTAAACCTATTCCACAATGGCCCATCCTCATAGGTAACAACTTACCATGATCATTTTTTCATACTATTGCTTATTTCCTATTAAGAACCTAATGATACATCAAAATGCTCAATACAATCTTGATATCATATTGTTTTACACATTAACCTTTTCATATTCACCAAGGTAAGGTGCCGAGCATCATGCCCACACCAATATCTGTCACATCATGTGACCACATTTTTCATGTATTTCTATACAACTTACTCGGTTGGGCTGTCTGTGATACTTCACTTTTTCATTTACTATTAAACAATTTCGTATAAAATTATAATATGAATTACATCCCCTATCTTAATTCTCAAGAAAGTAGTACTGAAAGTAAGTCTAAATACAGAAAATAAATGATCATACCTCATATTATAAATCAAGTTGTCGCAATGTCCCCAAATGCACAATTGAAATGCTCGCATGTCAGATCTCTTAGTCCTCGAAAATCTGAAATGTTAATATTAGGGAGTGAGCAAACCATGGCTCAGTAAGAGAGTTATATGCAACACTTGATATTCAGCTACCTATATGCTGAAAATAATTTTTTTCACTTTCTTTAAATCTTCCTAGCTGGCTCTAGGCTCGCATGTAGGAAGGATACTACAGTCGACTAGGGATCCGGATGGAGTAAGGCAGGTATTTTGAAATACCTGTCTTGTCCCAGAACCTAGAAGCAACTGTAGAGAGTACTATATAAATTGTTCTCAAAACGATTTAATATTCGTTTTCCATAGAGTAAACCATTTATTTCTCTTCACTTCATTATTTTTTAAAACACGTAACAGCTCAATAGTAAAATAGTGGTTTAGGATAAACCATTTGGTAATTATTTCTATTTTCGAAATAATTTTCAATGTTATTCTTTTTGAATAAACATTCATTTCTCTTTAATTCAGTAACCGTATCTTACAGTTCAATAAAACAGTAATATTCAATACAGTACCACTCAGTAAAACAGTATCTTGATACGGTTCAGTCAGTAAACAGTAAACAGTAGCTACCAATTTAGTAAACAATATACGGTAGCTTTCAGTTCAGTATCATGGAGACCAGGCAACACCCTAAATGTATCATGCTATAATATCATCCCAAATAGGGGAAACACAAGAGATCTATGGCCATAGTCTATGGGGTCCACAGTGTGCACTGATCAGGTGTCCACTGGGACGCTGATAATAGGATCAGTATCTATCAACACTAACACGTGACACATGAGCATGATATGGGGCCTAACAGTCTCAAAACAGTAAACACGTGATATAAACCCCATTTATGAAATCAATTTCATTGAATATAAATTCAATCAATCCACAAATATTCATAAGGAAAATACTTTCATCTTATGAATCACAATTTATAAAATATTCATATTGGGGTCATCATTCCCGAAAATGTTCTAAACGTTATAGAACAGTATAGATCACATTTTCCATACAGTGAAAACAGTTTATAAAATAATCACTGTAAAATATAAAAGGTCATAACTGTCCTTTTTCACCGTAAAACATATATGCACGCTTTTTCGTGCTTTCTATCGAAAACATGATTTTCAAAGTTGTCGGGATTCAAATCAATTATTTTTATGATTTAAGGAAAATTAAAATATTTATTTTCCAAATCAACACTCCCGTCCCGTGTTTTCTCTGTAAACACTTGCGGAGAGCTTTTAGTCTCAAAACACTGTTTTCCACCTTTAATTACCTTTATGGAATTTTCTATAAACACTTATTTTCACAATTGAACCCATAAAGGTTATTTATAAAATCAAGTGAATATTTGAAGAAATATTAGTAAAATATTCACTTTGGTCCTTTTCATTTTTCACCTCGTTTCACGTGAAATATCACCTATCGGGATAAATTTAGGTGATTTCCTTTTTCACCATTTTCAAAAACATGAATATTTTAAAATTAATTTTCAATATATTCATGTTTTATGAAAACTAATCGATTTCTCGATTTTCGTGTTGAAAATCATCTCTCATAATGTAAAATCATTTATTATGATTTTCAGTAATTTTCTAAGATTTTTCGGCAGTATAACGGCTACCGATTGGCTAGCCTCTTGCACGGAAAATACAATTTATATTTTCAACCGTAAATCACCACAACTTTCCAACCAATCATTGTCAACAGCATTTATAAAATTAAATGCATATTTAAAACATGCATACTGAATATCCTTACAGGCTACAGATGTCTCCCTTACCTGTTTCGGGTCGGCAACTGCCTCTCGAAGGTCGCACCCGTGTTCACCTCGCCCGATTCCATCGGCTTGGTTATCGAGGGAAATTTCGATTCCCGTAATTTTCGAATTCTTGGGAATTCTCCAAATTCCCGAAATTCCTTTTCTCTTTCTCTTCTTTCTTCTTTTTCCTCTTTTCTTTCTTTTTCTCTTTTCTTTTCTTTTTCTTTTTCTTTTTCCTTTTTCCTTTCTTTTCTTTTCTTCCTTTCTTTTCCTTTGCTGGCCGGACCGGTTCAAACCGGTCAGTCTCTCCTCACCGTCGGTTCTCCTCCGGTGGCCAGTTCTCCAGCGGTTCGGTGACCCCTCAGCTAGCCGGCACCACGGGGAAACTGGATCTGGCCTCCGTTCCTCCGAATCGATGGCACGAAGGCGGATCGAGTTAGTTTTGCCTCGGTTTCTTCTCCTCCTCCGTCGGCCTTCCTCCACCGTCGTTGGCCTCACCGGTGGCTCTCTTCTCCTTCCCCTCACCTCCGCCGAGGTCGAGGTGGCTGTGGCTGTGCCAAGACCGGCCGACACCGCTGTTTTCTTCTTCTCCTTTCTCTTTCGGTTTCCGCCAGTTTCCTTCGATTTTTCCTTCCCTGTCACCAGCGATCTTTCTCTTCCCCATCTCGCCGGCCCCTCTCCTTTGCCTCTCTTACTTTCTTTCTTGCCGACGGCGGCAGCGGTTGCTGCCGTCGGCTTGGTTGGGAAGGGATCGGGCCCTGTCCCGATTCCTTCTCTTCTTTTTCTTTCTGTTTCCTTTTTTTATTTAATTCATTAATTATATATACATATATATACGTAAATTATATATACATAAACATAAAATATTATTATTATATATATTATAGTACTATATAACTATATTATATATATAAAGATATATATATTTTATGTATTACCAAGATACATATTTAGTATATATATATTAGTTTAATTTAAATTACTTAACATTTACATATTTCTTTATATATAAATGTAGAAAATTCATATATATTGTATTTACAATATATATATATATATATATATATTCAAACTTTAATGTAAATTAATCTTTACATTTCTCAAATATGTATATACTTATATATACATATAATGTTATATTTAATACATATGTACTATTTAAATTTATATAAAATAGTATATATACATACATATACCAATGTATAATCATATATACTATATAGCATTTAAATACATATGTATTTGTATAAAAATACATTTATATAATATATAATTATATAAATATATTTCATAATCCTTTCTCATTTTCTCATTTAATTTGGATTTCAATTTATCCAAATTAAATTTCCTCTCTTCATTATTTTCCATAATTTCTCATCTTATTTTCCAATTTAACTTTTTCTTCACACAAATTTCCTTATTCCTCACTTTCATAATTCACGGAATATTCACTAATATTCCGATCTTACAATTATATTTATTTATTTCCACTTATTTATTTTTTTTCCAATATTCATTTTCAATAAATGAAAAATTTACGGTTATCACAATATCACATCACTATACTAAGGCACATCCAATACAACACTTATATTAGGAAGTCATCTACAACACGATTTGATATCTTTCCTCAATAGTTCCAGACCATTTCGATTACTTTTACATCTCAATATCAGTACTAAAACCCCTACCATCTATATGGGTCCTCTTAGTATTCTAGTATTGTTTCATCAATATCTCATTATAAACAATCATAATTCTAAACTATACAAAATAATTTTCAAATTCTGAGTTACATATGAGTCTTACATACTCCAGGCTTAACACTTGTACACTGAGCTTAGGCAAACTCTGGTTCATCACTTGAGTGTCATGCTACAAAATCAAACATCATTGTGATTACTGAATTTCATCAAAAAATATCCTATAAATTTTTATAAAATTTACCAGACCACTAATTGTATGTCATACCCATTTTACACAAAATTCACATAGCTCAACCTTAACTCACCCTTGTTACAGCAGCCAAGAAGCCACCTAAGTCAACTGTGTTTTAGGTTTTACCTATTCCAATGCCTAAAAACTAGCCTTATTCAAGCTCCATAGCGAACCCCAAATCAAACCCAATCCAACCTCAAAACAGTAAGCTTTGCCTTGTACCTCCTCCATTATGACCCCCGATTTCTAGCTTTGTTCGGCTTCAAAGAAGACCACCCAATCAAGAGCCTAGCTTATAGCCGTTGTACAACCCTTATAATCAACCCCAAACCAGCACCTCACATCCCTATCTCCTTCTTTCTTGTTTCGCACAGTAGGATTACCCCTACTTCAATCGATTTCAGCCACAATTAACACCACTTTCAACCTCCCCTACTTTGATTTTTTCCTTGGCAGCCCTTAGCTTCACACTTTTCTTCTTTCTCACTCAAGCTCTCTCTCTCCTTTCTTTCCTATTTTCCTTTCTTTTCTTTTCCTATCACTGCTTCTTGTCTATCTGTGGTTTATCTCTTCTCCCTATCCAATCTTCCTTTCAATTCTCTTTTTTGTGCTAAACCACTTCATATCTAATGCAGCCCTTAGCCTCACGATTCAACCTTGTCCCAAATAAATCAATGGCTATAGCAGTAATAACGTCTTGGTCCAGGATTATCTCTTCCTTCCCCTATCTCTCTTTTCTTTCTTTTTGTGAGATCCCAAATTTCTCTATTCTTCCCATACCTATTGAAGGTGTTAAATCAGAATATTAAGTTAAGCTACGAAAACTAATTTTCATACGTTGTGAAATTATCAAAAAAATTGTCAAGTGGGTCCCACAGGACAATCCATAACCTGAATGGTCTCTGAAGTAGCAAAATGTGAAATTTAGGCTTAGAATACCTAAAGGTTAAGAAGACTACTTTTCGAAATTCCTTAAGATAAGCATACCTAGGTTTACGTGCAACAAATTAAAAAATAACAATTTAGTCCATAGCCCGGCATAACTTTTCTGAATAACGGTCAAATTAAATTGACTTTGAACCCACAGACTATCATAGTAAAATCTCGTGTAAAGAAGTTTTACGTGGATCCAGCCCATAAACTAAGTTAGGCAAAAATGGTAAAAACAATGCGAACGAAGCCAAAAGAATTCGTTTAAAAGTAGTTTGGTATTTTCACTACCTATAATTGGTCAAACCACCTTGGGAGTCAACTATTGACTATGTTTGATCTAAAAATATGAAAAATAGTAAAAATAAAATATAAAATATGAATTTATAAATATTAAAATAATGATAAGACAGATTTGAAAATAATGAAATTGTACAAGGATATTATGATCTTTTAGCAAGGGACTGATCAAATTGGTTAATGTTTGACCAAAGTTGACCTAAATAAACAAAATATAATAAAAATAAAATTAAAAATCTAAAACAAGATATAATAAAATAATACAAGTGGCAGACTTATAAATATAGAAATTTAAAAGGGGCAATTTGGTTTTTTCCACATGGGCTAATAAAATAATATTAAAAGGGCATAAAAATCAGAAAAATTTGAAGACTTTCTTCAAGCTTCAGTCGACTCCCTCTTGCTGCACGCCTATCTCCATTTTTGCACTAAGTTTCCCTGCTTCTACCTAGTAAAACTACCTTTTTCCTTCACTAACTCACTAAGCTTCCTTCATAGAATTTATTTCCTACCTCAAGAGCTATCTAATCATCCAAATAGCTCAGCCAAAATCGAACAGAAAAGGATTATCTTACTGCTAGCAGATTTGGTTCTTGAGGTAGGTGAGAGTATACATAGTTTCATTTAATTTTGTTTATGGTTTGTGATGGTATGAGATAAGTAAATGATGTTTGTGGCTTCAGTTTGAAGTAAAACTTAGTAGAAACCTTGTTGGTGTGTTCGGCCATGGAGGAATGCTAAAGAAATTATGGTGTTTTTAATGTATAAATAGTAGGAAATAATAAGATGAAGTGAAGTAAGTATAGTTATGCTCATAAACTAATGAAATAATAAGTTTAATAGTATAGATGTTGTTCGAACATGAATGGAAGATAGGGAAATCATGGTGATTCTCATGTATGGATGGTAGGAAATTTTAACATGTAGTGTAGTAAGTATAGCTATGGTGATAATTTAATATAATGATAAATGTAGAGAGTCATGGAGATTTCAGTCATGGGTTGTTCTTAAGGAAATTATAGTGATTCTAATGTGTGGAGGATAGGAAATGATAGTATGAGATGTGTTAAATATAGCTATGGCCATAAATTAAAGAAACAATGAGTTTAATATCATGGGTACTATTCGGCTAAGAAGGAAGAATGGTGATGGGAGTGTAATGTTGATAAATGGTGATGATATAATTAATATCAAGAATGAATAAAATTTATTGGTGAAGCTACGATTGAAAAACAATGAGTGTATAAGCTATGGGAAATTTTGGCCAAGATAAGGGTTTAATGAGAATGATTAATTTTAATTTAAAAAGAGTGTAAGATTGAGGTAGGAAATAAGTGGAATTTACGAAGTTAAAGGGGAAAAAGAATGATGCATGGTGTTATGATGCATGGTGTTAATAGCCATATTCGGCCAAGTGGGAATCCATGGGAAATTCCATATTTTTTCTATAAATTGATAAATGCAAGCTTAGGAGAAATAAAGAGAGTTTTATAAATCTTGGCAATGAATTTTAATTATTTTAAATATTATTTTTTATAAGTCTGGATAAATAAGTGGCTAAGTGGTGCGATTAGATTGATTTTCCTATATTGTGATTGAGGTAAGGAAAGTATATGGAAGTAGTGTAGGAAATACCGTGCTTGCATGTGGGGAAATTTGGTGATTTGAAGAATTATGAATTATGGTTTTATGTAAGGGTTAGGAGAGTCACCAATTAATATGACATGAAATTTTAAGTAAAATTATTCTTAAACGTTCACTATCCAATTTCTTGGACAAAAAAATAGAAATTTATTTTATGAATTTTAAATATAGCTTGAAGCATATAATTTTCATAAGAATTAGTTTTTATTTACTTATTTCATAATATTAGTATGTGAAATAATTTGTGTTTTATGCATTAAAATATTTGGATTTTAAATATTGCATTAGTAAGCTTTATAAGATTTATTTACTACCACATTTATAATGTTTATATATTTACATGATTAGGGATTGACTAAACATAGTTTATATGAAAATGATTTTACTATGATCTTACGGATATATGAAAATGATTTTATGAGATTGTTAGCTCCACGATGGTTATGCATATAGATGATATGATGATTAGGGCTGGGAGACCTTCGTTAAGTCCCCAGTACCTTCCCTTACACCAAGTGTCACCTGACGAGTGTACTTTGCGGACTTTTCGATGACGGCCATTGTTACAGGTAGGAACGGCTTAGGGTTGGATGCCTGGCCTTGTATGGGTACGCCTAATTCCTATACAAGTCCCTGATGGGATATAGTTCGTGCATGAGTCTCTTAGACGTTAACTTCTCTGGTGATTTATAAAGCTTATTAGATGATTGATTTTTAAACAGATGGTATGTTGATATGAAGGATTCGAAAAGTAACAAAGTATATGAACAAATTATATTGTAAACGAGATTTGAGCATATGTTTACATGACACAAAATGCATCATTTTATTTTATGAAACTTAAATCTATGATTTTAGCTGCATATAGTGGCATAGTACTATTCTTTTATATGCTTTTTCTTACTAAGCATAAACTCACTCCCTTATTTTTCCACCCAAACTATTTACAATAAATTTTGCTCATAATAAAGGAGCACATCTTTTGGGACATATAGTATTCCTTCAGGACTCGCGTACCGTCCACTGAAGGTATATTGTATTTTGTTATATTCTTACAAACATTTTGTACAGTACTTTACTATTTGTAAATGCCTCTAGGGATGTAAATTTATAGAATTAATACTGTGATAGAAATTAAAGATTATATAACTTGTATATGTATAGAGCTATGGATAAAGTATGCAATAATTGGATTAGAACTTTATTTTTATTGGAGTTGTTTCATATTATGAAAGAATGCAATTAATGTAATGACAATTATAGCATATGAAAGAAAGAAAATGACATCGACAAACAGCCTAACCATTATAAGAAAAATGAAGAAGTTAATTGGGTATTATGAAAACCGGTTGTTACACTCTTTCCATCTTCCCTTAACCAATGACATTTGTGGCATGGTATCAATAGGTTGCTGATATTATCACGCTCCAATTCATAAAAATCAGAACTAACGTTTTCCATTTTCACTCAGTCGATTAGGCTGTGTTTAGTGTCATCACTCTGACATTAAGCTAAAACTTCCTTAGCTAAATCAATGTTCAACTATTCCGATTGGTCCTAGTACAATCATTTACAATACGTATTTATTCTTTTCTTACATTCCCATCTCAATTACATTAAGTCAAGTTAAAGTACTTCTTAACTATACTTGAATAAAACACCTAAACTATACCAATATCCAATATCAAAGACTATAATTGACACATAAATTCCTTGAGTTTACTATTTACATCCCTTTACACACTAAAGTATTGTACAATAAATATCTGAATACAATAAAATAATTGTACAATTATACCTGCAAGGTATAATATCAAAGCCTCATAGGAATTCGATAAAATTCTTTCTTAACAATAACAGCTACCACTACAAATAGTCTGTAAGGTAGGGAAGAGCTTACGCCTAGTAAGAAATATATATAAAGAACTGATACTATACAAAACTACATGTATGTATCTAAAACACATTTATGCATTTATAGTTCTTATCAAATACAGTGTTTGGATTCTCTATCGAAAAGGATACCATAATCGGTTAGGGGTACCAGGCTGAGTACAAAAAGATGCTTTAAAGCACCTCGCTTGTCTCAGTCCCTAAATCCGACTATAAGAAATCAATAAAAGATTTTACAGAAAAGAAGTTTATGCATATGAAATCAATTTCAAAACCCTTTTTAATTCTCAGTGACAATAATGTATAGTAACAATCGTTATCAAACCCTTTATAATTTGAAATCGATCAAATCAATAATATAAACTTCTATACATTCAGTAAGCTTTCATTAACCAGTTCAATATATCGTTTCAGTAAATAATTTAGTAAAATGCTCAATAAATCCTTCAATAAACCACTCAATAAACTGGTTAGTAAATGATTCAATAAACAGTTTAACGATAAATTTAGTAAACCAATTAGTAAACGATTCAGTAAACAGTTCAAACAGTCAGTAAACGTTCAGTAAAATAGTTCAGTAGGTAATCAGTAAATGTTTCAGTAAGCAGTTGAGTAAATAATCAATAAATGTTTTAGTAACCAGTCTAGTAAAATAGTTCGATAAACCATCGGTAAACGGTTTAGTAAGTAGTTCAGACAGTCAATAGATGATTCAGTAAACAATCGATAATGATTCAGTACACAGTTCAGTAATCAATTCAATAAACAATTCATAAATGTTTCAATAGACAGTTCAGCGGTTATTTCAGTAAACAATTAGTAAACGATGCAGTAAACAATTCGATATTCAGTTCGGTAAATAGTTTAGTAAACAATTTTATAGACAATTAGTAAACAATTTAGTAAACAGATCAGTGTTTAGTTTGATAAATAGTTCAGTAAACAATTCTATAAACAATCAGTAAATGGTTTAGTCAACATTTCAGTAAACTATTAGTAAACAGTCAGTAAACAATTCAGTCAACAGTTCAATAAACAGTTTAGTAAACAATATTGTAATAGTTCAGTAAATAATTCAATAAACAATTCAGTAAATATTTTGATAAATAGTTCAGTGCAGACATGGTAACATCCGAATAGAATCATGCGATTTCAATAGTCCCAACAGGGAGTAAACAGTAATGACATGTGGCCACAGTAAAAAAGGTGTCCATCCAGTGTCACGGGCTAGTGACAATCCTGAGGACCGCTAAAGACTTGCTTATGGTCAACAACAAACAGTACACCCTACAGTACCACGGCGCAGGTGATACAAATGTAGCTGTAGACTTGTTCAAGGTCGAACAACAAACAATACACTCACTCACTATGGCATCATTACCCGAAGGTAACTACAAGGTGCCAATAGTCTTAAAATATTTACCTGATTCCTATGAAAATTAAAAAAAAACAATATTTTATGTTTTCGAAATATAATATAGTAATTCAGTCAAAATATAAACTTTTGGGAACCAAGTTTCCTTTTGAAATCATATTGTTAAGAAATCAATATATTTCATTCAATATGTTCCGTCAAATCCATAACATTCAAAGCATTAACTTCAGTAAAAAATTAGACACTTTCAATAGGACAGTGTTAGTTAATTCAAAACATTTAAAGCATTAGCTTCTGTTAAATAAACGAAACTTTCAGGAAAACCCTTTCAATTAGTTCACAATATTAAAATCATTTAATTCAGTCAGACACTCAAAATGTTAACTTCAATCAGACAATTAAAACTTTAACTTCAATCCGACAATCAAAACTCTCAATAAAACAGAGTCAATTAATCTAAAACATTCAAAACACTCACTTTAGTTAAACATTCAAACCTTCCAATAATATGTTTTGTACACCAGTCAATACACTTCGTGTTAAACGATGTTCAATCAAAATATATTTGCAGTCAGTCTATAAGTATATAAAATCAGAGATAGTTTCATTTAAAACAGAACATGCAGGAAAAGTGTTATACAATATAAAATTATCTCCACACAATAAACAGTTTTCAAAATATTTTATTTTCGTATAATAGCAATTTTATAACTTTTCGATTTTATGAAAAGGATTGAAAATATTAGAAATCCCTTCCAAAACAGTTTTACAAATTCATGCACATCTATAAGCCTTAAAGTTTACTCAATTAATCACTCTTTTTCTTCCACATTTCCTACTTTAATAGCCTCTTATTAGCAATTTAAGGTTTTAAGATTGTTTTAGGAAATTTCGACAGCATAATGGTACTATCTATCCTACCCTCTTACCCTTAAAACATAGTTCAATAATCACAATTCCAGTTTTTTCATCCCAATTCAGTCGCAATTTCAATCACTCAGTTCAATCATTCTTTCCAAATCATACAATCCAGTCAATCAATTCAAGTCACATAGTTTAGTCAACTGATCCTAATATAGTTTCATTATTCAATTATGTTAAATTTCATCTAGTCATTTCTAATGCAGTCATAGTATCCCTCTGTTTTCTATATATATCCCTAACTAGTTCCAATCATTGTGCATTATACACAATCAACTCCAATAAGCAATATAGATAAGCGAGCATATATTCGCTTATCGTTTTTTTAAACACCACTTACTATGGAGCTGCAAAATAATATCAAAACATGATCAAATTTCAATATTCCTTTTACAAAGAACGTTATAGACTCTAAGGTATTTCATATTTCCTAATACAATAGCAAAATCTGGTCTACTTTCTACCGAATGCCAAAACTGCCAACATAGTCAAAACACTTCCTTTTTCAAATCTGACTTCACCAACAGTCTTGTATTAATTTATACATTATTCTATGACTCAATTTGCATTGAATAAAGCATGGTTTCACCATGCCCTTCACTTGGCCGAAACTACCTCCTATGGCCGCACACTCCGTTTTAATAATTTAAGGCCATATACGTATTCTACTCACTCTCTACACTGATTTTACACCACTTTTGCATGAAGCCATGCATTGTTCATCAAGAACCCTTCTTCAAATTTCATTAAGCAAGATTCAAGTGTTTTTGTTTCAATTTAACATCATACACATGCTTAAACATCAAAGAACAATCGTTTGGAATTGACATAATCGAAAATTGAACACTCATCTCTTACCTTCTTAGTGGCCGAAACTTCAAGGCACTTTTTCACCTTCAAATGGCTATTCCAATGGCTGGTTTGGAGGTATGTGATAAAGCTTGATTAGAGAAGCAACTTTCGTTTAATGTGTTTTTCAATTCGGGGCTTATACTTAGTGTTTTACAAGTTTCTCTCTCTAAAAACTTAGGAAAATATGAGATTTTCTCACTCTAGATCACCACAGCTGGCCATAAAGAAGATGAAGAAGATTTTTATAGCTTTTAATAATATCTTATGGGCCAAATGACCATTTTATCCTTAACAAATTTAAAAATTCTCGTTATGTCCTCACTATTTCGCTATTCAATTAAATATTTAGTTTAACTTCAAACTGTTTTTATTTCAATGCCAATTATATCTATTTAACATAATTAATCAAAACATCGACTTTTATCATTGTTTGGCCGTCATTTTGATGAAATTACCAAAATACCCTGATTGTTCATTCACGTTATTTTCAACATTTTCATGTGATTTAGCCTACGGGTTGGAATCATGTAAAATTCTTCACATGAGGATTCACCTATGACTGTTAGTTGGTTATAAATCAAATTAAATTAATCATTATTTATTAAAGCAGCCTATGGATGCAATCGTCATTTTCAAAATTATTGCACGTTTTTCAAAACATGCTCAAATGAGGAAATTTTGAGATGTAAATTCTTGCCATCTCAATGTTTCACTTCAAATATCAATACTCCAGGGTTTCATTTCAATCTGGACAATAAAAGTCCTTGTGGGACCCATATTGGGTACTTTCTCGAGCCTTATAAAATAAACCCTCTATTTAGAAGTCTTAGCGATCAACTCTTGCTTTAGAATATGGAAAAGAGGATTATTGAGAACTTTAGAAATATGCTAAAAGGTGGTGAGACATTGCTACTCAAGTCTAACCTTTTCTCTCAGAGAAAGAATCAATCATCCTATTCGTGAGCACTCTAAAGTCTCCATACTATGACAAGATGATAGGCAATGCCACTAAGAACTTAGCTAATATGGTACATTTTGGAAAATAATAGAGAAAGCAATCAAGAGAGACAGACTTGTGGGGTGGTGTAACATATGAGAAGAAAAGGTCAACATTGAAAATGAAAAAAGAAGTTTTTCAAGCTACGGTACATGAAGGGCAACAAGTCAGAGGCTACCATCCTTTACCAAATATACCAACCTTTATACCTTAGTAACCTGAGCTCGAATGTGTGTCAACCAATCTTGCAAAGAAACCTTCAAACTCTTGTACCTATCCAGCCAAGTAAACAAAGAAGGCCACAAACAAATGAAAGATAAACACTTTTGATCCAATAGCCATGTCCTATACTAAGTTATTCCCTTATCTTATTTATAATAATCTTTTTGTCCCAGTCCACCTAAAACCTTTGGTGCCTTTATATTCAAAATAGTTGATCCTAATGCTCAATGCGACTATCATAGTGGGAATATAGTCCATTCATTAGGAAGTTATCTTTCTTTTAAATATAAGATGCAAAGTTTGATTAGAGCCAATTTATTGAATTGTTTACAACACTGAGGCATGATGGCAAAAGAGTTTGAATGGGAAATTTGTCAATCAAGAATTTGAAAATCTAATTGGGACTTTGGATGATAAATTTTTAGGAGTGTTTCCTTTTTTAGTAGGTTTGATAGGAATGTTTTCTTTTTCAAATAATATATTGAAGTGATTTGGGATTCTAAACGATGCAAAAAATAATGTTTAAAATAAAATTCTCTTCAATTTAAATCTAAAGAGAATTAGTGATTACCATTGAAAATGAACTTTTCTAGCCAACATTTCATGGGAACATAAAGGCTTGAATATCCCTATTATGATTTTCATCTAGATTATGAGCTAGGAAGAATTTAGTTAACTTACAAATCTTTTTAAAAGTTTATGAACCAATTCATGACGCAATCTCGTGAAGAACTTGAAATTTGGTAATTAAATATGTGTTAAGACTATGTTGGAACCATAGACACTCCATTACCAAATTTCTTTCATAGAACTCAAACTCTTAAAAAAAAGCGGGCAAGATTACCCCAAAGGAGCCAAATTACTCAATAGCTTCAAACATTTTCACAATGCCCATAAATGACATGACAATGTTGTTGTATTAGGGCTTTCATCAAGGATCAAGTTGAGTTTGATACATTTTTAGCATGATTTGTGAAAAGCAAAAGACAATAAAAATGGAAAAAATGAAAAAATTTGATTATAACACCATGCATGCAAGGTATTCAAATAATTTCGAAAACCAAAAGAAAATTTTCACCCCAAGATTTCTTCTCAATAGAAATGTCTTGATTTGTTATGATAAATGGTCATATTTCATATTCCTTTTATGAAAATGAAATTATCCAATTGCTACCCTATTTGAGCTTGTTGATTTCTTCTTGAATGAACCTTAACCAAGGTCACTCTCCGCATTGGGGGAAGTACAAAAATGATCTTTTGAGAACTCTTGAATCAATGAATAATATGCTAAGGATAAGAAACGAATGCCATATTTTATGGGTAAATGTGAAAGAAGAAGAAGAAGAAGAAAAATGGGAAAATAAAAAAAAAAAAAGAAAAGTAATGCAAAAAATGAAAGAAGGAAAAATACTTTGAAGAACATAAATGACAAATTTCAACAGCTAAAGAAATGATCATTGGTTCAATGAACCTTGAAATACACATTTTGTTCCTATTTATTTTTTCATAGCCTAAAACTCTGACCTACGTTACATATCACATAAGTACATTTTGATTAAATCAAGATGCTTTTATTAAAAAGTCTTTTCTTGGAAAATCATAATCATAGTTGGAAATTTGAATGAATTAGGCTCTCGAATGTATGGTAGTGCAATCAATGAAAAAGAAAAAAAAAGGAAAAAAAAAAAACTCTAGGGTGAAAACCCAAGAATGGGTAGTATAAAAAGAGATTGAAGCTTTTATGTAACTCAAGACCATTGTTCGTGATCATGCCAAGGCAACTAAAAAAAAGTCAAAAAGTACCAAAGAGTGGTGTTTTCAACTAATTTATGAGAAAATGGGAACTTTTGAAAAACCTAAAAACAATGCACTCTAGAAATTTGTTCCCAGATTTGAACCTTTTCTTCTTTCTCTAAAATTTTGAACCTACTAAGGCTAGTCTTGACAATTATTAAATTTCCAAATATCAAGAACTTATGGGAATCCCAAATTGGATTAATTTTTTAAGCATTTTTTGCAAAACAGAAAAAAGGATTTTTTAGGAAATTTATTTCATCTGTGAGCCTAAATGAAGATACATTGATTTTCCTGCCTATTGAGGAAACCTTCCTTAATAGCCCAAGTTTCCTTGATATGTTAAACTATTTCAATTGGAAATACCAAGATTATGATTTGTCATATCCATTCTAGATAGTAATCCCTAGTGTTCAAGAGATTTTAGTGCCACTTGTTTTAGAAAGAAAAATGAAGAGTTTACTCTTTTTTGTATTAATCATGAAAAATAGTTTTCTGAGGCAATCTTCTACTATAAAAAGAATATGATTTTTTTAAAAAAAGCAAAAATGGTGAAAAGTTTTGTAATTTTCATGGGGCAATTTTTATGATTATGAAAATATGAATATTTTTGAAAAGTGGTGAAAAGTTTTCTAGAGTATTTTTGTTTTGACATGGGAATATGAGTATTGCTAAAGACATGAAAATGGTGAAAAGTTCACATAAGGCAATTGTTGGGACAAATGAAAGACAAATGATTTTCAAACCAATAGGATAAGAGTGATCTTCTTGGGGTAAGATAAATGGTGAATGAATGATCTTAAAATGGTAAGATAAGGCTACAAATTGTGCAAAGTTAAAGAAAGAATATCTTAAGAATCTTTTAGCAAGGTCGACTTTTTATTTTAAGACATTTGCATTTGCATCTATAGCAGTCATGGCATCTATGGCACTTGTAGCATTCATGGCAGTCATGAAACCTATTGAATAAAGAATAGTAGAATTTTTTACACTTTAGGTTTTGCATGTGATTTTAATAAGGCATTTCCAAGAAGATTTCCAAGATGAAATGAGATTTTAGAATTTACAAGGATGACATTTCCATAATGAGATTTTAAGAGAAAATTTGAAATTTTGGGTTTGAATTCCTAAGAAAGATAATTTCAAAGTGTTTTCTTGAAATTTCAGGTGTGAATCCCTTAGAGAGATAATTTCATAATGTTTCCAAAAATTTCAAGTGCAAGTCCCTAAGAATGATAATTTCAAAGTGATTTCCTGAAATTTTGCGAGTGAATCCCTAAGATAGAAATTTTTTAAAAAAACATTCCAAAGTGATTTCCTGAAATTTTGGATGTGAATCTTTACAACAAAGAATTTTAGATTGATTTCCTAAAAATTCAGGTGTGAATCCATAACATAGGAAATGATCATTTTAATGGTTTTTAATAGGATATGTTTTACAAAAGAAAAGTTTTAATTTTAAAGTTTCAAAGCCTCCAGAGGGAGGAGCTTTATTTTTAAAGTTACATAGGCTTTATAGGGGAGCTTTTTTTTCGAAGAGTTAGCTCAGTTACCTAACCGAGGGGGGTGAATCGGTTTTTAACTAACCTTCGATTCATTTTTCGATTTTCTAAATTCTTTAACCTATTTTATAGTTCTCTAAGCTCTCTAGGCTATTCTATCAAACAATTCGAGTGTAGAACGATATGCACAATTAAATTGCAAGTAAGCAAAGAGTGAAGGATTAGACAATTGTACGCAAATGATTTATAGAGGTTCAGCAACCTTGTCTACGTTCTCTACCTTGAGATGCTCCCAAGAATTTTTCTCAAATCCACTATTGAATTTGTTACACTCTTTTTCACAGGCTCAAGAGTAACCTTATATGTGAGAACCACATATTTGGTACTGTTACACATGTAGGACTACTCACCACTGTTCAATTCCTATGTATTTCACAAGGATGACCCGATACAGTAAGGTGGGTCCCACAGGCCCTACAGTGCCTGGATGGACGTCAGACTGGACAAATATTGCAAGGAGAGTCAAATAAGCCTATGGTAAGAATCTAGAGCCCAAAATCCTTTATTTAGTTTATTTTTGGCAAGCGTGTAAACAAATTAGAAAATGACGATTAAGGACATAGCCTAGTTAAACTTTCGTAAATAACGGTCAAACATTGACTTTTGACCAAATGAATGAAGCATGATAATCTACGTATAAATAAGTTCTAGGCTATGTCAATAGATAGATCGAATTGGTGGTAAAATCATAAATTTAAGCAACTGGCCTGGTAGGGGTAATTTCACCCTTACCGTCAGTCAAACCTCAATAAAACCTCATTCACTCATTAAATTATGTTCAATAAGAATATTTGGTGATGGAATATGAATTTTTGGAGTTAAATTGGATAGTTAGAAAAATTATTGAAGTTTAAGGGCAAAATTATCCAAAATTCTCATAACAAAGGGCATTTTGGTCATTTTACCATTAAGAGAAGCTTCTAAATTTCTCTACATGATGCAGCTGGCCACTCAACCCCGTCATCTTCAACCTCACGACAAGGCATCCATAACCAAAGCTTGGAGAAAAATAAAACCAACCAAAAACACCACCAAATTCACATTAAATCACAAAAATTCCTTCTACAAAGTTGTTCTAAATTTGATTCTCTACAAGCCCATACCAATATCTCAACTTAAAATTGACAAAATCAAGAGGAAGGAGATCCCATAGAATTCGGCTAAGGCAAGGTAAATTCATGCTTTTGTTTCCTTTAAGTTTTAATGATAGAAAATGATAGATTTAAGGTTGCTAAGCATGATTTTGGTTTTAGATTGAATTAAATCACTCAATCCTTCCCTTAGGGTTTTGGTCATGATGAAGAGTCCATGAATCCTTGTGTTTTGATGCATGAAAAGGGTATAAGAAGAATGGAAATTAAGGATAAAGAATAAAACAAGTGTTGAATTGTTGAAAAATCAAGAGAATTTCACCATGGGAACTTCAGCCAAGCTAAGGGGACTATGTCATTGTGTTCAATTTGATGAATTTAGGGTCCCATGAGACTGTATAAATTAAGAGAAGACTATTGGTGAAGTCGAAATTTAAATCGAAGCTGATTTAGCCAAAGTATGTTTTAGCATCGGTATAAATTACATTGGGTTTAATGATCACTGTGCACAATGAAGTAGAATTTAATAAGAAAATTTATTAAATTGAATTATGGTGAATAATGGTGGTTGGCATAATGTTTTGCAGCCCGAGAGTGAAGAATTGTCAAGCGGTGCTACCGGCAAGTCGGTAGAAAAACCATTGGTAAGGGATGAGTGTGTAAGCTGTAAGGATACTGTGAATCCATGTTTCGGCTTAAAATAATTTTATGATATGGTTTGGAAATCAATTGCTTTGAAATTGGTGAAATTGTGGACACTGGTTGGTTTATATACTGTGTTTTCAATGCAGGAGAGCTAGGCTAGAAACAGCCGTTATTTTGCCATAAATTCTAGAAATTCATGGAAATTATCTTTAGTATACTTAACTGTTAGAAATAAAGGAAATTCTAAGTGATTTTCATGTGATTTATTAAAACTGCATATTTTTATTATTTACTGAAAAACAATATTTAAATATTCATGTTAATGTCTCTCAAAAACAAAATATTCATGTTAATGAATTTTACTTACGTGAAGTTACCAGTGTATGCTTATAACTATTCTACAGATGAATAGGACACTTTTAGAAAAGAATACTAAAGTGTAAATATTTTATAAATTTTTATTTCTGAACTGATTATATTTTCCATATATTTATTTATGGACTGATTGAAGATATTATTATTGAAATTGATTTTATAAATGGTGTTTCTATTGTATATAAACTGCTTTGAGACCGTTAGGCCTCGTATCATGCTCACATGTCACGTGTTACTGTTATTGTTGTTGATAGACCCGCCAAGTCTTCAGCTTCCACAATTGTCGCTGGCAAGTGTACACTCTGGACCACTGTGACTTTGGCCATATGTCGTACTGCTACTATTTCTCCTTTCTTGGGATACTGTTATAGCATGATATTTATTGGGTGTTGCCTGGTCTCCACTATACTGTACTGTTTATTGAACTGAAAATGCTACTGGTACTAAAATGAATGTTTTAAATGTTAACTGTATTGTGAAATTTTAAAGTGTTACTATACTATTTACTGGATTTCTATACTGAAGTGTTTTGAATTAAAGTGTTTACAAATGGTTATATATAATGAAAAGTGCATAAACTGATTTCAAGTGATTTAAACTAATTTTACATGTCATCTTCAATTGATTACTCCCTATAGTCGCTACTAGGGACTGGGACATAACAAATACTATAAAATACCTTCCATACTCTATCCAGTTCCTAGCTGACATAGTATCCTTCCTTATTTATACCTTAGTGTACTGTTATAAGTTTTAAACGTTTTACGCATATAGATTTCATAGTATCAGTCTTGCATATAATTCTATTATTGAGCATGTTAGCTCACCCCTTATTTTTTCACTCCACAGACTATCTGCAATGACTTATTAATATACCATTCCACAAATTTTGGCTGCACTTATAGTACCCTGAGGCAGCAATGAATGGATCCTGGAGGTATAGTTTATTTCTTTTATATGTTCAGACATATTATGTACAGTACTACAGTTGTATAATTCATGTGCAGGGGATGTAGGACTCGTAACAGATACTAAAAATGATATTTTATTGTAAATATTGATATTAGTTATAAATAGAATTTCATTTTATTATAATGTATTACTATTAAAGTGAGTGTGATAAGGCATCATAGACAGCCAACCATCTTACTGTGTATGTGAATGTGGATAATTAATGTATAATATGGATCGTTACATTATACCACTCATTTTTTCGGGCTTAATGAGGAAACCTTACAACCACTACTTTTTATAGGATTAAGTAGCAAACCTTATACCACTCCCTTTTATGGCTCAAGGAGTAAACATTTTTACCCAATACCTCACTTACAATGAAGCACTCAAGAGTTCACTCCTATTTACAATTTGTGAATGGGTTTACAAGTGTTGAAATCAAGAATAACCTCTAAGAAGGTGGATGATTACAAGTTTAGCTCTAAGAATGAATACAAGAATTTGTAGTATGGAAAATAAACACTTAAAAGTATAAATAATAGAAGATGTTGAATTTCTAGCATAAGAGTTAATTGTGAAGCTTGAAGAAGATGTGGAATTATGTCTCTTAGTATCTTGAACTTCTAAGCTTCTATTGTACTTTGATTGTTTGTTAAAGCTTGGTGGAGCCAAAACAATTTCTTTCCATTGGTCCTCATAAGAAACTAGTCGTTAAAGGCTTTTCGGACACAAGGGGATTGATACTTGGTTCAATTTCTTGCACAATTTCAATCCAAAACACTAAGGGGATCGATCTTGTCTAGAGAGGGATCGGTCCCTTTATATTGGTTAGGAGAGAGAAAGCATTCTGCCTAAAAGGGATTGATCCTTTTAAAGGGGGGATCAATCCTATGCTTTTTACACTCAATTTTTGGGCTATTTTAATTGAAAAATGAATAAGTATTTTAATTCTATTAATCCCAAAATCATTTTTCAATTTCATTTAAATATTTCTTAACTTTAAGCTAATCAAGTAATTTTTTGAAAGTACAAACATTAATGCAATATTAAAAAACATTTTCTAAATAGATTAAGACCAATATGAAAATAAGCAATTAAATCATGGTCATATATTTGATAAAAACGCATAAAATGGTTTGTGAAAAGTCATAAGTGAATAAGCAAATTTACAAATTGAATCAAACATTTAATTTTGCTTAAGTGTTTATCATTTCAATATATATATATATATATATATATATATATATATATCAATTTAAAGCTAACACAAAATTTTATGGCCTCCAAAGGGACTTTTTTCTTTCAAAGTTTTATGGTCTCCAGATGGAAGAGTTTATTTTTGAAGTTCCATGGTCTCTAAGAGGAGCTATTTCGCATTGTTTCCTTGATCTTTAGAGGGAAAGAATAGGAATTTTTCATTTTCATCTTGTATTGTTTCCTAGCCTTCAAAGGAAAAAGTTGTGAAATTTCATTCATTTTGCGTAGTTTCTTAATCTTCAAAAGGAAATGATTAAGAAGATTCAATTTAACATTGTATCCTTAATCTTCAGAGGAAAGATTAGGAAATTTTATTATTTTTGCACTATTTCCTTATCTTCAAAGGGAAAAGACTAGAAAATTTTATATTTTGCATTATTAATAGTTCTCAGAAGAAAAAGATCAAGAAATTTAATTCTTTCTTAATTGTGTGACTTTCAAAAAGAATACATTGGACTGGTTGATGTACTTTGCATTTAAATGGTTGTCTATGTCTTTACGTAATTATTGTTTGACAACAAAAAAGTTCAAAGATGAGCAATTGTAGACATTTTATTTTGTCCGAACTCATTTTAAAGTTTTTGATTCTTATGTGATTATATTTTGAATTTCGAGTTAATTTACAATTTATTGGATCGTAGCTTTTGAATATTTTTAATTTGGTTCAAACATTTGTTTTGGGCCTTAATGAATAATTAACTTTGAATTCGCTTAATTGATTTTAAGTATGAATATCATGTTAGGTCATAGACCCAAATCATTTATGTTGTTGTTATTTGGGATATAATTACATTTGAACTATCGGGCTTTAAGTCATTGAAATTTATTATCAAAGGACTTGAAGTTGGGTTTGACTTTTGTTTTAAGATTCGGCTTTTTCCCCAAATCTTGTTCTATTTTTATTTTTTTGGAAGATAATACAAGAAAACAAGAAAAATGAATATACCGAAAACAAGAAAAAAAAAAAGAAAGAAGAAATATTTTGTTTGATCCAAAAGTTTTGGAAATAAAAAAAAGAAACAAATCAAAATCCAAATTAAGACAAAAACTGTTTCTGAAAATCTTTAGAAATCAATCCAAAGGAAATAAACGACCAAATCAGATTTCAGTCTTGGACTTTTAATGAATCTTGCCTAATACAATATATCATATGAATATTATCCAATATATTGTTAGCATCTTAACACCGCCGTTCGTGGAGTCTAAAAACTCTATTTACGGTGTATTGAATAATATTTAGATTGTTATTCAATACTCTATTAGTATCTTAATGTCTTTTGTGATGTCTAAAAATTTCATTGGTAATAAATTGGATAATAATCTATAATCCTAAATCATATGCCTAAAACACAGAGAAACAAAAAAAATATAAGGGAGGAGGCCAAATTCTTAGCGATATTACATGCCACACAACAAACACAAAATAATAGTCCTAGATAAAGCTGGCAAAAGTTGGCCCGAGCCTAAATCTGCCTAAACCTGCCCGAGATCGAATCCAAATCAACCTGAATTGACTAAAAAAAATCAAAGGCTCGAATTCGAAAAAAAATTGATCTCGAAAAAAAAAAACAAAATTTCGAAAAATCCCAAGCCGGAAAAAACCCGAACCGGTCACCATCCGAACTCAACATGACCCGAACTTGGTATGATTCGAATCGAAGACAAATCGGATTTGAAAACCTAAAAAAACTGAATTTATAACCCAATAAAACCCAAATAACAATTATTTGATTACTTTTTAAAATAAAATAATTAAATAAATAATACACTTTTTTAATTCAAAATTTTAAAAATCTAAAAAAATAAAATAATTAAATAAAAATGATACACCTTTTTTAATTAAAAATTTTAAAATTTTTAAAACAATTATTATTTATTATACAATTATATCAATAATGCATTATTAACAAAATAAGCATTGAATCTTTAAATTCATTTACTAAATAAAATTAATTCAAAACACGGTATATATATATATAAGAATTTTTTAATATTAAACTTATTGTATTTATAATAACAAATAATAAATATATTATAAATTTAACATTTGATTTTATCATAAAAATATTATAATATTTTATTATATCTATTTCATATTAAAATTTTAATTTTAATACAATAATAAATCAAATATATAAAAAAATCATTATATAATTTTAACATTTGTTTGAATTTGATATTTTATGCAAAACATTAAGAACATTATTAACAAAATAGAATTTAAATTATATTTTCTTAAAGTTTCAAATATATAAAAATATTAAATTTACTTGAAAATAAAAACCTAATCTTAAAATTCAAATATATTGTTTTTAAAATTTAAAAAAGTTAAATAACTAAAATAAACAATATAAGTACAACATCCAAACAAAAATATAAAATTGAGTTAATTAGTTGACCAATTATTAATATTAGCATTTTTTTACAAATGATAATTGGTACGTTTTTTGTTAATAATGTTTATACATTTTGTAATTGATGAATATAGTTATATCTAAAGTTAATGTTAAACTGATCAATTTAAATCAATATTACTATTTCTATGAGTTTTAACATATCATGGTTTTCATTACTTGTTAAGTATAATTGAATAATTAATTAACTTATGCGATTAGATCTAATGAAATTATGTTGGTATTTGAAAAAATGAATGTAATAAAAATTCTAGAAAGTTTAAAGTTTTATTAAAAATATAATATAATTACTAAAAAAATGCTAATAAAACAAGCTACAAAAAGGACAAAAATTAAAATTTATTAGACTAAGAATATCCAAATTCTAATGGTCCAACTTTAGCTAAAAAAAATTTCAATAGCCCAATGAGATATTGGCTTAACTTAAGAGTACAAAACTATTTATATAAAGATTTACTTGTTTAGTATTATTTATTTATAACTTATTTTTTTAAATAATTTTATTCTTTATGTGTTGTAACCAATGATTTTGGATTTTTATTTTTCAATTTAATTATTACATTTAAAATTAAAAAAAATGTTTAAAACTTTAAAAATTTTAAAATAATTCAAATCCGGCCCGCTAAACCTGCCCGACTCGAATTGGATTAAACCCAAAATTAACCAAATTCGAAAATAATTAAACAAAGAAAAAGTCTAAACCCGAAAAGCTTAAACTTGAAAGTATCCGTATCTGAAAAAATCTAAAACCAAAAATACCAAAACCCAAAACAGTTAGAACCCAAACAAACTTGAATCCGTTGATAACTTGGATTAAACCTGCTTGAACCAATCCATTTGCCACCTCTAATCCAAGAGGTGGAGGCTGTGGAAGGGGGCAGAAGACAAAAGAAACGGGCCTCGCTCTGCTCTTCCATTGGGTAACCGTTAAAGCAGGAAAGAGGCAGCCAGATGTTGAAGGATTCAGACCACATGTATGCGGGTCTAGGCTGGTTGGAGGTCAGTTAGGCTATACAGTGTATAAAGGAAGAATTAATGCAAAAACAAAAGAATATTTTCACCCAAAAAAAACCAATTTGGTATTCCATTGGTGTCAGGCGTGCAGCTAAATAAAAGAGACAAAACACACTTTGTGAATTTTGCAAGCTTTTAAGGTGTGGGAGCTGTCAGTAAATTGATAGGATAGGTATGGAAAAATTACATATTAGGTTATCCATTAAAATTTTTATATATGTTGGACTTAATGTGTTTCTTTGTACAAGTTGCATTATATCATACGTGGTTTTTCATTTATAAATTATTTGTTAAAGTTTTGGTTTTTGCTGTGCATATTTAAATTTTTAAGGTTAGAAACATAGTTTTATTATTTGCGAACATGGAAAAATAACAAAAAATAATATGTATTAGATGATTAAATTGAATTTGTATATTAAAATTCTTTTTGAAAGTTGTAAATTGTTTAAAATTTAATAAATTATTAATAAATTGAGATTATTCCAATGATGAAATTTCAAAGAATCACAAATGGTTCACGTTTGAAAATTTTTAAGTAAAATGTTTTCATTAAATTTCACTAGAATGATGAAAGATTTAAGAAAGATTTTCAATATTAATGATTGATATTTATTTTCAAAATATAAGAATAAATATTAATGAATTGAGAACAAATGAAGATCATTCAATAATAAGATTTCAAAAAATTACAAATGGTTACATTTGGAAATCTCTAAGTGAAGTTTTTTTTAGTCTCGCCAAAAAGATGAAAGAATTAAAAGAATTTTCCAATAATAAGTAATTGAAATTTGTTCTCAAAAGAAATTAAAATAAATAAAATATGAAAGAAATAAAATTAGAAAAAGTAAAACAAAAATAAGATAAAAAGAAATAGGAAAAATAAGATAAGATAAAATTGAGAATAAGTTGAATAAAATTAGGAGATTTTCATAAGAAATTTAATGAATCCAATGACAGAGCCTCTCAAAAAAATTGAATGGTACTATTTGATATTCTTAAAGTGAATATAAATTTTTAAAAAAATTCAGCCAAAATTATGGAGAGTTTCTTAGGATTTTTTCAACATTTAAATACTTGGACAAAATAAAAGGACATTTAGTTAAAGGCCATTTCAAAAAACTA
The DNA here is from genome assembly GCA_031772115.1 of Heritiera littoralis. Classification (NCBI taxonomy): domain Eukaryota; kingdom Viridiplantae; phylum Streptophyta; class Magnoliopsida; order Malvales; family Malvaceae; genus Heritiera; species Heritiera littoralis. The sequence continues at coordinate 5,619,740 of JAPDPK010000032.1, read as the reverse complement.
TTTTAAAGATAACATAAGATTAATTTGGTGTCATTCTAAGATAAGCGTTATGAGGGTGTTAACACCTCACTCATACACAATCAAACATCAAATCTTAAATTTGAGATATAGACCAATCTTTATTTTTAGATTGAATAGGTGATCAATTACGTATTAGTTTGAATAATTAGTGATGACTCTATAATTTGTGTCTAACTTCAATTAGTAAAAGCAAATAAACTTACAAATTTTTTCAACCATTACAGGAAAGTTATATTACGTGCTTTATCCAATTCGAAAATGATAAGTTTAGAAATTTAATAAAAAAATTCATTCACTTTATCAAATCAAATTACAATTTTTAAAGTAGATTAGTAATAACTAATTAAAATAAAAATATTTTTTTTTTTGTAAATTAGATTTCTAAATGTAATGTTAAGTTACTTTGATTTTCCCAAATGTAAAGAAAAGTAAACATTAGCCAGTAACCATTCATATCTTTTGATAGATGAATGCTTAAAGCTAGATTTAGTTACTCCTATTCGCTATGTGCATTTGGTAAGTTTACAGTTGGGGACATTTATGAAGTTTTAAAAAGAAAAAAAAAATCAAGAATCAAGAAAATCTAGACTACATCATACTTTAAATCAAATCAGTTAAATCAAATCCATTAATCATAGTGGTTTTACAAGTTCATTTCAGATTATTATAATAACTTGAAATCAAAAAGTTACGAAATATGTTTTCTTTAAATTTTGTCAGAATGATAGAGAATTTAAGAAATATTTTCAATATTAACGATTGATATTTGTATTCAAAATATAATAATAAATTATTAATGAATTAAGAATAAATGAAGATCATTCTGATAATGAGATTTCAAAGACTCACATATAGTTGGTATTTGGAAATCTTTTGGTGAGATGTTCTTTTCTAAGTCTCGCCAGAATGATGAAAAACTTAAAAGAAATTTTTATATAAATAATTGGAATTTGTTCTTAAAAAGAATTAAAATAAATAAAATTTGAAAGAGAAAAAATTAGTGAAAATAAAAGAAAAATAGAATAAAAGGAAATAGGAAAAATAAGATAAGATAAGATAAGATAAAATTAAGAATAAATCGAATATAATTAGGAAATTTTTATAAGAAATTTAATGAATCCGACGATGAAGCCGCTTGAAGAGAATCGAATGGTATTACTTGAATACTCTTGAGATGATGATAAATTTTTAAGAATTTTTGTTAAAATTATGGAAGTTTTTTTTGAAATTTTTTAATATTTATATACTTTGTTAAAACGAAGGACCTTTAGTTAAAACCATTTAAATAAATCGATTTTAAAGATAATATAATATTAATTAGGTATCATTCTAAAATGGATGTGAGAGTGCTAACACCTCTCTTACACGTAACTAGTTTGAATATTAAGTTTGAAATGTAAACTAGTCTTTATCTTTAATTTAAATAAGTGACTAATAATATTTTTTAGTTATGACAAAAATACTCATACTAAAATGACTTCACATGAAAATTAACAAAGAGAAACATCGAGAGTTTTTAGAAGTTTACTTCCGAGAATAAATTTTAGGAATTAAATCCCGGAAGAAAGCTCGTTTGTATTATCTAAAAAAATTGGTTGCAATAAGCCGATAACAAAATATAGCCGTGTAGGTAAACAAAATAATTTCTTGTTCAAGTATAGCCGTGTGGGCTTCTAGGTCAATCATATGGTATAATAAAAAAAAAATTTGTAGTCGAAAACCAAAACTAATAGAAAAAAGACAAACGACCAATTTTTTTTAAGTACAAATATATTAATTTATTTTACAATTTAAAATTAATTCTTTTTGAATTGAAAATAATAAAAATTTTGTTCCAAAATCATTTTTGGAATCGAGACTTTCTAAAAGTCTACTTCAGTGCAAAAGTTTTTTGGAAATAATTAAAAAATTTTCTTTAAGTAAATAAATTAATTATATTGAATATTTTTGTCATAAAATTTTAAAAATATATTATAAAATAGAATTCATGCACTGCAAATGGAATTCTCAAATTTAATGTGTGCATGAATACCAGAGTTTGGAGCGACGTGTATGCAGACTTCCTTAAGACAATTAAACATTATGTCGGCAAAGCGAGGGAAAAATTCTAGATTGTTTGGAAATTACCGCCCCGGTTTCAATGTTTTGACTTTTGACCGATTCCATTGGTACGGATACGCTGTTATTAAATTACATAGCCAATTAGATTTTGACTCAATGCTAAGAAAAAATGTTTTGGAGACTTTTAAAATTTTAAATTCGAATCTCATAAAATATAAATTTAATGTTTAATTAATCATTATTATTTATAATTTATTATTATTTTTTGTATTTATTAATTCATTAAATTATCGATTTATTAAATATATTATATCGATTATAATTATAATTTTAAATGAATTGTACTATTAAAAAAATCCTCTGTGCCGATATTTGGCAGCAGTAAGGTTTTCTTTTCTATTGCCGTCTGTCCCCAGGTTTTTCTATTTTTCAGAGGATCTCTATCTCCTGCTATGATCGTAGCCCTGTTCACACCACACCTTAAGGTCGCGATCTTCAGCAGACTTCCTTAAGACAATTAAACATTATGTCAGGCAAAGCGAGGGAAAAATTCTAGATTGTTTGGAAATTACCGCCCCGGTTTCAATGTTTTGACTTTTGACCGATTCCATTGGTACGGACACGTTGTTATTAAATCCTATGTGCCGATATTTGGCAGCAGTGAGGTTTTCTTTTCTATTACCGTCTGCCCCCACGTTTTTCTATTTTTCTTCACACCACACCTTAAGGTCGCGACCTTCGGAAAGAAGACTTTTCTTCGTGCAATGGACATGACAGGTCAAAGGGGGACGCAATTTCCAATTACCCAACTCCAAAAGAAATAGTTAAGCCTAGCCTAGGACAAGATGCTATTTGTCAATGATTGACAAGTCAAGTGGGATGACTTTTTTTGGTTTTGGCATTAATTCTAAATTGAAGTTTCTTCGCACATTCATTAAAGCCAATTGTACATGGTAGATCACCTTCCATTAAGCAAGATCTTAATTAACCAATATGTAATCAAAATGAAAAAAAAGGATAGAAGGAACAAAGTGGAAAAAGACATTTATGTTTTTTTTTATTACCAAAACAGAAATTAACCAATAAGTTTCTCAAAATCATAGCAAGAAATTTAAAGAAACTATATAAATTATTTCATTCACCTAAATTCTCACTGAAATGTAACACTATGGTACAATCTTTGACAATACAATTTTCTTCCAAGTCTTACTTGAGCGATCGAGGGGGAATGCTCTGTTCATTCCTGAAGAAATTCTTGGGATCAACGGCAGTCTTCACGTCCACCAGTCTCTCATAGTTGCCATTAAAATAACTCTCCCCATAAACTTTGCCCTCTTCATAGCTCCAATTCTCAGTGGCACCGATGTCAATGTCCCTATAATTCAAATAAGCACTCCTTGGATTCTTGGACACGAACTGAGTCATGAAATCGTGAAGTTTTTTTGCTTGGGTTGTGTAATTCATTTCTAACTCATGTCCAGGTTCGTCCCAGTTCACTGAATACTGGATCTTGTACAAATTTCCAGCACGATGGGGGAAAGGAGTCTCCGTAGCCTTGATTTCGTTCATTCGCCCTCCGTATGCGTTGAAAACCATCCCCACTTTTCCCAGTTCAATCAGCTTTTTCCACAGAGATTCCAGCCCATCTCTAGGAATTGGAGTCTGCACATAATCTGACTTCCTCTTCAAGAATCCGGCGTCGTTAAGATCTCTATCGAGCAAAACAGTAGGTGATGTTCCCAAATTGAAATTAGCCCACCAAACAACCGAGTCGATCCAACTCGTCTCCGTGCAGTTGTCTTTCCGTAGACGCAATTCAGGGAAATCCTTGGCCAAAAGGCTAACAAGACTATTGGCATCCCCCAAATACAAAGCGATAACCGTTATTCTGACCGTCTTTTGCTTGTTTCTCGTTACGGGTTGCAGAAGCATCCTCATGAACAGATTATGATCTGTTGTGGGAGCAACAGATTGCCACTTTAAAGCGACATCAGTGGCATTGTCGGCTAATAATCTTTCAACTCTGAAAACAGTAACCTTCTCAGGTACAGGAACAAGCTTAATCTTGTAGGATAAAACCACACAAAAACTGGCTGCTCCACCGCCCCTTAGAGCCCAGAAAAGATCCTCTCCCATTCCTTTTCTGTCTAGAATTTTTCCTTTAACATCAACTATTTTTGCATCCACAATATGATCCACCGACAGACCATATTTCCTTATCATGGTACCGTAACCGGCTCCACTAAAGTGCCCACCAACGCCGACAGTGGGACAGACTCCTGCAGGAAATCCATGGACTTTGCTGTTTTCCCAAATATTATAGTAAAGTTCACCAAGTATTGCGCCGGCCCCAACCCAGGCCGTCTCTTCTGCCATATCAACAGATATAGAACGCAGATTAAACATGTCAAGAACGAAAAATGGCTTGTCGAAAACATAAGATAAGCCTTCATAATCGTGGCCGCCGCTGCGGATTTTGAGTAGGAAACCAAGCCTTTGGGAACAGATGACGGCTGCGGAAACATGGGATTCCTCCAACGGAGTTATGATGATAACTGGTTTTGGGGTGGAAGATGTATTGAAACGAGCGTTACGAATATAAGCACGCAAAACTGAAGTGTAGGAGGGATTGGAGTTGGAGAAGAGAATGTTGGAAACATTGTGGGAAGGGATGGATTGGGATAAGCATTGGACAAGGGTTTGATAGGCAGGATCCGAGGCTGCCCATGAAAGTGGAAAGGAAAAGTGAAAGAAAGTTAGAGAAAGCAGAAGCGACAAGGGCATCGAAATCGCCATTTTACTTTATGTTCGATGATTTTGCGCGTTGATCATGAAATGCCGATTGACAAGATGATTGATTTATAATGTTTGATGGGTTGAAAATTCTAATGCTAATTATTAATTTAATTTAATCCATCATTCTTAAGATTGTCTAGCGAGGCGGGGTCCGCGAGGTTTCTACGCCTAACTTATGACAACACAGATTTTAGTCAGAAATGGAAACCTGATCTTTATTCTCTAAATCTCCTATAATAATATTATAATTCTTTAATCTCAGTTTGGTGAGTCAGCAGTCAGCACACATTATTTATTTTATTTTACTTATACGGTATTAATTTAGTGGGAGGGAGATGTTACCGTTGCCGTCGAATGATTCCCCCCCCAACATTTACATTTCCCTATGTACAATCGTACAGGCATATCATATGATAATTTTTCGGAGCAGAAAAGTATTTATGATTTTTCAATTTTAACGAACCAATTCTTGGACATTAGCCTGCTGCTAAATTAAATGATATTCGTATTTTTTTATCAATTAGAACATAATTCTATAAAATTGTAAAATATTTTTAATATGACAAAGTTTATCTATATTGGGCCAAGCCCAATGTTGTCAGAGACCACCACGTGGCAGAAAACTACTGGGCCACGTGGCCTTCGGCGACAGAAGGCAAAGCCGCGAGAGACACCTGTCGCTGGGCGACAGACGTAAAAGTCGATCGCCTATATTTGGATGTCGACACGTGGCACGAACCTGTCGTTGCGACAGGTTCCATAGCCTATCGCTTGGAGTTGGCACGTGCCACGAACCTGTCGCGGGCGACAGGTTCCTGAGCCTGTCGCCACAGTTGTGAACGCGACACGTGGCTCAGCGACAGACCCCTGGCGCCACAAACGTGCTGGATGGTTTAGCCTATCGCTGACGACAGACCTCGGTCTCTTCTGGATCCTAAAGAACTTGTGTTGTATTGGGACATAAATTCTTAGCAGAATACAGACTTATCCTCCTGTAATATTGGCCTATAAATAGGCCCCAGGTATGATTTTACTCTCTAATTTTTGACGACTGGCTTTTACGCTTCTCAAGATTGAAGAATTTTCTACTGACTTAAGCATCGGAGTGTTTACGCAGGGAACCACCCCTGCGTCCCTCTGACTTTTATTGTTTTACAGAAGCTTCTTGGAAACACGTGGAGACTTAGTGCGAACATCGACGTCAGTATACTTTTATTGTTGTTTTGTGTAACAACAATTGGCGCCATCTGTGGGAAGCGTATAAAAAGCCAACCAAGGTTTTCTAAGATGGTGAGAACGAGATCAACAAATGCTAGGACTGGGAGTGAGGAAAACTCCGTGAGTTCCCCTGAACAACAGATCCGTCAGAGGAACCAGGTGAACAGGGAAGAAGAAAGAATCACTGTGTCAGCGGCAGAATTCGAAGCTCTGAGGCGACAGAGCGAAGAAACCACCCAGGCGCTACGAGCCATGGTGGATCTGTTCCACGGAGTCCTCCCGCAGTTGAATCTGCCGCCTGCCGTGCAGAACTTGGTAGGAGGAGCAAATCAAGGGGTCCGGCCGCAGGTGTTTGGGCGACAGGAGGATGATGCAGCGACAGGACCCTATCGCCGGGAAGAGGCTCCCCCTGAGGAAGAGAATGATATTCAGAGAGCTGCGACAGGACAGGGGAATATGAGACCCGTCGCCGGAACCCAGCGAGAAACGGAGGTTGCGACAGGCCTAGACCCTGCGACAGGCGTTAGGCGACAGGCCCCACATGTAGGGTGGCAGGTGTCTGGGCGGCAGGAGGGCGACAGGGCGACAGGGTCTACCGCCCACTACCATGACTTGTCGAATTTGGATGCTACTAATGTAGACCATGGTATTGGAGGTGCTGGAAAGAACGGTGCTGGAGATCAAAACACTTGGGTTGCCGATTCGGAGTTTGACCCCACTTGGTGCACACAGATGGTACGAACAAACACACCTCAAGCAAAGGGCAAGGAAGTAGTGGAAGACATACCAGACTCGTCTCATGCTAGAAGTCATCTCGCTCCTCCGATGGACTTGAAAAAAATGATAGAACAAGTGCTGGAAGAAAAGAAGTTAGTGTCTGCAGAAGAGAGCCAGAGGAGAAGAGTACCATTCTGCACAGCCATCATGCAAAAACCTCTGCCCCCAAAGTTCAAAATGCCGCAGATGGCCGCATACACCGGAAAGATGGACCCCTACGACCATATGCAAAACTACGAGGCCTTAATGTTGTTACATGGATGGGAAGACGAAATAATGTGCAGGGCCTTCTCCCTAACCCTGTCTGGACATGCGATGAAGTGGTTTAATAACCTGCCTGAAGGGTCCATAATCTCTTTTGACCAGCTCAGAAGTGAGTTTCTCAAGGCGTTTGCGGTGAACAGTCAGAGAAGGAAGGAACCGACCTACTTGCTCACTATTAAGCAAGGGGCTAAGGAGTCATTGAAAAGTTACGTAGATCGGTTTAGAGATGCTACTTTAGAGGTGCGAGATCTGCAAGTTGGTATAGCCGTAGCAGCCATGCTACAGGGAACGAGGTCTGAGAAGTTGCAAGAATCCCTGTCCCTAGACCAGCCAACTACAATTTCAGATCTGCTTTCCCGTGCACATAAGTATGTAACCCAGGAGGAAGTAATGAAAATGGTAGCAACAGGAGAATCCAAAGAGGGAAGGAAACGAGGAAGAGAGGTCACTGAAGCATCATCCAGCCAACCGAGAAAGTTTGAGAAACCCCCTGCACTGAAATACACTTCCTACACCCCACTCACTGAATCTCGGGCTTCAGTGTTAACAGCCATTGAAGGAACAGGTCTTATACAGACTCCGAAGAAGGCGTCAGGTAATCTGGGCCGTGATTTGAGATCGTATTGCGATTACCACTCAGCGCATGGGCACACGACCGAAAAATGTAGGGAGTTGATGAATCAGCTAGAAAAGCTAGCACGGGAGGGAAAAATAAACCGTTTCGTATGGAGGAGTGATAGAAACAACCAACCCGCACAGAACCGAGGAAACAACTTTAGAGATAGAAGGGGAAAACAGGGGACCTGTGAGACGTAATGAAGGAGAAAGGAGAGGTAATGACGGAAGGATTGAAAGAAGAAATCGAGAGGAAGATAATGAGCCCACAGGACCAGCTATTAACGTGATATCCGGGGGTGAATCATTAGCTGGTGCATCTTCCTCGTCTCGGAAAACTTATGCCCGACAGGCCCACCAAATTAACTCTGTGATGGAGGAGAAACAAGATGAGGAGCCCATCATTTTTACACCAACCGATAGGGGGACATAGTGGTTCCTCATGATGACCCGATGGTGATCTCAGCAGTGGTGGCAAAGCATCCGGTGGGTCGAATCTTGGTCGATAATGGGAGTTCGGTGAACTTAATATACTGGAACTGCTTTGAGAAGATGAACATATCGGAGGACAGGTTAAAACCAGTGCCCGCACCCTTATACGGTTTTTTCGGTGAAAAGGTAAAGGTAGCAGGCGCCATTCAGCTACCTGTTACATTGGGGGAGAGCCCAAAAGATGTCATCAGACAAGCACTGTTCATGGTTGTGAGATCAACCTCTACAGCCTACAATATGATCCTCGGACGGCCATTATTAAATGACATGAGGGCGGTGGTCCATCCCTGCTATTTGCTGATGAAGTTTCCTACTCCCCGCGGTGTTGGACAAGTAAGGGGAGATCAAAGGAAAGCCAGAACGTGCAATGTCGCGTCTACCACATGTAAGGGAATTCAGAGAAAGGAAACCCTTACGATCGAAGAACCGCCTAAACCAAAACCTGACGAGGAGATGGAGGCAATCCGATTAATGAAGAAGATGAGAAGAAGGTAGTATATGTGGGGAGTCAGTTGCCTGAAAAAATGAAAGAAGAAATAGTCCGATGCTTGAAAGAGAATTGCGACGTGTTCGCATGGACTACAGCCGATATGCCCGGAATTGATCCTGGAATTGTCTGCCATCGGTTGAACGTAGTCTCAGGAGCGAGGCCGATAAAACAAAAGAAGAGGAATTTTGCTCCAGAAAGACAACTTGCAATAAATGAAGAAATTTCGAAGTTGTTGCAAGCAGGGTTCATCAGAGAAGTCAATTACCCGGAATGGTTGGCCAATGTTGTAATGGTAAAGAAAGCCAACGGGAAATGGAGAATGTGTGTGGACTTCACGGATCTGAATAAAGCTTGCCCAAAGGATTCGTATCCACTACCTCGGATTGACAAGTTGGTAGATGAAACCTGTGGGTACGAATTTCTTAGCTTCTTGGATGCTTTTTCGGGATACCACCAAATTATGATGCATCCCGATGATGAGGAGAAAACTTCGTTCATTACCGATAGTGGAACATATTGCTATCGAGTAATGCCATTCGGCTTGAAAAATGCGGGAGCGACCTACCAGCGCATGGTAAATAAGGTGTTCCAAGACTTGTTGGGCAACGCCATGGAAGCTTATGTTGACGATATGATCATCAAAAGCCGACAGGGAGAATCTCATGCTGAGAAAATGACAAAAGTGTTCAGTGTGTTGCGGGAATACAAGATGAAGTTGAATCCCAATAAATGCTCATTCGGGGTGAGATCTGGGAAATTCTTGGGATTCATGATTACAAATCGAGGGATAGAGGCTAATCCCGAGAAAGTTCAAGCCATTTTGGACATGAGGCCACCCAATACTGTGCGAGAAGTTCAAAGGTTGACAGGGAGGATAGCGGCCTTGAATCGCTTCTTGTCCAAATCAGCAGAAAGGAGTCTACCATTTTTTAAGGCGATAAAGGCCGGAAAAGACTTCAAGTGGACAGAAGAATGTAATGACGCCTTTGAAAGACTGAAAGACTATTTGAAAGAGTTGCCTCTACTATCTCGGCCACAGCCCGGTGATCATCTCCTCATGTACCTCGGTGTAGGAGAGAAAGCCGTGAGTGCAGTCCTACTGAGAAAGGAAGGGGACAAGGACTGCCCAATCTATTATGTAAGCAAAGTCCTGCTAGATGCCGAGACAAGATACCCCTTAGTGGAAAGAATAGTTTTGTCCTTGGTGATGGCCACTCGAAATTACGACCTTACTTCCAAGCTCACTCGGTGACCATCTTAACGGATCAGCCATTGAGACAAATATTGCAGAAACCAGATCACTCCGGACGTCTGATTAAATGGGCTGTTGAATTAAGTGAGTATGACATACACTTTCAGCCTCGCCAAGCTATAAAAGGGCAGGCGTTGGCAGATTTCATTGTAGAATGCACCGGCCGGGAAGTCCGTGATGAAACAGACTTAGTCTGGTGGAAATTGTTTGTGGATGGAGCTCGTAACATGGATGGCAGTGGGGCTGGAATTGTGCTAACTTCACCGGAAGGGGAAACTTATGAGTATTCCCTACGTTTCGACTTTCCGAGTTCGAACAATACAGCCGAGTACGAGGCCTTGATAGCTGGGATGAAACTTGCTGAAAAACTAGGAGTCAGCAACTTAATGGCCCATAGTGACTCACAGTTGGTGGTGAATCAGTTCTCGGGTGAATATGAGGCACGAGAACCCGCTTTGATCCCTTATCTACAAAAGGTGCAATTATTGGCACAGTCGTTTGAACACTTCCAATTAACTCAGATAAATCGGTCAGAAAACATCCATGCAGATGCTCTTTCGAAGTTGGCTTCTTCTAGAGGAGTTAAGGGAGGTATGGTCAAAGTGGAATCTCTCGCTAAGCCTAGTATCGAAGAAGAAGGTGTGTACGATATCGAGAACGGGGATGATTGGAGAGTCCCGATCAAAGACTACATAATGGGGAACACACTTCCAACTAATAGAGACGAAACTCGAAGGCTGAAATTAAAAAGTGCCAGGTTCACAGTAGTAAATGGGGAACTCTATAAACGGGGGTTCACAATGCCTTTACTAAAATGTCTAGGGCCCCAACAAGCTGAGTACACCCTAGCTGAGGTCCATGAGGGAATATGCGGAGAACACCTAGGGGCTCGTGCATTGGCTTCAAAAGTATTGCGTGCGGGGTTTTATTGGCCTACACTGAGGAAGGATGCCGCCGAAAAAGTGAGAAAATGCGACAAGTGTCAGAAATTCGCTCCTATAACAACTGCGCCGGTTTCGGCCCTCCAGAGCACTCTCCAACCAACTCCATTTGCACAGTGGGGACTGGATATTCTGGGACCTTTTCCCCTAGGCTCAGGACAAAGGAAGTACTTACTTGTGGCCACGGATTACTTCACGAAGTGGATAGAGGCTGAGCCTTTGGCCACAATTTCTGAAAAGAAGGTGGAAGCAATGGTGTGGAAAGACATAATTTGTCGATTCGGAATCCCTCGTGTGATAAATGCAGACCATGGGAAGCAGTTCGACTGTGATGCTTTCCGGGATTTCTGTAAAGGCCTGAATATTCTCTTGAGAATATCTTCTGTGTCTTACCCACAGGCCAATGGGCAGGCAGAGGTGAGTAATCGAACTATACTGCACGGGTTGAAGACCAGACTAGATAAGGCAAAAGGAGCATGGGCAGATGAGCTCCCAAGTGTCCTATGGGCCTACAGGACGACAAGTAAAGTATCGACAGGGGAAACACCGTTCAATTTGGTGTATGGAACTGAGGCCCTCATTCCGGTGGAAGTTGGAGCTGAGTCACCCAGATTGGTCCCTTACATTGAGGAACTTAATTCCCAGGGACTAAGGGAGAATCTAGATCTGATAAACGAACTGAGAGACAAGGCAAAAATGAGACTGGCTGCTTACCAACAAAGGGTAGCCACTTATTACAATGCACGGGTAAAGAACAGAGAATTACAAGAGGGAGACCTGGTATTAAGAAAATCGGCAATTACAAACGTCCACAAGGAGGATGGAAAGCTACGCGCCAATTGGGAAGGACCATACAGAATCAGAAGGATGGTCGGACCTAGCACATGCACCTTGGAAACCTTGCAAGGAAAGAAAATCTCGAAGACTTGGAATGCTAACCATCTTAAGCTGTACTGGCAGTGAACATTGTACTATTTTTCTCTCTTCTCTGGTTATTCATTATTCATATTTTTACTTTTCCATCTGTTGCTTAGTTACTTTACAGATATTATTGTCTTGATTCATGAATAAAAGCCAGCTATTCATTTTCTACATATATCCTCTAATGCAATGTTCGAGAACAGATTGTGTGTGGCAGGAATTGAAATGAAGCAGAAGCTGGCAAACTAAAGGTACGCCCTAAGCGAAAAATACGCGAGATGGGCAAACTAAAAGTCCCTAAGCGAAAAATGCGCGAGATGGGCAAACCAAAATCCCTAAGCGAAAAATGCGCGAGATGGGCAAACCAAAAGTCCCTAAGCGAAAAATGCGCGAGATGGGCAAACCAAAAGTCCCTAAGCGAAAAATGCGCGAGATGGGCAAACCAAAAGTCCCTAAGCGAAAAATGCGCGAGACGGGCAAAAAAAAAACCCTAAGCGAAAAAGGCGTAGGACGGGTACAACGCTCACGGAAAGTTCATCTTTGAACAGAAATAAACGCTATTTCAAAATTGAACTCGGGGAGCAACATGATATAAAGGTACGCCTTATGTCGAGAATCCACGATTGATCGATATCTATAATGCTTTAATGGTGTTCTTTAGATTTTGTGATCGATTGGTATCTCTAAACGCCTTTAATGGTGTTCTTTAGATTTTGTGATCGATTGGTATCTCTAAACGCCTTTAATGGTTTCTTTAGTTTTGTGATCCATTTTTTAATTTTAATGCCGCTCTTTAAAGATTATTGAATTCGCGATTGAATGATATCTATAATGCTTTAAATAAGGATTTTATTATTGACGCTTTAATGATGCTCCGTATAGCTTATGATTGCTCAATATCTAGTCCTGCTCGTTAGAAGCTCACGATATAATGATACAACAAGTTACGAAAGAAAAGCATTCATAGAAAAGGGAGAAAGAACTACAAAATGAAAACGGTACTTTTCATTCAAAGTGAACCTATACATTGGAATTAACAAACAAAACAAAAACTATAAAACTCTAATCTACGGCGATGACCGAATCAGCCGACTGGGAAGGCGCTACATCGGCGCTAGCGTCTTGAGAAGCTTGGGGCTGAGGAACTGGAGGAGTCAAAGAACCAGGATCCTGGGAAGACGAGGGAGACAGCCCGGAAACAGGAATGTCACTTGAAAGCCCACCTGAAGGCTCAACCACGGCCGCAGAGTCTAGCACGGGATCAGCGGCAGCAGAATCTGAAATCTGGAACTCGTCGCTGTCCAGCCCCATCAGTGCCTCGATAGACTCAGGCTGATCGCCTGTCTCGATAGGCTCAGAGACGTCACACACTGCCAGAGGCTCAGATTGACCAAGTGCCTCGGAAGACTCAGGCATGTGTAGTGGCTGTCGAGGGGGCCACGGACCCTCAAGGTTGTCTAGATTATCTACGGCCCCTTCCGCTAAATAGGCCTCTGGACTTTGTGCGTCGGGCTCATACTTGGTCGAAGAAGGAGCATCGTAGTACTTAGCCTCCTCGGTGAATAGCAATTCAGGAAAAGCCTCATTGGGCCGATGCCTCTCCAACCAAGAGCGAGCCAAATAGAAACCATATTTGATAAACCCCGTCGAGAAAGCCGCTTTCTTGTCAAAACAATGCTGGGACAAGCGGTATTCACGAACGGCCTCGATTCGAGCCTCTCTTTGACGATCCAGCACATTGTGCAGCTCCTCAATAGCCTCATCTCGCTGCCTCTCCATGGCTCCCCGGTCATCGACGGCCTTATTATAAGCCTCTTGGTACCCTTGAAGGGAAGACACCTTCGCCTGCTCTTCTCGGAGCCTTCGCTCGAGATCAGCATTTTTTCGCTCAAGATCAGCGCTCCTTTTGTTTACCTCCTCCACCCTGTTGACATAAGGACGAAGCTGGTTAACCTCGTTCGAAAGCTCCATCTTCTGATCCCGAAGCTCGCGAATCTCTTTGTCCGCTTGCTCCCTGAGAGCCCTGTGCCGAGCATTGACGGCTGCAATTTGTTGAGCTGACTGATAAGACAAAAAACATAAGTAACTCAACAGATCTTTAAACGAAAAAAGTTTAGACGGGGAAATTAGTTACCAAACTCTTACCTTCATAGCGAGATAATCAGAATTATCCTCCGCCTCCGGGATGTTGGTAAATAGCTCCGCCTCGTCACGAGGAAGAATGGTGCTCCAAGCCAGACGAGACGCTATCCCGGCATCCTCAATGCTGTCGTTATCATTCACTCCGGGATAGGTCTGAAAATCGTCCCCACTAACGACGACCCCGCTATCAATCACATAATGCCTCACAGTAGGGTCTACCACCTTGGGTAAGACTGGTCTTGTAGGCATCGAGGCTTCAACAATCAGCCTCTTCCTGTATTTTCGCCTTGGCTGGCGGGGAGCCGACCTACCCTCAGCAACACGAGAGCCACCTTCTTGAGGGACTGGATCACTCCTTTGGGACTCGGAGCTCTCGCGATCGCCTGAACCTCGGTCAGGGACAGGAGGCCTCTTCCGTTTGTTTCTCCCGGCCTCTTGTGTAGGGCGGCTGGATTCGCCAGTAGAAGGTGGAGGAGGAGTAGGAGCACGCGCTGAACCAGATGGGGGTCTAACTTGCGACTGAGAAGGAGGAGCCGCTCGAGCGGCAGCATCACTGGCATCCCTTCTACGCATCAAATCTCGGAAGTTCATGCCTACATAATATATAAAGAAAGGATTAGCCGACCGAGCAAAGCACCACACAAGAAATTAAAAAAAAAATGGAAAACCTAGAAAACCACCAAAATCCTCTAAGGTATCCAGATTCGAATCCAACGAAAAATCAACGAAAGGACTCCCAAAGGCGTTAGCCTAAGCCCACTCAGGGCCATCCCCTGAATAACCACTAGTACCCGCAGCCTCAAGGGTCCCGTCCTCCGAATCTGAAGAGGACTCATCTACAAGGCGGCCCACAGGGGTAGGTGCTTCGGCTACTAAGACCGGGGATGGCTGACTAGGGCCAGCATCGGATAAACGAGGAGTTGTGGGCAGGCTAGACGGGGCAGCAGAAGCTTCAAGAACGGTCCTGCTTACGCCCCAGTCGGCAGCGGCAATGTTCTCCGGGGTTAGAAGAGAGAATAAATTGCGTTCCCCAGTAGAACAGATTCGCTGAATAGACTCGCCAAATTGTTCTCTTAAAATTTCTATTTTGAACCTGTCCGAGCGCTGGGAGTGGTCAGAGGTATCACTGTTCCATCTACAGCGAATTCGTAGGTTACTAGGAATCTCAACAACGATCCACTCGCTCTCAAAACCGCGCAGTTTATTGGGGAGATCCGAGAAGATCTTGTTATTAGGAAACTCGTCAACCGTTAATCGTTGAAAGGAAAACGTTATCAACCCTTTCAACCTACGAACTCTAAAAAAGGCGTTTAAGAGAGGAACCGATGGAATAATACCTAGGTGATGACACACTATGGAAAACGCTACCAATTGAGCCCACGCATGGGGGTGGAGTTGACACGGGACGATGTCTTTGTATCTAAGAAACGCTTCGCCAAACTCCGGAAGAGGGAAGCGAAAACCGAAAGACAAAGAAGCCTTATGGACGGCCACACCATTTCTAACCGAGTCGGGCGTTACCTCCCCTTGCACTGGAAGTCTATAGCCATAGCCCGAGGGAAGAGGGAAACGCACCCTAATATCCTCTAAGTCTGCACTTGTCAAAGAGCACAGAACGCCACCTTTCATAAGCGTTTTACCTTGACGTTGTGAAGACATGGTGAAAGGAATAACTCAAGGCAGACCCCTTTTTTGCGACAGACCTAAAGGGCGATAGAACCTAAAGGGCGACAGACCTAAAGGGCGACAGACCCTAAAGGGCGACAGACCTAAAGGGCGACAGACCTAAAGGCGACAGACCAGTTGGGCGACAGACGTACCAAGCGAAACACCTGCGGGAGACCAAAATCTATTAAAGGAAATAAATTCGGCGACAGATGTATTTACTGTCACGATGTAAGCGAGAGACTCCGGGTGAGAGCTAAAAGACTATTCGGCGACAGACTCCTTTCGCGAGAGAGTAGAAAAATGGGCGACAGGTGGCTGCTCAGAGGGTTTTCATGCACTCTCTCGTCCGGTTCCAGGGGTTTATATAGCCGCGACAGGGAATGCCAAAAGCCGCGACAGAGAATGCTAAACGTCGCGCCAGATCACACCTGTCGCAGAACAGAGCTCTCTTCACCTGCAAAAAATACAAGAAATTACAAACAACAAAGGGAACTATTTAGGGTGGGCTAAGGCCCAAAGACACATATTTATACTCTCTTGATGGCATAAATACAACAAGAGAGTGGGGAGCACTTGATATGACAAAGTTTATCTATATTGGGCCAAGCCTAATGTTGTCAGAGACCACCACGTGGCAGAAAACTACTGGGCCACGTGGCCTTCGGCGACAGAAGGCAAAGTCGCGAGAGACACCTGTCGCTGGGCGACAGACGTAAAAGTCGATCGCCTATATTTGGATGTCGACACGTGGCACGAACCTGTCGTTGCGACAGGTTCCATAGCCTATCGCTTGGAGTCGGCACGTGCCACGAACCTGTCGCGGGCGACAGGTTCCTGAGCCTGTCGCCACAGTTGTGAACGCGACACGTGGCTCAGCGACAGACCCCTGGCGCCACAAACGTGCCGGATGGTTTAGCCTATCGCTGACGACAGACCTCGGTCTCTTCTGGATCCTAAAGAACTTGTGTTGTATTGGGACACAAATTCTTAGCAGAATACAGACTTATCCTCCTGTAATATTGGCCTATAAATAGGCCCCAGGTATGATTTTACTCTCTAATTTTTGACGACTGGCTTTTACGCTTCTCAAGATTGAAGAATTTTCTACTGACTTAAGCATCGGAGTGTTTACGCAGGGAACCACCCCTGCGTCCCTCTGACTTTTATTGTTTTACAGAAGCTTCTTGAAAACACGTGGAGATTTAGTGCGAACATCGACGTCAGTATACTTTTATTGTTGTTTTGTGTAACAACAATTTTCAAAACAAATTTTTAAATACATCAAATTTATGTTGGATTTTTTTTATTTATTTTATTTTTTGCCAAAACCATCACAGTTATTTATTAAAACATTATACTTATTTTTTCCTTTGATTCATTAACATTAGGGTTAATTATTTCATATACTGCTGGTAAAGTTTTTTTACTCCACAAACGGGATTAAGATCATTATACATGTTCTATGTAATTTATTATTTATTTTTTAAATAACTTTATAAGACATGTATTATAATCCTAATATCATTTGTGAAGTAAAAAAAACTCTACCGACAGTATATATAATAATTATTCATAACATTAGACTAAACAAATTTCTTTGTTTCCTTTGGTACGTAAGAATTTGATGCCTAACCTTAAGAATTAGATTTGTTGGTAAGCAAGTATTATCTTATAAGTTAAATTCAGAATTCAAGTTTTGATATTAGCATATCAGGTTGTTGTAAGAGGTGCACCTTTAAAATTGGCTGAGCATAAATTAAATTCAAGATGCATACGAGCTGATTCAAATATGTCTTGACTATAAAAATAAAAATAAAAAATACGATATCTTATCAACTAGTAATAAATTTTTCAGAAAAAAAAACAAAAGAATGACATTGTACTTTAATTTTTTAATCTTTCCAATATAATTAGACATAATAATCTTTACTTTAAATTCTTCGTAAGACACTAGTTAAGAGCAATTAAAATATCTTCTCAAAAGTTCTAACATTTAATTGTTGAAAGAGAATTAAATATGCTAAAATACTAAATAAGCTCCCGTACTTTCATACATTTTTTTAAATAAGCTCTTGTACTTTAATTGTACCTAAATAAGCCCTTGTACTTTAATTTATATTCATACAAGCCCTTGTCTCTAACGAAAAGATAATGCCGTTAATTTTTATGCCAGTTGAAATTTAATATACATGCGAATGATTACGTGGTACGATGACATGGCCAAATAAAATTGAGTTGGACTTACACAATTAACTTAAATAATTAACACCTAATTACCAAATTAAAATTTAAGAGACCATGTCATCATAGCCTTCATTATTGCATCATCATCTTCCAGCATCCTCATAGCACCACCATTGCAAGCACCTATCCCTGTTGCCTTGAACTTGTGCACCATTCCTTGCCCGAACCTTCATCTCGCCACTGTCGTTGCCCTTGTCCAACTCACCTCCTACTTGCTACATAATCATCGAAACCGTTGCATTCTTCATCAAGCATTGATCATCGGTCATGCTCATCTCCACTGCATCATTATTGCACCACCCCTGTTCATGGTCTTCTTGCAAAAACCTTGCACTACCTAGAACGCTTTGCTGCTTTGCACCATTTCTGCGATCATTACTCATCGCTTTTACCGTCTGCTTCCTAAGTTGCTGCTTGTGTCACGTTCAACACTCAGCCCTGTACGACCCTGTAGCTGCTGCTTCGAAGCCGCATATCCCTATGCCTACAGAAAACTGAAGCCTCACCAAGTTGTTGCAGCATGGCCGCACCATGATTGCTGTGATCACTACTACAAGTCGCTATTGTCACCACTCTAAGTTGCTCCCGATTTTGCCTCGTCTTGTTGAACCAAGCTTCCTCCTTGCTGTCTACTTCTTGCCGGAATGTTTCTGCACTTTAATTACCAAATCAAAATTTATGTTTAATTAATTTAGGTATCTTAATTTTTAATTTGGTAATTAGATGTTTATTATTAAAGTCTACTGTGTCAGTCCAACTTAATTTTATTTGACCATGTCATCATGCCACATAATTATCCACATGAACATTAAATTTCAATTAGTACGAAAGTTAACGGCATTATTTTTTCGTTAGAAATAAAGGCTTGTATGAGTATAAATTAACGTATAAGGGCTCATTTAGATATAATTAAAATAAAAAAGTTTATTTAAAAAAAACATAAAAGTATAGGAGCTTATTCAGTATTTTAACCAATTAAATACTTAAGTTTATATGTGTTTTGAGTCATGTAGTAAAAGCAAATCTTAAAGAAAATAGAAATTAGCCAGCGTGATATGTTTGAATAATTATGCGTTGACCCTCTATCTCTGTTTGTGGCTTGGCCTTGTGCTGCGTGTTCCCGCCTAGCCGCCACAAAAACAAAAACAGAAATATAAAGGAAAAAAAATAGAAAATCAAGCAAATTTGAAAAGCATTAACAACAATATTCCAACTTATACAACCCACAATGTCAAAGAATTTAAGTCAGTTTACATAAGTGTGTATTTGTGTGTGTGTGTGTGTATATATATATATATATATATATATATATATATATATATATATATATATAAAATTAATTTAATTAATTTTAAATGAATTTTTTATTCATGGAATTATTTAATTGTATGTTATGTCTTTTGATGTGAGAAAAATTAAGATTTCAATAAAAAATATACATTTATTTTTGAAACATACATACATATGTCATATTTTATTAAAGTGTATTTGTAATCCCAAAACTTTTTTTAGTTTTCATTTTGTTCATTAATCTTTAAATTGTTTCACTTGTACACGCACTTGTGAATTGTATTTGAATCTAAAATTAAGACCAAAAAATATAAATAGTTTTTTTTTCTTTGAAAATGGACACAATGAGAATTGTAATATTATAAAATTCTGACCCATCTCTTTTCAAAATTGGATTTGAAAAATTCAAATCTCAATTTCGATAAACATTTTATTTTAAATGTTTATTTATTTAATTATTTAACATATTTATTTCTTTAATTGGTCCCTTTATTTATAGGGTTTTTAATATGTAAATTATTTCAATTTAACAAAATATTATTATATGAAATTGATTTTGGTCATTTTAGAAGGTCTTAAGAAGCATATATTAATTGGTCATGTTAGAAGGTCTTAAAAAATCAATTTATTTAATCTGTTCATTTATTTAATTATTTAATCGATCCTCTTTTTTATAATGAAAATAAAACTTGTTTATAAGATTTGTCTTACTATTGGTCTGTTTGATTGAATTTATGTTTATTTTTTCTCTTATATGTCAATTCATCAAAATTAAAAAAAAAGTACCACAACATTTATTTGTCACTAATTTAGTTAAGAAAGATTACTCTAATACCTGCAAACTTGCAAATCATATTAGATGTATTGAAATTAATTATTAGGTTGTAATTAAGAAAGAGTTTTTAATGACTTTAAAAAACAAAGAGTTTTTAATAAGTGTTTTGTTTAGGTTGTACTTTTTAACAATCCAATGGTATAATTATATTTAAGTTATTTATTTAATTATGTAAGATAGTTAATTAATTCATTTAATATATTTATTTATTTTAATATATATAATTATTTAGGATGTAATATCTTTGATGGCAAAAGATAAAGTTGATTCAAATGGAAAGAGATTAAGGACAAACTTGGAACAAAACTAAAATTCCTAGGAAAAACAAAAAAAAAAAACCTCAAAAAAGGGTTTTGCTTCCTATCTATTTTTCCCTCATTTTGACATTGTTGGGAACGTAGGATTCTCAATAAGGTAGAAAATTGCATAGCTAGACAAGATTAAAAAATTACGAAAAATCAAATTTCAAGAGGAATCCTAGAATCCATGAACTAAAAGCCTCCTTAAAAAGGTATTCAAATACCTTCTAGAAATTTACATTCTATGTAAAATTTTTACTTAAGGCATTCAAATATCCTAAGAGGGGCATTCAAATTACTAAAGACGGACATTTTGTTTAAGATTTGACTTAAGGAATTTGAACACAATTCTTGGGTATTCGAATAACCCTTCCTAGATGTCAAAAAGTAACTCTATTGGTGATTTTTCTACAAAGTCATGTTTAATCATGAAGGGACATTTCTTACTTATATTTTGGTTTATGAATACTTCCAAAAACATTCTTTTTTAAGACATTTGTTACTCCTTTTTACATCATTTCAATTAAAAATAAAATTTCTCTTCTTGTATTGTTTCATTTCGGGTTTCTTAGTTTAAATGAGTTTAAAAGAAAAATTCAAAGTGCAATTGGATTTTTCTAAAATGCAAGCATTGTTTCTTGGGAACAATGTTTCCTAAACCATATTTGCACCACTGTGAGGAAAACTCTTATTCTTAAGAAAGCTTTTTGGAAGTACCTTACCTACATAATTTCTTATTCAAGCGTTTTCACCATTGATTGCATTAGCCTACCACACAAAATTATAAAATAGTTTAAGACCAAGAGTAAATTAAGATGGCAACTCTTGCAACTAAGCCTCACGTTTACAAATTGGAGAAAATGGACTACATTATAAGAGATAAAGCATAAAGATATATTATCAAATTAGTCTCTTGAAAGTGTTATATGTACTACATGAATATTTCCTTAAGAAGCTCTTAGTTTTGACTGATACTTAAACAAGCAATCTGAGTTGCCAGTGGAATACATGTGAAATTTAAAATAAGAATGACCAAAACCACCATAAGATCATGTTTGATATAAGCATTCATGAATTGATTTATGATTTGAAGCACACAATGGAGTTCAAAAATTTTACCTTGTCTAAAGATAATGTAATCTCAAGACTTTGGTTTGCTATTATTCTTGGACACCAAATCTAGGTTGTCATAAACCATGTCATCTAATTGTTCGGCCTCTAACAGTATCCACACAAGTTATGAATGGCACCTTCCCAAATGCTGAGTTGAGTCACAACCCCTCTCTCGCATGAAGATTACATAGATATTACATCTCTCTATCTTTCTCATTTTAAAGCTTAATACCTACTCTATATTTACAGAGCCAAATTACATGATCACCAAGAATTCCTATTCACTAAGGTATCTAATCTATTAAGAATAATTAGCTTTAACTAAACTTAACCACCAAGTAATTCTCTAACTAATAGAATTTTACTAGAATCCAAATTGATTCTTAATAGAATTTGAGTCAACATCTTACAATCTCCACCTTGACATAAATTCTTCCAAAATATTGGCTTTCAAGAAATCTTAGCTATACATAATCGAATCATTCTTGACTATTCTTGATTCGCACAACATGACTAATACCTATGTGTAGCTAAATCAACTCTACCTAGTTGACTTCAATGTGGAACCTCAATATAATCTCTCTTAGCATGAATGGTCTCTCGCTATCGTCTTCATCTAGAGATTGTAAAGCTAACACCATCGACCTTTTTTTTACTACCAATTACCCATAGACAAAATAACCACACTTTTCTTCACATTAGGAACCTTGCCATGTGTGATTTCATTGGCAAACTATACTCCACATATTTTTAGGACATGCACACCACTAGAAAATTGTGGACATACCATTCATCTTACGTAGTAAGAAAAGTGTCAGTACCTCTTAGAGTAGTGACACAATCTCTAAGGTATTTAATATGCTCCATTCCTATTAACCAATTGCACCTGTTGACTTCAGATCTTCAACAACACTAATTCTCATCCAGTAGATATTCATTGAAGCACCACTAGATCAAATTAAGAATTACTCCACCTGTAACTAACACCTTGTTGGTCCAAATCTTTTCTTACATGTCCTTGATCTATTGAACACAATCTGCAATAGCAAATCTCTCAAGTGGAATCATCATCTTTACATCACGCTTCATGATAATTCTTGAACTATAGCTTCAATACCGCTTCTTGGGATTTTTCAAGCAGAATTGTATTTCACAAACAAATAAAATCAACGTAGAATTAAGTCACACACAAAAGATTTAATGTGGTTCGGCTTAAGGTGCCTAAATTTACGGACAAAAGAGAAAAATCAACTATAAATAATAAAGATTATAAAGAGTACAAAACACCTTAAAAAATTGATGTTTTCTCTAACTCTTCCCTAAATTCCTATAAACCCTTCTCTTACATAGAAATCACATAATGATTATATCTCTGTAGCTCTCTTATCTTAAAGGTTAATACCTATTCTATATTTATAGAGCCAAGTTACTTGATTACCAAGAATTTTCTATTCATTAAGGAACTAATCTATTAAGAATATTTATCTTTACATAAACTTAACCACCAAATAATTCTCTAACCAATTGAATTTTATTAGAATTTAAATTGATTTCCAAAAGAATTTAAGTCAATTTCGATCTAACAATATAACTCATTAAGGATTTTTCATCAACCTTAATTGTTGTAGATTTCAAAGGCAAAAATGCTGTATATAATTTGGTTATACAATCTAGATAATGTGGGTTTAGGGTTTACAAAATCTTTTCTAATTCATGAATGGTTAACAGAGTGTTACAGATTGTCAAAACATTATTATGGTTGTATAGGTTTCAAAGTTTATCAATTTATCTTTCCATAAGAAATATTAACTCTAAGGTTTTCCCTTTTGTTGTCATGTTCTGTCATGTACTGCAAATACCGATACTTTCATATTCATTTAATTGATTGGGCTATCTGCGGTGCCTTTATTTTGTTCACTTATGAAATTATATTGGAAATCAAAATAAAACTTCAACTTTACTAGTTTTAATATTTATATAGATAATATTCCATTCAATACATTACAATAGTATTTAAATCCCCTGTATATATGATATACAAAAGTAGTACTGTACATAAATGTTTGAACATATAAAAGAGAAAGTATACCTTTACAGACTAGCAATAGCTGCCTGAGGGGTACCAAAAACCCAGCCGCTTGGTGGAATGGTAAATCACTGCAAATAATCTGTAAGAAGGAGAAAAGAGGGGGTGAGCTTAATGCCCAGTAAGAAATTCGTATGAGAGAAATGATACTATGAAATCTATATGCATAAAATTATGAAATTCCAAATAGTGCACTAACGGACGTTTAAGGAAAGATACTATAATCGGCTAGGTAACCAGGTTGAGTATGGAAGAATACTTTGATGTACCTCACGTGTTTCGATCCTTAGTTTCGATGTAGAGAATAAATAGTTGACAATGTAATAAGTGTGCATTATAAAAATATTTAAGTAATATCATGTAGTTTCTAATTTATAATAGTGTATAAAACAATTTAGTAAAGCAATTTAGTAAAACAATTCAATATGGGAGTCAAAGAAACAGTACAGTAAACAATATAAATCTACAGTGAAATTAATACTCTCAATACTTTCATTTAGTAACAGTATAAAACCTAATGTAGTAAAATATTATAGTGGAGACTCGGCAACACCCAATAGATATTATGTCATAGTAGTATCTCGAAAAGGGAGAAACAGTAGTAGTAAGACATATAGCCATAGTCACAGGGGTGTCTACAGTGTGCATTGATCAGGTGACAACTGGGATGGCTGATGATGTGATCAATATCAATCAGCAAATAGTACAGTAATAGAATAGTCTGTTAGCATGATGTACTCGAAGGTTCTACGAGGCCTAACAGTCTCAAAACAGTTGATAAACAATATAAATATCATTAAAGAAATCAGTGGCAAGAATCGATATTTTCAATCAATCCATAAATTCATAGTTTAGGAACATAAGCAGTTCCATAATAAAAATTCATAAAATATTCGTAGTTCAATATTCACTTCTCAAAATATTTTATTTAGTCATAAATAAGATATAAAAACATGCAAGTACCCTCACGTATGTAAAATTTAATAAAATGAAATTTCAAAAATGAAATTATCAATTTCGGTATGCCTATGAGGTATTTATAATAAAGCACATCTAAAACTTATTCAATTTTTATTTTTGGTATTCAAAAAATACCAAAGTATACCTTCACAATTTTCTTAGAAATTTTAGCAGTATAACAACAGTGTCTATCCTAGCCTCCCTGCAGGAAAAACACAGTTTATAGTCCTAACAACAGTTCATAAATCCAATCCTTTTTATCCCAAGATAGTTCCATAAAATCATTTTCAACATCAATATGCATTCACAGTATCCCTACGTGTTCCATAAAATCATTTTCAACATCAATATGCATTCACAGTATCCCTACGTCTTCCATACTTATCCCTTACCTTTTAGTTTTCACTGAAACGACCGTTAGCACCACTTAGTGTATTTCACTCCCGGGCTGCAAAACGCTATGAAAACACAGTCATTTCACTACACTTTAGTTATAAAGAATTCTACACTCACTATGGTCTACTACATTGCCTATTGTAGCTGCTAAACTGATCTATTTCATACCGGTGTCAATACTGCAACTATACCATAAATCAACTCCATTTTCAATTTCGATCACACCAGCTGTCTTCTATTAATTTATACAGTGTCATGGAACCTAAAACACATTAAATTGAGCATGATTCCTAGGTCCTCTTCACTTGGCTGAAACACACATGCATGTCAACACAACTTGTTTCAACAATTTAAGCTAAATTTCATGCTTTACACTTGTTCTTCATTCATTCTACACCATTTTCATATGACAAAGCACCATGAACATGTACATATCACCTTAGTCGAAACCCTAAGGGAGAATTTGAGATGGTTTTAATTCAATTTATGGGCTTATACATGCTTAAACACCTTAATTACAACACTAACTACCATTAAATCATAAAGAAAATCCAAACCTCCTTACCTTAGTGTGATAACCGTAAATTTTCCGTTTATTGAAATTAATGATATTAGAATTTACTGAAACAAATATAAATGGGAAAATAAGGTTGAAATTCGGAAAAATAATGAAGAGAAGGGAATTTAATTTGGATAAATTGAAATCCAAATTAAATAAGGAAAATGAAATATATTTATATAATTTTATATTATATAAATGTATTTTTATACAAATACATACGTATTTAAATACTGTATAGTATATAGTAATATACAGTGGTATATATATACGTGTATACTATTTTACAAATTTAAATAATACGTATGTATAAATTCAACATTTTATGTATATATAAATATATATACATATATAAGAAATGTAAATATTAATTTACATTAAAGTTTGAAAATATATATAAAAGTTATTTAAATTTAAAATATATAAATATACATATATATATACTAGATATATATTTTGTAATATACAATATATATTTTATATATAATATATATTGTATTATATTATATATGAAATAATATATGTATAATATATAATATATATTATATGTATAAAATATATTATATAGTATATAGTAAATAGTATATTATATACTAAATATAGAAATAAGACAAAACAAAAGAGGAAAGTGAAACAACAATGGAAAGGGAAGAAATCGGGAGGATCCCGACCCTCCCCAGCTGGTGAGGCCGACCACTTTCGGCGAGGGAGAGAGGGGAAGAGACGGTGCCGGCAAGGAGAGGAGAAGACACCGGTGACTAGAATAGGGAAAGAAACGGATGGAAGGAAGAAATGGAAGGAGAATCGGGAAGGAAATTTCGAAGGAAGCCGAAAGGAAAAGAGAAAGAGGATTTGGCAGTGCCGGCCAAATAAGCCACTGCTACTGCTACCGAAGCACCGCCGGAGGAAGAGGAAGAAGTAGGAGGCCACCGAAGAGGCGGAGAACGGCGGAGGAGGGCCAACGAAGAGGTGGAAGAGACCGGACCTAAACCGAGTCGATCCGCCGCCGTGTCGCCGATCTAGACCGAACGGAGGCCAAATCCAGCTTCGCCGTGGTGTCGGCCAGCTGAGGGGCCACCGAACCACCGGAGAACCGGCCATGGAGGAAGGTTGACTGGTCTGAACCGGTCTGATCGGAGAAGAAAGGAAGAAAAAAAGAAAAAGAAAAAGAAAGGAAAAAGAAAAAGAAAAAGAAAAGAAAAGAAAAGAGGAAAAAGAAGAAAGAGGAAAAGAAAATGAATTTCGGGAAATCCTGAGAATTACGGGAATCGGTAAAAAATCCCGAAAAATGTTAAATTATTTAAATAATTTATTTATTTAAATAATTATGAAAAAATTCTAAATTTTAGAATTTAATTTTCAAAAATTCCCTCGATAATCGAGTCGATAGAATCAGGCGAGGTGAACACGGGCGCGACCTTCGAGAGGCAGTCGTCGACCCGAGATAGGTAAGGGAGACATGTGCAGCCTATAAGGATATTTGGCACACATGTTTTAAATTATGCATTTAATTTTATAAATGCTATTGATAATGATTGGTTGGAAAATTGTGGTGATTTTCCAGTTGAGATTTAAACTGTATTTTCCGTGCAGGTGGCTAGCCAATCGGCAGCCGTTATATTGCTGAAAATTATTGGAAAAAAAATTACTGAAAATCATAATAAATGATTTTTCATTACGAGAAACGATTTCCAACCACGAAAATCGAGAAATCGATTAGTTTTCATAAAACATGAATATACTGATAATTAATTTTAAAATATTCATGTTTTTGAAAATGGTGAAAAAGGAAATCACCTAAATTTATCCCGATAGGTGATATTTCACGTGAAACGAGGTGAAAAATGAAAAGGACCAAAGTGAATATTTTAATAATATTTCTCCAAATATTCACTTGATTTTATAAATAACCTTTATGGGTTCAATTGTGAAAATAAGTGTTTATAGAAAATTCCATAAAGGTAATTAAAGGTGAAAAATAGTGTTTTGAGACTAAAAGGTCTCCACATGTGTTTACAAAGAAAACACGGGACGAGAGTGTTGATTTGAAAAATAAATATTTTAATTTTTCATAAATCATAAAAATAATTTATTTGAATCCCGATAACTTTGAAAATCATGTTTTCGATAGAAAGCACGGAAAAGCGTGCGTATATATTTTGCGGTGAAAAAGACAGTTATGATCTTTTATATTTTACAGTGATTATTTTATAAACTGTTTTCACCGTATGGAACATGTGATTTATACTGTTCTATAATGTTTAGAACATTTTCAGGAATGATGACCCCAGTATAAATATTTTATAAATTGTTATTCATAAGATGAAAGTATTTTCCTTATGAATATTTGTGGATTGATTGAACTTATATTCAGTGAAATTGATTTCATAAATGGGGTTTATATCACGTGTTTACTATTTTGAGACTGTTAGGCCCCATATCATGCTCACGTGTCACGTATTAGTGCTGATAGATACTGATCCTATTATCAGTGTCCCAATGGACACCTGATCAGTGCACACTGAGGACCCCATAGACTATGGCCATAGTTCTCATGTGTTTCCCCTATTAGGGATGATATTATTATAGCATATTATATTTAGGGTGTTGCCTGGTCTCCATGATACTGAATTGAAAGCTACCGTATACTGTTTAATGAATTGGTAGCTACTGTTTACTGATTGAACCGTTTCAAGATATTGTTTTATTGATTTGCAAAATACTATTTTACCGAATGGTATTGTATTGAATATTACTGTTTTACTGAACTGTAAGATACGGTTATTGAACTAAAGAGAAATTAATGTTTATTCAAAAAGAATAACATGAAATTATTTCTAAGATAGAAATAATTGCAGAAGTGGTTATCCAATGACTTGGATATTTACAAACCACTGTACTGTCACGTGTTTTTAATTGTAGTAAAGGAAACCACTGTTTTATTACTGAACTGTCACGTGTTTTAAATTATACTGAAGTGAAAAGAAATAAGTGGTTTACTCTGTGAAAACGAAAATTATATCGTTTCGAAAATAAGGAATATAGTACTCTCTACAGTTGCTTCTAGGTTCCGGGACAAGACAGGTATTTCAAAATACCTGCCTTACTCTATCCGGATCCCTAGCCGACTGTAGTATCCTTCCTACATGTGAGCCTAGAGCCAGCTAGAAAGATTTAAAAAGAAAGTGAAAAATATTTTCAGCATATAGATAGCTGGATATCAAGTGTTGCATATAACTCTCTTACTGAGCCGTGGTTTGCTCACTCTCCAATTTTAACATTTCAGATTTTCAGCGACTGTGAGATTTGACATCTAAGGATTTCGAGCTATGCATTTGGAGACATTGCGACAGCTTCATTTATAATATGAGGTATGATCATTTATTTTCTGTATTTGGACTTACTTTCAGTACTACTTTCTTGAGAATTAAGATAGGGGATGTAATTAATATTACTAATTTTATAGTTAATAGTTAAATGAATATGAAAAGTAAAGTATCACAGACAGCCCAACCGTATAAAATGTATGGAAAAATGTGAAAAATGTGGTCACGGGATATGACCACATTTTATATATATATAAAAAATATATATATTGTATATTACAAAATATATATCTAGTATATATATGTAAATTTATATATATTTTAAATTTAAATAACTTTTATATATATTTTCAAACTTTAATGTAAATTAATATTTACATTTTTTATATATGTATATATATTTATATATACATAAAATGTTGTATTTATACATACGTATTATTTAAATTTGTAAAATAGTATACACGTATATATATACCACTGTATATTACTATATAGTATATACTATACAGTATTTAAATATGTATGTATTTGTATAAAAACACATTTATATAATATAAAATTATATAAATATATTTCATTTTCCTTATTTAATTTGGATTTCAATTTATCCAAATTAAATTCCCTTCTCTTCATTATTTTTTTGAATTTCAACCTTATTTTCCCATTTATATTTGTTTCACTAAATTCTAATATCATTAATTTCCAATAAACGGAAAATTTACGATTATCACATTCTCCCCACCTTAAGAAATTCGGTCATCTGAATTTAACTTAAGTTCAAAGGTGGTACATGCCGTATACTTACGACTTCTGACCTCTAGGTCATCCTCCAAGTAATACTTCCAGTACACTTTCAACATCAAGAGTACTTTAGACCACTACATGCTGTCTTTCATCATATATGTCTATACTCCCGTAAGTTCATTTCTCAAATCGGGAGTTATTCATTTCCACTCTTTTCACTTAAGAGTCCATGCACAGTATTTTTCATGTCACAGCTGATCTATGCTGTTCATCATCCATTTTTCTCACTTAGTGCCAAGTCAATATAGTTTTAAAACTATCAATTACACCTGTCAATCAATTATATGTAAGTGTCCCAGTAGCTTTCACATCTCATGCATCTGCTCTCTCAATGTATCTTCAAGCGTTCCAATATTACGCTAAGATATTTACATCAGTACAGAGTGATGCTATCAATACACTTGGGATCTCAAAGCCTTTTGCTATTTCTCATTAAGCATATGACATCTCAGAGACTCCCATCACATGTAATGCTCACTGGAACTGTACATATACATTTCCACTGTTTCTCACTCATACTTTGACTAAGGCACTAGAAAATCTAAGAGTTTGATAATAGAAAGTGATTCTATTTAGATCTTCAATGTTTAATCACTTCCATATCATCATTTCTCTTTTAGACTCTTTATTGTCCACAATATTCATTTTTTTTCAAGGCTGCATCTCACTTGCAGACTTTACTATGGATCATCTCTTACAATCATAAATCATGAGACAATCATGTTCTCTTCATGTAGTATGGTCTTTACATCTCTTATTCTTATGATATATTCAACATTACTCAATTTATCCTTTTAATCACCACATTATCTATATAATTCCACCATTTCAAGGTGTGGATATGTGTATATATCATTTTTGTTTCATTTGCATAACTGGCAGTATACAATTACATATCATTCTTCTTACTCCTTTGAGTACCATTAATTTCACTTGTCAAATTTGGCTTGATTTTACATCTAGCCACTGTCATGTGATAATCAACACGAATCATTTCCAGTTTTTTTTTAATTTCGGGAATTACTCTTTGTTTCTTACTCATCATACAATTTATCTTCTTATTCCATTTTCATATTTTCACTCTCATTGTTTCAGTCGGTTTTCTCAAGTGGTATGGTACTTTACTGCTAAGATCTTTTAACATCCTGCATACCATCTTTTCTTTACACTTATCCATTTACCGACTTGAGTTTCTTTAATTATGTCTATTAGTAGAGCAGCTAGTCCCATAACTCTTTTATATATTGGTATTAGTATCTAGTTAGACTCATTATTTCTGTATCTCGATCATTATCTCACTATCATTGACAGATTCACCGTCATTCTGTCAATCCAAGATTATACATCCCTCATAAGGAGACATTGTCTAGCCAAACATCTTATTTGCCAATCTTAACATAATTCCACAGTCTTTAAGAGTTTAAAGGATCATACTAAAATGCTGCTCATTTTCCATTTGTACTTTAAGCTCTATTAATATCTCCTCAATTTATTCATGTACGGATGCCTCATTTCTTAGGCTTATATACCTCACAAGGCAATTCATTAACCTTGTAACCTCAATAGGAACTCGTAAAAATTCACTCCGAGTTCTAATCATCATCTTATGGACATCAATCTCCAATCTTTTATTTAATGACGCTTTATACTGAGGCTAGTCTTATAACTCCTCATGTATTTTTGATTAGATCAATAAAGCGTCCATTTTCATGTAGATGAATACTTGTTCTTCACAAGAACTTTATTAAAAATAGGAATTTACTATATCCTTTAATTCATCTACATATCAAGGTCATATGTGCTTCTTTCATTCACACTTATACAGATAACATCATTAACCTCAAATTACATTATCTGTATTTTCATCAATCATACTTTTATCAGTGAATTTCATTATTCATTCATCTTCCAGAGTTAATTCTTAAGCTTTCGGACTCTTTCTATATTTCCGATATAAGCTCAGAATTAGATTTCATATAATCCCTCGAGTCAGTGTTAGCTTGATTTCTCCAATCTATATAACTCTGAAAGTTTATCAGGAATAACATCCGATACTGTTTTAATCACTATACTTGTACCATTTTGGACAGATTATCTTTATGTCCTGTCATTTCCACTATGTATCCTCGAGGCAGAGAGAGTTAATATTAAAATCATTTTGAAATATTCTCCACCTTGATTTCATAATTTGCACTATTCACTGTCTCAGTCATTTCTGTAGTCATATCACTTTTCATAATATCTAACGATGCCGTAATAAACATCCAATTCAATACACTCTTAATTCAGGCCCTTACAATCAATAACCGGGCCAATCATTTTGCAACATTCCACTACACTCTTATTGGATCGCATCATACAAGGCCTCGGCCCGTCCGCCGTCTGCCTTTACACATCTGTACTGTCTTCTTTGGCGAGCACACTAGCTCCCTCAAGGATCTGTCGTGAGGCCCAGCCTGTTCACTAGGTCACTCGCAATTCGCGTCCATAATCTAAGTGTAAGTGGAATCAGTAATAGGGATCGTTATATTCATATTACATCCTTATGCCATTAATGACTCCATCACCATTAATGGATTCAAGATTAACTTGGTTTTATCATTGTTCAGCACATCGCCCAACATAGGGCATTTTTGTCATTTCGACATTTTTTTTTTCTTCTCAGTATACATTGAAATCAATGATCTCATTATCCATGTGCTGATGTTATCCTTTCTCATACTTATATCAGCAATTTGATCTTATTCGATTTCGACAGAGATGTCTACTAAAATCTATAATTGGATTATTTTGCTTGTAATGCAGCTTTACATCATCAATTTCTCTGTTAAATCAATCAATTCCAACTTCTGTTGGTCTATTACGACTCTCAGTAAAATTTTGGAGGCAGGGGTATTTTGGTCATTTTTGGCCAAAAATTTTCTCTCTCTTCAAAATACCTTCATCTGGTGATCTTAAGGTCTATTTAATGATGATATTTCATTCCCCTCCTTTATATGATCACTTTCAGGTCTCAGTTCGATCCGTACAGAAAAGTACTGGTGGGGTCCTCACCGAGTTCTTTACTGATCCTTACCGAACAGGCGTTCATTTAGATTATAAGAATCATCAATTTTTCGGTAATTTCTAAGCCTAATATTTCTCTTTAACATTCTCAATTTATAATTTTTCACTCCCTTCAATTTATTTTAATCAATTGACAATCATTTATTTTCTCTATGTATTCAGACTACACAGTACTACTAGGGATGTTTAACATTTCTCGACACATTTTCTTTCCAAAAGTATCAACAGATATCAGACCAACTATGCTCTGATACCATTAAATCTGTCACATCCCGTGACCACATTTTTCACATTTTTCCATACATTTTATACGGTTGGGTTGTCTGTGATATTTTACTTTTCATATTCATTTAACTATTAACTATAAAATTAGTAATATCAATTACATCCCCTATCTTAATTCAAGAAAGTAGTACCGAAAGTAAGTCCAAATATAGAAAATAAATGATCGTACCTCATATTATAAATCAAGTTGTCGCAATGTCTCCAAATGCGCAGCTCGGAATCCTTAGATGTCAGATCTCATAGTCACTGAAAATCTGAAATGTTAAAATTGGGGAGTGAGCAAACCACGGCTCAGTAAGAGAGTTATATGCAACACTTGATATCCAGTTATCTATATGCTGAAAATATTTTTCACTTTCTTTTTAAATCTTCCTAGCTGGCTTTAGGCTCACATGTAGGAAGGATTCTACAGTAGATTAGGGATCCGGATGGAGTAAGGTAGGTATTTTGAAATACCTGTCTTGTCCCGGAACATAGAAGCAACTACAAAGAGTACTATATTCCTTGTTTTCGAAACGATATAATTTTCATTTTCACAGAGTAAACCACTTATTTCTTTTCACTTTAGTATAATTTAAAACACGTGACAGTTCAGTAATAAAACAGCGGTTTCCTTCACTACAATTAAAAACATGTGACAGTACAGTGGTCTGTAAATATCCAAGTCATTGGATAACCACTTCTGGAATTATTTCTATCTTAGAAATAATTTCATGTTATTCTTTTTGAATAAACATTAATTTCTCTTTAGTCCAATAACCGTATCTTACAGTTCAGTGAAACAGTAATATTCAATACAATACCATTCGGTAAAACAGTATTTTGCAAATTAGTAAAACAATATCTTGATACGGTTCAGTTAGTAAACAGTAAACAGTAGCTACCAATTCAGTATACAGTATACGGTAGCTTTCAGTTCAGTATCATAGAGACCAGGCGACACCCTAAATATATCATGTTATAATAATATCATCCCTAATAGGGGAAACACATGAGATCTATGGCCATAGTCTATGGGGTCCTCAGTGTGCACTGATCAGGTGTCCACTGGGACACTGAAAATAGGATCAGTATCTATCAGCATTAACGCGTGACACGTGAGCATGATATGGGGCCTAACAGTCTGAAAACAGTAAACACGTGATATAAACTCCATTTATGAAATCAATTTCACTGAATATAAGTTCAATCAATCCACAAATATTCATAAGGAAAATATTTTCATCTTATGAATAACAATTTATAAAATATTCATACTGGGGTCATCATTCCCGAAAATGTTCTAAACATTATAGAACAGTATAAATCACATTTTCCATATGGTGAAAACAGTTTTATAAAATAATCAATGTAAAATATAAAAGGTCATAACTATCCTTTTTCACCGCAAAACATATACGCACGCTTTTCCGTGCTTTCTATTGAAAACATGATTTTCAAAGTTATCGGGATTCAAATCAATTATTTTTATGATTTATGGAAAATTAAAATATTTATTTTCCAAATCAACACTCTCGTCCCGTGTTTTCTTTGTAAACACATGCGAGACCTTTTAGTCTCAAAACACTGTTTTTCACCTTTAATTACATTTATGGAATTTTCTATAAACACTTATTTTCACAATTGAACCCATAAAGGTTATTTATAAAATCAAGTGAATATTTGAAGAAATATTATTAAAATATTCACTTTGGTCCTTTTCATTTTTCACCTCGTTTCACGTAAAATATCACCTATCGGGATAAATTTAGGTGATTTCCTTTTTCACCATTTTCAAAAACATGAATATTTTAAAATTAATTATCAGTATATTCATGTTTTATGAAAACTAATCGATTTCTCGATTTTCTTGGTTGGAAATTGTTTCTCGTAATGAAAAATCATTTATTATGATTTTCAGTAATTTTTTTTTCCAATAATTTTCGGCAGTATAACGGCTGCTGATTGGCTAGCCTCTTACACGAAAAATACAGTTTAAATCTCAACCGGTAAATCACCACAATTTTCCAACCAATCATTATCAATAGCATTTATAAAATTAAATGCATAATTTAAAATATGTGTGCCAAATATCCTTACAAGCTGCATATGTCTCCCTTACCTATCTCGAGTCAATGACTGCCTCTCGAAGATCGCGCCCGTGTTCACCTCGCCCGATTCCATCAGCTCGGTTATTAAGGGAATTTTCTGGAAATTAAAATTCTAAAATTTATAATTTTTCCATAATTATTTAAATAAATAAATTATTTAAATAATTTAACACTTTCCGGGATTTCTTACCGATTCCTGTAATTCTCGGGATTTCCCGTAATTTTCGAATTCTCGAAAATTTTTCAAATTCCCGGAATTCCTTTTCTTTTCCTCTTTCTTCATTTTCCTCTTTTCTTTCTTTTTCTCTTTTCTTTTCTTTTCTTTTTCTTTTTCTTTTTCCTTTCTTTTTCTTTTCTTTTCTTTTCTTTTTCTTTTTTCTTCCTTTCTTCTCCTATCAGACCAGTTCAGACCAGTCAACCTTCCTCCATGGCCGGTTCTCCTCCGGTGACCGATTCTTCGGCGGTTCGGTGGCCCCTCAGCTGGCCGGCACCACGGCGAAGCTAGATCTGGCCTCCGTTCGGTCTGGATTGGCGGTATGGCGACGGATTGACTCGATTTAGGTCCGGTCTCTTCTACCTCTTCGCCGGCCTCCTCTGCCATTCTCCGCCTCTTCGGTGGCCTCTTACTTCTTCCTCTTCCTCCGGCGGTGCTTCGGTAGCAGTGGCGGTGGCCAATTTGGCCGGCACCGCTAGATCCTCTTTCTCTTTTCCTCTCGGCTTCCTCCAAAATTTCCTTCCCGATTCTCCTTCCGTTTCTTCCTTCTGTCTATTTCTTTCCCTC
This sequence comes from Heritiera littoralis, assembly GCA_031772115.1. Taxonomy (NCBI): domain Eukaryota; kingdom Viridiplantae; phylum Streptophyta; class Magnoliopsida; order Malvales; family Malvaceae; genus Heritiera; species Heritiera littoralis. Next base: position 5,583,945 of record JAPDPK010000032.1, on the reverse strand, counting down.
TTTTGGTCACCGGCGTCTTCTCCTCTCCTCACCGGCCGTCTCTTCCTCTCTTTCCCTCGCCGATGGTGGTCGGCCTCACTGGCTGGGAAGGGTCGGAATCCTCCCGATTTCTTCCCTTTCCATTTTTGTTTCACTTTCCTCTTTTATTTTGTCTTATTTCTATATTTAGTATATAATATACTATATACTATATAATATATTTTATACATATAATATATATACTATATATTATACATATATTATTTCGTAAATAATAAAATACAATATATATTATATATAAAATATATATTGTATATTACAAAATATATATCTAGTGTATATATATGTATATTTATATATTTTAAATTTAAATAACTTTTATATATATTTTCAAACTTTAATATAAATTAATATTTACATTTCTTATATATGTATATATATATATATATATATATATATTTATATATACATAAAATGTTGTCTTTATACATACGTATTATTTAAATTTGTAAAATAGTATACACGTATATATATACCATTGTATATTACTATATACTATATACTATACAGTATTTAAATACGTATGTATTTGTATAAAAATACATTTATAATATAAAATTATATAAATATATTTCATTTTCCTTATTTAATTTGGATTTCAATTTATTCAAAATTAAATTCCCTTCTCTTCATTATTTTTCCGAAGTTCAACCTTATTTTCCCATTTATATTTGTTTCACTAAATTCTAATATCATTAATTTCCAATAAATGGAAAATTTACGGTTATCACACTTAGTGTGTGGCCGAATTGAAGGGGGAGCACTACACCTTGATTTTTTCCACTTTACCACTCAATTTTGGTATGGGTTTGTAGAAGATAGGATTCTACATAGGTTTGCAGAAGAAATTTTTTGGTTTCGGTGTTGTTTAGCTAGGGTTTTGGAAGATTTTCTCTTTTTCTCTAAGGTTGGTTATGGTGGAACGTTGAGAGGTTGAAGAAGATGGATGTTACTAGCCCCTTAAGAAAAATTAGAAAATTCTTTTAAAATTATCTTGCCTGGCAATTTACTAAAATGTCCTTATTCTTAATGATTTTGGATAATTTTGCCCCCAAACTTCAATAACGTTGTTAACCCGTCAAATTAACTCCAAGATATTTTATTTCATCATAGAATATGAGTGTTAAACATATTCCAATCATTGATAGTGGTTTTATTAAGTTTTGATTGATTGTAAGGGTGTTACGTAGATTTAATTATTTCATGTGTGATTTAGTCATCTAATAACCTGGTATAGAACTTTATCACATGTAGATCATCATACTCCTATTAGTTGGTCAAAAGTCAATTTAGTTTGGCTGTTATTCGTAAGAATTCTTCCGACTTAAGTCCTTAATCGTAATTTTTTAATTTGTTTGCACGCTTTTTAAAAACAACTTAAATAAAGGATTTTGGATTGCAAATCTTAATGTAAGTTTATTCGACTCCCAATAATGAGTCTACCAAGTCTCATATCCATTCGGGCACTATAAGCATGTGGGGCCCACCATGCCATTTCCCTTAATACCTATGAAATGCACAGGAATTAAACAATAGTGAGAAGTGTTACATGTGTAACAATACTAAAATATGTGATTCTCACATTTGTACCTTTTTATGAACAAAAAATTTATCAATTTATCAAGATTTTTTTAGTAAAAGAAATATATCATAACAATTTTATCAAATAACTTAAAGAGTGACTAACCATACTCGCTTGCCCCTATTATGCAACGTAAACACTTGTGCCATGAGTCAAGCAAGTTAACTCAAACTGTGCTTTCATACCTTAAACAAAATGCAGAATGATGATACTATTAGAGGTGTCAAAAGTTGGCTTGAGCTCGAAAACTCTCCTGAAACCAACTTGAAGCAATCCAAATTGACCAAAAAAAGTCAAAGGTTGGAAACAAAAAAAGCCCAAATATTGAAAAAGCCTAAAGTTGAAAAAACTTGAACCCAAAAAAACTCAAACTCTACACAACTAGAACCCGACAAAACCCGAATCTGATATGATTCAAAATCGAGACTGATCCAATCCGAAACTCATAAAAAACTGAATTTATAACATGAAAAACTCAAATTATAATTATATGATTATTATTTAAAAACAAATAATTGATACACCTTTTTAATTAAAAAATTTAAACTTTTGAAAATGATTAATATTTATTATACAATTATATCAATTATGTATTATCAACAAAATAAATATTAAATCTTTTTCATTCAATTATTAAATACAATTAATTTAAAAACACCATAATATATGAATATCAAATAATATTTAATATTATACTTATTGTATTTATAATAATAAATATATTATTAATTTAAAATTTGTTTTTATTATAAAAATCATTATAATATATTATCATTTTTATTTCATAATAAAATTTTAATTTTAATACAATTATAAATCAAATATATAAAAAAATCATTATATAATCTCAATATTTGTTTGAAACTTTAAATTTGATACATTGTGCAACACATTAAGAACAATATTAACAAAATTAAATTTAAGCCATATTTTCTGAAAGTTTCAAGTATAGACAAATATTAAATTTACTTGAAAATAAAAACTTAATCTTAAAAAATTCCAATTTGGTATCTTATAACAATGATTTATATATTATATTATAACAATCTTTTAAGAATAAATTATATAATATCTTAGTGTGTATGTATTATTTTGACAGAATTAATTATTTATTAAAAATAATTTATTTATTATCTATTAAATATAAAATTAAAGTCTTAATAAAAATAATATTTCTAATAGTAAAATAAAATGTAATTTAATAACATACCATAGCAGTATTATTATGTAAATGGTAATTTTAATAAAATTTGTTTTTATACTTTATTAATATTATGATTACTTATATTTAAATAACTAGTATTATATTAATTTAGTAATATCTACTATTTAACATTTTAATTAGACTTTCGATCAATTGGTATATAATTAGTACTCAATTGAATTAGTTATTATGTTAATGTGAATATGAAAAAAATTAGTACTCAATTGGTGTATAATTGTATATGATAGGATTATATCAAATGTTATTATTTATTAATATAATGTTAATTAGTATATAATTTTTTTTAATTCAACGTTTTAAATTTTTAATAAAATATTTGATTAATTAGTGTGTAAAAGCATGATAATATTTAATGTAATGATATTAATATTGGATTTATGTACAAACCAAAAACAAAATAAATATAAAATTGAGTTAATTAGTTAACCAATTATTCATAATATTATGTACTTTTTCTTTAATGTATACTATAGTTTTTTTCAACATTATAAATGAATAGTTAGTTAACTAGTTATATGGTTAGATTTAATTTGATTATTAGTTATGTTGGTATTTAAAAAAAATAAATGTAAGAAAAATTTTTAAAAATTTAAAAATTTTATTAAAAATATAATATAATTATTAAAAAAAGCTAATAAAACAAAGTAAAAGAAAAATTTATTGGACTAAGAGTGTAATAATTCTAATAGCCCGACTTTGACAAAAAATACAATGACTTGATAAGTTATTGTTAAGAGTATAAAATCATTTATATAAATGTTTAATTGTTTACTATGATTTATTTATAATTTGTTAATTACTTATTTATATAGCTAATACGTTTGGATTTTTAGTTTCCTTAAGTTTTACTCTATATATATATATATATATATATATATATATATATATATATATATATATAGGTTCACTCAAAAAATAAATTTTTAGATAATTATTAATATATAATTATACATTTTATAACAAATATGAATATCACAGGAAATTAAAAAAATCATTGTTAAGTAATAAAACCGTTAAAAATGTAAAAATATAATTAAAACATTCAAAAATATAATATATATTTATAACTTATAAAATTTTAAAATAATTTAACCAAGCCTGCTAAACTCGTCTGGCTAGAATTGGACCGATTAGAACTTGAAAATATCCGAAATCAAAAAAACTAGAACCTAAAAAAACTTGAATCGAAAATGGCCCGAACTTGAAATAACTTGAACTCGAAAAAAATCGAACTTGAAGATAACTTGGACCGAACCCGCTTGAACCAGCCCATTTGCCACCTCTAAATACAATGAGATTAAAAATGAGTAAATGACTAATTTCTTAAAAATATTCTTATATTTTAAGTATTTTTTATTATGTTATATTAATTTTAAATTTATTTTTAACATATAAATTATTATGTTTTGAATTAAACTTCGATAATTATTCCACGCATCGCTGGTAGGGTTTTTTTACTCCACAAGCAGTATTAAGATCATAACACATGTCTTATTTTATTTATTATTTATTTTTTAATATTTTTATAAGACATATTTCATGATCCTAACATCGCTTGTGGAGTAAAAACTCCACTGACGATATATGTAATAATTATCCATTAAACTTTTATATATTGAAACACATTTATATAAAAAATTTGGTACCCACCACTAATCACAAACTAGTATAAATATACAATATGATGCATCAATTATAAACTCCTTTATAAACATACGACATTAAGTCAGGAATTTTCCATATGTCCTATTTTTTTCAATTTAAAATATTTTTTTCGCATCTATCCATCTATTTTAAATTTCCTTAAATTTCTTAGCTAACTAGCAGCGTAAGACTCATCTCCTCTTCTCCTTCCGTACTTCCACTTTTTCATACTCGCTAAATACACTTAACAGTGGCCCCAAATTGAAGCCTCTTTATACTTCGGTCGCCACTGATTAGACCACTAACAAACGCCTTAGAACTACCTTTTATTAAATCCTTACTAAAAAATCCTTAATATCTTCCAAAACCAAAACCCAAAGAACCGATTTTCCCTCTGTTTTTTGTGTAGTTCTTTTTTCCTTTTTGTTACAATTTTTCTTTTTAGAAACTTGGCATTCTAAAACCTTAACTCTCCAAATTCTTTTAGAAACCTCCACTATTTCACGCTTACCAAACAATAATGACTTCATCACCTATCTAAGACGATACGCTGAAGAAACTTGAATACCTCTCTTTCGTCTCCAAAGTCAGCTCCGAACTCGAGAGCCATGTGGGGTTCTTCGACAAGATGTTGGCTGAATTCATCATCAACATAGATGCATGGTAGCCAGAGCAATCCAGATCAATAGCAAATTAGCTCCAGTAAGCTTAGTAAGCTCAGCAACAGCAAGCCACCAACTTAGTAGTAGTTAGTCGGGTTATTAAGAACCCTCTATATCAGTAGCAGTTAGTTGGTGATAACTCATACTAGTGGCGGGAATAGCAAATATTAGTAGTAAGCTGTTAGGATTAGTTAGTCAACAACAGATTTGGCAATCGGTTGTAATCCTCTCTTAATCATGATGTATAAATACCACTAATGTACAGATTCAACATTCATGAGAAAGATTACAACTTCCAACCCCTTAATTTCTGTATTTGATCTATGCTCATTGGAAGTTCTTTCTTCTTTCTTTCCACCTGTTAAGATCTTGAGGTTGAATTGTTGTTAGTCACATTCCTTGCACCAGACATGGGTCGTCACTCTAAGACCGTTGATGAATTCGACGCTAAGCTAAAAGAAAATAGTGCTGAGTTACTTGATTATTTCGTACGCACACTTCTTACTATTATCCCTGTGATTCTGCCTCCAAAGCCGAAGGCTAAGAAGGAATCCAAAAAGAGGAACGTTGGTGATGGTAAGAAGGCTAAATTTAAAGCTTTAGCGATTGTAGATGATAAAGATAGAGGTAGAGAAGGAAATTGAGATGGAGATAGGAGATCGAAGAAAAGAATAGGATAAAGATAGACACAAATATAGAAGGGAGAAGGATAGATAGAAAGGTAGAGATAGAGATAGGAGTAGGCATAGAGATAGAAATAAAGAGGATGGTGATGACGACAGGAGGGATTGTGGCAGACTGGGAAGAAATAGGGATCAAACTAAGGATGACAAAGATGATGATGAGGATAATAGGGATTATAGGAATAGAGGTAGGAACAGGGACCGAGATACTGTCGAAGGTGCTGAAGATAGGGAGAAGAGGAGTAATGGAAGGTATACGGATAATGAGCCTAAGTTGTATAAAGTATACAACAAGAGAATTTCGAGAGTGATGGATTCAGGTTGTTTTGTGCAACTGAATGAGTTAAGAGGAAAAGAGGGTTTGGTTCATGTTTCCCAAATGGCTAGTAGAAGGACTGCAAATGCTAAAGATTTTGTGAAACAGGATTGTCATAACGTTTCCTATGGCTAGGACGCTAGATATTAAACAAATGGAATCGCCACCAATCTTTTTTTTTAACCTAGGTGTGATTGGCCACCTAATGACTTTAAAAACTGATCTACATTTTTAGTTTTGGGTTCGGGAGTTCGTTTACGTGTAGGGAAGGTTATAGCACCCCTACAACGCCCAAAATTGGTACCATTTTAATCTTGTGTTATTTTAACTTAGTCTTAATTATGTGGTCTTTTAATTTTTTTTTGTTTAAATATTGAAAATTCTTTTAAGAATCCTCCATCATTCTGGATGAACTCTCAAAAAATCTTCTCACCTCAAGAGTATTCAAGGGGTACCATTCGACTCCCTTGAAGAGGCTCCGTCGTCGGGAGTGTTTTAGAACTTTATTATTATTTTTATTTAATTATTTTTATTTATTTATTTATTTTAAATATTATTTTGTATATATTATTTATTAATATTTTAAGGATTTTTGGTATTTAATATTGAGAATATCTTCTAAATTTTCCATCATTCTGAATAAACTTAGAAAAATCTTCTCACCTAGGAATTCCTCAAGTGTTACTCATTCGCAATCGCCTCGAGGATTCCATTATCGGATTTATTATTTTATTATTTATTATTATTTTTTATTTTATCTTTATTATTAGAATATAAATTTTATTATTATTATGTTATTATCTTTATTATTTATTTATTTGTTTATTTATTTTTGAAAATGCCTTCTAAATCTTCCATCATTCTGGATAAACTTAAAAGGATTCTCTCACCTAGGAATTCCTTGAGTGTTACTCGTTCGCAATCGCCTCAAGGAATCCATCATCGAAATTTTTATTTTATTATTTATTTATTTATTATTATTTTTTACTAAAAAAAACTGTATTTGTCTAAGATTCTACTAAATTCTAAATCGTGTTCTAACCATACATCTATATTCATGCAAATTAAGTTAACTACTACAAATAAAACATCCAAATAATTAACATGCAAAGAGAATATTTTTAATGATCCAAAATAACTACCACACGAACAAATTAAATTATATACACATCATGTAAAACCATTATTTCACAAATTTATATTTATATATCCTTTGATTAATCGAAATGCAAGTTAAGATTAAATTATATATCAATTATTAAATCTAATTATTACATCTTATTATTAACCCATACATTAATCTACAAGTCAAAATGGAGTTAAATTATTATCACAGTTAATTATTAAACCAAAATGATTTAAAGAAACCAACCTGGCAATGACCAATCAAATCTTTTCTTCTTCGCCCTCTTTGTCAAACACTACAACAGGTGTCTTATTCTTCACAATTCTCGCTTTCTTATTTCTTCACGGCATTTATAATATTTTCAATAACTATAGTCGAGCAAGATGGGAGTAATATGGCGGTGTAAGGCGTGGTCCAGTCAGTGAAAGACAATGCAAGGGCGAACGATGGCGCACCAATCAGCAAAGGGATGGAACGGCAGCAGCAAGCCTTGGTCGGTGCAGGGGCTAGTGCAGTTGGTGGAGGCAGCAGTTCAAGGAGGCTAGGCGTTAAGCTTGGACAGCAGTAAGGTGACGTGATGGAGAAAGTGGCAGTAAGCGACTTTGGCCAGACAGATGTAAGTGCTCGGGTTGAGTGCTTGATGGTGTATTTTATTCTCTGTCCCCCTTTCAGTTATGGGTTTAACCCCTTTTTATAGTCATGAACTTGTTAGAGTTCTAATACAACTAAACCTATTCTATTAATTATCTCTTATTTTTAATATTTTATCTATTTAATTTTTATGTTAATCCTAATCTAACTTTATCAACTTTAATATTAATCTAAATAATTATCCTAAAAAATCTAATTATCCTGTCCTAAAATTAATTTCATTTTCTTTTCTTATCTCTTCTCTTTTTTTTATCATCATTCCTAAATCCTATTTTAATTTTAATTCACTAATTAATGTTAATTCTAAAATCTAAAAAATTCTAATTTAATTCTAGCCTAATTCTAAATTGTTAAATTAAAATACAATGTCACCCAATCCAATTAATTATTTTTATAAATTAAGACTCCGGACAAAATAAGGTGTCTACAAGGATCAGAAGGTTTATGTGAATGTAATTTCAGTTTTCGGTTAGAAGTTGAGTTTGTCTATGAGAAAGGTTGATCATAATACTGGTAGGGATTTGCTTCCGTTGAAAGAAAAGTTCGGATGATGATGCTTTTAAAACTAATCCTTCAGGGGGAAAGAGGGGCTTGTGATGAGAACTGGTCTTTTAGGGATTAGGATTGTGGAGGATGAGGATGCTGTCCCATCGCGCAGGCCATTGAAGAGAATGAGTTCACCAGAGAGATGGCAAGCCAAACAGTTGATTGCTCCTGGTGTTCTGAGAGTAGATGAGTATCCCATGTATGATGAGGATGGAGATGGAATGCTTTATCAAGAAAAAGGGTGCTAAGGAAGAGCTTGAGATTGAGATGAATGAGGATGAACTTGCCTTTTGCAAGGGCAGACTAGGTCCTCTATAAATATGTCACTAGTAAAGATATTTAAGAATCCAAAAGGGTACTTGAGTCGTGCTGCTGCTCTCTAGTATGGGAGCAACAGCAAAGGACAATGCTTGATTCAATTCCAAAGGATCTTAATCGTCTTTGGGAATTGCTAGAGACTAGTGAGAGGCATTTTACGCAGGAGCTTAAAGGCATTAGATTGTCAGCATATGGTATGCTTGAAAGGAGAAAGGATGCTTCTAGAAAAGCTTTGACTTTTGGGCAGAGGTCTAAACTTTCCATCCAAGAGCAGAGGTAGAGCCTGCCCATTTATAAACTGAAAAAGGAATAGATTCAGGCTGTGCATGATAATCAGGTTCTGGTGGTAATTGGTGAGATTGGTTGGGTAAGACTACCTAGGTAACCCAATACCTTGTTGAGGCAGGGTATACTACAAGTGGTAGGATTGGATGTAGGGTGGCTATGTGAGAGTCGTGTATGCTGGTACTATTGTATACATAGAGATACTCAACACTGTTCATTTCCTGTGCATTTTGCAAGTATGACCTAATATAAGCAGGTGGGCCCTACAGGCTCTATAGTGCTCGGATGGACGTGAGATCGAACAGATGTTATTCGAGAGGTCCAATAAGCTTATGGTAAGAATTTGAACTTAAAATCATTTATTTAGATCATTTTTGAGAAGCGTACCAACAAATTAGAAAATGACGATTAAGGACATAGCCTGGTGGCATTTTTGTAAATTGTGGTCAAACTAAATGAAATTTTGATTTGGTGATTTAAGCATGATATTCTACATAAAAATAAGTTCTAGGCTATGTCCATAGATCGAATTGGTAGTAAAATAAGAAATTTATGCGATTTACTCGATAGGGGTATTTTCATAATTTCACCTTCACGGTAGGTCAAACCTAAACCCAACCACCTTTATTCATCAAAATATGTTTAATAATAATATTTAATGATAAAATATAAATTTTTGGAGTTGAATTGCATAGTTAGAAAAACTATGGAAGTTTAAGGGCATTTTTATCCAAAAATCTCATAACCAAGGGCAAAATGGTCATTTTATTGTTTGGGGGCAGCTTCTAAATAATTCTACACAACCTTGGCCCATCACACCTCATCATCATCGACCTCCCTCGTGTTTCCACCATAACCAAGAGCTTCCAAAAACAAAAATTCCCAAAAATCACCATTAAAATTACCTTAAAATCAAAAGTTTACTTATACAAAATTACTCCAAATCAAATTCTCTCTTCACCCATACCAATATTTCTTTGTAAAAGTGACAAAATTAAGAGGAAAAGCAGCCCAAGGAATTCGGCCAAGGTGATGATTCTTTAAACTTTTGATTTCTTTTAATTTAAATGTTAGAAAATAGTTAAATTAAGCTTCCTAAACTTGAATCTAGCATTGATTTTGCTTAAATCCCATCCAATCTCTACCTTATGTATTCAGCCATTAATGGAACTTCATGGTTCCAAGTAGTTTGAAGCATGATGATGGTGTTATATGAATGAATGAACATAGATAAACATAATACAGATGAAATTTTGTTGAAATTCCATGAATTTCTCATGATGGTGATTTCGGCCATGGCTATAGGGGGATATTGTGCTGCAATTGATAAGTTTGAGGTGCCAAAATATTGTAGAAATTATAAGGAGACTATTGGTGAATTCAGAATTAAAATTGGAGTTGTGTAGGAAAAGTTTTCAATATTTACTATAGACAATATGGCTAAATTTGGTCAAGAAAAATACTTTATAAATTAAAGTGAGGTGAATTACTAATATTGATATAATGTTTTGCAGCCTGGGAGAATTAAATTTCATATGGTGCTATCGAATAAGGCGAAAGAATTAGACAGGTAAGGGATGAGTGTGTGAGTTGTAAGGATACTATGAATGCATGGTTTCCTTCAATTAAATTTTATGAAGTGTTTCGGAAATTATTTGCATTGAAATTGGTGAAATTGTGGATACTGGTTAGTTTATAAACTGTCTTTTTCGTACAGGAAGGTTAGGTTAGTGACAGCCATTATTCTGCTGAATTTTATAGAAAATTTTAATAACTAAATCTTATTATTTTAAATGATAGAATTAAATAGAATTCCAAGTGATTTCATGGAATTTAATTAAATTGGATTTTTTTATTAATTATCGAAAAACATTATTTAAATATTCATGTAAATGAATTTTAATCACGTGAAAGTACCAGCATATGTTATTTACTGTTCTACATATGAATAAAGCATTTTCATTAAATAATACTGAAAGCAGGAATATTTTATGAATTTTTATTCATAAACAGAATATATTTTAAATACATTTATTTATAGACTGATTGAAGATAATTTTAGTGCAAGTGATTTCATAAATGCTCTTTCTACTGTTTATCTATTGTTTTGAGACTGTTAGGCCCGTTATCATACTCAGGTGTCATATGTACTGTTATTGCAATAACTGTTATTGTGTTGATAGAGCCCCCAAGTCTTTAGCCTCCATTAGTGGCACTTGGCAAGTGTACATTGTGACCTTATAGACTATGGCCATATGTCTCATGTGTTTACTGTTATTCCCTCTTCGGGATTTTATTGTAGCATGATATATTTGGGTGTTGACTAGTCTCCATTATACTGTTACCGTTTATTATATTGTTTTATTAATTTGTTTACTGGTACTAAATTTCCACTTATATTGAACTGTTTATTTGTCGTTTACCTAACTGATTACCGTATTGTGTTTACTGTTATTGAATTGAATATTATTGTTCAAAGGAAATATTCATTTATTCATTAAATTGTTTTGCTATAATGATTTTAATAGCATATAATATTGTTTTAATATCAAATTCAATTTATTACTCCCTATAGTCGCTTTTAGGAGTCGGGACACGAAAGGTATTCTAAAATACCTCCTGTACTCCATCGATTTCCTAGCCAACTACAGTATCTTTCTTGGTTTGGTGCCTTAGTGAACTAATAGGAAATTAAATACTTTTAGCATATAGATTTCATAGTATCGGTCTTTACATACGATTCTCTTACTGAGTACACTATCTCACTTCTTAGTTTTCCACTCCCCAAATTATTTGCAGTGATCGTCCTTATACTATTCCATGAATTCGGCTGCGTTATAGTTACCTTGAGGCAGCTTTGAGCATAAGGGTGTAAAACGGGCGGGGCGGGTACGAGGCGGGTCGTACGGATGCGGGCGTTTTTAAACGGGCTAAATATTACATGTCCGGTCCGGGCCGGCACGAGGGCCAAGTACTTTTTTAAATAAAAATAATAAAAATTAAATTAAATTAAATTTAAAAAAAATCATTAAAATTCATACATAAATACAATCTAAACACAATTTTAATTCACTTACAATATTTTAAAATAAATAATTACAAACTTAAAAAAACATAAATTTTTATTAAACATTAAACTTTTTCAACATTTTTTTTTCACTATCATACATATAATGTCATAGTTTGAATTCAAAGTAAAATTATATGAATTCATTTTTTTTTTGCTAGAATACAATAAAATCATGTTATATATTATTTTGATAAGAAATAAAAATACATTAATAATATAGTTTAAAAGCTAATTATATAAAAAAAAAACTAAAAAAGGCTTAAAGGGATTGGCCCGCGGGTCCACGTGAACCGGCCCGCACGGATTGGTGGCCCGCGCGGGCCAATCCGTTACGGGCCTAAAAAAAATAAAACCGGCCCTTACAAAGCCCGCGGGTTTAATGGATTGACCCGCGAGCTTTGGCCCGTTTTACACTAGTCTCCATTATACTGTTACTGTTTATTATATTGTTTTATTAATTTGTTTACTGGTACTAAATTTCCACTTATATTGAACTGTTTATTTGTCGTTTACCTAACTGATTACCGTATTGTGTTTACTGTTATTGAATTGAATATTATTGTTCAAAGGAAATATTCATTTATTCATTAAATTGTTTTGCTATAATGATTTTAATAGCATATAATATTGTTTTAATATCAAATTCAATTTATTACTCCCTATAGTTGCTTTTAGGAGTCGGGACACGAAAGGTATTCTAAAATACCTCCTGTACTCCACCGATTTCCTAGCCAACTATAGTATCTTTCTTGGTTTGGTTCCTTAGTGAACTAATAGGAAATTAAATACTTTTAGCATATAGATTTCATAGTATCGGTCTTTACATACGATTCTCTTACTGAGTACACTAACTCACTTCTTATTTTTTCACTCCCCAAATTATTTGCAGTGATCGTCCTTATACTATTCCATGAATTCGGTTGCGTTATAGTTACCTTGAGGCAGCTTTGAGCAGATCCTGGAGGTATAGTTATTTTCTTTGTATGTTCAGGCTTTATATTGTATAGTATTACAGTTGTACATTATGGTACAGGAGATGTAAATAAATAGCACAATTATGTAAACACTGAAATTAAATAAATATGAATTTTATTTCTAATGTGTTTACTATTATCAGTATAAGTGAATAGTGATAAAGACATCACAAATAGCCCAACTGATTACTGTTGTGTGTGTAAAATATGGTATTTACTGTACATTACAGGACATGAAGGTTTCAATGTCTATAGCAAAGAGGGTAGCTGAGGAATTTGGTTGTCGTTTCGGGGAGGGAGTTGGGTATGCTATTCGATTTGAAGATTGAACTGGAACAGTTAATGCCATAAAGTATATGACTGATGGTATGGTTCTTAGGGAGATTCTGATTGATGAGAATCTTTCTCAATACTCAGTCATTATGCTTGATGAAGCTCATGAGCGGACAGTTCACACTGATGTGCTTTTTCGGTTATTGAAGCAGCTTGTGAAATGGAGACCTGATCTTCGTCTGATTGTTACATCTGCTACGCTAGATGCAGAGAAGATTTCAGGGTATTTCTTCAATTGTAATATTTTCACAATTCCTGGGAGAACATTTCCCTTGGAGATACATTATACCAAACGGCCAGAAAGTGACTACCTAGATCCTGCTCTTATAACAGTCCTACAGATACACTTGACTAAACCTGAAGGTGACATTCTACTCTTCTTGACTGGTCAGAAGGAAATTGATTTTGCATGCCAGTCTCTTTACGAAAGGATGAAAGCACTAGGTAAAAATGTTCCTGAGTTGATTATTTTACGAATTTATAGTGCCCTTCCTAGTGAAATGCAGTCTAAGATCTTTGAACCTGCCCCTCCAGGGAAAGGAAGGTGGTGGTGGCAACCAATATTGCTGAGGCTTCTTTAACTATAGATGGTATATTCTATGTGGTTGATCCTGGTTTTGCAAAACAAAATGTGTATAATCCAAAGCAAGGGCTTGATTCCCTGGTCATAACGCCAATTTCACAAGCATCAGCTGCATGCTGGGTGTACTGGACTTGGAAAATGCTATTGCTTATACACTGAGAGTGCATATCGAAATGAGATGTCTCCTACCACAATTCCAAAAATTCAAAGGATTAATCTTGGCATAATTGTTGTAGTCAGAAGAAACAAACAGAAGTAAAATAGCCTGAGGCGTGCTGCAATCGCACTGTCCTTAAGGATTATTTCACCGTAGGTGTAATCCCCCAGGATTCAACAGGCTCTTCTGGGATTGCCCAGGTAACAGGAACAGCAAGAAAGAAAGAATATTATTCTAACCCAGCTGGAAAAGTAGAAAGAGCAAAGAAGCAGAGAAAGTTGTAAGAGGGTTAACAAAGCTGTATTCTATAGCCCTCTATTTATAGTAAAAATTGGATACAGAAAATCTGTAGAAAATCGTAATAAAATCATAATAAAATCAGCACATAATCTGGAGAAAATCAAGATAGGATTTTGACTAAATCTAAGAGAATATTTAACTAAATCTGAAACAAATCTTGTCAAAGTTTTAGATAAACCAAAACACTACTTTTCAAATAAGGTTAAATACAGAAAAATAATTAAATAAAAAATGAATATGGTAAAAGTCTTTTTAGAAATATCAAAATATCCAACAATCTCCCACCTATTTCAAAAAGACTTTTGAAAGAAAAAATATGTTGCTGGGTTAATTATAAGTATAATGCTTTGTATCTAGTGTCTTTTGGACTTGAACCAGACCTAGAATAATAAAACTTATTTTACTGAGTAATTGGTGAAGGTTTTAACTTCTTGAACCAATAACTCATTATTGTAAAATAGAGGTCTTATTAATCACACTATACTTTCACAATTCTTTACTGTTCGACGCCGTTTTGCGCTATTAGGCCATGCGCGTGCCTGGTTATTTCATGAGTGCTCTAGAAATTATGCCATAATTTCATAGGAGCGGCCCCACTCCACACTCACATAGGTGTTTTCATCAAGTGTATACTGCAATGATATACACCACCCATAAGGGATATGAAAAACATTAAGAGCTTTAGCTCATCCTCTCAAATTCATGCAATCTAGCACTTACACACATCATAGGAATGGACAAATTTATTAGTGCTAGCAGGAATAACAGTGACTTGTTATTACCCATTGAACCTTATTCATGGGATCTCCAATCACAAAGGTTGGGTTACCATCACCATTATTCTCAAATTGGCTTAGGTCTCATTCCCTTCGATGTTTCAAAATTTTCTCCTCAAAGGTTTAGTTAGAGGATTGGCCAAATCCACTTCTGACTTCACATAATCAATTGATATAATACCATCTTTCAGCAGCTGCTTAATCACATAGTCTCAAATAAATGTGTTTATTTTACCATTGAAAGTTTTGTTCTTTGCAATGGCTATCACAATACATATACACAAAATATGTTGGTTTTAAACCCAACAAAATATTAGCTAAGAGGTTTCTCAACCACTCAGCCTCATCACCAGCCAATTCCATAGCTACAAATTTTGATTCTATAATGGATTTAGCTATAATAGTCTTTTCGGATGATCTCCATGCAACAACACCCCTACCGAGAGTAAAAACATAATCATTAGTGGATTTTGTCTCATCTGAATTTGAAATCCAGTTAACATCACTGTATCCTTCCAATACAATGGGAAATCCACCATATATCATAATTCATGGTACCTCTCAAATTTCTCATGATCATTAATCATCTCAGCACTAGTGATCATCTAGTAGCTGAGGTACGTGTCTCGACTAGTTGTCGGACAACCAACAGACCTATATATGTATAAATCGGTATCCATTGCAATACAGGTAGACTCAATGATATATATACATATACAGGCACCGAAATGCCACACAGGCACAACACAATGCCACACAGGCACATCACAATGCCACACGGGCACATCACAGTGCCATACAGGCACATCACAATGCCACATAAGCATAACACAATGCCATATGTCTCAAGTATCAAAATCCATGTACAGACAACTTTAAAACAAAGTTTATATAGTCAAAGTTTATATCATATAAACACATGTAGTTTGAAAGCATTAGCATACATAAAACATACTCTGAACAGTTGTCACATAATACCAAAACACTTTAGCAAAGCTATCAGAGTAATCGCTTTCTCATCACATATAGATTGGATTTTATACTTTCATAAAATAATATTAGAAAACACAAGTGAATTTCGATGCAAAGTAGCATTACTGAAATGCATAATGATATTGACACACGATACAGGCCTAACTAGCCTTATAGAGTCTGCCTAGAGTGATTCTAACCAAAATACAACATTATAATGGTGTAATTATAATTTTCCCCAGTGCCACAATCATGTGAGCTGTCAACCTACACCATTATCTAATTCTAGCTGTATATAATTATTCCACAAAATATTAATATTATTTCAATCACATTTACATCTAAGTGCCGATAGTAAGACCCCCACCATTACTATGGTTCTCTTAGTATCCAATGAACATTTAAAAATTACTTCACCAAATATTCATAGTAAATTCACAATGTTCAAAACATCAAGCGATTATTAAATTATTTAATCTATGGATTTATCCATATTCATTTCATCACAATACCATTATTACTTATTAAATTCCATGATTTCATAATCAATTCTCAGCATATCAAATCTATGCAAATTATTACATACTAAGTATTATCTGATCATGGGATTATATCCCAATTTTCACAAAATATAATCATATGTATTATTTTTATTTTCTTCATACCATAAATCAATTTAAATCATTGTATATATAATCCTCAAAGACATTTAAACTCTACAATTAAATCATGCAACTCTCAATGATTTAATTTAACAATATGCCATCTAACATAAATGTACATTACTTGTACCTTTTACCTCGATGATTGCGACGGTCCCTAGAGTATGGTGCATCACGATAAAAAACATATTCAATGCTTCAAAATCTTTTGCCACGTGTCAGGCTCCTGCTTCTATTGAAACTCATTTTTCGGAAAAGATTCCAAAACAAGATAGTAACTCTGAGGCGTTTCAGATTTGGGATTTTGACGATGTTTTTGGGAAGATAATCCTTAAGATTGTTGTAGTCAGAAGAAACAAACAGAAGTAAAATAGCCTGAGGCGTGCTGCAATCGCACTGTCCTTAAGGATTATTTCACCGTAGGTGTAATCCCCCAGGATTCAACAGGCTCTTCTGGGATTGCCCAGGTAACAGAAACAGCAAGAAAGAAAGAATATTATTCTAACCCAGCTGGAAAAGTAGAAAGAGCAAAGAAGCAGAGAAAGTTGTAAGAGGGTTAACAAAGCTGTATTCTATAGCCCTCTATTTATAGTAAAAATTGGATACAGAAAATCTGTAGAAAATCGTAATAAAATCATAATAAAATCAGCACATAATCTGGAGAAAATCAAGATAGGATTTTGACTAAATCTAAGAGAATATTTAACTAAATCTGAAACAAATCTTGTCAAAGTTTTAGATAAACCAAAACACTACTTTTCAAATAAGGTTAAATACAGAAAAATAATTAAATAAAAAATGAATATGGTAAAAGTCTTTTTAGAAATATCAAAATATCCAACAATAATAACACTAGCAATGAAAGCCATGGGTATAAATGATTTCCTTTCTTTTGAATTTATGGATCCACCTGCACGCCAGGCACTCATTTCTGCCATGGTGCAACTTTACAGTCTAGGAGCTCTAGATGAGGTGGGACTTTTAACTAAATTGGGTAGGAAAATGGCAGAATTTCCTCTTGATCCACCACTATCGAAGATGTTACTGGCTAGTGTGGACCTTCGGTGTAGTGATGAGATATTGACAATTATCGCAATGATCTAAACAGGTAACATCTTCTACAGGCCAAGGGAAAAGCAAGCTCAAGCTGAACAGAAAAAGGCCAAGTTTTTCAAGCCTGAGGGTGACCACTTGACACTACTTGCTGCATACGAGGCTTGGAAAGCTAAGAACTTTTCTAGGCCTTGGTGTCTTGAAAATTTTGTTCAGTCTCGATCCTTGAGGAGAGCACAAGATGTCAAAAAATAGCATCTCAGCATCATGGATAATTATGTTGCAGCTTTTGGTTTTATAGTATCTTGTTATTGCAAATTCTCTGGTCTTGATATTTTTCATGTTTGCGCATTTCTGGTTTTACAATTTTAATTGTCCCATACTCAGATACTCATCATCATCAAAGGCTTTATCCCAATACTGGGATAGGCTGCATGCATGAATTTTTTTCATTAACTCATTCCTATTCAAGGCAATGTGTTTTTCTAACTCTTTTTTTGTCATATCTGATTCTCTAAACTTGCTTCATTGCTTTTGTATTATCCTGCAAAGCTAATGATCTTCACATGTTCCACATTAGCAACAACCAGTCAGACTTTATCTCACTCTTTTTGTGTCAATTCATTCATCTGTTTAAATCTGTTGTGTTCACTAGTATGAGTTTTAATACCTTAACATTTTAAAAGTTTTCATTCTCCAATGAGGTTCTAACCTGAAAGCTGATTATTTTCAGGTACAAATTGGATGTAGTCAGTGCAGGAAAGAACTTTACAAAGATGAGGAAAGCTATCACAGCAGGGTTCTTTTTCCTTGCTGCTAGGAAGGACCCACAAGAGGGATATAGAACTCTGGTTGAGAACCAGCCTGTTTATATTCACCCAAGTAATGCCCTTTTCCAGAGACAGCCGGACTGGGTGATCTACCACGAGCTGGTAATGACTACAAGGGAGTACATGCGAGAGGTAACAGTGGTAGATCCCAAGTGGCTCGTTGAACTGGCACCTAGATTCTTCAAAGTGGCAGATCCCACTAAAATGAGCACGCGCAAGCGTCAAGAACGTTTTGAACCTCTTTATGATAGATATCATGAACCTAATTCTTGGCGTCTGAGTAAGGGACGAACTTGATATGCTTTTGTTGATGATCACAGAGTTCTGTTTCTTCTGCATCACCTTGTAATTCTATTTATCGTTTTCCCTGTACATATTTTTGTTGATTTCTGTAACCTGTTGCTCCCCAAATCTTGCTTTTCAGTCAAAGTTGCTAGAGGAATTTACTAATTGTACAGATTATTTTAGATAAGGTCAAAAGTTAAGAACGTAATAATTTTGAAGTAATTAGTGATTCGTTGATTTGAATGAAACAATGTATGGCAATTTCTGATTGTCCATGTGGCCTAATTTTTACCAGTTTGTTGGTTCGTAACTTCTTATCAGAAGTGGGATTTTGGTTTGGTAGAACTAGACTTGGCAATCTTAAACATGAAATGGTGATACAATACGGTGATACAACAAATAAAAGATACGAAAGAGATATGATCTAAAAGTTGATAAAAAAAATTGTATATGAATATAATAAAAACTTAAAATAAGTTTTATGTTTTGCGTGTTGACTAGGTTGTACCATTAATTACTTCTGACTTGAACAAGATTAATCTCAAACCGTAAAATAGACGAAGATACTTGTGCTTACACAAAAAAAAACTACTATTTTTTATTTTAAATGTAGCTTTTTGTGAGTTGATGTTTTCTCTCCTGAGATTGAATAGTCAAATACTTTGGAAATCATTTCAGTTTCGGGTTAAGGTTGCTTTAATGTTATTTTTGAACATATATTTTGCTATTTGAATAAATTAAACCATGGTTTTTATTTATTAATAGATTACATTTTAGGTTTTTAAACATAGTCTTTTGTGTCTAATGCTTCGTTATTCAGAATTTATGTACTTGCAATATTAGAAAGGTCAATTTACAAATCAAGCGTTTCTAGAAAGCATACTCCAATACTTAAGTTCGAAGAAACATCCATCATTCATCACTTTTATTCTATGCATTCTCTTTTTTTTCCTATTAAGCATTGAGTCACAAAATACTAGCTTTGAAATAAAAAATCGTAGTTTATTTATATACCTTCAATGTACTTGAATATTGGAAGATGAAATATTGAGTTTTAAACCATAAATGACTATGTTTTGAGCAAAAAATATTTTTTTTGTGTAATTAAGTTTAAATATAATGTGGTCATTTAGTATCTTATACTAGGCTTGTAGTATAAATGTAATTAGAGTCTTGGCACCTAAAATCTAAAAAGTTATAAAATTTAAGAAATCATAGTTAAAGATATGACTGCATGCATTGTCAGTAACCGTAGTTAATTATTTTACATAACTATAGTTTTTCCCTTTTTTCTAGTAGTGAAAGCTTAATGTTTTGTTTTCATGAATTCAAGTACGTTGGAAAATAATTTCAGTTCCAAGTGGTGTTGCTGCAGCAACATTTATGAATAGAGATTTTGTTGTTTGAATAAATTTAAATATAGTTTTTATTTAATAATAGATTACGATTTAGTTTTTTTAAACATAGTCTTTTGTATCTCAATATTTCTTCTTCCAAAATTTAAGTACATTGGAAAAGAATTAATTTCAAGCAAGACTAAGGCAATGTCATTTATGACAGATATTTTGTTGTTGGAATAAATTTAACTATGATTTAAGGTTTTAAACGTAGTCTTTCGTATTTAATTTTTCGTCTTTTGAGATTCAAGTTTAATAATAAAAAACTATGAGTTTTTATCCTAAGCATATTCTATTTTCGAAATAGATAACGGTCTTTATGGAAAATATAGTAGTTTTATGTACTTTCAAATTAAATAATTACTACTATGAAAAACTACGAATTTAAGTGCTAACTGTAACGTTTTTCTATTTTTATTGATAGTTCATTAGCAGATTTAGGGTTCACTACCCATTCTTTAAATCATTGTGTCATTCTAAAGACTACCATTTTCTCTCTCCCTCTGGTTTCTCTATGCTCTTTAAAAAAACCATTTCAACTTAACCTTATTTTGAATAGAAAACTATTTTCATCAAATGATAACTTACCCCAAGTGTTATTTACTCTATAAATCATTTTCAATATACTCTCATTTTGAACAAAAAATCATAGAAAACCATTTTTATTTCTACATCGACTATCACGACATATGAAATATCATGAAACAACTATAAAGGTAATGATTAACCATTTTCATTTATGAATCACGTAGCGTAACTCATTTTTTAAGTTTATTTTCATTTATTTTTATTATTTTATTTATTTATAATATTTTTAATTGTCATTCGATTTTATAAAATTGAAAAACATTTTTCACTTACCCCATCTGATTCCGACACAAAGAATGTTCATTTTTCAAAAAATCCTCTTTTTTGATTTTTAGGTTTAATTTCTACTAATTTTTAATTTTAAAGGGTGTTTGGTTGGGGAGAACTATGATTCTTGGTCGAACCCTACTCTTCGTAATTAGTTTTCATGGTTTAATTTTGATATTCCTTCCATCGGGATTCCAATTTTCCCAACAGTGGCAAAAGGTGGAAAATAGAGGGAATCACTTCGTCTCCTCAAGGTTTTCTTAGACTTAGGAGGAATATTTTTACTATTTTTCCGCCATTTATTTTTAAGTTTTTTTTTTTATGTTTTTATAAAATATAAAAATATTTTATCCATTTATTTACCATTTTAAAACGTGAAATCTCTTACAATATAAAATATTTTTGATAAATATATTGTTATTTATTAAATTAAATGTTTGAATTTATTGAAATTTATAAAATAATTTAATGCATAAAATAAATTTTAAAAAGGTTAATGAAATAATTTTGTATTTAATAAATAAAATTATTTTATTTAATTAAGTAGTAACATAAATTACACAATTTGTAACAAAACTATTTAACAACAATATTAACTATTATTATTGAATCATATTGCTAGAGGATAAGATCTACAAAAAAATCATGATTGGATTTGTAAGTTAAAATCTATTTGTAGGAAAATGTTATTGAGTATTGAGTATTTGTAAGTTAATATATATTTATAGGGAAAATCTTACAAATAGATAAAATTTATAAATTATAAATAAATTAATAAATAATCTACAAATTAAATAAATAAATTTCATGTAAAATAAATAAATTACATTTTAAATAAATAAGTAATTTAAATATATATATTTCTACAAATTATTAACATAAAAAAAAACTAATGATACAATTAAGGACAATATAGTAAAATACATCATTAGGTAATCTTACATTCTTCTAACCAAACACAAAAATCTTATTTTTCTCTCAACTAAACCAAACGCAAGAACCAAACATTTTGAAGATTCATAAATGTATAGTGTTTTAGCCATAATCAAATTCAAAAAGGTAATCTAATTTTTTGCAAATTGAATGCCCCCTTAAGATTTTGTTGTTCTTATAATTTTGTTCATTTTATTACCTTTTTTAGATTTAAAGGAGATTTTTAGTTGCAAGTCATTTAGTTGGTATTACTAGAAAATTAATGTTTAAACTATTGGAGAAGAATTTCAAGGAACACTATTGGCGAAAAATATTTCATCTTAAGTTTTGTGAGTTTAGGGTTCTTTCTCATTATTTTCTTCAATTTTCATTGTTTATGCGAGTGACCTTATTAACAGGGCAAATTTTATTATAGTATGCGTTTAATTATCATGATTTTTTAATTTTATCAGATTTCTATGCATAGAGTTAGACCTTATTAACATCCTAGCTAGCTACCTCTTATACTCAAGAACTCCACAAAAAACTGAGGTTAGCATCTTTTAACACTCTAACTTGCATCACCTTCAATATAAAATCTTTTAACTCTAGAACACATAAAAAGCAAACTTCCATTTCCAACCTTTCAAGCAATTTCAAAGTTGGTCCCAAGTCTGAAAACCTATAGTTGGAGGTTGTAAACTTGGTAGCTCTAATGGCATCAACAATATTGATGGTCTTCTGTAGAGGAAAGTTTGATTGTTGGGGATGAAGTTTAAGGAAAATACCAAAGTGTTGTGTTGAAGTCTTGAAGATAATTTATTGTTATAAAAATGTGATATAAAAATATTTATAACAATTTATTTATTTATTTATTATGATTTGTGTAATCATAATAAACAGTTTATCCAATATGCATAGTTTTTTACCGGAAATTAACCTACAATAACATAGTCTATTGACAAATTTTAAACAAGTAGTTTTGTTTTACAAATTAAACTACGTCGAAATTTAAAAATGTAATCTATTCTCTATAAGTACAACTATGTTTTCTCCCTAAAACGAGATTTATATTTAAGCTTATTTGACTTAATAGCCAAATATACCCTTAATCTTTTGAAAAAAAAAGAAATAAGCCCTCAACCTTTAATTTTTCTGTATAAACCCCTAATCTTTCAAAATAATGCAATTAAATCTAATCAGTTATAAAATTTTGTAGTAAAATAAAAAGGTTGAGGGTTTATAAAACTTTAACATTTTATTTATTTTACTTAATTGCATTATTTTAAAAGGTTGATGGCTTATTTATAGTAAAAATAAAAGTTCATGGACTTTTACAATAAAATTAAATGTTTATGGCTTATATCCATATTGTGCAAAAAGTTAAGAGTATATTTGGTTATTAAGCCTATTTTTATATTAAATTGTGTTAAAGAACAATAGTCAATATTACTTGAGAAAAGGCTATGCTAAAATAAGCAATGTTTGGAAAACAAAGTTTTTTGTCACAAACTACCTTTTTAAGTGTAGTTTATAAGGGTTTTTTTTTAGTGGTGATTCTTTGAGCTGAACTCACACATCGACAATTTCTAAAGCTCTAAAAGACCTACTAATCTTCGAAGTAATTTTTGCTGATGTAACTGGATCTTGCAAGATCTTATTTATATAATCAAGTTGAGTCTTCATCTTCAGATAACCAATTTGTCCATCTTCAGATTTGCCAAACAATATCTTCTTGTGCTTTTTGCTATCAAATAATTTATAAATAAACCACAACCTCTTTCTAAGCTTCACAACTTCTTAGCCTCTAACAAATTTAAACAAAATAACATAATTATACTAAAACTTTAAGGATTTATATATGATGCACTGATGGTCTATAGAAACTATACATTGTCAATGCACCAGAGGTTAACACCTCATCAATAGGCCCTTATATGCAAATATAAATAAATTTTTTAAATTTGCCCATACAGGCCTATTGATGAGGTGTCAACCTCTGATGCATTGACTGTGTATAGAAACTATACACTATCAGTGCATCATATACAAACTCAAACTTTAAAGCTTAACTAATAAAATAGTTTCTAATAAAAAATTAATAATAATAAAGAAGGCAAATAACAAGAGAAGGGTTATGGTTCTAACAGAAAGTACAAGTTGAGGGGACTCTTACGGTTCCTCTCCGTGTATGCCCAACTCAAGCATATCCATTTCACACTGGGATTGCGAAAAAAGTAAAATAAAATTAGATAATCAGGCAGCACATATAGCTTTACAAATTGATTCTGTAATAAAAAATAATTAAGATGCTTGTCTATAAACGAGGATGAACATTATAGATAAGATTAATTTCTGTTTCACGAATCACAGTTTGTTGTAATAATTATCCGAATGCAGTATGCTAAAGCAACTAGCATATATCTGAATTGACTTCTACTCTGCCACTGGGTTTCAAATAGCGGCCGCTATCTCGCGGTAGCGGCAGTGGCCGCCACCGCTATTGCGGAAATAACGGGTTTGAGTACGGATCACACCCGTATCGGTCGATCGCGGCCGTTATAAAACGCCATAACGGAGGAAAGCGGCAATAGCGGTCCGCTATCGCCGCTATCCTCCGTTAACTTCGTACTATATAAAAAAAAAAAACAAAAACAAAACAAGAGGACAGAATACACAAAATTACCATAGCAAAATATCAGCTTCAATTAACAAAAAATCAACATCATCAGTCACAACAACTCAGTCACAAAACTCATAAGCAAAGCAAGAAACAGAGCAATTTTTTCCATTGATCCAGATCTAAGAATGGGATCTGTGGGGGGAAAGACGTCGAGCGTGATGGCGACCGGTGAGGGCGGAGGGCCTTGAGGCAAGATAGGACTGGCAACTGGCGTGGGATCGTCAGTGACTGGGGGAGCGTGACGTGGCCATGGGCGGCTGTCGTAGGCTCGGCTCGCAACACTGGTAGGCGGTGGTGCGGCTCGCGTGCCCTGCATCTGTCGATTGCTTGCCACCGGCGTGAGTGACTGATGAGGTAACACTACAAGAAAAATGATTTTCACCGACGGAAATTTAGCGACGGAATTTTTCCGTCGCTGATAATTAGTATTAGCGACGGATTAGCGATGGAATGTTTTCCGTCGCTAATTCTGTCGCTAATTATGGCGGGATATACTGTTTAATTGCGCCAAATTATTAGCGACGGAATTATCCGTCGCTAAACCCAAAACATAGGTGGAATTTAGCGACGGAATTTTTCCGTCGCTAATTCCGTAGCTAAAGCCCATTAGCTACGGAATTAGCGACGGAAAAATTCCGTCGCTAAATTCCCATTAATTTTTCCACCGAAAAAACATGGGTGAACTTAGCGACGGAATTTTTCCGTCGCTAATTCCGTAGCTAATGGGCTTTAGCTACAGAATTAGCGACGGAATTTTTCCGTCGCTAAATTCCCATTAATTTTTCCACCGAAAATCATGTGGGAACTTAGCGACGGAATTTTTCCGTCGCTAATTCCGTAGCTAACGCCCATTAGCTACGGAATTAGCGACGGAAAAATTCCGTCGCTAAGTTCACCCATGTTTTTTCGGTGGAAAAATTAATGGGAATTTAGCGACGGAATTTTTCCGTCGCTAATTCCGTAGCTAAATCCCATTAGCTACGGAATTAGCGACGGAAAAATTCCGTCGCTAAATTCCCATTAATTTTTCCACCGAAAAAACATGGGTGAATTTAGCGACGGAATTTTTCCGTCGCTAATTCCGTAGCTAATGGGCTTTAGCTACGGAATTAGCGACGGAAAAATTCCGTCGCTAAATTCCCATTAATTTTTCCACCGAAAATCATGTGGGAACTTAGCGACGGAATTTTTCCGTCGCTAATTCCGTAGCAAAAGCCCATTAGCTACGGAATTAGCGACGGAAAAATTCCGTCGCTAAGTTCACCCATGTTTTTTCGGTGGAAAAATTAATGGGAATTTAGCGACGGAATTTTTCCGTCGCTAATTCCGTAGCTAATGGGCTTTAGCTACGGAATTAGCGACGGAAAAATTCCGTCGCTAATTTCTTCATATATTTTTCACGGTGTAAGTGAAAAAATATGAAGAGAAATTAGCGACGGAATTTTTCCGTCGCTAAGTCCGTCGCTAATTCCACTTACACCGTGAAAAATATATGAAGAAATTAGCGACGGAAAAATTCCGTCGCTGATGCCTTAAATAAAAAAAAAATAAATAAATAAATTTCTTTCATTAAGCATCAACGACGGATTTTTTCCGTCGCTAATTCCGTCGCCAAAAAGCAACAGCGACGGAATTAGCTACGGAAAAAATCCGTCGCTGATGCCTTAAATTCGAAAAAAAATAAAAAATTGTTTTTGAATTTTTCCCGCCTAAGCTTAAGCGGGAAATATTTTGACATAGCATTAGCGACGGAATTTCCGTCGCTAATTCCGTCGGTAATTCCTCTATATGCGCGCCAAAGACTCTATATATTCTCATATTCTCTGTTTTCTCTCCTCTTCACTCCTCTCTATCTTCTTTTTTGTTCATCTTCTCTCGTTTTTTTCTTTCTTTGTTTTTCTTCTTTATCCCTCTTTCCTTTTACTTTTTTTCCTTTTTTTTTTTTGTAAATTTACTATATTTTTCTTTTATATTTATGTTGTTAATTTTTTTATATGATAAACTTTAATACTTATATATTTGTTTTTTTGTTTTTTATTTACAATGAGCTGATGATACGATGAGGTGCTAGTGGTAGTGTGATACTGATGTTGAAGATAATGTATCTTTGTTTTTTTTAGTTAATTTATTTTAAGATAATGTTTATGGATTTAAGTATAAATATTAGGTTTATTTTAAATGTTTCTCTTTCACTCTCTCTCTCTCTCTCTCTCTCTCTCTCTCTCTCTCTCTCATCATATATATATATAACTATAAATAATTAATTTTAGAACATTTTTTTTGACAAAATTCATAGAAATTAGCAACAAAATCTGTTAAATAAGTGAAAAAATTCATCAAATTAGCGACGGAATTCATAACATTAGCGACGGAATTTCCGTCACTGATGCTCTTTAGTGACAGAATATTTATTGAATTAACAAAAATAACAAACTATCAGCGACGGAAATTCCGTCACTGATGCCTTTTAGCGACGGATTTTTTTATAAAATAAAATAATAATAAAACTATCAGCGACGGAAATTTCCGTCGCTGATGCCTTTTAGCGACGGATTTTCATGTAAATTAAAAAACGAAATTATGTTTTTAGCGACGGAATTTTCTGTCACTAATGACATAAAATCCGTCGCTGATGTAAAAAAATTCCGTCGCTAATTAGCGACGGAATTACCGACGGAAATGAAGTTTTAGCGACGGAGTGAGCATCAGCGACATCGATTTTTCCAACAGAAAAATTTCCGTCGGTAATCCGTAGGTAATCCGTCGCTGAAGACCATCAGCGACGGAATTTAACTATCAGCGACGGAATTTTCCGTCGCTAATTCCGTCGCTGAAAGTTCATTTTTTTGTAGTGTAAGGGATGAGACGTGAAGGACTGGAGGCGTGGAGGACTGGAGGGAGGGGTGTGGGTGAGATTGGGGCAGGCGGCTAAGGTTTAAGGCTTTTGTTTACATTATAAACGATAGATCTTTTTTTTTAGGTTACAAACGGCAGGGTCTTTGTTTTAGGTTATTTGTTTTAGGTTATTTGTGTGCAAATGGGTGTTGGGCAGGCCAGCTAGAGGTTTTGGGTTGGGTTTTCATTTTTTTTTTACATTATAAATGTTTTGAAATTTGCATTAGGTAAATTGAATTAAATTATTAATATAATTATTTTACTATAATTTGTACTGTAATTAAATCTACAATTAATTATTATTGTAATTTAAAAGAAAAAGAAAAAATATTTTTTTGGTGAGAAAAGGAAAATATTATTAATGTTTATATTTGATAATAGAAATGTGATGGCTTAAGTTAATTAATTGTGAAAAATTAATATTAAATGTTTAATGTAAGCATTAATCAAACATTATTATAACTCAAGAATATTGATAATGTGAATGTAATAAATTAAATTATTGTTACTAATTCAAGGGTTGAAAATGTGAATAATTAATGGCTCAAATTCAATTATCATTTGTTTATGAAAATGTGATGTTTTTATTATATTTGTTTATAATTATTTGTTTAATAAAAATATCAAACATGCCATCACGTGAAGAATAATTATTTTTAAATAATTAATATGGTGATTCTTATTAATTCATAATTAGTTATCTCTATTTTCCATAATTGTTATTTTTCATTTATCATAAGTAATTTTTTAAATATGAATGCTTTATTGTAATTCAAAAAAAGTATGAATAATTTTTCTTTCATCTAAATAATAGACTTTAGGTATAATAAATTACTTTAAAAAGTATAAAATAAGATTTTTATGATTATGAATAAAATTATGACATTTTATATAAAATTGTGCAAAATAAAAAAAAATTCACGACCGCGATGACCGCGATGATCGCAATTACCGCCGCTATGTCCGCAACCGCGATAAACGTAACGTGACCGAAAACGCGGCCGCGACCGCAATTTAAAACCCTGCTTTGCCATTCTACTCTTCCATGCAAGAGATGGAATGCTTTGTTCATATCTGAAAAAGTTGCCTGCATCTACCATACTTTTAACTTGCACCAGTCTCTCGAAATTTCCCTTGAAATACTTTCTTCCCCATACCCTAGCCTCTGAGTAGCTCGCATTGCCAATTTCATTGATCCCTATGTCCACATCTCTGTAGTTCAGATATGAACTCCTAGGAGATTCGGATACATAAGGCGTCATATAATCATAAAGCCTTGCAATCTCATCCAAGTGTTGATTTGAAGGCTCGACGCCATCCTCTTTCCAAGTCACTGAGTATTGGATTTTGTATATGTTCCCCGCTCTGTGAGGAAATGGAGTTTCTGACTCTGAAATCTCACTCATTTTCCCACCATAAGGATTCAGGGTCAATGCCGGTCTTCTTAGTTCAATCATTTTCTTCCAAATCCCTTCAAGATTCTTCTTGGAAATTGGTTCCTGCACATAGTCTGATTTCTTCTTCAAGTACTTTTCTGGTTGAGGTTGTCGATTAAGCAAAACCTCCAAGGATGTTCCTTTTGGATAATTAGACCAAAACAGGACTGAGTCAATCCAGCTCATTTCAATGCACTTCTCAGGCGACAAACCCAATTCGGGAAACCTTTCAGTCATTAGCGAAATAAGATTTTCAGCGTTTCCAAGAAACAATGCGATGAATTTAGCTTTAATGGACTGCAAATGCGTTTTAGTAACTGGTAGCAAAACCACTCTAATGAACAGATTCTCATCTATGTTATCAGCAATATATTGCCATTTATGAACAATATCTGTTGCGCCTTGGTCTAATGTCTTTTCCATTCTAAAAACAGTAACAATTTCTGGAACAGAAACTAACTTTATTTTCCATGAAAGAATGACTCCAAAGCTAGCTCCACCACCTCCTCTGATGGCCCAGAAGAGATCTTCTCCCATGGATTCTCTACCCAAAACTCTGCCAGTAGCATCGACTAGCTTTGCATCAACAATATTATCAGTGGACAACCCATATTTTCTCATCAGGTTTCCATAACCGCCTCCACTGAAATGGCCACCGACCCCTACCGTAGGACAAACTCCGGCTGGGAAGCCATGGATCTTACTCTTTTGAGCAATTGTATAGAAAAGTTCACCCAAAGTGGCACCAGACTCAACCCAAGCACTTTCATCCTCTAAGTCAACGCTTATAGATCGAAGATTGAACATGTCAACGATCATAAATGGAGCTGTTGATACATAAGAAAGGCCGTCATAATCGTGTCCGCCGCTGCGAATTCTCATTTCCAAGCCATGAATTTTGCAGCAAATAATTGACGCTTGGATGTGAGAAACATGGGAGGCAACCACAATGAATAGAGGCTTGGGGGTTGTGGCAGAACTGAATCTAAGATTTCTGATGTATGATTGTAAAATCGATAGGTAGGAAGGATGGGTGTGGAAGAAGGTGACTGAAGAGATGGGTGGGCAGGCGATAGAATGGTCGGAAAGGCATTGAAGAATACTGCTTTCTTGGAGTAGGTCTGAATTTGACTTTGAATTACAGAGCAGAGGGATTACAAGTGATAGAAATGTGAAGACTGCTGGATTCCTCATCGTTTTTTCTTCTTCTCTAAGGATTAGAAGGAATAATTGGAAATGAATTTGACGCAATTACAATTTTACAAGAAAGGAAGCTTCTGCAACTGCTGCAAAAGTCAAACTATTGCACATGGAGTGGTAAAGCAGAAAAACTAAAATATCTGCTAGAATGATGCAAGTGCGATGCCGCGGGGATATGGAGGAAAATAGGGGTAGATATGGTGAGTTAAAAATGGAAAACAATTGGAAGATGCATGAAAGCAAACATCTGAATTATAGATTAAAGAAAAAAGTAAAAGGTTTTTAAAAGAACTTATAAAAGTAGCAAAATATCATGATACAATAGAATTACAAATTCATTTTGATATAGACAAAGATTTAAGGATGAGATCTACAACGGTAAATTATGACTTCAAATACCAATAGTTGCATCATGAGGAATGATAAAGGATGGTTATTTTACTAACGCGGTTAAATTTTACAAATATATGAAAAGAGATGACAATTAAAAATACATCTTTGCATCAAATGAAAAGCATGTGCAGCATTAAGATCTTAATATATGTTCCACCGAGCATAAACTTAAATCTGATACGGGTGGCATCAAAGTTTCACAAATGGAAATTTTTGGCAGCATATAAAAGGACGAAAGTGCTTACAAAAGAGATTCATATTTGCGTTCAGTGGAAGCATGTGTTGTCTTAATATGTTAATATATGTTTTATTGAATGTAAAGAGAAATACAATACAAACGATATCAAGGTTTGATAATAATGGAATTGTTGCAGGATATAAACAGCTATGAAGATGAACCCGGTAAAAATGTTCATCATAACAGAGAAGATATCAATCATATTTGTCATATCAAAGAGGATCAATTCAAAAAGCATGTGTGATTTGAATGCTTTGTACTTGTGGAAATTTTCATGAAGATGGCTATAAGAGAATCAACCAAAAAAGAATGAATCGAATGAGTAAATCACAAAGTTTTTCCAATAATAGAATCAATCAAAAAAGAGGTAGCAATTCATCTCTAAACATAGAAGATTTATCAACAAAATAAATTATCTAATAACAACTAAAAGAACACAATCAAAAGAAACAACAACTCATTTATATATATATATATATATATATATATATATATATAAAAAGATGTAATTCAAAAAGAGAATAAATTAAATATGATTTTCACGACTCCTCACTCTTAAGGAACTAAAATAAACTATCATTTTTTTAGATTTATCTTTTTCCCTTTTCTTTACCACTTGCATTCCATTTTAATACCCTTTCTTCCCCTTTTCTCGATCTATTATCTTGTGTTCTATTTCACCTTAGTTATCTCATCATCATTCAAAAATCTTTCCCAACAATCCCTTGGAACTCAATTAATTTATCCAAATTTTCTTTCATTTATTTCAAAAAGGTACAAAGCAAGAAAAGATTAAGCTAACAATTATCAATGATTGAATAAAGAGAATAGTTTTAAACCAAGATTACACAATCAACATGATGCAATATAACATAACAAACCTAAGAGCTCACAAAGGTTAAAAAGGGTAAGGAAGCATACATCCATGGTTTTTTTTTTTGGTTCACAATAAAAAAAGGAACAAACGTAAAGGAACTCATACTAACAAACATGCCATACACGTAAAACAGATTCAAAATAATAACAAAAGAGGGAATAATAGATAATTAATCACCTTCTGATTAAAATCCAAGCAAGCATAGCGTGAAATGTGTCTCACAATCTCAGGAATAGACAAAGTAGACAAAAATAAAAGAACGACTGGAAATTACCTGGGCAAAAAAGGAAGGAGCTGCTTGGAATCGAAGTGCACACACTTCGGCTCTGCAAGAATATAACAAAAGTAAAAAACTATAACAACAATCAATATAAAAAAACATAATAAAACAACAGAGCAGTTTTCACTTAAGATTAATCGATGAACTTCCAAGCTTCAAACAATATAACATGACAAATCAAAGAATTCTAAAATCAGAAAATAAAGAGAAAGCACATAGCACAATAAAGAGGAGCCACAAAGGAAAATTCCAAGAGATTATTCATGTGGCACATTGAAAATGAATATGAAAGAGACCTCTTCTGGTCTCCTAACAACATGTTCTTTGCTAACATATTTAATTCTTCCATTTTTTTGTTTACCATCAGGCAAAAAGTGAATTAAATGAAACTTGCATTTACAAACCTGCCAAACATAACACAAAAAAAATTTGAAATGATAGCAGAACAGAGAATAAGGGATGCTTAACAATCTTCCAATTTAACTCTAAGTAACTATTTTTTTTCACTAAAAAAATGCTCACTAAGTTGGATGAGATAATGAGAGGGAATTGGTATACATTTGTATTTCTGAAATTAAATGAAGAAATTAAAAATAGAAATAAATCAATCTTACAAAAAGGAAAAGATTAGTCAAGTAAATAGAAAATTGCTTGCATTAATGAAATTCACAACAAAATATATGTGCAGCTTTCATGGAGTTTGACACTTGAGGATGCAAGATAGAAGGCAGACCAAACAATTGGTTGTTGGCCGTTGAACTCATGGTCCTGAAAATGGGGAACTGCCTAAGACAGCACACTTAACTATGCTCCATAGGACTGTTAAATTGTGCTTAGCTACCTATCAAGAATATTGCAATATCCTCATTGCAATATACCCAGTTTACAAAATAAATCCAAGACAGTTAAATCATATGCATAAAAATGATAGAATGTTAGCTAAAATAGAATGTGGCTGAATAAGAGAATAAGATTAATTAGTAAAAATCATATCATAATTCAAGCAAACAGAGAGGTAAAAGAAACAAATAAAATAATTAAGCAGCACTCTAATTTAAGCTGAAACATAATAAAAAATTTACCAATTTTTTCTCCACTATAGGGATGCCAACTTTAGATAGTTGTTGCTTTTGACTATGCTGTTCAAATTTACAACAATCACAACTGTTATCTGCTCAGGCTTCTCCAAATCAAGATTCAATGAATCTTGGTTCTCCCTAATTGTATCCATCTTCTTATCTTTACTATCTTCTGCTCTTATTTCTTTCTTCACAACCTTTTCTTAATCCTTGGACAAAGTCTATATAGTTTGCATCATTAATGAGAAATAAAAAATTTTCATCCACTAAAAAGAAAGCAAGAAATTAGTAGAGTTAAAAGGTGCCTACAGACTTTGTCTCAAAAACCTTGTATTTAGGATCCAATGTGATATCCACATGGCAATCCTTTGCAGAGATTATGTCATAGGAGGAGCTTGTTGGATAATGGAGCGAGGAGAAGATTACCTATCATTCTTTTTCTTCAATAATTTAGGCAGCGAAATACCAATAGAATAAGTTTAGTCTAATCGAAATTTTCAAGAGGTCACCCTTCTTCAATTTAATGTGTTTCTATACTCCATCTTTCTACCTCTTGTTCTCACCATTAACAATTTAGTTCTTTTTATATAAATTACTATTATTGAGCCCAACAGAAATTGAATCTTATATTAACTTAAGCCAAATACATCAAGTCACCAAAGAAATTTACACAACAATCAAGACCAGGCTATCCACGTTAATTCTTTCCAACTTGCAAAAATTTGTATGCTTGCATTCAAATTTCCGTCATCGAACTACCACAAATATGCATTCAATGAGTATAAAATCCAATCAAATGCTTTGAAAATGTGGGGAATCATGAAAGCTGGAGATGACAGGAGCTGAGTAGTGATTAATTTTAGATAAAAACTTTGATGGGTAGTTCAAAATATAAGAATTTCGATTTTGTACCTGAGAATGATGAACCAATTTCCGAAGCAGATGCTTAGCGAAAATGATGAAACTGCAATATTCTCTCGTTTTGTCAGCCAGCATCAATCTCAAGTTTTTTTTTTCCCTTCAAAACCTACATTACCAACATAAAGAAAAAAACCCAACTTAGAAAGTGCTTCCAAATAAAACAACATTACTGACTTCCAATATAGGCAAATCACAATCAGAACACGTCCCTAATAAATCAAATAAAAATAAGTGAAATAAAAATAGAGAATAAATGGAAAGATGAGAAAATACAACCAAGCACATAATCAAGCCACTGTAAAAAAGAAAAAAAAAAACCCATCTCAAGCAGGTTCTCCTTCTTGATCTTTACTTAGACATCATGAAGTAATCTATATATAAAAGGAAGGGGGCACCGACTTCAAGCCCATTGTTGGCTTTATCAAGATTTTTTTTTTTTGCCTTCAAAGGATAGACGGATTGGTTTGGGTTGGCGAAGATCAAAAGGAGAAAGAAGAAGAACAAATAGGTAGGAAAAAAATAGTGAAATGGAAACTCAAGATGTTTGGAGCAAAAAAAAAAAAGAAGAAATGGTAACATCTGAAGCAAGAAGAAGGGGTAAGAAGCCGAAAATCAAAGAATGGCTGCAAAGTATTTGAAGATGGGGTCAGCAGAAGGAACGGTGGAGAAGAAAGGCACGCATAACTCAAGTGAGAGAGAGCAACAGTGCGCAAAATGACTATTTTACACACAAAAGAAAAGGATGAGGACAAAAGATGAAGGGCAATAAACGGTAAAAATGTGGCAAAAAACATAGCACAATGAGGGAGCTAGAATCTCTACAACTTTTATTATATAGATGTACGTGTACGTCTAACTTAATTGACTTATGGTCCATTTGGATCCTAGGTTGACACCAATCCAGCAAGGTTGGGACCTTTAACTTATTGTGCAATGTTGTTAAACTAGATCATAGGCTAGACCGAGTCGGGGATAAGTAACAATAATTTATAATCACATCAAAAAAAATATTTATGTGTATGCCTATGTCCAATTCGACTCGAAAATTTGAGCTTGACTTTTAATACAAACCTGTTTTCATTTTTATGCTATAAGCTTGAGCTTAGCCTAGCCCGATCTAAACATTATTTTATTTATTTTTTATATTTTAATTATTTGTTTATTTGGTTTTTTCATTATTTTATTCCCTTTAAAATTTAATATAATTTGTCAAAATTTGTATGTCAATTTTCATATTAAATATTTATAATCATATTTATTAATAATATTGTTTTATATACATATAATTAATTATATTATACTTAGTAAATATATAATAAAATATGATTAATATTAATATTCGAGCTGGGTCCAGGCTTTGAAAGGTCAAGCCTGAGCCAGGCTCAATTTTCAAACGGGCCTAAAAATTTTACCTAAGCTTGGTAATTGCATCAAATATTTTTGTCCAAGCTCGACCAAAAATTGGGCTGGTTTTTAGGCTTGGGCGTGTAGCCCAACCCTTGAGCAGATCTAATCGTAATGGGTTCGAGACATGCTAACCGTTGGTTCAAAATCAACTCGGAATCAAACTGGTCTAATTCAGTTCATAACCGGTTTCATTCCAATCTTGTATTTTTTTAGATTAGAGTGGTTTTGAAAAAAATTAACTGAAATCAGATAAAATTTTTAGAGTGCAATGGTTATATAGTCATTGCATTTCTTTTTGGCTGACATCATGAAACAGTCACCTTCTTTATTTTCTTATTTCTTTATTTTTTTTTGTACATAAAAGTTTAAGAGTAGAAGAGGTTACCCTATCTCCAATGTCAAGGCAAGCCACCTGTCATAACGTCTAGGTCTGTGAACCTAATGGCTGGACTTAACTTTATAAGAGTCGCGACCAATTATTCTATCTAGGTGTAATTGGTCACCTATTCATAATTATGAACTAGGTCTGTTCTACGTTTAGAAACCCTAGGCTTAAGAGTACAGTTATATGTAGGAAGGATTAGTACTCTACAGTGTCCATCTTTGATGGTACCATTTTACCCTTAAATTATCCTAAATTTGTTGAGTTTTTTCCAAGAGGAAGGTAGTTTAAAATTTTAATTCCTTGATAAGTGTGGTTTTAAATTTATTTCTTACAAAGGGTATTCAATGTCATGTCACTATCACATCAAAGTTTTTAAATAATTTTTTAAATTTTAAAAAATAAAATTTTTAGAACTCAAAACACTTATACATTTAATAAATCTTTCACAAATTTATAATCACTTTATAAACTCTAAACACTATTTTCTCTATAAATCTTAAAAAAATTATAGTTAATACAGATCTTCTTCTCCTCTTTAAAAATTTCCATTTAATAAGCATCATCATCATCATCATCAGAGCCTTTATCCCAAGAGATTGGGGTAGATTCTGTGAACCAATATTTGAATTTACATTAGATCGTCCATATGTATTCTCCTCCCTTACACATTTCTATCCAAGGCTATGTGTTCATCTAACTCTAATACCTCTATATCTTTCCAAATTACTTCTTTTAAAGGTAGAGGTGTCAAATGGGTCGTGCTGGGCTAGCACCCTCTATTTAAATATTAGCCCATGTGTTAAGGGGTCGTGCTGGCATAATACTGTTTTTTTAATGGGCTGTGCTGGCACGGTCCATGAAAATTAAGGGCATGGCCTAGTACAGCACATAGCCCATAGCCCTAATTTACGTGGTTCGGCAAAATGCCTACATCCACAAAGAAACATAAACAAGCTACTAAATAAAGATATCAAAATTTAGAATCCTAATATTAAAAAATACACACACACACACACACGTACACATAAAGACCATAAGACACAACCATTATTATTCTATTTTCATTCTCTTCATTTAATGATTCAATTAAATAATTTGTTTTATCTTGTGCTTGAACTTCTCCATCTAACCAATCTTTAAGTAAAATGCACATTTTGATATTCAATATTATTACTACTACTGAATCAAGTGGCAATTTATTTTTATCTTTATAATTTATTTTTATGAGATTATATATATAAAACATGACATATTATATATTTTGTATTCAAAATGAAAGAATTATAAATCTATGAATTAGTAATTCAAATATATCATAGTTAGATTTATTAAATATATAATTTTATTTTTGCATATTACTAATAAAATAAAAAAAATAATTTCATCATAAACAAAAAATAACATAAATAAATTTAAAGAACCAATAAATTGAGTCCAAAGTGTCATTTATAATAATTATGGGCCAATATGGCATAGCACATGGGCTTGTGTGCCGTGTCGTGTTGGCCCGAGTGCCACGTGCTAGCACTGGCCCTTAACGGTCGTGCTGTGCAGATTCACGTACCTTAAAACTTGTAACCCAGCACGACACACATATATATGTCATGCTTCACGCAGCCCATTTATTTAGCTACGAATCGTGCCAAGCTCGGCCCACATCGTGCCAAATTGTATCGTGCCATGGGCTATCTAGCCCATTTGACACCTCTAATCCAAGTTTTTTTTTTGGTCTTCCTTTAGTTTTAACCTTTCTCTTAACATTCATAGCTTCTATTCTCTTAACTGGAGCACCTATAGGTTTACATCGTATGTGTCCAAACAAACGTAATTGACTTTCACATATCTTGTTTTCTATAGGTACCACTCCAACCATCTTATGAATATCTTCATTTCTCATTCTATCCTTTCTTGTATATCCATATATCCACTGCAACATTCGCATTTCTGTTACACTCATCTTTGTGTATGTAGTCTCTTAGTCACCCAACATTCACTACCATATAACAATGTTGGTCTAATAATTGTTCTATAAAACTTGCCTTTCAACCATATAGGAATTCCTTTATTGAACAACACACTTGTAGCACTTCTCCACTTACTCCATCCAATCTGAATCCTATGAGTCACATCACCATCAATCTCTTTATCCTTTTATACTATTGATCCCAAATATCGAAAATGGTCTTGTTTAGGTATTGCTACCCCATCTAACATCATTACACTATGCTCTTCACTAGGTTTGAATTGAATTTACACTCTATGTATTCAGTCTTCACTCTACTTAGCTTAAATCCTCTTGATTCTAACATTTGTCTCCATAATTCTAACTTTACATTAATCTTTGCTCTAGTTTCCGCATATAGGACAAACAAGAATAGACTTAATGTTGACCCTTGGTGTAATCCCACCATGATAGGAAACTCACTTGTTTGCCCTCCACATGTCCCACATGTTTCCTTGTACCTCCATACATGTCTTTAATTAGTTCAATTTATTTCAAAGGAACTATTTTCTTCATTAAGGACCATCATAGTACCTCCCTAGGCACTTTGTCATATGCCTTCTCCAAATCTATAAAGACTATATGAAGATGTTTAACCAGTACTTAAGAGCACTCGAAAAGTTGTCTAAGCAAATATAGTGCCTCCATAGTTGATCAATAAGGCATAAAACCAAATTAATTCTTCGATATCTCTACATTCTTCCTTAATTTCTGCTCTATCACTCTCTCCTATAGTTTCATCGTGTGACTCATTAGTTTTATGTCTCGGTAGTTGGCGCAACTTTGAATATCTCCTTTGTTCTTATAGAGAGGTATCAAGACACTTTTCCTCCATTCCTCAGGCATTTTGTTGGTGCATGAAATCTTATTAAAAAAAATATGTCAACCACCTAACTCCTACATCTCTAAGGTCTGTATGGATGGTACTGTGTGCAATTGTTTTTTTGGTCATTATGGTTAGCAAGAAATGGTAGTATGTTTTGGTCATGTGTCAAATTATGAGGAGTTGGTGTTCAATCTTAAGCTCATATCACTTATTTGGATAAAAGCTATTAAAGATGTTGAGTATATGGATGAGGCGACATTGTAGAATGAGCCTCTAGTTATGGGCTATGGCAGGAAAACTTTGGTTCGTGCAAGTATATCATGGTCATGTCCTAGTTTGAATGCTCTAAAATTTAATGTTGATGAATTAGCTAGAGGTAAACGATGGCCTGTAGGTTGTGAGGGTGTTTTGCCTTATTCAAAATGTATTGTATTGGGTTTGTTCTTTGGACCGTATGGTGTGTTGGACTTAAATATGGCTAAGGTGATTGTTATAAAAAATCTTATCATCGAATTTGATTCTCTAGTTGCGGTTACTTGGATTAAGTTTAAATATAAAAGACCACGAACATAATGGATACTGTTTAATGAAAATGATAAGCTTTGGAGTTCAATTGGGTCTGCAGATTTGGTTCATTGCTTGGGGGAGTCTAACTCATTCATTGA
Organism: Heritiera littoralis; assembly: GCA_031772115.1. Lineage (NCBI taxonomy): Eukaryota > Viridiplantae > Streptophyta > Magnoliopsida > Malvales > Malvaceae > Heritiera > Heritiera littoralis. The sequence continues at coordinate 5,544,422 of JAPDPK010000032.1, read as the reverse complement.
TGCTCTCGCAAAAATGGGTGTTGATAGATCAAGTCTCTTTGCAGCATTTTGGTAATTGGAACATTTTTTAGCTATGTTTCTTGGGTAATATTCATCTCAGTTTTGTTTCTATATGAGCTTGGTGAAAAGGTACAAAGATGGATGATGTTTCATATCAGTTGGAGACCGTGTATGATGTCTATAGTTTGGTTGTCTGCTTTTAGGCTATTTTGAGATTTTACCTACATATGTTTTATTTTGTAACGAATGGCCAGTTTTTGTTGCTGTCTTTAAAGTTTCTTAGTTACAGATGTTTAAATATCCTTATTAATGTGGACTAGTTAAGTGTAATTAACTTCATATAATATTTAATTATTAGTATAATTTTGTATAAAGTGTGACCCATAATTAATTATATTAAATATATAGTATACGTGTATTAAACCTATAATGGGATGGGTTTATACATGAATCCCATAGAGGAAGGTCCCTACTCTCAACCTCTATATATATGAGGCTGGCCCATTAAGTTTCTTAATTTTGAGAAGAGATGAGGGTAGTACTCTCCCTCTCTCTCGTGCTCTCTTTCTCACACTTTCTTGTTTTCCTCCATTTCAGGTCTGAGGGTAGTCAACGAGAAGCTATCGAAGTGGACTTCAAGAACACGGTAATACGGTATAGCAGGATTGAGCCCTCGTTCGCATCTAGGTTAGTTTTACTGCGTTTAAATTTCATGTTAGTGACTTGGTGAGCTTTAGCTAATTCCAGCAATTGGCATTAGAGTCAGACTCACCAAAAGTCACTAATCATTGTTGTTTTAGAGAGAAAACTCCATTAAAGCTCATTTTAAGCCTTTTTGATTTTTTGGGTTTTTTGAAACCCATTTTGTTTTTTTGGCATTTTTGAGCTTAAAATGATCGAATTATTGTTGTATAGTGTTTTTAGGTCAAAAACCCTTTTATTTTGAGCCAAAATGGTGCGAAATGGAACTGTTTCCAACCGGATCGGGTCTTGTGACCTGTTTTACAGCAAAATGGGTTACACAGGGTAGAAGATAACACACGCTAGTTGAAGCGTCTGGTCCGTGCAGTGCACGCGCCAATACAATAGAACATAACGCATGCATTGCATGCACCAACCCTTGGAAAATTAAAAAAAAACTATAAAAACAAAAAGGTGTTTTTTCAGCCATTATGGGTCGTACGGGTTGGGCCCTTTTTTTTGGGATTTTGGCCCATTCCTTTTAGGCTCGTTTTTGGGGTTTTTTTTTTTTTTTAAATTTTTTGGGTCATTTTTCTTTTTGGTTGGGATGCTGCTTTTTTTTAAAAAAAAATTGGGCCATTGTTTGGTTGGTTTAATTATGTTGGGCCATTGTTTTATTATTATTTTTGGGCCACCATTTTTTGGGAATTTTTTTAAGGGCCATCTTGTTTTATTTAATTAGGTTTTGAAATTTAATTAATTAGGCCTTAATGGTTTAATTAATTTTGGGCCAAAAATAAATTTGTTACATTATGGGCATTTAATTATTTAATTATTTCAATTGGCCATTTAGTATAAAATTAATTTGGGCAATTAAAATTAATGTATTTTAGGGCTATTTTTCCTAATTAATTTAAGGGCCATGCTGACTAATTAATTTTATTTGGCTATTAAATTTGATTAACTATTGGCTATTTTGCATAATTAATTAAAATGCCATTTTGGATTATGATTTTAAGGGCTATTTTGATTAATTAATTATGAGCCATTTGGTTAATTAATATTTTTTGACAATTTTGGTTATAACCAAATTTATTTAATAGTTATAATTAATCTTTCAGTCCAAACTTAAAGGGGTATAAGTCAATTTTCAGGAGGAATTAATTTTGAGGTAATTTTTGGAAATTCAATTACCCATTTAATTTATAATTCACTTAATTTTGTAATATATACCCATGCCCATAAATTATTAATAAGTGGCCTAATTAAATAAGTTTAAATAAATTATTTGTGTATTTTATTTCGATTAGTTATTAGGATTTTGATTTACCCATTCTGTTAATAATTTATTTAAACAAATAAACTCTTTAAAATAACATTGCCTTGTTATTTGAATATTCACATTTTTGGAATTAATTAAATTAAATTAATGTTGGACCTAAAATTACTACATATGCTTCGAGAATTGCATATTTTGGATGTAGTTAATTTTTTTTGGTCAATAACTTTTGTGAATATTATAAAAATTATAAATCATTAATTGGATTGACTATTATTTGCCTGTCGCAAGAATGGTTATGAAGATTTTCTGATGATTTATTCTGATAATTTTAAAGACACAATAATAAGGCAATGCATAGTGATAATTGCATAATTTATTGATCTCTAGAAGTGGCAAGTCTCTCCCTGTCGGATTGCTTGTTGCTTTAAAAGATGCCTAGGACTAAAAAGATTCTAGTTGAGATATAACTCGATTTTACAACTCTGTCGGTGGGTAATCATTAAGGTTTATATTCAACTAGTTTTGCCTTATCCTCTATCATGGAATAAATTTAATATTGTTTGAGTTATTCCACTAGCTTCAACTCATTTTGATTATCTATGCAACAATCACATATCAAATCTCTAGTAAGATCAAATTAGATAGATGGTGTGAATTACTCTCTACGATTAGGGTATATTAAACTTAGAAATAGACCCTTAGAGTTGATTAATCTTCTATACCCAATAGTGTGAGCTTTTTGAGGACAAAGTACTAATATAGAATTTTAAGAACACTCAAATTAGAATTTTCTGATTATATAGGATATATCATGAATGAACACATCAGAGAAATTGTTCCAATTAGTGATAATCAAGAAGTATTTATGGATGCGATTTAGAAATATTTTGCAAAGATTAATGAAGGTTGCAATAGAGGATTAATTCATGCATGGTAGATTGTGAACCACTTCCTTATGGTGTGGAGAGTTGGAGATCTTCCAGGTTCGCAGATTTCATTAAGTATACCTTAATGGACAGAAGGAAGTATGGTATTTTAATATTAAAATTGATATTGTCATCCAAGAGTGGGAGATCTTCGCGTTAACAGATCTCATTAGGCTCTCATGATGACATATGCCAATATTAATGCCAAAAGTAATAGTATTAAGAGGTCTAAATAAAAGGTCATTTTAAAGAAGAAATTTGCTTAGTCCATTTCCCATTTTGTTTCCACCAACACCTTTAAATATCAATGTGTGCCATTTTTGTTATAAACTTGGGCACAAGAGGGCAAATTGTAAGAGTCCTTCTAGATTGGGATGTATGTGAAAATGCATTTCGTTAGCCTTTGTTTTGGATCCAATCTAGGAGATATGCACTCTAATTGTTATTGGTTGAATACCGATGCTATTATTGACAAAGCTATAAGCAACAGGAGACCAAATAAGGGAAAATTGTTATGAATTGGGGCTATAAAGTTAAAATCCATACTGAAAACATAAGAAGAATTAGCCAGATTGTTGTTACATTCCATAGACAGTTTTGTAACTACTATTGGTTGAAACTTTTATTTTGATAACAGAAAAGTATTTCTAATTAGTAACAACATGTGTATTAATTTTGGCATTCTGTGTGATGGATGTATAATAGACTTGTACCCCAATATTGGGCAAATTTTCTTCAGTTGTGAATGATGTGACTATCAATTTTGATTATGGTAGGATAGATAAGAAATCTATTATTTTATGACACAAGAGTTAGGGACATTACTAGGCACATGTGGAGATTGCATTAAGGGAAATGTTGCTGCTAATGTTAAGGATATGATTAGGAACTGATATATACTGACATTTGTAGATTGTTTTCACATATTGTATTTAGTGGATATAAGTATTTCATCACTTTCACTAAAGACCATTTTGATTTAGATTATATCGAGTGAAAGATCTGATCTTATAGAGGCCTTAAGCATCCTGATTGATTTAGCTGCGCTCCTTACATCAAGTAAGCTGCTTAAGGCAATAATCAGACAGAGGTGATGAATGTTATGCTCGGTATAATAAAGCTAGGCAAAATCATATATCGATTTTGTGGTTAAGTGCACTACAGGATTATGTATTGATGCCTAGTATATTGTGCTTGGAATACTTGTACAGAATGAGATTGTAGTAATAATCATTCGTACATTCTGATATGGTACGATTTATGTTGATCACTCCAAATTCTCAAAATTCTGGTGGAGTGAAGTTATGAAAACTACAACTCATATTCAAAGTTGATCTCCAAGAAAAATCAGTTTCCAAATTCATCCCAAGTTGTAGTTAGACAAGAAGCCAAATTTGTGCCTTTTTTGTGTTTAGGGTTATAAAGTAAGGCAAATGCTTATAACCCACAGTCAAGAAAATTTGACAAGAAAACTGTTAGCGACAATTCTATTGGTTATTGTATTAGCTAGTAAGATTCTAGATTTTAGTTTCTTGTCATGTAATACTAGAGTCATTGAGTCTGACAATGCAATCTACTTAGAGAATGACTTAAAGAGTGAGAGTTGTGAACTCTACAAAGTCATTACTGAAATACATAATGTTGTGCCAATCCCATACATACGTTACCTATTAATGGTAAAAGTCCATAACCATAACCAAAAAAATCAATAGTTGATCTCAAAACTGTATGTTTGAACTTGCACTCGACCTTACAAAAGAACATGAATATGAAATTCATGTGTATTTTGATTTTGATATTTGTTAAGAGGCTATACTGATTCGAACTTTTGGAGTTGGATATTTGCCATGCAGGATGATTAAGTATCTATGTTATATAAAGATGCATGAGATCTATTTGAGTTGTCACATCATTGTAGACCAAAATAGACTTTAAAGATTAGGTAGAAGATTTAAAGCCAAATTTGGCCAAGGCTTTAAATAATGAGAAGGAATTTAGTTTTATGAATACCTTCTTTCTATTTCTACCTAAGATTCTTTTAGAATCATGATGGCAATTGGTAGCTCTTTTTGATTAGGAGCTACATCTTGGACATTAAAATTTCTAAATGAAACAACCTAAAAGTTATAGTTCTTGAGATGGAACACATAGTTTGTGAACTCAAGGAGTTCATTTACGAACATTAAAAGCATCCAGACTAATTCAAAGTAATGAGATAGTCACTTTATGGAGAACACGTTTGATAATTGGATCCATTGCAAGGTCACTTGGAGTAATTATGTTGTACTCTAAGTTGATGATATCAAATAGTACCTATAGCACTAATCTAATCTATGAGACAAGGTTCATGTCGTCATGTTATTTCAGGATGAATCTAAGTGAGGTTTTATTTTGTTTTGGGGATTGAGATTCTTCGTGATATTTTAATAGGCATACTCTATTAGTCTCAAGAAACCTACATGGTGTGTGTTAAGTAGGTTTACTGCATATTGTTCTCCTAATGAGGCTCCCTTTCATGAAAAGTGACATAATATAAAATCTCAAAGTCCTCAAAATAATGACGAAAGAGCTCATGTAGAGTGTTATGTATGCCTTATTATGGGTAATTACCGTATGCTCAAGTCAGTACACATTTTGATGTTGTGTATATTATAAGTGTATTTCGGATATACTTGAGCGCTCTTGTGATAGAAAGTTGGAAGTTGAAAAGAGAGTATTTGGATATCAGCAAATCTGACATTTTGGGTTTAGTTGAATATTCTACTATTGATTTTGCAAGCCATCCACTTGATGGAAACCAATTTTTAGTTTTTATATATATATATATATTGTGGATATAAAGGAGCTATTTTTTGGGAAAGTGTGAAACAAACACTCACATCATCCTTGATTATGGAGGCTAAGTATGTAGCATGCTATAAAGCTACATGATGGGCCATATAGGCTACAGAATTTCGTCTCCAGGTTGGTTTCTGTGGTTTCCATTTCGAAGTTCTGGAGATATACTATGGTAATGCTGCAGCAAGTATTTTCTCTTTCAAAATGCTAGGAGTTCCTCACACTCCAAATGTTTAAATATCATCATTCAGCATATTAGAAAGAAAAATAATGGAATCCATTATTTGATTGGATTGTAGAGCACAAAATTAAAGAGCACATTTTGGTTAACTAAAAGTTTGACTGCTTAAGTGCTTTGACAACATAGCACTTGTATGAGGCATATAGAGTCATTTGTTGTATTAAGTTAGTAGGAGCTCTGTATAATGAAATTAGTTACAGCTGTGTGGATGGATTCCTACTTGCCATATATGCATATTTTGTTTGAGTGCATTTTGGTGAATATGGCATTTTATTAGATGAGGCATTTTATATTGGTCTCATGTGCTTCTGTTAAAGCAATGCATCATTCGACTTAGATGTATAGACCTAATGGAACTGGATATTTGATTTTGTTTTCATATCATTTCCATTTCACACTTTATACTACTATTTTGTTTAAGTCTTTATGAGTTTATGCATTTGTACTTTGTCGGTATGATGCATTTTGAAGCTTGTTAAGGCTTGTTATTGTTAAGGTATTTATAAGACTACACATTTGTACCCTTTCGGTACAATGTATCCAAAAGGTCTTATAAATACAAATTGATATTTATATGATGTTTTCGTTAATTAACTTAACTGTCAAGTGGGAGTGTTGAAATATCCCTATTAATGTGGACTAGTTAAGTTAATTAACTTCATATAATATTTAATTAGTAGTATAATTTTGTGTAAAGTGTGACCCATAATTAATTATATTAAATATATAGTATATGTGTATTAAACCTATAATGGGATGGATTTATACATGAATCCCATGGAGGGAGGTCCCTACTCTCAACCTCTATATATATGAGGCTGGCTCATTGAGTTTCATAATTTTGAGAAGGGATGAGAGTAGCACTCTCCCTCTCTCTCTTGCTCTTATTCTCACACTTTCTTGTTTTCCTTCTATTTGAGGTTTGAGGGTAGTCAACAGGAAGCTATCGAAGTGGACTTCAAGAACGCGGTAATACGGTATACTGGGTTGAGCGCTCTCGTCCGCATCCAGGTCAATTTTACTGCATTTAAATTTCGTGTTAATGACTTGGTGAGCTTTAGCTAATTCCAACAACAGAAGCTTTCACTTCATAAGTGTCATGTATCTAAGGTGTTTTATAGCCTTTTTGTGTTGTTCTTTTAGTAGGTGGCTTTTATGCTGTTAGGGTGTTTGTTTATTTTCTGGAATAGCTGGTATTTCTGTATTGTAAAGGGTTTTACTGTGGTATCATCCCTTTAATCAGTAAAATTTAATTTGGCTGAGAAAAAACTTTTTATATCATTTTTGTGTTGATGTATTCTTTCTAACATGATAATCAAAGAATCAATTTCCTTTTTATTTGTCCTAAAAGATTATTCTAATTTCGGTCAAAGGGCCAAAAATTGCATGAAATTAGATGTGCCTGTATATGGCTTTGACAAGAATTGTTAATTATACGAAGCAAATAATAATAATAATAATAATAAAAGAAGAAGAAGAAGAAGAAGAAGAAGCAATTTATGAATTACAAAAAATAATTATTTTAAAAGAGAATCTACATAATCGCATGGTAAAAAAAGTTAAAACAAATAAGTTTTTACTTTCAACCATAATATTAAAATCAGAATCGATGGAGTCAAAAAGATGTGCACTGCTTTAACCCACTCCAAGCAAGCTTCATCCCTGGAAGGAAAGTACAGGACAATGTCATTATTGTACAAGAGATTCTTCACTCTTTCAAAAAGAAAAATGGCAATCAAGGTTTTATGATGGCTAAGATCGACCTTGAGAAGGCCTACGATAGACTAGAATGGGAATTCATTCGTGAAGTTCTTCATTTCTTTAATTTTCCACCTTCATGGATTAAGCTTATTTTGTCGTGTATTTCATCTGTCTCTATGACCATTCTCTTCAATGGAGAAAGAAGTGGTAAGATTTCACCCTCCAGAGGAATTCGGCAAGGCAACCCTCTTTCTCCCCACATCTTCATTCTCTGCCTTGAATACCTCTCCCTCAGAATTCAAGAAGAATGCAATCTCGGAAATTGAGAATAAATTTCTTTGTCAAGAGGGGGTCCTAAATTGTCACATCTTTTCTTTGCTGATGATCTTCTATTCGTTGGTAAGGCTTCCATGAAAACCTGCCTTACAATGTATAAAGTTCTTAATGACTTCTGTCAGATTTCAGGCCAATCTGTTAATCTTGAAAAATCCTTGATTTACTTTTCCCAGAATACTTCTGAAGATATAAGGAATTCAATTTGTAGTGTTTTGAACATATCATGGGTAGAAAATCTGGGTAGATACCTAGGCTATTCATTCAATGGTGGAAGAAATTCTTCTAACTTTAGATTTATCATTGATAAAGTTAAACACAAACTCGCTGGTTGGAAAGCTAATCTTCTCTCTTTTGCTGAAAGAACAATTCTCCTTAAATTTGCCATTAGTTCAATCCCTTTATATTATATGCAAGGATCTTACTTCCCCATGTATGTTTGCAATGAGATTGATAAGATTAGCAGAGATTTCTTGTGGGGTTCCAATGAAACGCAAAGAAAAATTCATTGGATTAATTGGGAGACATTAACACCGGAAAAGAAGGATGGAGGCCTAGGAATTAGAAGTATGGCTGCACTCAGAAACACAATAATGGCAAAAATTGGATGGAATCTTTTAAAGGATGAAAGGAGTTTGTGGGTTCAGGTTCTTCGAGCCAAATATGTCCGTAATGGGAACTTTTCAGAGGGTGGTGGATCCCCTTTTTGGATGGGTATTAAGAAAGGTTTAGCTTTCCTTAAAAAAGGTTTACGTTGGGTCATTAGATCTGGTAATAAAGCCAAATTTTGGACAGAAGATTGGACAGGTTTGGGGGCGCTTAATCGTGTTATTTTTGGTCCCTAGCTCCTAGAAGATGATAATAAAACGGTGAACAAGTTTGTATCTATGAATGGTGAATGGAACGAGGAATTCTTCTCACTTTCTTTGCCGGAGGAGATTAGAGAAAAAATCCTGGCCATCCCCATTAATTTTTCTGTCAATGCCAATGATACCATCAGCTGGAAATGCTCCCCGTCGGGATGCTTTAGCATTAAGTCCGCTTATGCTAACTCATATCAAACTGTAGAGAGTAACAACATTTGTTGGAAAACCATCTGGAAAATTCCTACTTTACCTAAAATCCGATGTTTTCTATGGCAATGCTGCCATCAGAAAATTGCTACTGGTGACAACTTAATCTCAAGAGGATTGCTTATTGACACTCTCTGTCTTAGATGCCACGCAAGTATTGAGACACCTACTCACTGCCTTAGGGATTGCCCTGAGCTAAAATTTATTTGGGAAAGTCTTAAAATCCCACCAAACTTGATCTCTTCTTTTAATCTTGGCTTGGTTGACTGGATTGTTCAGAATTGTAAGACTAACGATATATCCAGCTTCTCGGGTGTGCCATGGAAAGTACTATTCTCCTTTTCCATCTAGGTGATTTGGCTTAGGAGAAATGAACTAGTGTTTCAAGGATCTAGAGATAGTGAGGGGAGAATTGTTAACAAGAGTATTAAAATGGCTATTGAATACTGGGCTATTTGTTCCAAACCAACCATTCAAAAAACAACATCACAAGTTGCGGTGGGATGGCAAGCTCCCCCAGAAAACTTTATCAAGCTTAATACCGATGGTTCATCTTTCGGTAACCCAAGCAAAGTTGGGGCTGGTGGAGTTTTCCGAGATTACAATGGGAAATGGATTTGTGGTTTCACTAGACATGTTGGTATTGCAACAGCTACTTGCGTAGAACTATGGGCACTTAGAGATGGATTGTAGATTGATTTGAGAAAAACTTTCACCAGTTGGAGTTTGAAGTTGATTCCCTCACTATGGTAAGATTAGTTCAAATTGGTGTTCCATCTACTCATATTCACTGTGTTTTGGTGGATGATTGCAGGGTGTTGATGGAGAAGCTTCACAATGTTTCAATTAGTCATAGGTTTCATGAAGCCAACTCAGTTGCGGACCAGCTTGCTAGGTTAGGAGCTGAAGATTCCTTAGGACTTAGGATACTTGATGAACCCCTGAATGGAATTTTGCTGTCTTTGTTTTGTTATGCGATAGGAACTGTGGTTCCTAGACTTATTAATATTGCTTTGTAACTTTGGATATTTTGTACCCCGTTTGGGAACCTTTTATTTAATGCACCGTTTTCTCACCAAAAAAAAAAAAGATGTGCACTGCTTAACTAGCTATAAACCAAGAAGTAGGAGATCACACTGTTGGGGATAACTAAATCATCACTTGTTACCCATTAATTTATTGTAGGAGCAAAATTAACAAGAGAAATCAATATTATTATGCATCTTCTGCCCCGATCCTAAGATGAGCATGGAGGAATACTCTGTTCATTCTTAAAGAAATTAGTAGGATCGACCTCGGCCTTCACCCTTGTCAGTCTTTCGAAATTGTCCTTGAAGTATTTGCTCCCATAGACTTGAGCATCACTGAAACTGGTATGGTTGCTTGCAGTGCTGCCAATGTCAAGGTCTCTGTAATTGAGAAATGTCTCCCTCGGCTCTTTGGACACATAAGGAGCCATTTCATCATACATTTCTCTCAACCTATCAATGTTGTGGTTGGCCTCTTCAAACCAAAACTGAATATACTGAATTAAGAATAGGTTCCCAGCTCTATGAGGAAATGCTACCTCCGATTCTGGGATCTCACTCATTTTTCCTCCGTAAGGATTCCATTGCATTAAAAAGGTTGCCCTACTTCCCACCTCAATCATCATCTTCCAGATCCTCTCCAAACCCTCCTTGGGAATGACACTTTTGACATAATCAGATTTATTTTTTGAAAAATATCGCGCTCCTTGTGTCCTATTGAGTAAAACTTCAACAGGCGTTCCGCTGGGGAAATCAGCCCAGAAAAGAGTTGATTCCAACCAACGCATTTCTTTGCAATCCTCTTTTGTAAGATTCAACTCAGGGAAGCTTCGATTCACCAGCGGAACAAGTTTATCAGGTTCTCCAAGGTAGAAACCGATGAAATTAACTTTGACTGTCTTCTGTGCAGGGCGGCTTCCATTAATAACAGATGGCACTAGTCTTATAAACAAGTCCTCATGCAGTTTAGGTGCAACTTGCTGCCACTTGAAAACAACATTAGTTGCACCTTGTTCCAGAGTGAAAGGCACATTGAATACTGTTACTTTCTCTGGAACCTGAACCAGCTTGATCTTCCATGAAACAATGACTGCAAAGCTCGCTCCACCTCCTCCTCTAATAGCCCAAAACAAATCCTCACCCATGGAGGCTTTGTCGAGGATATTGCCATTGGCGTCAACAACTTGAGCATCCACGATATTATCCACAGAGAGGCCATATTTTCTCATCATGTTCCCATACCCACCTCCACTGAAGTGACCGCCAGTGCCAAGCCCAGGGCAGACTCCCGCTGGGAAGGCGTGAACGTTGCTTTTGTTAGCAATATTATAGTAAAGTTCACCGATTGTTGCCCCCGCTTGAACCCAAGCAGTCTTATTCTCTATGTCAATGTCGATGGATCGAAGATTGAACATATCAAGAATGACGAAAGTGACATTGGATCTATAAGAAAGGCCCTCATAATCGTGGCCACCACTTCGGATCCTGATTTGCAACCCATGATCTTTTGCACAAACAACTGTTGCTTGGATATGGGAAACGTGAGTGGCTGCCACAATGGCAACTGGTTTCGGGGTTCCAGGGGTCAAAAATCTGCGATTTCTGATTAGTGCTTGCAGAACGGATTCGAAAGAGGAATTAGTAGGAGTGTAAATTGATTCAGATATTGAGGCAGATTTGTTAGCAAGGCATTGGAGAAAATTGTCCACTACGGAAGAGTCTGAAGTTGCCCGCCATGAGAATGGTAATAATAAAAATATAATTAAAAGGACTGGAAATAGTTGGAATATTGCGGAGTTTTTACCCTTCATTTTCTGTTTGCATGGGAACATGTTTCGGCTTTGGTATTTAATATATTTGTAGAGGGAATGATATCTCTTAGAATTAAATTCTCTGCCTGGAATTATGGAAATAAATCAAGATTTACTATAATTAAAAAATAATTTTGGATTTTCCTTCCGATTTAATATTTAACATAATCTTTGAATTATGGAAGGCCAGCAAAGTCTTTACCTAATAGCAAAGAGGGGTCTTGAGATTTTGAAGAACCAAGTTAAAATCTCAACAAGTGTAAGATTCAGCTTATTTTTATTATTTGTATTAATCAATTAATCAAGTTATCCCTATAGTTCTTATGATTTTAACTTTGAATGAGAATGTATTATTGAAAAAAAAATTCTTTCTTAAAAAAAAGTAATTTATTTTAATAGAATTTTCCACGTAAGTTGAAAATTCACATACATAATGAATTTGACTTTTCATTGGTGCATGATTCATTTTAAAAGTTTATAGCTGCCATACTTATTTTTGAAACCTTTTATTTATATTGTTTTTCAAAAATAATGTATTTATAAATAGTTATTTAAAGAATGGAATATGAGAAAATATTGATTTTTATTCTCTTTTTCTTTTTAGAAGTTTATCTTGAAATCATTATTCATATTCTACGTTTTATATAAGTAACTTAATAACTTATTAATGAAATTTATATCAGAATTGAATCCGAACAAAAAAAACTTACAAACATAAATATATAATTTCCACATTTAATTTTTCATTTTAAAAGCATGTTAAAAAAACAATTAATTTTGGAAAGCAAAAGGATCCACCAATTAGGTTGATGAACCGATCATAAATATTCCTATAGTGGCCACGGTTTCACAATTCCAATATTTTTCTTCGATGAAAACGTTAACGCAACAAATTAAATTCAATACCGTATATAATTTTCATTGCTTTTTTTTTGTTTGGATAAAATTTTAAAAACAATAAAGGAAACATAGGGATGTTTTCCCTCAAAAGTTTTATTTTTTATTTATCCAATTTGAGTGAAATGTTAAGGAAAGAAAATGAGTAAAAAAATTTTAATTGTAAAATGACATTTATATGCTTATTTTTTTAATTATTAAATCATCATTATAATTATTTGTCTCTTATAATTTATTTATCAATGTTTTTATTTTATTTCTACTTGGATCACAAATATGATTTTATCATTTTATTATTATTATTTTAAAAATCTGATTTTTGTTTTATTATTTTTGAGTATTGTTATTTGAATATTCTGTAAATGCATTAACTCTAATGTAACAATTATCAATTAGACTAAGTTGAAGACAGAGAAACAAAATACTTTTTTTCAATAAAATATAAAATACCTTAAAATATATATATCAAATTTTTATTTTTAATCAAATGAATAACCAATGTAATTTATTATTTTATTTTATAAAAAAAGGTTACATTTGGAAAAAAATATTATAATGAATCCTTTCATTTTCTTCCCACTCTTTAATCAAACAATAGTTGCTAGGATTCCTTTACTTAGTTTTTTTTTATTAATTTTAACAATCCAAATAAGGGGTAATTTACTTTCCTTCAATTTATTTTTCTTTCCTTTTCTTTAATGGTATCTATCCAACTATAAGGTTAATTAGAAGGAAACCCGTGCTTTGCTGTGGGATCCATTGATATCTTGATGTATAAAATTTATATATTCAAAATAATAAGGAAAATAACACAATGTTAATAACAAAAATACATGTATATATAATATCTACCAAAATTTTCATTAGGTAGAAAAATGAAATTTAATTATCCAAGCATAATAGCATTAAAATCTAATTAATCTATAGAAAGAATATCTACCATGATTTGAATCAAGTATGGATAATTTTTCCCCTGGAATCAACCCAAAGCAGAACATCGTTTGATAATTGAGAATGTTCCAATAATGATGGATTGACTTCCCACAACAGCTGCATATATGGTTATAGCTAGAACAAATCATTTTATTTTCTCTGAAACAACAATGATGCCTAGACCTAGTAAATAACAATTTTGAAATCAAACAAAATTAGTTTAATTTATGAAGCATGTACCAAGTGCAGGCACAAAACCTAATCTAGTAGTCAATCTTAGTAATATAATGCTTAGATAGATAGGCAGTTTGCAGCCATATATGTAAGGATGAAGGATGTGTAAACCACTATAGTTGTGCAAAATGCAAGAAGTAGCATTTAATTAGTTAGGAAAATGAAAATACCACCATTTCTATTAATAAAGTAATTTTCATGAATTGTAGATGAAATATTTGACTCAAGTCAGTAAGGAAACATGAAAAACAATTGTTTTAATTACTATGTGTCTATTTAAAAAGGTCTCCCAATAATCTTCTTGTGAAGCCAAAATAACATTCTTATCCAATTAATAACTAGCTTGCTTGCTAGCAATGTTTCAAAGATGTTTTTAGCATTTAGCAACAACTATAAAAGGACACTACCCATAAAAGGATAGATTTACATAGAAAACTCCATTCCTTTTTCTAAAAAATAACTTAAATAAATTAAATTTAAACAATTAAATTAAATCTTACATAATAGAATTTCCTACAAAAATCTATCACAACTTCCGTCGTAGAATCATTTTCCATTATCTAAAAAAATAACAACAAAATATGTTGAGAAATTCTTATGTGGGCCTACATATATCAATTAATTGTATATTACACGCAACCTAATGTGTTTAGTCTATTTAAAAGTGATCAAATAAAGTTTAAGTTATTGAACTTTAGGACATCTCATTTGGTATAGGCTTTGCAATATGTAGAGACCCAATATTTTATTTTATTTTCATGATAGGATTATGGTCTCCAGTCTAAACACAAGATATTTTTTGTTCTCAAATCCCTTGAATGAGAAATAGATTCTCTAAAAAAGTTAAGACATGAAAGACTCTAACCCTGAGAAATAAATTCTAATAGATTCAAGTACACTTCCGAATTAATCTTTTCTTGATGATTGAATATGAGATCCTTTGTATATTTAACTATATAATTTTCCTACAAGTGGTATCTGTCGTAACGGCTTCGCGCTCTACGAATTTTTGAAAAACCTTTTAAAAACAAAATAGGGAGTCGCCACCAATCTTTTCTGACTAGGTGTGATTGGCCACCTGAAAACGTTTATCTTCTCAACAAAATCTTAAAATTAATTAAGTTTTATTAAAAAGATAATCTTTTGGTCTGCGAAACACAAATTGGGTTCGGGGGTACGGTTACGCGTGGGAAGGATTAGCACCCCCACGACGCCCGTTAAAAAACGGTACCATAATAATCATGTGTATATCCTTTAATTTTAATAAAATGATCTTAAATTAATATTTAAAAATAATTCCTATTTTATTGCAATCAATTTTATTCTTTTAATTTTGAAAACATTTCTTATTTGTACTAATTTTGAAACATTTAAATTTTTTTTTTTTGAAATAAATGAAATCTTTGTATTGAAAATTATTCCGAAGTACCCCAATACTTCTGGTAGCATTTCGGATAATTTCCTCACCTAGAGATTTCTTAAGAATCATACTTGTAAGTTCTATGAATCTCATCATCAGAAGATTCACATCGTTTCAAAAATTATTATGAAATGCATATGATGCAAACAGATAATAAATGATGCAAATGAATTTTTTGATTTTTTTATATAATATTTCTTTATTTATTTTAAAAAAAGTTATTTTATTGAAAAATTGCACTTAAGTATCCCATACTCTGGTAACACTTTGTGAACTTTCTCACCTATGGATCAGTTAAGAAATCACTACTTGTGAGTTTCATAACATCCATCATCGGAATTCATTTAATTAATTTAATTTTTTTCATTAATTTCCTTTTTCAATTTTCTTTTTTAAAAAACTTATTTATTTTAATTTTTAATAAAAAAAAAAATATTGAAAAATCATACTAAATATCCCAATATTGGTAACAATTAGTACGACTCTTCTCACCTAGGGATCAGTCAAGAAATCACTACTTGTGAGTCTCATGACATCCCATCATCGGAAGAATTTCATTTATTTTAAAAATTAATATTTATTATCTTGATTCTTTTAATTATTTTTTTTACTAAAATTCTATTATTACTTATTTAATTATTTTAACTATCATTCTTTACTTTTGGAAAATTTACTATGATTAATTTTTATATTATTATTTTTTATGTAATTCTAAAAATCCCCTTTTGTTTATTTCCCTCGATTGTTTTTTTTTTTAAATAAATAAGCATGAAATTGGATATTGAGGAATAATACCGAATATCCCAATACTCTGGTAACATTCGATATAATTCCCCTCACCTAAAGTTTTTCGAAGAATCGCTACTTACGAGTTCAACGAAGACTTATCATCGGGATTCCCTACTTATTTTATTTATTTTATTATTATTCTTCATTTATTATTATTATTTTTTCCTTAACCCACATTTCATTTATCTAATAAAAACTTATTTTTATTTTAAAAATATGTTTTTATATATAATTTATGTATATATACATTTTTATATATTTATTTATATATTCTATGTATAATATATATTCATATGTTTTAAAGCTATATATTTTATATATTTATATGTATGTATTTTACACATTTATTTACATATATTTTAAAACTATATATTCATACATTTTTTTATATTTATTAACATATGTATTTTATAAAATTTACATACTATGTATTTTACACATTTTATATTTATTTATCTTTTCTTTTAGAACTATGTGTTCATTTTATTTTATTCTATTTTTATATATTGTATTATACTATTTATTTATTTATTTTTGCTTTGTTATATTTTCTATTTTATTATTTTTTTTGCCATAATTAATAAATAAATGGATAAATAAAATAAAGAAAAAGAGAAAAAAAATACCAAAACGGAGCGGGTCGCGGTCGGATCCGAAATCGGGTCGGGCTGGAGCGCGGGTCGTGTGAGGGGCGGAGCGGAGTCGGGTCGCTGGTCGGGTCACGCGGATCTCGGATCCGGGTCGGGCTGGAGCGCGGGTCGAGGGCTTCAAAACGCAGCGTTTTGCTGCTCTATAAAAAGGCTACTTTTTTTTTCTTTGTTCATTTTCACCGGTCTTCTCCAAAAAAATCCCAAAAATCCTCTCAACCCCTCCTTCACCGGGCGATTGCCGGCCACCGTGCGCCGCCGTACGCTGGTCGCCGGTGGTCTCCCTGATACACCAAAAACACTCCCCTCGTCTCCCTCTCCCCCGATCCGGCCTCCGTTTAACCCGAAAACACTCTTAGCTCCACAAATCTAACCAAAGCCGAGACCTTTTTCCCTTTTTTTTGTTTTTTTTTTGTTGTTTTTTTTTCTTTCTGATGTTGTAATATCTGCTGTTTGGTTTCTTAGATCTAGGGCTAATGTTTGGATTGGGATTTCAAATCTGAAACCCAAACTTTTTGGGTTTCGGTTCTGTTTTTTTTGTTTAGGGTTTGAGGTTTGAGATTTGGGTTTCGGTTTTGGGTAGGTGATGGTGGCTTTTGTTGTTTCTGTTGTAGGGTGTTGAAAATGGTGGTGAAGGCTTGGTGAGGGCGGTGGTGATTGCTTGGTTTTGGTTGGGTAGAGTTTCTGTAAATCTGTTTTGGTGTTCCAGAGTCTCTCCAAAAAATCCCCCTTTTCATGAATCATTCAGGCCTCCTTTAAACAGATTGAAGAACACATTTTTTTTAAATCAGTTTCGTGCATTAGAGTCAACATTTCTGAGTTTTTGTCTCTCGGTTCCAGTAGGGAGTGTCAGAAATGGTAGGTTGCGGTGGATTCGGGTGGATCTTCCGTGGAATTAGGTGGCTGGCAATGGTGGTTTTAGCCTAAACCAGTTGCCGGTCAAGCGGTTTCGGTGATAAGGGTCTTCACTTCATTAAATGCGGTTGAAAAAGAAAGAAGAAAAGAACGAACAGAAAGAAAAGAACGAGCAAACAGAAAAAAAAGAAAAGAAAAGAAAAAAAAATAAATATAATAATAATAATAATAATAATAATAATAATAATAATAACTAATAATAAAAACAAATAAATTAATTAAAAAAAATCAGCCCACTTTCTTTTTGGGCCTTTTAAGCCCATGAATTTTAAACTGGACTCTAAAAATCCAACTAGACTTATTGTGGCCTATGGATCACATGATTGGACAAAATTCGGTGTCTACAGCTGCCCCTTTTGCTCATTGCTGAGAATCAAGAATAGAGCAAAGATAGAAAACAACAATTTTGTCCGACTTATGACTCACTTCTCTCCTTTTTTTTTTCAAATTCTTCTTGTAAAAATGCTCCTCCTACAATAGAGGCATTGAAACTTTAATTTAATTTTCCTGATTTTTTTTCTGATTTTTTTTTGTGTTTAGCAGAGGCAATGAAACCTTAAATTCCTTTCTGAAATGTGCTCCTCTTGCAGCAGAGGCGATGAAACTTTAAATTCCTTTCTGAAATGTGCTCCTCTTGCAGCAGAGGCGATGAAACTTTAAATTCCTTTCTGAAATGTGCTCCTCTTACAGCAGAGACCCTTTCTGAAATGTGCTCCTCTTGCAACAGAGGCGATGAAACTTTAAATTCCTTTCTGAAATGTGCTCCTCTTGCAGCAGAGGCGATGAAACTTTAAATTCCTTTCTGAAATGTGCTCCTCTTGCAGCAGAGGCGATGAAACTTTAAATTTTCTGGAAATGTCAAAACTTTTTTCTTTTTCTTCTTCTTCTCTTTTTCTCTTTTTTGTTTGTCCTTTTGTCTGTTTTTTTGTTTTGTTTTGCTTTTTTTTTTTTGAATTCTCATAATGTGAATGCAAATGCATGTATTGACAAAGTCATGCAATTCCTATTGTAGTAATCAAATTCTCCGAATTGTCCTTTTTGTGTTTTTTTGATCTTTTCACCCGTGTTTCACAAAATAGTTGTCACCAATTTCGAATCGGAGCTGATTCACAACATGTACTTGTTACAATTTTCAATTTCCTTTGTTTCATTCCCTTATTTCTCTCTTTTCCTATTCTTCCTCTTTTTCTTTCTTTTTCTTCTTCTTTAGTAATGTTAGCAGGTAGATTATCATTTTAATCATCATCTTCATTTCATTTTGTTAACAAACACCATGCATTCTTGCACTTAGAACAACAAAATTTGAAAGAAAAGCATTTGTTATTAGACAAACAAGAGATAATGAATACAAAAATATAGCTGGGTAGCAAATGCTACAAGGGTCAAGTGGTGAATTTCAAGGAATGGTGACCAAAACAATGAATGTCCAGATAACCCTTCACAAACCAAACCGGTGCTTTCTTCGGAAAAAACTAATCCATTGATGCCCCCTGTCACATTGAGTTCATCCGGCTGACGCAATGCTCCGTATAATTTCGATCCCCGAGTGTTGATCTTTTCCGCATCTAAGTCGCCTTTTCAGGTTTTCAACTTAGATATCCCCTTTTATCCAAACTGCCCTTTTTGGGTTTTCAGTTTGAATTCTCCTTTTATTTCCTTTCTTTTATTTCCTTGTTGTTTTTTTTTCTTTTATTTCTGTTTTTTTTTCTATTTTCCTTCTTCTTCTTTTTTTTTCTTTTTTTTCTATTTTCCTTCTTTTCTTTTCTTCAAGCATAGTATTTCTTCACAGCATCGGAATTTATGGGATTAGGCAGATCGTTCCCATCCATCTCAGTCAAGATCAACGCTCCACCTGAGAACGCTCTTCTCACCACATATGGTCCCTCCCAATTTGGTGTCCATTTACCTCGATTGTCATGGTGATTTGGGAGAATTCTTTTCAATACTAATTCCCCTTCATGGAAACATCTAGGTCGAACCTTTTTATCATGGGCTCGCATCATTCTTTTCTGGTACATCTGACCATGACATAGTGCTGTGAGCCTTTTCTCTTCTATAAGATTCAGTTGTTCAAAACGACTTCGAACCCATTCAGCCTCATCTAAGTCTAATTCCATTAAGATCCTTAGGGAGGGGATTTCAACTTCAATAGGCAGTACCGCTTCCATGCCGTAAACCAGAGAAAAGGGAGTTGCCCCAGTAGAAGTACGCACTGATGTTCTATAAGCATGTAAAGCAAATGGTAGCTTCTCGTGCCAGTCTTTGTATGTGCTTGTCATCTTCCCCACAATCCTCTTAATATTCTTGTTGGCAGCCTCAACAGCTCCGTTCATCTTCGGGCGATACGGGGCTGAATTGTGATGCTTGATCTTGAACTGTGCACATACTTCCTTCATCATGTCATTGTTCAAGTTGAGGGCATTGTCTGATATGATCCTTTCTAGGAGCCCATACCGACATATTATCTCCTTCTTTAGAAACTTACAAACAGTAGACTTAGTCATATTCGCATAAGAGGCAGCTTCAACCCATTTTGTAAAGTAATCTATCATCACGAAAATGAATCTATGCCCATTTAATGCCTTGGGAGAGATGGGTCCAATCACATCCATTCCCCACATAGAGAAAGGCCACAGTGGTGCCATGACGTTCAGTGATGTCGGGGGAACTTGAATTTTGTCAGCATAGATTTGACACTTGTGGCATTTTCTAGCATAATTTATGCAATCTCTTTCTAGTGTAGTCCAATAATAGCCCGCCCTTATAATCTGTCTAGCCATGAAATGACCATTTGCATGTGCCCCACAAGTTCCATCGTGTACCTCTTCCAAAATCCTTTTGGCTTCAGATGCTTTTACACATCTCAACAACATCTGATCTCTACCTCTTTTATACAAAACGTCTCCATCAACGAGGAATCCCATTGCCAATCTTCTAAGGATCTTTTTATCATTCTCGGATGTATGCGCTGGGTATTGTTGACTCTTAAGGTATTGCATGATGTCATAATACCAAGGTTGTCCATCCGCTTCCTCTTCAATACTAGAACAGTGGACTGGAGAATCTCTCATGCGCAATTTGATTGGTGAAACATTTTCTTCTGTCTCCATTTTAAACATCGCAGCTAGTGTTGCCAAGGCATCGGCAACGTGGTTCTCTTCTCGGGATACATGCTGGAAGTTGATATCGTCAAATTGTTGTACAAGGTCAGCTATGTACTTCTGGTATTGAACTAGCTTCTGATCCCTTGTTTCCCATTCACCTCGTAACTGATAAATAACCAGTGCTGAATCTCCATAAACTTCCAAGTTCTTGATTCCCCTCTCGATTGCAGCTTCTAAGCCCATTGCACAAGCTTCGTATTCAGCCATGTTGTTGGTGCAGTTGAAATTTAATCTAGCTGTGGACGGGTAATACTTTCCATTTGGAGATATTAAAACTGCCCCGATTCCATGTCCTAAGGCGTTGGAGGCGCCATCAAAGAACATTTTCCATGGTTTGCTGTCGGGCTCTTCCTTCTCTGCTTGAAAAACAGACATTATATCTTCATATGGAAAATCTAGCTTGATGGGTTCATATTCGTCGGTAGCACGATCTGCGAGGAAGTCGGCTATTGCCCCACCTTTGACTGCCTTTTGAGACACGTACACGATGTCATATTTAGAAAGCATAACTTGCCATCTAGCTAGTCTGCCTGACAATGATGGTTTCTCAAAGATGTACTTGAGGGGATCCAACCTAGCTATCAACTAAGTCGAATGGTACAACATATACTGCCTCAATCTACGAGCAATCCAAGCCAATGCGCAACACATTTTTTCTATTGTAGTGTACTTGGCCTCGTAATCAGTGAACTTCTTGCTCAAGTAGAAGATAGCCCGTTCTTTCTTGCCCGTATCATCATGTTGACCCAGTACGCATCCCATAGAGTGTTCATTGACAGTTATGTATAGCAACAAGGGTTTCCCAGCCGTCGGCGGTACTAGAACAGGTGGATTTGACAAATACCTTTTCACCTTTTCAAAAGCCTCTTGGCATGCCTCATTCCATTCTCCCGGATCTTGTTTCCGAAGCATCTTAAAAATGGGATCACATTTAAGCATAAGTTGCGAGATGAAACGAGAAATATAGTTCAATCTTCCCAGAAAACCTCTTACTTCCTTCTGTGTGCGTGGAGGCGACAGATTTTGTATTACACTGATTTTATCCGGGTCCACTTCGATTCCCTTTTCACTGACTACAAACCCCAACAACTTTCTCGATTTAACACCAAAAGTGCATTTGGCAGGGTTTAACTTGAGCTGAAACTTCCGTAGCCTTTCAAACAGCTTTCGAAGGTTGGCTACATGATCCTCTTCTCCTCGAGACTTAGCAATCATATCATCTACATACACCTCTATCTCTTTATGCATCATGTCATGAAAGAGAGTTACCATTGCCCTTTGGTAGGTGGCCCCGGCATTCTTTAGACCAAAAGGCATAACTTTGTAGCAAAATGTGCCCCAGACTGTCACAAAAGTGGTTTTCTCCATGTCATCCTCAGCCATTTTAATCTGATTGTAGCCTGAAAAACCATCCATGAATGAAAACATGTAGTGTTGGGCCGTATTATCCACCAGGGTATCGATATGAGGCAATGGGAAATTATCCTTAGGGCTAGCTCTGTTTAGGTCTCGATAATCCACACACATCCTTACTTTCCCATCTTTTTTCGGCACAGGAACTATGTTAGCCACCCATTCTGGATACTTGGCTACTTTTAAGAACCCTGCATCAAATTGCTTTTTTACTTCTTCCTTCACTTTCAACAACATCTCCGGCTTCATGCACCTAATCTTCTGTTGTACTGGCTTACATTCCATTTTCAAGGGCAGACGGTGCTCCACAACATCAGTGTTTAACCCAGGCATGTCTTGATAAGACCAAGCAAACACATCGACATACTCACGAAGTAATTCCTCTAGCCTTTGCCTTTCAACCAATGGAAGTGCTGTGCCTACTTTGACTTCTTTAACGTTCTCATGATCCCCTAAGTTGACCATATCAATTACCTCTTTGTGGGGTTCAATTGGTTTTTTCTCTTGCTCAATCATTTTCAATAGATCTGGAGACAAAGCATCATCGTCTGAATCTACATTGTTATCGAGTTCACCAACATGCATAGAATTTTCAAAATCAAACCCCGGATAGTCGCTAAGGTTATCTTTACATTCATTATTCATTTTCCTGAAAAAGTAAAGATTTGACAGATATGGTTGGCTGTTCTTACCAATTGTAGTGAAGGAAAAAGAAAAGAAGAAGAAAAAAAACAGTTATAGATATGATGAGGGATGAGAAGAAAGTGCTCAAAATGCATTGAAATTGTTAATTTATTGAAATGATGATGAAGATCAAGTTTACAAAAAATCTTCTAGAGCTCTCTAGACCGATATGTTGATAATCTACCTCACTACATTACAAAAGAAAAACAGAAGATAGAAGGTATCCTTTCAACAATTCAGTCTTTTAGCTCTGTGCCCAATCAACACAGTCATTTCTATATCAAAAGTTGTCATTTTCCCATGCACTGTCTAGATTATGAACCCGCGAGAGGATTCTTTCATCAATAACATAGGTCCCGCTTCCATTGCTTCTAACGAATCGGGGTGATAGCATCCGCCAAAATGAAATGTATCATAGAGGTACGGGATCACCATCTTCTCCGATTCTTCTTCATATCCTCGGAGGCGGGCTATTCTTTTCTTTCTCCTTTCTTCCAAGATCTTTCTCCTCTCCGAATCAGTGGCCTTGTATCCGAGGCCAAACCTGTCTTTGTTCTCCATGATCTTTACAGGTTTCCTTTGCCCTTGGAGATTTTTCCCCAGACCTCTCCCGACACGCCAACCCTTTTGCAGTATCTGTTTAACAAGCATCTTAGTGGTGGTTGACAACCGAGGAGTGGGTATTCTTGATCCTTCTCCCACATATGTTGCATTCACTATCTCAAAGGCCCGGAAAGAACACTCTAACGCTTCCTCGGCTGCCTCAATGTAGGGTACAGACAAAGGTTTGGTGATTAAAAGGTCTTCTTCTCCTGAAACAGATACCTGCTTATCACCAACGACAAATTTTACTTTCTGGTGCAACGACGAAGGAACAGCGCCCGCCGTATGGATCCATGGTCTTCCCAGCAAGAAACTGTAGGACGGGGAAATATCCATCACTTGGAATTGGACATTGAAAGTAACTGGCCCTATTTCAATTGGAATTTCAATATCACCTACAACATCCCTTCTAGAACCATCGAAGGCCCTCACAACCATGTTACTCGGTTGTATGTAAGACAGGTCAACCGGCATTTTTTTTAGCGTGGCCATAGGCATGACGTTGATTGACGAGCCATTGTCAATCAAAACCTTGGCAATTGTGTGACCCTTACAGCTTGTAGTGATGTTCAAGGCCTTAATACTTCCTCGCCCTTCTGGCGGAATTTCGTCATCGGTAAAAGATATAAAGTTTGCCGCTGTTATATTTCCCGCTAACTGATCCATACTGTCAACCGGAATATCATGAGGCACATAGGCTTGATTCAAAACCTTCATTAAAGCGTTCCGGTGAGATTCAGAATTCAGCAGCAAAGATAATAGTGAAATTCGAGCAGGCATCTTGTTCAATTGCTCGACTACACTATATTCACTGTGCTTGATTAACTTTAAGAACTCCCTTGCATCTTCATCCGACAATGGCTCTTGTAGTTTTTCGCCTAAGGCTTGTTCCCCTCCTTTTTCCATCTGACCATCCTCTTCTCCTTCCTTTGCTTTTCCTTTTCGGACCTTTTCTAGCATTTCCGGCGTATAGCATCTCCCACTACGTGTAATTCCTCCTACTCCACTGATGTTTGCATTATCTGGCATAATTGGCTGATCTGAGCCCATGTTGCTTGCCCCTTCGATCACTGCTTTGAACTCATATTTCCAAGGTACAGCCTTGTTGCTCTTATAAGGAAAAGAGCTCGGAATTTAGATTGTCATGGTTGGAGGAGCGACAAGGCTAGATTCCTCCTGTTTGGGACTTGGCTTCTCTTTGTAAAACACTGTCATTGGTTTTCCCCATGGGTAATCACATTCCGAAGATTCATCTAGGCAGTGTTTACCATATCCTTCTCTTCCTCCGTATAGAACTCGATCAAGAATGAATCCATCATTGATTGGACCTTATGCCGAAATTGAGGACAATTTTGGACAGAATGGCCAACAGATCCCCTATGGTACTCACAAGTCTGGTTTAGGCTGAATTCATCTTGACAAATATTCGAGCCCGACGGTAGAGGCTGAATCATTTTAGCTTTGACCAAAACGTCGAATATTAGATTCATAGGAGTCTTAATCTCATCCACATGTTTCTTTATGCAACATTTCCTCCCAATTTCGGCTGCATTAACTGATCTTCCACTGTGGCTAGGCAGTGGGTTAGCATTGATACTAGGCTCCATTTCCTTGGAAAAATTCAATCTCCCTGACTTGACCAAATCTTGCACCTTATACTTCAGAGCCGTGCAATTCTCCGTTGAATGACCCGGGTTTCCACCATGGTAGTCACATCGAGCATTGGGGTCATACCATCTTGGAAAAGGTGGTTTCATTGGCTCCATGAAAAGAGGGGCAATCATGTGGCCTTTCACAAGTTGCAGGAATAAGTCTGTGTATGACATGGGGATAGGATCAATAGGAGGCCTTTCAATATTTCTTCGAGGAGGCCTTTGGTTAGTAGTTGGGTTACTGTTTGGATGGTAAGGTTGGGCTGTGGGTGTTGGTGTATAGTAAGGTGCTGGAGGGCAAAGATTTGGTTGAAATGTCTGTGGTTGGAAAGAATTTTGGTAAGGAGTGTATGAGACATTGTTTGTGGTTGGGAAATAGGGTTGGTAATTTGGGTAAGGTTGAGGTTGTGGCTGAAACCGGGCAAGTAAGGTGCACTTCCTCTATACCGAGGTGTTGTGTGGGTGACTGCCTGGGTTTCAACTCCTTCTTCTTGATAACCCACCTTTCTTTGAATCACTGCTTTCCAACTTCCCGCTCTTAATTGCGTTCTCGATTATTTCACCAGGGATGACCATGTCAGCGAAATTCTTTGTTGCGTTCCCTATCATACGTTCATAATAGGGGGCCTTCAGAGTATTAACAAATAGTACTGTAATCTCCTTCTCAGTCAGAGGTGGTTGGACTTGTGCTGCCGAGTCTCTCCAACGCTGAGCATACTCTTTGAAGCTTTCATTAGCCTTCTTCTCAATGTTCTGCAAGGACAATCTATCTGGGGCCATGTCTGTGACATGCTTGTACTGAGCAATAAATGCCCTAGCCAAGTCGCTCCAACTATGAATACGCGTACCATCTAGGTACACATACCATCTAGCAGCGGACCCCGTGAGGCTATCTTGAAACACATGTATCAACAGCTTGTCATCATGGTTATAAGCGGCCATCTTGCGACAATACATTGTCACGTGAGTGATGGGGCACTTGGTCCCATCGTACTTCTCGAACTCAGGAGTCTTAAACTTAGGGGGGATCACCATATCTGGAACTAAGCACAATCCCATTGCATCCACTGACCCATAGAAATCACTGCCCTCGATGGCCCGCAGCCTTTCCTCTATAATGCTGAACTTTTTAGAGTCGGAATCCCCTTTTACCTCCGATACACTACCCTTCAATTTCTCTTGCTCTCTTGGATCATCTAAGTCAGGGACTTGAATTGGATCCACAGGTCTTGTCCCTTGAGTGGGAGGTATAGGTACTGTGATATGAGGTTGTGCTGAGGTGCTTGGTGCTCCCGGATACACGTAAGCGTAGCTGCCCATAGGCTGTGGAGGAGGTGGGGGTGGAGGTATGCCTTGTGAGGATTGGGCATGAAATGGGGTAAACCCTGGAGGGTATTGGGGATCATCATCTTCCCGGGGCTGATCTGTCCCTGGTTAGGTGTTTCTCTAGCCACTTCTTTCTCTCGGTTCATCCTTGTCATCACTTCCATTAAAGCGGCTAATTGCCCTCGGATTTCTTCTTGCGCTTTCTCCATCCTATCCATCCTATTACCATGTTCTTCCTCTATTGCTCTTGAGCGTGACCGAGTATTGTATGAGTGTTTGGGAATTTGGGCTGGAATCTTGAATGTTGAAGCTACCCTTGAATCTTGATTACCACAATAAGAAACTAATTACTACATGATGCAATCTCTGAAATATTACGTTTTATGTAGACTATATGAAGGAATGAATGAATGTGATGAATGAGTGTGATGCAAAATGAATGATACTTTGAGGGATATTTAAGCCATAACAATTTCAACAAAAGGAACTTTCATTCATTCAACAAGTCATTTGTTACATTCCAATCATATTCCGATTAAATCCATAAAAATGACTAACTTGCTGATATTGATCCTTAGCTTCATCTAAAAAGTTCAGCAGCCTTTGCCCGTGCTTTTCTGTTGGGAGGATTTCTTGTCTCAATGCTTCGACTCTATCAACCATTTCCCTCGCCTTTGTCACAGCTTTGCAAACTTGAGTGGCCATATGCTCTATATATTGCTGTCTCCCGAGGCTTCCCACTCTCCATGTCATGCTTGCATCCTGTGCCATGTCATATCCATAACTCCAGTTGTTTTCACTTCGTTCCCAATCTTCTATTATTACTTTGATGTGGTTCTTATGTTCTTGTAGCTGCTCTTCTAACATTTGAACCTTTTGCTGCAATGTAACTTTTTCATTATCTACCTCGACTTGCTTTCCTTTTTTCAACTTCTCCTTTAGTTCCTCATTCTCTTTCTGACATTGGGCTAACTTCCTTGCACTTGCTGAGTACATGCCTTCCCAATTTTGTCGTTCTTGGGACAAATAGACAATTTCTTCTTCACTTTTCTTTGCTTTGTGTGCCCAGTGTTCTACCTTTTTGTGCAAGTCTTCTAATTCTCTTTTTCTTTCATTTGAAGTTTGCATGATTCCTCCAACCCTCATTTCGGATCTCAACTTCTTGTTCTCTAGGTGCAGATTTCTGAGATCCTTGTTGGTAACGTGGTGTTCATGCTGGACCTTCTTAAGCTTGTCTTCTCGCATCTCTGCCTCGTACTTGAGTTGTTCCATCTCTCTCCGAAGCCTCAAATTCTCTTGCTTCCACCTTTCCTCATCTTTCTTGAACTGCTGCCTAGCGATTTCGACCTCAGATACTTCTTCTTCCGGTTCTAAAGGCATGCTGTATTCTTTCGAGAGAAACACCACCTCCCTTACTTGCTTTGCCCTCCACACCAGGTATTCCGGGGTAGCTTTATCAGAGAGGGGTCCAAGGTTGATTCTTCGTGCTTGTTTCCATGATCGGACCACTTGCTCTCCTTTTTTCATTGCCTTTGGCTCACCATAAGAAAACTCCAAATCACTAAGCCCATGTGTTAGTGGAATGAATTGTTTAGCTCCAAACTGTCTTAGCACCATAAGTGGCGCATAGCTTATCACTCCCCATGGTCCCAGAAGTTGCACCCATGATTCTTCTCCGCATCGATATAAGACCGGTACATGAGGCATCCAAGGCGTCATCCATGTAATCTGTTTTTCCCCAAGTCTTTGCAAAAAATCCACCCATTCTTCCTTACTTTTCGGTTTTGGCCACTTACTGTTACAGAACTCTTTAACTGGAGCACGATGATGTAGGAAAGTTCTCTTGAAAGCCTTTTCCTCACATTTAAAATGACTTTTGGCCCAAACATGCAGTAACTGTGCGCATCCCACAAATCGCCCTTCTCCATTCCTCCTACAGTAATTCAATGACCTGAATGTTTCGGCTAATATGGCAGGTGATGGATTCCCATTATTCTCAATTTGTTCAAAAAAGTCTATCACTGCTACTTCAATGTGCCCTAATACCTTAGGGAAGATAACCAAACCATAGATCGCTAAAGCAAAACCCGCCATCCCTTGCTGGTCACTAAGATGCCCCTTGATGAATTTGTGAAGAAAATCCCACGGCACACAAACATTGGATCCCTTCTCCTTTTTATAGGAGTCTATGTCTTCTGGTCTGACTCCCATAAGTTTGGCTAACTTTTTGCGGTATCCGGATTTTGGCTTTCGAACATATATTTTATCCGAACTTTTCAAATCAATACCTAACAGGACGGAGTACTCCTCTACTGTGGGTGTCAAGTCCATTCCATTGAAAGAGAAACACCTATAGGAGGGGTCCCAGAATTGAATAGCAGCTCTGATCAATGGTTCTTCAACTTTTACAGCAATCAAAGACTCTATTTGGCCATATTTTTCATGGAAATCCTTCTTCCCTTCTTCACTGATTTGATCCCATAAGTTGGCTAAATCCATTAGGTTATTTTGCTGGAGGTTCAGATTCACTTCTTGTGGGAGCGAGGACATGAAATTCCTAGTCAAGCAATCCCCTTTTACTTGTTGACTCTTTTCAGACCAAATTTGTACCTCCCGGTAAGAATCACATGGAACGTTCACAGATGACGAACAAGCTAGCCTTTCTATGGATTCAGTGAAAAATTCTTCGTTGAAGAGAGCCATGGTTAAATACCCCCCTATGTGACTATGCGATGCAAGAAAGTTCATGCAAAAAGAACAAGAAAATAAATACAAATCAGTATGTGTATAAAATATGAACAAAGAAATAAAAAGGCAGATAAAGAATGTGATGTTTATTTATGCCTTATCAAAGATCACTCTCATAAAATGGGAAGGAATGGCTCTAACTTAGGTTGGTCTCCTCACAACATACTATATGCTGGTTTAAGGTTTCACGTATCTACAAGGTTCTCAAATCATTCCATACTGTCGTCCACACTGGACTAGTAAGGAACAGATCTGAGTGGGGGTATTTCGCTTGCCATTGCGGAGGTGATTACCTCACGAGAGCATAGCTACTTTACCCCCTCCTAAAGAGGACGGAACCCGGGTGTAGGGCTCATGTTATGCAAATGCATTGATGTATATGAAATGAATGAACATATATTCACTTTATTTACAATATTTTCATATAAAAAATGTAATGAATCAAATGCTCAAAATGAATGAAAGAATTATTATTTTAATTTTAAAGGAATTTGTTTTAAAAGAAAAACTAGACTTAAATGTCAACCAAGACTATCAAATTAAAATTTAAGATACCACATGGTTAATTAATGGTTTGACCCTCTTAGCTGTCCCCAGTGGAGTCGCCAAGCTGTCGTAACGGCTTCGCGCTCTACGAATTTTTGAAAAACCTTTTAAAAACAAAATAGGGAGTCGCCACCAATCTTTTCTGACTAAGTGTGATTGGTCACCTGAAAACGTTTATCTTCTCAATAAAATCTTAAAATTAATTAAGTTTTATTAAAAAGATAATTTTTTGGTCTACGAAACACAAATTGGGTTCGGGGGTACGGTTACGCGTGGGGAAGGATTAGCACCCCCACGACGCCCGTTAAAAAACGGTACCATAATAATCATGTGTTATCCTTTAATTTTAATAAAATGATCTTAAATTAATATTTAAAAATAATTCCTATTTTATTGCAATCAATTTTATTCTTTTAATTTTGAAATCATTTCTTATTTGTACTAATTTTGAAAAATTTAAATTTTATTTTTTTTATTTGAAATAAATGAAAATCTTTTGTATTGAAAATTATTCCGAAGTACCCCAATACTCTGGTAGCATTTCGGATAATTTCCTCACCTGGAGATTTCTTAAGAATCACTACTTGTGAGTTCTATAGAATCTCATCATCAGAAGATTCACACTCGTTTCAAAAATTATTATGAATGCATATGATGCAAACAGATAATAAATGATGCAAATGAATTTTTTGATTTTTTATATAAATATTTCTTTATTTATTTTAAATAAAAGTTCTTATTATTGAAAAATTGCACTAAGTATCCCAATACTCTGGTAACACTTAGTGAACTTCTCTCACCTAGGGATCAGTTAAGAAATCACTACTTGTGAGTTTCATAACATCCCATCATTGGAATTCATTTAATTAAATTTAATTTTTATCATTAATTTCCTTTTTCAATTTTCTTTTTTAAAAACTTATTTATTTTTATTTTTAATAAAAAATAAATTATTGAAAAATCATACTAAATATCCTAATACTCTGGTAACAATTAGTACGACTCTTCTCACCTAGGGATCAGTCAAGAAATCACTACTTGTGAGTCTCATGACATCCCATCATCGGAAGAATTCCATTTATTTTAAAATTAATATTTATTATCTTGATTCTTTTAATTATTCTTTTTTACTAAAATTCTATTATTACTTATTTAATTATTTTAACTATCATTCTTTACTTTTGGAAAATTTACTATGATTAATTTTTATATTATTATTTTTTATGTAATTCTAAAAATCCCCTTTTGTTTATTTCCCTCGATTGTTTTTTTTTTAAATAAATAAGCATGAAATTGGATATTGAGGAATAATACCGAATATCCCAATACTCTGGTAACATTCGATATAATTCCCCTCACCTAAAGTTTTTCGAAGAATCGCTACTTGCGAGTTCAACGAAGACTTATCATCGGGATTCCCTACTTATTTTATTTATTTTATTATTATTCTTCATTTATTATTATTATTTTTTCCTTAACCCACATTTCATTTATCTAATAAAAACTTATTTTTATTTTAAAAATATGTTTTTATATATAATTTATGTATATATACATTTTTATATATTTATTTATATATTCTATGTATAATATATATTCATATGTTTTAAAGCTATATATTTTATATATTTATATGTATGTATTTTACACATTTATTTACATATATTTTAAAACTATATATTCATACATTTTTTTTATATTTATTAACATATGTATTTTATAAAATTTACATACTATGTATTTTACACATTTTATATTTATTTATCTTTTCTTTTAGAACTATGTGTTCATTTTATTTTATTCTATTTTTATATATTGTATTATACTATTTATTTATTTATTTTTGCTTTGATTATTCTATTTTATTATTTTTTTTTGCCATAATTAATAAATAAATGGATAAATAAAATAAAGAAAAAGAGAAAAAAAATACCAAAACGGAGCGGGTCGCGGTCGGATCCGAAATCGGGTCGGGCTGGAGCGCGGGTCGTGTGAGGGGCGGAGCGGAGTCGGGTCGCTGGTTGGGTCGCGCGGATCTCGGATCCGGGTCGGGCTGGAGCACGGGTCGAGGCTTCAAAACGCAGCGTTTTGCTGCTCTATAACAAGGCTACTTTTTTTTTCTTTGTTCATTTTCACCGGTCTTCTCCAAAAAAATCCCAATGACATCCATTCGAAGCTTTTGGAGTAATAGGCCCAATGACATCCATACCCCACATAGAGAAAGGCCAAGGAGTTGCCATTACATGCAAAGGCAACGGAGGAGTATGCATCTTGTCTGCATATATTTGGCATTTATGACACCTTCTGGCATACTTAATGCAATCACCTTCCATAGTCATCCAATAATAACCTGCCCTCATAATTTGTTTAGCCAATCTCTGACCGTTAGCATGGGTCCCACAAACTCCTTCATGAACTTCTTCAAGAATTCTTCTTGCTTCAACAGCATCTACACACCTCAAGAGCACTTGATCCTTTCCTTTTTTGTACAAGACTTCACCATCTACCAAGAAATTCATTGCCAGTCTTCTCAATGTTCTTTTATCATTTTCAGAGACCGAATCTGGGTATTGTTGATATTTCAAATATCTCAAAATATCATAATACCATGGTTTTCCATCAACTTCATCTTCAACATTGCAACAATGTGCAGGAGACTCTTGTATTCTTAGCTTAATGGGAAAAATTTCGGCATTAGAATCAACTTTAAACATTGCAGCTAAGGTGGCTAAAGCATCAGCCATTTAGTTCTCTTCCCGAGGTAAATGATTAAATTGAATTTCCTCAAACTGTTCAACCAACTTAACTATGAAGTCACGGTAGAGAAGTAACTTTGAGTCTCTTGTTTCCCATTCTCTTCGCAATTGGTAGATTACTAAAGCTGAATCACCATAAACTTCTATCTTTTTGATTTTCTTTTCAATAGCAGCTTGAAGCCCCATGACACAAGCTTCGTATTCTGCCACGTTATTGGTGCAATTGAAATTCAATCTTGCAGTGAATGGGCATTGATCTCCTTTTGGGGACATCAAGACAACTCCAATGCCATGCCCCAAGGCATTTGATGCACCATCAAAGTACATCTTCCACGTATCCTTTTCTACCTGATCCTCATTAACTTGCATGACAGCCATCAAGTCTTCATCTGGGAAGTCAAAATTTATGGGCTCATAATCTTCTAAAGCTCGTTCTGCAAGGAATTCAGCAATGGCAGTCCCTTTGACGGCTTTTTGTGACACGTACACAATATCATATTCAGAAAGCAATACTTGCCATCTTGCTATTCTTCCAGATAAAGAAGGCTTCTCGAAGATGTACTTGACAGGATCTAATTTTGCGATCAACCAAGTGGTATGACACAACATGTACTGTCTGAGTCTATGAGCTGCCCAGGCCAAAGCACAGCACATCTTTTCCAAGGATGAATACTTGGATTCATAGTCAGTAAACTTTTTGCTCAAGTAATAAATAGCCCTTTCTTTTCTGCTTGTAGCATCATGTTGCACCAGTACACATCCCATGGATTTTTCATGCACTATTAAGTAAAGGATGAGAGGCCTCCCAGGAACAGGTGGGACCAATACTGGTGGACTTGAGAGATACTCCTTAATCTTATCAAAAGCTGCCTGACAGTCCTCATTCCAATCCCCTTTATCATTCTTTCGTAGGAGTTTGAAAATTGGATCACACTTGGCCGTTAATTGAGAAATGAAGCGAGCAATGTAATTCAACCTTCCAAGAAAACCCCTTATTTCTTTTTGAGTACGTGGTGGAGGCAAGTTTTGAATAGCACGTATTTTGTCTGGGTCCACCTCAATGCCTTTTTCACTAACAATAAATCCAAACAATTTTCCAGAAGTTGCTCCAAATGTGCACTTGGCGGGGTTCAACTTGAGTCGGAACTTTCTCAATCTTTCAAATAACTTCTTGAGATTGTCCACATGATCTTCTTCTTTACGAGATTTGGCAATCATGTCATCCACATATACTTCTATCTCCTTGTGCATCATATCATGAAATAGAGTCACCATAGCTCTTTGATAAGTTGCCCCTGCATTCTTTAATCCAAATGGCATGACTTTGTAACAGAAAGTCCCCCACATCGTAATGAATGTAGTTTTCTCCATATCATCTTTATCCATCTTGATCTGGTTGTAACCTGAAAAACCATCCATGAAAGAGAATAAGGAGTACCTAGCAGTATTATCAACCAAAGTATCGATATGTGGCAATGGAAAGTTGTCTTTTGGGCTAGCCCGATTCAGATCCCTGTAATCAACGCACATTCGTACTTTCCCATCTTTTTTCGGAACAGGGACAATGTTTGCTACCCATTGAGGGTATCTTGCCACTTCTAGAAAACAAGCATCAAATTGCTTTTTAACTTCTTTGATCTTCAAAAGCATGTCTGGCTTCATTCTTCTTAACTTTTGTTGAACTGGTTTACATTCTGGTTGCAGGGGTAATTTATGCACCACAACGTCTGTGTCTAAACCGGGCATGTCTTGATATGACCATGCAAATACATCCTGGAACTCATGGAGCAAATTCACCAGATTCTTTCTTGTAGAAGATGAGATGGAAGTTCCAATCTTGACTTCTTTCTTGACTTCTTCACCCCCTAAATTGATGACCTCAGTAGATTCCTTATGAGGCACGATTTGTTTTTCTTCTTGCTCTACTAATCTCAATAGATCGGGAGGCAAAACA
Source organism: Heritiera littoralis (assembly GCA_031772115.1). Taxonomy (NCBI): domain Eukaryota; kingdom Viridiplantae; phylum Streptophyta; class Magnoliopsida; order Malvales; family Malvaceae; genus Heritiera; species Heritiera littoralis. The sequence continues at coordinate 5,509,827 of JAPDPK010000032.1, read as the reverse complement.
TAATCATCAGAATTCCTATCTTCATTAAGTTCACCCACGCAAGTAGATCTCTCAAAATCAAATCCTGGATCATCATTATAATTGTCTACGTATTCATCATCTTGACACCTGGCATTGGGCAAAAAATAGGAAAATATAGAGAAGTGTATAGGCAAAAAGAAATGAATGCAAAAGAAAAAAGAAAAGGGAAAAAATGGAAAAAGATATGAGCAAATGCATCATGCTTTTATTTTATTGAAATTGAATAAACGCCCTACATAAGGTCCCTAATGCTTTTGGGCATAAGCATTGAGAAAGGATTTATTGCATTACTTTGAAGAAGTCTTATAGACAGTAGGGATCTCAATAGCACTCCAATTCTTTAGCTCAAAACCTGGTGGGCAAGGAAGTACTTCTAACATCTCGATGTTCTCTCCAATCTCTTCTTTATGTACCGTCTGGATAGAAAGTTCTTCAAAAGCCTTTTCCAATGCGGAATTATTCACTCCAAGATAGACATATCCTGCTGAATGGAAGGTATCATACAATGGAGGGAATACCATTGGTTCAGTTTCCAGATCTTCCTCGTTGAAAGCAGCCCTCCTTTTCTTCAACAAACCTCTTCATCTCAAACCCTTTTGGCTTGTAACCTAAGCCAAACCTATCTTTTTTCATATTGACCTTCACCGGTATCTTGATTCCTTGCAGCCTCTTTCCCAAGCCTGACCCAGCACGGCATCCTTTTCCTACAATCTGACAAACGCCTGCTTTAGTAACCCTAGATAATCGTGGCACAGGCACAGCAGATCCTTCTCCTACAAAAGTGGCATTGACCAACTCCAAAGACCTGAAAGAACATTCAACGGCATCTTCTGTGATTTCCACATATGGTGTTGACAAGAAGGTTGTGGCAATCATATCCTCTTCAGCATTCACCGTCACTAAGTGTTCATCCATGACAAATTTAATCTTTTGATGCAAAGTTGAAGGGACTGCACCAGCTTGATGAATCCATGGTCTTCCTAAAAGACAATTGTATGAGGGGGTGATATCCATCACTATGAACTCAATGCTGAATACATGTGGCCCAATCTCGGCAATTCAATCTCTCCTATTATCTCTCGACGAGTACCATCAAAAGCTTTGACTATCGTGTGGCTTCTTCTCATGTGAGACTTATCAACTGGTAACTTAGATAGAGTAGCCATTGGCATTACATTCAGAGCTGAGCCATTGTCAATAAGGACCCGTGGTAGGATATGATCTTTGCATTTGGTAGTTATATGCAAAGCCTTGGTGCTACCTCTTCCATCAGGAGGAATCTCATCATCACTAAATGAGATAAAATTATCAGCCGTGATATTTCCCACCAATCTATCTAACTTTTCTACCGAAATGTTATGTGCCACATGTGCTTCATTGAGTACCTTTAGCAAGGCATTCCTATGTGGCTCTGAATTTAGCAATAAAGAGAGCATTGTTATACGAGCCGGCAGTTTATTCAGTTGCTCTACAACACTATATTCACTATGCTTGATGAACTTTAGGAATTCACAAGCTTCTCTTTCTGTCACGGATTGCTTAAGTTCCACAGGTATTACTGTCTTTCCTTTGTCATCCTTCAACAGAACCTCTTCAACCTCTTTCCCTTTCTGTGACATCAGCATTTGGGGTGTATAGCAACGCCCACTGGGGTTATCCCACCTTCATTTGTTAGATTCCCAGACATCGCAGCACTATTAACATCTGATGCATTTTGAGTTACAATACTGCAATTATAGTTCCATGGAACTGCTTTATCATCCCTATATGGGAATGGTTTTGGAACTTTGATGGTGACTTTGGGAACCATTGGAGTAGTATTAAGTGCTGGTTTCTTCTTACAAAATATGGTCACTGGCTCTATTCCTTCAAAAGGGTGATCCTTTTTTGAATCTTCTGCCATAGCAACAACTGCATCTTCAGCCGTTTCCTCATAAAATTCTATTGTACCCTCATTCATTATCATCTGTACTTTCTCTTGAAATTGTTCACAAAATTGAATGGTATGACCAACTGATTGTCCATGATATTTGCAAAAGGTTTCTTCACCGTTTCTTCAACTCCTAATCCCACAGGTTGAATCATCTTTGCTTTTATCATTGCATCCATTACCTTTTCCATTGGTGTCTTGACTTCATCGATGCTACTCTTAACCCAACATATTTTTCCTTCAATAATAGCGTTGACTTTTCCTCCATGATCTGGTAAAGGATTTCCAACTACATTTGGTTCTTTTTCAACATCAAAGTTCAAAATTCCTGCTTTTATAAGATCACGAACTTTGTACTTGAGCCCTGTGCAATTTTCTGTCGAATGACCGGTGATCCCATAATGATAATCACAATGAGCATTGGGATCATACCATTTAGGAAAAGGAGGTTTAAATGGCTCAATGTGGACTGGTGCTATTAGGCGTTTTTCAATGAGTTGTGGTAGCAATTCAGTGTAGGTTATTGGGATGGGATCGAATTGGTATTTGTTTTGATTATTCCAAGACCTTCCTGGGTTGTGGTCTGAATTGTTGGCTTGGTATTGTGTTTGTGGAGTGAATGGGGTTATTGGACGATAGGTTGGAGGTCGGGACACCGATTGGTGAGGGTATGGATTTTGGGACATTGGTTGGTAAGAGTAAGGGCTTTGTGATACATTGTTGCTGGTAGGGTAAGAATTATAGTTGGATCGAGCATGGTAAGGAACATTGCTTGGTTGCCTACTTCCAAAACTGATGTTGTTGGCCTCCCCTTCTTTCTTCTTAGAGTTTGCCCCTTTTCTGAAACTTGGAGCATCACTTGCTTCAATTCTCCCATTCTTTATTGCATTTTCAATCATTTCTCCTGCTACCACTAAATCTGCAAAGTCTTTTGTTGCATTGCCAACAAGCCTCTCATAATAAGGTGTTCGAAGCGAATTAATGAACAACATGGTCATCTCTTTTTCTGTGAGAGGTGGGTGGACTTGGGTAGCCATGTCTCTCCATCTTTGTGCATATTCTTTAAAGCCTTCATTCGACTTCTTCTCCATATTCTGAAGAGATAACCTATCTGGAGCCATGTCCACTACATGTTTATACTGAGCTTTAAAAGCTCTAGCCAAATCTTTCCAAGAGCGAATTCGCTCTTTATCGAGTTGAACATACCATCTGGCTGCGGATCCTGTCAAACTATCTTGGAAGCAATGGATTAGTAACTTTTCATTGTTCGTATACCCAGCCATTTTCCGACAGAACATTGTGATGTGAGTCAAAGGGCATGTCGTTCCATCATATTTTGAAAATTCAGGAACTTTAAATTCTGGCAGAATCACCAAATCAGGAACTAGGCTCAGTTCACTTGCATCAATGCAATCAAAATTATCTTTCCCTTCTATGGCCTTCAATCTTTCTTCTAACAAATCATATTTAAGCTGAATTTCTTTATCTTCTACAGGTTCAAAAGTTTTTCTCCTCAGCTTTTCATGTTCCAGAGGATCGTCTAGATTTGGAACATATAAAGGGTTCACAAAGCCTCCTCCAAGGTTTGATTCCACTTGAGCTTGATTTCTTTGTTGCCCCATAGGAATAAATGATTGCTCTACAGCTGGTGAATGACCTTGAATAGTTACGCCATGAGAATTCTGTGGCGGGGTAAACCCTGGTGGATAAACTGGTTCAGCACTGAATTCATGAGACCCGCCTTCATCTTTTAAGGGGGATGTTTCGACAACAGCTTTCCCTTTTGTCATAGCTATTTTGCATCATCTCGAACATTTGCTTCCTCATTTCTTCCAATTCTCCTGCCACTTGTTCTCTCATTTCTTCTTGCATTCTCTCCATCTTCTCAACTCTTGCAGACTGTTCGTTCTCCATTTGTTTACTTCGAAGACGGGTACTATATGGATGTTGAGTAGATCGACTTGCCACTTTGGATCTTGTCACCTCGAGACCTTTGTGATTGATATACATCCCAATATTAGTCCTTTTATTCTTATTTTGTTATGAATGAATTTATGCATGTATGCAAAGAAGACTTGGAACATAATTATTTGTTAAATGAAAGAACCTTTATTATTAAAAAATCTGAGATTACATCCAAGAGAAAATCTAAAGAACTTGTAGCCTAACATAAGCATAAAATGAAATCCACTACATAAAGAGGACCTATGGTCTCCATAATAGCCTCTTGATCAGGCTATACTGATGTTGCACCTCATCAAGTAACTGCTCTAATTGCCTCCCATGATCTGAAATAGGGCTTATCCCTGGTTTTATCTCTGCTATCCTTTCTTCCATTTCCTGGCTTTGCGCGCGGCTAGGTTGAACTGCTGGAACATCTTCAATAACAGTTGAGATCCCTCAGCTTTCCTCCAACCATCACATTCTTCTCTTAGAGTAGTCACTTCGTGAATCATTTGTTGAAGTGCCTGTCTATATTCTTGGGTTTCAGAAAGTGCGGCTTGCATCTGTGCTTACACCAAATCTTTCTCTGTTTGAAGTTCTTCTCGCTTAAGCTTCATTTTTTGTATTTCATCTTTCAATTGTTCATTTTCTTGCTTTTTTGTCTGCACTTCTGTTTTCAACTGCTCTTTTTCTTGCTTCAATCGCCTATTTTCGGATTTGGACAATTCCCTTCTCAGTCTGGTGACTAGTTCTGTTAATTCCTTCTTTTCTTGGTCAACTTTCTTGATTGTCTGGTTACACTGTCTAGATTCTTCCTTCATATCTACTTTGAGCTTCTTATTTTCTTGCTCAAGTTGCTCTTTCTCTTCCTGAAGCTTTCTCTTAGAAATTTCCAAATCTATCATGGGGTCTGGTGGAGTAGGTTCTGTCGATTGATCTAACTTTACTTCTTTAGGAACTACCACATCCTTAGCTCTCCTCATGTGCCACACCGCATACTCTGGAGTCACATCATTAGTAAGTCTTCCTTGATCGATCCTCAAAGTTTGTTTCCAAGCCTTTATAACTTCTTCAATCTTTTTCAAAGCTCCTGCTTCAGTGTATGCAAATTCCAATTTATCCAGTCCTTTGGTCATAGGAATGAATTGTTCATAGCCTGCCTGTCTCCTTACCATTATTGGTGCATAACTGATAGCACCCCACAGCCCCAAAAGTGGAACCCATGGTTGACCCCCACAACTAAACAATACGGCATCATGTCGCATCCAAGGTGCCATCCATACTATCTCTTGACTGGTACTAGAAAGCTTGCGAAAAATTGAGACCCACTCATTCTTGGATTTGGGTTTTGGCCATTGACTCTTGCAAAATTCCTTGATAGGGAAGCTGGTATTAAAGAAAGCTCTGCGAAATTCACTTTTATCGCATACAAGATGACTTCTTATCCAAAGGTATAATAATTGGGCACAGCCGATGAAGCGTCCTTCCCCATTTCGTCGACAAAAGCTCAAAGATCTAGAGTTTCAGCTAGAATAGTTGGAACGGGATTAACTCCATGCTCAACTTGATCAAGGAAATCTATCACTGTGACATCTATATATCCCAAGACTTTGGGAAAGACCACCAAGCCATATATTGCCAATGCCATCATGCTCATACTTTGATCATTCTCTATATTCTTCCTGATGTGATCTCGTAAGAAATCCCAAGGCACATAATCTTGCCCTCCTTTCTGTCTCACCCATTTATCAATTTCTGGCAAACTAACATTCATCATTCCAGCGAGCTTCCTACGATAACCGATCTTCTTGTTCTTCCAATATATCTTATCTGCATTGGAACACTGGATGCGGAGTAAGAGTGAGTACTCTTCAATCGTTGGAACCATGTCAACTTCATTAAAAACAAAGCATCTATAGGAAGGGTCCCAAAATTGCGTTATAGCTCTAATCAAGTCTTTGTCTACAGTAACTGCAATTAATAATGCTATGTCACCGTACTTCTTTTCAAAATCTTCTTTTTTTGAAAGACTCCAAAGCTTCCAAAGATCAATGAACTCAGTAAAATCATTTTGTTTGAGATCCAGGTGAACTTTTTCAGGGAGTGGTGATATAAATTCTTGAGGTAAACAGTCTCCTTCTCTTCGTTGAGCTTCTTCAGATCTGATTCTGACACTGTTGGAATTCTCAGTGGGGAAAGGTGTGGCTTTAACGCTTGATAAATCCTCCATGGATGTAACTGAGGTTCAATCAATTAACAAATTGTTATGTAAAAAGCCTTCTTTTATATGATATGACAATGCATAAGAATGCAACTATGGGAAAGATATTGGGATTTTGTTCCCTCATGTGTCCTAACTTTGGCTAACTACTTCACGGATAGTCAAGGTTCTAACTTAAGGGTTGGCTCTTAGGCTTTTTATATGCTAGGTTTGGACATAATAGTTACTAAAGGTTCCCAAATTGTTCCTCACTGTCGTCCACTCTGGACTAGTAAGGCACCCCAATCCTCACCCATGACAGGCTACAAACGGAAAAGGTTCAATTTGAGTGGGAGTATTTGGCTAGCCCATGCGGAGGTTACCACCTCACGAGAGCGGTAGCTACTCTACTCCCTCCTAGAAAGGATTGAGCTCGGGTCGAGAGCTTTATGCATGCAAATGCAAGGTGTGGTGTGTGAGAGGGAACTTTATTTTAACCAACTCTTTAAAACACTAAACAAATCAAAGAGAGCATCAAATAAGATTAGTGCAATAATTTTCAACAAACTTAGGCCATCAAAATTTAGACTTAGTATAACACAAGATCAAATTATGGCTCGACTCACCAACTAGTTCCCCAGTGGAGTCGCCAAGCTGTCATAACGTTTCTTAGGGTTAGGACGCTAGACATTAAAGAAATAGAGTCGCCACCAATCTTTTTTAACCTAGGTGTGATTGGCCACCTAAATGACTCTAAGGACTGGTCTACTTTTTTAAGTTTTGGGTTCGGGAGTTCATTTACGTGTAGGGAAGGTTATAGGACCCCTACAACGCCCAAAATCGGTACCATTTTAATCTTGTATTATTTTAACTTAGTCTTAGTTACATGGCCTTTATATTTTATTGTTTAAATATTGAAAATTCTTTTAAGAATCCTCCATCATTCTGGACGAACTCTTAAAAAATCTTCTCACCTCAAGAGTATTCAAGGGGTACCATTCGACTCCCATGAAGAGGCTCCGTCGTCGGAAATATTTTAGAATTTTTTCATTCTTTAATTTATTTTTTATTTAATTATTTTTATTACTTTTATTTATTTATTCAATTTAAATATTATTTTTTTATATTATTTATTAATACTTTTAGGATTATTGGTATTTAATATTGAGAATATCTTCTAAATTTTCCATCATTCTGGATAAACTTAGAAGAACCCTCTCACCTAGGAATTCCTCAAGTGTTACTCATTCGCAATCACCTTAAGGATTCCATCATCGGAATTATTATTTAATTATTTATTAACTTTATTAATTATTTATTTTTTTATCTTTATTAGAATATAAATTTTATTATTTATTATGTTTTTATCTTTATTTATTATTTGTTTATTTTGAAAATGCCTTCTAAATCTTCCATCGTTCTGGATAAATTTAGAAGGATCTTCTCACCTAAGAATTCTTCGAGTGTTACTCATTCGTAATCACCTCAAAGATTCCATCATCGGATTTATTATTATATAATTTATATTTTATCTTAGCCTTCTATCATTATTATTGTTACACAATTATTTTATAATTATTTTTTATTTTTTAGTTTTTTTTTATCTAGAGAATAAAGTGTCAACCTTTATTTTTTTGAAAATACCTTTTAAATCTTCCATCATTCTGGATAAACTTAAAAGGATCCTCTCACCTAGGAATTTCTCAAGTGTTACTCATTCGTAATCACCTTGAGGATTCCATCATCGGAATTATTTTAATTTTATTAAATAATTTTCAATATTCATTAGAAGATTTATCCTAATTTTTATTTATTTTTTTTATCCCTTATTTTAATTCCTCTTTTAAACCTTATTTGTCATTATACTTGTACTATTTTTTATTCTCTTAAAATTCTTAAAACACGTGTACTAACTATCAAAGAAAGCATATTCATAAAAATAAAAACATTTTAAAACATACCTTTTTGTCAGAAGATGATGGCCAAGTAATATTAACCTTTAACTTTGACTTCACGTGGGCTTTATTTTTTGTTAGTATGAAATGAGCAAGATACTTGCTTTAAAGTTGGCTCAACGTGGGTCTAGTTTAACAACAAGAGCTCGCCAAACCTGTTTCGTGGACTTTAAATTGGCTTGCAAATCTTTAATACAAAGGAGGCTGCTGTTATAATCACTATCTGGTTTGGGAATTTTCTTCGCCACTGTCCGTCGTTTCACTAAGAGCCAATACTGCCTTGCCAGAGCTCACCGTGGATCTGTAACAACCAATCCCCCCTAGCTGCTGCTTAGATTCTTCGCTGCGAAACTGCCTAGACGCCTGGCGTCGCCACCTTCGCCAGAATTCGCCTTGGGAACCTCTCGCCCGAGCTTAATGGGACTGCTCCTAGCAACACCAATGGGCCAAGCGCCGCCACTGCTTTGATCGGAATTCTCTTTTTCCTTGCTTGCTGCTTTTTTCCTCTTGATGCTGGCTTTTTTTTTTCTCTCAAAATTCTTCCCCCTTTGCTTGCTCCTCCCTCCTCTTTTTATAGTCATAAACTTGTTAGAGTCCTAATACAACTAAACCTATCTTATTAATTATCTCTTATTTTTTACCATTTTATCTATTTAATTTTTATGTTAATCCTAATCTAATCCTATCAATTTTAATATTAATTATCCTAAAAAATCTAATTATCTTATCCTAAAAATATTTTAATTTATAATTATCTAATAAATCCTAACCTATATTACTATTTATCTTATATTAATAAAATTATCCTAATCTATTAAATATTTCTAATTTAAATAATCCTAATAATGTTAATCCTAATTTTTCTAGATGTTAATTTAAAATGTCAATTCAAAATTTACAAATTATTATTTTTTACAAAAATACAACCCGGACAAAATGAGGTGTCTACACCCTCGATTGTTTTTTTTTTAAAAATAAATAAGCATGAAATTGGATATTGAGGAATAATACCGAATATCCCAATACTCTGGTAACATTCGATATAATTCCCCTCACCTAAAGTTTTTCGAAGAATCGCTACTTGCGAGTTCAACGAAGACTTATCATCGGGATTCCCTACTTATTTTATTTATTTTATTATTATTCTTCATTTATTATTATTATTTTTTCCTTAACCCACATTTCATTTATCTAATAAAAACTTATTTTTATTTTAAAAATATGTTTTTATATATAATTTATGTATATATACATTTTTATATATTTATTTATATATTCTATGTATAATATATATTCATATGTTTTAAAGCTATATATTTTATATATTTATATGTATGTATTTTACACATTTATTTACATATATTTTAAAACTATATATTCATACATTTTTTTTATATTTATTAACATATGTATTTTATAAAATTTACATACTATGTATTTTACACATTTTATATTTATTTATCTTTTCTTTTAGAACTATGTGTTCATTTTATTTTATTCTATTTTTATATATTGTATTATACTATTTATTTATTTATTTTTGCTTTGTTATATTTTCTATTTTATTATTTTTTTTTTCCATAATTAATAAATAAATGGATAAATAAAATAAAGAAAAAGAGAAAAAAATACCAAAACGGAGCGGGTCGCGGTCGGATCCGAAATCGGGTCGGGCTGGAGCGCGGGTCGTGTGAGGGGCGGAGCGGAGTCGGGTCGCTGGTTGGGTCGCGCGGATCTCGGATCCGGGTCGGGCTGGAGCACGGGTCGAGGGCTTCAAAACGCAGCGTTTTGCTGCTCTATAACAAGGCTACTTTTTTTTTCTTTGTTCATTTTCACCGGTCTTCTCCAAAAAAATCCCAAAAATCCTCTCAACCCCTCCTTCACCGGGCGATTGCCGGCCACCGTGCGCCGCCGCACGCCGGTCACCGGTGGTCTCCCTGATACACCAAAAACACTCCCCTCGTCTCCCTCTCCCCCGATCCGGCCTCCGTTTAACCCGAAAACACTCTTAGCTCCACAAATCTACCCAAAGCCGAGACCTTTTTCCCCTTTTTTTTGTTTTTTTTTTGTTGTTTTTTTTTCTTTCTGATGTTGTAATATCTGCTGTTTGGTTTCTTAGATCTAGGGCTAATGTTTGGATTGGGATTTCAAATCTGAAACCCAAACTTTTTGGGTTTCGGTTCTGTTTTTTTTTTTTGTTTAGGGTTTGAGGTTTGAGATTTGGGTTTCGGTTTTGGGTAGGTGATGGTGGCTTTTGTTGTTTCTGTTGTAGGGTGTTGAAAATGGTGGTGAAGGCTTGGTGAGGGCGGTGGTGATTGCTTGGTTTTGGTTGGGTAGAGTTTCTGTAAATCTGTTTTGGTGTTCCAGAGTCTCTCCAAAAAATCCCCCTTTTCATGAATCATTCAGGCCTCCTTTAAACAGATTGAAGAACACATTTTTTTTTAAATCAGTTTCGTGCATTAGAGTCAACATTTCTGAGTTTTTGTCTCTCGGTTCCAGTAGGGAGTGTCAGAAATGGTAGGTTGCGGTGGATTCGGGTGGATCTTCCGTGGAATTAGGTGGCTGGCAATGGTGGTTTTAGCCTAAACCAGTTACCGGTCAAGCGGTTTCGCTGATAAGGGTCTTCACTTCATTAAATGCGGTTGAAAACGAACAGAAAGAAAAGAACGAGCAAACAGAAAAAAAAGAAAAGAAAAGAAAAAATAAAAATAAAAACTAATAATAATAATAATAATAAAAATAAAAATAAAAATAATAATAATAATAAAAATAATAATAATAACTAATAATAATAACTAATAATAAAAACAAATAAATAAATTAAAAAAAATCAGCCCACTTTCTTTTTGGGCCTTTTAAGCCCATGAATTTTAAACTGGACTCTAAAAATCCAACTAGACTTATTGTGGCATATGGATCACATGATTGGACAAAATTTGGTGTCTACAGTATCAAGAGCATGTTCATGTTTGATTATTAAGAATTAAAAATTTTTCTTTGAAACTTTAGGGCTTTTATTCTCTATAAAATAAATATTAAAATCATGTAAATAATTTTAGGAATTTTGTTTCATGATTCAAGTAATTTATATTTTAAGTTTTTTAAATCCTAAATTAAATATTCAACAAAAACAATTATGTTTTGCATGTTTTAATTCAAATTGATTACTGATAATTATTTCTTGTGACTTCGATGGTTGAAACAAAATCACAATTTCAGTAAATTTTTTGTTTTGGTCGAAAGAAATCAAGAAAAGGGGTAAGGGTTTTTTCATGGAGTTTTTCTTGTAATTTCTTGATCAAATTTGTTACTAAATTTCTTGTTTTGATCTTGGTTTTTGCATGGGTTTTGTAGAAAAAGGTCTAAATTACATGATTAAAGGTTCAATTTTGTCAAAAATCACTTAAAAAAGGATCAAATTTGAAGAAAACATGAAACAGACCCGAACGAGTTTGTTTCAGCAGTCGGCCTGGTGGGGTAGACCTGGCTTGCTAAGGAAGATGACTAGCACCCAACGTGAGGTTTCTTCGTGGCACATGGGGTCCACACACATAGTGTGGAGCGTGGGGTCCAAGCGCCACCTTTCAATGGCCATTCAGCTATTGATTTCTTCGGTCCAACATGAAATTTTATTTTAAAACTTTTATGATTTTTCAAGAATTTTTTGAAATTGTTAATATTGATATGTGTAGGCTCACTTAAGAATTTCTCAACACTAAAGTCCAATAACTTAAACTTTATTTGATCACTTTTAAATAGACTAAACACATTAAATATATTGTAATGTACAATTAATTGATATATGTAGGCCCATTTAAGAATGTCAAAAAATATGTGCATAATTGCTGAAAATAAAGTTCAAAATAAATTAAATAAATATAAAATACCACCAAAGTGACCTCTTTTATGTTAGTTTATTTATTTTGAAAATTAAGGCTGTTATTTAAAAATTTAAATGATTGTGTTTTTAATTCTTGTGGAAAATAATCGGCCCAAAGGAAGATTATTTTTTTGCCGGATTACAAACAAAATAAGGTAGTAAATATGTGATAAAATTATTTTTTACCAAGCATGCATATTGTTGGCAAAATTTGGTTATCAATATTTACTAATAAAGTTTAAGAGTATCACTTACAAATTGAAATTTCTATCCAAAGACTAAATTTCAATATTGTATTTGGTATCTTATATGGCCTAAAATTATTGTTTGTTAATTGGAAGCTTATTATTTTTTATTTTCTACTTTCAGTAAATGCTTTTTCTATATCTACCAATTTGAATAATATTTCGGTGCTTAACGACACTAACTTCAAGAAGTGGAAGGAGCACATTATCGTTGTGCTTGGGTGTATGGATCTAGACTATGCGATCAAGTCTAACAAACCTCCTATCCCTGCTGATAATAGTATAGCTACAGAAATGGCACTTTATGAAAAATGGGAGTGTTTAAACCGCATGAGTCTGATGATCATGAAGCACTCAATTTCAAACCATCAAGGGTGCAATGCTTGAGAAAGAAAATGCTAAAACTTTCCTATAGCAAATTACTGACAGATTTGCTACAAATGAAAAGGTCGAAATAAGCACTATGCTATCTAAGCTTGTTTCAATGCGGTATAGTGGCAAAGGAAACATGAGAGAATACATTATGAAAATGTCTAGTCTTGTAACAAGACTAAAGGCACTAAAGTTAAAGATGTCTGAGGACATTCTCGTGCACTTGGTCTTGATATCACTTTATGCACAATTCAGTTCTTTTAAGATAAGTTATAATACTCAAAAAGAGAAATGGACTCTTAATGAGCCCATTGCTCAACGTGTGCTAGAGGAAGAGAGGTTGAAACAAGAGAAAATAGAAAGCGCTCACTTGCATCTTCTTCCAATGACAATGCTTCCAACAAAAAGTAAAAAAGAAACACAGGAAAAGGCATTACAAATGCTAGAACTTCACAGCCTAAGGGGCAGTTGATAATAATATATTTGTTATATTATTTTATTATTTATTACCACATTTATTGCTATATTCTTGTGTAAAATTAATTGTTAAGTGTATCTTTCGAATTAATTTAGAGAAAGTGACTTTGGAATTGATTTTGGAAGATATGATTTGAATTTATTAAAATTTACAGGATATATTATTTGCAAAATAAAAAAGGAAAGTTTTATTAGGGCTTTTACTTGGTTTGCAAGTTTTGTGTTTCTATATAAGTGAAAGCAGGTTGAAGAGCCAAACATAGAGAGAGGGGCAGCAGCAACTTAAGAAAAATAAAAATTAAGGGGAAGAGCAGCAGCCGAAAGTTGCAGCAAAACCGAGTGAAGAAGACTTGTTGAAGAACCATTTGCTGCAGTTGAACAGCATGTGGATTGAGGAAGCAGACCAAAGCCTTTGCTGATGTTGACGAGCCACATCATGGCTGTTTGTTATTGCTTTAACAAACACATGCGTTGACTTGGTCAACAAGGGTTTTAACTTTATTTTAATACTTTGTTAATATACATAGATTTAATTAGTTACTGTTTAAACTTTAAGCATGAATTATCAAATTAATTTGGTGTTTTATGTTATGTTGAACATGAACTAATTTATTTACTAGGAATTTGATTGAGCCTACTTGCATATTTTATGTCTTTATGATTAATAGCTTAATTCTTAAATTCTAGTATTATTCATTGTGATTAATTCAATCTTTTAATTTGTGTTATTGATTGGCCACTTTTAATATAAATTAATTGATTGTTTGAGACATGGTAAGGGTACACATCATATACTAAGCCATGTATAGCTCTCTTGAATGATTGAATAAATATTTGATGCACACATCAAGCTAGAATATTTATTTGGTTCTTGTTATATATTCTTCTATTCTTAATGGGTTTTTAGTCATTGATTATACTACACATCATAGGTAATTAATGATTAAAAATACTTGATTATAGCTGCCATCAAACAGAGTAATCATATATTAGGAAGAATGAACCCTAGAATTGAATTGAGATTTTTAGGATTGAAGACATAAAATTGCAATGTATTGGTGAAATCAAATTCCTAGGCTTTTCTCTATTGGCTAATTTATTTATTTTAGGTTAATTGATTTCATTAGTTAATTAGATATTTAGATAATTATTTTTATTGGCTTTTATAATTTTTTAGAGTATAAGTAGTTGAATTTTAATTGAATAAATTTAGCAAATCTTTGTGGGATCGACTCTTGTCCTTGCACGCTATACTACCTTGATTCGTGCACTTGCGAGAATATAACTTTTTGTTCATCAAGTTTTTGGCGCCGTTGCTGGGGATTTGTCTTGAGTTTATTCAATTTTATTTAACTACGTGTGTTTTTCTTTTATTGTTTTTCTTTTTAGCTTACTAAATTTTTTCTTTCTTTCTTTCTTTAGGTAGTGGATGCAAGGTCGACGATCACTTGGTCAAGAGATAGTGCCAATCAATGATCAAATTGACGGAATCGGTAGGAAAGTAAAGGCATAAGAAGAGGAACTAGTTGAAATGAACATGGAGTTACAAGTGGGGAATCAAGCTGAAAATCAAGTTCAAAATCGTGTTCAAAATTGTCCTATGAAGGAGTTTGCACATCCTACTGTGGGAACATTACCATCATGCATTGTTCTCAATGATGCAGCAAGAAACTATGAGCTTAGAAATATTCATTTTAATATGCTTCCTTCTTTTCATGGTGCCGCTATTAAATCCTTTAACATTCATTCGTGATTTTTATGCAACTGTTCAAACTTTTCCTTTGCAGGGATTAACTAAGGACCAATTACGAATAAGATGTTTTCCTTATACCTTGAAGGATGCGGCAAAGATGTGGTTCATGTCTATAACACCAGCCTCACTTACCACATGGGATGCAGTGTACAATAAGTTCATAAGTAAGTTCTACTCACATGCCAAAACCACTGAATTGAGGGGTAAGATTGCTACATTCACACAAGTAGATGGTGAGGCATTCCATAAAGCTTGGGAACATTTTAAATTGCTTTTGATTCAATGTCCCCATCATTGGTACCCATTAGAATTGCAAAATCAATGTTTTCTATGATGGACTAACTCAAAGTTGTCAAGCTATGGTTGATAATGCTGCTGGAGGTGCTATGGGAGAAAGATTGCACAAGAGACCTACGAGCTCTACGAGATGCTTGAAGCTAATTCACAACAAAACAGTGTTAGCGGTAAACCTAGAGGTCTTTATGAGATTAACACTAACACTGAGTTGGCAATGCAGGTTTCAGAATTAACTAAGCAAATGAAGTCTATGTGTGCTATGATGATGGGTCAAAGAATGCCAGCGTCTAATGAGGTATGTGGAATTTGTGGGATTTATGGTCATGTTACTAATGCTTGTCCTTCTAGTGAAAATTTCCCAGATTTTGTCAAGCAGCCAATATGATGAACTCTCACAACCCATGGGTGAGGAATGATCCTTTTTCAAATACTTACAACTCGGGTTGGAGAAGTCATCCTAATTTTTCATGGAGTAACAACCTGAACCAAAATCAAGCAAGTTCTTCTTTCCAGACGTGAAAGCCATCTTTAGAAGATACTTTGCAAAACTTTATAGAAGTTTGCCAAAGTAATCAACAAAGCAATGAACAGCAATTCCAACAACTAGAGGCTTCTCAGTGGAAATTGGAGGTCCAAGTTAGACAAACTGCCGAGGCATTGCAAGGCCATGTTCCTAGAAAATTTCCAAGCCAGCCTGAGTAAGCCAAAGCAATTACTATTTTGAGAAACGATAAGGTACTTGACAATAAAATGAATGATGATTCTGATGAAAGTTTAACCTTACCTGTAGGTGATGAGGTTGCAAAGGAGAAGCAAAAAGAGAAAAGTCCAAGTGGTGGCAAAAAGAAGGATATTGAGGAACCGAGTCAAAGTAAGGAGTCTAATCCATCTTGTGAAACTCCTAAGTTACACAAGGCTCAACACCCCTATGTTCATCCTATTCCGTTTCCAAGCTGACTTAAGAAAAGCAAATTGGATAAGTCATTTTCTGAAATTTATGATTTTTTGTATAAGGTTAATGTAAACTTACCTTTGCTTGATATGATCAGGAACATGCCCTCTTATGCCAAGTTTTTAAAGGAATTGAATACTCACAAGCGTAAGTATGAGCCAAATGAAAAGGTAATGGTTTCAAAAATGGTTAGTGCTGTGCTTCAAAAGAACTTGCCACCGAAATTGAGAGATCCAGGGAGTTTTAATATCGATATTATTGTGGGAGGTTCAATGAAGGAAAAGGCTATGTTGGATTTGGGTGCAAGCATCAATTTAATGCCTTATTCTGTTTACTTGCAATTAGGTTTAGGAGAGCTAAAACCTACCACAATGTCTCTTCAACATCCTGATTGTTCAATTAGATATCCTAGAGGCATTGTGGAAGATATTTTAGTTCAAATTGATAAACTAATCATTCCTGTTGATTTTGTAGTTTTGGATATAGAGAGACAGTCAGATAATGAGCATGAGCTATCCATTTTGCTTGGACGTCCATTCATGGCTACAGCAAAGACAATAATTGATGTTCAAAATGGGAAACTAACCCTGACAGTCTTAGATGAGACTGTGGAATTTTCTATTTTCAATTCTTGAAAATTACCTACAAATTCTAATGATTGCTTCTTAGTTGATGTTTTAGACTTAGTTGTTGACTCTAATTTTATGCAGGATAAAACAAATGACAAATTGGCTGGTAGAGTTAGGAAGCTACAATCGAATGAGTTGGATGAGATTCGAAAAGAAGCTTATGAGAATGCAAAGATTTACAAGGAGAGAACAAAGCCGTACCATGACAAATCTAGTCTCCAGAAAGAGTTCAAACAAGGTATGAAAGTTTTACTTTATGATTCACGTTTGCGTCTCTTTCCAGGAAAGTTGCACTCAAGGGGGTGTGGACCATTTTTAGTGCGGAAAGTGTTCCCGTATGGTGCAGTTGAGATTGAGAACATGAAAACAGGAGCTAGTTTCAAGGTGAATGGGCATAGATTAAAGCCATACTTGGAAGGCACTCCAAAGGGCCAGATAGTGGATTTCATTGATTTTGAGAAGCTGTAGACCGAGCATTTCGTCTTACCTAGACGTTAAATAAAGCTTGTTGGGAGGCAACCCAAGTAGGTACAATTTTTCATTCTTTTTATTTGTTTTTTTTATTGTTTTAGTGTGCACATTCCTACTCTTTTATTAATCTTTATTTTTCAACTTTGAGGACAAAGTTTGATTATGTCTATTTAGTTTATTGTTTTTGAAAAAAAATTTAAATGAAAAAAAAAGAAAAAAAAGAAAATTTAAAGAAATTTTTTTACTTGGATTTATGTTTTTCTTTTTCACTATGATTTTTCACTAGCTTGTGATGAATGTGAGAGAATTTTACTATGGTTAAGCGATTGTGAGAAATGCATACTTAGATAATTAAATAATTCTTTGTTAATTTTATTCACTTCATGATTGATGAACAATTGATCACATAAGCCATACTCTTATGAATTGTTGATACTTAGTGAATGATTATGTGACTTGTGAAATTAGTGATCATGCATGACACTCTAGAACTTGTTTTATTACACTTGAGGCGAAATCATAGGCAATTGATTGACTTAGAGATGATTTAGGCATTCCTTGGAACGTTTGAGCCTTTCAAGCCTACCATGTTTTAAATTATTCACTAGTATACCCAATTGAGCCTTATTGAAAGAATGGCATATGCAAAAGCATATGAATAGCCACCATTCGAATTTTCTTGTAACCTCATTGACCTTCCCCAAATTAGCCTGAAAAACAACGAATGTACCCTTAAAGAGAGCTTTAATGCACATATTTATTATTGAGGGGATGTGATTCAAGAACTATTTCAAGCTGATAAAGTAAGAGGTTCCAAAAAAAAAAAAGAAGAAGAAGTTGTGTGGATCATGCCTTAACTCCATTGTGATGTAAAGAAAAGAAAAAAAAAAGAGTTTAAAATGTGGCATGGAAATTGTCATCCACAATAAATATATGAAAAAGATAGGTTTGAGGGTTGTGGAGATAAGCATGTGGAGTGTCAAAGAAAAAAAAAAGAAAAAGGAAAGAGAAATTTAATTTGTGCTTATCATTGTTAGTTCTCTTGTTTTGATTTTTACCTTTCCTTTCTTTGTTAACCAATACCTTGGCCAAACATTATAAGCTAATAAAGACCTATTGATTTAAGTTGATTTTATTGTCTACATTAGTGGAGAGATGTACGAAGAGCAAGCCTATGGAGTGTCAGTAATATATAAAAAAAAATTGAGATCATATTGTTCATAAGTTGCATGATTCTAATTGAGTACTGACAAGGAATTTGAGTTTGGCTAATCACACACACACATCTAATATCATGATTTGAGTTAATTAACATTTGAATTATAAGATTATTGAGTTGTGTTTTGAACAATTACTTTAATCATAGATGTGGTATACTTGAGGCAATATGTGAAAATCAAGTGAAATTGAATTTACATAAATTTGAGTGAAACATTTTGGGTGTCCTTGAGTTGCCACTTTTGTTCGTAAAGGTCACAAACAAGTGCATTTTCTTTTAATTTTGCTCGAAGACTAGCAAAAATGTAGGTTTGGGGGTATTTGATAATAATATATTTGTTATATTATTTTATTATTTATTACCACATTTATTGCTATATTCTTGTGTAAAATTAATTGTTAAGTGTATCTTTTGAATTAATTTAGAGAAAGTGATTTTGGAATTGATTTTGGAAGATATGATTTGAATTTATTAAAATTTAAAGGATATATTGTTTGCAAAATAAAAAAGGAAAGTTTTATTAGGGATTTTACTTGGTTTGCAAGTTTTGTGTTTCATATAAGTGAAAGCAGGTTGAAAAGCCAAACATAGAGAGAGGTGCGGCAGCAACTTAATAAAAATAAAAATTAAAGGGAAGAGCAGCAGCCAAAAGTTGTAGCAGAACCGAGTGAAGAAGTCTTGTTGAAGAACCATTTGCTGCAGTTGAACAACACATGAATTGAGGAAGCAGACCAAAGCCTTTGTTGATGTTGACGAGCCACATCATGGCTGTTTGTTATTGCTTTAACAAACACATGCGTTGACTTGGTCAACAAGGGTTTTAGCTTTATTTTAATACTTTGTTGATATACATAGATTTAATTAGTTACTGTTTAAACTTTAAGCATGAATTATCAAATTAATTTGGTGTTTTATGTTATGTTGAACATGAACTAATTTATTTACTAGGAATTTGATTAAGCCTACTTGCATATTTTATGTCTTTATGATTAATTGCTTAATTCTTAAATTCTAGTATCATTCATTGTGATTAATTCAATCTTTTAATTTGTGTTATTGATTAGCCACTTTTAATATAAATTAATTGATTGTTTGAGACATGGTAAGGGTACACATCATATACTAAGCCATGTTAGCTCTCTTGAATGATTAAATAAATATTTGATGCACACATCAAGCTAGAATATATATTTGGTTCTTGTTATATATTCTTCTATTCTTAATGGGTTTTTAGTCATTGATTATACTACACATCATAGGTAATTAATGATTAAAATACTTGATTATAGCTACCATTAAACAGAGTAATCATATATTAGGAAGAATGAACCCTAGAATTGAATTGAGATTTTTAGGATTGAAGACATAAAATTGCAATGTATTGGTGAAATCAAATTCCTAGGCTTTTCTCTATTGGTTAATTTATTTATTTTAGGTTAATTAATTTCATTAGTTAATTAGATACATAGATAATTATTTTTATTGGCTTTTATAATTTTTAGAGCATAAGTAGTTGAATTTTAATTGAATAAATTTAGCAAATCTCTGTGGGATCGACTCTTGTCCTTGCACGCTATATTACCTTGATTTGTGCACTTGCGAGAATATAACTTTTTGTTTATCGGTAGTAGAAACAAGATAAGGTGATTACTAGTTTCTTTTGTCGTAAAAGTGGTCATGTGAAGAAGGATTGTTCCAAGTATGAAAAATGGCTTGCCAAAAATGGTAACCTTCTTAACTTTGTTTGTTCTAAAGTTAACTTGGCTTTAGTACCCAATCACACTTGGTGGATAGATACATGTGCAACTACTCACATAAGTGCGACTATATAGGGTTGTTTAAGAAGAAGAAAGCTAAATGATGCTGAAAGATTCATCTACATAGGAAATGGCGAAAGGGCTCTTGTTGAGGCGATTTGTCTATTTAGATTAAAGTTAGGATTTGGTTGTTATTTAGATTTAAACAAGACTTTTTATGTACCGTCATTTAGATAGAATTTGATTTTTGTTTTTTATTTAGACAAGTCAGGATATTCTTATTCATTTAGAAATGAAAAGTTTAGTCTCTTTCAGTATTCAAATCTTTTTGGTATAGGTTCTTTAGTTGATAATCTATATAAATTGGATCTTAATACCTCACACATTAATGAATCGTAGCATTTAAATAATTGTGGTTACAAAGCATAAATTAATTAATGAGAATTCTTCCATGTTATGGCACAAGTGTTTAGCATATATTTCTGAAGAAAGAATAAAGAGACTTGTGTCAAAAGGAATTCTTAATTCACTTGATTTTTCATATTTCAAAATCTGTGTTGAGTGTATTAAGGGAAAACAAACAACTATCAAGAAAACTGGTGCTAATAGGAGTTTAAATGTCTTGGATTGAATTCATATTGATATTTGTAATCCATTCCCTACAGCCTCTTGGAATGGTCAAGAATATTTTTTTACTTTCATAGATGATTATTCTCGTTATAGGAACCTATACTTGATTCATGAGAAGTCTCAATCATTGGATTTTTCAAGATCTATAAAGCTGAAGTCGAAAATCAGCTTGGTAGGAAAATTAAGCCGTTAAATTTGACTGTAGAGTTGAATATTCTGATAGATATCACAGATCAGGTGAACAATGTCTAGGCCCTTTTGTAATGTATTTAGCAAAATGCGGCATAATTCCTCAATATACCATGCTAGGGACTCTAAGTCAAAATGGTGTAGTTAAGAGATAAAATCGGACCCTAAAGGATATGGTCAAAAGTATGATAAGTCATTCTTCTTTACCAGAGTCACTTTGGGGAGAAGCCTTAAAGACTATAATGTATATTCTTAATCGAATTCTGAGCAAAGCAATAGCTAAAACCCCATATGAGTCGTGGATATGAAACAAGCCTAGTATTAGGCATTTACATATTTGTGGTTGTCCAGCTAAGGCTAGGCCAAACAAGCCTAATGAAAGGAAACCGGACTCAAGAACAATGAGCTGTTACTTTGTTGGATACTTAAAAAGATCGAGGGGTTTTAAGTCGTATGATCCCTCAAATAGATACTTTTTCGAAATGGAAAATGCTAAGTTTATTGAGGATGTTGAATATGACGAGAATGCAAAACTTAGAAATTTTGTCTTTAAGGAAGAACGTGTTACAGTTCCTACAGTTACAATTAAAAAGGATCTGACAATTATGCCTGACATTGTTCAAGCTGCAAATCTAGATTATCAAGACACTCCTACGTCACCTGCTAGTCATATTGAAGAGCAATAACAACCTTAATTGGAAGTGCCATTAAGGAGATCCTTAAGAGAGAGTAGATTAGTGATTCCAGATGTTTATATTGTATATTTCCAAGAACACGAGTTTGATATAGAACTGGAAGATGATCCAAAATCTTTCAATGAAGCCAAACAAAGTGTTCACTCTCATAAATGGTTAAAGGCCACAAAAGATAAGATGAAATCAATGGAAGACAATGACATTTGAGATCTTGTTGAATTGCCTAAAAGAGCAAAACCAATTGGTTGTAAATGGATTTTCAAAACCAAGCAGGATTCAAAAGACAATGTCAAAAGATATAAAGCACGTCTAGTTGCTAAAGGTTTTACGCAAAAGGAAGGCATTGATTATAAAGAGACTTTCTCTTAAGTTTCATCGAAACACTCTTTCAGAAATATAATGGCACTTATAGCTCATTATGATTTGGAGCCACATCAGATAGATGTAAAGACAACGTTTCTTAATATTGACATTGAAGAAACAATTTATATTGTGTAATCAGAAAATTTCGTGTTGGATGAATCAAAACATTTGGTGTGCAAATTAAAGAAATCCATTTGGTTTAAAGCAAGCATCCAGTCAATGGTATTGAAAATTTGATTAAGTGATCACTTATTTTGGTTTTAAGGAGAACACAGTTGATAAATATATATATATATATAATATTAGTGTATATATATATATATATCATAATATCAGTGGGAGTAAGTTTATTCTTCTGGTGTTATATGTTGATGACATCTTCTTGGCAAGCAGCAATATAGGCCTATTGCTTGAGACCAATAGATTTCTTTCGAATAAATTTAAGATGAAAGATATTGGAAATGCCTCTGTTGTGTTGGCCATATAGATCCATTGAGATCGTTCTCGAGGAATATTTGGCTTATCACAAAATGCATATTTTGATAAGGTGTTGAGCAGATTTGATATGAAAAATTGTGCATTAGGAGACACAGCCATTTCTAAAGGTGATAAATTTAGTTTGCTTTAATGCCTAAGAAATAATATTGAAAAGGAAGAGATGCAGAAGATTCCTTATACTTCAGCAGTAGGGAGTCTCATGTATGCTCAAGTTTGTATGCGTTCAAATATTACGTACATAGTTGGAATGCTTAGCAGATATTTAAGTAATCCTAGAATAGATCATTGGAAAGCAATAAAGAGGGTTATGTGGTATCTATAAAGAACTAAAGATTACATGCTCACATATTAGAGGCCAGATCATTTAGAGATCGTTGGGTATTCAAACTACGATTTTGCTGGTTGCCTTGATAGCAGAAGATCCACTTCCGGTTATGCTTTCATGTTACCTGGAGGAGTTGTATTTTAGAAGAGTGTAAAGTAGTCACTCAGCAGAGTTTATAGCTTGCTATGAAGCATTGAACTAGGCAATATAGTTGCAAAATTTTATCATCGGTTGTGCATTGTCGACAGTATTGAAAGACCATTAAAGATTTATTGTGATAATAAAGCCACAAAGTTATACTCTAAGAATAAATGAAGCTCATCGAAGTCAAAGCATATTGACATCAAGTTTCTTGTTGTTAAGGAGAGAGTTCAGCGTTTTCAAATATCTATTGAATATATTAGTACAAATTCCATGATTATAGATCCGCTTACTAAGGGTGTACCACCTAAGGTGTTTTATGAGCATGTAACTCGTATGGGTGTGGTTCACTTTGATGATATGCTTGTCTAGTAGGAGTTTATTTTAGCTATATTCATTTGTTATTAAGACATTTTTCTGATCATATAAAGTATTGATATTATTATTGAAACTATGAAATAAAGTATTATTTTTTCAAATTATAGTTGTGTCACGACCCGAAGGCCGTTAAGACACTTAACACTTACACTTATTCTACTTACAAAATTTACGAACTAAAATTTTCTTTTCACTTTATGGTTTGCATTTGGTGTTAATGTAGTCACTAAATGATTTTCACTTATCCTCTTCATTTAATTCAACTTAACTAACTTATTCATTCATCCAAAGATGAGATAATTAATTCTCTAGGCCTGTAATTATCATTTTTAATCGATAAAATATTCATACCTAAAAAAAACAGATTGAAAATATCCCCCTTAAATTTTAAGATTTTCCCAGATAAATAACCTGTAAGACATCATTTATCATAACTCAATCATACCAAATCAATTCAACTATCCACATCATAATGCAAATCATCAAATAATTATCATGTTAACATTCTTAATATCCACCATTAATTATCACCTACATATCAAATCTAGGATCACACTCGATCATCATATCAGTCTCAAAATAATCTAAAATGATCCTAAGTTACATCCCATGACATAAGCAAATTATACTGTGTAAACTTCATAGAAGTTGCATGTTAACAAACAATACCTTACTTGTATACCTCGAAAAATAGCGAAAGCAGGCTCAAAAGACGTTAGTATGTACCTATGCCTGGTACGACCCCTGATGACCCACACAGAACTCCAAACGTGGACTCTATCTCATATGATCTGCGATGATGTTAGAAAGGGATGAGTAAACCACACTCAGTAAGTAGTTTAAGTAAATGCATGCTAGGCTCATGTCGATCTAATGCACATGTATGCATGAACATAATTAAAGCGATATGTTTACGTGGTATTATGTCCTAATGCTGGATCTATCTAGACTCATTCTTCAAGGTTGAGGATGTATAGGGTATTGATCGAAAGGATACCCTAGGTATCTCATTTCTTGGAGTCTTAATGCGATATTAGAAAGACAGTCACACGTCACACTATCACAATGCTGATAGAATGCACCACATTAAAATGAGTAACGTGCTTAGTTCAAATCGATTCCTTATACACATATTTCAAAATAAAAAACACAATGTATTTAGTTTAAAGCAAAATCACTATGCACTTGTACAAAACATATTTCAGATCACTTTAGGCGTGAGCCTCGAAATACTGAAAACCGATACTGATATCAAAACAGATAAAATTTAGGCATGAAGCTTTAAATCATTGAACTAAAATTGAAATCAAAACATATACTGATCAAGTTTGGCATAAAGTCTTAAATACTTAACTGAAACTGAATTCCAAAACAGATACTGATAAAGATAGGCAATAAGCCTCAAATACATAACTGAAATTGAAATCCCAAACAGATACTGATAAAGATTGGCATAAAACCTCAAATGCATAACTGAAACTGAAATCCAAAACAGATACTGATAAAGATTGGCATAAAGCCTCAAATGCAAAACTGAAACTAAAATCCAAAACAGATACTAATAAAGATTGGCATAAAGCCTCAAATGCTAAACTGAAACTGAAATCAAAACTTATGCTGATAAAGCTTAGGCATAAAGCCTCAAATACTGAACTAAAACTAAAGTCCAAAACGAATACTGATAAAGTTTGGCATAAAGCCTCAAATCACTGAAAACTGATACTGATGCCCATCTTAGCTAGTGATGGATAAAACGTCCAAGGACGCGACCGTGCAGCACGTAGTTCCCTTAGGATTCTAGAGGTGGCTCCCACAGTAATATCTATGGCCATAGAGTTACTCTAGCCCCACTGCGCAGTCAGGAACTGGAACTTATCTGCTGGTTCTCCAGACAAGCCTGATAATGCCTAGAGCACAAGGCTCGTAAGGTGCAGATACTGATACTGAAAGTCTAGAGCACAGAGCTCGATAGAAGGGTAAAGGAACCTAGAGCAAAGCTCGATAGGCTTTGAGTGACCCGAAGGTCAATGGATCTACCTAAAATCAAATATAAAATGGAAAACTGAGTACTGATCAAAATCCTTTAGTTTAGAAAACGAACTACTGAGTACTGATTAAAATCCATTGATTTAGAAATCGGATTACTAATCAAAACTTAACTTAGCAAGATGGAGTGTATTGTCAAAATTCAAAGGTACAACATTATACCAACTGTACACATGGTTTTCAAAACACAAATCAAAACAGTTTTAAGGCTTCCAAATACGTGAAAAAGCTCTTCCTTACAGAGTTAGTTCAAAACTATACTTCTCAAATCAAAGCGAAATGTCAAGTATTATAAAGCTTACGCATACAACAATTTGAGTCAAAACATGCTGTATGTAAATTTACTTATGCATTAATGGAGTACCTCTACGTACTCTGAATGGTGCCTCAGTGAGATTTTAATGCAGACCATGCACACGTACACTTAGCCTAAACAAATTAGACAGACAATATTCTTGCGATAACTTAACATTTGAATATTTTATTTCACACAACATGCAAGCTTGGTCGGCCATAACACACAAATCAGAAAACACAATTTCAATCCCGACCTAAGCATCATTCAGATTCATAATTTGATCATACCTGTATCTTACCTTAATCACTCGATCAGTAGCATCGTAGCGTTTAAATTCGAAAGCTAGATAAGTTATTTATAAAATTTAAACATCTCGTACGAGATGATACTAGCGAAACTTTACTTAATCCACTTACCTCGAGGCTTAACAATTTTCCTCCTCAAGCTTCCGAATCCGTACTCAAGCCTCAACACCACTCTTAGTCACTACAAACCAATTCACTGTTGTCTCAATAACATCTTCTTATTAAGCTTAATCATATACTACAAACATATGTCTTAGAACCAATTTAATCAATTTCACTTCTACATCACCTATTAATTCTTCGTTATCATTTTAATGATATATATATATATATATATATATATATATATATATGTATGTATGTATACCAAGATATGCATCGCTCCTAGGCCAAAATATAATTTCTTATCCTTGAGAAAAACTTTCCTAAGCTAAACTCTTCTCTACAACTTTTTCTTCTATATATTTTATATTTTTCTATAGCATATAATCACATCAAGTAACATTTGGTCATTATTTTAACATACATATTTAAATATATAAATCAAGGCTAGGTAAGTATTTTACCTTATGAATGCCTTGGAGTTGTGAACACGTGGCCTACCATTCACTTGTCCAAATTTGCTAATTTCCATTACAAATCACGTGTTTGTTCTTTATTCTTCATCCAAGTCTGTTTGCTCTTTCTTCTTCAACTCTCGGTTCTACTTTCCAATATTTCATTTCTTTCTTTTTTCCTTGCTATGTTTCATTCTCAACCTTACTGTATCTCGGTTTCCATCCTTTTAAAACCAGCCATTTCAGCCCCTTAAGCACCCTTTTACATTAGCTAAAATCAGTCAATGTTTAGACCTGAATGTTGCCTTACGTGCCCTATTTTGCTATGTTTTGATCCCTATCTCGATAACTCCAAACACAGCCCTTGATCAGCACAAAAAGCCTCCTGTTTCAACTTGTCGTGAACCCCTTAAAAGTCACCAGCTACAACTTTAATTCAGCTCTATTTCCAGCCTTTATATTTCCTTCCACCTCTCTCGGTTCAGACCAATTTTATAGCCATTAAAACCCTCAACAATAACCACCTATTGAGCAGAAAATGATCCATGTACATAGCCCTAAACGAGTGTCGATCCAGCCAAAAAATAAAATCAGCCTTCTAACCCAACCTCAAATACCCTTGTTTTCAACAGTCTTCAGGCCTTAGTTTTGGGCAATGTACCAACATTATGCAGCCCCTGTTCGACCTTCACACTCCTCCTTGCTTTCGCTGGGGTCTCGGGTACTTCTTCCACGCGAACAGCTTCAATCTCGCTTCAATTTCTTCTCCGTGCATCCCCTACTGTTATAGACCCAAATGCCTCCTTTTCACTCTATTTCAAGCCATCAACTCAGCCCTACACAGCCACCGTATATGGCCACTCACCAGCCCTTGAAGCCATCAAAACTCTAGCCTAAAACCATCGAAACTATACCTAGAGACTAGCTAAAACAGTACTGATCTAAGCATTTCTCTTTCTCTGCAAATCACTCCTTTCCTTCAATCTTTCTTTTCTTTTCACTATATTCTCTTTGGTTTTCTTTCTCGATTTAATATTTCTTTATTTAATAAATATATATATATATTATATATATATATATATATATATATCTTATATATACACATATTTTATATTTCTATTTGCTGTATATATATACATACACATCTCTTTTACTTATGTACATATTATATGTACTTGTTTGGTATATATATATTTATATATCCATTTCTTTATTTAATTAATATATATGTTATATATTAGTTTCATGTATTTCTACTATTCATTCTTAATGTATATTTTCCATGTGTGTTTAAATCCTTCACGACCTATAACTTCATTCTGTAAAATTCTTATAAGGTTCATACTTTATTAATTTTGAAATTTACATGTCCATGACTTGATTTATTTACCACTTATGCATTGGTTACATGATCAAGTTAGGAAAATTCGCGACCTTCACATCCTTCCCACCATAAGAAATTTGGTCCTCCAAATTGCTTCAAGTCGGCTTAAAACAAGTGAGGATTCATCTAACTCTCCAACTCCCACGAAGCTTTGTTCGAAGGGTCAAGTTGCCAGAGTACTTTAACTAAAGGGGCTATCTTGGAACTCTTCCTTAATTTCAAATCGAGAGGTAACTTCGTCGATTACTCAACCATCTAGAATTCCTTTCCTAATAACACTTTGAGGCAATATATAACTTAAATGTTCAATTTCTAAAAGCATTTTCCTAGCAATCACCGGGTATACGACTAAACGTACATAGCTAGGATCATTCAAATAAAAAACCTCATACTCAACTGTCCAAAATTTGCCTTCCTTAATCAGGCAAAAGCACCAGTTGTCGTAGCCCTCACTGTCAGGCAATCTTTGACTTATATCCTAACTTCCCACACTGAAATCAAATTCCCGTTTCTCGATGATAGGGTTTAGCTCCGTGATACTTACCACAACTCAGGCAAGGCTTAAAACTCGATGAGGTAGAAGGCTCAGAACTTTTGAATTAAAGCGTTATCACTCTCTGCTTGGTAATACATCAGAATCACATATATTCAGTGATATCAAATCTATTACTAGGTACTTATCTCCTATCTTTACTTTACATCCTTTACATACTAAGTCTAATAAACTTCAAGGTCTAAATCACATAGTATTACTTATCCCAAGATCCTAATTGCTTCAAAATTCAAATATTCGAACAATTCAACAAATCAAAGGTACCTCATTATCTCACACTTTACAATATACATTATCCTATAAATTAGAAACCTTCAACTGAGGTAAAATCAATGTTATGATAAGACATTCAAGATCTTAACTCATTAAAGATCGTTTTTTTTTTTTGCATCAAAAGTCGTATAATATGACATGTACTCATATCTTCATCATTCCCTCAAGGATTCACTTCTAATGTGTCATGTTCAATCTTGACTCTGCACATGTGAAATTTGAAAAGTCCTTTGGTTTTCAAATTTCACATGTTTCTAATTCCATATAGTTCAAAATCATATGTTTTAAATCATTGAGCCTTCAAAACCCATGTAGTTCAAACTTTATGATTTCAAGAGTAAATTGATTTCCAAGTACATGTAGTTTCGAGATCAAATACTTTCTAATTCACTCATTTTTTTTTTGTCCCAAGGTATATGGACTGCTGAAATTGCTTTTCACAAAATATGCATACTTCGATACAATTTTTAAGTTCGAAGGGAGATTAAGAACTAATTCATCTTTGAGGCATATCAATAAACTCCTTGTTCGGCCACACATGGTAGACAGGCTCTAAGGTCTTATTGGTCAATCCAATAGATCAAGTCCAATAACACTTTATCGAAACTCATTAAGAATGCCCAATACCTCAACAATCAAAATCCTATAATCATAAATCATAATTACAAATTCCAATAGCCTTTAAAATATTCTAACTCCAACTTGAAATTCTAAATGTCTCCTGCGATCATCTATATAACTATTCCGTGAACTCTGAGTTATTCTTAATTGATCACATATTGGTTTTACATTCTCATAAGCTTTCTCTACTAGTCTTTTCTAACTCAACCAAGGTTATTTGATACGAATGCTTTGATATCTGTTGAGTACTTGTGGGTAGCTCCATAGAAAGCTCTGTCTCTCTTTCCGATGGCAAATCGAACAATTTTTTTGAAAATACATCAGGAAGTCCTTGATGATAACTATATTGGATAGCTTCAGACGTATCGTATCGAGGTCATGCACGAATGCTAGATAACTTTCACATGAATTGTGCACTTCAATACATTCAAAATAGAACCGATATGCACTCATTGTTTCATTACTAATTAAATTATATCATATATTGATCAAGTAGAGAGAAGGTTATAGTTTTCCTGTGGCAATCTACACTAACACGAGGGATGGCTAACCATCCGTTGCTAAAAGAGCCTCAAAGTCGCACATGAGCAACAATATCTGATCTACAACAAGGTCATTATCTCCCACCTTCGCTTTACTCTGACGATAGACATTCGTTCATATGAGATTCCTCGAAAGGAGTGCTAATATGCAAAGGATAACCTAGAGGTTTTGACTCGATATGCAACTTACAACGGGTGCAATTGATGAGGGTGATTGAGTCAAAGATGGAAGTCAATTGTCTTCGAGCCGGTCTCTCAAGACTACTACGCCCAGTGCCACTTATTTTAGAATAGAATCAAAATAGAAGCCTATGCTAAATGCAAACTAACCTTCCTACATGTCAAAAATCAACAAGTTTACATACAGACATTACACAATACATGGGATGTAACACTATCACGGTTCAATTACACTGACACGTACTAGACAAACCTTACTCTGATACCATTAAATCTGTCACGACCCGAAGGCCGTTACAGACACTTAACACTTACACTTATTCCACTTACCAAATTTACAAACTAAATTTTTCTTTTCACTTTATGGTTTGTATTCAGTGTCAATGTAGTCACTAAACGATTTTCACTTATCCTCTTCATTTAATTCAACTTAACTAACTTATTCATTCATCCAAAGATGAGATAATTAATTCTCTACGCCTGTAATTATCATTTTTAATCGATAAAATATTCATACCTAAAAAAAACAGATTGAAAATATCTCCCTTATATTTTAAGATTTTCCCAGATAAATAACCTGTAAGACATCATTTATTATAACCCAATCATACCAAATTAATTCAACTATCCACATCATAATGCAAATCATCAAATAATTATCATGTTAACATTCTTAATATCCACCATTAATTATCACTTACATATCAAATCTAGGATCACACTCGATTATCATATCACTCTCAAAAAAATCTAAAACGATCCTAAGTTACATCCCATGACATAAGCAAATTATACTGTGTAACCTTCATAGAAGGTGCATCTAAACAAACAATAGCATACTTGTATACCTCGAAAAATAGTGAAAGCAGGCTCAAAAGATGCTAATATGTACCTATGCCTGGTACGGCCCCTGATGACCCACACAAAACTCCAAACGTGGACTCTATCTCATATGATCTGCGATGATGTTAGAAAAGGGGTGAGCAAACCACGGCTTAGTAAGTAGTTTAAGTAAATGCATGCTAGGCTCATGTCGATCTAATGCACGTGTATGCATGAACAGAATTAAAGCGATATGTTTACGTGGTATTATGTCCTAATGCTGGATCTATCTAGACTCATTCTTCAAGGTTGAGGATGTATAGGATATTGACCGAAAGGATACCTTAGGTATCTTATTTCTTCGAGTCTTAATGCGATATTAGAAAGACAGTCACTCGTCACACTATCACAATGCTGACAGAATGCACCACATTAAAATGAGTAACGTGCTTAGTTCAAATCGATTCCTTATACACATATTTCAAAATAAAAACACACAATGTATTTAGTTTAAAGCAAAATCACTATGCACTTGTACAAAACATATTTCAGATCACTTTAGGCGTGAGCCTCGAAATACTGAAAACCGATGCTGATATGAAAACAGATAAAATATAGGCATGAAGCTTCAAATCATTGAACTAAAATTGAAATCAAAACATATACTGATCAAGTTTGGCATAAAGTCTTAAATACTTAACTGAAACTGAATTCCAAAACAAATACTGATAAAGATTGGCAATAAGCCTCAAATACATAACTGAAATTGAAATCCCAAACAGATACTGATAAAGATTGGCATAAAACCTCAAATGCATAACTGAAACTGAAATCCAAACAGATACTGATAAAGATTGGCATAAAGCCTCAAATGCAGAACTGAAACTGAAATCCAAAACAGATGCTAATAAAGATTGGCATAAAGCCTCAATTGCTAAACTGAAACTGAAATCAAAACGTATACTGATAAAGCTTAGGCATAAAGCCTCAAATATTGAACTAAAACTAAAATCCAAAACAAATACTGATAAAGTTTGGCATAAAGCCTCAAATAATTGAAAATTGATACTGATAAAGTTTAGGCAAAGATCCCTGATAACTGCTACAGATACTGACGTCCATCTTAGCTAGTGATGGATAAAACGTCACAAGGATGCAACCTATTGAGCATAAAATGATCCATGTACACAGCCCCAAACGAGTGTCGATCCAGCCAAAAAATAAAATCAGCCTTCTAACCCAACCTCAAATACCCTTGTTTCCAACAGTCTTCAGGCCTTAGTTTTGGGCAATGTACCAACATTATGCAGCCCCTGTTTGACCTTCACACTCGTCCTTGGTTTCGCTGCTGTCTCGGGTACTTCTTCCACGCAAGCAACTTCAATCTCGCTTCAATTTCTTCTACGTGCATCCCCTGCTGTTATAGACCCAAATGCCTTCTTTTCACTCTGTTTCAAGCCATCAACTCAGCCCTACACAGCCACCGTATATGGCCACTCACCAGCCCTTGAATCCATCAAAACTCTAGCCTAAAACCATCGAAACTGTACCTAGAGACTAGCTAAAATAGTCCTGATCTGAGCATTTCTCTTCCTCTGCCAATCACTCCTTTCCTTCAATCATTCTTTTCTTTTCACTATATTCTCTTTGTTTTTCTTTCTCGATTTAGGCTAGGTGAATAGAGAGGGGGAAGTAGAGTGATGGGCAATGATGGTGAAGGGTGAGGTGATGAAATGTTCTGCCTTGTTGTAGAACTGGTTTGATGGTCGATTTAGGTGAGCATTCTCCCACCGACTCCTCTGTATTTTATTTTAAAATCTTTTAAACTTTCTTTCACTCATTCATCTCTCTCCTGTGTCTCCCTTTCTTTGTTTCTTTCACTTCATTTCATCATTTTTATTATTATTATTATTTTTTTTTAACAATTGGAAACGTGCCAAGAAGATCTACCTTTGGCAAATCCACGTGAGTGGGTTTGGTGGGACAATTCCCACCAAACTCCACTCAATGTTATCATTCCATTTTTTTTATGCATATATATATATATATATATTGACTTTATAATACATATAGATTTATATCATCTTTATATCTAATATATACATATATTATATCTTTATTATGTTTTATTTATATATATTTTTATTCTTATGATTTATATTTCTTTATTTAATAAATATATATAGGTTATATTAATATATATATATATCTTATATATACACATATTTTATATTTCTATTTGCTGTATATATATACATACACATCTCTTTTACTTATGTACATATTATATGTACTTGTTTGGTATATATATATATATATATATTTATATATCCATTTCTTTATTTAATTAATATATATGTTATATATTAGTTTCATGTATTTCTACTATTCATTCTTAATGTATATTTTCCATGTGTGTTTAAATCCTTCATGACCTATAACTTCATTCTGTAAAATTCTTATAAGGTTCATACTTTATTATTTTTGAAATTTACATGTCCATGACTTGATTTATTTACCACTTACGCATTGGTTACATGATCGAGTTAGGAAAATTCGCGACCTTCACAAGTTGAGCATAAAGTTTTTTTGAAAGTAGAATTAGTTCGAAATAGGCATGTTTAAGAAATCACGTTGGATGTAATTTACATGCTACACATCCATACTTGATCTATGTTGTTGATTACATTAATATATGTGACCATTGATGGGTCTAGTTACAGAATACATGTAACGAAGATCGCTTTGATCTTATGTTAGTATAATTGATGGACCAAATTGTTTAGAGATGTTACCCTATGAAGATAGCAAGTTTAGAGCTCTTAAAGTTATATTAGATGTACAATTATCAGGTGATATATATGACCCAAGTGGGAGATTGTTGGGAAATTCTTAGTGGGCCTACATATATTAATTAATTGTACATTATAAGCTATCTAATGTGTTTAGTCCATTTAAAAGTGATCAAATAAAGTTTAAGTTATTGGACTTTAGGGCATCTCATTTTGTATAGGCTTTGCAATGTGTAGAGACCCAATATTTTATTTTATTTTCATGATGAGCTAAAATAAAATAAATTATATTTCAAGAATAAATAGGTTATTGTCCCCAGTCTAAACACAAGGTATTTCTCATTCTCATATTCCATCAATGAGTGAGATAAAAATTCTCCTAAAAGTTTTAGACATGGAAAACTCTAACCCCAAAAAATCAATTCCAATGGATTCGTGTAGGATTTCATTTTAATCTTTTCTTGATGATTGAACATGAGATCCTGTATATATTTATCTGTATGATTTTTGTACAAAATAAACTAAATTTAAAAAATAAATTAAACTTTAGGTAATGGAATTTGCAACAAAAATCTATTGCAAATTTCATCTTTAAATTTTAAGACGGATAATAGGTTTAAATCAATTTGAAATACCCGAACTTTTCTTATAAAAAAGAAATCAATTAATCATCTGAAAAGGGAGAATATATAAGGAATCCAGAAGAAAAACCATCATCAATATTCAGTCATTAACCGAAACATAAACCACAAAAATCTAAAATTTGTTACTAAGCTAGAAAGGCTTCGTTGCAAAGATATGAGGAAGGTGGAAATTTCGTCTATTTGGAAGTTTAATATCCCGCCAAAAGTTAATCCTTCCTATGGTTGGCTGTTTTGAATGTTGTTCCAACGAAAATGTTTTCGAGATCTAGAGGTGTTTTTGTTTTTATGAAAGATTGTGTTTATTTGCTTGGTGTGGGATGAAAGAAGAAGATTGTTGTGGTATGCTTATAGATTATCATTATGTGTGGCAAGTTTGGGGTATTGTTTTTAAATCGTGGAACTTTTGTTGGGTTATTCCAAAATCAATGGAAGAATTCCTTCATCAGTGTAAATTTATTTTCTTTCAAAAAAAAGTAAGAATGTATATGTGTGCAACTGTTTTTTGTCATCACAGTTAGCAAGTAACAACAATATTTAATAGTCGTGTGTTAAATTGTGAAGAGTTGGTGTTCAATATTAAGCTTAGATCACTTACTTGGATTAAAGCTATTAAATATGTTGAGTGTACGTATGAGGCAAAATGGTAGAATGAGCCTCTAGTTCTGGGCTACGGTAAGAAAAAGACTTTGGTTCATGCAGGTATATTGTGGTCATGTCTTGGTTTGAATGCTCTGAAATTCAATGTTAATGGATCAGCTAGAGGCAAATTAGGGCCTGTAGGTTGTGATGGTGTTTTGAGTGATTTAAAAGGTATTGTATTAGGTTTGTTCCTTGGACCGCATGTTGTTTTGGACTTAAATATGACTAAGGTGATTGCTATCAAAATTTCTTTGGGGTTGTTTGTTTCATCTATATGGCTTAATTCTAAAAATCTTATCATTAAATTAGATTCTCTAATTATGGTTATTTGGATTAAGTTTAAAGATAAAAGACCGCGGAAAGAGTGGATACTGCTTAATGAAAGATATGCTTTGGAATTCAATTGTGTTTATAGATTTGGTTCATTGCTTTAGGGAGTCTAACTCATTCACTGATGTTCTTGCAAAAATGGGTGTTGATAGATCAAGTCTATTTGCAGCCTTTTGGTAATCAGAATATTTTTTTACCTATGGTTCTTAGGTGATATTCATCTTAGTTTTGTTCTGTATGAGCTTGGCTAAAAGGTGCAAAGAAGAATGCTGTTTCATGTCAATTGGAAGCCATGCATGATGTCTACCAGAGCTAGTTTAGCTCAGTGTATAGGTGCTTAGCTGGCATAGTTAGTTATTTTTCTTTGCTAAGTTGTCACTGCTGATCTGTACAAGGTTGTTAGTTTGTTAGTCCATCTAGCTTACGCTGGAAGCTTCAGTAGCTTTAGTCAGTTAGCTTTGTATATATTGTAGAACTTCTTCTTGTAAATCTGAAAAATTCAAAAAAAAATAATAAACAGCTGAAATTCTTTCATGGTATCAAAGTAGTAAATTTTCTTTGATTTTCATTGTATTTTCTCTCCATCCAAACACTGTTAATTGCTTCTTCCATGGCTAAGTCAAACATTCATGCAAAGCTTGATGAAGCTAGTCCATATTTTGATCATGTGAATGAAAGTCCAGCACTGGTTCTTGTCTCAATGATTCTTATGGGATCCTATTACCATCCTTGGTCACGAGCGATGCAAATGGTGTTACTTTCGAAGAACAAATTACAATTTGTTACTAGTGCAATTTCACCTCTAAACAAAGACGATCCACTATTTTTGACTTGGGAGAGGTGTAATACCTTAGTTCTCTCCTGGATTTTCCATTCTATTTTGCCATCTATCACACAAAGTATCTTGTGGATCGACAATGCCAAAGATGTATGGAACGATATGAGAGATTGGTTCTCTCAATGCGATGCTCTCTAGATTTCAGAACTCTAAGAAGAAATTTACACATTCTAACAAAATTCCTTGTCTGTGATTGATTATTTTACTAAGCTAAAGGTTCTTTGGGATGAGCTACTTACTCACAAGCTTGTTCCTTCAAATTGCAATTGTGGAGCTGTGAATATTGTAAAAACCTATCAATCTAATAACAATGTCATTAGGTTTCTCAAAAGCCTAAATGATTCTTTTTCTAGTGTCAGAATGCAGATCTATTAATGGATCCAATGCCTTCCATCAACAAGGCTTTCTCACTTGTTATTCAGTAAGAAAGGCAATTTAATGCTTTGCTCAGTTCTCAACAGCTAGGAACTAATGTTTTAGCTATTAAAGGATCTGTAGAGAAAGGTGCCATTGGTTCAAATTCAGTAGTTTTCAAGAAATCTATAGCAAATAATAGGAGGCCACTCTGTTCATATTGTGGTTACATAGGCCATATAGTGGACAAATGCTTCAAAAAGCATGGTTTTCCACCTGGTTATAAGCCAAGAAACAAATCTGTGCAAGCTAATTGTGCTGATGTTTCTAAATCTCCTGATGTTCCTGTTCGGTTTCCTTAATCTGTTGCTTCAATTGATAGTAGCATTCCAAGATCATTTACTGATGCTCAATATCAGAAACTACTCTCTTTGGTTTTATCATCTAAAGTGGCCTCTCCAGCAATTCATGTTAATGCTATGATTGATCTTGGTCCAAGCTCAGGTATCTTAGCAAATGCTTATAGTTGTATTTCTACTTCTGTCAAATATGTTTTAGACATAAGTGCTTTAGAGCACATTATTTGTTCTCTTGACTATTTTGACTCTTTTAAACTACTAAGAACTTTGTCAAATTGCCTAATGGTAACCATACCCCTATTTTACATATTGGTATAGTGAAGATCTCCTCCAACCTTATTCTAAATGATGTGTTACTTGTTCCTAGCTTTTCTTTTAATTTTATCTCAATAAGCAAACTTACCAAATCTACTAACTATGTGCTTACCTTTTATCCTAATGTTTATATTATTCAAGATGCTCAGAGTTTGAAGATGATTGGATCAACTAAGCAAGTTGGTGGTCTTTATTTTCTTGTTTAGTCCTCTCCTTTTGTGCATGCAGATGTACAAACACCAACTTCATGTTCTATTTCTTAGAATGTATTAGCCAATATTTGGCATTATCATTTAGGCCACTTATCTCAGAAGAGAAATAAACTTTTGGATTCACTTGACTCTTGTCCATGATCCTTTTCCTTGTGATGTGTGTCACTTTGCTAAACAAAAACAAATACCT
This sequence comes from Heritiera littoralis, assembly GCA_031772115.1. Lineage (NCBI taxonomy): Eukaryota > Viridiplantae > Streptophyta > Magnoliopsida > Malvales > Malvaceae > Heritiera > Heritiera littoralis. The sequence continues at coordinate 5,472,252 of JAPDPK010000032.1, read as the reverse complement.
TTTCCTCTCAGCACTTCTAAAACTGATAAATGTTTTGATCTTCTTCACATAAATATATAGGGTCCTTATCCTACACGTTCTTTGTATTGTGATCATTATTTTCTTACCACAATTGATAACCATAGTAGCTACACATGGCTGCATCTCATGAAATCTATGTCTCAGACAAGAACCTTGGTTCAACATTTCTGTACCCTTATTGAAACATAGTTTTCAACTAAAGTTAAAATCATTAGGACAGACAATGGCCAAGAGTTTAACATGCCTGATTTTTATTCTTCTAAAGGTTTAATTCACCAAACTTCTTGTGTTCAAATGCCACAACAGAATAGCATTGTGGAAAGAAAACACTAGCACATATTAAATGTGGCCAGAGCATTAAAATTTTAGGCCTCTTTAATTGACCAATTTTGCGGGGACTATGTTGCTTATGTAGTCTTTCTTATTAATAGGTTGCCAACACCAGTTTTGCAAAATCACAGTCCATATGAAATCTTATTCAGTTCTCTGCCAGATATTTCTTTTTTAAGAGTCTTTGGTTCACTTTGCTATGCTTCTACTCTATCTCATGGAAAAACCAAGTTTGAACCTAAAGCTTATAAATGTATTTTCATAGGATATCCTGTAAGGAAGAAAGGCTATAAACTTTACAATTTAGCTACTGGTTCTATCTTCATTTCTAGAGATGTTGTGTTTTATGAACATGTATTTCCATTCTCACATGACTCATCTCTACCTTCTTTTCCGAATACTGACATTTCCAACAGCATTTAGTTTTGCCTCTTGCCACCCTACTTCAGTTTTCCTAGATTCTCAAGATACTGAACTTATACCTTCTTTTTCTCTTAAACATGTATCTGACATTTCTGTTCCTTTCCATGCTTCTGCTCCTACTGTTTCAAGTCCTTCTTTGGATCAGACCTCAAATTCCATTGTGCCTACTGTTAGAAGGTCTCAAAGAATTAGAATTGCTCTCACTTACCTACAAGACTACCATTATGCTTTGGCTGCTTTTGATACTTCTTCTTTTGTTCATCTTACTAATACAAATCTTTTTATATATCATCTTTTATCTAATGTACTTTCCTATGATATTTGCTCACCTTCTCACAAAGTTTTCTCTATAAGCATTACAAGTACTGTTGTGGCTAAGACTTATGATCTGGTTGTTAAACATGCCTGTTGGCAACAAGCTATGCAGGATGAATTGAAAGCCTTAGAAGCTAACAATACTTGGTAGATTGTTGATTTACCTCCTTCTAAGGTGCCATTAGGTGTAAATGGGCTTACAAAATTAAACACAAGGCAGATGGCAGTGTTAAGAGATTCAAAGTAAGGCTTGTTGCTAAAGGAAACACTTAGCAACATGGTCTTGATTATATTGAAACTTTCTCTCCCATGGCTAAAATGACCATCATCCAGACTTTGCTTGCTGTTTCAATTGCCAAGGGTTGGCATCTTCATCAACTTGATATCAATAATGCCTTCTTACATGGGGATTTATGCAAAGAGGTTTACATGCAGCTACCTCCTGGTTATACTCAAGCTAAACCAGGCCAAGTTTGTAAGCTGTTGAAGTCTCTTTATGGTTTGAAGCAAGGCAGCAGACAGTGGTACTCCAAACTCACCATTACTCTTCTTGGACAGGGTTTTCAGCAAGCTTCTTCAGACCCTAGTCTCTTCATCAAGAGTTCTACCAACTCCTTTATTACTCTCTTAGTATATGTGGATGACATTGTTCTAGCTAGCAATGATATGTCTCTTATTCAGGAAGTTAAGAGTTTTCTTGATGCCACCTTCAAAATCAAGGATCTTGGCACCCTAAAATACTTCCTAGGGCTTGAAGTGGCTCGATCCTCTTCTGGTATTAATCCTTCACAGCGAAAATATGCTTTAGAATTGCTTCAAGATTCTGGTTTTCTCACTTGTAAGCTTTCTCCTACACCTATAATTGCTTCTGCTAAACTTACTAAAGATTTTGGTAGTGTTTTGTTTGATCCTCTTCAATATAGGCAACTACTTGGTAAACTGATGTTCTTGACTATAACCAGGCTTGATATTTCATTTATAGTTCATTATCTTTCTCAATTCATGGAGAAGCCCATTGATCTTCATTTCTAGATGCTTCATAGAGTGCTTCGATATGTTAAGTCTTCACTTGGACAAGGATTATTTTTTCCTTCTAAGTCAGACCTTGTTCTCAAAGGTTTTAGTGATTCTAATTAGGCTACTTATCCTTACACCAAATGTTCAGTAACTGGCTACAATGTTTTCCTTGGAGATGCCTTAGTTTCTTGGTGATCCAAGAAATAATCGACTATGTCTCGATCTTCTTCAGAGGCAAAATACCGGGCTTTGCTTCTTTGGCCTATGAAATACAATGGCTTTTATATTTGTTGCATGATCTACAGATTCCCTACTCTACTCCTGCCTTGGTTTACTGTGATAACCAATCAACTATTGCCATTGCCGAGAATCCTGTTTTCCATGAACGTACCAAATACATTGAGCTTGATTGTCATCTCGTCTATGAAAAGATTCAAGTTGGAGTGCTCAAATTATTCCATGTTACTTCTTCTTCTTAGTCAGTTGAACTTTTCACCGAGTCTCATCCTTCAGTAGTTTTTCAACCTCTAATGGCTTGGTTTGCATTCCATAATCTGTACACTCCAACTTGAGGAGGGCTAATAGAGTTAGTTAAGCTCAGTGTATAGCTGTTTAGTTGGCATAGTTAGTTATTTTTCTTTGCTAAGTTGTCACTGTTGATCTATACAAGGTTGTTAGTTTGTTAGTCCATCTAGCTTACGTTGGAAGCTTCAGTAGCTTCAATCACTCAACTCTGTATATATAGCAGAACTTCTTCTTGTAAATCTAAGAAATTCAAAAAAAATTAATAAACTGCTAAAATTCTTTCAATGTCTATAGTTTGGCTTTCTGCTTTTAGGCTAATTTGAGATTTTACTCACCTTATATGTTTTGTTTTGTAATGAGTGGTCAGTTTTTGTTGCCATCTTTGAAGTTTTCTTAGTTACACAGGTTTTCACTTCATAAGTGTCATGTATCTAAGGTGTTTTATAGCCTTTTTGTGTTGTTCTTGGCTTTTCTGTTGTTAGAGTGCTTGTTTATTTTCTGGAATAGCTGGTATTTCTGTATTGTAAAGAGTTTTACTGTTGTATCATCCCTTCAATCAATGAAATTCAAATTTGGCTAAGAAAAAAAGTCTACTCTTATTATATCCTTTTCTTGCGTTGGTGTATTCTTTTTATCATAATATTCAAAGAATCAACTTCTTTTTCATTTATCCTAAAAGACTAATGCTAATTTCAGTTGATGGGCCAAAAATTTTAGAGTTTTTTTCTTACATGGGTGTATTTTAAAATTTTTATTCTTTAATAGAAGTAATTTTAAACTTATTTCATAAATAAGGTATTTTAAACCACATTATCATCTTATTCCTTCAATTTCTTTTCTTGTACTTTTCAGCAATTAGTGTATGTATTCTTTTTATTTTTTTCTGTTTAGGCGAGTAATTAAATAAAAAGATAAGTCTTTCTTTTGAGTTTTTATATATTTTAAGTTCTATATGCTCTATACTTTTTTTCACAATAAAAAAGTTCAATAGCAACCAACATTCAACTGGATTTTTTAAGCAATAATCGAAAATTTTGGCCTCTCATCATCAATCAACGTGGCAATTAAATATGAACAATGATTAGTAGCTTTTGGAAGGTTCTCATGCTACTAATTGTTATTGTTCTTACCTTCATAATTTTTGAACTTTTTTTTTGGGAAATTGATGTCCAGAAATTGGAGTTTCAACGGACGAAAGATGTTTACAATTTTGACGAACTGCCCACCCTATTACTCTTTTTAGATCTATTTATAATGTGATTTATTTACGGGAGTTTTGTACCAAGTAACAAGTGATTTTAGATTAGTTTTTACTTTTCAGCTTTATCTGTTGTTTCTTTAGTCTGGGTTTAAGCGATGTTATTTCTTTCATGGTTCGATTGTTTTCTTTATTTTTTGCAATTGTTTTTATTTTTTTTTTCCTTCTTTAAGTCTTAATAAAAGGCTTTTTAAGAAATTGGTTTTTGCGATTGTAATATCAAAATCTGTTCTCATAATATCCTAATTCTATGCTAGATTTAAATTTGAGAGTGGAAAACTTTATCTCTCTTGACTCGTTCTTTCGCTACTGAAAAAAGAGGTTTGGGAAAAGTCACAGTAATTATAGAAAAAATAAGAAAAATATATGAAAATGTTGATGAGGTGGATTAAAATACCTTGTTTAGAGAAATAAGTTTAAAACTAATTGTAGATACCCTATTTTATCCAGGATCTTAATTTGTAAAAATGATTAATTGACTTAGGTGACTTTGAATTTAATTTAACAGTTTAGATTAGGAAAAACTATTTAATATTAAGATTATTGGAATTAGGTTAGAATTAAATTAGGATTTTTTAGGTTTAAGAATTAAAATTTATTAGGAAATTAAAATAGGATAAAAAATAAAATAAAATTAATTTTAGGATCAGATAATTAGATTATAAAATTTTTTTCGGATAATTATTAGAATTTATTAATAGGAGAGTTATTATTAGATTAATATTAAATTTGATAGAGTTAGATTAAGATTAACATAAAAATAAAATAGATAAAATATGAGATAATTAATAGAACATGTATAGTTATATTAGGACTCTAACAAGTTTTTAACTATAAAAAGAAATTAAACATCATGATTCATTCACTCACAATCAAGTATTTCAGCCTATAATTTTTACTCCAAAGATCGATCATTGTTCCACCGCTGCTCGTTGCCATAGCCAAACCAAGTTGCCCCTTTGCTTCTTTACTGTATTGCCGCATCAGCTGTTCGTCCCTGTTGTTCTTCATGTGTGTAGTTGCTGCGTAAAAATAAACAAAGTAAAAGACTTACGGGAAGAAGAAAGCAAAGAAAAGCATACTTAATTGGAGATTGAAAAATAAAAAGGAGATGTCAGATCTTGTTTTGGTTTAGTCTTCTAGGACTAAAAGTGAAAGAAGGGTAAAAATATTGAAGTGGAGGAGGATTACCCGTATATCCCCTGTTCCAACCCGTTTTTGTTGCAGGTAAGTGTTTTTCTTTCCACTTTTTTAACTCACGTTTGTTTAATTAATTTGTGTATATATAATTAGCTTGTATTTGAATAAATAATTTGTATCGGTAATAAACAATAATCTGGTACATCTGTAGTAAGTGAATTAAGCTTGACTTCTTTTATTTAATTAATTAATGATAAATTAAAACAAGACAATTAGGATTAACTATATTAGAATATGTGTTTTGACAATTATTTTAGTCAGTGGTTGTTTATTAAACATGATGCTTTACTGATTACGATATTTGTCTTAGGGATTAAAATTCTTTTGGTTATAAAAAATATAAATATAGCAAAATATAAAGTCAAAATTAAATAGGAAGATTTGGTGAATAAAAATATTTTATTAAATTAAGAAAATAGAAGATGAGTTATTCCGACGATAGAATTTTAAAAGAATTACGCTAGAGTAGTACTTTTAGATATCTTGAGTGAGAAGAGTTCTCTTAAGTCCGACCAACTTGATGGAAGATTTGAGAGGATATTTTCAATATTTAATAATTCATCATAAGAATTAAAATAAAATTAAAACTAATATCATTTAGAATAAAAATAAGATAAATATAGGATTAAAAATTGAACTAAAATAAAATAAAATTACATAATAACTTGGGTAAATGTGGATTAATCCGATGATGGAATTTAAAAGAAAATTGTGCTTGAGTAGTTTTCTTTAAAAATTCCTAGGCGAGGAGATTTCTTCCAAGGTCTAACCAGCTTGATGGAAGGTCTAGAGGAAATTTTTAATATTAAATAATTCATATTTATTCAAGATATAAAAAAGTAAAAATTAATTATAGGATAAAAAGAAATTACAAATTATAAAAAAATAAAAAAATAGAAAAATAATAGGTAATTTATATAAATTGGGATAGGAGTCAAAATAGGCATTTCATAATGTATTTAAATCAACCGACGATGGAGCCTCTTCAAGAAAGACGATTGGTCCTACTTGAATACTCTTGAAGTGAGAAAAATTTTTAAGTTGTCCAACCAGCTTGATAGAGGAGACTTAAAAGATTTTTCAATATTTAATCATATCGAAATTAAAGTAAACAAATAGGCAAAATTAATATAATATTAGACTATTTGGTACTATCTTAGGATGAGCGTTGCGAGATGCTAATCATTTTCTACACATAATCGTATTCTTGAACCTTAGAATTTTTTAACGTAGACCAAGCCTTATATTTAGACAAAAATAGGTGACTAATCACACCTTAAGTTAGAATTGTTGGTGGCGGTTCTATTGATTTAAGTCTAGTGGGTTAGGTTCTAAGATTTGATACGTTACGACACTACTCCTATTAAAGAATAAAAATTTTCAAATACCTCACTTTAGGAAAAAACTCTTGTACGAAATTAGAAGTATCATATATGTCTAAGAGCAGAATTGTTAATTATGCGAATCAAATAATAATAATAATAATTGTCGTAACGGCTTCGCGCTCGACGATTTTCGAAAAAGGCGTTTAAAAACAAAACATGGGAGTCGCCACCAATCTTTTTTGACTAGGTGTGATTGGCCACCTGAAAACATTTATCTTTTCAACAAAATCTCAAAATTAATTAAGTTTCATTAAAAAGATAATCTTTTGGTCTGCGAAAACAAAAATCGGGTTCGGGGGTACGGTTACGCGTGGGGAAGGATTAGCACCCCCACGACGCCCGTTAAAAAACGGTACCATAATAATCGTGTGTTATCCTTTGGTTTTAATAAAATGGTCTTATCTTAATATTTAAAAATAATTCCTTTTTATTTCAATCTTTTTATTAAAAATCATTTTTTATTTGTAACTTTATTTTGGTTTACTTTATTTTTCGAAAGTAAATGTGAACCTTTTTGTATTGAATAATTAAATCAAATACTCCAATACTTTTTGCAGCATTTGAAATAATTTTCCTCACCTAGAGATTTCTTAAGAATCACTACTTGTGACTTCTACAGAATCTCATCCTCGGAAGGGCTCACATCTATTTCGAAAAATTATCATGAATGCATATGATGCAAACAGATAAAAATGATGCAAATGAATTTTTTTTATTTCAAATTTCATTATTTATTTTTTATTTATTTTATTTTGTTTTTTTTAAAAACTTATTCATTTTCATTTTTAATAAAAATTTAAATTATTGAAAAATCATACTAAATATTCCAATACTTTTGGCAACATTTAGTAGGATTTCTCTCACCTAGGGATCAGTTAAGGAATCACTACTTGTGACTTCCATAACATCCCATCATCGGAATTTTATTCAGTTAATTTTAATTTTATTATTAATTTTTAAAAATTCAATTTTATTTTCAAAAATATAAATTATTGAAAAATCATACTAAATACCTCAATACTTTTGATAATATTTAGTACAACTCTTCTCACCTAGGGATCAGTCTAGAAATCACTACTTGTGAGTTTCATGACATCCCATCATCGGAATTTTATTTAATTAAATTTAAAATTTATTATTAATTTTCTTTTTCTATTTTCTTTTAAAAACTCATTTATTTTTATTTTTAATAAAAAACTAAATTATTGAAAAATCATACTAAATATTCCAATACTTTTGGCAACGTTTAGTACGACTCTTCTCACCTAGGGATCAGCTAGGAATCACTACTTGTGACTTCCGTAGCATCCCATCATCGGAATTTTATTTAATTTTAATTTTATTATTAATTTTAAAATTTCAATTTTTATTTTCAAAAATTTAAATTATTGAAAAATCATACTAAATACCTCAATACTTTTGACAATATTTAGCACGACTCTCCTCACCTAGGGATCAGCTAGGAATCACTACTTGTGACTTCCGTAGCATCCCATCATCGAACGATTATTTAATTTAAATTTTATTATTTTTAAATACGTTTTCTAATCAATAATAATAATTAATGAAAATGCTAATAAAAGAAAATTTTTTCAATTTCTTATTTTGTAACATGCACTAATAATAATAATAATAATAATAAAAAACAATAATAAAAGCACAATGATAATAATAATAATAAAATTTTTAATTTTTTAATTAATTAATAATTTTTTTTAATTTAATTTTCTAATTAAAATTCTTTCTTTAACAAAACAAATAAATAAATAAATAAGCAAATGGAAAAAAACATACCAAAAACGGAATTGGGCTTGGACCCAAAGGAAGCCCTCAAAAGAGCCCAAAGACAGGCCCAACTAGCAAGGCCCAAGCTGCTGGCCGGGTCGGTGGACTGGAGCGGAGCGGGTAGCGGATCAGGCGAGTCGGGTCGGACCCGCGGGCGACGCGCGGATCCTGCGTCGTTGGCCGGTCGGGTGCGCGGGTCCCGGGTCGGATCCCGGGTCCCGCGCGGATCCTTCAACCTTCTTTTTTTTTTTATATAAGCATACACTTTTTTTTTTAACTCATTTTCCTCCCTTGTTCTAAAAAAAAAAGTCAGAGCCCTTGAGCTCTCCGCCGGCCAGGCGATTTCCGGCGCTGCCGGACCGCCGTCTGCCACCACCGGCCGCATTCGCCGGCGACAGAAACCAAAAAGGTCTCCCCTTTTCTAAGCCTTTTTACCTCCTCTACCGAAATCTAGCCTTTGTTTTGCCAAAAACCCTTCCTAACCCCACGAATCTGACCAAAACCGAAACCTCCTCCACCCTTTTTTTTATTTTTGCTTCCCTCCTTTTTTGTGATTGATGGTTTTGGTTGTGGGTGGTTCTTTGTTGTTGTTTTTTTCTTTTACAGGTTTGAGATCTAGGGTTTTGGGGTCTCGGTTTTAGGTTAGGGTTTCTTGGTTGTGGGGTTGTGGCGGTGGGGTTTTTTTTCTTGCAGGTTTAGGTTTTTAGATCGGTTTTTTTGGCTCTCGGATTTGGGTTGGTTTTCGGTGGTGATGATGGTGGAGGTCTTTGAGGGTTTCGGTTGTTTCTGGTTTTCGGGTAAAAAAATCGGGAGAGCTGTGGGGGGTTGAAGCCTTTTGGTCCCCCCTTCCTCCCGGGTCTGATGGGGTTTTTGGAGGGAAAAGCTTGCCTGGGGGCTGGTGGAGATGGGACGGTTAGGCAGAGGCTGACCGGCGTGGCAGGGGCTGTTGGTGATAGATTGGACTAGACAAAAACAAAATAAAAACTAAAAATAATAAAAATAATAAAAACAATAATAATAATAATAATAATAATTAATAATAATAATAATAAAAATAAAAGTAATAAAAATAAAAATAATAGTAATAATATAATAATAATAATAACATATAATAATAAAAATAATATAAATAAGAAAAATAAAAATAAATACATATATATGTAATAATAATAACAAAGAAAATGGGACAAAATTAGGTGTCAACAATAATAATAGATAAGCAACTTAAGTAATTTATGAATTACAAAAAATCATTATTTTAAAAGAGAATCCATATAATGGCACGGTAAAAAAAGTTAAAACCAGTAAGTTTTAACTTCAGCCATGATATTAAAATCAGAATGGATGGATTCAAAAGGATGCGTACTGCTTGAGTAGCTATAAACCAAGTAGGAGATACACTGCTGGGGTGACTGAGGCTTGATTTGGATTCCACCGCACCTACGATGGAATTTTAACATAAAAAAACAAAACAAAAAAGACAAAAAAAATTGTAAAATTATTTTTTAATCCCTTCTTTTAAATATTTTATTAAAAAAACATATACTTACGGTGATCATTTTTTTCATTTCAATCTCAGCGGAGTTAATCGCACCGCTCATTTAAACTAGCACTGAATCATCACTTGTTACCCATTAATTTATTGTAGGGACAAAATTAACACGATGAGCATGGAGGAATACTTTGTTCATTCTTAAAGAAATTACTCGGATCCACCTGCGCCTTCACCCTTGTCAATCTTTGGAAGTTATTCTTGAAGTACTTGCTCCCATACACTTGAGCCTCACTGAAATTCGTGCGGTTGCTCGCACTGCTACCAATGTCAAGGTCTCTGTAGTTGAGAAATGTCTCCCTTGGCTCTTTCGACACGTAAGCGGCCATTCCATCATACATGCGTCTCAATCTACCAATGTTGTGGTTGCTCTCTTTAAACCAAAAATGAATATACTGGATTAAGAATAGGTTCCCAGCTCTGTGAGGAAATGCAACCTCCGATTCTGGGATCTCACTCATTTTTCCTCCGTAAGGATTCCATTGCATTAAAAAGGCTGCTCCACTTCCCACCTTAATCATCATCTTCCAAATCCTCTCCAAACCCTTCTGGGAATCACACTTTTGACATAATCAGATTTATTCTTGGAAAAATCTCGAGCCCCTTGTGTCCTATTGAGTAAAACTTCAACAGGCGTTCCGCTGGGGTAATCAGCCCAGAAAAGAGTTGATTCCAACCAACTCATTTCTTTGCAATCCTCTTTTGTAAGATTCAACTCAGGAAAGCTTCGATTCACCAACGGAACAAGTTTATTAGGTTCTCCAAGGTAGAAACCGATGAAACTAACTTTGACCGTCTTCTGTGCAGGGCGGCTTCCATTAATAACAGATGGCACCAGTCTTATAAATAGGTCCTCATGCAGTTTTGGTGCAACTTGCTGCCACTTGAAAACAACATTAGTTGCACCTTGTTCGAGAGTGAAAGGCACATTGAATACTGTCACTTTCTCTGGAACACGAACCAGCTTGATCTTCCATGAAACAATGACCGCAAAGCTCGCTCCACCTCCTCCTCTAATAGCCCAAAACAGATCCTCACCCATGGAGGCTCTGTCGAGGATATTGCCATTGGCATCAACAACTTGAGCATCCACGATATTATCCACAGAGATGCCATATTTTCTCATCATGTTCCCATACCCACCTCCACTGAAGTGACCGCCAGTGCCAACACTGGGGCAGACTCCCGCTGGGAAGGCGTGAACGTTGCTTTTGTTAGCAATATTATAGTAAAGTTCACCGATTGTTGCCCCCGTTTGAACCCAAGCAGTCTCATTCTCTATGTCAATGTCGATGGATCGAAGATTGAACATATCAAGAATGACGAAAGTGACATTGGATCTATAAGAAAGGCCCTCATAATCATGGCCGCCACTTCGGATCCTGATTTGCAACCCATGATATTTTGCACAAACAACAGTTGCTTGGATATGGGAAACGTGAGTGGCTGCCACAATGGCAACTGGTTTAGGGGTTTCAGGGGTCAAAAATCTGCGATTTCTGATTAGTGCTTGCAGAACGGATTCGAAAGAGGAATTAGTAGGAGTGTAAATTGATTCAGATATTGAAGCAGATTTGTTAGCAAGGCATTGGAGAAAATTGTCCACTACGGAAGAGTCTGAAGTTGCCCGCCATGAGAATGATAATAATAAAAATATAATTAAAAGGACTGGAAATAGTTGGAATATTGCAGAGTTTGTACCCTTCATTTTCTGTTTGCATGGGAACATGTTTCAGCTTTGGTATTTAATATATTTGTAGAGGGAATGATATCTCTTAGAATTAAATTCTCTTCTTGGAATTATGGAAATAAATCAAGATTTACTATAATTAAATAATAATATTGGATTTTCCTTCCAATTTAATATTTAACATAATCTTTGAATTATGGAAGGCTAATAAAGTCTCAGCTTAATAACAAAGAGGGGATATTGAAACTTTGAAGTCCTAAGTTAAAATCTCAACAAGTGTAAGATTGAACTTATTGTTATTATTTGTATTCATCGGTTTATCAAGTTATTGGTACATAATGAGAATGTATTATTAAAAAACTTCTTTCTTAGAAAAAAAAAGTAATTTATTTTAATAGAATTTTCCATGTAAGTTGAAAATTCACATACATAATGAATTTGACTTTTCATTGGTGCATGATTCATTTTAAAAATTTATAGCTTCCATACTTACTTTGAAACCTTTGATTTATATTTTTTAAAAAATAATTTATTTATAAATAGTTATTTAAAGAATGGAATATGAGAAAATATTGATTTTTATTCTCTTTTTCTTTTTAGAAGTTTATCTTGAAATCATTATTCATATTCTACGTTTTGTATAAGTAACTTAATAACTTATTAATGAAATTTATATCAGAATTGAATCCAAACAAAAAAAACTTACAAACATAAATATATAATTTCGACATTTAATTTTTCATTTTAAAAGCATGTTAAAAAACAATTAATTTTGGAAAGCAAAAGGATCCACCAATTAGGTTGATGAACCGATCATAAATATTCCTATAGTGGCCACGGTTTCACAATTCCAATATTTTTCTTCGATGAAAACGTTAACACAACAAATTAAAATTAAATTCAATACCGTATATCATTTTCATTGCTTTTTTTTTTGTTTGGATAAAATTTTAAAAACAATAAAGGAAACATAGGGATGTTTTCCCGCAAAAGTTTTATTTTTTATTTATCCAATTTGAGTGAAATGTTAAGGAAAGAAAATGAGTAAAAAAATTTTAATTGCAAAATAACATTTATATGTTTAATTTTTTAATTATTAAATAATCATTATAATAATTTGTCTCTTATAATTTATTTATCAATTTTTTTTGGTTACACCAATTTTTTTATTTTATTGCTACTTGGATCACAAATATGATTTTATCATTTTATTATTATTATTTTAAAAATCTGATTTTTGTTTTATTATTTTTGGGTATTGTTATTTGAATATTCTGTAAATGCATTAACTCTAATGTAACAATTATCAATTAGACTAAGTTGAAGACAAAGAAACTGTTAGAAAATTTCAAAATATAAAGTGGAAAGATTAATTAAAATGTTGTTTAATCAATGGACAAATAAAACTAGTGTTTGCTATGATTTCGGGTGAAGTAAAATCATGTTAAAATGATTTTTACTTAATTTATAGGGCAGTCAACTACCCTTGCGCAGTAACCTTTCTATCCGAAAAATGCACTTGGGCAGTTGGATGCCCTAGAAGGGCAGCCGGATGCCCCAGTATGGCAGTCAACTGCCCAAATAGGGCAATCAACTGCATGTACAAAGTGAAAACTTAGATTTAAAGCTGTTTTAAGGCTGTCGACTGCTATATGAAGGTAATCTACTACCCTTCCTGGAAGTTACATACTATTCCAAAAATACACTAGGGCATTCGGATGCTATTTTCAGGCATCCGACTTCCTTGCTTGGAAATTCAAGGGCAGTAAACTGCCCTTTATGGCAGCCGACTGCTCTAGTGTAAAATGCATTATAACAACTAGTTTTCTTTGAATGGGTGCAACCTCATTCAAAGGGTAATCTTTCACTACTTAATGGTTAAAAGACATAACCATTAAATTTGAGAGGTTGTAATCAATCTGAAAGATTTGTTTAAATGAAACAACACAATTGAAAGGTTGTGACATTCAAATCAAAGATTACATCTCTTGAAATTATCTCTATAAAAGAGATGACAATGTTCATTCAAGATAACGAAAATATTTTGAATTCTTCTATCTTCTCTCAATCTCAAAGTAGAAAATAAGTCTCTTAGACATTGTTTTGCTGCAGAAAACTTTGGCTAAGACATAATACTTTTGTATTTGTCTAAAGTGTTTAGTGGTTTAATATTACAAGTGCAAGGTAATATTAAACAGTTGACTTCATTGTATCCTGAGGCTATTTCTATAATCCCTGTTGCATACCATAATTGGTGGGGGTGAAATAAGTCTTAAGGAAAGTGGCATCATAGCAGCATGCCTTGAAGTCTATCTCTGCATTTAGTTCGTGACTGTTCGTGATCAAAGAAGTTCAATTCCATAAGTTGAAGTCCAAGTAGAAGTTTAAGTTTTTCATCTTTGTAGTACCCCAAGTGGACAAGTTCTGTAATCCCAATTTTGTTCAAAAATCTTAAGACTTAATTCAGAAACCATGAAGATGGAAACATTGAAAAAATTAGCATTCAACTTCCAAAAGTTGGAGAGGTTCGATGGAGGGAACTTCCTAAGGTGGCAATAGAAGATGAAGATTACTTACATCCCATAATGTGGTCTATGTACTCATAACACCAAGACCAGAAGAAAAAGAAGATGATACAAATGAAGAAGTGCATCAAAGACAAAAGTGGGACAACGATGACTACACTTGTAGAGGATGCATCTTAAATCATATGTCTGATTCTTTATTTGATACTTACATTACAATCAACACATCAAAAGAGTTATGGGAAAAGCTGGATGCAAGCTACATGAAGGAAGATGCAACTAGCAAAAAGTTCCTGGTAACAAGTTGGAACATTTATAGAATGAATGATTCCAGACCTATTATGGAACAATTTGCTGAAATTGAAGTCATCCTTAACAAGTTTAAGCAGTATTCAATGAACATGGATGAGTCAATTATAGTGTCCTCTATAATTGACAAACTTCCAACATCATGGAAGGATATCAAGAGAACCTTGAAACACAGAAAGGAAGAAATCACTCTTGATTACCTTACAAACTATCTTAAGATTGAAGAGCAATATCGTAAGGAGAATGAAAAAGAAAAGGAGAAGGAAACTAACATCTCTAAAGTCCATGTGGTGGAGGATACTGTTTCCAACAAAAAATCCACAAAGAAGAAGAAAGAGCTTTCCACCAAAGGCAAGAAATTCAGGAAGAAAGGTGAATGTTTCCACTGTGGAAAACCAAGGCACTTTAAAAGGGATTGCTATGTCTTCAAAAAAGAAGCATCTAATGCAACCAAGGACAACTTTGTTGCTGTGATTTCTGAAATCAATGTCATTGAAGACAAAGAAGCATGATGGATAGATTCTAGTGCTACAAAACATGTGTGCACAAACAAGGCTATGTTCAAAACTTTCAAAGAGGAAGTAGATGGCAATGTGCTCTACATGGGAAATTCTTCTTCAACTGAAATCAAAGGCAAACCAATGTTTTGTATGTTCCAAAAGTTAGGAAAAATCTAATGTCTGTTAGTTTACTTAATAAGTTTGGGTTCAAAGTTGTCTTTGAAGGGGATAAGTGCATACTACCCAAGAGTGGAACTTTTGTAGGGAAGGGATATGCCAATGAAGGCATGTTTAAACTTAATGTATCTCATTTCAATATCAATAATAAGAAGAATGATTCAGCTTATATTGTGGATTCTTTTGATTTATGGAATAGTAGATTAGGACATATAAACTATGATAAAGTAATCATGATGTTTAAATCTAATATGGTTCCATATGTAGTTAGAAGTAATGAAAAATGTAGAACTTGCATGCTAATTAAAATAACAAAGAAACCTTTTCCCACGGTAGAAAGAAAAGATTTACATGGAACCCTATCAATAAGAGGAAAGAAATATTATGTGACATTCATAAATGATTTCTCCAAATATTGTTATGTTTACTTAATGCACTCTAAGGATGAATCATTAGATAAGTTTAAAGCTCATAAAAATGAAGTAGAATTACATTGTAATGTTAAGATTAAAACCTTAAAAACTGACAGGGGAGGAGAGTACTATGATCCAACATATTTTGAATCTGTTGGCATTGTTCATGAGATTACAGCACCATATAGTCCCCAATCTAATGGTGTGGCTGAAAGGAAAAATAGAACATTAATCGAAATAGTTAATGCTATGTTATCTTATTCAGGATTAGGACAAGGATTTTGGGGGAAACAATGTTAACTGTATGTCACATTCTTCATAAAGTTCCTATCAAAAGGAACAATATTACCCCATATGAATTATGGAAGAAAAGGAAACCCAACTTGAGTTACCTTAAGGTATAGGGTTGTAAAGCAATTGTAAGAATTCTTAAACCTAAAAGAAAGAAATTAGGTGAGAAGAGAATTGAGTGCATCTTTATTGGTTATGCACAAAATAGTAAGGCATATAGATTTTTGGTTGTTGAACCAAATGATTCAATATCAATTAATACAGTTATTGAATCAAAAGATGTATTATTTGATGAAGGAAGGTTCAAATTGATTCCTTCAAAAAAAGAAGTTGCTCAAACTAATTCTAAGGAATTAGAGAATTCCACAATAATTGAAGAACAAAACCTTGTACCAAGAACAAGCAAAATAGCAAAGAAAGCTAAGACTTATGGCTTAGATTTTCACATGTTTCTTGTGAAAGGATCAAGAGAAACCATAAGCAATCACATTGAATATTGTTTCAATATTGAATCTGATCCAAATTCATTTGAAGAGGCTATGAAGTCCCAAGATGTAGCTTTTTGGAAAGAAGCTATAAATGATGAGATGGATTCAATTATGGGGAACAATACTTGGATCTTAGTAGATTTACCTCCAGGTTGCAAACCAATTGGTTGCAAATGGATTTTCAAAAAGAAAATGAAAGTGGATGGTATTATAGACAAGTTTAAGGCTAGACTTGTTGCTAAGGGATTTACACAGAAACATGGAGTCGATTATTTCGATACATATGCACCAGTAGCAAGAATTGCTACAATAAGAATGCTAATAGCATTGGCCTCAATTTATAAATTGGAAATTCACCAAATGGATGTCAAAACAGCATTCTTATATGGTGGATTAGATGAGGAGGTGTATATGGAACAACCCGAAGGGTTTGTTATTCCTAGATAAGAAAGGAAAGTGTGTAAATTAATTAAGTCCTTGTATGGACTTAAGCAAGCACCTAAGCAATGGCATCAAAAGTTTGATGAAATACTCCTAGCAAACGGCTACATTATAAATGAATCCGATAAACGTGTCTATAGTAAGATCATAAATGGAAAAGGCATCATCATATGTTTATATGTAGATGACATGTTAATTTTTGGTACAGACTTGGAACAAGTTGAAAATACTAAGAAGTTTTTATCGAAAAACTTTTCCATGAAAGACATGGGTGTTACATATGTGATTTTGGGAATAAGAATTCATAAAAGAGAAAACAACTTGATCTTATCCCAATCACATTATATTGAGAAGATTCTTAAAAGGTTTAACCACTATAAACGTACAACGGTTGCAACACCATATGATCCAAATTTGAAATTGGATTCAAATAAGGATAAACTAATTGCACAACTTGAATATGCAAGAGTGATTGGTTGTTTGATGTATGCCATGACATGCACAAGACTAGATATTGCTTTTGCTATTGGAAAGCTTAGTAGATATACAAGCAATCCAGGTAACATGCATTAGAATGCCATTTCTAGAGTATTAAGTTACTTGAAGAAAACTATGAATTATGGCATTGCTTACAGTAGTAAACCTTCTGTTTTAGAAGGTTACACATATGTAAGTTGGATTAATAACATGAAGGATCATTCATCCACTAGGGGATGGATATTCATGTTTGGTGGGGGTGCAGTTTCTTAGGAATCCAAGAAACAAACTTGTATTTCTGATTCTACTATGGCTTCAGAATTTGTGGCATTAGCTTCGGCAAGTAAGGAGGCTGAATGGTTGAGAAACTTACTCTATGAAATTCCTTTATGGCCTAAACCAATGTCACCTATATCAATACATTGTGCTAGTGAAGCTACACTATCAAAGGCTTATAGCCAAGTATATAATGGAAAATCTAGACATATTGGTCCAAGGCACAACTATGTTAGGCAATTTATTAAAGATGGGGTGATCACCATTAATTTTATCAAGTCAACTAAAAACTTAGCGGATCTATTGTCAAAAGGTCTCACAAGAGAGATAGTGTCTAGAACTTCCAAGGGGATGGGACTAAAACCCATTTGAATTAGTCACATATAATGGAAACTTAACTCAACGCTTAATTAGACATTAAGTCTTGAGTTCAATGAGATCAAGTGCATTATCTGAATGTCGCTGCAAGTATCGTGCTGTTATACATCCCAAAGGTTATGAATACTTAAAATCATATGAAAATAAGGAGGTTGAGTTGTTACTCTTAATGAACCCATAACATGTAAGTATAAGTGTTGGAATGCTTATATGATTGCATTTCTGATGAGTTCACCTATATGAGTGGAAGTGGTGTCGCTTCTAGGAACTTAGGGTTTGGCTCTTAAGCACTCATGAAATGATACAAGACACATGGCCAATATAAGTGTCGAAGCTCTACTAAATGACTTTGGACAAATTTTTGAAGTCTCATGTGAGATTTAGTCATTAGTTAATCATCATAGAATCGTTGGTTCAACACTTAGTCCACCATACCGTTCTGATTAACTGAAAGTACTTTTTCTCTAAGGTGATGGTTCAAGACCTAGTTCACCATCATTTTATGCATGAGGATTCCTCAAGTATTAGACTTGTTCTATTTTGGAATTGGTGGGTGATTGTTAGAAAATTTCAAAATATAAAGTGGAAATATTAATTAAAATGTTGTTTAATCAATGTACAAATAAAACTAGTGTTTAGTATGACTCCGGGTGAAGTAAAATCATGTTAAAATGATTTTTACTTAATTTATAGGGCAGTCAATTGCCTATATAGGGTAGTCAACTACCCTTGCGCAGTAACCTTTTTGTCCAAAAAATGCACTTGGGCAGTTGGATGCCCTGGAAGGGCAGTCGGTTGCCCCGGTATAGCAGTCAACTGCCTATACAAAGTGAAAACTCGAATTTAAAGCTACTTTAGGGTAGTCGACTGCCCTTCCTGGAAGTTACATACTGTTCCAAAAATACACTAGGGCATTCGGATGCTATTTTCGGGCATTCGACTTCCTTGCTTGGAAATTGAAGGGCAGTCAACTACCCTTTATGGCAGCCGACTGCTCTAGTGTAAAATGCATTACAACGACTAGTTTTCTTTGAATAGCTGTAACCTCATTCAAAGGTAATCTTTCACTACTGAATGGTTAAAAGACATAACCATTAAATTTGAGAGGTTGTGATCAATCTAAAAGATTTGTTTAAATGAAACAACACAATTGAAAGGTTGTGACATTCAAATCAAAGATTACATCTCTTGAAATTATCTCTATAAAAGAGATGACAATGTTCATTCAAGATAACGAAAATATTATGAATTCTTCTATCCTCTCTCAATCTCAAAGTAGAAAACAAGTCTCTTAGACATTGTTTTACTGCAGAAAACTTTGGCTAAGACATAATACTTTGTATTTGTCTAAAGTGTTTAGTGGTTTAATATAACAAGTGCAAGGTAATATTAAACAGTTGACTTCATTGTATCCTAAGGCTATTTCTATAATCCCTGTTGCATACCATAACTGATGGGGTTGAAATACGTCTTAAGGAAAGTGGCATTATAACAGCACGCCTTGAAGTCTATCTTTACATTTAGTTCGTGACTGTTCGTGATCAAAGAAGTTCAATTCCAGAAGTTGAAGTCCAAGTAGAAGTGCAAACTTTTCATCTTCGTAGTACCCCAAGTGGACAAGTTCTGTAATCCCAATTTTGTTTAGTAGAAACAAAATACTTTTTTTCAATAAAATATAAAATACCTTAAAATATATATCAAATTTTTATTTTTAATCAAATGAATAACCAATGTAAATTATTATTTTATTTTATAAAAAAAGGTTATATTTGGAAAAAAAATATTATAATGAATCCTTTCATTTTCTTCCCACTCTTTAATCAAACAATGATTGCTAGGATTCCTTTACTTTGGCTTTTTTTATTAATTTTAACAATCCAAATAGGGGTAATTTACTTTCCTTCACTTTATTTTTCTTTCCTTTTCTTTACTGATATCTATCCAACTATAAGGTTAATTAGAATGAAACTCGTGCTTTGCCACGGGATCCATTGATAACTTGATGTATAAAATTTATATATTCAAAATAATAAGACAAATAACACAATGTTAATAACAAAAATACACGTATATATAATATCTACTAAAATTTTCGTTAGGTAGAAAAATGAAATTTAATTATCCAAGCATAATAGCATTAAAATCTAATTAATCTATAGAAGGAATATCTACCATGATTTGAATCAAGTATGGATAATTTTGCCCCTGGAATCAACCCAAAGTAAAACATTGTTTGATAATTGAGAATGTTCTGATAATAATGGATTGACTTCCCACAACAGCTGCACATATGGTTATAGCTAGAACAGTTCATCTTATTTTCTATGAAACAACAATGATGCCTAGACCTAGTAAAAAACAATTTTGAAATCAAAGAAAATTAGTTTAATTTAGAAGCATCTACCAAGTGCAAACACAAAACCTAATCTAGTAGTCAATCTTAATAATATAATGCTTAGATAAATAGGCAGTTTGCACCCATATATGTAAGGATGAAGGATGTGGAAACCACTAAAGTTTTGCAAAATGCAAGAAGTAGCATTTAATTAGTTAGGAAAATGAAAATACCACCATTTCTACTAATAAAGTAATTTTCATGAATTGCAGATGAAATATTTGACTCAAGTTAGTAAGGAACATGAAAAACAATTTTTTTAATTACTATGTGTCTAATTAAAAAGCTCTCCCAATAAACTTCTTATGAAGCCAAAATAACTTTCTTATCCAATTAATAACTAGCTTGCTTGCTGGCAATGTTTCAAAGATGTTTTTAGCATTTAGCAACAACTATAAAAGGACACTACCCATAAAAGGACAGATTTACATAACAAACTCCATCCCCTTTTCTAAAAAATAACTTAAATAAATTTAATTTAAACAATTAAATTAAATCTTACATAATAGAATTTCCTACAAAAATCTATCACAACTTCCATCGTAGAATCATTTTCCATTATCTAAAAAAATAACAACAAAATATGTTGAGAAATTCTTATGTGGGCCTACATATATTAATTAATTGTACATTACAAGCTACTTAATGTGTTTAGTCCATTTAAAAGTGATCAAATAAAGTTTAAGTTATTGGACTTTAGGGCATCTCATTTAGTATAGGCTTTGCAATGTGTAGAGACCCAATATTTTATTTTATTTTCATGATGGGCCAAAACAAAATAAAATATACTTCAAATATAAATAGGTTATGCTCCCCAATCTAAACACAAGATATTTCTCATTCTCAAATCTCATCATTGAATGAGATACAAATTCTCTCAAAAAGTTAAAACGTGAAAGACTCTAACCCCAAGAAATAAATTCTAATGAATTCAGGTATGCTTCCGTATTAATCTTTTCTTAATGATTGAACATGAGATCCTGTGTATATTTAAATATATAATTTTCCTACAAGTGGTACCAAGAGCATGTTTATGTTTGATCATTAAGAATTAAAAATTTTTCTTTGAAACTTTAGGGCTTTTATTCTCTATAAAATAAAGATTAAAATCATGTAAACAATTTTATGAATTTTGTTTCATGATTCAAGTAATTTATATTTTAAGTTTTTTAAATCCCAAATTAAATATTCAACCAAAATAATTATGTTTTGCATGTTTTAATTCAAATTGATTAATGATAATTATTTCTTACGACTTCTATGGTTGAAACAAAATCATAATTTGAGTAAATTTTTTGTTTTGGTTGAAAGAAATAAAAACCATGGGTAAGGGTTTTTTCATGGAGTTTTTCTTGAAATTTCTTAATCAAATTTGTTGTTTTGATCCTGGTTTTTGCATGGGTTTTGTAGAAAAAGGTCTTAATTACTTAATTAAAGGTTCAATTTTGTCAAAAATCACTTAAAAAGGGTCAAATTTGAAGAAAACATGAAACAGACCCGAATGGGTCTGTTTCAAGAGCTGCCTGGTAGGGTTGACCTAGCTGGCTAAGGAAGATGACCAGCACCTAGTGTGAGGTTTCTTTATGGCGCATGGGGTCCATGCGCATAGGGTGGAGCGTGGGTCCAAGCGCCACCTTTTCGTTGGCCATTCGACTATTGATTTCTCCATTCCAACAAGAAATTTTATTTTAAAATTTTTGTGATTTTTCAAGAATTTTTTGAAATTGTTAAATATTGATATGTGTAGGCCCACTTAAGAATTTTTCAACCCTAAAGTCCAATAACTTAAACTTTATTTGATCACTTTTAAATGAACTAAACACATTAGATATATTGTAATGTACAATTAATTGATATATGCAGGCCCACTTAAGAATGTCAAAAAATATGTGCATAATTATTGAAAATAAAGTTCAAAATAAATTAAATAAATATAAAATACCACCAAAGTGACCTCTTTTATGTTAATTTATTTATTTTGAAAATTAAGGCTGTCATTTAAAAATTTAAATGACTGTGTTTTTAATTCTTGCAGAAAATAATCGGCCCAAAGGAAGATTATTTTTTGGCCGGAGTACAAATAAAATAAGGTAGTAAATATGTGATAAAATTAGTTTTTACCATGCATGCATATTGTTGGCAGAATTTGGTTATCAATATTTACTAATAAAGTTTAAGAGTATCGCTTACAAATTGAAATTTCTGTCCAAAGACTAAATTTCAATGTTGTGCTTGGTATCTTATATGGCCCAAAATTATTGTTTGTTAATTGTGAGCTTATTATTTTTTATTTTTCTACTTTCGGTAAATGCTTCTTCTATGTCTACCAATTTGAATAATATTCTAGTGCTTAACGACACTAACGTCAAGAAGTGGAAAGAGCACATTACCGTTGTGCTTGGGTGTATGGATCTAGACTATGCGATTAGGTCTAACAAACCTCCTACCCCTGCTGATAATAGTATAGCTATAGAAAGGGCACTTTATGAAAAATGGGAGTGTTTAAACCACATCAGTCTGATGATCGTGAAGCACTCAATTTCGGATACCATCAAGGGTGCAATGCCTGAGGAAGAAAATGCTAAAAGTTTCCTACAGCAGATCGCAGACAGATTCGCTACAAATGAAAAGGTTGAAATAACATTATCCTATTTAAATTTGTTTCAATGCGGTATAGTGGCAAAGGAAACATAAGAGAATACATTATGAAAATGTCTAGTCTTATTACAAGACTAAAGGCACTAAAGTTAGAGATGTCTAAGGACATTCTCATGCACTTGGTCTTGATATCACTTTATGCACAATTCAATCCTTTTAAGATAAGTTATAATACTCAAAAGGATAAATGGACTCTTAATGAGCTCATTGCTCAACGTGTGCAAGAGGAAGAGAGGTTGAAACAAGAGAAGATAAAAAGTGCTCACTTTGCATCTTCTTCCAATGACAATGCTGCCAACAAAAAGCAAGAAAGGAACACAAGAAAAGGCATTACAAATGCTAGAACTTCACAGCCTAAGGGGCAGTAGAAAGAGGATAAGGTGATTACCAGTTTCTTTTGTCGTAAAGGTGGTCATGTGAAGAAGGATTGTTTCAAGTATGAAAAATGGCTTGCCAAAACGGGTAACCTTCTTAACTTTTTTTGTTCTGAAGTTAATTTGGCTTTAGTACCCAATCACACTTGGTGGATAGATACATGTGCAACTACTCACATAAGTGTGACTATACAGGGTTGTTTAAGGAGAAGAAAGCCAAATGATGCTGAAAGATTTATCTACATAGGAAATGGTGAAAGGGCTCATGTTAAGGCTATTTGTCTATTTAGATTAAAGTTAGGATTTGGTTGCTATTTAGATTTAAACGAGACTTTTTATATACCGTCATTTGGACAAAATTTGATTTTTGTTTTTTATTTAGACAAGTCAGGATATTCTTATTCATTTAGAAGTGGAAAGCTTAGTCTCTTTCAGTATTCAAATCTTATTGGTATAGGTTCTTTAGTTGATAATCTATATAAATTGGACCTTCATGCCTCACACATTAATCAATCCTTGCATATAAATAATTGTGGTACAAAGCACAAATTAATTAATGAGAATTCTTCCATTTTATGAACAAGTGTTTAGCATATATTTTTGAACAAAGAATAAAGAGACTTGTGTCAGAAGGAATTCTCGATTCCCTTGATTTTTCATATTTCATAATCTGTGTTGAGTGTATTAAGGGAAAATAAACAAATATCAAGAAAACTGGTGCTAACAGGAGTTTAAACGTCTTGGATTTAATTCATACTGATATTTGTGGTCCATTCCCTATAGACTCTTGGAATGATCAAGAATATTTATTTGTGGTCCGTTCCCTACAGACTCTTGGAATGATCAAGAATATTTTTTTACTTTCATAGATGATTATTCTCGTTATAGGGACCAATACTTGATTCCTGAGAATCATTGGATTTTTCGTTAAATCTGACTGTGGAGTTGAATATTGTGATAGATATGACAGATCAGGTGAACAACGTCCAGGCCCATTTGCAAGGTATTTAACAAAATGTGGCATAGTTCCTCAATACACCATGCCAGGGACTCTAAGTCAAAATGGTGTAGCTGAGAGATAAAATCGAACCCTAAAGGATATGGTTAAAAGTATGTTCTTCTTTACCAAAGTCACTTTGGAGAGAAGCCTTAAAGACTATACTATATATTCTTAATCGAGTTCTAAGCAAAGTAGTAGCTAAAACCCCGTATTAATCATAGACAGGAAACAAGCCTAGTATTAGGCATTTACATATTTGTGGTTGTCCAGCTGAGGCTAGGCCATACAAGCCTAATGAAAGGAAACTGGACTCAAGAACAATAAACTGCTGCTTTGTTAGATACTCAAAAAGATCGAGGGGTTTTAAGTTGTATGATCCCTTAAATAGATCCTTTTTCGAAATGGAAAATGCTAAGTTTATTAAGGATGTTGAATATAATGAGAATGCAAAACTTAAAAGTTTTGTCTTTGAGGAAGAACATGTTACAGTTCCTACAATTACATTTGAAAAAGATCTGACAATTATGCCTGACATTGTTCAAGATGTAAATCTAGATTATCAAGACACTATTGGGTCACCTGCTACTCATATTGAAGAGCAATAACAACCTCAATTGGAAGTGCCATTAAGGAGATCCTTAAGAGAGAGTAGATTAGTGATTCCAGATGATTATATAGTATATTTCCAAGAACACGAGTTTGATAGAGAACTGGAAGATGATCCAAAATCATTCAATGAAGCCAAACTAAGTGTTCACTCTCATAAATGGATAAAGGCCAAGAAAGATGAGATGAAATCAATGAAAGACAATGACGTTTGAGATCTTGTTGAATTGCCTAAAGGAGCAAAACCAATTGGTTGTAAATGGATTTTCAAAATCAAGTAGGATTTGAAAGGCAATGTCAAAAGATATAAAGCATGTCTAGTTGCTAAAGGTTTCACTCAAAAAGAAGACATTGATTACAAGGAGACTTTCTCTCAAGTTTCATTGAAAGACTCTTTTAGAAATATAATGGCACTTATAGCTCATTATGATTTGGAGCTACATCAGATAGATGTAAAGACAATGTTTCTCAATAGTGACATTGAAGAAACAATTTATATGGTGTAATCAGAAAATTTCGTGTTGGATGAATCAAAACATCTGGTGTGCAAATTAAAGAAATCCATATATGGTTTAAAGCAAGCATCCAGTCAATGGTATCAAAAATTTGATTAAGTGATCACTTTTTTTGGTTTTAAGGAGAACACAATTAATCAATATATATCATAAGATCAATGGGAGTAAGTTTATTCTTCTGGTGTTATATGTCGATGACATCTTGTTGGCAAGTAGCAATATAGGCCTATTGCTTGAGACCAAAAGATTTCTTTCAAATAAATTTGAGATGAAAGATCTTGGAAATGCATCTGTTGTGTTGGCCATATAGATCCATTGAGATCGTTCTTGATAAATATTTGGCTTATCACAAAATGCATATATTGATAAGGTGCTGAGCAGATTTGATATGAAAAATTATGCATTAGGAGACACACCCACTGCTAAAGGTGATAAATTTAGTTCGCTTCAATGCTTAAGAAATAATATTAAAAAGGAAGAGATGCAGAAGATTCCTTATACTTCAGCAGTAGGGAGTCTCATGTATGCTCAAGTTTGTATGCATCCGAATATTGCGTACATAGTTGGAATGCTTAGCAAATATTTAAGTAATCCTGGAATGAATCATTGGAAAGCAATAAAAAGGGTTATGCGGTATCTACAAAGAATTAAAGATTACATGCTCACATATCAGAGGTCAGATCATTTAGAGATCATTAGGTATTCAGACTTCGATTTTCCTAGTTGCCTTTATAGCAGAAGATCCACTTCTAGTTATGTTTTCATGTTACCTGGAGGAGCTGTATTTTAGAAGAGTGTAAAGTAGTCACTCATAGCTTCTTTCACCATGGAAGCAGAGTTTGTAACCTACTATGAGGCATCGAACTAGGCAATATAGTTGCAAAATTTTATCACTTTGCTGTGTATTGTCGACGGTATTGAAAGACCATTGAAGATTTATTGTGATAATAAAGCCACAAAATTATACCCTAAGAACAAATGAAGCTTATCGAAGTCAAAGCATATTGACATAAAGTTTCTTGCTGTTAAGGAGAGAGTTTAGGGTTTCCAAATATTTGTTGAATATATCAGTACAAACTCCATGATTATAGATCCACTTACTAAGGGTGTACCACCTAAGGTGTTTTATGAGCATGTAGCTCTTACGAGTGTGGTTCATTTTGATGATATGCTTGTATAGTGGGAGTTTGTTTTAGTTATCTTCATTTGTTATTAAGACATTTTTCTGATCAGATAAAGTATTGATATTATTATTGAAACTATGAAATAAAGTATTATTTTTTCAATTTACAGTTGAGCATAAAGTTTTTTTGAAAGTAGAATCAATTTGAAATAGGCATGTTTAAGAAATCACGCTGCATGTAATTTCCATGCTACACATCTATACTTGATCTATGTCGTTGATTATATTAATAAATGTGACCATTGATGGGTCTAGTTACTAAATACATGTAACGAAGATCGCTTTGATCCTATGTTAGTATAATTGATGGACCATATTGTTTAGAGATGTTACCCTATAAAGATAGCAAGTTTAGAGCTCTTAAAGTTATTTTAAATGTATAATTATCAGGTGATATATGTGGCCCAAGTGGGAGATTATTAGGAAATTCCTAAGTGGGCCTACATATATCAATTAATTGTACATTACAGGCTATCTAATGTGTTTAGTCCATTTAAAAGTGATCAAATAAAGTTTAAGTTATTGGACTTTAGGGCATCTCATTTAGTGTAGGCTTTGTAATGTGTAGAGACCCAATATTTTATTTTATTTTCATGATGGGCCAAAATAAAATAAAATATATTTCAAGAATAAATAAGTTATTGTCCCCAATCTAAACATAAGGTATTTCTTATTCTCATATTCCATCAATGAGTGAGATAAAAATTCTCCTGAAAGTTTTAGACATGAAAAACTCTAACCCCAAAAAATCAATTCCAATGGATTCATGTAGGCTTTCGTTTTAATCTTTTCTTGATGATTGAACATGAGATCCTATGTGTATTTATCTGTATGATTTTCCTACAAAATAAACTAAATTTAAAAAATAAATTAAATTTTAGGTAATGGAATTTGCAACAAAAATCTATTGCAAATTTCATCTTTAAATTTTAAGACGGAAAATAGGTTTAAATCAATTTGAAATACTCGAACTTTTCCTATAAAAAAGAAATCAATCAATCATCTGAAAAGGTAGAATACATAAGGAATGTAGAAGAAAAGCCATCATCAATATTCAGTCATTAATCAAAACATAAACCACAAAAATCTAAAATTTGTTACTAAGCTAGAAAGGCTTCGTTGCGAGAATATGAGGAAGGTCAAAATTGTCTATTTGGAAGTTTAATATGCGCCAAAAGTTAATCCTTCCTATGGTTGGCTGTTTTGAATGTTATTCCAATGAAAATGTTTTCGAGATATAGAGGTGATTTTATTTTTATGAAAAATTGTGTTTATATTCTTGGTGTGGGATGAAAGAAGAAGATTGTTGTGGTATGCTTATGGATTGTCATTATGTGTGGCAGATTTGGGGTATTGTTTTTCAATGGTAGAACTTTTGTTGGGTTATTCCAAAATCAATAGAAGAATTCCTTCATCAATGTAAATTTATTTTCTTTCAAAAAATAAGTAAGAATGTATGTGTGTGCAACTGTTTTTTTGTCATCACAATTAGCAAGTAACAACAATATTTAATGGTCATGTGTTAAATTGTGAGGAGTTGGTGTTCAACATTAAGCTCAGATCACTTACTTGGATTAAAGCTATTAAATATGTTGAGTGTATGGATGAGGTAAAATGGTAGAATGAGACTCTGGTTATGGGCTACGGTAAGAAAAAGACTTTGGTTCATACATGTATATTGTGGTCATGTCCTGGTTTGAATGCTCTAAAATTCAATGTTTTTGGATTAGGTAGAGGTAAATCAGGGCCTGTGGGTTGTGACAGTGTTTTAAGTGATTCAAAAGGTATTGTGTTAGGTTTGTTCCTTGGATCGCATGTTGTTTTGGACTTAAATATGACTGAGGTGATTGCTATCAAAATTTCTTTGGGGTTGTTTGTTTCGTCGATATGGTGTAATTCTAAAAATTTTATCCTTAAATCAGATTCTCTAATTGCGGTTACTTGGATTAAGTTTAAAGATAAAAGACCACGGAAAGAGTGGATACTGTTTAATGAAAGATATGCTTTGGAATTCAAATGCGTCTGTAGATTTGGTTCATTGCTTTAGGGAGTCTAACTCATTCACTGATGTTCTTGCAAAAATGGGTGTTGATAGATCAAGTCTATTTGCAGCATTTTGGCAATTGGAATATTTTTTGGCTATGGTTCTTGGGTGATATTCATCTTAATTTTATTTTTGTATGAGCTTGGTTAAAAGTGCAAAGAAGGATGCTGTTTCATGTCCATTGGAGGCTATGCATGATGTATAACAGAGTTAGTTTAGCTCATTGTATAGCTGCTTAATTGACATAGTTAGTTATTTTTCTTTGCTAAGCTATCATTGTTGATCTGTACAAGGTTGTTAGTTTGTTAGTCCATCTAGCTTATGTTGGAAGCTTCAGTAGCTTCAATCACTTAGCTCTGTATATATAGCAAAACTTCTTCTTGTAAATCTGGGAAATTCAAAAATATTAAAAAACTGCTAAAATTCTTTCATGGTATCAGAGCAGTAAATTTTCTTTGATTTTTGTTCTATTTTCCCTCCATCTAAACACTGTTCATTGCCTCTTCCATGGCAAAGTCAAATACTCCTGCAAAGCTTGATGAAGCTAGTCCATATTTTGATCATGCGAACAAAAGTCCAGCATTGGTTCTTGTCTTAACGATTCTCATGGGCTCTAACTACCATCCTTGGTCACGGGCGATGCGAATGACGTTACTTTCGAAGAACAAATTGCAATTTGTTACTGTGTAATTTCACCTCTAGACAAAGACAATCCACTGTTTTCGGCTTAGGAGAGGTGTAATACCTTGGTTCTCTCCTGGATTTTCCATTCTATTTCGCCATCTATCGCATAAAGTATCTTGTGGATCGACAATGCCAAAGATGTATGGAGCAATCTAAGAGGTTGGTTCTCTTAATGCGATGCACTCTGGATTTCAGAACTCAAGGAAGAAATTTACACATTCCAGCAAAATTCCTTGTCTGTGACTGATTATTTCACTAAGCTAAAGGTTTTTTGGGATAAGCTACTTACTCGCAGGCCTGTTCCTTCAAATTGCAATTGTGGAGGTATGAATAATGCAAAAACCTATCAATCCAATGACTATGTTATTAGATTTCTCAAAGGCCTAAATGATTCTTTTGCTAGTGTCAAAATGCAGATCTTATTAATGGATCCACTGCCTTCCATCGCCAAGGCTTTCTCACTTGTTTTTCAGTAAGAAAGGCAGTTTAATGCTTTGGTCAGTTCTCAACACTAGAAACTAATGTCTTAGCTATTAAAGGATCTGCATAGAAAGGCGCGATTGGTTCAAATTCAAGAGGTTTCAAGAAATCTGTAGCAAATAATAGGAGGCCACTCTGTTCATATTGTGGTTACAAAGGCCATACAGTGGACAAATGCTTCAAAAAGCATGGTTTTCCACTTGGTTATAAGCCAAGAAACAAATATATGCAAGCTAATTGTGCTGATATTTCTAAATCTCCTGATGTTCCTGCTCAGTTTCCTCAGTCTGTTGCTTCAATTGATAATAGCATTCCAAGATCATTTACTGATGCTCAATATCAGAAACTGCTCTCTTTGGTTCAATCATCTAAAGAAGCCTCTCCTGCAATTCATGTTAATGCAGTGACTGATCTTGGTCCAAGCTCAGGTATCTTAGCTAAAGCTTATAGTTGTATTTCTACTTCTGTCAAATATGTTTTAGACACAAGTGCTTCAGATCACATTATTTGTTCTCTTGACAATTTTGACTGTTTTAAACCTTCTACTAAGACCTTTGTCAAATTGCCTAATGGTAACCATGCGCCTGTATCTCATATTGGTATAGTGAAGATCTCCTCCAACCTTATTCTAAATGATGTGTTACTTGTTCCTAGGTTTTCTTTTAGTTTGATCTCCGTAAGCAAACTTACCAAATCTACTAACTGTGTGCTTACCTTTTATCCTAATGTTTATATTATTTAGGATGCTCAAAGTTTGAAGATGATTGGATCAGTTGAGCAAGTTGGTGGTCTTTATTTACTTATTCAGTCCTCTCCTTTTGTACATCAAGATGTACAAACACCAACTTCATGTTTTATTTCTCAAAATGTATCAGCCAACATTTGGCATTACCGTTTAGGCTATTTATCTCATAAGAGAAATAAACTTTTGGATTCACTTGATTCTTGTCCATGATCCTTTTCTTTGTGATGTGTGTCACTTTGCTAAAAAGAAACGAATACCTTTTCCTCTTAGCACTTCTAAAACTAATAAATGTTTTGATCTTCTTCACATAGATATATGGGGTCCTTATCCTACACCTTCTTTGTATCGTGATCATTATTTTCTTACCATAATCAATGACCATAGCAGCTACACATGGCTGCATCTCATTAAATCTAAGTCTCAAATAAGAACCTTGGTTCAACATTTTTGTACCCTCATTGAACAATAGTTTTCAACTAAAGTTAAAATCATTAGGACAGACAATGGCCAAGAGTTTAACATGCCTGATTTTTATTCTTCTAAAGGTTTCATTCACCAAACTTCTTGTGTTCAAACTCTACAACAGAATAGCATTGTGGAAAGAAAACACCAGCACATATTAAATATGGCCAGAGCATTAAAATTTCAAGCCTCTTTACTTGACCAATTTTGGGGTGACTGTGTTGCTCATGCAGTCTTTCTTTTTAATAGGTTGCCAACACCAATTTTGCAAAATCACAGTCCATATGAAATCTTATTCAGTTCTCTGCCAGAGTTTTCTTCTTTAAGAGTCTTTGGTTCACTTTGCTATACTTCTACTCTATCTCATGGAAGAACCAAGTATGAACCTAAAGCTCATAAATGTATTTTCATAGGATATCCTACAAGGAAGAAAGGCTATAAACTTTACAATTTAGCTACTGATTCTGTCTTCATTTCTAGAGATGTTGTGTTTTATGAACATGTATTTCCATTCTCACCTTCTTTTCCAAATACTGACATATTCCAACAGCATTTAGTTTTGCCTCTTACCACTCTTACTTCAGTTTTCCCAAATTCTCAAGACACTGAACTTATACCTTCTTTTTCCCTTAAACATGCATCTTAAATTTCTGTTCCTTTCCATACTTCTGCTCCTACTACACCTATTAATATTTCTAGTCCTTCTACTACTGTTTCAAGTCCTTCTCTAGATCAGACCTGAAATTCCATTG
This sequence comes from Heritiera littoralis, assembly GCA_031772115.1. Taxonomy (NCBI): domain Eukaryota; kingdom Viridiplantae; phylum Streptophyta; class Magnoliopsida; order Malvales; family Malvaceae; genus Heritiera; species Heritiera littoralis. Next base: position 5,440,578 of record JAPDPK010000032.1, on the reverse strand, counting down.
TTCCTCCTATTAGAAGGTCTCAAAGAATTAGAATTGCTCCCACTTACCTACAAGACTACCGTTGTGCTTTGGCTGCTTCTGATACTTCTTCTTTTGTTCATCTTACTGATACAAATCTTTTTATATATCATCTTTCATCTAATATACTTTCCTATGATATTTGCTCACCTTCTCACAAAGTTTTCTCTATAAGTATTACAAGTACGGTTGAGTCTAAGACTTATGATCAGGCTGTTAAACATGCCTGTTGGCAACAAGCTATGCAGGATGAACTGAAAGCCTTAGAAGCTAACAATTCTTCGCAGATTGTTGGTTTACCTCCTTCTAAGGATGCCATTAAGTGTAAATGGGTTTACAAAATTAAACACAAGGCAGATGGTAGTGTCAAAAGATTCAAAGCAAGGCTTGTTGCTAAAGGAAACACTCAACAACATGGTCTTGATTATATTGAAACTTGCTCTCCCGTGGCTAAAATAACCACCATCCGACTTTGCTTGCTGTTTCAGCTGCTAAGGGTTGGCATCTTCATCAACTTGATATCAATCATATCTTCTTACATGGGGATTTACATGAAGAGGTTTACATGCAGCTACCTCTTGGTTATATTTAAGCTAAACCAGGCCAAGTTTGTAAGCTGTTGAAGTCACTTTGTGGTTTGAAGCAAGGCAGCAGACAGTGATACTCCAAACTTACCACTACTCTCCTTGGATAGGGTTTTCAGCAGGCTTCTTCAGAGCCTAGTCTTTTATTCAGGAAGTTAAGAGTTTTCTTGATGTCACCTTCAAAATAAAGGATCTTGGCACCTTAAAATACTTCTTGGACCTTGAAGTGGCTCAATCCTCTTTTGGTATTAATCTTTCACAGTGAAAATATGCTTTAGAATTGCTTCAAGATTTTGGTTTTCTTACTTGTAAGCATGCTCCTACACCTATAATTGCTTTTGCTAAACTTACTAAAGATTTTGGTAGTGTTTTGTCTGATCCTCTTCAATATAGGCAACTACTTGGTAAACTGACGTTCTTGACTATAACCAGGCCTAATATTTCATTTACAGTTCATTATCTTTCTCAATTCATGGAGAAGCCCATTGATCTTCATTTCTGGATGCTTCGTAGAGTGCTTCGATATGTTAAGTCTTCGCCTGGACAAGGATTATTTTTTCCTTCCAAGTCAAACCTTATTCTCAAAGGTTTTAGTGATTCTAATTAGGCTACCTGTCCTGACACCAAACGTTCAATAACTAGCTACTGTGTTTTCCTTGGTGATGCCTTGGTTTCTTGGTGATCCAAGAAACAATCGACTATGTCTCGATCTTCTTCAGAGGCAGAATACCGGGCTCTTGCTTCTTTAGCCTGTGAAATACAATGGCTTTTATATTTGTTGCATGATCTGTAGATTCCCTACTCTACTCCTGCCTTGGTTTACTATGATAATGAAACAACTACTGCCATGGCCGAGAATCCTGTTTTCCATGAACGTACCAAACACATTAAGCTTGATTGTTATCTCGTCTGTGAAAAGATTCAAGCTGGAGTGCTCTGATTATTCCATATTACCTCTTCTTCTCAGTCAGCTGATCTTTTCACCAAGCCTCATCCTCCAACAGTTTTTCAACCTCTAGTGGCTTGGTTAGCATTCCATAATCTGTACACTCCAGCTTGAGGGGGGCTAACAGAGTTAGTTTAGCTCAATGTATAGCTGCTTAGTTGGCATAGTTAGTTATTTTTCTTTGCTGAGCTATCACTGTTGATCTATACAAGGTTGTTAGTTTGTTAGTCCATCTAGCTTACGCTAGAAGCTTCAGTAACTTCAGTCACTCAGCTCTGTATATATAGCAGAACTTCATCCTGTAAATCTGAGAAATTCAAAAAAATTAATAAATTGCTAAAATTCTTTCAATGTTTATAGATTGGCTTTCTGCTTTTAGGCTACTTTGAGATTTTACCTGCTTTATATGTTTTGTTTTGTAATGAATGGTCAGTTTTTGTTGCCGTCTTTAAAGTTTTCTTAGTTGCACAGGTTTTCACTTCATAAGTGTCATGTATCTAAGGTGTTTAATAGCCTTTTTGTGTTGTTCTTGGCTTTTCTGTTGTTAGAGTGCTTGTTTATTTTCTAGTATAGCTGGTATTTCTGTATTGTAAAGGGTTTTACTATTGCATCATCCCTTCAATCAATGAAATTCAAATTTGGCTAAGAAAAAAAGTCTACTCTTATTTTATCATTTTTTTGTGTTGGTGTATTCTTTCTATCATAATATTCAAAGAATCAACTTCTTTTTCATTTATCCTAAAAGATTAATGCTAATTTCAATTGATGGGCCAAAAATTGTAGAGTTTTTTTCTTACATGGGTGTATTTTAAAATTTTTACTTTTTAATAGGTGTAATTCTAAACTTATTTCCTAAATAAGGTATTTTAAACCACATTATCATCTTATTCCTTCAATTTCTTTTCTTGTACTTTTCAGCAATTAGTGTATGTATTCTTTTTTATTTTTTTCTGTTTAGGCGAGTAATTAAATAAAAAGATAAGTCTTTCTTTTGAGTTTTTATATATTTTAAGTTCTATATGCAACCTGGGCAATATTTAGTAGTTGTTAATGCTCTATACTTTTTTCCACAATAAAAAAGTTCAATAGCAACCAACATTCAACTAGATTTTTTAAGCAATAATCGAAAATTTTGGCCTCTCATCATCAATCAACATGGAAATTAAATATGAACAAAGATTAGTAGCTTTTGGTAGGTTCTCATGCTACTAACTGTTATTGTTCTTACCTTCATAATTTTTGAACTTTTTTTTTCGGGAAATTGATGTCCAGAAATTGGAGTTTTAGTGGACGAAAGATGTTTACAATTTTGACGAACCGCCCTCCCTATTACTCTTTTTAGATCTGTCTATAATGTGATTTATTTTCACTTTTCAGATGTTTACAATCTATAATGTGATTTACAGTTTTGTACCAATTAACATGTGATTTTAGATTAGTTTTCACTTTTCAGCTCCATCTGTTGTTTTTTTAGTCTGGGTTTAAGTGATGTTATTTCTTTTCATGGTTTGATTGTTTTCTTTATTTTTTGCAATTGTTTTTACTTTTTTCTTCCTTCTTTAACACTATGTTTGGATAAACATTAGTAAAGGAAAGGAATGGAAAGGAAAGGAATGTAAACTAGAGGAAAGGAGAGGAAAGGAAAGGGTGCATGTATGTCGACCCTAAAAGGTATCTACACGTAAGTGCACGTGGTCTTCAAGTAATACGGAGGTGAGTCCGAAAATATCGTCCTACAGAGACTGGTACTGCGAAGCTTAACTAAATATTAGATACTATTATCTAAGGTATATCCTAGCAAATTATGAAGATTTAGTTGAGGGTGATCTACAAAGGCTAATAAAATAAGATAAAATAAATAGAAATACTAAAATAAAATAAAAGAAAATGAAATTAAAAAGAAAATAAGAAATACTTATAGTGAAGATGATCAAAATTAAATAACTACAAAAGAAAGGAAACAAAATTTTAAGTTAGCAAACTATAAGGATAAAAAAATGTAATTTCTAAAAAAATGCAAATAATGAAAATATGTATTAAATTCCTAATATGAAACTAATAATGGAAAAAAAAACTAATTAAAAATCAATTAAAAACTAATTTAAGAAAGAAAATGATGTATGAATTTCCTAAAACTAATTTAAACCCCAAAAATCCTAAATAAAATCTTAATCAACCCTAACCTTAACTACACTCTAATGCATGAATTAAACCCCTAAACTAATGCACTTAATAACTGAAATAGTAACTAAAATGCATCTAAAACAGCCCCTAAACTTTACTAAAACAGTCCACTAAAATTATTAAATGAAAATGTAACTCAAACCTAAACTAATGCATCTAAATGATTTAGAAACTAATTCAAACTTTTCCTAACTAAAGACCTATATGAATACTGTCCTAAGACATATAAAACTACCCTAAAACAGTACCTAAATGCATGGAATTAATGGAGGAATAAAATCTGGACAGCAAGCAAATTTAATGCTAAATGAACCTAAAAATGCAACTAAATGCTCATGTAAATTAACCAAACTTGTCCTATACTTAAATCACTATCTAAATGCACTTAAAATGACCTAACTTAATGTGACTTGACCTAAACAACTTCCAAAGCAGCAGCTAAAAAAATCTGGACAGAACACTTATAATGCAAGGATGCCTAACATGGAATTAATGCCAAAAATGTTATGCAAATGCTATGGAAATGGCATGAAAATGTAACTTACGCTAGCCTAAAAAATTATCTAATGAATGTATGGTCCTAATATGATTTAATACTACTTAAATGCACCTTAAGACGTCATAAAACAATAGTCAAAAGAAATGTAAACAGCCCATAAAAACTGATCAGGAAAAACAGTGTTCTAATATGACTATGTCTAAGAAAATGCAATGGAACTTAATCTAAATGAAGTCCTAAAATTCCCAGATTAAAATATAACCTAAACATGACCCTAAGACACATAAATGGACCTTAAAATGAAGCAAATACAGACCTAAAAAATTGCTATAAAAAACGTCACTTTGTTGGACAGATTTGAAAAAAATGCATGAAACACCTAAACTAGTGCCTAGAACATGTATCAAACACTTAGTAAACCCTAACCTAATTGCATGAAATTAACACCAACCAATATAAAACTTAAAAGACACTGAAAAGGAACAAAAACAGAACCTAAAGGGACCCTAAAACCGAACCAAACAGCAGCTATAAAGTGAAGAACCAAAAACAGTCACAAGTAATGCCTAAGTTAACCTATCCTACTTTGATCAATTTTTGTATTTTTGTTTTAAAAGATTTTTAAAAACTGCTTTAACCCATTAAACTAGACCCCTAAAACAGCAGAATAAAAATACTAAAAAATAAATTAGACGTTTAAAAGCATAAAATAAAAATTGCAAAAGGAAACTATGGACCAAGCTCCCTCACAAGAACTATGGAGGTAGTTTTTCAACCTCTTAAGCTCCCATGATCATGGGACTCAATCATGAACCAAAATAAAAGAAAAATAAAGAGTAGAAGATGAATATAGTTGCTGGAAATTTAAAGAAACAAAAAAGCTTAAGTAAAGAGTGCAAGAATGTAGTAAAGAGTAAAGGAAAACATCATGAAAACTTGTATTTAACTTGCAAAAATGTAAAGAACATTAAGGAAATAAAAATGGTAGCTACTCTAAACTTGTAAAGACATAAAAATCTGCTGGAGAAAATAATAAAACTAAACCCTAGGCAGTCCCCCTTTAGGTTAGGTCTCATAAAGTTGCTTATATAGTCATTTAACCTAGGGATACAATGGTAATTCCTATCCTAGATGAGTTGGCATTAATTGCCACTTGTCTTCATGTCCTTGGCTCTTCAAAGTAGATATTTCCATGTCATTTAAATGCTCACATCAGCCATGGACATCTCATCCCTTCTAGCACCTTCCTTTTTGTCTTCTAATCCACATAAGCATGCAAGGTGGCAAAGGCATGTGTCTTCCATGTGTTGGCATGTGTCTTTTGTTTTTATCCACTAAGAGTGAGTAGGATGATGACATGTGGCATGCTAGATGTCAAAAGATGGGAGATAAAATGAAGAGTCATGCTCCCTTGTCTTGTAGTGGTCCAGTCTCCTTTCTTGCCCATTTTCAGTCTATTTTCTACCGAAAAGACTGAAATTCATCTAAAATTTATTTTTCTGCAAAACATGAGGAATTTAATAAAATTAGGGGAATAATTAATAAAATAACAGGGGAATTAAATAATTATTAATCAATATAATACTAAAATAACTCTATTTTCATAGAGTTATCACACCCCCAAACTTGAGCTTTTGCTTGTCCTCAAGCGAAACATAAGTAGGAAATGACAAGTACGAAGCATACTTATTTTTCTCAATCATCCTCAAAGGTAAAGTACAAATTCCAATCTCAAAGTCTCACAATCATAGATCAAACACTAGGTATCATTCAATCATAAGTCTTAACCCAAATTGGAATCCCCATGTGTGTGTATAATGTCAATTTCATTTCAAAGTACACAATTCGGATTAGTTTATGCAAACATAAAGGTGCAAAGTCAATGACAAGTGATCATTTCCATATGTTTGCTTTTCACTTTTCTCTCCACTAATGTAGTCACACCTAACCAAGAATCAATAGGTCTCATTAAGCTTGTAATGTAAGGCTAGGGCTAAGGTATGATAAAGGAAATTTAGGCTCAACCCCTAATCATGCATTACTCACTAGGATCTAAGATGTTTAGAGCTCTAACCAACCCCCACACTTAGTTCCTTTGCTATACACTTTATTTTCTTTTTCTTTTTCTCCTTTTTTTTTCAAATTTTTTTTTTCAATTTTTTTTTTGAATTTTCCATTTTTCTTTTTTTTTCTTCTTCTCTTTTCTTTTTTGTTTTCTTTTTTTTTAAATATTTTTTTTATATCCTATTTATCTACCCAAATATGTACATAGCTCATGATATATCCTAGTAAAACACATGCTTTTGGGGTAAGGGATAAGAAAGTGTGTTTATTTGGCTAAAGGAAATTAACTTGTAAGTGTATAAATAGAGAAAAGCTAATTTGGCTCAAAGGGGTGACTAAGGATAAAATATGTACAAGGTTAGTTAGAAAGGCTCAAACGATCCAAGGATGGCCTAAATCACTTTCCTAATCAAGTGTGATCTAATAATTTCGCCTCAAGAGAAGATCAAGCAAATTCTAGAATATGATAGACAAAGTCAAATGAACCAATGCAATCCTATGTCCACATAAGCCTTCTCTAAATGTGCATACTAATCCATGATCATGACATGTGTATAAAGATGAGGATATCGCAATTAGAATCAAGACAAATTCAAAGAATTTAACTTCATGCTTTCACCACAATCATGCTTCTTAGTCAATCAGATCAGACCAATTCAAGGGGTAATATCATAGGATTATGAGAAAATACATGCTAAGTACTCAAATCATCTCAAAACATTCCATTTAAGCCCAAATTTTCAAAACTTTTCAATTTTGCACATTTTTTTTTTGAAAATGCTCAAGTTAATCCCTCCCCCAAACTTAAAGTGCACAATGTCCTCAGTGTGCAGATAAAATAAAGAAATGAAGCACGAAATAGAAAACTCCCTGAATATCCCACGGATGATCATTGTGAAGCTCAAAGAAAGGTGCTGCTATGAAAGGTACCTACAAAAGCAAACAAAGAAAAACAAGCATCACACGGAAAGAAAAAAAAACTGTACAAACATGAAAAGAAAAGAAAAGAAAAGAAAAGAAAAGAAAATAACAATGAAATCATGAAGCCGGGCTAAGTTTATAGTCCTTAGCAAGACTTTCAATCACTCTGCATCAATCTGGATCTGGAGCAATAGTAGGGCGACTAGGATCAGCTAATACAGTGACCGAATCTTGCCTATCATATCCTCCCCCAAAATACAACTTAAGCCTCTGCCCATTAACCTTAAAGGGCTGCCTAATGGTCTCATCCATGATCTCTACTGCCCCGTGTGGAAAGACTTGTGTAATGGTGAAAGGCCCTGACCACCTAGACTTAAGCTTGCCTGGAAACAACTTCAAGCGTGAATTAAATAGTAAAACCTGTTGCCCAGCTCGAAGTGTTTCTCCTTGAGCTTTCTATCATGCCATAGCTTAGTCTTTTCCTTATAGAGCTTGGCATTCTCATATGCTTGTAACCTGAATTCATATAACTCATTTAACTGCAGCAGCCTCTTCTCACCAGCTACTTTAAGATCAAAGTTCAGGTTTTTAATAGCCCAATAAGCTCTATGTTCTAACTCTACAGGTAAATGGCAAGCCTTTCCATAGACCAATTTATATGGTGACATCCCTATAGGTGTTTTGAATGCAGTCCTATAAGCCCACAATGCATCATCTAGCCTAAGAGACCAATCTTTCCTATTGGGATTCATAGTCTTTTCCAAAATTCCCTTAATCTCCCTATTGGAAATCTCTGCTTGGCCACTAGTCTGAGGGTGATAAGCAGTAGCTACCTTATGCTTGACCCCATACTTCTTTAAAAGCGCCTCTAAAGTCCTATTGCAAAAATGGGATCCCTCATCACTAATTATTGCCCTAGGTGTACCAAATCTAGAAAAGATATTTTTCCTAAGAAACTTCATCACTACCCGAGCATCGTTAGTAGGCACTGCTATTGCTTCAACCCACTTAGAAACATAATCTACTGCCAGTAGAATGTACAGATTCCCATAAGAAGGAATAAAGGGTCCCATAAAGTCAATGCCCCACACATCAAATAGTTCCACTTCTAAAATGTTTGTCAGAGGCATCTCATTTCTTCTAGATATATTGCCTGTCCTTTGACACCTATCACACCTTGAAGCAAATAAGTGGGCATCCTTAAATAGGGTAGGCCAATAGTATCCACACTGAAGTACCTTGGCAGCTGTCCTACTACCACCAAAATGTCCCCCATACTCTGAAGAATGACAATGTCTAAGTATACTTTCTATCTCCTCACTGGGGACACACCTCCTCAAAATGTGATCTTTACACTGCTTGTACAAATAAGGCTCGTCCCAAACATAACTCTTGACATCATTCAAAAACTTCTTCTTTTGTTGGGTAGACAAATCAGGTGGTAACACATTACTAACCAGGAAATTAACGTAGTCAGCATACCATGGTAAACTCAAATGACCATAAGCAAATAACTGCTCATCTGGGAAGGATTCATTAATCTCTGTCCTATCCTCCACTGCTCTACTCTCTAACCTTGAAAGATGATCAGCCACCTGGTTTTCTGTGCCTTTCTTATCCCTAATCTCTAAATCAAACTCCTGAAGAAGGAGGATCCATCTAATCAACCTAGGCTTAGCATCTTTCTTAGCAATAAGGTATTTAATAGCAGAGTGATCAGTGTATACCACCACTTTAGTCCATATGAGATAGGAGCGCTAGCAACTCCTTCTCAGTGGTGGCATAGTTTAGTTGAGCATCAGTCAGAGTCTTACTTGCATAATAGATGGCATGGAAGACCTTTCCTTTCCTCTGTCCAAGGACTGCACCCACAGCATAATCGCTTGCATCACACATAAGCTCAAATGAAAGATTCCAATCCGGGGCGACAATAACTGGGGCAGTCACTAACTTTTCTTTTAAGGTCTTAAATGCCTTTAAACAATGCTCATCAAAATTAAACTTTGCATCCTTCTCAAGAAGATTACATAAAGGCTTAGAGATATGAGAGAAGTCCTTAATGAATCTCCTATAGAAGCCTGCATGTCCTAAGAAGCTTCGGATGCCCTTAACAAGATGGGGGAGGTAGTTTCTCAATGGCCTCAATCTTAGCTTTATCTACCTCAATCCCCTTAGAAGAGATCTTATGCCCTAGCACTATTCCTTCTTTTACCATAAAATGGCACTTTTCCCAATTAAGCACTAGGTTAGTCTCTTCACACCTTTTCAACACCAAAGAAAGATTATGTAAACATAGATCAAAGCTATCCCCAAATACTGAAAAATCATCCATAAAAACCTCAAGAAAATTCTCCACCATATCGGAGAAAATAGCCATCATACATCTCTGAAAAGTAGCAGGTGCATTACATAGTCCAAATGGCATTCTCCTAAAAGCAAAGGTCCCATAGGGACAGGTGAAAGTGGTCTTTTCTTGGTCCTCTGGGGCTATAGCTATCTGATTGTATCCTGAGTACCCATCCAGCAAGCAATAAAACTCATGACCAGCTAGCCTATCCAACATTTGGTCAATGAAAGGCAAAGGGAAGTGGTCTTTTCTGGTGGCTTTGTTTAACTTCCTATAATCCATACATACTCGCCAACCAGTGACAGTCCTAGTGGGGATGAGTTCATTGTTCTCATTTTCTATAACGGTCATCCCTCCCTTTTTAGGGACACACTGAATTGGACTCACCCAGGCACTGTCTGAGATGGGGTATATAATTCCTGCATCTAACCACTTAATTATCTCTTTCTTGACCACTTCTTTCATTACCGGATTCAGTCTACGCTGGTGCTCTATGGAAGACCTATACCCCTCCTCTAGAAGTATCTTGTGCATACAAATTGAGGGACTAATACCCTTTATATTAGAAATGGACCAGCCTATGGCCTTCTGATGCTCTCTCAATACCTTTAACAACTTCTCCTCCTGATCAGAAGTGAGAGCAGTAGAAATAATGACTGGTCGAGTAGAGGACTCACCTAGATAAGCATATCTAAGGTGTGAAGGTAAAGGTTTCAGCTCTAAAGCTGGAGAGTCACTAATGGATGGATGGACATCTAAAGTTGGGGAGGATGCTATGTCAATAGCCTCAAATTGAGCTAACTCCATCAGTGGGGAAGCCTTTAATAATTGCAAAACCTCAATTACATCATCATCCTCCTCCTCATACTCCTCTAAATGAACAGACTTAACTAAGGAAGCCTCTAAAGGGTTCACAGGGTGTGATCTAGAAAACTCCTTAATAATGTCTCTGTCCACTACATCCATACGGAAACAATCTTGAAAGTCATCAGGATACTTCATAGATTTAAAGACATTAAATGTAACCTCCTGATCCTGAACTCTCATAGTAAGCTCCCCCTTTTGCACATCAATAAGGGTCCTACCAGTAGCTAGAAAAGGTCTGCCTAGAATGATGGGAACTTCCCTATCTTCCTCCATGTCAAGCACTATAAAATCAGCAGGGAAGATAAACTTATCCACCTTCACTAAGACATCCTCAATGATCCCTTTTGGATACTTAATGGATCTGTCTGCTAACTGTAGGGTCACTGTAGTAGGCTTTGCAACACCTACTCCTAGCTTTTGGTATATAGACCATGGCATCAAGTTAATACTAGCTCCTAGATCACATAAGGCTCTATTAAAGAACTGATCACCTATGGTGCAAGGAATGGTAAAGCTGCCTGGATCTTTGAGCTTAGGGGGTAGTCTCCTCTGAATAATGGCACTACATCCCTCTATCAGTGCCACAGTCTCATAATCCTCCAATCTTCTCTTCGAGAGGATATCCTTCATGAATTTCACATAACTAGGCATCTACTCTAAAAGCATCAGCGAATGGAATGTTAATGTGAAGCTTCTTAAATACCTCTAAGAATTTGGAGAATTGCTGATCTGACTTTTGATTTTGAAAGCGCTGAGGAAAAGGTATCGGTGGCATAACAGGAGGAGGAGTGCTAACAGGTGTAGAACTTGAGGGTGAAGAACTAGATAAAGAAGAAGAAGTGCCAGCCTGAAGCTTCCCTGCAACTGTATCATCCTTTACCTGCTCTTTCCTAGCTGCCTCACTAGAACTTAGGGGCTCTGCCACTATGGGCTCAACAGGAATGGACCTAGCATCTGAATCACCTAACTCTCTACCACTCCTTAAGGTCACTGCCTTAACATGCTCTTTACCCTCCCTTCTTATAGGATTAGCTTCAATGTTACTAGGAAGGCTTCCTTGTGGACGTTGGCTGAGAGCATTAGCTATCTGTCCAACCTGGACTTCCAAGTTCTTGATGGAAGCAGCTTGATTTTGCAGGATAGTCGTAAACATCTCTTCAAGTGAGGGTTTCTTCTCAGCTGCAGGTGCAGGAATGTGCTGGGGCTGAATAGGCGGTGGTGGTGGTGGTTGATGGTGAGACTGATAAGGTGGATGAGAAGCATGAGGTGGTAACTGATGCTGGTGTGGTGGCACATGAGTGGGTGGAGGTTGAAAACCTGGGGGTCCTAAAGGTCTAGAAGTGGATGATTGCCCCTGATTTTGACTCCAAGAGAAATTAGGGTGATTCTTCCAACCTGGATTGTAAGTGCTTGAAAAAGGGTTGTTCTGCTGCCTCTGGGGTAGGGCAACATACTGAACAGACTCTAGATTTAGTGGGCACTTATCTATCGAATGCGTGCCACCACATAGATTACACAGATTGAAAGGACTTTGTACTGAAAGGATAGGATTAGGGCTAGGAGAGGATTGGGTACTAAGGGACTCTACCTTCTTTGTTAATGTGGTAATTTGTGAAGTCAAGGTAGAAAGAGCATCAAGCTCATAGATACCAGCTGTTTTCCTAGGTGCATGTCGCTCAGCTGACCACTGATAATTATTAGTGGCCATCTTGTCCAAAAGATTATAAGCTTCCTCCTCTGTCTTGCACATAAGTGCTCCTCCTGCCGCAGCATTAATGATCGTCCTATTCTGGCTAGTTAGACTGTTGTAGAAGGTCTACACCTGAAGCCATAGGGGTAGGCCATGGTGAGGGCACTTCCTAAGTAGGTCCTTGTATCTCTCCCAAGCATCATATAAGGACTCAGTATCAAACTGGGTGAAGGAGGAGATATCATTTCTTAGCTTGGCCATTTTAGAAGGAGGAAAGAATTTGGCTAGGAACTGTTGGGCTAGTTCATCCCATGTAGTGATAGATCCTGGGGGTAAGGAGGTTAACCAACTCTTTGCTCTATCCCTAAGAGAGAAGGGAAATAACCTAAGCCTAATCGCATCTTCAGAGACTCCATTGTGCTTGAAGGTGTCACATATCTCAAGGAAATTGCTCAAGTGTGCATGTGGATCATCATGTGGTAACCTACTGAACTGCACCGATGTCTGGATCATCTGAATAATGGCTGGCTTAATCTCAAAGTTATTCGCAGGAATTGCTGGCCTCCTAATGCCAGTGTAATATCCCCTTATGGTTGGGACAGCATAATCCCCTATTGTCCTAAGCTCTCTGTTATCCGCCATTGGATATTGCAACGGAGCAATTTGTTTTTTGGATTCCCTTCTAATTTTCCTAAGTGTTTTCTCAATTTCAAGATCTAAGGGAAAGAATTCACAGCTCTTGGCTCTACGCATGCAAATATCAACAGAGTCCTAATGGTGTATCTCTAGAAAGAAAATAAAAGAAAAGAAAAGAGAAAATCTAACTAAGGGTTTTACTATTCTAACCTAAGGCTCTAAGTATTTACAAACTAAGCATGTACAAGCTAAGACTAACCTAAGCATAAGTTCTCCAATATTAACTAAGGTTTGCCCAGTCCCCGGCAACGGCGCCAAAAACTTGTCGACCCTAAAAGGTATCTACACGCAAGTGCACGTGGTCTTCAAGTAATACGGAGGTGAGTCCGGAAATATCGTCCTACAGAGACTGGTAATGCGAAGCTTAACTAAATATTAGATACTATTATCTAAGGTATATCCTAGCAAATTATGAAGATTTAGTTGAGGGTGATCTACAAAGGCTAATAAAATAAGATAAAATAAATAGAAATACTAAAATAAAATAAAAGAAAATGAAATTAAAAAGAAAATAAGAAATACTTACAGTGAAGATGATCAAAATTAAATAACTACAAAAGAAAGGAAACAAAATTTTAAGTTAGTAAACTATAAGGATAAAAAAATGTAATTTCTAAAAAAATGCAAATAATGAAAATATGTATTAAATTCCTAATATGAAACTAATAATGGAAAAAAAAAACTAATTAAAAATCAATTAAAAACTAATTTAAGAAAGAAAATGATGTGTGAATTTCCTAAAACTAATTTAAACCCCAAAAATCCTAAATAAAATCTTAATCAACCCTAACCTTAACTACACTCTAATGCATGAATTAAACCCCTAAACTAATGCACTTAATAACTGAAATAGTAACTAAAATGCATCTAAAACAGCCCCTAAACTTTACTAAAACAGTCCACTAAAATTATTAAATGAAAATGTAACTCAAACCTAAACTAATGCATCTAAATGATTTAGAAACTAATTCAAACTTTTCCTAACTAAAGACCTATATGAATACTGTCCTAAGACATATAAAACTACCCTAAAACAGTACCTAAATGCATGGAATTAATGGAGGAATAAAATCTGGACAGCAAGCAAATTTAATGCTAAATGAACCTAAAAATGCAACTAAATGCTCATGTAAATTAACCAAACTTGTCCTATACTTAAATCACTATCTAAATGCACTTAAAATGACCTAACTTAATGTGACTTGACCTAACCAACTTCCAAAGCAGCAGCTAAAAAAATCTGGACAGAACACTTATAATGCAAGGATGCCTAACATGGAATTAATGCCAAAAATGTTATGCAAATGCTATGGAAATGGCATGAAAATGTAACTTAAGCTAGCCTAAAAAATTATCTAATGAATGTATGGTCCTAATATGATTTAATACTACTTAAATGCACCTTAAGACGTCATAAAACAATAGTCAAAAGAAATGTAAACAGCCCATAAAAACTGATCAGGAAAAACAGTGTTCTAATATGACTATGTCTAAGAAAATGCAATGGAACCTAATCTAAATGAAGTCCTAAAATTCCCAGATTAAAATATAACCTAAACATGACCCTAAGACACATAAATGGACCTTAAAATGAAGCAAATACAGACCTAAAAAATTGCTATAAAAAACGTCACTTTGTTGGACAGATTTGAAAAAAATGCATGAAACACCTAAACTAGTGCCTAGAACATGTATCAAACACTTAGTAAACCCTAACCTAATTGCATGAAATTAACACTAACCAATATAAAACTTAAAAGACACTGAAAAGGACCAAAAACAGAACCTAAAGGGACCCTAAAACCGAACCAAACAGCAGCTATAAAGTGAAGAACCAAAAATAGTCACAAGTAATGCCTAAGTTAACCTATCCTACTTTGATCAATTTTTGTATTTTTGTTTTAAAAGATTTTTAAAAACTGCTTTAACCCATTAAACTAGACCCCTAAAACAGCAGAATAAAAATACTAAAAAATAAATTAGACGTTTAAAAGCATAAAATAAAAATTGCAAAAGGAAACTATGGACCAAGCTCCCTCACAAGAACTATGGAGGTAGTTTTTCAACCTCTTAAGCTCCCATGATCATGGGACTCAATCATGAACCAAAATAAAAGAAAAATAAAGAGTAGAAGATGAATATAGTTGCTGGAAATTTAAAGAGGCAAAAAAGCTTAAGTAAAGAGTGTAAGAATGTAGTAAAGAGTAAAGGAAAACATCATGAAAACTTGTATTTAACTTGCAAAAATGTAAAGAACATTAAGGAAATAAAAATGGTGGCTACTCTAAACTTGTAAAGACATAAAAATCTGCTGGAGAAAATAATAAAACTAAACCCTAGGCTGTCCCCCTTTAGGTTAGGTCTCATAAAGTTGCTTATATAGTCATTTAACCTAGGGATACAATGGTAATTCCTATCCTAGATGAGTTGGCATTAATTGCCACTTGTCTTCATGTCCTTGGCTCTTCAAAGTAGATATTTCCATGTCATTTAAATGCTCACATCAGCCATGGACATCTCATCCCTTCTAGCACCTTCCTTTTTGTCTTCTAATCCACATAAGCATGCAAGGTGGCAAAGGCATGTATCTTCCATGTGTTGGCATGTGTCTTTTGTTTTTATCCACTAAGAGTGAGTAGGATGATGACATGTGGCATGCTAGATGTCAAAAGATGAGAGATAAAATGAAGAGTCATGCTCCCTTATCTTGTAGTAGTCCAGTCTCCTTTCTTGCCCATTTTCAGTCTATTTTCTACCGAAAAGACTGAAATTCATCTAAAATTTATTTTTCTACAAAACATGAGGAATTTAATAAAATTAGGGGAATAATTAATAAAATAACAGGGGAATTAAATAATTATTAATCAATAAAATACTAAAATAACTCTATTTTCATAGAGTTATCAATGTACCTCTTGTTTGGATAGCTAAAATTAATAAAGGAAAGGAAAGGAAAGTAATCCTAACAACTCTTGTTTGGTTAAACAATAGAAATGAAAGGAAATGGTTCATTGTAATATTTTTTTCCAATTATAACCCTTTTTGTTTTAAATTTTATAAGATAATAAGGTTAAATTTGACATTCTACATGTTATAATTTTTTTCAAGTTTCCTTTCCTTCCCCTTTACCCCAAATTGGGGTTTTAGAAAAACTCAGTAAATCAAGAGAAAGCAAGGGGTGCTCACTCCCCCTCTTTTTTCTTTCTCTAACTAAAAAATCTTTCAAAACAAAAGAAAGGTTTACAACCTTCCTTTGTTTTACTTTGTTTTCTTTTCCTTTCCCTTCCCTACCCTCAATCCAAACATAGGCTAGGTCTTAATAAAAGGTTTTTTAAGAAATTGGTTTTTGCGATTGTAATATCAAAATCTGTCCTCATAATATCCTAATTCTATGCTAGATTTAAATTTGAAAGTGAAAAGCTTTATCTCTCTTCGCTCGTTCTTTCGCTACTGAAAAAAGAGGTTTTGAAAAAGTCACAATAATTATAGAAAAAATAAGAAAAATATATGAAAATGATGATGAGGTTGATTAAAATACTTTGTTCAGAGAAATAAGTTTAAAACTACTCCTATTAATAAAAATTTTAAAATACCTCACTTTAGTAAAAAAAACTCTTGTACGAAATTAGAAGTATCATATATGTCTAAGACCAGAATTGTTAATTATACGAATCAAATAATAATAATAATAATAATAACAATAATAATAATAATAATAATAATAATAATAATAATAGATAAGCAATTTAAGTAATTTACTAATTACAAAAATCATTATTTTAAAAGAGAATCCATATAATCGCATCGTAAAAAAGTTAAAACCAGTAAGTTTTAACTTCAGCGATGATATTAAAATCAGAATGGATGGATTCAAAAGGAAGCGTATTGCTTGAGTAGCTATAAACCAAGTAGAAGATACACTGCTGGGGGTGACTGAATCATCACTTGTTACCCATTAATTTATTGCAGGGACAAAATTAACACGATGAGCATGGAGGAATACTTCGTTCATTCTTAAAGAAATTACTCGGATCCACCTGCGCCTTCACCCTTGTCAATCTTTGGAAGTTATTCTTGAAGTACTTGCTCCCATACACTTGAGCCTAACTGAAATTCGTGCGGTTGCTTGCACTGCTACCAATGTCAAGGTCTCTGTAGTTGAGAAATGTCTCCCTTGGCTCTTTGGACACGTAAGGGGCCATTCCATCATACATGCGTCTCAATCTATCAATGTTGTGGTTGCTCTCTTTAAACCAAAAATGAATATACTGGATTAAGAATAGGTTCCCAGCTCTGTGAGGAAATGCAACCTCCGATTCTGGGATCTCACTCATTTTTCCTCCGTAAGGATTCCATTGCATTAAAAAGGCTGCTCCACTTCCCACCTTAATCATCATCTTCCAAATCCTCTCCAAACCCTTCTTGGGAATCACACTTTTGACATAATCAGATTTATTCTTGGAAAAATCTCGAGCCCCTTGTGTCCTATTGAGTAAAACTTCAACAGGTGTTCCGCTGGGGTAATCAGCCCAGAAAAGAGTTGATTCCAACCAACTCATTTCTTTGCAATCCTCTTTTGTAAGATTCAACTCAGGAAAGCTTCGATTCACCAACGGAACAAGTTTATTAGGTTCTTCAAGGTAGAAACCGATGAAACTAACTTTGACCGTCTTCTGTGCAGGGCGGCTTCCATTAATAACAGATGGCATCAGTCTTATAAATAGGTCCTCATGCAGTTTTGGTGCAACTTGCTGCCACTTGAAAACAACATTAGTTGCACCTTGTTCCAGAGTGAAAGGCACATTGAATACTGTCACTTTCTCTGGAACCCGAACCAGCTTGATTTTCCATGAAACAATGACCGCAAAGCTCGCTCCACCTCCTCCTCTAATGGCCCAAAACAGATCCTCACCCATGGAGGCTCTGTCGAGGATATTGCCATTGGCATCAACAACTTGAGCATCCACGATATTATCCACAGAGATGCCATATTTTCTCATCATGTTCCCATACCCACCTCCACTGAAGTGACCGCCAGTGCCAACACTAGGGCAGACTCCCACTGGGAAGGCGTGAACGTTGCTTTTGTTAGCAATATTATAGTAAAATTCACCGACTGTTGCCCCCGCTTGAACCCAATCAGTCTCATTCTCTATGTCAATGTCGATGGATCGAAGATTGAACATATCAAGAATGACGAAAGTGACATTGGATATATAGGAAAGGCCCTCATAATCATGGCCGCCACTTCGGATCCTGATTTGCAACCCATGATCTTTTGCACAAACAACAGTTGCTTGGATATGGGAAATGTGAGTGGCTGCTATAATGGCAACTGGTATAGGGGTTTCAGGGATCAAAAATCTGCGATTTCTGATTAGTGCTTGCAGAACGGATTCAAAAGAGGAATTAGTAGGAGTGTAAATTGATTCAATTTCAGATATTGAAGCAAATTTGTTAGCAAGGCATTGGAGAAAATTGTCCACTACGGAAGACTCTGAAATTGCCCGCCATGAGAATGATAATTGATATGACAAAGTCTACCCGTGTTAAGCCAGGCCCAATAGCGTCAGAGATTACCACATGGCAAAGACTCACTGGTCCACGTGTCCATCGGCGACAGAGGCAAAGCCCATCACCTGTCGCTGGGTGACAGGCTCTTGGTCCACGTGGCCTTCGACGACAGAGGTAGAAGTGCGTGATCATACCTGTCGGCTATCGACAGACTCGTAGTCTGTCGCCTGCAATCATAACGCGACATATGGCACGCATATAACTACCGCGCGGGAGACAGATTCCCAGTCCGTCGCCTTCAGTCATTTGGCGACACGTGGCACACGGTTTCGGCTCCCGCTAGCGACAGACCCCTGATGCCATAACGTGCCACGTGCTATAAGTCTCTCGCCGGTGACAGGCTCCGGAAGCTCCCGATTTACAAGGAACTTGTGTTATATCAGGACACAAACTCTCAGCAAGAAAAGGACTCATCCTCAGAAATTAACCTAGAATCTTGGCCTATAAATAGGCCCCCAGGTACAATTCTACTCCCTAATTTTTGATTACCGGCTTTTACGCTTCCCAACACTTAAGACCTTTTTGCTGACTTAAGCATCGGAGTGTCTACGCAGGGAACCACCCCTGCGTCTCTCTGACTTTTCTTGTTTTATAGAAGCTTTTTGGAGACACGTGGAGATTAAGTACGAATATCGACGTCAACATACTTTTATTGTTGTTTTGTGCAACAACAATTGGCGCCGTCTGTGGGAAACGTATAAAAAGCCAAGATTCTCTAAGATGGTGAGAACAAGATCTACAAACGTAAGGACCGGAAGTGAGGAAAACTCTGTGAGCTCCCCTAAACAACAGATTCGCCAGACAAACCAGGCGAACAGGGAGGAAGAAAGAATTACTGTGTCGGCGGCAGAATTTGAAGCCCTAAGGCGACAGAGCGAAGAAACTACCCAAGCACTGCGAGCCATGGTGGATGTGTTCCAAGGAGTTCTCCCGACATTGGATCTACCGCCTGCCGTGCAGAACTTAGTAGGAGGAACAAATAGAGGTGTCCCGCCGCAGATGTTTGGGCGAGAGGAAGACATGACAGCGGCAGACCCCTCTCGTTGGCAAGAGGTTCCCCCGGTGGAAGAGCAGGACATTCATCAGGGTGCGGCAGGACTGGGGAGCGGCAGGCATGTCGCAGGCACCCAGCGAGAGACTGAGGAAGCATATGGCTTAGAGCCTGCGATAGGGGTCAGGCAACAGGGTAGCGGGAGGCCTGTCGCAGGAACCCAGCGAGAGACTGAAGAAGCAGTAGAGTTAGAGCCTGCGACAGGGGTCAGGCGACAGGTTCCACATGTAGGGCGGCAGATGTTTGGGTGACAGGACGTTGACCGGGCGACAGGGTCTACCGCCCACTACCATGACTTGTCAAATTTTGATAGTGCTAACTTAGACCATGGTATTGGAGGTGCTGGAAAGAACGGGGTCGAAGATCAAAGCACTTGGGGAACCGGGTCGGAGTTTGACCCCACTTGGTGCATGCAAATGGTACGAACAAACGCACCTCAAGCTCAGGGCAAGGAAGTAGTAAGAGACCTACCTGATTCGTCTCATGCCCGAAATCAGCTCGCTCCCCCTGTGGACATGAAGAAGATGATAGAACAAGTACTAGAAGAGAAAAAGTTGGTGTCTACAGAAAAAAGCCAGAGGAGGAGAGTACCGTTCTGCACGACCATCATGCAAAAACCCCTGCCCCCGAAGTTCAAAATGCCGCAGATGACCGCCTACATCGGAAAGATGGACCCCTACGACCATATGCAAAACTATGAGGCACTAATGTTGTTACATGGATGGGAAGACGAGATAATGTGTAAAGCCTTTTCCTTAACTCTGTCCAGACATGCGATGAAATGGTTTAATAACCTGCCCGAAGGGTCCATTATCTCTTTCGACCAACTGCGAAGTGAGTTTCTTAAGGCGTTTGCAGTCAATAGTCAGAGAAGGAAGGAACCGACCTATTTGCTCACTATTAAGCAAGGAGCTAAGGAGTCATTGAAAAGTTATGTGGATCGATTCAGAGATGCTACTTTGGAGGTGCGAGATCTGCAAGTCGGTATAGCCGTGGCAGCCATGTTACAGGAGACAAGGTCTGAGAAATTGCAAGAATCCTTGTCGCTAGATCAGCGAACAACCATCTCAGACCTACTTTCCCGCGCACATAAGTATGTAACCCAGGAGGAAGTAATGAGAATGGTGGCGATTGGAGAAACTAAAGATGGAAGGAAACGAGGAAGAGAGGTCACTGAAGCATCTTCAAGCCAACCGAGAAAGTTTGAGAAAGCTCCCGCATTGAAATACAATTCCTATAGCCCACTCACCGAATCTCGAGCTTCAGTGTTGGCAGCAATTGAAGGATCAGGGCTTATACAGACTCCAAAGAAGACGTCAGGAAATTTGGGCCGTGATTTAAGGTCATACTGCGATTACCACTCAGCACATGGTCACACAACTGAGAAGTGTAGGGAGCTGATGAATTAGCTAGAAAAGCTAGCACGAGAGGGGAAAATAAACCGTTTCGTATGGAGAGGTGATAGAGCTAACTATCCTGCACAAAACAGAGGAAACAATTTCAGAGATAAAAGAGGTGAAAACAGAAGGCCTGTCAGGCGAAATGAAAGGGAAAGAAGAGACGGTGACAGAAGGGTAGAAAGAAGGAATCGAGAGGAAGATAATGAACCCACAGAGCCAGCTATTAACGTGATATCCGGAGGTGAGTCATTAGCTGGCACTTCTTCCTCGTCTCGAAAGACCTACGCCCGACAAGCTTATCAAATTAATTCAGTAATGGAGGAAAAGCATGATGAAGAGCCCATCACCTTCACGCCCGCTGACAGAGGTGATGTAATGATCCCTCATGATGACCCAATGGTGATTTCGGCAGTAATAGCAAAACATCCAGTGAGTCGCATCTTAGTTGATAATGGGAGTTCGGTAAATTTGATTTATTGGAGTTGCTTTGAGAAAATGAACATCTCCAATGATAGACTGAAGCCAGTAACCACACCGCTGTATGGCTTCTCAGGAGAAAAAGTGAAGGTGGAGGGCGCAGTTCAGTTACCTGTAACATTGGGGGAAAGTTCGAAGTGTGTCACTCGACAAGCGTTGTTTATGGTGGTGAGATCAACTTCCGTGGCGTACAATATGATCCTCGGGCGACCATTGTTAAATGACATGAGGGCGATGGTGCATCCCTGCTATTTGTTAATGAAGTTTCCGACTCCCCGCGGTGTTGGACAAGTGTGGGGAGATCAAAAGAAGGCCAGGACATGTAATGTCGCATCCACCACATGTAAAGGGATTCAGAGGAAGGAAATCCTTACGATCGAAGAAAAGCCTAAGCCGAAGCCTGATGAGGAAATGGAAGCAATCCGGTTGGATGAGAAAGATGAAGAAAGAATAGTGTACGTAGGAAGCCAATTGCCTAAAGAAGTAAAAAGGGAGATAGTTCGATGCTTAAAAGAGAATTGTGATGTGTTTGCATGGACTCCAGCTGATATGCTTGTAATAGACCCTAAAGTTATTTGCCATCGGTTAAACGTAATCTCAGGGGCAAAGCCGATAAAACAGAAGAAGAGGAATTTCGCTCCAGAGAGGCAACTGGCAATAAACGAAGAAATCTCGAAGCTATTGCAAGCAGGATTCATCAGAGAAGTTAATATCCGGAATGGTTGGCTAATGTTGTGATGGTAAAGAAAATCAACGGGAAATGGAGAATGTGTGTGGACTTCACAGATCTGAATAAAGCTTGTCCTAAGGATTCGTATCCACTACCTCGAATGGACAAGTTGGTAGACGAAACTTGTGGTTATAAGTTACTTAGCTTTTTGGATGCCTTTTCGGGGTACCACCAAATCATGATGCATCAAGAAGATGAGGAGAAGACCTCGTTCATTACCGATGGTGGAACTTATTGCTACCGAGTGATGCCCTTCGATTTAAAAAAAGCGGGTGCGACCTACCAACGCATGGTAAATAGGGTGTTCCAAGACTTGTTGGGCAACACCATGGAAGCTTATGTTGATATATGATCATCAAAAGCCGACAGGGGGAATCACATGCCGAAAAAATGACTAAGGTATTCGATGTGCTGCGATAATACAAGATGAAGTTGAATCCCAACAAATGCTCATTCGGGGTGAGATCTGGAAAGTTTCTGGGATTCATGATTACTAACCGAAGGATAGAGGCTAATCCCGAGAAAGTTCAAGCTATTTTGGACATGAGGCCGCCTAATACAGTAAGAGAAGTCCAAAGGCTAACGGGAAGAATAGCAGCCTTGAGTTTTTTCTTGTCCAAATCAGTTGAAAGAAATCTACCATTTTTCAAGGCGATAAAGGCAGGAAAGAACTTCAAGTGGACGGAGGAGTGCAACGACGCCTTTGACGGGTTGAAAGACTACCTGAAAGAGTTGCCTCTGTTATCCCGACCACATCCCGGAGACCACCTCCTTATGTATCTAGGTGTAGGAGAGAAAGCTGTAAGTGCAGTCCTACTAAGGAAAGATGGGGATAGAGATTGCCCGATCTATTATGTAAGCAAAGTCCTGCTAGATGCCGAGGCAAGATACCCCTTAGTTGAAAGAATAGCTTTATCCTTGGTGATGGCAACTCGAAAATTACGACCGTACTTCCAAGCTCACTCGGTGACTATCTTAACAGACCAGCCCCTCAGGCAAATACTGCAGAAACCAGAACACTCCGGGCGTCTGATTAAGTGGGCTATCGAATTGAGTGAATATGACATTCACTTCTAGCCTCGCCAAGCAATAAAAGGACAGGCATTGGCAGATTTCATTGTAGAATGCACTGACCGAGAGGCACAAGAGGAAACAGAGTTAGTCTGGTGGAAATTATTTGTTGATGGAGCTCGTAACATGGACGGCAGTGGAGCTGGAATTGTGCTCATATCGCCTGAAGGGGAAACCTATGAGTATTCCCTACGTTTCGATTTCCCAAGTTCAAACAATACAGCGGAGTACGAAGCATTGATAGCTGGGATGAGACTTGCTGAGAAACTAGGAGTTAGCAACTTAATGGCACATAGCGATTCACAATTGGTGGTAAATGTCACGACCCGTGACCACATTTTTACCCTTCTTATACACAACTTAACCGGTTGGGCTGTCTGCGATACTTCACTTGTACTGACTGTTAATAAATTTTACATAATATTGTTTATATTATACACATCCCCTATCGTAACAAATCAGATAAGTAGTACTGTTGACGTGTCTAAATACAGAGAATTAAATGATCATACCTCAAATAAACAGTCGGTCTGACACATTGTCCTTCGTGTACAGCCAGGATCCACAATCCACTGATCTCACATTCATCAAAACCTGAGATGTTGAAAATTAAGGGGTGAGCAAAACCACGGCTCAGTAAGAGAATTATATGCCTCACTTGATACTCAGCTTCCTATATGCTGAAAATCTTTTTCATTTTTCCTATGGGCTCTAGGCTCGCATGTAGGAAAGATACTACAGTTGGCTAGGGATCCGAATGGAGTAAGGTAGGTATTTTAGAATACCATACTTGTTACGGAACCTAGAAGCAACTGTAGAGAAAATTTTTTTTCTTTTTTTTTGTTTTGAATTAATAAATCCTTTTCCTTTTTAATCTTTCATAACCTTTTTCATATTCCTTTCAAAATAATGCTTCTACGAAATAAAGCCTTTAAATAGAATAATTAATATCCGTATATTCCTTGAAAAGAATATTAGTTAAATCATCATCTTATTTCTTTAAAACTTATTTCATGTTTTAATGTACTCTCTTAATTAGTTCCGTTCTTTAAAAAGCAAAATAAGCTATTAAAATCTATTTCATTCTTTGACATTTGTCGAATTCACGAATCACACTCACTTACTTATCGTCATAATATCCTACGATTTCTCATACTAACATCGGAACACATGTAGCACTTAGTTCCCGAAGGACTCTAGAGGTGGCTCCCACTGTTCAATCATCGAGTCTCTGCTCGGTATGGCCTGTACTGAAACATCGGAACACGTGTAGCACTTAGTTCCCGAAAGACTCTAGAGGTGGCTCCCACGGTTCAATCATCGAGTCTC
The DNA here is from genome assembly GCA_031772115.1 of Heritiera littoralis. Classification (NCBI taxonomy): domain Eukaryota; kingdom Viridiplantae; phylum Streptophyta; class Magnoliopsida; order Malvales; family Malvaceae; genus Heritiera; species Heritiera littoralis. Next base: position 5,416,130 of record JAPDPK010000032.1, on the reverse strand, counting down.
TGCTCGGTATGGCCTGTACTGAAATATCGGAACACGTGTAGCACTTAGTTCCCGAAGGACTCTAGAGGTGGCTCCCACGGTTCAATCATCGAGTCTCTGCTCGGTATGGCCTGTACTGAAATATCGGAACGCGTGTAGCACTTAGTTCCCGAAGGACTCTAGAGGTGGCTCCCACGGTTCAATCATCGAGTCTCTGCTCGGTATGGCCTGTACTGAAATATCGGAACGCGTGTAGCACTTAGTTCCCGAAGGACTCTAGAGGTGGCTCCCACGGTTCAATCATCGTGTCTCTGCTCGGTATGGCCTTTTCCGTTTGACATATTCCATGTCATGGAAAATATTTCCCTTTTTAACATTCCCACCTATCATTTATGGATTTTAATATAGACGTTAATCTTGTCGTACTATAAACCCTGGAGGGTAAAGGACTAAACCGGTCAAATCTATGACCATAATCTATATTGTCCTCGGTGGATCACGGATCAGGTGTCGACCGGGACTAAACATGTCACATATCATGTATCAGCATGATAAGAATACCAACCAGTCTCAAAACCGTATTTTTCATCGGAAAATACACCTTTATGGAATTTATATAATTATATAATTCCATGATTTAAAACCATAAGGGTTATAATCCTTTAGTGAATATTGATAAAAATATCCATAAAAATATTTACTATATTTCACTTCATCTTTCATCTCGTAATTCGTGTAATTTATCTATTTCGAGAATTTTCGGTGATTTCATTATCACCATTCTCGAATACATGAATATTCTAAAGTTCCATCTCATTATATTCATATTTTATGAAATTTAGAAATTTCCTCTTGTCTCGTGATTTACTATCGAAATTCGGAAATAAATCATTTAATATGATTTTATAAAGTTTTTCTAAAATTTTCGGCAGCATAACGGCTGCCGATTCACTAACCTCCTGCACGGAAAATACAGTTTAAAATCTTTCAGCCAGTACTTCTTCTCAAATTATTTTCAGCAATTCATGCATCATAATAATTTTCATAAAATAATTGCATAAAATATTTCAAATTAAATTATGCAGACTGAGTATCCTTACAGTGCTGCACATGCATCCCTTACCTTTTTCCGGGTCGGCGACTTCCGCTTATCGATCGCGCCCGCGCTCCATTTCTCCCGATTCCTTATCTCGATTGCTGAAAATAATTTCTGGAATTAAAATTCTAATTTTTAGAATTTTTCATAATTTATTTAATTTTTTCTGAAATTAAATTCTCGGGAAATTTCTTACCGAATTTGTAAAATCCCGGGTTGTCGAATTTCCGGGAATTTTCCGAATTCCCGAAATTCTCCTTTTTCCTCTTTTTCTTCCTTTTTCCTCTTTTTCTTTTCTTTCTTTTTTTTTTCTTTTTCCTTTTTCTTCTTTTTTTTTCTTTTCTTTTTCTTCTTCCTTTCCCGGTCAGACCGGTTCAGACCGGTCCAGCTCCTTTCCTCGCCGGTTCCTCGCCGCGGTCGGTTCTCCAGCGGCTCGATGGCTCAGCAGCTGGCCGGCGCCACGGCGAGCTTGGATCTGACCTCCATTCATCCCGAATCGACAGCACGACGGCGGATCGAGGCGGTTTTGCCTCGGTTCTTCTTCCTCTTCGCCGGCGTTCCTCCGCCATCCATTGCGCCTCCGGTGGCCTCCATCAGCTTCCTCCCTCCGGTGAAGCTTCGGTGGCAGTGGCGGTGCCTGGATCGGCCGGCACCGCCGTCCGCCATTTTTCTTTCTTTTTCCGGCTTCCTTCGCGTTTGTGCCTCCGTTTCTTTCTTTCTTCCGCCGCCGGTGGTTTCCTTGACTTCCTCTTTGGCCGGCGACGACGTCCCCTCCATTTTCCCTAACCGGCGGTGGCATCTCCGCCACCGGCGGTCTGCCTGGGGAGGGTCGGGATTTCCCCCCCGATTCTCTGTTTTCTTTCTATTTCTATTTTTAGGTTGTTTCTATTTCCCTTTTTAGTAATATAATACATACTATATATTATACACTATCATTTATATTTTATACTTATAATATATATCATATATATATATCATACATATATTATTTCATTTTAATGAAATACAATATACAATATATATTATATACATAAATTATATATATTGTATATTACAAAATATATATCTTGTATATATATATGTATGTATAATTATATACTTTAAAAATAAATAACCTTTACATGTACAAATTATATAGATGGTATAATACAATTTTATACATTTAAACTTTAATATAAAACTACATTTACTTTTCTTCTATATTCATATACTTTTATTTAAAGTAATAATATATATATATTTCATATATATATCTGTACATATATATTTATAATTATATAAATACATTTTATAATATACACATGTATTTATTTAAGACAAAATAGTATATATTTCATTTTATAATATATACTAATATTCATATACATACATATGTATTTATATAAAAACATGTGTAAATATATTTATATAATTTAATTATATAAATATATAATATACGCATTTTTATTTATAAATTTTGGATTTCCATTAATCCAATTTAAATTCCTCCTTTCCTTATTTCCATAACTCCGATTTTATTTTTATTTTCATTTAATTTCCTTCACACGAATTTCCTTATTCATCACTTCCTCATTTCTCAGGATTTTCACCAATATCCCGTTTCTTGCAAATTTTATTTATTTCCCCTTATTTAATTTCTCTAATATTTATTTTCAATATTTCTAATTTCCAATAAATGGAAAATTTACGGTCATCACAGTAAACCAGTTCTCGGGTGAGTATGAAGCAAGAGAACCCACCTTAGTCCCTTACCTTGCAGAAGGTACAATTGCTGGCACAGTCGTTCAAGCACTTCCAGCTGACTCAGATAAATCGAACATAGAACAACCATGCATACGCTCTTTCGAAATTGGCTTCTTCCAGGAGGATCAAAAGGGGTATGGTCAAAGTGGAATCCCTCGCTAGACCAAGCATTGAAGAAGAAGATGTCTGTGATGTCGAAATCGGAGGCGATTAGAGAAGCCTAATTAAAGATTACACACTGGGGGGCACACTCTCCACTGACAGGGACGAAGCTCGAAGGCTGAAATTAAAAAGTGCCAGGTTTACCGTGGTAAAAGGGGAACTCTATAAACGGGGATTCACAATGCCCCTGTTGAAGTGTCTAGGGCCCCAACAGGCTGAGTACACCTTAGCTGAAGTTCATGAGGGAATATGCGGTGAGCATTTGGGTGCTCGAGCCTTGGCCTCAAAAATATTGCGCTCGGGGTTTTATTGGCCTACACTGAGAAAGGATGCCACAGACAAAGTGAGAAGATGTGAAAAATGTCAGAAATTCGCTCCCATAACTACCGCGCCTGTTTCGGCTCTTCAGAACACTCTCCAACCAACTCCATTTGCACAATGGGGACTAGATATCCTGGGGCCTTTTCCCCTAGGCACAGGACAAAGGAAGTATTTGCTTGTGGCCATAGACTACTTTACCAAATGGATAGAGGCCGAGCCTTTGGCCATAATTTTTGAAAAAAAGGTGGAAGCAATGGTGTGGAAAGACATAATTTGCCGATTCGGGATCCCCCGTATGATAAATGCAGATCATGGAAAGCAGTTCGACTGCGATGCTTTTCGATATTTTTGTAGTGGCCTGAAGATTCTACTAAGAATATCTTCTGTGTCTTACCCACAGGCCAATGGGCAGGCAAAGGTGAGCAACCGAACTATACTGCACGGGTTGAAGTCTAGACTGGACAAGGCAAAGGGAGCATGGGTAGATGAGCTTCCCAGTGTCCTATGGGCCTACAAAACGACAAGCAAAGTATCAACAGGTGAAACACCGTTCAATTTTGTATATGGCACTGAAGCTCTCATCCCAGTAGAAATTGGAGCTGAGTCACCCCGGTTGGTCCCCTACATCGAGGAACTCAATTCTCAAGGACTAAGGGAGAATCTAGACCTGCTAGACGAGTTGAGAGACAAGGCAAAAGCGAGGCTGGCTGCTTACCAACAGAGAGTAGCCACTTATTACAATGCACGGGTCAAGAACAGAGAAATGCAAGATGGAGACCTGGTGCTGAGAAAGTCAGCAATCACAAATGCCCATAAGGAGGATGGAAAGCTCCGGGCTAATTGGGAAGGACCATACAGAATTAGAAAGATGGTCGGACCTAGCACATGTACCTTGGAAACATTGCAAGGAAAGAAGATCTCAAAGACTTGGAATGCCAACCATCTCAAGCTATATTGGCAGTAAACATTGTAATTTTTGCTTTTTGATTCTTGTCTTTACTTTTCCATCTATTGCTACATCACTTTACAGATATTATTATTTTTCTGATTCATGAATAAAGGCCAGCCAATCATTTCCTATATTCTCTAACGCAATATGTGAGACAGATTATGTGTTACAAGAATTAAAATAAGGCAACAGCTGGCAAACAAAAGTCCCTAAGCAAAAAATGCGCGAGACGGGCAAAAATAAAGTCCCTAAGCGAAAAATGCGCGAGACGGGCAAACAAAGTCCCTAAGCGAAAATGCGCGAGACGGGCAAACTAAAAGTCCCTAAGCGAAAAATGCGCGAGACGGGCAAACACAAAGTCCCTAAGCGAAAAATGCGAGACGGGCAAACAAAAATTACCTAATCGAAATATGCGCGAGACGGGCAAAAGACCAGTCCTTAATACGAAACGTGCGTATAAAAGGTAAAGGTACAAGCTATATAGCAAGTTACGAGGTACGTTACAAAATTTTCGGATTCATATGTTGCAATAAGTTGACAAATTATGATTAAACTTTGGCGTTTTTAGTCTTGATTATTCTAATACGTCCTTAAGCGAAAATAACACGAGATAGGCACACCGCTCGAGAAAAGTTCATCTTTGCGCAAGACTGAAAATGCTGTGTCAAAGTAGAATTTGGGGAGCAACATGGTATCAAAGTATACAAAATATTCGCATAAACAGTAAGAAAGAGCTACATAATGAAGTTATAGAATAAAACGGTACTTTTTACTCAAAATTTTGTACAAGTGCTGAAAGAGCTACAGAAAGAAGCAATACTTTTCATTCAAAATTAATCTGTACATAGAAGTTAACAAACAAAACAAAAAATACTAAATTCTAATCCATAGCAATGACCGAGTCAGCCAGCTGAGAAGGCACCGCATCGGCACTAGCATCTTGAGAAGCTTGGGGCTCAGGAACTGGAGGAGTCAAAGAACCAGGATCCTGGGAGGATGAGGAAGCCACCCCGGAAGCAGGAACGTCACTTGAAGGCCCAACCACGGCCGCAGAGTCTGGCACGGGATCAAGGCAGCAGAATCTGAAATTTGGAACTCGTCGCTGTCCAACCCCAGCAGTGCCTCGATAGACTCAGGCTGATCGCCTGTCTCTATAGGCTCAGAGACGTCACGCACCGCCGGAGGCTCAGATCGATCAAGTGCTTCGGAAGACTCAGGCGTATGTAGCGGCTGTCGAGGAGGCCACGGACCCTCAAGGTTGTCTAGATCATCCACGGCCCCTTCCGCTAAATAGGCCTCTGGACTTTGTGCGTCGGGCTCATACTTCGTCCAAGAAGGAGCATCGTAGTACTTAGCCTCCTCGGTGAAGAGCAATTCAGGAAAAGCCTCGCTAGGCCGATGCTTCTCCAGCCAAGAGCGAGCCAAATAGAAACCGTACTTAATAAATCCCGTCGAGAACGCCGCCTTCTTGTCAAAACAATGTTGGGACAAGCGGTATTCACGAATGGCCTCGATTCAAGCTTCTCTTTGACGATCCAATATATTGTGCAGCTCCTCAATAGCCTCATCTCGCTGCCTCTCCATGGCTCCCCGATCCTCGACGGCCTTGTTATAAGCTTCTTGTACCCTTGAAGGGAAGACACCTTCGCTGCTCTTCTTGGAGCCTTCGCTCAAGATCAGCATTCTTCCGCGCAAGATCAGCGTTCCTTTTGTTTACCTCCTCCACCCTGTTGACATAAGGACGAAGCTGGTTGACCTCGTTTGAAAGCTCCATCTTTTGATCCCGAAGCTCGCGAATCTCTTTGTTAGCTTGCTCCCTGAGAGTCCGGTGCCGAGCATTGACGGCCGCAATTTGTTGAGCTGACTGATAAGACAAAAAACAAAAGTAACTCATAAAATCTTTTAACGAAAAAAGTTTAGACGGGGACATTAGTTACCAAACGAACACAAAACTCTTACCTTCATAGCGAGATAGTCAGAGTTATCTTCCGCCTCCGGGATGTTTGAAAAAAGCCCCGCCTCGTCATGAGGGAGAATGGTGCTCCAAGCCAGACGAGACGCTATCCCGGCATCCTCGATGCTGTCGTTGTCGTTCACTCCTAGATAGGTCTGAAAATCGTCCCTACTGACGACGACCCCGCTATCAATCACATAGCGCCTCAAAGTAGGGTCTACCACCTTGGGTAAGACTGGTCTTGTAGGCATTGAGGCTTCAACAATCAGCCTCTTCCTGAATTTGCGCCTCAGCTGGCGAGGAGCTGACCTACCCTCAGCAACACGAAAGCCACCTTCTTGAGAGACTGGATCACTCCTTTGGGACTCGGAGCTCTTGCGATCGCCTGAACCTCGATCAAGGACAAGAGGCCTCTTCCGTTTGTTTCTCCCGGCCTCTTGTGTAGGACGGCTGGATTCACCAGTAAAGGGAGGAGGAGGAGTAGGAGCACGTGCCGGTCCAGATGGGGCTCTAACTGGCGACCGAGGAGGAGGAGCCACTTGAGCAGCAACATTGGCGTCCCTCCTACGCATTAGATCTCGGAAGTTCATGCCTGCGCAATATATAAAGAAAAAATTAGCCGACCAAGTGAAACATCACGCACATGTATACAAGAAAAAAAAAAGAGGATGGAAAACGTAGAAAACCACCAAAGTCCTCTAAACTATCCAGATTCGAATCCAACGGAAAATCAACGAAGGGACTCCCAAAGGCATCAGCCTGAGCCCATTCAGGACCATCCCCTGAATAACCACTAGTACCCGGAGCCTCAAGGGTCTCGTCCTCCGAATCTGAAGAGGACTCATCTACAAGACGGCCCATGGGGGTGGATGCTTCAGCTACTAGGACCGGGGATGACTGACTCGGACCAGCATCAGATAAACGAGGAGTTGTGGGCAGGTTAGATGGGGCAGCAGAAGCTTCAAGAACGGTCCTGCTTACGGCCCAGCCGGCAGCGACAATGTTTTCCGGGGTTGGAAGAGAAAATAAATTACGCTCCCCGGCAGAACAGATTTGCCGAATAGGCTCGCCAAATTGGTCTCTTAAAATTTCCATCCTAAACCTGTCTGAACGCTGTGAGTGGTCAGAGGTATCACGATTCCATCTAGAACGAATCCGCAGATTGCTTGGAATCTCGACGACGACCCACTCTCTCTCAAAACCGCGCAGTTTATTGGGGAGATCCGAGAAGATTTTGTTATTAGGAAACTCGCTGACTGTTAACCGTTGAAGAGAGAACGTTATCAATCCTTTCAGCCTACGAACTCTAAAAAAGGCGCTTAAAAGGGGAACCGTTGGAACGATACCCAAATGATGACACACTATGGAAAACGCTACCAGCTGAGCCCACGCATGGGGGTGGAGTTGACACGGGACGATGTCCTTGTATCTAAGAAATGATTCGCCAAACTCCGGAAGAGGGAAGCGAAAACCAAAAGACAAAGAAGCCTTATGGACGGCCACACCACTTCTAACCAAGTCAGGCGTGACCTCCCCTTGCATTGGGAGTCTATAGCCATAACCCGATGGAAGAGGGAAACGAGTCCTAATATCCTCTAAATCAGTGTTTGTCAAAGAACACACAAGACCACCTGTCTTAAGTGTCTTACCCGGGCATAGCAAAGACATGGCAAAAGAAAGCAAAAACAACACGGCGACAGACTCTACAGGCGACAGACCCTTCGGGCGACAGACCTAGTAAGACGACAGATCTTTGGATGACAGACCCCTTGGGCGACAGACCTACTGAAAAAGACACTTGCGGAAGACTAAACCCTACGCGGAAGACCAAATCACCTGCGGGAGACTTAAAACTAGTGCGGTAGGCGAATATATGAGGCGACAGGGGTATACTTACTGACTATAACATAGGCGAGAGACCCCAGGCGTGAGAGCGAAAGACTCTTTGTGGCGAAATAACGGAAAAAGGGGCGACAGATGACTACTCAGAGGTTTTCTCGTGCGTTCTCTCGTTAGGCCCTAGCAGTTTATATAGCCGCGACAGGGAAGGCCAAACGTCGCGCCTGTTCACGCCTGTCGCAGAGTAGAATTTTTCACCTACAAAAAATACCAAAGAAATTGCAAAAAAACAAAGAGAACTACTAATTGTGGGTCTAGGCCCAAAAACATATATTTATACTCTCTTTGTTGGAGAAATCCAACAAGAGAGTGGGGAGCAATTGATATGACAAAGTCTACCCGTGTTAAGCCAAGCCCAATAGAGAGATTACCACATGGCAAAGACTCACTGGTCCACGTGTCCATCGGCGACAGAGGCAAAGCCCGTCACCTATCGCTGGGCGACATGCTCTTGGTCCACGTGGCCTTCGGCGACAGAGGTAGAAGTGCGTGATCATACCTGTCGGCTATCGACAGACTCGTAGTCTGTCGCCTGCAATCATAACGCGACACATGGCACGCATATACCTACCGCGCGGGAGACAGATTCCTAGTCCGTCGCCTTCAGTCATTTGGCGACACGTGGCACACGGTTTCAGCTCCCGCTAGCGACAGACCCCTGATGCCACAACGTGCCACGTGCTATAAGTCTCTCGCCGGCGACAGGCTCCGGAATCTCCCGATTTACAAGGAACTTGTGTTATATCAGGACACAAACTCTCAGCAAGAAAAGGACTCATCCTCAGAAATTAACCTAGAATCTTGGCCTATAAATAGGCCCCCAGGTACAATTCTACTCCCTAATTTTTGATTACCGGCTTTTACGCTTCCCAACACTGAAGACCTTTTTGCTGACTTAAGCATCGGAGTGTCTACGCAGGGAACCACCCCTGCGTCTCTCTGACTTTTCTTGTTTTACAGAAGCTTTTTGGAGACACGTGGAGATTAAGTACGAATATCGACGTCAGCATACTTTTATTGTTGTTTTGTGCAACAACAATAATAATAAAAATATAATTAAAAGGACTGGAAATAGTTGGAATATTGTGGAGTTTTTACCCTTCATTTTCTGTTTGCATGGGAACATGTTTCTGCTTTGGTGTTTATTATATTTGTAGAGGGAATGATATCTCTTAGAATTAAATTCTCTGCTTGGAATTATGGAAATAAATCAAGATTACTATAATTAAATTAATAGGCTTGGATTTTCTTTCCAATTTAATATTTAACATAATCTTTGAATTATGGAAGGCCAATTAATAAGGTCTTAGCAAAATAGTAAAGACAAGGCCTAAAGATTTTGAGGTCCCAAATTAGAGTCTCATCAAGTTTAGTTTGTTAATTATTTGTTTAGCTTATTGTTATTATTTGTATTCACCAGTTTATCAGGTTATTCGTACATTTATTTTGATTTTAAATTTGAGTCAAAATGTATTATTAAAAAAATATTCTTACTTAGAAAAAAAAAGTAATTTAATTTAGAATTTTCCATCTAAGTTGAAAATTCACATACATAATGAATTAGACTTTTCATTGGTGCATGATTCATTTTAAAAATTTATAGCTTCCAAATATTTACTTTTGAAACCATTGATTTATATTTTTTTCAAAAATAATTTATTTATAAATCGTTATTTAAATAGTGGAATATGAGAAAATATTGGTTTATATTCTCTTTTTCTTTTTAGAAGTTTATCTTGAAATCATTATTCATATTCTACTTTTTATATAAATAACTTAATAACTTATTAATGAAATTTATATCAGAATTGAATCCAAACAAAAAAAAAAACTTACAAACATAAATATATAATTTACACCTTTAACTTTTCAGTTTAAAAGCATGTTAAAAAAACAATTAGTTTTGGAAAGCAAACGGATCCACCAATTTACGTACCAAAAAGAAAGATCCGCCAATTAGATTGATGGATCGGTCATAAATATTCCAATATCTTTCTTCGATGAAAACGTTAACGTAACAAATTAAATTCAATACCAACATTTGATGACGCAAGTGGTAGTGGCTTGTGTCTCTTAATCAAGTTGTTCAGGGTTCGACTTCTGATCTTGGGTATAGAGCAAATCATGTTGAGAGGGGATTATCTACTTTGTGTGTGTTTCAAATCTCCGACGGAAATTAGTCACTGCTTTCGGCGGTGGATATTTCGTACCAATATCTCGATGAACAAAAAAAACAAATTAAATTCAATACCGTATATCATTTTTCTTGCTCTTTTTTTTGGATAAAATTTTAAAAACAATAAAGGAAACAGAGGGATTTTTCCCTCAAAAGTTTTAATTTTTATTTATCCAATTTGAGTGAAATGTTAAAGAACGGAAATGAGTAAAAAAAATTTAATTGTAAAATAACGTTTGTATGCTTAGTCTTTTTTTTTTAATTTTTAAATAATCAGTATAATTATTTGTCTCTTATAATTTATTTATCAATTTTTTTGATTTTATTTCTACTTGTATCACAAATATGATTTTATCATTTTATTATTATTTTAAAAATCTGATTTTTAATTTATTATTTTTGAGTATTGTTGTTTGAATATTCTATAAGTGCATTGACTCTAATGTTACAATTATCACTTAGACTAAGTTGAGGACTATAAAACAAAGTACTTTTTTTCAATAAAATATAAAATGCCTTAACACACACACACACACACACATATATATATATATATCAAATTTTTATTTTTAATCAAATGAATTACCAATATAAATTATTATTTTATTTTATAAAAAGAAGGTTATATTTGGAAAAAATATTATAATGAATCCTTTCATTTTCTTCTCACTCTTTAATCAAACAATGGTTGCTAGGATTCCTTTACTTTACTTTATTTTATTAATTTTACCAATCTAAATAAGGGGTAATTTACTTTCCTTTACTTTATTGTTTTTCCTTTTCTTTACTGATATCTATCCAAATATAAGGTTAATTAGAATGAAACTTGTGCTTTGCTATGGGATCATTGAAAACTTGATGTATAAAATTTATATATTCAAAATAATAAGACAAATAACACAATGTTAATAACAAAAATACATGTATATATAATATCTACCAAAATTTTCATTAGGTAGAAAAATGAAATTTAATTATCCAAGCACAATAGCATTAAAATTTAATTAATCTATAGAAGGAATATCTGCCATGATTTGAATCAAGTATGGATAATTTGTCCCCTAGAATCAATCCAAAGCAGAACATAGTTTGACAATTGAGAATATTCCAGTAATGGTGGATTGACTTCCCACAATAGCTACACATATGGTTATAGTTAGAACAAATCATCTTATTTTCTTTGAAACAACAATGATGCCTAGACCTAGTAAATAACAATTTTGAAATCAAAGAAAATTAGTTTAATTTATGAAGCATCTACCAAATGCAGACACAGAACCTAATATGGTAGTCAATCTCAATAATATAATGCTTTGAAAGATAAGTAGCTTGCCCCCACATATGTAGGGATGAAGGATGTGTAAACCACTAAAGTTTTGCAATATGCAAGAAGTAGCATTTAATTAGTTAGGAAAATGAAAATATCACCATTTCTACTAATAAAGTAATTTATCATTAATTGCAGATGAAATATTGACTCAAGTTACTAAGGAAACATGAAAATAATTGCTTTAATTGCTATGTGCCTATTTAAAAGCTCTCCCAATAATCTTCTTATGAAGCCAAAATGACCTCCTTGTCCCATTAATAACTTGCTTGCTAGTAATGTTTCCAAGATGTTTATTAGCATTTAGCAACAACTACAAAAGGACACTACCCATAAAAGGATAGATTTACACAGCAAACTTCATCCCCTTTCTTAAAAATAACTTAAATAAATTAAATTTAAACAATTAAATTAAATCTTACACAATAGAATTTGCTACAAAAATCTGTCACAACTTCCGTCGTAGTATCATTTTCCATTATCTAAAAAAATAACAATAAAATATGTTAGGAAATTCTTATGTGGGCCTACATATATAAATTAATTGTACATTGCGGGCTATCTAATGTATTTAGTCCATTTAAAAGTGATCAAATAAATTTTAAGTTATTGGACTTTAGAGCATCTCATTTAGTATAGGCTTTGCAAAGTGTAGAGACCTAATATTTTATTTTATTTTATTTTCATGGTGGGCCAAAGTAAAATAAAATAAAATATACTTCAAATATAAATAGGTTATAGTCCCCAGTCTAAACACAAGATATTTTTTATTCTTAAATCCCATCATTGAGTGAGATATAGATTCTCTCAAAAGATTTAGACGTGGAAGACTCTAACCCCAAGAAATAAATTCCAATGGATTCAAGTACACTTCTGTATTAATCTTTTCTTGATGATTGAACATGAGATCCTACGTGTGTTTATTTGTATCATTTTCCTACAAGTGGTATAAAGAGCATGTTCATATTTGATCATTAAAAATTAAAAATTTTTCTTTGAAATTTTAGGGCTTTTATTCTCTATAAAATAAAGATTAAAATCATGTAAACAATTTTATGAATTTTGTTCATGATTCAACTAATTTATTATTTAAGTTTTTTAAATCCTAAATTAAATATTCAACCAAAACAATTATGTTTTGCTTATTTTAATTCAAATTGATTAATGATAATTGTTTCTTGTGACTCCTATGGTTGAAACAAAGTCACAATTTTATTAAATTTTTTGTTTTGGTCGAAAGAAATCAAGAAAAGAGGTATGGGTTTTTTCATGGAGTTTTTCTTAAAATTTCGTGATCAAATTTATCACTAAATTTGTTGTTTTGATCCCGGTTTTTGCATGGGTTTTGTAGAAAAATGTCTTAATTACACGATCAAAGGTTCAATTTTGCCAAAAATCACTTAAAAAAGGGTCAAAATTGAAGAAAACATGAAACAGACCCGAACGAGTCTGTTTCAGGAGCCAACTGGGTTAGGATGACTTGACTAGCCAAGGAAGATGACCAGCACCCAGCATTAGGTTTATTTGCACGCGCCACCTAAGTGGCCATTCGACCATCAATTTCTCCAGTCTAACATGAAATTTTATTTTAAAATTTTTGGTGATTTTTCAAGAATTTTTTGAAATTGTTAAATATTGATATACGTATGCCCACTTAAGAATTTCCCAACACTAAACTCCGATAACTTAAACTTTATTTGATCACTTTTAAAAAGAGTAAACACATTAGATAGCTTATAATATACAATTAATTGATATATGTAGGCTCACTTAAAAATGTCAAAAGGTATATGCATAATTGTTGAAAATAAAGTTCAAATAAATTAAATTAATATAAAATGCTGCCAAAGTAACCTCTTTTATGTTAATTTATTTATTTTGAAAATTAAGGCTGTCATTTAAGAATTTAAATAACTGTTTTTAATCCTTGCAAAAAATAATAGGCCCAAAGGAAGGATATTTTTTGGCCAAATTGCAAACACAATAAGGTAGTAAATATGTGATAAAATTATTTTTTACCATTCATGCAATATGTCGGCTCAAAGGAAGGCATATTATTGGCAGAATTTGGTTATCAATATTTACTAATAAAGTTTAAGAGTATCGATTACAAATTGAAATTTCTATCCAAAGATAAATTTCAATGTTGTACTTGGTATCTTACATGGCCCAAATTTATTGTTTGTTAATTGTGAGCTTATTATTTTTTACTTTTCTACTTTCAGTAAATGCTTCTTCTATATCAAAGAATTTGAATAATATTCCAATGCTTAACGGCACTAACTTCAAGAAGTGGAAGGAGCACATTACCATTATGCTTGGGTATATGGATCTAGACTATACGATCAGGTCTGACAAACCTCCTACCCTTGCTGATAATAGTACAACTACGAAAAGGGCACTTTATGAAAAATAGGAGTGTTCAAACAGCATGAGTCTAATGATCATGAAGCACTCAATTCCGAATACCATCAAGGGTGCAATGCCTGAGGAAGAAAATGCTAAAGTGCAATAGATTGCAGACAGATTCACTACAAATGAAAAGATTGAAATAAGTACCATCATGTCTAAGCTTGTTTCAATGCGGTATGGTGGCAAATGAAACATAAGAGAATACATTATGGAAATGTCTAATCTTGTTACAAGACAAAGGCACTAAAGTTAAAGTTGTCTGAGGATATTCTCGTGCACTTGGTCTTAATATCACTTCCTGCACAATTGAGTCCTTTTAAGATAAGTTATAATACTCAAAAGGAGAAATGGACTCTTAATGAGCTCATTGTTTAGTGTATGCAGAGGAAGAGAGGTTGAAACAAGAGAAGATAGAAGTGCTCACTTAGCATCTTCTTCCAATGACAATGTTGCCAACAGAAAGAGAAAAAGGAACACGGGAAAAGGCACTGTAAATACTGAAACGTCATACCTAAGGGGCAGTAGAAAAAGTATAAGGTGATTACTTGTTTCTTTGGTTGTAAAGGTGGTCATGTGAAGAAGGATTGTTCCAAGTACGAAAAATGGCTTGCCAAAAAGGGTAATCTTCTCAACTTTGCTAGTTTTGAAGTTAATTTGGCTTTAGTACCCAATCACACTTGGTGGATAGATACAGATGCAACTAGTCACACAAGTGTGACTATACAGGGTTGTCTAAGAAGCAAAAAGCCAATTGATGCTGAAAGATTCATTTACGTAGGAAATGGCAAAAGGGCTCTTATTGAGGTTATTTGTCTATTTAGATTAAAGTTAGGATCTAGTTGCTATTTAGATTTGAACAAGACTTTTTATATGCCATCATTTAGACAGAATTTGATTTCTATTTCTTATTTGGACAAGTCAAGATATTCTTGTTCATTTGAAAATGGAAAGTTTAGTCTCTTACAATATTCAAATCTTATTAGTATAGGGTCTTTAGTTGATAATCTATATAAATTGGACCTTCATGCCTCACACATTAATGAATCCTTGCATATAAATAATTGTGGTATAAAGTACAAATTAATTAATGAGAATTCTTCCATATTATAGCACAAGCATTTTGCGCATATTTTTTAACAAAGAATAAAGAGGCTTGTGACAAAAGGAATTCTCAATTCCCTTGATTTTTCATATTTTGAAATCTGTGTTGAGTGTACTAAGGGGAAACAAACAAATATCAAGAAAACTGGTACTAGTAGGAGTTTAAATGTCTTGGATTTAATTCATACTGATACTTGTGGTCCATTCCCTACAGCTTTTTGGAATGGTCAACAATATTTTATTACTTTCATAGACAATTATTCTCGTTATGGGTATCTATACTTGATTCATGAGAAGTCTCAATCATTGGACGTTTTCAAGACTTATAAAGTTGAAGTTAAAAATCAACTTGGTAGGAAAATTAAGCCGTTAAATCTAACCATGGAAGTGAATATTATGATAGATATGACAGATCAGGTGAACAACGTTTAGGCCCTTTTGCAAGATACTTAGCAAAATGTGGTATCGTTCCTCAATACATCATGCCAGGGACTTTAAGTCAAAATGGTGTAGTCGAAAGAAAAAATGGGACCCCAAAGGATATGATCAAAAGTATGATAAGTTATTCTTCTTTATCAAAGTCACTTTGGGGAGAAGCCTTAAAGATTGTAGTATACATTCTTAATCAAGTTCCAAGCAAAGCAATAGCTAAAACCCCATATGAGTTATGGACAAGAAAGAAGCCTAGTATTAGGCATTTACATATTTAAAGTTGTCCAACGAGGTTAGGCCAACAATAAGCTGCTACTTTACTGGATACTCAGAAAGATGGAGGGGTTTTAAGTTTTATGATCCCTCAAATAGATCCTTTTTCAAAACGGAAATGCTAAGTTTATTGAGGATGTTGAATATAATGAAAATGCAAAACTTAGAAATTTTATCTTTGAGGAAGAACATGTTATAGTTCTTACAGTTACAATTGAAAATGATTATATAATTATGCTTGACATTATTCAAGATTTAAATCCAGATTATCAAAACACTCTTGAGTCACCTCTACTCATATTGAAGAGTAATAACAACCTCAATTGGAAGTGTCATTAAGGAGATCCTAAAGAGAGAGAAGATCAGCGATTCTAGGTGATTATATCGTATATCTCTAAGAACACGAGTTTGATATAAGACTGGAAGATGATCCAAAATCTTTCAGTGAAGCCAAACAAAGTGTTCACTCTCATAAATGGATAGAGGCTATGAAAGATGAGATGAAATTAATGAAGGACACTGACATTTGGGATCTTATCGAATTGCCTAAAGGAGCAAAATCAATTAATTGTAAATGGATTTTCAAAACCAAGCAGGATTCGAAAGGCAATTTCGAAAGATATAAAACATGTCTAGTTGCCAAAGGTTTCACTCAAAAGGAAGGCAGTGATTATAAAGAGACTTTTTCTTCGGTTTTATCGAAAGACTCTTTTAGAATCATAATGGCACTTGTAGCTCATTATGATTTTGAGCTACTTCAGATGGACGTAAAGAGAGCGTTTCTCAATGGTGACATTGAAGAAACAATTTATATGGTGCAATAAGAAAATTTCATGTCGGATGAATTGAAACATCTAGTGTGCAAATTAAAAAAATTCATCTATGATTTAAAGCAAGCATCCTGTAAATGGTATCAAAAATTTGATCAAGAGATCATTTTTTTGGTTATAAGGAGAATACTGTTGCTCAATGTATATATCACAAGATCAATGAGACTAAGTTTATTCTTCTGGTGTTATATGTCGATGACATCTTGCTAGCAAGCAACGATATAGGCCTATTGCATGAGACCAAGAGATTTCTTTCGAATAAATTTGAGAAGAAAGATCTTGGAAATGCATCCTTTGTGTTGGGCATACAGATCCATCGAGATCTTTCTCGAGGAATACTTGGCTTATCACAAAAGGCATATATTGATAAGGTGCTGAGCAAATTTGACATGAAAAATTATGCATCAGGAGACACATCCATTGCTAAAGGTGATAAATTCAGTTTGCTTCAATGCCCAAGAAATAATATTGAAAAAGACGAGATGCAGAAGATTCCTTATGCTTTAGCAGTAGGGAGTCTCATGTATGCTTAAGTTTGTATGCGTCTGTATATCGCATACATAGCTGGAATGCTCAGCAAATATTTAAGTAATCTTGGAATGGATCATTGGAAAGCAGTAAAGAGGGTTATGCGGTATCTGCAGAGAACTAAAGATTACATGTTACATATTTAAGGTCAGATCATTTATAAATCGTTGGGTATTTAGACTCCGATTTTGTTGGTTGCCTTGATAGTAGAAGATCCACTTCTAGTTATGTTTTTATGTTAACTGGAGGAGCTGTATCTTGAAAGATTGTAATGCAGTCACTTATAGCTTATTCCACCATAGAAGCAAAGTTATAGCTTGCTATGAGGCATTGAACTAGGCAATATGGTTGCAAAATTTTATCACTGGGCTGTGCATTGTCAATGGTATTGAAAGACCATTGAAGATTTGTTGTAATAATAAAGCCACAGAGTTATACTCTAAGAACAACAGAAGCTCGTCGAAGTCAAAGCACATTAACATCAAGTTTCTTGTTGTTAAGGAGAAAGTTCATAGTCTTCAGATATCTGATGAATATATCAATACAAACTCCATGATTGTGGATCCGCTTACTAAGGGTATACCACCTAAGGTGTTTCATGAGCATGTAGCTCGTATGAGTGTGGTTCACTTTAATGATATGCTTGTATAGTGGGAGTCTATTAGTTATATTCATTTGTTATTAAGAAATTTTTCTTATCAGAAAAAACTATTGATATTATTGCTGAAACTCTGAAATAAATTATTATTTTTTCAAATTGCAGTTAAGTATAAAATTTTTTTAAAAGTAGGACCAGTTGGAAATAGACATGTTTAAGGGATCACATTGCATGTAATTTCCACGCTACACATCCATGCTTGATCTATGTTGTTGATTATATTAATTTAGGTGACCATTGATAGGTCTAATTACGAAATATATGTAACGAAGATTGCTTTGATCCTATGTTAGTATAATTGATGGACTAGATTATTTAGAGATGTTACCCTATGAAGATAGCAAGTTTAGAGCTCTTAAAGTTATTTTAAATGTACAATTATCAGGTGATATACGTGGCCCAAGTGGGAGATTGTTGAAAAATTCTTAAGTGGGCCTACATATATCAATTAATTGTTTATTACAAGCTATCTAATGTATTTAGTCCATTTAAAAGTGATCAAATAAAGTTTAAGTTATTGGATTTAGGTAATCTCATTTATTATGGGCTTTACAATGTGTAGAGACCCAATATTTTAATTTATTTTCATGATGGGCTAAAATAAAATAAAATACATTTCAACTATAAATAGGTTATGATTCACAGTCTAAACACAAGGTATTTCTCATTCTCAAATCTCATCATTGAGTGAAATTAATAAATATTTAAATGTTAAAATTAATTATCAAAGTATTTTAATATAGTAAAAAAAATAATTTTTTTCAATAATATGAGTGTTATATTTTTTTTAAAATCTAGTTAAACTTAAATATTCACTTTTATATTATATTCATTTGAACCTAATGTATAATTATTTAATGGCTAATCTATAATAAAGTACAAAAGCTATATCACCTACACTTAATGTCTCCAATTATTCTATAAAAAAATCAAGAGAAATTAAACAGGTGTATAGTATTGTATTATGATATTTAGTAGGAATTATTAAATCACTTTGATTCATAAAGTTATTAATTATTATAGATGATAAAAATAAAATAAAAAATGTAATTAATTTATGAATATTGGTAAATATATTATAAAGAAAACTATCATACAGATTATTAAAAATATTGATTGTTTCAATCCCAATTTTATTATAGGTCATGTAAGAAAAAATTTTATTTTCATGAGTTTTGTAATTCTTAGAAATATGGTTTCAATTGATTTTTATACTAGACAAATCACATAGAGATGACCAAGGTTTAACCCAAAAAACCTGTCCGCTCAACCCGAAGCCAAATCCGACAAACTCGAATTGACTAAAAATGTCAACAACCCAAACCCGACCTAATCCGAACCTGAATTAATCTGGATCCAGATTGATCCAAATTCAAATTAATCCAAACCTAACCTTATTCGAACTCAAAATGATTTGAACCTGAAATAGACCGATTTTTCTTGACCCAAACCCAACTTTATCTAAACCTGAAATGATTTGAATCTAAAATGATCTGATTTTTCTTTAATCTAAAATGATCCGATCTAAAATAATCCAACCTAAACCTACTCCGACCCTCCCATTTGCCAGCTCTATGTGCAACTATTTTTTTGTCATTGCAGTTAGCAAGAATTGACAGTATTTAGTGGTCGTGTGTTAAATTGTAAGGAGTTGGTGTTTATATTAAGCTTAGATCAGTTATTTGGATTAAAGCTATTAACTATGTTTAGTGTGCAGATGAGGCAAAATGGTAGAATGAGCCTCTGGATATGAGCTACGGTAAGAAAAAGACTTTGGTTCATGCAGGTATATTGTGGTCATGTCCTAGTTTGAATGCTCTGAAATTCAATTTTAACGGATCAGCTAGAGGTAAACCAGGGCCTGTAGGTTGTGACGGTGTTTTGCGTGATTCAAAAGGTATTGTATTGGGTTTGTTCTTTGGACCGCATGTTGTTTTGGACTTAAATATGACTGAGGTGATTGCTATCAAAACTTCTTTGGAGTTGTTTGTTTCGTCTGTATGGCTTAATTCTAAAAATCTTATCATTAAATCAGATTCTCTAATTGCGGTTACTTAGATTAAGTTTAAAGATAAAAGACCATGGAAAGAGTGGATACTATTCAATGAAAGATAAGCTTTGGAGTTCAATTGGGTCCGCGGATTTGGTTCATTGCTTTAGGGAGTCTTAACTCATCCGCTGATGTTCTTGAAGAAATGGGTGTTGATAGATCAAGTCTATTTGCAGCATTTTGGCAATCGGAATATTTTTTAGCTATGGTTCTCGGGTGATATTCATCTCAGTTTTGTTTCCGTATAAGCTTGGTTAAAAGGTGCAAAGAAGGATGCTGTTTCATGTCAATTGGAGGCCATGCATGATGTCTATAGTTTGGCCTTATGCTTTTAGGCTACTGAGATTTTACCTGCTTTATATGTTTTGTTTTGTAATGAGCGGTCAGTTTGTGTTGCTTTCTTTAAAGTTTTCTTAGTTACACAGGCTTTCACTTCATAAGTGTCATGTATCTAAGGTGTTTTGTAGCTTTTTTGTGTTGTTCTTGGCTTATCTGTTGTTAGAGTGCTTGTTTATTTTCTAGTATAGCTGGTATTTTTGTATTATAAAAGGTTTTACTGTTGTATCATCCCTTCAATCAATGAAATTCAATTTGGCTAAGAAAAAAAGTCTACTCTTATTATATCATTTTTTTGTGTTGGTGTATTCTTTCTATCTTAATATTCAAAGAATCAACTTCTTTTTCATTTATCCTAAAAGATTAATGCTAATTTCAGTTGATGGGCCAAAAATTGTAGAGTTTTTTCTCACATGGGTTTATTTTAAAATTTTTATTTTTTAATAGGAGTAATTTTAAATTTATTTCCCTAAATAAAGTATTTTAAACCACATCATCATCTTACCATCTTATTCCTTTAGTTTCTTTTCTTATACTTTTCGGCAATTACTGTATGTATTCTTTTTTATTTTTTTCTGTTTAGGCGAGTAATTAAATTAAAAGATAAGTCTTTCTTTTGAGTTATATATTTTAAGTTCTATATGCAACCTGGGCAATATTTAGTAGTTGTTTTAATGCTCTATAAGTTTTTTCACTTGAAGACAAGATTTGCTCTAGCAATGATAGACAGTGCTTCAGTCACAACCAAGAGTTCAGCCAAATTAGAGTCGACGATGCCAATATATTTTGAGAAGAGCATGAGAATAGTACCATCGAAGTTGCAAAGAACACCTCTGATACCTGTCAAACCCGGCTTACCTTTGGAGGAGCTATCAACATTAAGCTTCCAGAAACCTCCTTAAGGAAGAGACCCATGTAATGTTTTTTCTGGTAGGCTTTTCCTTGCTATTGAAAGTAATATTATGAATATTGTAGGAGAGAAGAAACATATCGAGATGTGGATGACAACTTTAATCCACCAACAAAGTCTTGTACGCACAATGTGTGAAACTTCCAGTAGTGATAGTGATTTATTGTTAAAGATTTTATCGTTGTGGGAGAGCTAAATAAACCACATGATCACATAAAGAGAGTCTCCCAGATCATTTTTTTGTTTCTCAGACAATTAAGCTCAGACCACATGATCGCATAAAAGGGTACCACTTAATAGGTATCCAGGATTACCCACCACAACCAACTAGGGTTCGGGTACCCTATAATTGGGTTAGGGTAGTGATTTCACTATCTATGTTGGGTTCGGGGTAATGCCATAGGGTACCCTAAACATAAACCAAATTAACTTTTTATTAAATTATATTTGTTTGTAATTTCATAAACATATTTCTATGGGTTTCATGTTGTTGAATTACTAAAGTTTGTTGAATTATTATCGAACTTCTATATTCTTTTTTAATTTTTAATTAATGAAAATTAGATATTAGAATAATTAATTTTCTTGCATGAGTCGAGTTCGAGTTTGGATAATTAAAGGGTTTGTCAAAATTTTAGTTGATAATCAGGTAATTAAATGGGTTCGGGTAATAAACAGGTAGTATGAAATTTATTATAGTAAAGTTCAAGTAGTATATTTAAAAAATAATAGGATAATTATAAAATTCAGGTTTTTTAATCAATAATCAAGTTCGAGATCACGTACCTCAAAATCTGCGAGTACCTATCCCGCTTACATTCTTAAGTGTCTGGCCTAGAAATTTCTTAAACCCATGTGAAGTATATGCTTCATTTGATGACATGCCAAATTCTTAATAATCTTTGAGAATCCCAGCTGCATTATGAATAGCTTTAGGACGTGTTGATTTTTTTGTTTTTCGGGCTGAAGGCTTTGAGTAGCACAATTTTCCTTGAAACCAAAAGTCAATCCAATTCCTAATGAAAACTTTATCACGGTCACTATGCTTCAAGTGATGAAAAGCTGCTAGCAAATATTCACAAATCTTGGGAATAAATTTGTTGCGATGATCATTGCCAATTAATTCTATAGCACAAAGGATGACTTCATGATAAGATATTCCATGAAGGAGTAACCCATCGAATTTGTGCAATTCCCATACTGAGATGGAGGTCTCCCCCCGTAGAAATATGAATAGTATTTAGTTGGAAACCAAGTTTCACAGAATGTCAGAATGACATCTTAATTTCTGTCGTAAGTATATAAAGATGCATAAATGGCTTTATATGTATTAGCAGTTGTCAAATATTTCTCATAAAAATATAGAACATCTTCAATCCATTCCCAATAATTTGGTATATAACCAAAATTTCTCATTGATCTTAAAGGAAGAACCCTAGTGTGTTTTGCTAAAAACAATATTACTTCCCAAAGTATCACTTTTTATGATTTTGGGTCTTGTCACGAAGATGAGAATGAAGACATTCTGTCGAAGAATATGAACTTTGAGAAAGCTTTGTTGACAATTCTTTCAAAACGATAGGGGATTTGAACGATACCTAAGTAGATTTGTACTAACTAGCTCTAACCCAAAATACCAACTTATTAGGTAAGAGAGCCCCTCAAGCTTAAATACTCTCCACACTTACTTGCTGAGTCAATGTGTGATTCATAATATTGCCCACCTCCTAAGAAGGCGACATCCATGGGGGCCCACTCTAAGTGATTCTACTCCGAACTCTTCTCGACACCTAATAGTCCTTTTCTCCGCTAGACAACTTCACTCTGGACCTTATCAAGGACCAAGTAGCCCTTTTCTAGGTCGTCGTCTCTGCTACGCCGATTCTCAATAAAAGCACCAATGTTAAATACTCAAGTGTAAAGTAAGAACCTAACCCAAATGACCAGCCTGGCAACTGTATACAGGCTTATCAGCAGGAAGATATAATCATTTGTTAATATCTTCATCTTTCTTAGAGAGAATGATAAGATATTCTTTGTGATCCTTGAAGTATACCATGATAGTAAGCTAAAAAAAATTCAATAAATTATGTGGCAACATGCATGGCAACATAACTCACAAGTGTATGAATGAAAATTTTGCATGATATAAATATGTGCATAATATGCCTTGCTAGCTTAAACTTTGAAGAAGATTGCTTGGTTCTTCTTGAATGTAAACTATAATTCCCAAAATCATGAAACCAAGCATACTCTACTTGGAATCATCCCAAAATCATGAAACCAAGCATACCCTGTACGGAATCATCCCGAAATTATGAACCAAGCATACTCTACTCGAAATCATCTCAAAATCATGAAACCAAGCATACTCTACTCGATATCATCCCTAAGAAGAATTTTATTTTGATTTTTGAAGTTTTTATGAAGAACTTTGATTTTTGATGAAGAACTTTCCTTTGATTTCATTGCTATTATTTAGTAATTTTACTTATATTGTTTGTTATAATTTGTATAGTTTAATATTGTTATTTGTATAGTTTGAGTGAGTTTATCATTATTATTTGTACCAACTCATTATGATTGTAACTATGAATAAAAATATACCATTAAAAAAAAAGTCTAACCGGCAAAACCAAAGTGTGATCTGAGTTTGGACATACATATATTAAAAGCGTTCCAAAGCATGATCTGATTTGTGAACTGAAAATGACAAATTTATAATGTAAAGGGTTTTTTCATTTTTTTTATTAAAATATCAAACAAACACATGAAAGAACACAAGAGGATCACATTCACCTCGCACAAAGAATGAATTCACTATCCCAAAAGAATAGTAAGAAACAAATCTAATAACAATTAACGTCTCCTATTTTATCTATATCCGATTCACTCTCACAACCAAGGCACTAGAAATCGAAGGAAGAAAAGTGCGTATAAGATATTTCATTTCAGAGATTTGTCTTTTTGGTCTTGTAGCGGTAAAGAAGTCTCTTCTTCTTGCTAGAAGTATTCTCAATAGTGAGAACCAGCTTCCCTGATTCATTGTTCCTGAAGCTGTTGCGGATGGGACCTTCCGCAGACTGTGACCCCATCTTCTTGCTCTTCTGCACGATGATGGTGTAAGACCCCTCATCTGATGGTACGAATTCCACCTTGTAACTCACTTCCCAACCCAATACTATCAGCTCCCAGATTGATGTTGTTCCAGACTGCACTCAAAAACAATCATTTAGTATGCTTGACATACCAAGAAATGGATACTCAAAAGGATTGACGTACCTCATCGGCAGGTATCTCAATGCTCACGGTTGATCCGGCCTTGAAAACGATTTCTGAAACAGCAGCATCTTGGCCACAGAACTCGAAATCATTGTCCCTCTTGAAGCCACCGTACTGCACAGGGACCTCCTCAGCAGGAATGTACCTTCAACAATCAAAACAAATCACTGTAAATTTGTAACTTGATAACTTGGGATAGGGATGCAATATATGAAATGCTTACTTGAGAAGGGTTTCAGTGACCTTGCCCGGCCGAGCCAACACAAACTTGCTCTTAGACCTTTGTGTTAGGAAAGGAGATAACAAGGCGTTGAGGGCATAGTACCAGAATGGAACATTTATAAATATCTGTAACAAGAGTTGCATCAGACTCGCCATAAAAGAATTCTACTTACATCTCTCAATCTAACATAACATGTAAATGTGATAAATAGGAAACAACTTACATTCCTCGCAACAAATTCAGGATAATTGTCTTGCAAGGCTTCCACTGCGTGCTTCATGGCAACCCTTAGTTCCTTCCTCGAGGGCCCCGGAGAATTCTTGAGATCGTTGATTTGAAGCAAAGAAGTGACACCACCAGGCCTCAAATCAAGCTTCTGAATACCCTTCTCCATCAACTGAAACCTCCATCTCAAAAACTGCCCACGCTTCTCTTCTGTCCCAAATGTTTTCTTGTAAAGCTCCTCATCCTGAAAAACTCCATAGACGTTGAAACAGACGGGATGGCCTTCCTTATCAATGCCATTCATGTAAGCGGCGGACCCTAGATCAGCCCCAAAGTCCTCGTCCAAGACTGAATCAATCTTGCCATCCTTCCTCCATTGCAAGGTATTTTTAAGCATCTCCAAGGCATCATTGACCTTGAACTCTCTAGCTCTCAAGAACTTTAACAAGACTACATCAGTAGCATCTCCACCTTTGCTAGACAAAAGAGGGACTCCCCAAAGGGAGATATCCTTGTTGATTTCTACGCCAATTTCTTCAGATTTCTTCTCTTGGCATTCTTGGGATGTTTCTTTTGTTTCCTCTTCTGCAACCGGGCTTTCACCTTCTTCTGCTCCCTCTGCCTTATCTTCTTTCTCACCAGCCACTGCTTTTTCTTTCTCTTCATTCCCATCAGCTGCCTCCTCATTCTTTTCGGGATCCTCTTTCTTTAACAAGCAATTTCCAAGAACGGCTTCTTCGAGCTTGGATTTCAGTTCACTCAAAGCCTTCCTCTCAAACTCTTTGAGCTCAGATAGGAAATTGCTCTCTTCCCTGTAGGAAGAGCTCTTTTCAACTATCTTGGGTTTGGGATCATCTTCTGTCTTTGCTTCGCTTTGAACAACTTTCTCATTCTCTTGTGCAACCCTTTTGGGGTCTTCTTGATGGATAAAATCCTGAGCCGCGCAAGTTTCCTCAACTTTAGCCTCAACAGCCATGGATGCTAGCTATGAACACCAAGCTGTAATAAAAGCCAAAGAAGAAAAAAGAAAGACTTTGAACGCGAAGAAAAGAGAAAGCAAATCCCACCTTTAAAATTTTGTTTCGGCCGGATTTTGCTTCTCAAGGTTTTCTTATCGTTTCTAGTGTTGCCTGCAGCTGCAATGGATGGTTGTTCTTGCTATGAAGAGAAAAGGAAAGGGTAGGGGCAGCAACGGTTATAAAATTTTGAAACATATTGAAAAGAGGGACCCACCAACGGTAACCTATCTGGAGCCACTCCACCACCACAAGGGACAAGAGCCGTTGGGATTCTTTCCCGAGGGTTTTGCTAGCCGGAGGCCTGCCAAGCTTTGTGTTCGGCTGTGGGCTTAGGTTGTGGAGAATCCCTTTGGGCCCACACCCAAAATTGAAAAGAAGAATAAGTAAAACACCATCTGCGACGAAATGCTATTATTGTTGTCGTTAATGGGAAAGCATCATGTTGCTGTTGACATGCTGTGCTTGCTATAATTGTTGTATCGTAAGAGTATATTTTTAGGGAGTTGGCTACCGACAGGGCAGTTGTTGTAAAGAAAGCGCTTCACTACTGCCTAGTAGCGAGGGAGGTTAATATAATAACTGGTCTGTCATTTCATAAGTGCCTTGTAGAAGGCTTCCAGCTCAGCCATTCACGGTCGGCTTTCTAGCGTTGCGGGCCATTGCATTTTGTTGACCAACCACCGCTTTGCTTTGCTTTGCATTGCATGTGGTAGAAGATACCATCTGATTTTCAAATCTTATGAGAATAAGTTGCCCAGTGCTTCTATTATGAGTATAGGACACAGCCTGCTTGAAGAATATAACCCTTGTCTGAATCTAGAGTGCTCAGCCATGAGATTGAGAATTGTCAACGCTGCCAGTCTTTTATCTGCACAAACAAAACTAAGACAATGTACCCTGTGATTTCCACAAATAAACAAACCTTCTCTCCAACATTGATTTACATGGCAAACAGGGTCAGCTGGTTGGACACAGAAAACAAACATGCATGCATCTTCATCACATGCTCCTGCACTTGCACACTTAAAATTTGAATGCCAGGAAACAGAGACTACAAAAAAAAATAGTATCTAATATTACAATCATAAGTTTACAGCAAGTAGATGATTAAGACAAATTCCTATATTCTATTCATACAAAATTTCAACACACTACTCCAGCATTATCACCAACTCGACTCCGGCCGCCTTCATTGCTGCCTGTTCACCACCATAGCAACATCACAAGTCTTAAGCTCTGTGGCAGCAATGCACAGTAACATTTCAATTGTACCCACCTCATTAGGAAAGTGGACTACTGATTGCTTTGCCCCTAGGTCATTGTAAATCATAATATACAAAATTTAAGTCCGCAATGGCATGCAATTGCATCAGCACATCAGCCTATTACTTCTTTCTTGGTTCGTCAATGTCCATATATACACCCGTCACCCTACCAAAGTTTATTAAAGAAAACCAACATGAATAATAATTACATTAACACACTGTGACACAAGCAGTAATCCAATTTAATTTTATTGTAGGAAGATTTAGGTGGAAAACCCCTAAAAATTGAAGATTTGATTTCTGATTAAACCAACTATGTAAAAACCTGCTAAGATATTTTTCCATTCAAAACTGGCGGGATATTTTTCCTCATACCCAAATATTCAATTCATGTCCCCCTAAGATATTCAGATGTACTGCATTTGTTCATATCGGTAAACAAGTTCGTTCCAGACTTGATCCAAGAGTGTGTCTGTAGGTTACTCTCCAAGTCAAAAGGGATATAAGTGTTTCAATCCAATTAAAATAATCTATAAGCAGAAAGAACCCTTTTTTTTTTTTAAATCAACCCTACTACACCAAAAATGATATTCAAGGAGAGACTTGTGAGAGTGAAATCATTTCTAGGAAGTGTATGGTTCTTTGCTTGCAATACTCTATCCTCACCCTCTCTAAGGGACGTGTCTGGTTCTTTGCCTGCAATACCTCAAAACTCACCATCTCTATCACACTCTTTGTCGTCCAAACACAATATCTCCAAAGCAGACTAATACCTTGCCAGATTCTGAGTTGCCTATTCTTATATACCAAATTTAAACATTGTATCTCCAAAGCCATCAAATGCCTGACAAGAATCTAGGTTGCCTAATTATATAGTACTAAATGTTATATTTGATGACTCCATGACAGAGGGAGAACCACCATTTGGAAAAACTCATAATGAGCTTTGTGTCTACTCTTGAAGGAAGAATCATCAACTTATTAAAGACTCACCTACCACATCAAAGCAAGAATTCTCCTTGGATGAAAGTACTACTTCTGAACTTAATCCTATCCTACTTCAAAAAACGAGTCATTTGAAAAATCATCTTATGATAATTTTGATCTGCCAATAGCTCTAAGGAAAAGGCACTAATTCATGTACCTTACATCCAATGGCTAAACACATGTCATACCACAAACTGTCTCCTAGTTATAGAGCTTTTATCATTAATATCTCTAGTGTCACTATTCCTAGAAATACACAGGGAGAAACAAATCGAATTGAGTGGAAGGCAGCAGTTTTGGAAGACTTAAGGGCTCTTGAAAAAGTTTAAGACATGGAAGATTGTGATATTGCTAAAAGAGAAGAAAACTGTGGGCTGCAAATGGATGTATGCTGTGGAATACAGAGTAGATGATAGTATTAAAAATTTTAAGGCTCAGTTGCAAAAGGCTATAGTCAAACCTACAGGATCGGTTATCACAAAACTTGTGCTCCTATAGCAAAAATAAATACAATCAGGCTATCAGAGTCTTCCGTCAATAGCAAAAATGGCCTCTTCAACAGCTAGATGTCAAGAATGCCTTCTTAAACAGAGAATTAGAAGTATTCATGCACTTGCCTTCCCACCTGGTATTGGGAGTGTCTATGGCCAGGATAGAGGTCTATACTAAGGCAATTAGGCGCCACGGATATCATCCAAGTCAAGATGACCATACATTATTCCTTAAACACCCTAGTAAAGGAAAGTTAGCTATTATTATCATCTATGTTGATGATGTAATATTGATGGGTGATAATAATAAGTTGGAGAAACTGAAGAAGATTTTGGCCCAAGATTTTGAAATAAAGAACCCCAGGGCATTAAAATACTTCCTTGGTACATAGGTTGCTTGATCCAAGGAAGGAATCTTTGTTTCCAAAAGGAAATATGTGCTTGAGTTGCTCAAAAAGACAGGTTTTCTTGGAAGCAAACCAGTTGAAACTCCAAATGGAAGTTAACACCAAATTCTGGATGGATGAAAATGAAGATTTAGTGAACAAAGAACAATATCAAAGGCTCGTTGGGAGGTTCATCTATCTCTCTCATAACCTGATATTGCATTTGCAGTTGGCATAATTAGCCAATGCATGCACCCTAGAAAGGTCAATCTTTTAGGGGCAGTGCATAAAATCCTTTAAATACTTGAAGGGGACACCTGGTAGAGGATTGCTATTCAAAGAACATGGCTATCTACTTGTTGAAGGGTACACTGATGCTGATCAGGGTGACTGTAAAACTGACAAAAGATCAACTTCAGGTTACTGTACATTTGTGGGAGGAAATTTAGTAACTTGGAGAAACAAGAAAAAAAAAATGTGATAGCACAGAACAGCACAGATGCTGAATTTAGAGTAGCAGCTCTTGGAATATGCAAGTTGCTATGATTGGATAAATTACTAAGGGACCTAAAAGATTTCTAACTCTCCACCTACACTTTACTGTGCAACAAAGCTGCTATCACTATAGATCATAACCCAATTCAACATGATAGGATAAAGCACATTGAAGAAGGACAATTCATCAAAGAAAAACTAGAGGAAGGACGTATATGTTTGCCATATATCCCAGCTCAAGAACAATTAGCAGATGTTCTCACAAAGGGAATCAACAATGGACAATTTGATTATTTGACTTGCAAGCCAGGCATAGAAGACCTCTTCCAACCAGCTTGAGGCGGCGTGTTGGAGGATTTAGGTGAAAAATCCCAAAATTAAGGATTTGATTACTTAATAAATATTTGATTATTATACAGAATCTGTAGACTAGGAACAATTTTGGGAATAGTTATTTTGTTTTGATTATTTCCTTACTGAAAATTTTGTTGTACCTAGATTACTTATATGGCTATTTGGATTCCTATTCTTTGAATATTGAAACAGTGATTTTCAGCAATCAGGAAATATGGTATGTTTGATAACCTATGTTTTTACCTGAAAGGAAAATAACTACCTTTGAAAATTTAGCTAAAGAGGGGAAAAGTGTATACGGTTGATAGGGTTGATAGGGGAAAAGTGCAGAGGGGAAAATGTAGCAAAACTATGTTTTTACCTTTGAAAATTACATGATGCATTTTAGTAACAGAGCTTTAGGGCTTCCACTCATTTTCAGTGGTTTTCTTTTTTTTTTTTTAATTTGGTTCATAGGGAGGTACAAGGGGAGAATTGAACCTTCGACCTAATTCCTCCTAAGGAGGGTAACAATCACTAGGCCAAGCCTTGGTTGTTATTTTCACTAGTTTTGTAAATTGTGACATAAAGTTCTCCCAACCAATCACTAAATTTTTTTCAAATTCGCAAAGATATTAGAGATGCCGGCTTCCAAATTGACCTTGAGTATGCTAATGGAAGAACATCACTTCCAAAAAGTTGGTTGGTAATAAGTTACTTCAACCCAAAACTCATCGGTCCAACAATGAATTACCTATGATTTCCTATTCAACCTCTGCATCATTTTACTTGCTTAATCAGGATCTTGGTGATCGTCTGAAGGCTCCCAGTGCATTGTCTAACCTAACCCTTTTCTGTTAATAATCAAGTTAAGATCACTATTCTCCTTTCTCCAAACACTCCAACAACGAACTATCTGTTATATCTTATTCAAGCTCTAAATTATGATAATGGCTTGGTAATGTTCTGAGTGCTCAACCTTTGTTAACTCTTTTCTGTTTCTAATCTGGTTAGGTTACTCATCACATACACAAAAACCTTAAAACTAAAACTATTAGGGGGAAAAAGAAGAGAAAAAAGTTCATGTACCTACCATAAGACAAGAACGCATCACCTATAGTTCCTACAACCTTGTTTCGTACCTTCCGCACGCAAGCCTGTAAAAGCATATTTCAACAAGGAAAACTAGAAGATTTCTTGCAAAGACACAACTAGGGCCAGCCTTGGGATCCCGATTTCAACGAATAACAATCCCATTGTCACATTGTTTATAAAGTGTGCACTTCCACTGATATCATAGAGATTAGGAGGAGCCCCAATCCAATGGTGCAACTGATAGACAAACATTAAATTAGGAAAAGGAGATACAAAACAACAAAAGATACGTTGCTGAGACCAACATGTCTTGGATGTGCAACAAGCCAGACTTGACAAGAGTGATGCTGAGCAAATTGTTTGATCTCGTAAGCATCTGGCTTACATACACTGTTTCAGTCCTGTTATGGAGAATACGTTAAGATATGGGGCAGTTGGCCAGCTAGCAAATGAGGAGCACTCGGAAAGTGCATTACAAACCATTGTATCCAAACTAGGA
Organism: Heritiera littoralis; assembly: GCA_031772115.1. Lineage (NCBI taxonomy): Eukaryota > Viridiplantae > Streptophyta > Magnoliopsida > Malvales > Malvaceae > Heritiera > Heritiera littoralis. The sequence goes on along the minus strand of JAPDPK010000032.1, from coordinate 5,384,694 downwards.
ATGAAGAATATATATTCACCAGCTTGATGAAGAGTGTGGGAATGTCAACTATCTTAAATTTAGGAAATATGTAAATATCTATATTCCTAAAATTAAAGTTAGACAATCCCTTAATCATAGGGATTAGACTTAGGCAGATTTTTAGTTTCCTATTTACTTCCTAAGAGCAGTTGTACATAATACTATGGGCATCATTAATCAGTAGTTCTCAATACAATATTCTGATTTTTCACAGGAATGATTTAAAGCTCAAAAGAGAATTGAAAACGCAAAGTTAAATAGTAAAAAAGAATTAGGATACTTTTGTGAATACTTCTATCAAAGAATTAAAATAAAAAATAAAAAGAAGCCTATAGCTATCTCCCAATTTTGAAAAATGGGCGTCCCTGAACTTACCACCAACTATCAAGCTACATATCAAAATATACATGTATTTCATGGAAAATCCAAAATTCAACACACAAAAATAAGTATCGAGCCATATTATTGGGGGAAAAGAGAAGCGTGCCAATATAACGGGGAAACAAATAAGGCAAAGGTAAGCACGGTGTAGAAAGGACTCACTGACTAACCGGACTCTGATGATCAAGTTCATTGTAAGGATCAATTACAAGTCCCCGGACGCCATACCTAAGCACCGCTGCCCTCGCAAGATCAAGAACCCAGTTTATAATTGGAAGAGAATCATTCTCGCACCTGTTTCGGAACCCATGAGATAACTCCAGAAGGCAGTTTTAAAACTATCACCACAAAATCAGAGCATACAAGGCATCAGTTTTAGAAGCACCAAAACTGATACTGGGCTGTAAAATCGTCCCCTCCCCCTCTGAAAAAAAGCTAAAAAAAAAAAAAGATTTTATAAGCACCTAAGCAACAATTTGAACAAAATGAGAAACTGTGTGTGTTTGGTCGAAGAAAATAAAGGTGTTTACTAAAAAAATAAAAAACAGGAAAGAAAATATGTTTGGTTAAATAAAAAAATAAAATTTTAAAAAATAAAAATGAAAATGGGCTAAATTTAAAAAACAAAAAAAAGATGTTTTCATTCTTTTCAATGAAAATGACTCGAAAGAATTGAAAAAAAGGGAAACACGTGCTTTTAAAAATTTTTAAACTCTCACTTAAAGGTTTTAGGTTCGACATGTCATATATGCAAAATTATATCTTTTATTAGGTTTTTTCTATTTATTTTTCTTTTGTCGTTCCCTGTCTTCTGTCGTTAGCTTCTATTCCTCCTCTCTTGCTTAATCTATCCATCAAACAGGTTCTTTTCTGTTAACTTTTCTCATTCTTTTTTTGTTTGTTTTATAATTGAAGATTTTATTTATGTTGTTTGTGTATGTGCTCTCTCGCTCACATGAATTGGTAATATAAATTGGAAAGCGGCATGTAATGCCTGGAATGCTGAAAAAATGAAAATGGCTAAGAAATAATATCCTTACTACACGCAGCCTTTGACTTGCTGGACTGTGGAAACAAATCTGGAATAGTAGTTTAGGACTTTTAGGCCCTTAAATCTGAATAACTTGTGTTCCTCTCTTTTTGGTTTGTTTGTGTGGCTCTGTTTTTATTTTTTTTTTCTTATTTTTTGTTAGTTCGAACGGATGTTGGATGTTTTAAGCTTCAAATGGCAGCCTCGATCAGCCACCATATTGTAAGCCATATCTAGCCTCAATCACCACTGTTCCGAGAGCTTGCTCAGCCCCTGAATTGTGTCTTTACCAATCACGTTTCAACATTGAAACTATGTCCATCCACGCATGCCCTGTTTTGTCTCAATCAGTCTTCATTTTCGCCTCTATCTAAAGCCTCACGACAGCCACCAAAGGAACCCCTAATTTGTGCCTACCCGTTTCCAAAGATGCCCCATAGAAAACATGAGTACACCTTTAAGATTATAAAGACATAAGTTTGCCTTTTATCCAAACTTAACAAATGACTTCAGTAATCAACATTTCAGCAGCAAATTATAAGAATTCTTTTGCTTTTAAGAATTATATATAATAGAGAGCATTATTAACATACCAAGAGATCTGATAACTTCATCTGCACATTCAAATGACGTCCCCTTTTTTTTTATGAACATAAGATAGTGTTTGTCTGATGTTTGCTAAAATGCCTCGGTGAATATCAGTATAAATTAGACTATTAGTTATGGAATATGTTATGTTTTGAGCCATAGTTTAATCTTTGTTTTATTTTGTTTCTTATCCTCCTTGTTTATAGTCTAAATTTTTTCTCATTCTATTTTTGAAATGATAATTCAAATGACGTCCCTTTTTTTTATGAACATAAGATAGTGTTTGTTTGATGTTTGTTAAAATGCCTCGATGAATATCAGTATATATTAGACTATTAGTTATGGAATATGTTCTGTTTTGAGCCATAGTTTAATCTTTGTTTTATTTTGTTTCTTATCCTCCTTGTTTATAGTCTAAATTTTTTCTCATTCTATTTTTGAAATGATAATTCAAATGACGTCCCCCTTTTTTTTTTTATGAACATAAGATAGTGTTTGTCTGATGTTTGTTAAAATGCCTCGGTGAATATCAGTATATATTAGACTATTAGTTATGGAATATTTTCTGTTTTGAGTCATAGTTTAATCTTTGTTTTATATTGTTTCTTATCCTCCTTGTTTATAGTCTAATTTTTTTTCTTATTCTATTTTTGAAATGATAATTCTTTTTGACAAAAATTTATCTATTGAACTGAAGAAATCACTTTAGCTGTTGGACTTAGAAGAAGTCAATGTTTGTAATCCATGTTTATGAATTTTGTGTTTTTATATTGGAAACCACATTTAGATTCTTAATTTTCAACGTGTTAAGTAAAATGATTCGAGGAGGACAACGATAGGATAATTATTGCATTAAAAAAAAGAAATATAAAAATCCTGACTTAATTTGTTCTCTTAAAAGAAACAAAGAAAAGTCTTTGCCCATTGAAAATATATTTATTAAACCAAGTATGGAGTCCTTGGGGTTGGGGAGCACTTCATTCAATCTGCACGTTGTAACATGCATCAATGAAACTATATTTAACCATAATGAATCAACAATCGCTTCAATCAAGCATAACCCATCCTTTATTTCTGCGAATAAAAGAACACTAGAAAGAACATGCATGCTATTGTTAAAAGAAGTTAAAAGCAGCATGATTTAAGGGATGATTTTTGCCAGTCTCCTTGTATGTGCCGTTAGTTGGTGGGCGGACTTAAAATGTTTGATGATGTGTGGGAGGGTCTTTGTTTATTCTCTATTTGTGGAAATTGTGGTCTACTGGGTTTGTGTTTTCTTTGTTGCGATGTTTATCGGGTTTGGTTTCTCTCGGAAGGGGTACCCATTTGTTCTTGGGTGCTTGGCATACCAGCTGTTTGTGGTTTTGTCTAGACCATATTAGATATATATATATATATATTTGTTTGTTACATATATATATATATATATTTATATGTTATATACATTTGTTGGATTTATATTCCTATTGTCTACTTATTATTTTTTGTTTAGTTCATGAAAATTTTTTAACATTCATTTGTCTTGCTATTTATTTATATATTATATATATATATAATATTTGTTTGTTACATATATATATTTATTTATTTATATGTTATATACATTTGTTGGATTTATGTTCCTATTGTCTACTTATTATTGATATATGGTATTGATTGCTTTATTAATGATTGACTTGTCCTCTAAATAGTAGTTTAGATGGGAGGGAAAGGTAAAGAAGTTGATGCGAAAGATTGGCCAAAAGAAAAAAAGGCAACATTTATTCATCTCTTAATTAGAAAAATAAGAGAAGGAAAGTTGCAATCGTCTACGTTTAAAAAAGAAGTGTAGTTAGAAATCAACAATGAGTTGCATGATATTATTGGAGTCGATTATGGTGTTGAAAGATTAAAAGGTAAGTTCAATCGATTGCGTACCACTTATCGTCATTTTTCTGAATTAATTGGATACACTGGAGTTAAATGGGATGTGACATCCAATATTGTGAATGCGACACAAACAATTTGGGAAGACTTTTTTAAGGTAAAATTAATTTATATATCTTTTTTCTCTTATAGATTATTAATATATGTTTATTAATCTTATGCGTTTGTTGTTTTGTTATGCAGATACATAAAGACTTCAAAAAATTCAAAAAACAAGGTTATGCAGAATATGAGTTGCTTGGTAAAATATTCAACACTACAACTACAACTGGAAAACTTCAACAATTATCTACCAAAAATCCATTATTTCCCATCGAAGAAAGGTGCTTGTAAGAAGAATTTTTATAAGGTTCTATGCATGTTGATTTTGGTGGTAATGGTTCAGAAGGTGAAGAGAATGGAAAAGAAAAAAAACGTAACATGCATTCAATTCCTGGTGAGCGTCGATCTAGTAAGGTGAATAAAATGGAGAAGTTGGATTTAGTTTTGGAGAAATGGGCGGCTACATTAAGTGCAAAAGAAGAAGCTGCTAAAGCAAAAGCTGAGAGATATAGATCATCTACTGCTAGTGAAAGTACAGCTTCTGATTTTAATTTTGACTCTTATTCTATAGGAAAATGCATGAGTCTTTTAGAAAAAATGGAAGGCGTTTCTTCATGTTCTTATAATAAAGCAATAGAGAAATTCACATTAATAGAATGGAGGCAAATTTTTGTTGGAATGTCTGATGCAAGGCGAAGGGATTGGGTGGATAGCCTTATTTAATCCTAATGTTTTAGTCTTATTTAATCCTAGTGTTTGTTATTTTGCTTGGTGAAATATTTGACTTATATTTTTATGTGATGTAATAATATTCTAACATTATAGTGTGGAATACATGATATTATTTATTATTATTAAGTGATTGATAAATTCTCTTTCAACTTTGTCATATTAACTGAAATTATTATAGCAGGTATAATGTGTTAATGTAACGTTGATATTTGTTATTTGTGCAGGTAATTATAATGAGTGTTAGCTCTAGTTTAGAAAGTTCGTCTGATTTAGATGATGAGATGGCTCAATTTATACTTATAAAATATGTCTATGAGTATTACAAGACCTACTTGCCTAAGATGCCATGTAGGACTTCTATATTGAGTGGAAAGGCATATGTTATGGAGATTTTAGATGGAAATCCAACAGGATGTTATGAAATGTTTCGCATGAGAAAACATGTTTTCTTAAATTTTTGTGATGGGTTGAAAACGGAACATCTTTTACATGATGAAAAAATGGTTTCTGTGGAAGAAGCAGTTGCAATGTTTTTTTATATAATTGGTCAAAATGAAAGACAAAGAGTTACAAGTGATCGATTTCAACATTCAACTGAAACTGTTTCTGCATAGTTTCAAAAAGTTTTGCTTGCTGTTTGTAAATTGGGAACAAAAATCATATGTCCAAGAGATCGAGGTGATGTTCAACTAGAAATTGCTAGAAATCTTAAATGGTTTCCATATTTCAAGGTATGTTATATAATACTATCTTTTTATAAATATTTTTTCTTTTTTTCTTTTTTTCTTTTAATAGAGAATCACATAATTTATATATATTTGTTGTTAATTAAGGATTGTATTGGAGCTATTGACGAACTGAAATAGCGGCTTGGGTTCCTGCATCAAAGCAAGTTCCATTTCGAAATAGAAAGCAAAATATGTCGCAGAATGTAATGGTAGCTTGCTCTCATGACATGCTTTTTACATTTGTATGTGCTTGATAGGAGGGAAAAGCACATGACACAAGAGTTTTTGTTAATGCGATACTAAATAATTCTGGTGCACAAAATTCTTTTCCAATGCCAAGTGCTGGTATGTTTTTAATTAATTTAATTTTTTTTCTAATAACTGCTTAATTTGTAAATATTGTTCATCTAGTTTTCATACTTCTTAATATTGATATTACAAGTAAATATTACGTTGTGGATGCTAGATATCCAACATACCTGGATTTTTAGCACCCTTTCGTGTAAGAATAAATATGTTGATCTTGAACATATTTCTAACAATAAAAATCAAGTAATGCGGAAAACAAATAACCATACCTCCAGCCATTGTCAAGTGCGATATATGTATTCGATTTCTCACTAATCCTCATCTGACTTAGATGGTATATCGTCTCTGAATTGAAGAGATTAGTCAGGACCAAGTACAGCTCTTATATAGTCGTTCTTCCATCAAGAACGGCTGTCCGTTACCACTGCATTAATGACTGTCATTACTATTGCATTAATGTCTGTCCGTTACCATTGCATTAATGTCTGTCAATTACCATTGTATTAATGTAAAAAAACGTAACGGCTGTCTGTTACCATTGCATTCAATACCAAAACGTATTGGACCATTAATATGCATAATGACCATTAATATGCATAATGAAGAAAACGTTACAATCTCCCACTTGGTCCATACGTTGAATTAAGCATTGAATAACTTACTTAAAAAACAAACACATGAATCATAGTGATAAGTTCTCTAAGAACGAGTATTATCATCTATGTATTACAATGTATTTAATTTCTCAAGTACCACACTTAATGTGGCAACAATTAACTTAATGAATAAACCTTATGTTTATTCTTGGTCCAGAATAAAATATATGTTTTCTCAAATAAATTAAGGTGCACATGAATATGAGAAAATATCTAAATGCATAAGAGTTTCATTAACATACTGAATGTATATACAAATTATAAAGAGGAAACAATCCCCATTTTATCCATAAGATCCTTGTATTTCGTTGGTGGCATGCCCTTAGTCAAAGGATCGGCAATCATTAACTCAGTGCTAATATGCTCAATGACCACTTTCTTTTCCTTAACATGTTCTCTAATGGCTAAGTACTTGATATCGATGTGCTTGCTTCTACTTCCACTCTTATTATTCTTAGCCAAGAACACTGCAGCTGAGTTGTCACAGAAAATTTTCAATGGCCTAGAAATAGAATCCATAATTCTAAGTCTAGAAATGAAACTCTTAAGCCATACACCTTATGAAGTAGCCTCAAAACAAGAGACAAACTCGGCTTCCATAGTATAGGTAGCAATTAAAGTTTGCTTAACACTTCTCCATGAAATAGCTCCACTGGCTATAATGAAAATGTACCCAGATGTTGATTTACGAGAATCAACACAGCCAGCAAAATCTGCATCAGAATAGCCTACCACACCCAAATTGTTCGTTTGTCTATACATAAACATGTAATTTTTGGTTCCTTGGAGATACCTCATGACTTTCTTTGCAGCTCTCCAGTGGTCTATCCTTGGGTTACTTTGATATCGCCCTAACATTTCAACTGCAAATGCAATGTCAGGTCTTGTGCAGACTTGAACATACATAAGGCTTCCAACTGCAGAAGCATATGGAATATTCTTCATGAATTCTCTCTCTAAATCATTCTTTGGACATTGGTTTAGACTAAATTTATCACCTTTCATGATGGGAGCAACACTTGGTGAACAATCCTTCATCCGAAATCTCTCCAAAACTTTATTGTTATAAGTTTCCTGTGATAGACCTACTACACCACGAGATCTATCTCTATGGATCTTAATGCCAATGACATAAGATGCCTCACCCATATCTTTCATATCAAAGTTTTTAGAGAGAAATTGTTTCACTTCATGTAGCATACCCTTATCGTTAGTTGCAAGCAAAATATCATCCACATATAAAACAAGAAAACAGATTTTACTCCCACTGATCTTCTGGTATATACATTGATCCATGGGATTTTCAACAAAACCAAAAGAAGAAATTACTCCATGGAATTTGAAATACCATTGACGGGATGCTTGTTTCAGACCATATATGGATTTTTTAAGCTTACAAACCAAGTGTTCGCCTTCACTAGAAGAGAAACCTTCAGGTTGGTTCATGTATACCTCCTCTTCTAGATCACCATTAAGAAATGTTGTTTTCACATCCATTTGTTGCAACTCAAGGTCGAAATGTGCAACTAATGCTAAAATTATACGCAAAGAATCTTTCTTGGATACAGGAGAAAAGGTCTCCGTGTAATCGATTCCTTCTTTTTGAGTAAATCCCTTAGCAACAAGTCTCGCTTTATATCTTTCAATGTTGCCTAATGAGTCTCTTTTGGTCTTAAAGACCCACTTACAGCCAATGGCCTTCGCCCCATTAGGCAACTCTATAAGGTCCCAGACTCCGTTGCTTTTCATGGAATCCATCTCATCCTTCATAGCATTATACCATAATTTAGACTCTTTACAACTCATGGCTTGTGAAAACGTTTCAGGATCATTATCGACTCCAATATCAGTTTCTTGTAGATACACAATATAGTCACTAGGGATTGTCGATCTCCTTTCACGAGTAGATCTTCTTAATGTTAAATCACCTTCTCCATGAGGAGCTTGTGGTTCAACTATTTGTTCAAGATTTTAAGATAAGTCCTGAACTTGTTGATCCACTGGAAGGTTTTCAACAACTTGTGGAACTTGAACGATTGGTTGTTCTGCAGCTATTGGAACTTGAGGCGTGCTATGAATTATAACCAATCTATTTGACAATGACGATGTAGAAGGTTGTTTTTCCTTATGATCATGAGCAAGAATTAAATCCCTGAACCGATCCCTTCCACTAATCATGTCATTTTCAAGAAACTTAGCGTTTCTAGGTTCCACAAACCTAGTAGTATGAGTTGGACAATAAAATCTATAACCCTTAGACGTTTCAGCATAACCAATAAAGAAACCACTAACTGTCCTTGGGTCAAGTTTCTTCTCATGTGGATTATAAATTCTCACTTTTGACGGACAACCCCAAACACGCATATGTCTCAAACTCAGTTTCCAACCTTTCCATAATTCAAAAGGTGTCTTTGGAACAGCCTTAGTCGGAACACAGTTTAATATATATGTAGCCGTCTTTAGTGCTTCAGTCCACAAGATCTTTGGAAGATTGGAGTTGCTAAGCATACTCCTTACCGTGTCCATTAATGTACGATTTCTTCTTTCTGCTACACCATTCTGATCCGGAGAACCAAATAAGGTGTGCTGGGCAACAATCCCATGATCTTGAAGAAACTTAGCAAAAGGACCAGGTGCTTGTTCATTCTCAATGTATCTACCATAATATTCGCCACCTCTATCAGATCTCACTATTTGTATTTGCTTCCCGCATTGATTCTCAACTTCAGCCTTAAAGACTTTGAAGGCATCTAATACGTCATTTTTATTATGAAGCAAGTACACATACATGAATCTTGAGTAATCATCAATGAAGGTGACGAAGTATTTCTGACCAAGCATGTCCATGTCCGGACAACATATGTCAGTATGTATGATTTCTAATATGGTTGAACTCCTATTGGCATATTTCTTAGACTTGTTTGTCTGCTTGCCCTTAATGCAATCTACACAAGTCTCGAAATCAGTATAATCCAAAGTACTAAGTACTCCTTCATTCACTAATCTCTTAATTCTATTTATAGAGATATGACCTAATCTCCTATGCCACAACATAGAGGAATCCTCATTAATATTACACCTCTTAGTACTAGTATGAACATGCAGAGAATTATTAATAGCTTCATGTTGCAAAGAAATTTTATATAAACAATCAGATAAAATTTCAGAACCAACACAATTAGATTTATAAAACAAATTAAAAATATTGTCTTGAAAATTAAAAGAAAACCCCAAAGGACAAAGTCTAGAAACAGAAATTAAGTTTTGAGAAAAACAGGGTACATAAAAAGTTCTTTCTAAAATTAAAGTGCATGTTCCAATAGCCTCCACATGTGAGCTCATCTTATTGCCTGATAAAATGCTCAGCTCACTTCCTATTGGCTTCCTTAGGTTTTGCATACCCTGTAAAGAGTTTGCAATATGGATTGTAGAACCAGAATCAATCCTCCAGGTGTTAATATTAACATTAGCCATATTAGATTCATAACAAACAAAAGAGGATAGAATATTACCTTTCTTCTCAAGCCACTTCTTAAATTTAAGGCAGTCTTTCTTTACGTGTCCCTTCTTTTTGCAAAAGAAACACTTGTTTTCCTTCTTAATATCATCTTGAGGTGGTATTTTACCTTTCCCCTTCTGATTTCCCTTAGAAGTGGAAACCTGAGATTTGTTAGCCTTCTTTGTACGAATTGTAGCTAGCATCGCACTTTCACCCAATTCCATAACAAGCCTCTCCTCTTCTTGAACGCACATGGTCATTAATTCATTAATTGACCATTTGTCCTTATATGTGTTATAAGAGATCTTAAAGGGCCCATATTGCTGAGGAAGGGTGTTAAGTATAAACTGCACGAGGAAGGAATCTGACATATCTACCTCTAGTTTCTTAAGTTCAGCCGCAATGTCCCGCATCTGCATGATATGCTCACGCACACCCTTAACGGTTGTGAGACACAGAGAGGAAAACTTCAATATAAGGGTGCTTGCCAAGGCCTTTTCAGAAGTGACAAATTGATCGTCAATGGCCTTAAGTAATTCCCTAACCTTCTCATATTGCTCCACAGAACCCCTTATACCAGCAGTAATTTTAGTCTTTATAAACATTGCACTGAGCCTGATTGAATCTCTCCCATCGCTCATATAGTGCAACTTCAGCAAGACTACTTTCTTCAGTTATTGCTGGTGGTTCCTCTTTCCTAATAGCGTAGTCTATATCCATCCATCCTAGATGTAAGAGAATCCGTTCTATCCATATCTTATAGTTGTCACCCCTAAGTTCTAGAATCTCTAGGCGCATATCGGTGTAACTAGCAGGTTGAGATACTGAAAAAGTCCAAAAGCTTATGTTAAATTTGAGACTTACGTATTTGAATTATATGTTTTACCAATGTAATACATATAATAAACTGTATCTAATTTAATAAAAAATTGCCTGTGGGCTAAATTTTTTTATTCAAATAGACTATTTAAACTTTATGATAGAAAAGTCAAATTATTTTCTTCATGGGTACTTTATTAAAATAATTTGTTTTCTATCCTTTATGATAAAACTACCAAACTATTCCAATTCATAATTCCTGTAGGTAGATTATGAAAATAATATGGTATTTTATCCTAATTAATTATATAAATATAATAAAATTTCCTGTAGGATAAATCTTATTATATTAAGTATAATTAATTACAATTTTATGTCTTATTCTTCATGTAATCTTAATCTTTATATACAATTTTAGCTAATTAAAGATGCTGTGGTTACTCCCTAATTAACTAAAATAATATTGATTACTAGACAATTTCATAAATTATTTTAAGCTCTACAAATATGCCTAAGAACAATTATGCAGCATCGTGATAGACACAAACCAAGTATACTCCCAAGAAAGTTGGTCGGGCGAAGCCTCATTAAAAACCAACTCCTTAGACAGAGTAGCGTTCCCAGGGAAACTAGTGGCACTATGGCATATCTGGAACTAGTCTGTGTGGAACCTCCTCAGTTTATGCTTTCTCATATCAACTACACAATTGTTTATGTGTTATTGATATCCTAATTGTTCATCTAAATAATAACCTAAATATATTTAGTGAACATTATATATATCTTAATGTGCTTTAAAATTTAGGCACTAATCCTAAGTTTTATGTATAAATTAAGTTTTATGAGAAATTAAGTTTTATGTATAAATTAAGTTTTATGAGAAAACCTAAATTTTCACAAATTCTAACAATATCAAAACCAAAGGATATGTTATAATTTGTAAAATAAAATTCTCATAAAAATAAAATAAAATTGCATAATAAATTAACCATAATATTATGCTTAACATCAATTGCATAATTAATAAATATTATGCACTCCATGATTTATACATAAATCTTTAAATAAGCGTGGAAACATACGATAAAATTCTTGCATACACAACAACAAAATTTTAAACACATAAATAAAATAAATAAAGTGTTTGAAATTTTATTTATTTATTATTTTTTGCAAATAATCACAAAAACGTGCAAAATCTAATAAAAAAATAAATAAATGAATGAATGAATGGAGACAGCATTGGTTGTTCATATAAAGCAATCCCAGAAACAAACTTTTAAACATACCAAGATTTCGTTATTTTAATTATAGGAACAGTTAAATCTTGAAAGCTTCTTATAACCAAACTTTTAAGACGTTTTAAGTCATTTCAATAATAGAAACACATTAAATCAGATACTATTTGAAGTATCAAAACTCAAATAAAAAATTCAATGACAATATACCAAAAAAAATTTTACATACATACGTATTGTAATAAAAGGACAAGACAAAGGTTAATACTGGCTCTGATACCAAATGTAGGAATAAATATTTTGATCTTGAACATATTTCTAACAATAAAAATCAAGTAATGCGGAAAACAAATAATCATACCTCCAGCCATTGTCAAGTGCGATATATGTATTCGATTTCTTACTAATCCTCATCTGACTTAGATGACATATCGTCTCTGAATTGAAGAGATTAGTTAGGATCAAGTACAACTCTTATATAGTTGTTCTTCCATCAAGAACGGCTGTCCGTTACCACTGCATTAATGACTGTCATTACTATTACATTAATGTCTGTCCATTACCATTGCATTAATGTCTGTCCGTTACCATTGTATTAATGTAAAAAAACATAACGGCTGTCTGGTACCATTGCATTCAATATCAAAACGTATTGGACCATTAATATGCATAATGACCATTAATATGCATAATGAAGAAAACGTTACATTTCGTGGACAAAGATACCATGCACAAGACTTTATAAGTAGGCACCAACCTAGAGGGAAGGAAGAATTATTTAATATGAGGCATTCTTCTGTTCGTAATGTGATTGAACGAAGTATCAGAGTGCTTAAAAAATGTTTTGTCATATTGAGGGATATGCCTAACTATCCTCTTAGAAAACAACGTTATATACCAAAAGTGTGTTGTACTGTGCATAATTTCATTAGGTTAGAAGCTGAAAAAAATGAATTATTTGAAGAGGGTGAAAAAGAATATGTGCAGGAATTTGATGACACAGAAGCAACTTCTGCCAGTTCGAGCAACGAGCAAATTACATTTGATATGTCACAAACAGTTGAAATGGCTCAAGTTAGAGAAGAGATTGCAACGTCTTTATGGAATAATTATAAACAAAATTGAGATTTCAAAAACCCATAACTATTGGTTTGGAGGTATTGTTAGTTGTTTGGTACTAAAATACATTTTAATAATTTGAATTATTGTGTTTATTTCATTTATAATTTATTTTTATTACTTAGTTACATTTTACTTTGTTTTTAAAAGTTGTAATTTAATTTAATTTTTTAGTTATTGTTTTTCATATTTATTGTTTTGAAAATGTAGATACCAAACGCATTTTCTATATTTTCATTTTCAAAAACATGTTTTCATTTTCGTGTACCAAACAAGTTTTCCAAAATTCAAAAAACAGAAAATGAAAACTTGTTTTCAGAAAATGTAAATAGAAAATGAAAACAGAAAATATTTTCATGAACCAAACGAAAAAGTCTCAACAGCATGGGTACCAAATATAATCAACAAACATTGGTGTAAAACTTAGAGAACACCACGACCATGTAATTTTAATTGCTCAACTTACCTCATGAGATGAAATGCGTCACTCAACCATTTCTTCCCTTCCTCTAATTCCTCCACACTCATTCTTTCAACAGAGCTTCCATAGTTGTTGTCAGCAAAAGCAGAAAAAAATCAATTGGTGGTTATAAAATTAAAACAAGGTAGCTCAAAGAAACTACTATTGCAAACATATATAAAGTATGTATTCTTTAAGGCATTCCCATTTTCTAAATCATTTCTTGGAGGATGAAAGGATTAAATTATTGAGGACATTATATTATATTTTATACATTTCATTATATTTTACCTTTTTTCCATGTACTAGGTTTTAGGGTTATATTTGGCATTTCATATTTTATTGAAGATTTTAAGTTGAGGGCTTCTATTCACATTTTATTGGGTGCTAGGCACACCTTAAGTTAATAATAATTTTTTATTTCAAAAATGATCTTATACAAAATACCTATTATATCCTAAAGATTTAATTTTGAAACTTTCAGCAGTGAATTGCCGAAAGCAGCAAAGCGCGCTCGGTAGTTGACTGCCGAGACCTTTTAAAAGGTCTCGACAGTCAACTGCCGAGAGCCACTTGCTGCTCTCGGCAATTCACTACCGAAAGCCTTTAGAATGTTCGAGCAATCCACCGCCGAGACTCTTTAAACTTATTTTTTTAGATTTTTAATTTAGTTAGTTAATTATTAAATAAAAATTGACAAACAAATTATTTAATAAAACTAATAATATTTTTATTTTTTTTAGGAAAATGCTGCCTGGCAGCACTTGGATGTTGCCTGGCAGCATTCAACTGCTGCCTGGCAGTGACGCTGCCCAGCGGCATTTCCGGTGAGCAACATCTCACTGGAAAATTTTCCAAAAAAAATGGATCAAAGGTAAATTTGGAAAGATATTAAATTTTTTAGGGTGTGAGAAGTGATTTTAGAAAAAAAATTTTAAAGATTTAGGGTTTTTTAGCAATTAGAGTGTGTCTAATAATTCTTAGGGTGTGATTAGAAATTCTTTTTTAAGTTTTGTTATAAATGCCTTTGTTATACTAATTCCGAGCAGGCTTCGATATAAGAATTATTGATTAAAATATTTGATATTTGAATTAATGGATTTTAGAGAATTTTTATTGAGGATTTTACGTTATCTCTTGAGTGAAATGGTTTTACAACACTTGTTCTACATCATCACTTTGGCTAAAACTAAATAACCTTATCATCAGTCTTACTTTGATAAGTACATTAAGTTAAAATATTAAAGCTATAACACTATGCAAAAAAGGAAAAAGGAAATTCTGTAATTGATCAAATCATAACAAAAACATACAAGTTAAATGATTAGTTAAAAATTCTTCTCTATTTCTTACACATCCAGTGGATAGCTAATTACACGATCTAAGGTCATGTTTGGTGCAGAGGATGATGGATAGGATAGGATGATAATTATCCTATCTTATGTTTGGTGCACACATTAAGGGGAGGATTGGATTGCAAGGAGGATTAGTCATCCTTCTAGTATAAGATAACTCAATCATCTCCAAAAGGAGAGGATTATTCCTAAACCCATAGGATTAGAAATAAATACTCATATTTTATTATTTTATCCTTAACATTTATATTTGAAAATTAACTTAAACATTTAATAAAATAGTAAGGATCTTTAATTAATTAATTAATATAATTTTTTCCTTCTTTTTTTTCCCTTGTTTTTGATTAAATAAAAACTATAATTTTGATAAAATAATATTTTCTTTGTACACATTTTTTAAAATTATTTTTTAGAAAATAAATTTTCAAACATAAAAAATATTATAAAATATATTTTTTAACTAGTTTTTTCTTACATTTAAATTTTTATTTTTTCTTTCTTAATTTTTTTTTCTTTTTGCCTAAAAACAATGAAAGAAAAGTGACTATTAACCATAAATTATTAGAAATTATATATTTTTTAATTCATCAAAATTGAATTATTAAATTTAACTTGTATTTTTCTTTTTTTTGTTTTATATTTCCTTATAATTGACAGAAAAAAAAGAAGAAAGAAGATAAAGAAACCATAAAAATAAAGAAAAATATTTAAGAATAGTCTTTTGGAAAATTTAATGTAATTAAAAAATAAACTTATTTCCAAGAAAAACTCAATTTTCTAAAAATAAATATATTTAATTTACAATAAAAAATTATTTTAAATTCAAATCATATAAAAGAAATAAAAAAAGGAAAAAATGAAAAAAATACAGAAAATGCTTTTTATAAAAATTCATTTCTTAACAAAATAATTTTTTGAAGAAGTAATATAAATTTTTTAGAAGTAATTTTTTATTAAAAAAATCAGCTAATAAATTAGACTATTAATTATAGAATTATAAATAATATTTTAATTTTTCATTTTTCATTTATAACAAAAAAATTATAAATTTAAATTATGTTACTTTAAAAAAGAGTACTTAAAAAAAATCATTTTATACTATTTTTAATTTTCCACATAATAAATATTGTGAAAGACATAAAAAATCATCCTATCTTATTCTTAATCTTTGTACACACCAAACATAAGATAAGATGATATAATCTAATCTTATCCTATCCGTAATCTTATATTATCTTATCACATCCTCATCCTATGCACCAAACATGACCTATGTGAGCTAAAAGTTATAGGCATCCTCTTACAACCAACGATCTCTTATAAATCGAGTTTGGAATCCAGGTTTAAAAAGATTTTCCAGATCTAATGGCTTCCTTTTCAATCAGGTTGCTCAGTGCCACTATTGGTGCAAGTAATGCTAGAAGAGCAATAACAGAAACTCATACCAGCTAAACTCAAAGATCGTCTATCATGTTTGACCATAAGGAAATGCTTTTGCATAAGAAGAATTTACATCACGTATAAAATCATTCATGAGAGAAATGATTGATATATTACAAAAAATTTGCATGCCTTTGATTGACTTGGTTGCTGGATTTTCCACTATCTCGAGGAAATTCATTCTAGAATAATCAAGACACTTTGCAAGAAGAAATAGCTGGATAAAGATGTAAACTTTCAAAGTGTACATTTATGCTTAAAAATTTAATTAAAAAGAAATATAATTCTTCAAAGTACAAAAACAGTGAACCCAAAAGAAAGCAAGCATGGAAAACATCTTTATCAAGATTGTCTTGTCTACTTATCCAACAGTAGAACACAAGCATATCAAGAATTTCAAAATCTAAACGATTCTCTTGCTTAGTTAGTTTCTAAGTCATATATCTTCCCAAGTTAAACAGTGCAATTCCTTTATAAAAGTAGTGCTTATTTGCTAATAAATCAAGAACAATGAGTTGATAATTGCGGATGGATTTAGGAAAATTGGTTGCTGACCTTGTGTTGGGATGCAGAGAATTTTTCAGAATAAGTAGGAGACAATGACAGATTAATGTCGCTCAAAGGTTTTCTTTCTATTCATGTTGTGTTAATAAAGTACAGAGAGATCTTAATTTATAGAACTCGTAAACCGACTAACAAAAGCAAATAAGCTGCTATTCATTAATTCCAGATACAGCTGGACACCTTTTTAGTGTTCAAATCCTATTTTACTTCTAACTCTACTCCTTTAACTATTAAGCAAACCGACAAGTCCCCTGCTTCTATTGCCTCTTTGCTTCTGCAGCTTCAATTAATTCTCTTTTGCAATTTCTGACAGCCTACTCAAATTGCAAATTACATCTTAACACCCCTTCTTAATTTGCAATTCTAAGGAAATTTTTGAATTGCTCGGCTTTCTCGGATGAGGTTGTCTTTGTGAAAATATCAGCCATCTGTTCCCCTATGTTGACAAATTCCAATTTGATTTCATTTTGCTGCACTAAATTTCTGATGAAGTGATGACGCAATTCAATATGCTTTCAACGGTTGTGAAAGACTGGATTGCTTGTCATGGCAATTGCGGACATGTTATCACAGAAGATGATTGTTGGTGTTTCCCTTTTCTGCTGTAAGTCTTTGAGAATGCTTCTTAACCAAACTGCTTCACATGCGACATCTGTAGTTGCAATATATTCTGCTTCTGCTGAAGATAATGCTATTGACTTTTGCCTTTTAGAGAAACCTATAAGTTCATTTTCTTTTTCCTTCACATACCTGATGCCAAACATTTTAGTTCCTTGTAAGTACCATAAAATTCTTTTGCCTGCTGCATAATGAAGTTTGCTTGGCTCTTGCATTCCTGAAATTAGACTGATAGGATAGAGAATGTCAGGCCTTGTATGTGTCAAATAAATTAGAGAACCAACTAAGCTTCTGTATATTCTTGCATCTGCCTTAGTGGCACCATCATTCAACTACAACGTTTCATTTATTGCCAATGGAGTTGAAACTGGTTTGCAATTGTTCATGTGAAATTTCTTCAATAAATCTTCAAGATATTTTTCTTGAGAAATAAAGATTTCTCCTTTTTGTTGTTAAACTTGAATGCCCAAGAAGTATCTCATAAGACCTAAGTCTGTGATCTCATATTTTTTCATCATAGCTGCCTTAAATTCTTGCATCATCCTAAAGTTTGTTCCAGTGTAAATTAAGTCATCAACATATAGACAAACAATTAGGAGATCTTGGCTGCCTTCTTTCTTCACATAAAGAGATGGCTCACTTTGGCTTCTTTGAAATCCACTTTGACAAAGATAGTTGTCAATCTTGCTATTCCAGGCTCTTGGAGCCTGCTTTAATCCATACATTGCTTTTTTCAATCTATAAACTTTATCTTCTTGTCCTTTCTGCACATAACCAGGGGGCTGAGGAAGGTAGATTTTACAACGAATTGGTACACCTCTAACTCCATTTGAGCTGCTGATGCAAGCACAACTCTAATTGTTTCCATATGAACTACTGGTGCAAAAGTTTCACTAAAATTGATACCAGGCTGTTGTGAATAGCCTTTTGCTACTAACCATGCTATATGCTTTTGAATGCTTCCATCTGCTTTAAACTTAGTCTTATAAACCCATTTCAATCCAGTAACTTCTTTTCCTTTTGGCAAATCTACCAACTCCCATGTTTGGTTCTTCTCAACACTTGCAAGTTCTTCATTCATGGCTTTAATCCAATGTTCTTTTTTTGCAGCATCCTCAAAACTTTGTGGTTTACAACAGAACAATGCTGTATTGTGGAAAAGTCAACTATATTAAATGTGTAAATATCTATATCCCTAGAATTAAGGTTAGACAATTCCTCAATTATGGGGATTAGATTTAGACTGATTTAGTTTCCTATTTTACTGCTTAACAGTAGCTGTATATAATCCTTAGAAGTTGTATTATTCAAGTAAGATTCAGAAATAAAAATATTCTGAAATTCCACATGGTATCAAGAGCTTTAGGTTTTTTCTTGGAAATCAGTCACTTTTTCAGCCTTCATTGCTGATTTTTCTACAGTTTCTTCTTCAACCTTCATTGCTGATTTTTTTTACCTTAGGCCTTCATAGCCACTTTCTCATCAAGAACTTTTCTTTCTTGCCAAACCCTAAATCACCATATTTTTCCAAGAGCCACTGCTGTTTTTTACCACCATGTCAGGTTCTACTTCAGTTGTAAATTCTACTCCTCATACCAGTAGTTTGATCAAGAACTCTGCATTGGTCACTGCAGAAGCTAATGTTGGTGGACCAAATGTCCTTGATTTGCGTAAGATTGATGACAAGCCTCGAGTGTGGTGTGACCATTGCAACAAACCACGCCATACTCGAGAAACTTGTTGGCACATCCATGGAAAACCAACAAATTGGAAGCCGAAGCAGAAGCAGTCACAACCCTCTGCCAATGAAGCAAATATGGGTTCCTTCAGCAAAGAGCAGTTCGATCAACTCCTGAAACTACTAAAGTCTAATCCGACATCTGGTACATCTAATAGTTCATTGGCTCATTCAGGTAGAAATCCATTAGCCCTATCCAGTGTCTTTAATTCTGCTCCATGGATCATTGATTCAGGAGCATCTGATCATATGACTAACCTGTCGAATCTATTTAGTTCATACACTCCCTGTTCTAGTAATGAAAAAATAAGAATAGCAGATGGTAGTTTTTCACCTATTGCAGGCAAGGGTTCTATTAAACTTTCTGAAAGTATTGATCTTAAATCTGTACTTCATGTTCCTAAACTTGCTTGTAATCTTTTATCTGTCAGTAAACTTTCAAAGGATTCCAACTGTCGTGTTATCTTTTTTGACTCTCTTTGTCAATTTCAGGACCAAAACTCAGGGAAGATGATTGGCAGTGCTAGAGAAATAAATGGGCTCTACTATTTCAGTGAGGATTTCCTAGGTAATAAAAAAGCTCAAGGGCTTAGTAGTACCAGTTCAAATTCTGTTTCTGATAAAATAATGCAATGGCATCTTAGGTTAGGACATCCTAGTTTCCCTTATTTAAAACATTTATTTCCTAATTTGTTTAAAGGAGTGGATTGCTCTATTTTTCAATGTGAAAGTTGTCTTTTATCTAAAGATCATCGAGTTAATATATTTCAAAACCTTATAGTCCATCAAAACCATTTTACTTGTTTCATACTGATGTTTGGGGACCTTCAAAGGTTACCACCTTGTCTGGAAAAAGGTGGTTCGTAACTTTTATCGATGATCACACTAGATTGTGTTGGGTTTACTTACTAAGCAAAAAATCTGATGTAGAAAAACTTTTCAAAGATTTTTATTGCATGATTGAAACCCAATTCAAAACAAAAATTTGCATCCTTCGAACAGATAATGGAAGTGAGTACTTTAATGAATGTTTGGGAAATTTTTTAAAAGAAAAAGGTATTTTACACCAATCTACATGTCGAGACACACCCCAGCAAAATGGAATAGCTGAAAGGAAAAATAGGCATTTACTTGAGGTAGCTAGAGCTATCATGTTTTCTATGAACATTCCAAAATACCTCTGGGGAGATGCTGTGTTGACTGCATCTTACTTAATCAATAGGATGCCAACTCGTGTCTTACATTTTGAAACACCTTTGAATACTCTCAAAAAATACTTCCCAACATTTCGTTTTATACTCTGAGTTACCTTTAAAAATTTTTGGATGCACTTGCTTTGTTTATATTCCCTAAATTTTTCGATCCAAATTGGATCCTAAAGCTGAAAAATGTGTTTTCATTGGCTATGCTCCAAATAAAAAAGGGTATAAGTGTTTTAATCCTTTGATAAAGAAAATTCACATTACTATGGATGTCACTTTTCTAGAAAATCAACTCTATTTCAGCAAAAATCTTCTTCAGGGGGAGAATAAAGAAGAAGAAGATAATTTTTGAAAATTCTCTACACCACTACCAAGCCTCATTGAGTCACCAATTCAGTCTATTAAACAATTTAAGGAAATGGACGTTAAAAATAATGAAAACAAGGACTCTCTTAGTCAACAGGTGCCAAGTATTGAAGAATCTGAAACAGGGGGAGAATTACTTCAAACGGATTCACATAATCCAAATATTGAGCTTCAGGTTTATACCAGGAGAAAATCTCATAAAAATATTATTGATCCAATTATTTCTCTAGCACCTGTTCAGTCGAAATCTCTAAGGGATGGTCCTCCTCCTCAAACTCAGGTTAATCCTAAAATTGCTCTTTTAGTTTCTTCCCTTGAGTCTCAAAATATTGATTTTTCTGATCTAGATGTCCCAATTGCTAACAGAAAAGGAGTAAGATCATGTACCAATCACCCTATTGCAAAATATTTGTCGTATCAAAAGTTGTCCAATAACCACAAAGCATTCCTTTCAAATATTTCTAACTTGCATGTACCAAGATCTATTCAGGATGCCCTAGGTGATCCGGATTGGAAGTTAGCGGTGAAGGAAGAGATGGATGCTCTTGAAAAGAATGGGACTTGGGAGATTGTGGATCTACCAAGAGGCAAGACAACTGTAGGATGTAAATGGGTCTTCACTGTGAAGTGTAAGGCAGATGGGAGCATAGAGAGGTACAAGGCAAGACTTGTTGCCAAGGGGTTCACTCAAACTTATGGCATTGACTACCAAGAGACCTTCGCTCCAGTTGCGAAAATAAACTCAATCCGGGTACTTCTCTCTTTAGCAGTTAATTTCAATTGTTCTCTACAGCAACTTGATGTAAAAAATGCCTTTCTTAATGGAGATTTAGAGGAAGAAGTGTTTATGGACCTCCCACCTGGATTTGAGAAAAACCTCGGAACCAACAAGGTGTGCAAATTGAAAAAATCCTTGTATGGTCTTAAACAATCACCAAGAGCATGGTTTGAAAGGTTTGGAAATGTAATGAAGAGCTATGGTTATATTCAGAGTCAAGCTGACCACACAATGTTCTTCAAGCACTCTAGAAATGGTAAACTAGCTATTTTAATTGTGTATGTGGATGATATAATAATAATTGGTGATGATAGTGCATAAATTGGAGAACTTAAGAGAAGGCGTGCACATGACTTTGAGATAAAGGATTTGGGAGCCTTAAAGTACTTCCTTGGCATGGAATTTGCAAGATCAAAGGAGGGTATCTTTGTTAGCCAACGTAAGTATGTCCTAGACTTGCTTAGTGAGACAGGAATGCTTGGTTGCAAGATAGCTGAAACCCCAATAGAGCCCAACTTGAAACTTCAGCCTGCTGAAACCAAAGACGTGGTTGATAGAGAGAAATACCAAAGACTTGTGGGTAGACTCATCTATTTAGCACATACACGACCTGATATAGCTTTTGCAGTAAGTGTGATAAGTCAGTTTATGCATTCACCCAGCTCAGAACACTTTGAAGCTGCCTACAGAATCCTAAGGTACCTAAAGGGAACACCTGGAAAGGGATTGCTTTTCAAAAACCATGGACACCTACAAGTAGAAGCCTATACCGACGCAGACTGGGCAGGAAGTATTACAGATAGGAGGTCAACTTTAGGCTATTGCACATTTGTGGGAGGAAACCTTGTCACTTGGAGAAGCAAGAAACAGAATGTAGTAGCCAGAAGTAGTGCCGAGGCTAAGTTTCGTTCAATAGCCCATGGGATTTGTGAGGTATGTGGATTAAAAGACTACTTGAAGACTTGAAGGTTTCTAATCCCTCACCGATAAAGCTCTATTGTGATAATAAAGCTGCAATCTCTATTTCTCACAATCCAGTGCTCCATGATAGAACGAAGCATGTAGAAGTAGATAAGCATTTTATCAAAGAGAAGCTTGACAATGGGATAATTTGCATGCCATATATACCAACAAGTGACCAAGTTGCTGATGTTCTTACAAAGGGATTGCACAGGAAGCAGTTTGAAAATCTAGTGAGCAAGCTTGCCATGGAAGATATCTTCAAGCCAGCTTGAGGGGGAGTGTGGAAAAGTCAACTATATTAAATGTGTAAATATCTATATCCCTAGAATTAAGGTTAGACAATTCCTCAATTATGGGGATTAGATTTAGACTGATTTAGTTTCCTATTTTACTACTTAACAGTAGCTGTATATAATCCTTAGAAGTTGTATTATTCAAGTAAGATTCAGAAATAAAAATATTCTGAAATTCCACATGTATCAC
Organism: Heritiera littoralis; assembly: GCA_031772115.1. Classification (NCBI taxonomy): domain Eukaryota; kingdom Viridiplantae; phylum Streptophyta; class Magnoliopsida; order Malvales; family Malvaceae; genus Heritiera; species Heritiera littoralis. The sequence goes on along the minus strand of JAPDPK010000032.1, from coordinate 5,361,639 downwards.
AAGATTCATAAATTTCTCTCAAGAGACGCTCCTTTTTTGGTAGAGATTCAAATTCTATTCCTAGAGTTGAGCTTGAAGGTTCTGATGGACTTGAGTTTGATTGGAGCTCATTATCTTGAAAGGCAGTGGTTGGTTCAAGTAAGTGCATCACTTCTTGAGAAGAAACAGTTTTTTGTAGATTAAGATCTACCATTTCATCAAAGATAATATCTCTAGAAATTATGAGATTATTATTCTTTGGATTGAGCAAGCTGTAATCTTTTGACTCATCACTAGAGCCAAAAAACAAAAACTTTTGTCCTTTCTCATCATATTTTTATCTGTGATGTGAAGGTACATGAGAGTATGCGACAAAGCTAAAAGCTTTAAGATGAGTCACCTATGGTTTATGTCTAAACCAAGCCTTGTGAGAGCCATGTATTATGATATTGTTGTACATGTAGGGATACTCACCGCTGTTCAATTCTTGTGTATTTCGTAGGTACGATCCGATACAGTACGGTGAGCCCTACAAGCTCTACAGTGCTCGGATGGACGTGAGACCGGATAGATATTGTATGGAGAGTCCAATAAGCCTACAGTAAGAATCTGGAACCCAAATTCCCTTATTTGGATTATTTTTGGGAAGTGTGCCAACAATTTAAAAAATGACGATTAAGGACATAGCCAGGTTAAACTTTCGTTAATAAAGGTCAAACTAAATTGACTTTTGACCTACTAACTGAAGTATGATAATCTACGTATAAATAAGTCCTAGGCTATGTCAATAGATAGATCGATTGGGTGGTGAAATAAAAAATTAACGCGATTGGCCCGGTAGGGGTTTTTTCACAATTTCACCCTTACGATCAACCAAACTTTAATAAAACCACCATCATTCATTAAAATATGTTTAATAATAATATCTTATGATTTAACAAAATATTTTGGAGTTAAATTAGATAGCTAGAAAAATTACGAAATTTTAAGGGCATATTTGTCCAAAATTCTCATAACCAAGAGCATTTTGGTCATTTTGCACTAAAGTGAAGCTTCTAAATTTTTCTCCACTTACGAGCCGACCACTTCATCATCTTTTTCAACCTTTCTCACGCCAACCTCCATTAACAAGTTAAGAGAAGAAAAGAAAAGCTTATACCATTAAATCTACCTTATCTCACCAAAGTTCCTTCTACAACCCTATCAAAATTCAATTCTCTATACACCCATACCAAAATCTCATTGTAAAGTCGACAAAATCAAAAGGAAAGAGCCACTAAAGCATTTGGCCAAGGTATGTCATTTTTATGCTTATGATTTCTTTAAGTTTTAAGGTTACTACATGATGAAATCAAGGTTCCTAAGCATGATTTTAGCCTTGGTTTGGATTAAATCCCACTCATTCACCACCCTAGGGTTTCGGTCATGATGAGGAACTTAAGAATTCTTGTGCTTTGATGCATGAAAATGGTGTAGGAAGAATGGAAACTAATGGTTAAACATGAAATGAGTGATAAATTGTTGAAAAAGTGTAAAAAAGCTTCCATGTTGATTTCGGCCTTGGTAAGGGGAGATTGGTTTTGTGCTCAATTTGATGAATTTAGGGTGCCATGAGATTGTAAAAATTGAGAGGAGACTGTTGGTGAAGTCGGAATTTAAATCGAAGTTGATTTGGTAAAGTTATGTTTTAGCACCAGTAGAAATTACACTGGTTTAATATTTTCTACAGACAATATAGTAGAATTTAGTAGAGAAACATAGCTTATAAATCAGAACAAGAAGGAATGACAAGATTGGTGTAATGTTTTGCAGCTCGGGAGTATTAAATTACAAGAGGTGCTCATGGTTATATCGACTGGAATAAACAGGTAAGAGATGAGTGTGTAAGCTGTAAGGATACTGTGAATGCATGTGTTTTGCTCCAATTAATTTTATGAAGTGATTTGGAAATTAATTGCTTTGGAATTGGCAAAATTGTGGATACTGGGTTTATAAATTGTGTTTTCGGTGCAGGAGAAATAGCCATTATATTGCCGAAAATTCTAGAAAATTGATCAAATTATTTTTAGTATTCTTAATTATTAGGAATAAATAAATTTCCAAGTAATTCTCATGTGATTTACTAAAACTGCATAATTTTATGATTTATCGAAAAACAATATTTAAATATTCATGTTAATAAATTTTAATTACGTGAAGGTACCAGCATATGCTTATTATTATTCTACAGATAAATAGAACATTTTTAGAAAAGAATATTGAAGTGTGAATATTTTTTGAATTTTTATTCCTGAACTAAATATATTTTTCAGTATATTTATTTATGGACAAATTGAAGACATTATCAGTGAAATTGATTTCGTAAATGGTGTTTTTATTGTATATACACTGTTTTGAGACTATTATGCCCGTATCATGCTCACGTGTCACGTGTACTGTTACTGTTACTGTTATTACTCTTATTGTTGCTGATAGACCTACTAAGTCTTCAGATTCTGCAGTTGTCACCTGGCAAGTGTACTTTGTGGATCCCATAGACTATGGCCATATGTCTCATGTGTTATTGTTTCTCCCTTTTTGGGATATTATTATAGCATGATATATTTTGGGTGTTGCCTAGTCTCCACTGTACTGTACTGTTTATTGGATTGAAAATACTACTGGTACCAAAATGAATGTTTTAAATATTGATTGTACTATGAAATTTTAAAGTGTTACTGTACTGTTTAGTAGACTTCTATACTGAATTGTTTATTGAAGTGTTTTAATTAAAGTGTTCATATATCTTGTTTTATATATACTGAAAAATACCAAAAATTGTTTTCAAGTGATTTATATCAATTATACATGCCTTCTTCAATTGATTACTCCTTATAGTCGCTTCTAGGGGCCTGGACACAATGGGTATTCTAAAATACCTCCTATACTCCATCCGATTTCCTAGCCGACTATAGTATCCATCCTGATTTATACCGTAGTACATTGTTATAAATTAAATGTTTTAAGCATATATATTTCATAATATTACTCTTGCATACGATTCTCTTATTGAGCACGTTAACTCACTCCTTATTTTTCCACTCCAAGATTGTCACATCCCATATCCATATTTTTCACGTTTTTCCACACATTTTATATGATTGGATTGTCTACGATGCCTTACTTTTCTTTTTCCTTATACAGTAACTATTTAACAAATTGCAATTTATAATTACTGAAATATTTATATGTCGAGAATTTATTTATCATTACATCCCCCGTTTAATTTCCAACACTATAGTACTGAAAAATATGTCTGAACATATAAAATAAATGATTATACCTCCAGGATATAAGCTCGCTGCCTTGGGGCACTATATACGCAGCCAACAATCCCCGGATACAAATCACGCAGTCACTGGAAGTACTCTGTAGATGTTAGAATAAAATGGTGAGCAAACCACGACTCAGTAAGAAAATTGTATGCAAAACTAGATACTTCGAAGTCTATATGAAATGAAAATCCTCATTTTCCTATAAGTACTCTAAGGACCAAAATAGGAAAGATATCATAGTCGGTTAGGGATCCGGATGGAGTAAGAAAGGTATTTTGAAATACATGTCTTGTCTTGGAACCTAGAAGCGACTATAGGGAGTAATTATTGTTGTTGAGATCAATTCCTTTTCCATATCATTTCATATTCCTTTCAGAATAATGCTTTTATAAAATAAAGCATTTAAATAAATAAATTAATATTCATATATTCTTTAAAAAGAATATTAGTTTAAATAAACCATAATTCTCATTTAACCCATTTTACATTTCATGGTATCAATCATAACAGTAAAGTGCTCTACGTAGCACAGTAAACTATTAGAAATCATTTTCCTTTTCATATAAAAACATATTCATATACTTTTTCATTTAATCACATTTTCCATACCACATATCATTTCATATCTCATAAAAGTGGAGACTAAAGCATCACCCAGAATATATTATGCTAGAGAGAAAGTACCCTGTAAGGCAATAATAATCATGTCAGATTTATGACCATAGTCTAAGGTAGTCTTCAGTCAAACACTGATCAGGTGTCAACCAGAACTGAATACATATCACATATCACATATCACATATCATGTATCATATATCACATATCGGCATGATATGGGCTCTATTAGTCTCAAAACAATATTTTCATAATCATATCACCTTTACGAAAATAAAGAAATTCAATAATTCTTCAATCAGTCCATAAAAGATTTTGTTAGATCGTAAAGTGAATATTATGGAAAATAATTTATAAAATATTCACTTTTCATTCTTTCATCTTATAAATCATATCATATGCTGTAAAATATGTAAGAGAAATATTCTATATTCTCATTTCCAGTAAAACTGGTAACATGAATATTTAAATAATATTTTTTGGTATATTTATGTTTTATGAAAAATAATAAATTCCTTATTTTCAAGGCTAGAAAATCCTCAAATCATGTAATTAAATATTTTCTAATATTTTTAGAAAATATTCTATAAATTTTCAGCAGCATAACGACTGTTGTTACCCTAGCCCTCTTGCAGTTCAAACATAGTTCCATATATAGCAAACAACCTCAATTACATAGATTTCAATGCATTTCATTTCAAAAATATTCTTATAAAATTATTTGCATAATAATTATGCATTTGAAATATCGTTACAGCTTACATATGCATCTCTTACCTTTATAGTGTTACCAAACTCTTCAAATGCACCTCTCGTAATTCGTTATTCCCGGATTGCAAATAATTCCACCGAAATTATTAACTAATTTAATACTTATTTTTAAGTTATTGTTTAAATCTAAATGCAGCCTCTTTAAACGCTGCAAATATTTTTGCAGTATAATTTCTATCGGTAACATAGCATAACTTTCTCGTTTTACGTCGAAATTTAAATCCAAGCATACTAGTAGATTCCTCGTAATTCCTACAATCATAATCTACCCTCAAAATATCAAAACTGGCCATGAAACCAATCCCCTTCATTATGGCCGAAAATGGTGGGTGATAATTCCATGGGATTTCCAACAATTTAATGATAAATTCTTGTTCTACCATGCTCATTCATCATTATGTGTGACGTCCTCGTCACTAACCAAATAACAACTAACTTTCACTTCAATTAACAAATAAATCGACTAGTTTATCCGATGTCAACCTACTTTACTGTTATGCTTTAGGCATCTTTATCAGAGTCTAATATCTAATTTCACATGCATAAAAATTTTCATTTATAAACATGTGTCATGTACATCAAGATCTCAAATATTCAGACAACCTAATTCCCCCACATATACAAAACTGTAGTATCGTACTGTACATTAGCCGAAGTAACGGCCGACTAAATATACCTTCACGGGATAAGTAGGAAGCGTACCCCGAAGGTATCTCAAAATCCCCAAAAGATGCTCCTCTATCCGGAGCGGAATTACTTCAAGTAATCTGTATGAAAAATAGTTGTAAAGGAGTGAGTTTACGCTTAGTAAGAAACTTATGTAAAAGAGCGTACTATATCACTATATGCAGTTTTCCTGCTTGGCTCTATAATGTCATGTAAAATCATTATAAAGCACATTTCGTATATTTCTTTTGCAAATATCAAATACAAGTAATTCATGCTTTCAAGTATTTTCACGGATCCCAAATCGCGTGAAATCAAATAGGCAAATACAATTATTTTCAAATAGATGGGAGACAATTTATATCCAACAGAATCATGCACCAAGTAATTCTCATCATGGATACAGCAAATATATCCCGTAAGAGATAATCCAGAGAGATAATGGATACAGCAAATATATCCCGTAAGGGATAATCCAATATAAAGATCTCGTGAGGATACCGCAAATATATCCCGTAAGGGATAATCCTGAGAGATATCAAATAAATGGCGTACCCACGTATGGGCCAGGGATCCTCCCCAAAGCCGAATCAAATAAGAGACTCATGGCCATTGTCTATAGCCCACAATTTCACTAATCAAGTGCCGTACCGTGGGTCTGAGGGCTGGATTAGAGCTCCTCAGTCAAATACAAGTAACAAATAATGTGCATGCTCCTTTGAGAGATTCATAGTCTCCAAAACCTTATTCATATAGGTTTTAAACAAGTATGAATGTCCTTCCTTAAAACAGGTTCTCAAAACCTTTCTTTCAAATAGGCAGTCGACTGGTCATATATGGCAGTCGACTGCTACCCCATGTTTTGCCTTATTGAATTTCTTTCCCTTTTTGAAATTCAATTATTATATTTTTCAAAATATAAATAGGGCAGTCGACTGGCCCCAAATGGCAGTCGGCTGGTTTTGAAACAGAATGTTTCTCGAGAATTAGAAGTCGACTGGCCCCCTTGGCAATCGGCTGGTTTTGAAACAGAATGCTTCTGGAAAAATGGCAGTCGACTGGCTCCCTTGGCAGTCGACTGGTTTGAAACAGAATGGTTTCTAGAAAATACCAGTCGACTGGCTCCCTTGGCAGTCGACTGGTTTGAGTCGGTTTTCGAAAAAACGGCGTTTTTGATGTCTCTAGGCAGTCGACTTCCCTTTATGGCAGTCGGCTGCCCCAAGCCTAATTGGTACTAGAAGACAAGTCCGAAAATGTCATTTTCCTGCAAAGAAACAGCTGGTACTTCTCTCCAAATCACATCCAAACATGATAAAACATGCGGACATAGTCACCCTACGTCCGTTACATAAATTCCTTACCTCGATTAGCAATTAATCCACAAGTTAGTTGCACCAACACTTGTCCTTTTTTCTTTACTCTTCAAGCTGTAAACATCATAGCATATTAAAAGCTCAACAACCTACTATATCAACTTCATACAATCTCAAACCATCAAAATTATCAACATAAACCATATCTTCTCTTACCTTTGCTATTCACCAAATTTTACGATTTTTAAGATCTCTTCAATCACTTGGATCTAGCCTTTCCTATTAAAGGCATAGGTTAAGCTATCGATAAGGATCGTTTTTCTTTAGAGGAGCTTAACGAATCGATGACCTGAAATGGTGGTTTATCAAGGTGAGAAGCTTGGACACTTAGAGGAAAAATGGAAGCAACGAGAGGGAGAGGAAGATGGGCTGTGTCGTGGGGTGCAAGAGATGATGATGATGAGTCATGCTATGGCATTTAATGCCCCCTTTAATGCATGCTCATCTCAGCCATAAATTCCCCCTTTTTGACTCTTTGACATTTGACTATTTGACCCTCAATTTCTTTAATTCCCTCTATGTCCCATGCATCATTTATAAATTCAGAAATTTATATTTATTCCATTAATCCAAGTTGAAAAACTGTACAAGCATAGGAAAATTACAGAAAATTGGGGATTTCACATTCTCCCCACCTTAGAGAATTTGGTCCTCCAAATTCAAGTAAGGTTGTGTCTTAAACAATTCCGGATATCTCTCTCTCATCAAGTTCTCTAGTTCCCAAGTAGCTTCTTCTGTAGTATGGTGTTGCCAGAGAACTTTAACCAATGGAATCGTCTTTGATCTCAACACCTTATCTTTCCTATCCAAAATCCGAATCGGTTTCTCCACATAACTCATGTCTTCTCGAATCTCCAAGGTTTCATATTCAATGACATGAGATGGATCCGGATTATACTTCCGAAGCATTGATACATGAAAGACATTATGTACTCCCGATAACTCCGGAGGTAGTGCCAACCTATAGGCCACATCTCCAACACGATCTAGGATCTCAAATGGTCCGATGTAGCGAGGACTTAACTTACCTCGTCGGCCAAATCTCATAATCCTTTTGGATGGAGAGACTTTCAAAAACACATAGTCTCCAACCAAAAACTCAAGTGGCCTCCGTCGAACATCTGCATAGCTCTTTTGTCGACTCTGAGCTGTCTTAAGTCTTTAACAAATCAATTTAACATTCTCAGAGGCTTGCTCGACTAAATCTGGAGCCAACAACTTGCGCTCGCCCACTTCTTCCCACCCAATCGGTGATCGACACCGTCTTCCATACAAAGCCTCGTATGGTGCCATCCCGATGCTTGCATGATAGCTATTATTATAAGCAAACTCAGCCAATGGCAGATGGTCGTCCCATGAGCCTTTAAAATCCAAAGCACAGGCTCTCAACATATCCTCGAGCGTCTGAATAGTGCGCTCGGACTGCCCATCAGTCTGTGGATGAAAAGCTGTGTTAAAATTTAGCTGAGATCCCATGGCTTCCTGAAAATGTTCCCAAAAGTGGGAAGTAAACCTGGAATCTCTATCCGATGTGATGCTCACTGGAACACCGTGTAGTTTGATGACTTCTCTCACGTATAAGTCTGCCAAAGCGCTAAGTGTATCTGTAGACTTCATAGGTAGGAAGTGAGCTGACTTCGTCAATCTATCCACGATCACCCAAATACCATCATGATTTCTCTTGGTTTTGGGCAATCCCATAATAAAGTCCATCGTAATGTGTTCCCATTTCCATATAGGTATAGGCAGAGGGTGTAGTAATCCCGCTGGTTTTTGGTGCTCTACCTTAACCTGTTGACATGTAAGACATTTCGCCACAAAATCAGCTATGTCTTTCTTCATGCCCTTCCACCAATACACCTTGCGAAGATTATGATACATCTTCGTGTTCCCCGGGTGTAATGTGTACTTAGTGGAATGTGCTTCCGTCAAAATTAGCTTTCTCAATTCATTATCCTCTGGAACACATATACGGTTATTAAACCTTAAAATTTCATCCTCACCCATATGGAATTCTAAGGTTATACCCGATAGAATTTCCTCTATAGCCTCAATACACTGAACATCCTCTCTCTGAGCAACCCGGATTCTGTCCATCAATTTTGGCTCAATTCTCAAGCTAGCCATCACACCAAATTGCTCAAGAGATGTAACACTTAAACTAAGGCTTGCAAACTGTTCAAGTAACTCATATTCTCTTATCATCATATAAGCCACTATACTTACATGTTTACGGCTCAGAGCATCTGCCACCACATTAGCTTTCCCTGGGTGGTACATGATCTCACAATCATAGTCCTTCAGAAGCTTTAGCCATCTTCTTTGCCTCATATTCAATTCCTTCTGGGAGAACAAGTATTTCAGACTTTTATGATCCGTAAAAATCTGAAATTTCTCACCATACAAGTAATGTCTCCATATTTTCAGGGCAAATACTACTGCAGCTAACCCCAAATCATGAGTCGGGTAGTTCTTCTCATGGTCTTTCAGTTGTCGAGAACCATAGGCTACTACCTTACCATGCTGCATTAACACACATCCCAAACCTTGCCCTGAGGCATCACTAAATACTGTAAATTCTCCTGAACCACTAGGAATGGTGAGGACAGGTGCAGTCGTTAACCTACGCTTCAACTCTTGGAAACTTTGCTCACAAGCTTCATTCCATTCATATCTCACCTCCTTGCGCGTCAGTCTCGTTAATGGAGCAGCTAGCTTTGAGAAACCCTCTACAAATCTTCTATAGTAGCCAGCTAAACCCAAGAAACTCCTAATCTCCGTTACCGTCTTCGGTCTTCCCCATTGGACCATCGCTTCAATCTTTGATGGATCAACTGAGACTCCATCTTTACTTATCACATGACCTAAAAAGGAGATATTATCAAGCCAAAACTCACATTTACTTAGCTTGGCATACAGTCCTCGATCTCTGAGGGTCTCCAAAACAATCCTCAAATGCTGCTCATGTTCTTCCCATGACCTCGAGTACACCAAGAAGTCATCGATGAAGACAATGACAAACTGTTCTAGGTATTGCTTAAACACGTCATTCATCAAGTTCATGAAAGCTGCGGGTGCATTGGTCAGTCCAAACGGCATCACCAAGAACTCGTAGTGACCATACCGGGTTCTGAATGCAGTTTTAGGGATATCTTCATCTCTGATCTTCAATTGATGATATCCCGACCTCAAGTCTATCTTGGAAAAGACTTGTGCACCCTTGAGCTGATCCAAGAGGTCGTCTATCCTGGGAAGAGGATACTTGTTCTTGATGGTCACCTTATTCAACCATCGGTAGTCAATGCACAATCGCATACTACCATCTTTCTTCCGAACAAATAGCACAGGAGCACCCCAAGGGGATACGCTAGTTCGTATGAATCCCTTGTCTAGTAACTCCTGAAGCTGCTTCTTCAGTTCTTCCAATTCTACCAACGCCATCCGATAGGGAGATCTCGAAATGGGCTCCGTCCCCGGCACCAAATCGATAGTGAACTCCACTTCTCTATCCGGAGGAAGTCCTGGAAGATCATCCGGAAATACCTCGGAAAATTCCTTAACTACTGGAATTTCGTGAAGTGTGGGACGTTTCTGATCTACGTCCACCACGTGTGCTACAAACCCTTCACAACACAAATATGTTCTATCAATTAAATCTCAATTAAACCAAGCAAGTAATTATGCTTTTGCATTACATATTTGCAAAATTTACAACATAGCTTACGGGAGAGGAGAAAATCACACTCTTAGCATGACAATCTATCATCACATGATTCTCAGCTAACCAATCCATTCCTAATATAACATCAAATCCAGACATATTTAATAGGATTAGGTCAGCTATTGACTCTTTTTCTCCTACCCGTAGCTTACAATTACGATACACTATGTCCGTCATTTGAGATTCCCTAAATGGAGTAATTATTTGTAGCAATCCTCCTAACTGCTCAGGCTCAACATTTAATCTCCTAGTAGCCATAGGGGAAATAAAAGAGTGCGTAGACCCTGGATCAAATAAAGCAAGGACATATGTATCATTAAGGTAAATCTTACCCTGAATCATCTTTGGTGAAGCATCAGCGGACTCCTTGTCAATAGCAAATACCCGTCCCTAAGTCACTGGCGCCTTTCCTTTCTCTGCCGCTGTGGCCTTACGCTGGGGTTGTGTGGTCTTAGATTTTGGTTGAGGGGTCCTTTCTGACTCTTCAGGTGCCCTCTGATTTATCTTGGGACAATCTTTAATTCTGTGTCCCTGTTCACCACACCAATAGCACGCCCCACTCGCCAACCGGCAAGGTTGTGCTCCATGAAATTTCCCGCATTGCACACACCTCGGCATCATACTCCTCGGTGAGCTAGCGGTACTACCAACCGGATGTTGGGATCTTTCATCACCTATTTTGATCCCGGTGGATCTAGGAGTTCCTACATCATAATCACCATAACTCCTATTTAACATAATTCCATATAACCATTAAATGAAGACAATTTATTTTCTTATAATAAACTTGCTTACCTATTGAGGCTTTATCATAAGGCCTATTCCTCCTAGATGGATATCTATCCCTCGAGGCCTTCTCATCTGACTTCCGCTTCATAGGTTCTTTACCCTTATTCCTTGCTCGAAAGTCTGCCTGATGAAACTCATAGTCCTGCTCACATAGTTGAGCCTTACGGACTGCCTCTCCATAGGTAGTGATGTCCAACGGGTATAGCTTAGACCTAATGGAAGGTCTCAATCCCTCCATGAATCTGTAGGTCTTATGATCCTCTCTTCTCAGTACCTCAGGATCAAATCTGCTCAGTGTGATGAACTTTGACTCATATTGGCTAACCGTCATACTCCCTTGAGTCAAGTTTAAAAACTCAACCTGTAATCTCCTCTGAGCAGTACGTGGGACATACTGTTCATTAAAAGCTTCTACGAATCTATCCCACGTTACTTCAGTATGTTTAGCCTCTAATACTGTCTGCGTAGCCTGCCACCATGGTTCGGCCTCATCCACCAGCAAGTAAGCAGCCAATCCTACTTTTTCTTTCTCTGTACAAGCTATGTACCCAAATGCCTTGGTAACCGCTTTCATCCAATTTTCCGCGGCCAATGGGTCACTGTCCCCCTTGAACTTTGGCGGATCCAGCTTCTTAAACTCCTTTATTAATGCCACACTGCAGTAAGCTGTAGGATCTCGCCTCTTATTAATTGGGACTGATGGGGGTTGTACCACCGGAGTAGGAGGTACTGTAGGGGTAACTGTCGGTGCACTAGCGGCCACGTCCGGAAATTTAGCCATAAACTGGGTGAACATGGCGGCCATGTTTTCCATATGTTTCTCCATTTTAGCTAGCCTCGTATTCGGGCTATGCGGTGGAGATGGAGGAGAAGACTGTGTTGGGGGCGGTTCATCACGACCCCGTCCTCGTCCTCGTCTAGTACCCCTCCTTCGAGTACTCATTCTGTTAAGATCATGATCAAATAACATCATTTAGTATAACCTTGAGCCGTTATACTCCTCAAAATCAAGTAAGCTAGTACAGTACATTGGGGAATTACTCTAATTCTAACTAATTGACATCGATAAGCTTCAGTCGAATCAGCTCTGATACCAATCTGTGACGTCCTAGTCACTAACCAAATAACAACTAACTTTCACTTCAATTAACAAATAAATCGACTAGTTTATCCGATGTCAACCTACTTTACTGTTATGCTTTAGGCATCTTTATCAGAGTATAATATCTAATTTCACATGCATAAAAATTTTCATTTATAAACATGTGTCATGTACATCAAGATCTCAAATATTCAGACAACCTAATTCCCCCACATATACAAAACTGTAGTATCGTACTGTACATTAGCCGAAGTAACGACCGACTAAATATACCTTCACGGGATAAGTAGGAAGCGTGCCTCGAAGGTATCTCAAAATCCCCAAAAGATGCTCCTCTATCCGGAGCGGAATTACTTCAAGTAATCTGTATGAAAAATAGTTGTAAAGGAGTGAGTTTACGCTCAGTAAGAAACTTATGTAAAAGAGCGTACTATATCACTATATGCAGTTTTCCTGCTTGGCTCTATAATGTCATGTAAAATCATTATAAAGCACATTTCGTATATTTCTTTTGCAAATATCAAATACAAGTAATTCATGCTTTCAAGTATTTTCACGGATCCCAAATCGCGTGAAATCAAATAGGCAAATACAATTATTTTCAAATAGATGGGAGACAATTTATATCCAACAGAATCATGCACCAAGTAATTCTCATCATGGATACAGCAAATATATCCCGTAAGAGATAATCCAGAGAGATAATGGATACAGCAAATATATCCCGTAAGGGATAATCCAATATAAAGATCTCGTGAGGATACCGCAAATATATCCCGTAAGGGATAATCCTGAGAGATATCAAATAAATGGCGTACCCACGTATGGGCCAGGGATCCTCCCCAAAGCCGAATCAAATAAGAGACTCATGGCCATTTTCTATAGCCCACAGTTTCACTAGTCAAGTGCCGTACCGTGGGTCTGAGGGCTGGACTAGAGCTCCTCAGTCAAATACAAGTAACAAATAATGTGCATGCTCCTTTGAGAGATTCATAGTCTCCAAAACCTTATTCATATAGGTTTTAAACAAGTATGAATGTCCTTCCTTAAAACAGGTTCTCAAAACTTTTCTTTCAAATAGGCAGTCGACTGGTCATATATGGCAGTCGACTGCTACCCCATGTTTTGCCTTATTGAATTTCTTTCCCTTTTTGAAATTCAATTATTATATTTTTCAAAATATAAACAGGGCAGTCGACTGGCCCCAAATGGCAATCGGCTGGTTTTGAAACAGAATGTTTCCCGAGAATTAGCAGTCGACTGGCCCCCTTGGCAGTCGGCTGGTTTTGAAACAGAATGCTTCTGGAAAAATGGCAGTCGACTGGTTTGAAACAGAATGGTTTCTGGAAAATAGCAGTCGACTGGCTCCCTTGGCAGTCGACTGGTTTGAGTCGGTTTTCGAAAAAACGGCATTTTTGATGTCTCTAGGCAGTCGACTTCCCTTTATGGCAGTCGGCTGCCCCTAGCCTAATTGGTACTAGGAGACAAGTCCGAAAATGTCATTTTCCTGCAAAGAAACAGCTGGTACTTCTCTCCAAATCACATCCAAACATGATAAAACATGCGGACATAGTCACCCTACGTCCGTTACATAAATTCCTTACCTCGATTAGCAATTAATCCACAAGTTAGTTGCACCAACACTTGTCCTTTTTTCTTTACTCTTCAAGCTGTAAACATCATAGCAAATTAAAAGCTCAACAACCTACTATATCAACTTCATACAATCTCAAACCATCAAAATTATCAACATAAACCATATCTTCTCTTACCTTTGCTATTCACCAAATTTTACGATTTTTAAGATCTCTTCAATCACTTGGATCTAGCCTTTCCTATTAAAGGCATAGGTTAAGCTATCGATAAGGATCGTTTTTTTTTAAAGGAGCTTAACGAATCGATGACCTGAAATGGTGGTTTGTCAAGGTGAGAAGCTTGGACACTTAGAGGAAAAATGGAAGCAACGAGAGGGAGAGGAAGATGGGCTGTGTCGTGGGGTGCAAGAGATGATGATGATGAGTCATGCTATGGCATTTAATGCCCCCTTTAATGCATGCTCATCTCAGCCATAAATTCCCCCTTTTTGACTTTTTGACATTTGACTATTTGACCCTCAATTTCTTTAATTCCCTCTATGTCCCATGCATCATTTATAAATTCAAAAATTCATATTTATTCCATTAATCCAAGTTGAAAAACTGTACAAGCATAGGAAAATTACAGAAAATTGGGGATTTCACATTATGGCATGCATTTCATGCATGAAAGCTCAAGGATTCCCTAAGTACTATCAATAGCTGAAACCCCCTTCCCATGGCATCATCTCATTTAGCTCAATTCACTTGATTCTAATGGCATAATCTTGCTTACCACACGTAAAACTATAAAAATCTAATATTGGTTTTAAAGAAATCACAAGAAATGGTAAGCTTACCTCCTTTAGCTGAAACTTTGAGGGTGTATATCTCCTTGTATGATGGCTTATAAGATGAGAATTTGGTGTAGAAATGTAGAGGAGAGAGGGGATCAATTTTGGTATATTACATGTATCAAAATTCCAAGTAGTTTAAGAGATCTAAACTCGAAAATTTTCTTTCTTTCTTTTTGCTCGGAAATGGCATGGAAGGCTTGGAGGAAGAAGATGAATAGTGGCCTTCTGCTGCTGACTGGATTTTAAGGAAAATTCTAGTGCTGTGCCAATTGATCAAAATGCCCCTAGTTATGAAATTTTGGACGGTTTTGCCCTTACGATTCCGTTGGCGTAAAAACCGTGTAAACGTGCTCCAAATTTTTGGATTCCAGTTCCAAATAGTCATATTAATCATATTTTGATAATTGAAAGTGGTTTCGTTGACGCGCGGTGCACGGATAGTGAGAAATTACGATTTTACCCTCATGACTCACTAGCGAATTTTTATATTTTTATGACTGTTTCGAAGAATCTGTTGACACTATGTTGAAGTACTTTCCATGTAGAATAACATGATATTTTTACTTCATCCCAATTCATTTTAGTTTGGGAGGAATTTATGAAAATGTCCTTGGGACGTATCCGTCATTTTCGAGTTTGTTTGCCAACAACTCTAAATACGGAAAATAACATAATTTCGAGTCTCTAAAATTTTCTCATTATAATCATTCCATCATTTGTACATTGTTTCCACATTCGTACTTTCATCTAGGCTTAAAAATTTCAAGTGGGGCCCACATCCTTTTATATTTAAAATTTTTAAACTCTTTAAAAATAAATCATTTATTAATAAATAAATAATGGTACATGTACGGTATAAAATAACTGGGTCTCACATAGATTATTTGCAGCGATCGTTTTATATATCGTTCCACGGATTTCGACTGCATTTATAGTGCCCTGAGGTAGCTTTGAGTGGATTCTTGAGGTATATTTTATTTCTTTTATATGTTCAGACTTATTATGTACAATACTAGGATTGTATAATTCATGTAAATGGGATGTAGAATATGTGAAAGATATTGTAATAATATTTTGTTGTAAATATTTATATCAACTATAAATAGAAATTTATTTAAAAAGTGAGTTACTGTTTAAAAAGAGTGTGATAAAGAGTAAAGACATTGCAGACAATACATTCATCCTACTATGTGTGTGAAAAAGGATAATTATTGTATAATACGGATCGTTACAAGCCTCATATGGAGTTTTGTTCAAAACAGCTTTGGTTGGTGAGCGATTGAGAATGTATACAGCAGTGTTCACTGCTTCTGCCCACAGCTCCTTTGAAAGACCTTTTCCATTGAGAATGCTTTTGGCCATCTCTACTATTGTGTGATTTTTGCGCTCTGTCACTCCATTTTGCTGAGGACTGAATCTCACAGTAAGTTGTCTCTTTATCCCTTTTTCTTTGCAATAATTCTGAAAAGTTGTGGTCATAAACTCTCCTCCACAATCTGTCTTGGGAGTCTTCAAGGACTTTCCAGTCTTTCTCAACCATTGCCTTAAATTGACAAAAGGTTGAAAAGGCTTCTAATTTTTGCTTTAAGAAATAGACCCACATCATTCTAGTAAAGTCATCAACAAAGAGAATAAAATATCTGTTGTTGTTGAGAGATGCAATTCTTGTTGGTCCACATATATCAGCATGCACTAACTCAAGTGAGGCTTTGGCTCTCCATGAAGACTTTGGGAAAGGAAGTCTGTGCATTTTTCCATAGATGTATCCTTCACATACTTTATCCAAATGTGCAATAGATGGCAGACCAAGAACCATGTTCTTATCTTTCAATAGCTTCAGATCTTTATAGTTGAGATGTCCATATCTTAAGTGCCATAAATATGACTCATCTACACTTTCACTTGTAAGAGCAAATTTCTCACTTAATGGCATAGTGATAGGAAAAACATTGTTTGCATTCATTTTCACTTTTGCCATTGTGATATTCTGCTTCTTATCTTTGATTATGTATTCATTTTCCTAAAAAATAAGCAAATAGCTTTTGCAAAGTAGCTGCCCAACACTTAACAAGTTTTGAGTTAAGTCAGGAACATAAAGCACATCATATATGAGTTTAGAATTACCTCCTCTTGAGTTAACCGCTACTGCTCCTTTTCCTTTGATATCATGAAGTTTACCATTGCCAAGCTTCACTTTGGAAGAGAAACTTTTATCAACTTGCACAAAGCTTTTTTCACTCCCAATCATATGATTAATGTAGCCACTATCAATATACCATTTGTCTTCTGTTTCCTGCCTCACACTCATGCAGGAAAATGCTACTTCATTTGCTTTATCAGCTTCTGTATATTGCAATTTATTTTCTTCAGAGTAGTTAACTTCAATTTTCTGCTAATCATTATACCAGCTGTCCCTTTGAGAGTGATTTGGATTTCTGCATCTTTTGCATCGAAAACGACACTCATTAGTTTCATGACCAGCCTTTTTGCAAATCTTGCATTGAAAGTTATTTTCAGTGTTCCATTTGCTACTATTGCTTCTTCTTCCTCTGCTTTGGGCTCTAGAAAATTGATATTTTCCACGTCCTCTCCCTCTTGAAATAAAGTTACTTCCTCTATTTTCAGAGTTAGACCTTGAGTTTTTCTTTTCCTCCATGCTAACTTTTGAATGAAAGGCTTGCTCTATGTTTTGATTTGTGAATCTGCTCATCCCCTTCTCATGTGCCTCAAGTGATCCACTCAATTCATCCAAAGTTAGTTTTGATGTGTCTTTGGATTCTTCTATGGCAGCAACTACATGATCAAGCCTTTGTGGCAGGCTCCTCAAGACATTTCTATGATCTTCTTGTCTTCTATGGTGTCTTTATAACTTCTGATCTGGTTTATAACTTCTGAAACTTTGGAGAAGAATTGCTGGACATTTTCATTGTCCTTCATACTTAAGTTATCAAACTCTCTCCATAAGTTTTGAAGTTTGATGGAGATTACCTTTTCTTGGCCTCCAAATTGTTTTCAAAGTTTCCCATGCTTCTTTTGCTGTTTTTGCACTCATTATTCTTGGAAAAATTGTTTTACTTACTCCTTGTTGAATGAAGAGCAAGGCTTTTGCCTATCTCTTTGCCTTTCGATTTATTCTTTCTTCATAAGCCTGCTTCGCTTCTCTAATACTTGAGGATTTGTTGTTGTTTCATAGCCTTGTTCAATCATCTCCCATAAATCCTGAGAAATAAAAAGTGTTTTCATTTGAAAACTCCAAAAATCATAGCTCTCTACACTAAAGATAGCTATGAGAGTCTGAGTATAATTGAAGCTGGATGTATTGCCACTGCTGCTGGCCATATTTTGATATTGTGTTTTGTCTTGCAGGAATGTGGTTTTAAAAAAAAAGGAGCTAAACAACCAAGCTCTTGATACTAAAAATTTGTTGGGATGCAAAGAATTTTTCAAAATAAGTAGGAGACAATGACAGATTAATCTTCGCCCCAAAGGTTTTCTTTCTATTCTATGTTGTGTTTACAAAGTACAGAGAGATCTTAATTTATAGAACTTGTAAATCGACTAACAAAAGAAAATAGGCTGCTGTTCATTGATTCTAGATATCGCTGGACACCTTTTTAGTGTTCAAATCCTATTTTACTTTTAACTCTACTCCCTTAACTATTAAGCAAACCCACAAGTCCCCTGCCTCTGTTACCTCTTTGCTTCTACAACTTCAATTAATTTTCTCTTCTGTGATTTCTGACAACCTACTCAAATTGCACATTACATCTTAACACCTTGTTCTCCTTGGAGCATAGAGCAAATTTCCAACCAACATTTTCATTAAGATTACACAAGAGAGCATCAATCCATTCACTCTTCCTAAAGTTGGGAACGCTAGTTACTATTGTCAGCTCTTCTGGCACAGCCTAATTGAGAGAGAAAGGGAGAAAAAGATCCTCAGAAGGATGACATAACATTTCTGCAACTAGTTACCAAGCAATATAGAAAGAAAAAGAGTCCATCAAGCTTAAATTATATAGGTCGTCCAGTGCCCTCAAACCAGTTGAGACACCAAATTCATATCCGAGTGTCTGATGATAATATTTGTAAATTTCATGAAAGATATCTCTAAAGTTGAATAATCAACGTATGGGATATAATTCAGCATTCTCAATTACGTCCTTTAGAACGCTGGGTCCCAAATACATAAGCACCTGTGTTCATAATTAAGATTTAAATGGTGAGAACAGTTTATCTTTGAATAAAATTGGCAACATCTTGGCAGTAGCCTCAAAAGTGTTAAGGAGGCATGTTAAGGCTAGTTCAAACTTCAAATGTTACAATGTTTCAAAAAAAAAAAAACCCTTCAAATGTTCAAACCTCAATTTGGAACCTACTAATGATAAGAAGCTCTAGGAGCTTGAGGAAGCTAGTACTTGCTTCTGAGTCTCAGATTTATGTTTATTTAAATTAAAATTTTTGTTCTTATTTTATTTTTTTGCTTCTGGAGTTTTGAGTGTCAAGAGTATATTTCAAAGTTTTTGGTTGCAGGAAGATTCAAATTTTGCATCCAGGAAGCTTGGGTTTGTTAGTTAAGTTGCTAGTTTTCTACTTGAAATCTAAGTATTTATTAAAGTCCTCATCAGAATAGAAATCTATCTCTTTAACAATTAAGGATGCTAGAAGTCTATATAAATCAGTGTACTCTGGGTATTGAGACATAGTTTAACACGAGAATTCTCAGCATTATTGCTTTGTGCTCGTATGATCCAATAAACCTTAGATGTGACCCCTAACCTAAGGAACCCTAGTCGTAAAGCTAAGGGATCTCTCTCTTCTCCTCCCTTTGTTCAATTTTCCTGTTTTCTTAAAGAATTTAGATCATAAAATTGCCATTAATCCTTAGCCTCTTACTGTTCTACATCATAGTAAAATTTGTAGATGTTATAAGATGCAAATTAACAGTTTTTTGATAGTCTCTTCACATTCAATTGATTGAAGTTTATATAAGAAAACCCCAAAAAAATGTCACAAGGGAGGAGAGGAGGGGAATAGCTTATTGTCTCCCACATGGACAACTTTCAATGTCAATTAATCTTCTGTTTATTATGAAGCTAAAGTTCAAAGGAACAAAAACTGGTTGAGACTCAAGATTCACATAATTACAGGCATAGAAAATTCTATAGCTATATGACCTCATTTGCATCTTTAAAATGATCCACATCGTTTTTCTTGGGCCATCTAACTCTCCAGCATCTGCTACTCACAGAAAGCAAAAAGTTACTCTAGAACACACTTAAAATTGCTCTTCATAAAAAATGCAATGATAATAACAATAATAGAGGAAAAAGGAAAAGAAACAAGAAAAGTTTTGAAATAGCTTCAGAATTAAGAACATGACAAATAATATCATTACAGCAAAATCACATAAACCTTTCTCTTCCAAGGCGATATGCAAGCTCTTCAGCTAAGGCTTAACCAGGTGGATCCCTATCAGTAGAAAGTATACTGCGTGATGCCTATCAATATACATATTACTAAAGATTAGACCCTTGTTCATTTCAAAAAGACACATTATAAGGAAACACCAAGAAATAAATCCCTGCCAACCTCTTTAAGTTCTCTTTGCAGTTCCAAAGATGTTGATACTTTGTGTCTTTGCTTTACAAAACACATGAATGAAACATTAGAACCACATTTATACATACAATGAAAAGAATAATGTAATAATATATCGTCCAAAATTTTGAATGTATTAGCATGTTTTTAAGGATACATGCATGTAGGTATGCATGGTATCAGCTCTTTTATATATTTCTTACTAGACGTAAGCCCACCCCCTACTGTCCTCCCAAATTATCTGCAGTAGATTTATTCTATTCCGGGAGGATTTTTGATCGGTATCCCTTAGGCGGTTATCCGAAACTGTAAAGGTATACTATGTTATTTTATATGTTCAAACAGTGCTTGTACAGTACTACTATGTCGGTATCTGGTACAGGAGATGTAAATTATACTGTAATGTACTGAATGTGTTGAAGTTAACTGTCAATCATATTATGATCATTTATATATATATATACATACATATATATCAAAAATGAATATTTTCGAGTTCTACGATGAAAATACCGATTGACATTGAAATTGAGTGTGGACACTACAGACAACCCAACCAATCATAATGAATAAGGAAAAATTAGTACTGAGTGTCAATAATCAGATAGTGACATCTTGTCCAATTAATAACTAGCTTGCTTTCTAGAAATGTTTCAAAGATGTTTATTAGCATTTAGCAACAATTATAAAAAGGACACTACCTATAAAAGGGCAGACTTTCGTAACAAACTGCATCCCATTTTTCTAAAAAATAACTTAAATAAATTAAAGTTAAAAAATTAAATTAAATCTTACACAATAGAATTTCCGATAGAAATCCGTCACAACTTCCATCGCAAAATCATTTCCCACTATCTAAAAAAATAACAACAAAATAAACTTAATAAAAAAATTTAAATTAAATATTACGTAATGGAATTTGCGACAAAAATCCATTGCAAATTCCGTCTTTAAAATTTAAAACAGAATTTGTGATGAATTTTCTTATTAAATGAAATAATATAAGTTTGAATCAATCTAAAAAACCCAAATTTTCCCTATAAAATAGAAATTGATCAATCAGCTAAAAAGGGAGAATACACAAGAAATCTAGAAGAAAAACCATCATCAATACTCGATCATTAGCGTAACATAAACCACAAAAATCTAAAATATCCATACAGAATTTATAAATCATAATTATATATTTTTTTGAATGTATGAAACCATTTATTTATATTTTTTCTTTTCAAAAACAATTTATTTATAAATTGCTATTTAAATAATGGAATATGAGAAAATATTGATTTTTATTCTCTTTTTCTTTTCAAAAGTTACATAGAAAGGATGGACAAACTAAGAGCTCTTTTTTAATTCTATGGGTCGTTCTTAGTTGGTGGAGTGATTTGTTTGGTTAATTTCGTTAATAAATGAAACCTCAACTTGCTAATTAGCTACGTAAAGGTAATCCTTCGTGGCTACCTACTTTTAGGGACTATATATAGTCGCTTAGGCCAAGGAAGTTTGAGGAAATAATAGGTTGCCAACATCTCTTTTTCTGTTCTGGGTAGAAAAATGTTCTCCCAAGGTCCAATATGTGAAGGAAGAAATTGATCGAGTTCCCAACATCTCTTTGTGTTCATAGTTCTAGGAAGAAAAGTATTCCCTAAGGCTGGATGTGTAAAGAAAAATATTGTTAGGATTTCCACATAGATTGTGGAAGGATTGGGTTTGAGTACAAGTATAAAGAAAAGTTTCATCTCTTGAACTAACTTTTGAAGTTGAGAAGGTCCAATTTAAGCAACTTAAGTTTGGATTAAAATTTAAATTGAATATGTTCCCAATTTATAGTTTATGTACCATCAAATGTATAGAATAATAACAAAAGTTATTTGCTAGATTTAGGATTATGTGGCTATTTTTTATGAAATTACAAATATATTACAATCATTATCGTAACGATTTCGTCTGGAGACTTGATCACTTGATAACTTTGAAAATATTAAAAACAGGAAGTCACCATCAATCTTTTTTGTCTAGGTGTGATTGACTTGTCTTTTAAGAAAATCTTAAAAATAATTAAATTTTATTAAATAGATAAATTTTGGGGTCTGCGAAAACAAAAATGGGTTCGGAATACGGTTACGCATGGAGGGATTAACACCCTCACGATGCCCGTTTAAAAATGGAACCATCTTAATCACAAGTTATCCTTTTAGTTGTAATAAATAGCCTTAATTTAATATTTAAAAATAATCCCTATTTTATTATAACCAATTATTTTCTTTTTCTTTTCAAAATCCTTTTTTATTTTCATATAATAATAAAACTAAATTTTATTTTTCTTAAAAATAAATGTGAACCTTTTGTATTGAAATATTATATTAAAATACTCCAATACTTTGATAGTATTTCAAATAATTTTCTCAGTTAGAGATTTATTAAAAATCGGTACTTATAATTTTATAGAATCTCATCCTCGAAAAATTCACATTCTTTTTACTTAAATGAATTTATATGATGCAAACAGATAACGAATGATGCACATGCATTTATTATCATTTTTATAAAATTTATTTTTTATTTTAAATAAAAATCTGTATTATTGAGGAGTAACACTAAATATTCTAATACTCTAGTAATATTTAATAGACTCCTCTACCTAAAGATCAGTTAAGAATCACTACTTGTAATTCCCATAACATTTCATCATCGGGACAAATATTTAATTAAATTTAAACTTTACTATTCATTTTTCTTTCCCTTTTTTAAAAAACCTTTTTCATTTTTATTTTTAACAAAAAAATTTTTAATTATTGAAAAATCGCACTAAATACTCCGATACACTGTTAATATTTAGTAGACGCCTTTCACCTAGGGATCATTTAAGAATTATTACTTGTGATTTCTATAACATCCTATCATCAGAAAATATTAATTATTTTCAAAATTAAGATGGATGCATATAGTGCAAGCATATAAAACAAGAGACGCATGCAATTTTTTATTTTTTATTGTTTTTGAAAACTTATTTGTATTCATTTTTTTTTGTAAAAAATAAAAATTTGTATATTGAAAAATCACACTAAATATTTTAATACTTTTGGTAACATCTAATGATTTCTCTCATCAAGAGAATTTCGAAGAATCGTTACTTGCAATTTCTACGAAATCTCATCATAAAAAAAATTATTATTTACATTATTTGCAAAAATATTTTATTTTTAAATAAAACTCGATCAAGAAAATACATAAATAAAATAACTAATAGATTGTAAACTTACACTTTATAATTTTTATTTAATTCATAAAATATATTTCCATTTGCAATTCAAATTTACTATTTTTATTTTGTAAATCAATTTTGTAATTTATTACAAATCAATAGTACATGACAAAAAAAATATAAAACTATAAAATGAAGATGTTTAACACGAACTAATACAAGACAAAGCTTTTAAATAATATTTCAAACAAATAAGGGTCAAGTGAAATCAAAACATGTTAAATAAGTAATAAAACAAATAAAGAAACAAGCAATAAAAGCATATTAACCCATGAGTTGTGACTTAGTTGGCAATACAGACTGAATTTGTGAGAAGAACTCTCGGATTCGATTTCACTAAACACACCCTTGGAGATAGGTGAGAAGCCTTAACTGTGACGAAGCCATGAATAAGATTAGATTCAAACTATTAAAACATATGAGGATACCTATGATTTACATTAAAAAAAACAAAGGCATATTAATAAATAGTAAGTAAACCTATCAATGTAAAGGAGTAATTCTAAACATACCCCACAAATTACTAAACCTACCCCACCCCAAACAACCCTATTAACTAAAAGACCATTTTACCCTTATTTGTATTTTGCACTGCCAGCTCATTCTTTCTCCTCCTCCTCCTCCTTCTCCTTCCTTCTCTTTCTCCTTCTCCTCCTTCCTTCTTCCTCCTTCCTGGTACGAAGCTCCTGTGTTAAGGTAAAATGTGGCATACATTTAGTTGTAAGGGGAAGGTCGGTGCGTTGGGCTGAGGCTCGCGCAAGTCCTTGCTCGAGGCCAGCCCCGTGCAGGTGGCACACTTGCGCGCAGCGCGAGGCCCCTCGCGGGGGGCACACCTGTCCGTGGCGCAAGGCCCACGCGGGCACACTTGCGAGGCCTCTCGTGCAAGTGAACTTGCGCGAGGGCATGCCTCGCGCAAGTGCACTTGCATGGGTGTGTTTTACTTTCTTTTTTCAACTTATAGGACATATGCAATGTTCAATATCTTTGCCTTTGATGGATCATAGGAATTTTAGGCCTTGCATTGGCATAAAATAGATTCAAAATGAAAATTGTCTACTGCAATTCTTGCTTTTGTGGTTCTAACTATAAGCATTTCATGTAACATCTAGTTATGTAATGAGTTAAAATATGTTGTAATATGTGTCCTATAAGCTTGGGCGAGGTCTTGTTGAGGTTGGGCCTCGTGCAAGGGTCCTTACGCGATTATTTCTGGTTTTGACTACATTCTGCAAGCTTGGTTTTTATGATTTTTGATTTAATCATCTGACTGAAGTTTATAATTATACAGACTATTGCCACCATCTCCCTTTGATTGCTGCCATCAATCTCTACAAGCTATTGCACTGTAGGACTATTACCACCAGGTATGTGCTTGATGTATGTTAATTAATGATAAATTTAAAGTTGCGCAATTAAGAATTCGCTATGTTCTATTAAAGCATTGTCAGAAAAATAAATAATGTGATATATTATCAAAAAAATATTTATACTTGTCATGATCTGCTTATTTGTACTTGCTTACAATGTACACACACTTCACACTATTATTTCTCACTTACTCTCACTTTGCACTACACACACCTCACGTCACTCACTCACACTTCCACTCACTTGTACACTCTTTACTTCCTCACACACTTGCACTCAACTATTGCACACACTCTTCACACTTTGCTCACACCTCTGTATTAAATCAAGAAAATTGCAATATGTATTTTCAAAACACAGTAGTCAAAACTCAATAATAGGTATTCTAAAGTGTATAAGTCAGTTTTGAATAAAATCAAGAATGTTAATAAGGAAGAGATATTGTTAAATGCACTTAGTGCCTTGGCTTTTAATTTGTTTGATAATTATTTAAATATTTTTCTTTTTCAGACATGGCTAATACACGAGGTGGAGGTTCATCTCAAGAAAGACGATAGCAACCTACTGGCTCTGAGAGGAGATGACGAGTTAGGAGATATCAAGCCGAACAAGTCGAACCTGTCGAGTAGGTCGAGTAGGCTGAGCAGCAAGATGTAGAGTATGCAGCGGAGGAAGTCAAGCCTTGTCCTGGAGGTCTGACTGATACCTTAATTCTTATAAGTTTTAGATCACATGTTACTTTTGCAATATGGGATGGGTAGGTAATTCTCCTTGCAAAAATTTGATAATATTTGTTGTTTTTGCAATATGTGATCACATGACGCTTTTGAATAACTTATTGTTTGTTGTTTTCGATATAGGAGCGAGACAATTTGAAGGTCCTTAATCATAGCAAGAAAATCTCTCAATGGATCTTAGACGATGATAGATCTCGTATTCTTTCCTCTGTTTTGCAATCTGCTTAGGGAGTTTGGTTAACTGTAGTTACTGCACATGCAACAACACCATCATCTCTGCTTTTTGTGAGAGGTGGCAGCCAGAGATGAATACATTTCATATGCCTTTTGGAGAGATGACGATTACTCTGGATGATGTAGCTACCCTCCTAGGCATACCAATGACCGGGGCAATCGTATTTTGCCGGCCCATCTCTGTGAAGGAAGCTATTAGAGTTTTAGTACGTTTGTTAGGAGTCTCTCTTTTAGAGGCTCAAGTGGCGACGAGCACCGGTCGTGGGTCCAGTGTGACATTGCGGTGGTTGAGAACAAATTTTAGCAATGTCACTGACAGCTCTAGTGATGAGGAGATAGTATATGCTACTCGTGTATACTTGCTTCACTTACTTATGCACACTTTTTGTAGATAAGAGTGGTCACATGTTGCCGTATCATTATTGTACTGTTTAGAGGATCTAGCGTTATCAGTGAATACGCTTGGGGTGCAGGTGCTCTTGCTCATATGTATAGACAGCTGGGTCTTGCAAGCAGATCAAAAGTGCATGGGATTGGCGGCTATATGACCATTTTACAGATATTATAATTTACTTTATCTAAGTAACTTGTTAATTATACATCATCCGTTCCATAATTTATTAATGATTAATGTTTTATTTGATGTAGGCTTGGATTTATGAGCACTTTCCGTCGTTAAGTCGGAGATGAACGTTAACTACGAGGATAGTATGCCTCGAGCTCGACAATGGAAGCCACGTACTTATGGCTAGGATGTGAAGGTCTTGCGAAGCAACTAGATGACCTTCAGTGTAATCAGGTGTGTTGGAATCCCTATACAGATAGTCGGAGACATCATACGTTGCCTCCATCACATTTTTCACCGTCTGCTTAAAAGTTGGGGATGTCGTGGAGCCGTATCATCCAGAGAGAGTGTTACGAAGTGGGGCTATGTACAAACCGTACCTCCAAGACCTTTGGTGCCATTTAGAGCACGGAAAGGTAGTACGAGCGCCACTTACGATGTTGTTTATCGTTTATGGATAATATATGGCAAGATGGCCTTTGTATGTCCTCACAGAAGAGAATAGAGGACAAAGATGTGTGATCCTAGGAGAGACAGCTCCAGATTATATGGCTTGGAACAAAGCCATTTCTCATCGATTCGTACAAAACCCAACATGCAGATCAAGGTTTCAAGCTCCCCTTGTCGAGTTCGATCATTCTAGTGTAAGTTATTAACACTAAATCCCAAGTGAATAAAATTTTTTCATACTATTTGATTGATAAAATTTCTTTCATGTATTGTCTTGCAACGTAATTTGAGGGCAATTTCTTACATTGAATTACTCATTAGTGGTAACAAAGATGTGGACATTGACAAAGGGACTTACGACGACTGCATGACATATTATCTGGGTCGTCAGATGTTGCTTCATCCTCAGCTCCTCATCTAGCTCCATCACATACAGCTCCTCCTCCAGCTCCTCCACGAGTTACATCAGAGATAGCCTTTCCACTAGCTCCTATTTCCTCGGAAACAGCTCCACAGTTACATCAGACATAGCTCCTCCACTTATACATTTTTATACTAAGATCGGGAGGATGAGAGGCAAGGCAATTATATCGGATGCATCGGAGGATTAATGTATTTGTACTTAGTGACTTTTGTTTTTTAAAGATACAGTTTATCTTTATGATATTAGATAATGTACTTAGTGATTTTTGTTTATAATTTATTAATGATTAATGTTTTATTTAGTGATTTTTGTTTCTTAAACATACAAATTATCTTTATGATATTTGATAATGTTATCAAAACATATAATGCATAAATCGATAATACAATCTTAACAAGGCATACATATCAAATACAGTAATATTTAAGAAAATATCATAGTTCATCTAAGTCAATGGTTTCTCTAATGACAACATCTAATCTCAAAAATAAAATTTTAAATTCTTCGATTCGAGATACATATAGAAGCTCCCACTCACAAGCAAAGTCACATCGATACCGATACCAATTCATGCAATCGAAGATATTGGTGCAAACGAGTCCATAAATACTTGAAAAATAGCATTGTTAAATGTATAATAAATGAAATATAAAATATCTAAAGTGTGGCATATATATCATTATCAATACCTCAACAAAATGAAAATCGTTAACAAATCCAATTGCTATGCCATGCTGTAGTGGTGGAGGTGGTGCAGTTCTAAGCGGGAGATATGTTAAACATTGTCTCGAAGATAAATGGACCAGTACAACATTATACTTTGTTGCTATCAAGTGACCCATATCGGTAAAGTCTTCCATTTATCATAAGGAGCCGATGTTGAAATATGATAATGTCTCTAACAATTCATCAACACGCTCCATAGATCCATAGAGACTAACATAGTAAGCTCGGAAATCACATATCTCCTCAATCAAATCTTGTCGCACCTTTGCCCATGCATCAACACCCATGCCTAGCAACCCAGCTATAGCCCGAAAGCCACAATGTCCGTCTGACTCAACATCCACAGTAGTGTATGAAGGGGCGTATCTCTAAAGGGAAAGAATCAATAAATTTCACTTTCTTTTTTCGATTAACTGGTAGCTTCATCCTTTTAGTTGCTGAATTTAAATTTGCGGGTGTTGATGTGCTATCATGTTGAGATTCAACAATCTCAAAGTATGAAGGGGCACGTCGAGTTGATTTGTCTGAACGGCCTTTGATCTTAGCCTTCTTTAGTGGAGAAATAAGGAATGTAGTTGCTGGATCACCTAGTTCTCTTAATTTTTTCTTCAAGGCTAATCTTCCTGAGAGATCACACACATTGAAGCGTTTCACTATTAACTCCACTTGGCATCAAGATTCAATTGCCAAATAATCAAGAGTTTTCCTCTTCAAGTACAACTTCGACCAATGAGGATCCAAAATGGATAAGGGAATAGGTTTCCCATCCCTCATGAATTCAGCAATCTCATGAGCACAAGACAACCCATGTGTACTTCTAATGATGCAACCACAAATAAGATGGTCAATGCGTATCATTTGTTCGATGCGCCTCCTTTAAAATTATATTCGATGCTGTCCTCGACACCAATCCTCGTAACTCCCTAAACAAAGCTAGTTTAAAATTATGTTTAACAACAGTAACACTTCTCTCGAACGAAGCTTTTATCTTCGATGTTGTAGCTCAATCAGGGAGTTGATAACTTTCCAAGATGAATCAAAATCTCCTTGGGACAATCCAAGGTGTCTCTTTAACTTCGCATGTGCACTCTCAACCTTACATGACATTCGAACAATGTTGATTATAATGAACAAATTGTATAAGTTGTGAAAATAAGAATTTATAAACTTTGTAAACCTACATACCTATTTGTTGTAACATTTCCAAAGTGCTTTACTTTATTTGTCTAAGCAGCAATAAATCTCTCTTTATGTTCAGTTAACCAAGTATCTCTTAAGTACTCAGCGCTCTAAGATAAAAACGGTAATGAGAGACCATTGAATTTAAATTTGCTTCATACTCATACTCATTTGAAGAGGATACAAGAACGCCACAAGATGACATGAATGCCTCCCACTTCTCCATGCTCTCAAAAAACTTTTTACAATAAGCAAGTACATTCTTTGATATAGGCCACTACATAAGAGATTAATTGTCCTAGGAAACTGTCTGTACTACTTTCATCAATGCTAAATCCCTATCAGTAACAATGACAGAAGGTGTTGAATCAGAAGACATCAAACTTTTAGCTTCTCTAATGCCCAAGTGTAGTTGTCAAGGCGCTCAGCCGCCATGTAAACAAATGCAAATGAAAATGTTAGATTTGTACATGTTACACTAACAATCTCAATGAGTGGGAGAGGATATCTATTAGTTTTACATGTATAATCCATAACTAATACATTGGGAAAAGCATTAAACAAATCTATAGCTGTTGGATGTGCCCAAAATAAGTCTCTAACACAATCACTTTACTCATCACTCCTATGCCACTCAACGTATTTACAATCATTCAAGCGTTTCATGAGTTGTTGCATCTGTGATCTACCAGCTTTGTCATCCATTCTATATTTTTGTCGTGCATTGTAGATGGTCTTTATGGTACTTACATTCTTCTTATCATGTTGTTTCAACATCATTAATATTTTTCTTGGTTTTACCATAACATTTATCATATCACCCACCATACTTTGCTCTTGCACTGTCAATCGACCAGCAAAAGAATGTCCTTCTAGCTGTTGTGCAGCCAAATGATTATGCATCCCATATACTGCTTTCACTACCCAACTATCGTTCTCGTCCAATTTCACCCCTAGTAACTCGAATGGACAATTACACTTCTTTGTTTCCATTCCCAAGCGATGCAATTCATTTGTACTTGACTTTATGTTCCATACCTTTCACATACAAGTCGAACTCTAGGTCTTCTTCGAGGAACACCAACTTCTGATGATCTTATCACAACAACAACCTAGCTCTTTTCCAAGCTCTCTAGCCCATGCGATCAAGGCATTTCAACAATTGAAAACCTGAAACAAAATAAATTTAATAATTAGTTTTTTCTACTAGATTTGTATTAAAACATTATATTAATTTTAAAACTACTTACTTGGTTAGTAGTAAATGCATCGTACAGTCAAATATTTCTTCTTAGACACTTTTCAATTCTCCGCTATACACTATCCTTTTATCATTCTGCAAATATTAAACAAAGTCATTAATTATAATTATTATAATAAATAATATATTAAAAAATTAAGACTGAATTTTAATGCAAGCGGTATTTTCGCGTAAGCATCTAGCGTAGAAATGACAGATCCGCGCAAACATGCACTTCCGCGCAAGTGTACTTGTGCGGAACATGCATTTCCGCGCAAGCTGACTTGCGCAGAACATGCACTTCCATGCAAGCCAGCGAATATGTAATTTGCAGCGAACGGGAGCATAGATCTTTTACCTCTTCTCCTTCTTCGTCGGCTTCTACACTTTCAAGAAAGCTTT
Organism: Heritiera littoralis; assembly: GCA_031772115.1. NCBI lineage: Eukaryota > Viridiplantae > Streptophyta > Magnoliopsida > Malvales > Malvaceae > Heritiera > Heritiera littoralis. The sequence continues at coordinate 5,330,687 of JAPDPK010000032.1, read as the reverse complement.
CATACTCTTCGTAACTGTCATAATAGCTACCCTCACTAAGATTTTTCATTTTTTTTAAAAGAAAATGAAATGTAAACTGTGAAAGGCTCTTGAGAAAGAAAAAAATTGCAGAAGAGAAAACATGAACAAAAAAAGAGGAGAAGTAGAACGAGAAGAAGACGCAGAAGAGCAAAAAAATTGGAGAAAAGTAACTTAAAAATATAAGTGTTATTATAATAAAAATTATTTTTTTAGTATAAATAAAACCTATAAAATAAAAATTGTTTTATACTAAAAATAAATCACAAAAATTGTTATGTAATAAAATTTTAAAACGCGTAATATTTTTTACAACAGTTAAAATTTTAACAGCGAACGCACAATCTCTACAAGTTTTAAAACGCATTTCTGCACATCTCACGCAAGATAAACTTGCACGAATGTCGAACGTTCGTGCAAGTTTGCTTGCACAGAATGGGACTTTCCCAAGTTTGCTTGCATGGGAATGGGACTTTTGCGCAAGTTTACTTGCGCGAATGATGAATATTTGCGCAAATTCACTTGCGGAAGTATCGTGGCAGCTGATCTCCTTGGGGGTAAAATTGCCATTTTGTCAGTTATTTTTACTGTTTAAAAATGAGTTGGGGTAGGAATAGTAATTTGTGAGGTAGGAATAGAAATTCTCAATGTAGAATCTTCTCATCTTCCATTTGTTTTTCCTTTCTCAAGCTGTCCAAGTCTTCAGGCAGCTAATCCCTCTTCTTTTCAGCTTCTTCCCCTCAGCCCCTTTTTTTAATTTTTGTATCCTTTGTTTTTTTTTTTTTCACAATCCCAGAACCTAGTCTTCAAATCACCTTCTTTGGTTCTAGTCAGGTGTTCTAGTCAGCCACTCTGAAAGTAAACCCCAAAAATTTCCAAACAAAATATTTTTTTGTTACAAAAATATGCTGCTGTGTCTTGGTTTACTGATTTTTCCCTGTAAGAGGGAATGTGTTTTTGAATATTCTTTGTTTTCTCTCTTTTTGCAGATCTAGAACACTGGGTTTGGGTTTCAGATCTGGAAGTCTTTAGGGGTCTTGGTTTGAGATCTAGGGCTTTGGGTTTGGATTTAGTTTCTAGGTTTGGTGAAAGTGATGATGAGATTCAAGGTAGTAAAGTGTTTACGGTGAGGATGATGGTAATTGGGTTTTAGGTGGTCTTGGGTTTGGTTTGGGAATGGGCTGTGCAATGGTGATTTTCAGTGAAGGGTAGGGTTGTTTGGTGAATGGCAAGTGGTGAGACAGAGTGGAGAAAAGTGGTGGCTTTTCTAAAGGCAGTGTTTAGGTTGTGGCGGTGAAAAGCAGTGGTTTGTCGTGATAAAGGGTCCAAGTATCTGCCCAATTTTTAGCACCAAGAGTCCCTTTTTTGCTTGTTCATTGCTCATGTCTATAAAAAGTCCTATTTCCATTTTGAGGTCGATAGTGATCAAGTCCCATATAGTTAGGGGTTAAGATCAGTGGCAACCGAAATTCAATGTGGGGAAGAAGAATAGAATGGGTTGGCAGCGTGATTTTGGCTGCCAGCAACACTATGGGTGACTGCTGGCTGTTGGTGTCATATGGAACCCGCATTATCTGATTTTTTTAATTAAATTTTTTATATATTTTTAATATTTTATTTTATTAAGAAAATAACAAAATGAAAAAAAATGAAATAGAAATAAAACAAAAAGATTTGGACTATTCGAAATGTAGGCTCTTAATGCCCAATGGATTCAACTTAGATTAAATTAGACTTTTCGAGCCCAAATGGTCCAATGTACCACATTTCAATTTTGACATTTTAATCTCGAAACTTGACATTGTTTAATGAAAATGGCTCAACTAAATGAAAATAAATTTTGACAATCAAAACTTAACACATTATTCAAATAGATTCTAAACAAAATGATCCATCTAAATTGAATTTGTTCATTAAATCTGTCCAAAGCTGACTGTAGCTAACTTAAATTTTTTTGGTTATACTGTAGTGAACCTAATTGGGCTAAGAACTTCAAACTTAATTTACGACCTCATTTAAATTGGATTCATTAGTGATCAAATTTCGAGAATAAATTGTAAAAATTAAATTGGACCAGTTTAGATTTATTTGTTGATCTAGACAAATTGGGTGTCTACAATCATATTTAAATATTACATTTATATAAAAATCACTAAATTAGATCATCAAATAAAGTACAAATCAACAAGCCAACATAACATGATAAATCCAACATAAAATTGGATTAACTCATATAAAGGAAGATTTAAACTTGAGAGTTAAGGTTTGAAGATCTCCTTGGACTTAACATTGAGATGGAAACGGTGGAATACTTTGTTCGTTTTTGAAGAAATTATGTGGGTCAACCATAGCCTTCACTCGTGCCAATCTCAGGAAATTGCCCTTGAAATACTTTGCTCCATAAACTTCCGCAACGTCAAAATCTGTAAAATTGCTGCCATTGCTGCCGATGTCCAGATCTTGTAGTTGAGGAATGCCTCCCTTGGGTTAGTGGAGACGTAGGGAGCCATTGCAGCATGTAGACGTCTTGACCACTGAACGTACTGTTTTGCAGCCTCGCTGCTACCTTCCGTCCAATACACTCCATACTCTATTTTGTAAAGGTTTCCAGCTCTGTGCGGGAATGGCGTTTGGGATTCTGATATCTCAGCCATTCTTCCACCATAAGGACTCATTTCAACGAAATTCCTATCCGAAGTTTGGATCATCCATTGCCATAAGGTTTCTAATCCAGCCTTAGGTATCACGTCTTTGACATAATCTGACTTGACTTTGTAGAAGAATTTGCTCTGGGTTCTATTCAGCAACACATCAAGGGGTGTTCCATTCGGGTAGCCAGCCCAAAAGACGGTCGATTCAATCCAACTCATTTCTATGCAGTCGCTTTGCTTCAGTCCCAATCCAGGAAAGCTGGCATTCATCAGTTGGATAAGTCTTTCGGTTCCTCCAAGAAACTGACCTACGAAAGTAACTTCCACCGTCTTGTTGCCACCTCTAGTTACGCCTACAGGCGTGGGTCTGATAAAAATACCTTGGTGTAGTCTATGCGCAACTTGTTGCCACTCATAAACAATATCTGTTGCCCCTTGTTCCAAAGTCCTTGCCACTTGGAAAACAGCCATTTTAGTAGGAACAGGAACCAGTCTGATTTTCCATGAAAGGATGACCCCAAAACTAGCTCCACCACCTCCTCTGATGGCCCAAAACACATCTTCTCCCATAGATTCTCGGTCTAGGATCCTACCGTTGACATCAATAAATTGTGCATCCATGACATTATCCACTGTGAGGCCGTATTTTCTCATCAAGGGCCCATAACCACCTCCACTAACGTGGCCACCAATGCCTACGGTAGGACAGACTCCAGCTGGGAAGCCATGGACTTCACTTCTCTCTGCAATCCGATAATAGAGTTCGCCGATAGTCGCCCCTGCCTGAACCCATGCCGTCTCACTTTCCAGATCAATCTGGATAGACCGAAGATTGAACAGATCGAGTATGACAAATGGAACAGAGACACATAAGAAAGGCCCTCGTGATCATGACCACCACTTCGAGTTCTTATTTGAAAACCATAATGCTTTGCACAAATAATGGTTGCCTGGATATGGGATTCATGAAGGGCTGCTATGATGGCCATTGGTTTGGGAGTTGAAGCAGTTAAAAATCTAAGGTTGTTTGCATTCGACTCCAAAACAGATAGAAAGGAGGGATTATTGGCAGTGTATATGGCATCATTTATTGGTTTAGAAGCGTTGGAATGTTTCGAAAGGCATCGCAGAAAATTATCCAGAGCTGAATCTGATGTTACCAATGAAATTGAGAACAAGAGGATGTAAACTATTGTGAACATAATCGAGCTTGAAGCTTTCATATCTCTGTCTGTGATAAATTTTTTTCTTCTTTTCTTGTTACTTATAATGTCTCGCTGCTTTCTACAATATATATTTGTTGATGATTATACTACTTAATTGTGTAAACATAAACTCAATGTTGACCTGTGAAATATGAATATTCTAAAGAGAATGTGTACTACAAGTAAAGCTTAAAAAAATTCAGCTCTATTTCATGGAAATGCTTCCTATTGGTTTTAAACTTGGTAAACTACAATGTCACATCTGATATAACAGGTTCAAAATTTCATATTGACTTTCCATACTCATAGATGGGATGTAAGCAATGAAGTCAAGTAAACTAATTATGATGTCTGCCGTGCAACAAACTAATTATGACAAGAATGATAATGAAAAATGATTTCTCTATTTTTTATTGTCAACTTGAGTGGGAGAAAATTTGAAATTTAAGCTGTATCTATTACATTTGTCATAACAATTTTAACATTTGATGGAACTTCATAGAAAATATATTGAAAGGCTTTATAGAAAGTTGAGTTAGACGGGGTTATTTGATTTGTGATCAAATGTTAAAACCAGTTAACTATATAAGCATCTTTAGGTCAAATTCTTAATCGAAATGATCAAATAAAAATTAAACTCAAATAATAACCAATTAACTAATTAAAACAATCTTGCTAAATTATTTAAACTAAATTATTAAATTAATTACTTAAATAATCAACTAACTAAATAGTTAAGCCAATTAAATTAGGTAACCAAATAATTAAACTAAGCAAATAATTAGACTAATTAAGCCAAATTAAGTAAACACTAAATAAAATAAATAACACAACAGAAACAGAAAAAAAGGAAAGAATTAACCGTAGATAGGTCAGATAGCTACCAGAACGAGAGCAGGTCGTGGTAGGATTAGAGCTAGTTGCAAATTAAGTTAGAAATTCAATTTAGCATCTTTCTTAGTTTATTTGAGCCAACATTTACTTTTGCACATTATATATATTTGTTCAAAAAAGTTACTGTTAAGTGAAATGTGATATTTGATCAACTAATATTATTGTTACCATAGTTGTTTAATAACATATTGTTAATGAAATTTGATTTTTTTTCTATTTGTTTTAAATATTTATTTTATTTTAGTTTGCAATAAATTGTGTAACGAAATTAAACATGTAAATGATAGAATAATATTTTCGTAAATAATTATTTATTAATTATTGATATATAACTAAAAAAAAGACCATGATTTTAAACCAGAAAACATAGTTTAATTAATAGATGAAAGAAAGGACTAAGATTTTTCTCTAACCGTAGTCTAATATCATAAACTATACCTCAATCATAACCATAATTTAATATCTTAAATTATATCATGAGCATAACTGTAGTCTAATATAATGTATTAGACTATATAAGAAAAAAGGCAAAATAGCCAAATAAGCCATCGACTTGAGCCCAAAATGGAATTATGCCTCAACGTTTTATTTCCTGGAAATCAGTCCATAAACTTTTATTTCAATGAAAATAAACCCTCAACCTTCTAAAATCATGCAATTAAGTCCAAATCTATTAAATGACACTAACTGCCATTAGTATTGCAAATGTGGCATGCCACGTGGCAGCCAAGTAAGCTATCCACGTCAGCTTTCACTAACGACAGTTAGTGTCATTTAACATATTTGGACTTGATTGCATAATTTTAGAAGGTTGAGGGTTTATTTCCACTGAAATAAAAGTTTATAGACTGATTTTCACGAAATAAAACGTTGAGGGCTTAATTCCATTTTGGACTCGTGGTCGAGGGCTTATTTGGCTATTATTCCAAGAAAAAACCATGATCTATATTACCTAGGAAAAGACTAGCCAAAATAGGTTCGGGCTAGAAAAATGTAGTCTTTTTTCTTAGACTACGCTTAAACGTAGTGTATGAGTTTTTTTTTTTTTTCTAATAGTGTAATTTATTAACTGAAAATAAATTGCAAGACAAAATAGGAACATGAAGGACATTCAACAATCTTAATCTTTTGATTTCCTGCACATGGATTTTATGATGAAAATATTTTTGATAAACCAATCATATGATCAAGTTCGCTTGAATCAATGATCCACGAGCAACTCGAACTGACATTAACAAAGGTCGTGGTAAGATAATTACCTTTTTGAGCTAAAAAAAAAAAAAGGAAGGCAGCTGATTTATTTGGGATTATTGAAGAAGTTTGCATGGTTGATCTATTTCTTCCTTTGTGAAAGGAAGAGTCTTTAAGGAAGCTTGTTGCCTTGATCAGTACTTCCAGTCTAAAATGCATGACCTTCACCCCTTAATCTCTTCTTTTAATTTTGTCGCGCATCATCTAATAAATTTTACACGCATGTCATAGACATTTAGTGTACGTTTGGCACATGAGATTATTTAAAGGATATGATGATTATCATCCTATACCATGTTTGTTATTCATTTAAGCAAAATGATAGGATTAATGAGAGGATAAGTCATCCTATACCGAGAGGATAACTTAATCCTCTAGAAAAGCGAAGGATTATTTTTAATCCATAGGATAGGATATGTTTCAAAATTTTTTATTAATGAATTTCCTGTTTTATCCTTAAATTTTGTCCAATAAAAAAAATATCATCCTATCCTAATTTTAATCTTACACATAACAAACATGGTAAAAGATAAAAAATCATCCTATCTTATACTTAATCCTTATACACACCAAACATAAGATAGAATGTTTGATAAGGAAGTAAAGCAATCAACACAGTCAACACAACCTGTGACAGAGGAATCAACACAGCAAATCAACACAGCCTTAACAGACTTCCAAGGAAACAACTGATGCTGAAGGAAACAATATTTGCTGCTAACAATCAGGAGAAAATCAAGAAATCATTTCTATTAATGTCTGTCCAGAAATCAAGGAGTTAATGTAGCTTGTCTCTAATATATATATGTATATGTCGTGTATCTGTTTCAACTCAAGAAAATAAACAAAAGTTTACAGAGTTCTTCATGGTGTCAGAGCCTTGAAACTTGCAAGCATAAAAAAAAAGAAGCTTTCGATTCTTTCATTCTTCTTTGATTAGCTATGGAAGAAACAAAGCTTACAATACAGTCATTTCATCAATGTGCCAGTTTGGTATCAATCAAACTAGGCTCCAACAACTATCTCATGTGGCGATCACAAATCCTTCATCTGTCTCGGAGTCTCGGAGTGCTTCATCATCTAGAAAAGAATGGTGAAAAACCTGAAGCCACACTGAAAGATGGGATTGTTAATCCTACTTATACCTCGTGGTTAACAAATGATGGACTTCTGGTTTCATGGTTACTGGGCACAATCAAAGAAGAAGCTCAACCATCCATTACAGAAGATGCTATTGCACATGATGTATGGAGTTCATTGGAAGAGCAATTGCTGCCAACTACCATTGAAATGGAAGGTCTTTTGAAAAACATGTTGATGACCATCAAGAAAGGATCAAGATCCTTAGATGATTATATAAAAGAATTCAAAACGATCTGTGATAATCTTGCAGCCATCAAGAAACCAGTTGCAGATCTTGATAAAGTTTTCCAACTTGCACGTGGACTAGGAGCAAAATACGAAGGCTTCCGCCTAGCTATGGTAACCAAACCTCCTTATCCTACTTTTAACCAATTTGTGCTTGCTCTTCAGGGGTATGAACAGACTCTAGCATCTAAAAAGGAAGAAGAGAAAAGTTACATTGAATACAATCAAGCACTCTTTAGCCAACGTGGGCGTGGCAGAAACAACAGAGGAAATCGAGGAGGCTTTAATTCAAAAGGAAGAGGTTTTACTCCAGCTGGTCATTACAACAACACAGTTTCAAGCAAGAGTAACTCCATGAAAGAAGGGACAAAAGATGCTGGACAACATCGATACAAAGGTGATAAACCAATTTGCCAAATTTGTGGGAAAATGAATCATGTAGCCCTTGATTGTTGGTATAGGTTTGACTATTCCTATCAATCAGAAGACCTACCACAGGCTTTGGCAGCTCTTACACTGAACAACAATGATCCTTCCCTTTACATGGATTCAGGAGCTACAGCACATATGACCAACGATGCAGGTATGTTATCTTATTTAAAACCATATAGCGGAAATGATGTCATTTACGTTGGTAATGGGAACAAACTTAATATAACACATACCGGAAATGCATGTGTGGGAGAATTGAGTTTAAAAGATGTCCTTGTTGTTCCTGAACTGAAAAAGAACTTAGTTTCAGTAAGTAAAATTACTAACGACAACTCTTGCACTGTTGAATTCACATCATCTGATTTGTTATTAAGGACCAAAACAAGAGAACAATAGGGAAGGGGCATAAACAAGGCCAACTCTATGCTTTGGATTCAAGTTTTCAAGAAGCCTTATCAACAATAAAAGGGAGCAACTCATTTTCTTTGTGGCACCAACGTCTTGGACATCCAAGTGCAAAGATTCTGTCTTTGTTAAAAGGAAAGAAAGCCATTGATGTCACTAATTGGCCAACTAAACCTTCTGTTTGTGCTAGTTGTCAATCTGGAAAGAGTTGTAAACTACCTTTCAACTTAAATAATAATATTTCTAATTATCCTTTACAAAAGGTGCATTGTGACCTATGGGGACCAGCTCCCATTGCCTCAAATCAAGGTTTTAGATTTTATGTTATATTTATAGATGATTTTTCAAATTCACCTGGTTGTATCCTTTAAAGAAAAAGTCAGATTTTTATTCATGCTTTTTTTAAATTTCAAAGACTAGTAGAAAACCAGTTTAATAGAAAAATCAAAATCTTTCAATGTGATGGAGGTGGAGAAACTCTCTTGATTTCCTTAGTCATATTGGAAATTGTGGAATTCAGCTGCAATTATCATGCCCCAGAACACCAGAACAAAATGGAGTGGCCGAGAGGAAACATCGGCACATTGTTGAGACAGGTTTGACCATGATATTTCATGCTAATCTACCATTATTCTTATGGACTGAGGCTTTTCTTGCAGCTGTCTATTTAATTAACAGGATGCCATCTTCAGTTTTACAAAACCAATCTCCATACTCCAAACTATATCACAAGGAACCAGATTATAAAGGCTTGCGAGTGTTTGGATGCTTATGCTTTCCATCTCTAAGACATCAAGGTGGAAACAAATTTGTAAAGAAGACTTACCCATGTGTGTTCATTGGTTACAGTCCAATTCACAAAGGCTATCGGTGCTATGAGCCTCAAACAAAGAGAGTTTATACATCAAGGCATGTTGTCTTTGATGAAGGTAAATTCCTCTACAAACTCTCTCCACACCAGTCAACTTCCATACCATTGGAACTTGCTGAATTCCCAACTTCTGATGAATGGTTCAAATTTACTCCGGATGATAATCCTACAATAGCACACTCAAAAATACAACCGCATATTGTGAACACTAACACTTGCTGTGATGAAGATAGTGGTGAAGCTCTTGACAATCATGACAGCCCAGCACTTAACTCTAATGAAGGCATACTTTCCATTGAGGAAGGATCTCAAGAATACGATCCATTGGCCACAACAGAATCAGCAGATATGCAAGCAGTCACATTCCATGAAGACGTTATTGATCATATTGTTGATACAAATATCAACAATAATGTCAATGACACTTATGTCCATCCTCAGCGCGATCGACAACGCCCAAGATATTTGCAGGACTATGAATGCTATCTACTGCAAGACACATTGCCTGTTGAACCAAGAAATCACTATCTTGCATTAAAGGATTCTCGGTGGGTGGTTGCCATGGAAGAGGAATTAAAGGCTCTTCACTCAAACCAGACATGGTCACTAGTTCCTCGACCACAAAATGTAAATGTTGTTGGATCCAAATGGATCTATCGTATTAAGCAACGTGAGGATGGCTCGGTTGAACGCTTCAAGGCTCGCCTTGTTGCCCGTGGTTTGACCCAAGTTTCTGGCATTGACTATGATGAAACTTATAGCCCAGTTATTCGCCACACTACAATTCGACTTGTTATAGCTATTTCCACTTCATTGAACTGGCACATGAAACAACTCGATGTGAAGAATGCCTTTTTGCATGGAAATCTCAAGGAAACTGTGTATATGGAGCAACCTCCTGGTTTTGTGGATCCACACAATCCTGATTATGTCTGCCTTCTTCACAAGTCCATTTATGGCTTGAAGCAAGCCCCCCGAGCTTGGTTTGATCGTCTATCTCAATTTCTTCTCCATCTTGGTTTTTATTGCAGCAAGGCCGATTCTTCATTGTTTGTTTACCATCAAAAATCAATGACAATATTGCTTCTTATCTATGTAGATGACATCTTGGTGACTGGAAACAATGACTTGCTCATCTCCAACTTAATTCATAAATTAAGTTCAGAGTTTGCCATAAAGGATCTTGGAACTTTGAGATTCTTTTTAGGTGTTAAAGTAAAATACTCCACTGGAGGAGTCATTCTCTCACAAGGTAAGTACATAAAAGATCTGCTTAAACGCACTGGCATGACTAATTGTGCTCCCAATGCTACTCCTATGACCCTCAAGGATAATCCTCATACCTCAGACAACGAACTTGTAGATGCAACATATTACAGAAGTATTGTTGGTGCTCTTCAATACCTCACATTCACTCGACCAGACATTCAACATGGAGTAAATAAAGTTTGCCAATTTGTCAACAATCCGACAGAATTGCATTTCAGGGCAGTCAAGCGAATTCTTCGCTATCTAAAAGGGACACAAGACCATGGCTTACGGTTTATATCTCACAGTCCTCTCTCCTTATATGCTTTTTCAGATGCTGACTGGGCAGGATGCCCCTTGACACGACGAAGCACAACTGGGTTTTGTGTCTTCTTAGGTGCAAACTGCATCTCTTGGTGTTCTAAAAAGCAACCTACCATTGCTCGATCAAGTTCAGAAGCGGAATATAGGTCCATGGCTTCCACCACTGCTGAATTAACCTGGCTCACATTCTTGTTACGTGACATTGGCATCCCTTTACTTAATCCTCCTCAATTATTTTGTGATAATCTTAGTGCTCTTCATATGCCTGTTAACCCTCTTTTTCATGCTAGGACGAAGCATATTGAAATAGATTATCATTTCGTCCAAGAAAAGGTTGCTATGGGAAATCTCATCACACGATTTGTGCCCTTCTCACATCAAATAGCAGATATCCTAACCAAGCCTTTACCAAGGGCGCCATTTCTCTTCCTTCGCTGCAAGATGGGACTCCATTTACATTCCGTCTCCACCTTGAAGGGGGCTGATAAGGAAGTAAAGCAATCAACACAGCCTGTAACAGAGGAATCAACGCAGCAAATCAACACAGCCTTAACAGACTTCCAAGGAAACAATGATGCTGAAGGAAACAATATTTGCTGCTAACAATCAGGAGAAAATCAAGAAATCATTTCTATTAATGTCTGTCCAGAAATCAAGGAGTTAATGTAGCTTGTCTCTAATATATATATGTATATGTCGTGTATCTGTTTCAACTCAAGAAAATAAACAAAAGTTTACAGAGTTCTTCAATGTTATCATCTAATCTTATTCTATCCACAATATTATTTTATCCTATCCTATCCTTATCCCATACACCAAAACATGCACTTAATTTGTTGTGGTCACACCATGTTTTTTTCTAATTTCGCATCCCTTTTTTTTTCTCCTTGACGATTGTAACCTCCAAGATAATAGCAGAATTCTCAGTTTTAAGGCTTGTCTTCGGTGTAGGATTGTCGACCTTTTGCCCTTTTGCTCATAAAAAACATGGGGAAACAGTTGATATTGGTTTTCGACATAGGATATATCCTTTTACCTCATCCAAGTCTTTGTTGTGTCCAACTAGGAAGAGAAAAACCATGTCTAATGTTTAATTGTCTAATGTTGTCATTGGGACAGTCCCATTCATCAACACAAATCTAGTTCTAGCCATAGTGTCATCATTCTATTGGAGTACTTACTTCACAGTATCCAGCTTTGACTGCCAAAGCTTGTATTTCAACCTGCATATTTCGGATGAATTTTACGAAGTTGAGCATGTATCACGAACTAGAAGCAAAGGAACATTTAAGGTCATTAAATTTCTCAACATAATTGTGAAGTAATAATTAACTATCCCCCTCAGTGAAAAAGAATCAAAAGCTTTAATGTCCCCAGTTGCATCAAAAATCTTTCACATGTCTTTGGCAAGTAGGGCACTCGATGGAAAGAAGCTCGAACAATTATTGGCTAAATACTTTCCCACAAAAGAATGACAAGTTTGATTTGATTATGAGAAATCACTTGATCAGCACTAAACTTGGAGACTTCTTAAGGTGAAGCATGACTAACCAGTATCGGAGACTTTTTGTTGCTCTCCTTAAAGCTGGAAGCATAATTAGTTTTATGGCAAGTGTCTTCTTGGCTGATAGTCTTATTTGACACTTGTGTAGATACACAATTCTCTATTTCAGATACAAACTTATGAAATTCATGCTCATTAGAAATTGAAGCTTCGCTGTTAGTTTGAGATGCTTCATCATTGATTTTATTAGTTAAAGATTCACCTTGGATCTAAAAATGCAAATTTCTGTTAATTGGTTAGAATTTTCTATAAAGGTTGAAAAAGAAATCTTTGACAGAATGCCATAGCTTTTGTTTCTTTGGCTTGATTCGCTTCCAATGCCTTTTCATGGTCAACCTCATCAGTTGACTCGGTGCAAAAACTTTTCAAAACTCTTTTGCTTTCGATTATTTGCAAAAATAATTTCTTTCAACTTTAACCTATGCTTCTTTCGAGGATGTTGGAGCTAATAACTTGATTTTATGTTGCTTCATAGGATCATTCTTTGATTGCCTTATTCTTTTTAAACATGTGCAATGAATGCTAGCAATTAAGGCATCAACAAAACTTTCAAGATGAGGTTCATAAACCTTCGACCACCACTCCATGTATCTTAAAGTTGCATGATTGTTAAGCTTTAAAGAACGAGTTGGAAAAATAAGTTTAATCTTGGTGTCAAAAATAATGCAAAGCCACGAAAATTTCATTGGATCTAACACAGAGCCCAAATGTGTGTGCGTTTGGATGAAGAATTTTGAAATTTTGATACATTTTAAAATAAAGACATTTTAAAATTCACCATTTTAAAATGTTAGCATTTAAAAATAATTTGTTTGGGTAAAAAAATTTTAGAAAGAATTTTTGAATACTAAAATTTGATTAAATAAAAATAATAATATTATATATTAGAAAAAAATTCAAATAAAATATGCAATATGGATATCATTAGATTTGTAAAAATGTATAAATATTATTAATAATATAAAAAATAACGATATATATTAAATTTAAATAAAATAATATGTTTTTTGTTTTTAACTTTATATTTAATAACAACTCATATCTAATAAAATAGTAAAGAGTAGAAGAAATTTTGAAAAACCATAACTTTAGGTGGATTTTCAAAAGGAAAATTGAGTATTTCAAATTCCCTTTTAAAATCCCTCTTAAATTTTCAAATTCTTCAAACATTTTTGCCAAACAAGAAATTTACATTTTGGACTTTTAAATATCTTGATTGAAATAAATTTCTCCTTGAAATTCCTCATCCAAACACAACCTAAGAGTCTAGGCATATCCTGACAAAAGATAAATTGTCTTCCAAAACGGTAGGGATTATAAGGCTCTATCATAATGGTTTTGTTTCGTTGTTTTGCTAGCCTGGAGGCCTGCCAAGCTTTGTTTCGGCTGTAGGCTTAAGCTGTGGAGAATCACTTTGGGCCCACACCCAAAAATAAAAGGATGAATAAGTAAAACACTAACACTATCTAATTGCTATTATTGTTGTCGCCAAGGGGAAAGGGGAAAGCATCATGTTGCTGTTGACAGACTGTGCTTGCTATTATTGTTGCCTTGCAAGAGTATATTTTAGGGAGTTGGGTACCGACAGGGCAGCTCTTGTAAAGAAAGCGCTTCATTACTGCCTAGTAGCGGAGGAGGTTAATATATAACTGATCTGCCATTTCATAACTGCCTTGGAGAAGGCTTCCAGCTCAGGCATTCACGGTTGGCTTTCTAGCGTTGCGGGCCATTGCATTTTGTTGACCAACCACCGCTTTGCTTTGCTTTGCATTGCATGCGGCAGAAGATACTCCGATTTTCAAATCTTCTGAGAATAAGTTGCCAAGGGCTTCTATTATGAGTATAGGACACAGCCTACTTGAAGAATATAACCCTGGTCTGAATCTAGAGTGTTCACCCATTTGATTAAGAATTGTCAACACTGCCAGTCTTTTATCTGCCAAACAAAACTAAGACAATGTACCCTGTGATTTCCACAAATAAACAAACCTTCTCTCCAAAATTGATTTACATGGCAATCAGGGTCAGCTGGTTGGACACAGAAAACAAACATCCATGCATCATCATCACATGCTCCTGCACTTGCACACTTAAAATTTGAATGCCAGGAAACAGAGGAGACTACAAAATAAATAGTATCTAATATTACAATCATAAGTTTACAGCATATTGATGATTAAGACAAATTATTATATTCTATTCATACAAAATTTCAACACACTTTTCCAGTATTATCACCGACTCGACTCTGGCCGGCTTCATTGCTGCCTGTTCACCACCATAGCAACATCACAAGTCTTAAGCTCTGTGGCAGCAACGCACGGCAAAATTTCAATTGTACCCACCTCATTAGGAAAGTGGACTCCTGATTGCTTTGACCATAGGTCATTGTAAATCATACTATACAAAATTTAAGTCCGCAATGGCATGCATGTGCATCAACACATCAGCCTATTTCTTCTTTCTTGGCTCGTCAATGTCCATATATACACCCGTCACCCTACCAAAGTTTATTAAAGAAAACCAACATGAATAATAATTACAGTAACACACTGACACAAGCAGTAATCCAATTTAATTTTACCGTAGGAAGATTTAGGTGGAAAATCCCTAAAAATTGAACGTTTGATTTCTGATTAAACCAATTATGTAAAAACCTGCTAAGATATTTTTCCATTCAAAACTGGCGGGATATTTTTCCTCATACCCGAATATTCAATTCCTGTCCCCCTAAGATATTCAGATTTACTGCATTTGTTCATATCGGTAAACAAGTTCGTTCCATACTTGATCCAAGAGTGTGTCTGTAGGTTACCCTCCAAGTCCAAAAGGACACAAGTGTTTCAATCCAATTAAAATAATCTACAAGCAGAAATAACTTTTTTTTTTTTTGAAAATCAACCCTACTACACCAAAAGTGATATTCAAGGAGAGACTTGTGAGAGTGAAATCATTTCCAGGAAGCGTCTGGTTCTTTGCTTGCAATGCCTCTATCCTCACCATCTCTAAGGGATGCGTCTGGTTCTTCGCCTGCAATACCTCAAAACTCACCATCTCTATCACACTCTTTGTGGTACAAACAAAATATCTCCAAAACAGACTAATACCTTGCCAGATTCTGAGTTGCCTATTCTTATATAACCAAATTTAAACATTGTATCTCCAAAGCCAACTAATGTCTGACAAGAATATGGGTTGCCTAATCTTATAGAATTAAATGTTATATTTGATAACTCCATGACAGAGGGAGAACCACCATTTGAAAAAAACTCATAATGAGCTTTGTGTCTACTCTTGAAGGAAGAACCATCAACTTATTAAAGACTCACCTACCACATCAAAGCAAGAATTCTCCTTGGACGAAAGTACTATTTCTGAACTTAATCCTATCCTACTTCAAAACAACGAGTCATTTGAAAAATCATCTTATGATAATTTTGATCTGCCAATAGCCCTAAGGAAAAGGTACTCATTCATGTACCTTACATCCAATGGCTAAAAACATGTCATATCACAAACTGTCTCCTAGTTATAGAGCTTTTATCACTAATATCTCTAGTGTCACTATTCCTAGAAATACACGGAGAAATAAATCGGATTGAGTGGAAGGCAGCAGTTTTGGAAGAATTAAGCCATGGAAGATTGTGATATTGCTGAAAGAGAAGAAAATTGTGGGCTGCAAATGGATGTATGCGGTGAAATACAGAGCAGATGATAGTATTAAAAATTTTAAGGCTTGGTTGCAAAAGGCTATAGTCAAACCTACAGGATCGGTTATCACAAAACTTGTGCTCCTATAGCAAAAATAAATACAATCAGGTTATCAGGGTCTTCCCGTCAATAGCAAAAATGGCCTCTTCGGCAGCCGGATGTCAAGAATGCCTTCTTGAACAAAGAATTAGAAGTATTCATGCACTTGCCTTGCCACCTGGTATTGGGAGTGTCTATGGCCAGGATAGAGGTCTATATTAAGGCAATTAGGCACCATGGATATCATCCAAGTCAAGATGACCATACATTATTCCTTAAACACTCTAGTAGAGGAAAGTTAGCTATTGTTATCATCTATGTTGATGATATAATATTGATGGGTGATAATGATAATAAGTTGGAGAAATGGTAGAAGATTTTGGCCCAAGATTTTGAAATAAAGAACCTTAGGGCATTAAAATACTTCCTTGGTACATAGGTTGCTTGATCCAAGGAAGGAATCTTTGTTTCGAAAGGAAATGCGTGCTTGAGTTGCTCACAAAGACAGGTTTTCTTGGAAGCAAACGAGTTGAACTCCAAATGGAAGTTAACACCAAAATCTGGATGTATGAAAATGAAGATTTCGTGAACAAAAAACAATATCAAAGGCTTGTTGGGAGGTTCATCTATCTCTCTCACAACCTAATATTGCATTTGCAGTTGGCATAATTAGTCAATGCATGCACCCTAGAAAGGTCAATCTTTTAAGGGCAGTGCATAAAATCCTTTAAATACTTGAAAGGGACACCTGGTAGAGGATTGCTATTCAAAGATCATGGCTATCTACTGGATGAAGGGTACACTGATGCTGATCAGGGTGACTGTAAAACTGACAAAAGATCAACTTCAGGTTACTGCACATTTGTGGGAGGAAATTTAGTACCTTGGAGAAGCAAGAAACAAAATGCGGTAGCATGGAACAGCACAGAAGCTGAATTTAGAGTAGCAGCTCTTGGAGTATGCAAGTTGCTATGATTGGATAAATTACTAAGGTAACTAAAAGATTTCTAACTCTCCACCTACACTTTACTGTACAACAAAGCTGCCATCACTATAGACCATAACCCAATTCAACATGATAGGATAAAGCACATTGAAGAAGGACAATTCATCAAAGAAATGCTAGAGGAAGGACGTATCTGTTTGCCATATATCCCAGCTCAAGAACAATTAGCAGATGTTCTCACAAAGGGAATCAACAATGGACAATTTGATTATTTGACTTGCAAGCTAGCATGGAAGACCACTTTCAACCAGCTTGTGGCAGTGTGTTGGAAGATTTAGGTGAAAAATTCCCAAAATTAAGGATTTGATTACTTAATAAATATCTGATTATTATACAGAATCTGTAGACTAGGAAAGATTTTAGGAATAGTTATTTTGTTTTGATTCTTTCCTCAGTGAAAAATTTGTTGTACCTAGATTACTTATATGGCTGTACGGACTTCTATTCTCTGAATATTGACACAGTGATTTTCAGCAAGCAGGAAATATGGTATTTTTGATAAACTATGTTTTTACCTGAAAGGAAAATAACTACCCTTGAAAAGGTAGCTAATGAGGGGAAAAGTGCATAGGGTCGATAGGGAGTGCAGAGAGGAAAATGTAGCAAAACTATGTTTTTACCTCTGAAAATTACGTGATGCATTTTAGTAACAGAGCTTTATGGCTTCCACTCTCATTTTCACTAGGTTTTTTTATTTGGTTCATAGGCTGGTATGATGGGAGATTTGAACCTTAGACCTAATTCCTCCTAAGGAGGGTAACAATCACTAGGTCAAGCCTCGATTGTTATTTTCACTAGTTCTGTATATTGTGACATAAAGTTCTTCCAACCAATCACTAAAACTTTTTCCGAAGATATTAAAGATGCTGGCTTCCAAATCGACCTTGAGTATGCTAATGGAAGAACAACACTTCCAAAAAGTTAGTTGGTAATAAGTTACTTTAACCTGAAACTCATCAGTCCATCAATGAATTACCTATGATTTCCTATTCAACCTCTGCATCATTTTACTTGCTTCATCAGGATCTTGGTGATCGTATGAAGGCTCCCAGTGCATTGTCTAACCTAACCCTTTTCTGTTAATAATCAAGTTAAGATCACTTTATCTCCTTTCTCCAAAAACTCCAACAACGAACTATCTGTTATAGCTCTAAATTATGATAATTGCTTGGTAATGTTCTGAGTGCTCAACCTTTGTTAACACTTTTCTGTTTCTAATCTAGTTAGGTTATTCATCACATACACAAAAACCTTAAAACTAAAACTATTAGGGGGAAAAAGAAGAGAAAAAAGTTTGAAGTAATGTCATGTACCTATCATAAGACAAGAACGCATCACCTATAGTTCCTACAACCTTGTTTCGTACCTTCCGCACGCAAACCTGCAAAAGCATATTTCAACAAGAAAAACTAGAAGATTTCTTGCAAAGACACAACCTTATGACAAAACTCACTTGCACTTGATCAATAGGGCCAGCATCAGGATCCCGATTTCGATGAATAACAATCCCATTGTCACATTTGTTTATAAAGTGTGCACTTCCACTGATATCATAGAGATTAGGAGGAGCCCCAATCCAATGGTGCAACTGATAGACAAACATTAAATCAGGAAAAGGAGATACCAAACAACAAAAGATACTTTGCTGAGACAAACCTGTCTTGGATGTGCAACAAACCAGACATGACAAGAGTGATGATGAGCAAATCGTTTGATCTTCGTAAGCATCTGGCTTACATACTCTGTTTCAGTCCTGTTATGGAGAAATATGTTGAGATATGGGGCAGTTGGCCAGCTAGCAAATAAGGACTACTCGGAAAGGGCATTTCAAACCATTGTATCCAAACTGGGAATGAAGAAATTATATTCTCCAGCTTGAGGAAGAGTGTGGGAATGTCAACTGTCTTAAATTTAGGAAATATGTAAATATCTATATCCCTAAAATTAAAGTTAGAATAGGGATTGGATTTAGGCAGATTTTTAGTTTCCTATTTACTTCCTAAGAGTAGCTGTATATAATCCTAAGGGTATCATTAATCAATAGTTCTCAATACAATATTCTGATTTTTCACAGGAATGATTTAAAGCTCAAAAGACAATTGAAAAGGCAAAGTTAAATAGTAAAAAAGAATTAAGACACTTTGTGAATACTTCTATCAAAGAATTAAAATAAAAAATAATAAAAAAAAGAAGCCTATAGCTAGCTCCCAATTTTGAAAAATGGGTGTCCCTGAACATACCACTAACCATCAAGCTACATATCAAAATATACATGTATTTCATGGAAAATCCAAAATTCAACACAAAAATAAGTATCAAGCCATATTATTGGGGGAAAAGAGGAGGGTGCCAATATAACGGGGAAACAAATGAGGCAAAGGTAAGCACGGTGTAGAAAGGACTCACTGACTAACTGGGCGCTGATGATCAAGTTCATTGTAAGGATCAATTACAAGTCCCCGGACACCATGCCTAAGTACCGCTGCCCTCGCAAGATCAAGAACCCAGTTTATACTTGGAAGAGAATCATTCTCGCACCTGTTTCGGAACCCATGAGATAACTCCAGAAGGCAGTTTTAAAACTATCACCACAAAATCAGAGCATACAAGGCATCAGTTTTAGAAGCACCAAAACTGATACTGGGCTGTAAATTCATCCCCTCCCCTCTAAAAAAAGCTAAAAAAAATAAAGATTTCATAAGCATCTAAGCAACAATTTGAACCAAATGAGAAACTAAAAGTCTCAACAGCATGAGTACCAAATAATATCAACAAACATTTGTGAAAAACTTAGAGAACATCATGACCATGTAATTTTAATTGCTCGACTTACCTAATGAGATGAAATGTGTCACTCAACCATTTCTTCCCTTCCTCTAATTCCTCAACACTCATTCTTTCAACAGAGCTTCCATAGCTGTTGTCAGCAAAAGCAGAAAAAGAATCAATTGGTGGTTATAAAATTAAAACAAGGTAGCTCAAAGAAATTGCCTTTGCAAACATATTGTGGAAATCCAGTCCAGATTCTATGGGATTGGATATGATTGATTTTTTATTTATTTCCTAAGATAAAGGGATTTGGTATCTTGACCAAATATTTCCCTGATTGGTTTCATTTAAAACTTTCCTTTATTTAGGATTCCTTTTCCTTTTCTGAAAATGGTATCTAGGATATATAGGGATTTACGTAGATTTCCTAGTTGAGCCTACAACTATTTATATTCTCTGTAAGCTGTAGTTTTTTATGTAGAAAATCAGAAAAACATGTTCCTATCAATTTCTACATTCTCTACAATATCAGTTTCTACACATATATAAAGTAAGTATTATTTCAAGGCATTCCCAGTTTTCTAAATCATCTCTTGGAGGATGAAATGGTAGTTGAAGGATTAAATTATTGAGGACATTATATTACATTTTATACATTTCATTGTATTTTACTTTGTTTCCATGTCCTGGGTTTTAGGGTTATATTTGGCATTTCATGTTTCATTGAAGATTTTGGGTTTGTTATAAATGCCTCTGTTATACTATTTCCTAGCAGGCTGGGATATAAGAATTATTGAATTATTGAATTATTGATTAAAATATTTGAGATTTGAATTATTGAATTTTAGAGAATTTTTATTGAGGATTTTACATTATTTCTTGAGTGAATTGGTTATACAATACTTGTTCTACATCATCACTTTGGCTAAAACTAAATAACCATATCATCATAGTCTTACATTGATAAGAAAGTTAAAATATTACGGCTGTAACATTATTCAAAAAAGGATATTTATAATTGATCGCATAATAACAAAAACATATAAGTTAAATAATTAGTTCAAAATTCTTCTATCTTTTTCTTACACATCCAATGGATAGCCAACTATATGGTCTATGTGAGCTAAAAGTTATAGCATCCCCTTACAACCTACAAGCTCTTATAAATTAAATTTGGAAATAATTTCCGGGTTTAAAAAGATTTGCTAGATCTAAAGGCTTCCTTTACTTGTTCTACATCATCACTTTGGATAAAACTATATAACCAAATCATCATAGTCTTACTTTGATAAGTACATAGTTAAAATATTAAAGCTATAACATTATTCAAAAAAGGATATTCTGCAATTGATCAAATCATAACAAAAGCATACAAGTTAAATAATTAATTAAAAATTCCTCTCTATTTCTTACACATCCAGTGGACTAATTATAAGGTCTAAGTGAGCTAAACGTTATAGGAATCCTCTTACAACCTACACACTCTTATAAATTAAGTTTGGAATCCAGGTTTAAAAAGATTTCCCAGATCTAATGGCTCCCTTTTGAATCAGGCTGCTCAGCGCAACTATTGGTGCAAGTAATGCTAGAAGAGCAATAACAGAAACTCATACCAACCAAATCTACCTTGACTCAAAGAACGGTCTCTTTATGTATTTCTCTAAAAGCTTCCTTGCATGATCCCGAACCTTAGATCAAGAAAAAATTGGGGAAGAGTGAGATTAGCACAAGTCAAAAGGGACTTGGCATGCAATACAATGAGGAACAATAGCAACAATATTATCTTATGATCATCTATCATGTTTGGCCATAAGGAAATGCTCTTACAAAAGCAGAATTTACATCCTGTATAAAATCATTCATGAGAGAAATGATTGATCTATTTCAAAAAATTTGCATGCCTTTGATTGACTTGATTGCTGGATTTTCTACTATCTCGGGGAAATTCATTCTAGAATAATCAAGACACTTTGCAAGAAGAAAGAGCTGAATTAAGATGTAAACTTTCAAAGTGTACATTTATGCATAAAAATTTAATTAAAAAGAAACATAATTCTTCAAAGAACAAAAACAGTAAACCCAAAGGAAAGCAGGCATGAAAAACATCTTTATCAAGACTGTCTTGTCTACTTATCCAACAGTATAACACAAGCATATCAAGAATTTCAAAATCTAAATGATTCTCTAGCTTAGTTTCTAAGTCATATATCTTCCCAAGTTAAACGGTGCAATTCCTTTATAACAGTAGCACATATATGCTGATAAATCAAGAACAGTGAGTTCATAATTGTGGATGGATTTAGAAAAATTGGTGGCTGACCTTGTTCTCCATGGAGCATAGAGCAAATTTCCAACCAACATTTTCATTAAGATTACACAAGAGAGCATCAATCCATTCACTCTTCCCAGAGTTGGGAACACCAGTTACTATTGTCAGCTCTCCTGGCACAACCTGATTGAGGGAGAAAGGGAGAAAAAGATCCTCAGAAGGATGACATAACATCTCTGTAACTAGTTACCAAGCAATATAGAAAGAAAAAGAGCACATCAAGCTTACATTATATAGGTCGTCCAGTGCCCTCCAACCAGTTGAGACACCAAATTCATATCCAAGTGTCCGATGATAATATTTGTCAATTTCATCAAAGAAATCTGTAAAGTTGAATAATCCACGTATGGGATATAATTCAGCATTCTCAATTACATCCTTTAGAACGCTGGGTCCCAAATACATAAGCACCTGTGTTCATAATTAAGAGTTAAATGGTGAGAATAGTTTATCTTTGAATAAAATTGGCCGCACCTTGGCAGCAGCCTCAAAAGTGTTAAGGAGGCATGCTAAGGCTAGTTCAAACTTCAAATGTTAAAATGTTTCAAAAGAAAAAAACTCTAATGTTCAAACCTCAATTTGGAACCTACTAATGATAACAAGCTCTGGGAGCTTGAGTAAGCTACTACTTGCTTTTGAATCTCAGATTTATGTTTATTGAAATTAAAATTTTTGTTCTTATTTTATTTTTCTGCTTCTGGAGTTTTGAGTGTCAAGAGTATATTTCGAAGTTTCTGGTTTGCAGGAAGTTTCAAATTTTGCATCTAGGAAGCTTGGGTTTGTTAGATAAGTTGCTAGTTTTCTACTTGAAATCTAAGTATTTATTAAAGTCCTCATCAGAATAGGAATCTATCTCTTTAACAATTAAGGATGCTAGAAGTCTATATAAATCAGTGTACTCTGAGTATTGAGACATAGTTTAACACGAGAATTCTCAGCATTATTGCTTTGTGCTCGTATGATCCAATGAACCTTAGATGTGACCCCTAACCTAAGGAACCCTAGTCGTAAAGCTAAGGGATTTCTCTCTTCTCCTTCCTTTATTCAATTTTCCCGTCTTCTTAAAGAATTTAGATCATAAAATTTCCATTGATCCCTAGCCTCTTACTGTTCTACATCATAGTAAAATTTGTAGATGCTATAATATGCAAATTAACAGTTTTTGATAGTCTCGTCACATTCAATTGATTTAAGCTTATATAATAAGAAAACCCCCAAAATAAAAATGTCATGAGGGAGGAGAGGAGGGGAATAGCTTATTGTCTCCCACATGGACAACTTTCAATATCAACTAATCTTCTGCTTATTATGAAGCTAAAGTTAAAAGGAACAAAAACTGGTCAAGACTCAAGATTCACATAATTACAGGCATAGAAAAAGCTATAGCTATATGACCTCATTTGCATCTTTAAAATAATCCACGTCATTTTTCTTGGGCCATCTAACTCTCCAGCATCTGCTACCCACAGAAAGCAAAAAGTTACTCTTGAACACACTTAAAATTGCTCTTCATAGAAAATGCAATGATAATAACAATAATAGAGGAAAAAGGAAAAGAAGCAAGAAAAGTTTTGAAATAGCTTCAAGATTAAGAACATGACAAATAATATCATTACAACAAAAGGATTGATATATGATGCACTGACAATGTATAGTTTCTATACACTGTCAATGCACCAAAGGTTGACACCTCATCAATAAGCCCTTAAAAGCAAATTAAAAAAATTTATTTATATTTACTTTTAATGGCTTGGCATACTTTTTAATTTGCCAATTAATGAGGTGTCAACCTCTGATGCATTGACAGTGTATAGAAACTACACACTATCAATGCATCATATACAAACCCTACAACAAAATCACATAAACCTTTCTCTTCCAAGGCGACGTGCAAGCTCTTCAGCTAGGGCTTGACCAGGTGGATCCCCATCAGTAGCAAGTATAATGCGCGATGCCTATCAATATACATACTACCAAAGATTAGAGCCTTCTTCATTTCAAAAGACACATTATAAGGAAACACCAAGAAATAAATCCCAGCCAACCTTCTTTAGGTACTCTTTGCAATTCCAGAGATATTGATACTTTGTGTCCTAGCTTTACAAAATGCATGAATGAAACATTAGAACCACATTTATACGTACAATGAAAAGAATAATGTCATACTATATCATCCAAAATGAGTGAAATTTTCATGTTCCATTCTTCTCTACTTAAATGAAGCTACCTTCATTTAGGATAAGACGGGAAGTGAAGGCAGAAAAATCTAGGCCAGATCATGCATAGCATTATCATTATTGAAAATTCATAAAATATATGTAAACTAAAGAAAAATTGTCCAAACAGTAATTTTCTAAAATGAGAACACATTCTAATTTACTGTGCAGACAGAGGATGGAAAGAAAGGACAAAAAAAATTTCAATCTAATGGTTCAGATTCCCAACCACATTTGCTATTGTGTAGCTCAGTTTTTGGATTAAAACTTTTTCCTTCCTTTCTCCTTTCAATCCTTACTACCAAATATGTAAATGTTGGTAAAGGCAGCTGGGAGTATCTAGAATAAGTAATACGAATCTAAAAGAGCTAGTTTCAACATCCAACCCCAATCCTGAACTCATGTATAGATCAAGGGTTCATAAACAAGTTTCAATTATTGAGCATGGTTTAAGTCCACTCTTAGGTTTGCATTTCCTGATGTTGTTATCTGGCTGGTAATTTCTTTTTAGTAAGAGGAGTTTAGTACATTTTTTTAATTTCTTATGTTGGTCTAATGACATGATTGTCCTATAGATAACCCAAGGGTGTATATATCAGTTGCTTGTGGAGAGTGGAACGATTTTATAATTTGATCATGTACTTAAAGCAAGATAATTTAGAAGATTTATGCTCTTTGTAGAGGATGTGAAACATTGATTTATAGGTGTGATTGCCTAGATTTAAAATATTCTCCTTTAATCCCTGACGTGTAACATCTATGTATTCAGCTGGACCTTAGGAACACGCATCACTAACTGCTTTGCTGTTCAAGAACAGCCAAGCTGCTATCAAATGAATTTCTAATTGCCATGCTTTCCAACTGCTCGAGGCAAGAAGTTGTTGGTACAACTAACCACCTTATTAGAGGTACTAACTAAAGCACCAACTTCCTTAGCACTAACCTAAGCAAATAAAGTTGTAACAATAACAAATTGACGACTCACGCCATAAACTACCCTATCCATAAGCAGATTATGAACCAGCCTGTCAAACATTATTCTGTCAGTTACTATTAAACTTTAGAGATGTAGACAGGCAGTCCATCATGCAAAGTACGCACATTTGAATAATCTCAGGTGCCAAAAAGTGAACACACTGATTAAGAAATACTTTATACCTAACTAACTATGCCACAACCTATATTTCTCACTGGAAAATTGCTCATACAATATGCATGAGGAGAGAGACAAAAGGCGCTTTATTGGAGTGAATCCTCCATGTTTCATAGTTGAAACATTGAAGTTGAATATCTACATAGTATTTGATGGCTGACCACACCATTTAGCACTATAATGCTACTCAAAAGCTAAATAACATGTAGTATTTAATTTTAATTCGACTGAAACCTGCTCTTCAGCTGGAAGTTCCTTTTGAGAAACTGATGGCGGTGCACCATCAGGGACACTGACACAATTACGGAAGCCAGCTTCCTCCATCGCAAGCTTGTCCATTTCACCTTCAACCTATAACAAGTTGAAACAATAAGCATCAACCAAACATAGAACTTGAATGAAATCTTGCACAGATAGTGACAGAGAATACAATGATGATATCGCTTGCATCCTCTATATCATCCAGCCCATAAAATATCTTTTCAGTATCCTTTTCCTGCAATGGAAGAAGAGTATAAGTAAGATCTAAATCAAATATTATCCCATTTTACTTTTAAAATAGAGAGCACAAATAAATGCCATCCTTCAACAAATGACAGCTCCAAGAGTATAGCATAGGATGCTCAATGTAAATATGTCTAGAGGACAAATTTAAACTCCAAATCACCGTACTATATTAAAAATATAAAATAGGGAAAACTTTTCAGAAGAACCTGCCAAAACCTCTTGACTATGTCTCTATACTTGCAAGTTACAAGGTTTCCTTTGCGCCAATAAGTGAATGCAATAGCAATCTGTCAATGACATTTCAGGAATAATTAAGACATAACAGCATTAACCTCAAAATCTTAAAACCTTAACTCTACTAAAATCACAAAATCTGTTCATTTATAGTAAAATAAATACACCCTCCCAAAAATGCTGCAGGCAATACAAAATAGCATCTAACAACAAATTAGGTAAAATAAACCAGCCCAACATACCAAATACTTTAGTACACAGGTCTGATGCTGCCACAGAAGGAACATTGGCTTATAATGTCATTATTAAAATTTATAATTTTCTTCCTGACTGTTTTCATGTAGAGGGGAAGAATCATAATTTCTGCAATCATAATTTCTGCAAATTATGCACCCAAGGATTAAGTTTTCCTGAATTTAGATTATGCTAGGAGATTCTAAGAGTTAGGTTTTTTGGAGTCCAAGTTGGTTATTTACTAATTTAATAGTTAGTCTCCATAATCCTAGTTTTAAGATGTCTACGAATCTAGCAATCATTATAAATACCTATGTACTCTTAATATATGAAGGTTGTGATTAATTAATTATAAATTATTTTATTTATTAAAGTGGATATCCAGCAGCATTGTCTACTACTCTCACTCCTCTGCAGCAGTATCCTCAAGTAACTGTTCACAGTGGAGGAAAGTCTTCCTTAAGACAAGCTTTTATCTTCTTTGCAACCTAAAGCATATCCCCTTTTTTATAACCTTCACCATAATGGTTACTCCATAATCCCATATTGACATATGAATACCCACCAGTCAAACCTTCAAGTCAGAAATTAGCCCCTGATCTTCTTGCTGCCACCAGTTTCCAGCAACTTTTTCTCTTAAATTTCAGCACCATCTTTTATATTAAATCTCGATAAAATCAAATCATAATTGAACCATTAGCCTATATAAAACCTGGCATCCCTCATTTTCTAGTCCTATCTGACCATAAACCCTAACTAGGTACACATTCCCCAAATCTCTCCTATATCAATTGATATGATATCTTTTTTTCTCCCAAATATCCCACTTTTATAGCATAACAATGAATGTTCCTCAATATCAAAAACTTTAACAGAAAATTCAAGGCTTATTCTCAAGATCGTGAAGCTTGCGAGAAGGATGCCAAATGGGTAAAAGGTGAACCCAACTAGTTGTACATATCCTATTCCAATCAATGATTTTAAATTCATACATTTTCATTAAAGTGAAGTGAACCTCAAATTAACCAGAAGAATGAACTTTCACACAAAAAATAACATATGCAAGACCATCGTAGGGTAGACAACAAAAGAGGAGAACACCCAACTTCCTGCACTAAATTTATTCAAAACACTCATTGACAGCCAAAAATTAAGACTTAATCTTCGTTGTCAGCATCCTAAACCCATAATTTAAGGGAATAAAAAAAAGAGAGAGAGAGACTGGTAATTACCTCATTACCATACTTTTTTTGCATAACAAAATTGCTCTTCAGCGTTTCTGCAGATATCATTCGCTCTGCGAAATAAGAAATGAGCTGAAACAAGAGCAAACAAAAAATATTAACCAAGGTTCATGTGTCATCAATTAATTATACATGGATAACTGGGTCAAAGAATTATAATCTACTAAATTGAAAATTAAACCAGAAGGAAGAATACTGACACACACTAGGAAGACTATCTTCCAAAGCATTATAATCTACTAACTGGGTCAAAGAATTATAACCTATTAAATTGACAATTAAACCAGAAGGAAGAATACTGACACGCACTAGGAAGACTATCTTCCAAAGCATTAGCATTTAGCTTTTCCAATTGAGTTTACGCTAGAACCCAGTGGCAACTAAAATAAAAAGTTATCTTACCAAGGCTGCAACCCCTCCCATCCACAAACCATGGCAAGGCACTTTATCAAAGATTAAACTCAAAAGACACTTTCTTTCCTAAAGTTCCTTATTATTTACATGCCATGACCACACAATAACCTGGTGAGGTCAAAAACAATGGATATGTCATAGATTGTGAATGGATGGATAATTCTAAACAAAATCTATCCACTAACATACTTCCTTTTTATGTCCTCACTGATTTATGTTTGTGAAACCTAATGCTTGCTTATGGAGCATGTATATATCTGCAACTCACTAAACAGTATAACTATTTTCATGATTGATACTAAAAGTACTACTCCACACAGTCTAAGTAAACGAAAACATTTATTCCTCTAAATTCGTGGACAAGGTTAAGAAACATTCAGCTTTTCTGATCATTGATGGATAGAACTAAAATTCAGATTCCCAACTCACTATGGTCCAAAAGAGCCAGGACTTGACAGAGATAACACGGAATTTGCAGACTGATTTGCACAAATTTATGTTTAAGCAGTACTCTTAAAGCAACAGGCTTGCCTATGAACAACAACAGGGGGCAGAAACAGTGGTTTTTATTTCTTCCTCAAATAATGTTTGGGATTGCAAACTTGCTGCTAGAATACTTTCGAAGAATTTGTCATATGAAGTCTTCTCTCATCTTCCTGACTGTGGCTTCACAGAAGAACAAAAAAAAGACAATAGAAGGGAGGTGATGTAGGACAGATCTGAGTTAGGTTTGAATTAGGGTTTAGGGAGTGATTTGGGGCTAATTATGCTACTAAAACAGTAAAGAACAAAAGCCCAGGAGTCTCACCTAGGGTTTCTTAGGAGTCGAACTTAAGAATAGTTGAGTCACACAACCAAAGAGCAAACTTTGCTGAAAATTCTGAAATTATTATTCTCTATCTTTTAAAGAGAGTACAAAGCCTATTTATAGGCAAGCAAGCAAGCCTAATCCTAATAGGATACAAACTCTCTATTAAAATTCTAATACCCTAATCCTATTAATAAAACAACAAAAGACTAAAATGAAATCCTAAATCCTATTAATAAAATTAAACACAATATTTTCCAGCCTAGAACTCTAAAACAATTAAAAGACTAAAACTAAAATATTTTTTTGCTCCCATTCTCCATCAGGAGGTCTATTTAGGTCGCAAATATAGTCTTCAAAAAGTCTTCACCGGCTGAATGATGGCATACTGTCTTTAGGTTGAGAAACACAAATGTAGACATACAATACAAGGATGTTACACATACCTGCACGACTCTTTAAAATGTAGGATATGAGATAACAGCATGCATAAATTTAACATCTTAATGTTATCTTAATTTGCTTTATATTATATTATATACCACACATTTGAACATTTCTATTTCTATTTTTTTAATATCCCTTCCAATAAATAAGCTAAAACCCATCTTTTCGCATTTGCATTCTTAAACTTGTTCTTAATTTACATTTAAAATGGTTATCTTTTAGGTTCAACACATATTTCAGTTGCATATTGAGATACCTTTTGCATATAATTGTAGAGTTTAGTAGCATATGTATGCCCAAGCCTTTATTTGACACAGTTGCATGAAAACTTGGTTGGAAGCTTGAGTTTGTTATATTAGTTGCTTAAAAGTCTAAACTTTATCTTTATATATGAAGCTATCTAAATAGGAAAAAGAGAATTCTGTTTAACCTCTGGGCTGGAGGAAAATCGTGATTGACCTCTGAACAGCATCAAAAGGAAAAGAATATGGTATTATTTCTTTTTCCTTGTTGGTTGCTTTAATTTGTTACAGAGTACAACTTTGACTCATCAAGACCATTTTAATTTTTAAAGCATTCTTTTCAAAATTTCAGCATCCTACATAGCATAAACTAGAGAGAAAAAGGTTTACATATAAAAATTTAAAATATAAAAAACAGATGTTTCAAGTTGTAGGGTAAACAAGATTTTCCCAAATTCATAATGTTACTGCAAAAACATAAGAACCCACTAAATCTAAGTAGATGTGAGATGGAAAGTCAAAGAACAGGGGGACAATGACAAGGAAGATGATGCAAAATCATAAGATAGCAAGACATTTCAGGAAAGAAGAGCCTGTGATGCCTAAGTCATAAAAAAACCCATCATGTTAGAGGTAACAAAGCAAGAAATGTTAGACCATAAAAGACATCTGCCACCCTCTCTCCGCATATCACAATTTGGTTCCATTCAGCAGAAACCAAACTAGTGAACGACAAGAAAAAGTTCAGAAATATATACTCCACAGCAGACACTGTAATGGAAACATTCACCCACCACAAGGATTTCATAATGCAACAAGCTCCTCTTAGATATACAAACTCTTTTCTCTGTCCCCTTGACATGTCTTGAATTATCAGTTAGACTCTATAAATGTTGCTATACAAAGTGGAATTAATATGCCAAGTAAAGTAGTGGTAAAATTTGTTGTAATTTGAAATGCCTTCTTCATGAAAAGGCCCAAAAGACATTTATGGATGAAAGATAGATTAGAGTTATTTTAGAAACATCTAACTATTAGGATTTTTTGATTGATAAAGGAGTTAATAGAATAAACTCAACAGCAGGAAAGCATCCATTTATTCTGCCTTTAGAATAAACAGGCACAGCTGAATGGAAAACCTACAAGCCTACATCTTAAAATTCAAAGCTGCAAGGAAGCTGGAACACATAAGTTATATGACCTATAAATCAATATAAACTTCAGTGAACAAAATGCAGGGGAAAGGAGAAATGTAACAACCTGATTACAGAGTGGTTCTAATTGCAAACTCTCCACTGTCATTTGCCTTATGACCTTAACTTTGTTAACTTGATTGGAACTATCAAATGATGACTTGCCATCTGCAAAGGCCTAAAACCAAGGGGCAACCAAGAGACACTTATATCAAATAACTTTCATATGGACATATAAAAATTGCTACATCAAACTCATAGGAGAAACAGATTACTTTTGTGTAGCCTTTCCACCCACATTTTGCTCGAAAACACAGCCACGAAGCTGAAGACCTATAAATTCAGATGAACAACTATGGTTGGTGACTGTCAAGGATTAATAAGAAATGGTTCAACAAGAAAGAAAGTAGATGCCACTTACCAATCTTGGCTGATGAAAAGAGATAAGCTAATTTCCTCTGAGCCACCGCCATTGCACTATCATACAAAAATATCAACTAAGAAAAACAGTGCCAAAAAGAAAGAACGAAACAAACTTAGCCATTTGAATGATTTTCATGCAGGATCATATTTTGATTTGGCAAATTACTGAGTTGGACAAGAGCTGTAGGATGTAAATTTCTTGGAGAGACTAGGCATAAAGAATGGCGTATCTCTCGAGCACTTTTATTGTCTTTAGCAGGCGTGAATATATATATATATATATATATATATATATATATATATTACAAGGCCAAAAAGACAAAACAAAAGAAGAAAGAAGCTAAAATGATGGATGCGTGCATGACAAAATCACTGTGCAGTCTTTTAATGCCTAGAGTAAAAAAAAAAGTTTCTTTTCCATAGTTTGAAGGGTTCCACGGCTTGTGGAAATCGAAATCTTTTCCATAGTTTTTAATGCCTAGAGTAAGACTTTCTATTAATTGCTAAAACTTTACCAGGTCATAAACCGTGCAGTCTACATCATAGAATCAGTTGGAGTGAAAATTCTAATCCTTCCATAGTATGTTATCTCTGGCCTATATTGTGGGTATAACTATCTAGAAAAACAACTTTCTAATAGAAAATTGCTTCAACTGCATTGAATAAAATCAAACTTAAGAGGATATGAATTAAAGCTACAAATGTTGATGAAAGAAAATGTATGTTAAAAAATACCACGGAGCACAATAGGCGGTTTTCTTGCCCAGGAAAACATGTACTTGTATCGATGCCAAGCTGCTTTAATTTATGCTTCAAAATCTCCATGCTACGCATATCCAAGGAACGGGCTTCCAAGTCTTCAGAATAAACTTGGCAATAAATAAAAAGAATTCCAGTGAGCCTTCTAATATGTACATTTGCAAGCACCTATATAAGTGTCAACAAACATGGACACATATATGCCTCTTGTCTGATTGGTTTTTCATACAATTGAACAAAATAAATACTCTAGCAACAACACCCAAATCCTTTAATAAAAAAAATGTAAAATAAAACATCAAGAATTAAAATGTAGTACGTCAACGAAGTA
Organism: Heritiera littoralis; assembly: GCA_031772115.1. NCBI lineage: Eukaryota > Viridiplantae > Streptophyta > Magnoliopsida > Malvales > Malvaceae > Heritiera > Heritiera littoralis. Next base: position 5,298,397 of record JAPDPK010000032.1, on the reverse strand, counting down.
GTAATAAACTTCAAACAACAGTGTTAATCCTAAATCCTCTAAAGCGTAAAAGAAAAAAGCACATAAAAATACTAGTACGTCTTTAGAAAATCTAGAGATGAAAAGAATGAAATACCAGGAGCAGAGACATTGGCATAAGGAAGAGAAGAAAACCCATTAGTCCCAAGTGACAAAGAGTTGTTTTTGGAGATGGGTTTTGAAGAGAGACAGGGAAGTAAGCGTTTAGAGTAAGAGGGAGTGAATAAGTGTTTAGGAGAAGGGAATAGAGGTAGCAGAGTGAAAGAAGTAGAAGAGGTTTCGAGGAAGGGTTTGGAAACCATGAACGCAGAGGTTGAGTAAACGAAGGAGAGTTTGCGGAGAAGACGGTGGCGTGTAGTGCTGGTCATATGGCAAGGAAAACGCAGCATGACTGTCCGCCTGGATCTTCTCAACATTCGAAACACAGGACAGTACCCATGGCTGCTTTTAATCAAAAGCAAGAAGCAACAAAAAGGCGGAGAGGATGCGTTTTATTAGGGGTTAAGTAAATATTTATTAGGGGTTACTATATTATTATTAGGAATTAGGAATAGGATAAGCCAACGGGCAATGGCAAATTGGCAACGGGAATATAAGGAGTATTTGAGGGGTTAAGCAAGTCTCACTTGGGAGTTGGGGTTGTGTTTCTTTTTCTTTTTCGGAAAATTTTACCTTCGTTTTCTTTTACGTGACTTTCAAAATTTTAAAAATATAAAACATATCATATATATATAAATTGTAAACTTACGTGCGCTCACCTTCAGCCAATTCATTTTTTTACCTTGGCCTGCTTTTACCCTTCAGCCAGGGTTCGAGCCTCAGAAAACGCGTTCAAGGCATTATCCTGAGTTCTTCAGGAGCCTTGAAGTAAAGCCGTGAGGGTGGGCGACCTCCAAGAGCGGACAATACGTTGTTGGTGAGTGTTGGGGGACCGCCTACTCTCGCTGTCAAGGTAAACCTGGGGCGTAGACTCGCCAAGGGGATGCTCGCCGTCGGCCTGGTGATACAGGCGAGGCCTTGACGATGTTGTAAGAGTAAACTTGGGGTGTGGATAGCCAAAGGGATGCTCGCTCTTGGCCTGGTGATCGGGCGAAGCTCTTACATTGCTTATAGGTACATGTGTGTGTTTCAGCATTGGTGGATCTTTAGATTGCTTCCTGTTGTCATAGCATTCATTGACTAATATTATTTGTCTAAGATTTTATCATTATTGAACTATATATTTTATCCTTAATTTTTCTCTTACTACTTAAGGTAACATTCAGAGCATCCTTTTAAACTTTTGAGTATGCAATTGTCTATAAAGTATATTTAAGTTGAAGCTAAAATCTAAAGCCAAATATATCACAACATATTTGAAGGATTTGGAGAATTATAGCTAAAGATAGAAAATTCTATTGCATGCATGGCATACAAAAAATAAAAAAATTTCCACATAGTCCATACTGGCTAACTCATCTTGCTATTGGTTTTTTCCTTACAAATACCTATATTCACTGCTTTATGAGTAGATTTCTTTGTTTTTGGTGTTCTTGCAGATTGTAAAGCTCAGATGTTTTAACAACAGCTACCATTTGTGGGAAGCTTAAAATGTTTCAGAATGTATATTTTCTTGATACAAATATCAAAACTTTTTATCTTCATATCAGTTATTGTTTTATCTTCATATCAGTTATTGCTTATTCTTAGAAATTTAATTTGCAATTTGGTCGAAAATATATTATTTTGCTTTCCTATATTAATCTTATTTATATTTCTTGCATTTGAAAACTGCTTATTAGTTGTTTGAAAAAGAGAACATTATACTCCAACTATTTCTTTCTGAATTACTTACTTTCAAGTTTTTTTTGGTTTTCTTCTAGCCTTAACCCTTCTTCCATAATTCATAATCTCCACTTTCCGAACTGAAGCATCTGCAGGTTTACGTTGTACGTGTCCAAACCAACGTAAACAACTTTCATACATCTTGTCTTCAATAGATACTGTTGGCTCTATAGGCTATACCGAGAGGGGGTGAATCGGTTTTGAACTAACCTTAAGCTCGTTTTTCGATTCTTCTAAATTCTCTAGCCTATATAAATATTTTCTAAGTTCTCTAGGCTATTCAATCATGCAATCCAAATTCAATACAATAGGCACAAATATAATTGCAAGTAAATAAAGAGAGTAGGGAAAGAGAAATGTATGCAAGCGATTTATAGAGGTTCGACAACCTTGCTTACGTCCTCTACCTTGAGACGCTCCTAAGGAAACAACTTTCATACATCTTGTCTTCAATAGATACTGTTGGCTCTATAGGCTATACCGAGAGGGGGTGAATCGGTTTTGAACTAACCTTAAACTCGTTTTTCGATTCTTCTAAATTCTCTAGCCTATATAAATATTTTCTAAGTTCTCTAGGCTATTCAATCATGCAATCCACATTCAATACAATAGGCACAAATATAATTGCAAGTAAATAAAGAGAGTAGGGAAAGAGAAATGTATGCAAGCGTTTTATAGAGGTTCGGCAACCTTGCCTACGTACTCTACCTTGAGACGCTCCTAAGGATTTTCCCCAAATTCACTATTCTTGAATTTGTGTTACACTCCCTTTTTGGCAGGCTCAAGAGAAACCTCCATCTTTTTCTTAGGCTAAAGAGAAACCTCCCCTTTTACAAGGAATGATTTGGTTTACAAGAGATGTAATCAAAGAAAGACCTCTAGGTAGGTAAATGATTACAGAGATTAAGCACAAAGAAAAGCTTATACAATATTTGTGCTAAGCAATACAAGAGATATGTGAATGATAGAGGATGAAGACTTTGTAGCTCTTGATTTGTTGTTGAGGCTTGAGGATTTGAGGAATATGATTTTTGGAGTTGCTGAGTAGTTCCTCCTAGTTCCTTCAGCTTCTAAGCCTCTATTTATAGTCCCTTGGATGTATTCTAGCTGTTGGGTGGAGCCAAAACTCGAATATGACCGTTGTCTCACAGAAACTAGCCGTTACAGGCTATTTTCGGGTAAAGGAATCGATCCCTTTCCATAACGGATCGATCCCAAGCTTCTAGATTGCTTTTTCTAGGCTTGAGGACCATTCTGCCATGAAAGGATCGATCCCTTCCCTTAGGGGATTGATCCCATGCCTCCGGAGGGTGATTTCCTGCACTTTTTGAGTTAGAAATGAAGTGACCTTTGATCCTAATCTAACCCAAAACATTTTGGCATTTTTATGGAGTTTTTCTTGACTTTCTCTAATGAAAACATGGTCCAAAGGTTCATTAAGTAATTTTCTAAAATATTCAAAACATTTTATAAAGTATTAAGACCAATAAGAATGTATCAATACATCATGGTCTTAATGTTTGATATGATCACTTAAAATGTATTGAGAAAATCATGTGTGATAAGGCAAATTTACAATATGAATTAAAACATTAAAGCTTACTTAAGTTTTTGTCATTTCAAAATATATATATGTCAATTTAAAGCTAACAATCTCCCTTTTTTGATATAACAAAACTTAATGTAAATTTGCTTTGAAAATTCTTTAATAAAATACTCCCCCTCAAATAAAACAGGATTTTATAAAGCTCCCCCTAAATGTAAGCATGGTTTGAAGAGAATTTTTCAAAAGAGATTTTCAAACTTTTTCTCCCCCATTATCTCTCCCCTTAATACCTTAATATCTCTCCCCTTAATACCTTAATATCTCTCCCCTTTTTTGTCATAGCAAAGAAGGAAAAATGAAAAATATGCTCCCCTAAAAATATGACTATGTGAGAACAAATAAATATGCTCCATCCAACAAGAAATATGCTAGTACATGGGACTCATAGCACAAATTAATAAGTCAATATCCACAAGGAGTATGAAAAATTCATGCAAAGAATATGACTTATGATCCTATACCAATTGTTTATAAATAATTTTGCAAGAAGTTCCCAATTGGTAATTAATGAAGCAAGTTGTTTATAAATATTTACTAAGGTCTACGACTTGCTCATTTCAATCCTATTAAGCACCTAAGTATATCAATTGTTCTTCTAAAGTCCAACTAAGGTGCATGACAATACATCATGATTATAAGCTAGAATTAGATGACATATCATTATACATGAGCTCATAAATCATTTTCAAGAAGGAGTGTGCATAGAATTAAGACATATAGCAATTAACTACAAATTCTAGCACATAAGAGGTTCATGCAAAAATATCGTAAATGAATTCTTCTCTATTTGTCATTTCAAACTGAAGAGCACAAGAAGAATTGTCAATTTAAAGCTCATACCAATTGTCAATTTAGTTTTGGCTTACCAATTGTTGAAAATATGGTTACCAATGATACCAATTGTTATTTCAATCTAAATACTAATTGTTACTAATGGTTGACTTAGACATTTTGCATGATTCCAATATCTATGTGTGGTGTGTTCATGTCAAGAAAATAATCATTCTAAATATGCAAGAACACAATCACACATCATATTCACAAAATTATATCATATGGAAGATTCAAACAAACAAGGTATTCAAGCAAACACATTTACTTCCAAGGTTTCAAGCACAAAAATCCTATGCTCATTTTCCAATTCAAGTCCTTAACTAATTATGAGCAAGGAAAGATTCAAATAATAAATGCATGAATATTAATCAAGGTACATTTGTTCAAGTTGGCATTTATCTTTGAATGTTGGTGTTGTCATTAAAGCCCTAGTTCTTTAATACTTTGGCTCTAAGAAAAATTTAAGTACAAGGATGATAAAGTTTCATGCATTTGAACATTTAGGATCCATTTACCATCACAAATTATATGCCAATGAGCATTACTAATTGTTGAATTTACATTTGAAATCAATCCACTAGATGTATAGTTATCATAAAACCTAGTGTGGAATTGATAAGCCAAGCTAAGAGATATAATCCTATAAGCATGCTTGACTAAGATGAACAAAAAGGAATGAAGAATATTCATTATGCACAAGTTCATCAAATTCTCAAATATATTCATAAATTTTTGAAATATTTCTCAAAATTACGTTTAAGCATTCATTGAAAGTATATTTCAAGATTTATGCAATTCATGACCATTTTCAATGAGAAAACTGATTTTGCACTTGTGAGCTCAAGAAAAATGATATTAATTGTTGAAAGTGATACCATTTGTTGGAAATAATACAGATTGATGGAGTTGAGGCATGATATTAATGAAAAATGAATTTTCATATTGTAAAGATCATCAAAAAGAAGTTAAAACAATGAATTTTAAGTTGAGAAGAAAGAAGAGATCAAGAAAGTGAAAAATCCTTCTCAAATTCAGTTGAAAAATTGTAGAAAAGCCATTTTGGCTTGGAGGGATCGATCCCAAGAGGAGGGGGATCGATCCCTTAGTTCCAGAATCATAGATTCTGCATTTTGTTCAAGGGGGATCGATCCTGCTTGTTGAGGGATCGATCCCTCAGCCTGTTTCTGCAGATTTTTGACAGAAAATCCAACTTTTGAGGTACCAAAACTTCGTTTTTGAGTATTTTAAGTCCAAGTAAAGGTTTAAACATTTGCAAAACATGATTTTGGACTTGTATGAATGAAAAACATGAATGAAAAACCATTTAACAATAGATTTTACAATTTTGGAAGGATTTTCACCAATAAACGCATTTTTACCCTCAAAGGAGGTCATTTTGAGAGTTATGCATGTTTTGGCAAAACCAATGCATTGAATTATATAAATATGTCAAAACAAACTTGTTCACATAGGTTTTAAGCACATATATCATTAAAGTATACATCTTGTGAACAACATGCCATGATTTTCAACATACAACTTCTTCATTAATGCTCATGACATGGCATTTTGCATAAATGACATATTTGGTAATTTGAGACAAGTAAATACATTATCAACACATAGAAAATTTGCTCAAAATGCAGAAATCCAATAATCATAAATCATGCCTTTCATTCATTCATCAAAAATTGTCCATCAAACACTCAAGAATCATTTATCATGCCTTTTGCTCAATCACAATACATTAAAGATTATCAATCAAATTTCTCATCTAAGCACAAATAATTTAATTAAATAAAAACTTCAAGGAATAAGAAATTAAGCTTACAAAAACTCCATGAGGATGTGTTGAGCATTTAAACTCTATTGTTTCTTTGTAACTCCATGCTCTAACACTCCTACAACAAACACATTTATGCATGTTATGGTACCCAAATTTTCTTGGGTCCATGAAAGTTAGTGCAAACAATTTTTGATCCTTTTGGGATCCATTTCAAGCACAATTCATCATTATTTATAGCATGCTTTGGCACCCACATTTTTCTAACAACTCTTCCTCTAAATGTGGTTTTTCTATATGTGCATGCTTGTGAGGTGTGGCCAATCCTATTGCAAAGTGAGCATGTAAGAGATGTATCATGCATAGAATTTTTGCTCACTAGGAAATTCTTAAGATGAGTTTCCTTTTGTTTAGCATTATAGCCTAACCCATCTTTTTCAAAGAAAGCTCTTTGGGTCTCTAACATATGATCTAGCTTCTGTTGACCCATATAAAACCTAGTAAAGGAGTTATGCAAATTTGTATTCTTTTCATTCAACTCATTTATCTCTAAGTTAGCCTCTTCTAATTTCTTTTCAAATTCTAGCTTAGCATTTGTCAAGGCTTCATTTTCTATTTTTAATTTAGCAATGATTTTCTTATATTTGGAGTTCATGCATTGAAATTCATTTGCTAAATCATTAAAGGCATTTTGTAACTCATCAAATGTAAAGTCATTATTTTCACTAGAGCTACTACTAGCCTTATCATCACTAATGGCCATAAAGCATGAGTAGACTACCTCTTCATCTACATTTTCCTCATTGGAGCTATCACTATCGCTCCATGCAGCCACAAATGCTTTCTTCTTAGGTTTCCTATCCTTTTCCTTCCTAAGTAAGGGGCAATCTAACTTAGTATGACCCGGTTCATTGCACTCATAACACACTAAGGGGTCTTTTTCTCTCCTACTTGACTCTCCTCTCATTACCTCTCTTCTTTGATGTCTCCTATCATTCTCACTTTCTTTCATTCTTATGAACCTATTAAATCTTTTGGCAAACATTGTCATTTCCTTTTCTTCCTTATTTCCACTCTCTTCACTATTATCTTCAATGATCTCATGAGTGGAAGACTTAAGTGCTACCCCTACTTTCTTTGAAGGCTCTTCATTTCTTTTTAATTTCATTTCATATGTAAGTAGAGAGCCCATAAGTTCATCTAGAGATAAGGTGTTAGGATCCTTAGATTCTTCTATTACGGTTACCTTTACCTCACAAGATTTTGGCAAGCTATTCAAAATTTTCTAACCATTTCTAGATTGGAATAACTCTTGCCTAATGCCTTAAGTCCATTAATTATGTTATTAAACCTAGTGTACATTTCACTGGATTCATTTTCTTTCATCCTAAAAAGCTCATAATCATGTGTGAGCATACCTACTTTGGTTTCTTTCACTTGATTGGTCCCTTCATGTGTGATGGCCAATTTATCCCATATTTGCTTAGCATTTTCACATAGAGACACTCTATTATACTCATTGGGACCTAATGCATAAAAGAGGGTGTGTATAGCCTTGGCATTCAATTGTGCCAATCTCATGTCATTGGTGTCCCACTCATCTTCACTTTTAGAGACATCTTTTCCATTTACTTTCTTCATTAGGACCTTAGGACCATTAACTATCACTCTCCACACTTCATAATCATTTGATTGCACAAACAACATCATTCTTGTTTTCCAATAAGAGTAATTCTCTCCACTGATGAGTGGAGGTCTAACTAATAATTGTCTCTCTTCTCCTAAGGTGTGTCTACATTCAAGTGAGCCATTTATGATCGTTTTGCTCGATAGAGGTTAGTCTAAATCAATCTCGAGCCCAAGCTCTGATATAAATTGTTGGCTCTATATGCTATACCGAGAGGGGGTGAATCGGTTTTGAACTAACCTTAAGCTCGTTTTTCGATTCTTCTAAATTCTCTAGCCTATATAAATATTTTCTAAGTTCTCTAGGCTATTCAGTCATGCAATCCAAATTCAATACAATAGGCACAAATATAATTGCAAGTAAATAAAGAGAGTAGGGAAAGAGAAATGTATGCAAGCGATTTATAGAGGTTCGACAACCTTGCCTACGTCCTCTACCTTGAGACGCTCCTAAGGATTTTTTCCAAATTCACTATTCTTGAATTTGTGTTACACTTCCTCTTTTTGGCAGGCTCAAGAGAAACCTCCCTCTTTTTCTTAGGCTAAAGAGAAACCTCCCCTTTTAAAAGGAATGATTTGGTTTACAAGAGATGTAATCAAAGAAAGACCTCTAGGTAGGTAAATGATTATAGAGATTAAGCACAAAGAAAAGCTTATATAATATTTGTGCTAAGCAATACAAGAGATATGTGAATGATGGAAGATGAAGACTTTATAGCTCTTAATTTGTTGTTGAGGCTTGAGGATTTGAGGAATATGAGTTTTGGAGTTGCTAAGTAGTTCTTCCTAGTTCCTTCAGCTTCTAAGCCTCTATTTATAGTCCCTTGGATGTATTCTAGCCGTTGGGTGGAGCCAAAACTCGAATATAACTGTTGTCTCATAGAAACTAGCCGTTACAGGCTATTTTCGGGTAAAGGGATCAATCCCTTTCCATAGGGGATTGATCCCAAGCTTCCAGATTGCTTTTTCTAAGCTTGAGGACCATTCTGCCATGAAAGGATCGATCCCTTCCCTTAGGGGATCGATCCCATGCCTCTAGAGGGTGATTTCCTGCACTTTTTGAGTTAGAAATGATGTGACCTTTGATCCTAATCTAACCCAAAACATTTTGGCATTTTTGTGGGAGTTTTTCTTGACTTTCTCTGATGAAAACATGGTCCAAAGGTTCATTAAGTAATTTTCTAAAATATTCAAAACATTTTATAAAGTATTAAGACCAATAAGAATGTATCAATAAATCATGGTCTTAATGTTTGATATGATCACTTAAAATGTATTGAGAAAATCATGTGTGATAAGGCAAATTTACAATATGAATTAAAACATTAAAGCTTACTTAAGTTTTTGTCATTTCAAAATATATATGTCAATTTAAAGCTAATAGATACCACTCCAACCATCGAACGGATGTCTTCATTTCCCATTCTATCCTTTCTTGTATATCCACACATCCACCGGAACATTCGCATTTCTACTAAACTCATCTTTTCTGTATGCAGTCTCTTAGTAGCTCAGCATTCACTTTCATATGGCAATGTTGGTCTAACAACTATCTTGTAAAACTTGCCTTTCAACTACATGAGAATTCCTTTATCGCATAACACACCTGTAGCACTTCGCCACTTACTTCATCCAGCCTGGATTTATGGGTCACATCAGCATTAATCTCTCCATCCATCTGTATGATCGACTCCAAATATCAAAAATAGTTTCGCTTAGGTATCGCCACCCCATCTAACGTCACTGTATTCTACTCTTCCTTCTTTGTTTGAACTAAATTTACATTTTATGTACTTAGTTTTCACTCTGCTTAGTTTGAACCCTCTTGATTCTAATGTCAGTCTCTATAGTTCCAACTTTATGTTGATCTCCACTCTAATCTCAGCACACACAACAATATCATTTGCAAACATTATACACCAAGGCACCTTATCTTGGATGGATTTTGCCATTTCATCTATTACAACGACAAACAATAATGGACTTGACATTGACCCTTGATCAATCCCACTATGATAGGAAACTCACTTATTTTGCCCTCCACATGTCCTCACATGTGTTTTTGCATCTTTATACATGTTTTTAATTAGTTCAATATATTTCAAAGAACTCTTTTCTTAATTAAAGACCACTATAGTACCTACCTAGGTACTTTATCATATGCTTTCTCTAAGTTTATAAAGCCCATATGAAGATGTTTATCTAGTACTGAGAACGCCTTATAAGTTAGCTAAGCAAATGTATTGCCTTCATAGCTGATCGATCAGGCATAAAACCAAATTGATTCTCCGGTATCTCTACAATCTTTCTTCATCTCTGTTCTATCACTTTCTCCCATAATTCCATCATGTGACTTATCAGTTTTATGCCTCAGTAATTGGTGCAACTTTGAATATCTTCGTTGTTTTTATAAAGAAGTATCAAGACACTCTTTCTCCATTCCTCAAGCATTTTGTTAGTGCACCAAATTTTATTAAAAAGATTTGTTAACCACCTAATTCCTACATCCCCAAGACATTTCCAAACTTCAATTGGAATGTTATCAAGTCCAATGACTTTTTCAATCTTCATCCTCTTTAATGCCTTTTTTTATCTCCATCTCTCTGATTCTACGTATAAAGTATCGATTCAAATCCTTGAAAGACACCAAAATATTATCCAAAATTTGATTTTATTCGTCATTAAATAATTTATTAAAATAATTATGCCATCTTTCCTTAACGTCACATCATTGTCTTTTTCATTTATTCAATAAAATAAATTATTTAATAGTAACAATAAAATGTTTTAAATTTAAATGAAAATTAATATTGTATAATTAATTATATTAAATAATAATACATATTAATTAATTATTAACATATTTAAATTATATGTATTTAAAAATATCTAATATATTCAATAATATTATAATTTCATGTATTTTGAGTGTGGATAGAGGAAGGGTAGTGATCCTTCTAGAAACCCATTCATTAACTCAGCAAGCTATGCTTGACTGACAATGGCTCCATGTTATTGGTCGTTGGGTTGGAAATTAGGGGAAGAAAGTTAACAAGTAAAAATTCCTTAGTTTTTGTTTCTTAACTGGAGGTGAATCAAAGGGAGAGAAAGTCCTCGTAGTAAGCATTAATGTTTCAAGAAGGGGTATTAGGAATACCAATACCCCCTCTCCCTTCCCTGTCTCTTTACCTTAGAGCCATAGTAGCTATAAGGCTAAACAACAAGTTTATATTGCTATCAAACCCCTTCTCTAGTATATCCCTATAGATAAAGACTTAAACTCAAATTCTTTATAGAGACTTTAAGCTTTATATTAGTTTATAAGCTACCGTTACCCCCTAACCCCTTAGAGGGGGGACACTCCTCCCCTTTCAAAGAGGAGTGGAGTACATCAATACAAGAAATGTGAGGTCCCTACTCTATTCTATCCCATATTAGGCACCCAGAAGAATGGACCACCAATTAATCCTGCCTCCTTATCTTCTTATTACCCCATTCCGTGGTTTGGTTCCAACATTAAGATTGGTGAAGGAGAACTCAAGTCAACGAGCTTACCAATTCCTTATCGACCTTCAAATCTCTTATCTAAACAAGATAAGAGCAAATGAACCCCTATTATCTATTCCTGTTCCTAGCTCACTGTCGATGGGAATTAACAAAACCTATTCTCATAAGTTATCCATTGGTACTCTTAGCATAAGAAGTATCGCCGGTTGATCCAACACCTTACTAAGTATCCACCTCTATTCCATAGCCATAACGTTTTGTAGTTTCAGTTGATTCGGTCTTTGATCTTATAGCTTATCAAAATAAGCACCAATAAATAGAGGTAGATACAAAGCTTACCTTGGAGCATACTTAGGTGTAACATGTTTTTACACCCCTAGGCAAATCTCACACCAATAAAGCACGGAAGATATGTTGGGTATAAATACTTAGCATGTCTTTACCCCTTGTGACGAGCTTTAAAATCATGAGGTGACCCATGGGTTGCACTAAAACGGACAATATCATGAGTAAGCTAGGTTACTACAATTGGTATCAGAGTTATTTCGCGTAGCCTCTTGAGCGACGGTGGAGCAAACTTCAGTGAAAATGCTGAGTTTTGAAAAGGGATGTATGTTACACCCTTGGGTAAATTTCACGTCGACAAAACGCAGAAGAAATGATGGGTATAAAAACTTAGCATACTTCTATCTCTTGTGACGTGTTTTAAAACCATGAAGTGGCCCATGGATTGCACCAAAGCGGACAGTATCACTAGTTAGCTAGGCTACTATATATGTATAGCAACATACCCTTTTAACCTAGGTGGAGAAGAGATCTATTGATACCCATCATCAGTTAACCTAGAAACCCAAAGAGCGATAGCAAACGAGATAGCAACGAATGCAAATTTTCCACTTAATGGTTGTCGATTTCTAGCTCTGGTGCTTTGAATATCGAGTATTATTCTTACTTTCTTGCCCTGCTTATATTGACATTTTTTAAAATAACCTTGCTTGACTAGTAGCAAGCATTACCTTACTAGTAATTTAATTGGACTAAGATTTAGGATTACCATCGCCGCACTCCCTTTCTTTTGAAAAGACAAGCTTTCCTTGATCTGTCATTTACATATGATATATCAAGAGTTCAAGACCATAACGTATTTCATTTAGAGAATGCCGATAAGAAAGTAGATCTAGTTCTGAGACCTGGAAAGCAGTGAATATAGTTAGTGAAGCTAGACTCGTTCTCATTATTAGAAAGAATTATTAGAGAGAAGTGGAAGCCTTAGAAGGTGTAAGATCTGATTCTACACTACTGTAGACCCTAATTTCATAAAATTTGATAATGGAAATTAAATAAATAATGAATGTTGATTTCCACTTGGGTGAAAAGCTCCTTAACTTGGGATGTGAATGAAGCAATTCCTGTGAAACACTCTATAGGCGAGTACTATAATGGAAGAGCTCGCCAATGGGCGAGCAAGGGTGATCGCCAATGGATAATGGCGAGATTGATTTAATGGCCATATTGGCGAACAGACAAGTTCGCCAAGTCAGTTGATTAGGATGATCGCCCGAATGAGACGAGGGCAATGATCGCCCAAATGAACGTAGTAATGATCGCCCAAAGAGTGAGTATGGCGAGTAATGTGATCTCCCATATAGAGGGGCAAATGATAGCCTAGTAGGCTAGTAAGGCAATAGGTACTCGCCAAATCTTAATGTGATTGCCAAGAAAAAGGAAATCAGCAAGTAATTGCCAAATCTTAAATTGGCGAACTGAAATTGAAATAGAGTGGGCGAGCTGAGGTCTCAGGTTGAATAGGTGAACTGGAACTGGAATCAGTACGTGTGGACAAAATGGAAATAAAAGCTGACGATATGGGGAAATAAATTCAAACCATTGCAGCAAAAATTGACTTTGTATGCCGTACAGTTGAAGACAATTAATAGTGAAAGGTTAAAGTCAATAAAGGAATTATCCTTATTGGTTGAGGAATAAAACAAAGAAGGCAAATAAGTCAGGAAACGGTACAAAAAAGATTGGCACGCTATTCTTTGGCCACAGGTGTCTTCACCCATTAATGAGGGTAGAAAATTGACCCTAGCTGTCTCTTTCATCAAATTAATGTATGTAAGACGTGAAATAATGAAAGAAAATGGGATAAATGCCAAGTGATAGGTTCTGATTGGATTAGCATGGCTATATAAGAAGAAACACTTGAGGAAAACCAACTTAGCAAACTCCATCTTCTCCACGAAAACTATCCTACTGCAAGTTTAGGTTCTGTCCCTTCCATTTCTGCCACGCTTGATCTACTAAACTTCGTCCTTAAGTTGGCTAAACAAGTAAACCTGCTTGCAAAACCTTTCCTCCATCGTTTGATGAGCTGAAGGAATAAGCACAAGGAGGCCAACGTAAGACATAAAGTGATCTGTTCTGGAAGTGCAGTTGGTTAAGGTGAGTTCCATATTTCTATGGTTCTCTTGATATTCAATGGTAGATTTCTATGTTTTACAAAGTAATAAACATAGATGCAGCCTTGTTTTTAGTTAAATCCTTAGAGAATATGAAAACTAGAAACAAGATGTGGTCTTGGAAATAAACAAAAATAAATAAGGAAAATATTGGAAAAGTGACGAGAAAGGCGACTATTGTGATCGCCCATGTTGAATGTTAGTGATCGCCAATGAGGCGAGTAGGAAATAAAGACCTCGCCAAGTAAAAAGTAATGGAAATGGTATAAAATGATGATAAATGGGCGAGGTCAGCTATCATAGGTGAGCTAAATAATATGGATTGTGGTAGTGGCGAGGTCGCCACATGTTAGTTTAAACCATAAGCGAGCCTATCTCTGAATAAAAAGCCGTGAATGGTGAACTCACATGCATAGGCAATGGCGAGTTGATTGTTGGGCAAGCTCCCACGTGTAAGCCATTTGATGAATGACGAGCTCGGTTGGGCGAGCTAGTAAGAGCTCTGTTGGGCGAGCTAGTAGGGTCTCTGTGGGCGAGCTAGTTGATATATCTTAAGTCTCGTCAAAGTGCTGGAAATATTCGAAAAGAAATATTAATAATATTAATAAATTATTTTACAGCCGAGAATTAAGGATTCGATAAAAGCGATCGGGAAGGTGAGCAGGAAGCTAGGCTTCGTAATACCAGGTAAGGGGTTGTATGTGAAGTAAAATGTATGTCATGTGGAGTAAAAATATTATGAAAACATTGAGAAATTGGTTTGATTTATGACATGCATTTATTTGATAAATCGTTTGATTTGGGCGAATTGGTGAAGGGTGGGCGAGCCAATGTGGGCGAACCCTTTTATGTTGTTTTAGGCGAACGACCCTTGTTTTAATAAAAATCCCGGGCGAGCCAACGATAGGCGACCCCTTTATGATGTTTTGGGCGGGCGAACCCATGTTTTAATAAAAATCCGAGCGAGCCAAAGATAGGCGACCCCTTTTATAAAATTATGGGCGAGCCAATAGTGGGCAAGTCCTTGTTGTTTTGAGAAAGTTGTGTGGGCGACCCCCAGTCAGCTTGGTGTGAGAGCCACGGAGGGTGATGTTGGTTCGCCACTGTGGATGAATGAAGGCAAACGAGCTCAATCCAGTATAATGGGCGAACTGTAACGGGCGAGCTGATAATGGGGAGAGCCAGCTTAAGTTGTTTTTAAATGGTGAGATTTCGGGCGATTTGCAGGCGAGCACTAGTCAAGCTCAAATGCTAATGTTGGCGGGCGAACACTAGTTCACCGTAATGGGTGAGCTGACCATGGGTGAGCAGTAATGGGCGAGCTGACCATGGGCGAGCAGGTTTTAAATATGTTTTCTCATACGAAAATTTGAGAAAACAATTAGCTGTTTTTAATTGTCTATTGTAAACAGAATGCCTAAAACCTTTTTGAAAAATAATCATTTTGAGAAAATGATGAATTGGGTGAAATAATTCCTTAAATGTTCTTTGTGTGATATAATTTGATTTTGAGACTTTAGGCCCTTAGTTTCATGCATTATGAGTTATGAGGCTGATGGACCCGCCAAGTCATCAGCGGTCTCGAGGTCACCTGGCAAGTGGACCCGAGGACCACCTATAGATTGTGGCCATAGATCTACTGTATCCCTGCGGGGATGATTATTCCGTTCTCGAAGGGGGAGGGGGAACGATGAGAGCATGATTTATTCGTAAGGTGATGCCTAGTCTCAACTTACTGATTTCTGTTTACTAAGAGGATTTGTTGAATCCTATTTACTGTTTATTTCATTATATTGTAAACTATTTAACCAGTGATTTGAATGGTGTATTAAGGATACTGTTTACTATATCCACTGTTTTCCTACTTGGTATGATTTTAAGAAAAATAAATACTTCATGGCATATAGTTTTGCTTTCTTTAAAGCAGCATACGTCTCCTTTACTGAGCGCGTTACTGAGCGCGTGATTTGCTCACCCCTTTGTTTTAACTCCACAGATAAAAAGACACGGAGTTAGAAAATTAGCTCCCAGATGGATATAGCTACATATAAAGTGTTGGGGCAAACTTATGTCAAATATGACAGGTACAACCACTTCTCTTTTACATTTCAGACGTAAGTATACAGTACTACTTTATTGAAACAAGGACAATAAGGGATGTCAGATGTAAGAAATAATGAAAATAAAAATTTCATATTCCGTATTTGTTAAATAAATGTTTATCATTTATTACTATCAGTGTAGAATGTTAATGGCATCACAGATAGCCCAACCAGAAAAGTTGTATAGAAATACGTGAAAAATGTGGTAACGGGTCGTTACAGAAGGAAGCATGCTATGCTACGTAGGTTTGGAGGGATAAATGTGACCTTTAGTGGAAGTGTCGATAATTCAAATAATCATATTTCAATAACCACAATACAAATTCATTTTTTAAAATTAAGGATTACATTAACAAATAACGATACAAGGACAACATCATCCAATGGAAAAGAATATGTATACAATACAAGCGCTATGACATAAAAATTCCTACCACTTCAGGAACTATGCCCCTCATTTCTTCCCCTTCCCCATAACCTTCCACATTTTACACCCATTCTTCACTAGGCTTTACCCTACGTCCCATGTAATTCTATAAATACCAAAGTTTGAATCCCCCACAAATTCACCTTCATACGTATTCCTCATATGATTCTACATTTTCTATTGCTTGCTTCAAAGCTCCACCTCCCAAGCACTTGAGAACCTAAATTTAGAAGCCAACTGTCATAATAAGACATATACATCATACCCGAAGTTATTCTGATAAAAAATGGATTTCTCAAGATGTTGAAAGAATTAAATAAAGAAGACTTTTACTGAACATAACAGAGAGAGTATCAATATCATCATCAACTTATTATACTCTCATAAAATCACATGGCCAGCAGCAACTAGCATGGTTTAAAACATAATTAAGCATAGCAGAATCTTCTACCAAGCATGAAGAAATAGCATCACTATAATATAAGATCCAACGGTAATACACATCACTCCATCAATAAAAATATCAACTAGAGAATCAATAAGGGGAGAGAGAGAGAAATATGTGCAAAGATAACTAAATAAATTATGTTGTCTATTAGTATACACTAATTTTTGCAATTCTGATGGTAGCCAAAAATGTTCAAATGTTGGTTTGCTCAATTCTCCTCATATATATGGTTAAAATATCAACTATATTGAGAAACCCATTCATTAACTCAGCAAGCTATGCTTGACTGACAATGGCTCCATGTTATTGGTCGTTGGGTTGGAAATTAGGGGAAGAAAGTTAACAAGTAAAAATTCCTTAGTTTTTGTACCTTAGGAGGAGGTGAATCAAAGGGAGAGAAAGTCCTTGTAGTAAGCATTAATGTTTCAAGAAGGGGTATTAGGAATACCAATACCCCTTCTCCCTTCCTTATCCCTTTACCTTAGAGCCATAGTAGCTATAAGGCTAAACAATAAGCTTATATTGCTATCAAACCCCTTCTCTAGTATATCCCTATAGATAAAGACTTAAACTCAGATTCTTTATAGAGACTTTAAGCTTTATATTAGTTTATAAGCTACCGTTACCCCTTAACCCCTTAGAGGGGGGACACTCCTCCCCTTTTAAAGAGGAGTGGAGTACATCAATACAAGAAATGTGAGGTCCCTACTCTATTCCATCCCATATTGAGGCACCCAGAAGAATAGACCACCAATTAATCCTGCCTCCTTATCTTCTTATTACCCCATTCCGTGGTTTGGTTCCAACATTAAGATTGGTGAAGGAGAACTCAAGTCAACGAGCTTACCAATTCCTTATCGACCTTCAAATCTCTTATCTAAACAGGATAAGAGCAAATGAACCCCTATTATCTATTCTTGTTCTTAGCTCACTGTCGATGGGAATTAACAAAACCTATTCTCATAAGTTATCCATTGGTACTCTTAGCATAAGAAGTATCGCCGGTTGATCCAACGCCTTGCTAAGTATCCACCTCTATTCCATAGCCATAGCTTTTTGTAGTTTCAGTTGATTCAGTCTTTGATCTTGCAGCTTATCAAAATAAGCACCAATAAATAGAGGTAGATACAAAGCTTACCTTGGAGCATACTTAGGTGTAACATGTTTTTACACCCCTAGGCAAATCTCACACCAATAAAGCATGGAAGATATGTTGGGTATAAATACTTAGCATGTCTTTACCCCTTGTGACGAGCTTTAAAATCGTGAGGTGGCCCATGGGTTGCACTAAAACGAACAATATCATGAGTAAGCTAGGTTACTACAATTGGTATCAGAGCTGTTTCCCATAGCCTCTTAAGCGACGGTGGAGCAAACTTCAGTGAAGATGCTGAGTTTTGAAAAGGGATGTATGTTACACCCTTGGGTAAATTCCACGTCGACAAAACGCAGAAGAAATGATGGGTATAAAAACTTAGCATACCTCTATCCCTTGTGACATGTTTTAAAACCATGAGGTGGCCCATGGATTGCACCAAAACAGACAGTATCATGAGTTAGCTGGGCCACTATACATGTATAGCAACATACCCTTTTAACCTAGGTGGAGAATAGATCTATTGATACCCATCATCAGTTAACCTAGAAACCCACAAAGCGATAGCAAACGAGATAGCAACGAATGCAAATTTTCCACTTAATGGTTGTCGATTTCTAGCTCTGGTGCTTTGAATATCGAGTATTATTCTTACTTTCTTGCCCTGCTTATATTGACATTTTTTTAAATAACCTTGCTTGACTAGTAGCAAGCATTACCTTACTAGTAATTTAATTGGACTAAGATTTAGGATTACCATCGCCGCACTCCCTTTCTTTTGAAAAGACAAGCTTTCCTTGATCTGTCATTTACATATGATATATCAAGAGTTTAAGACCATAACGTAATTCATTTAGAGAATGCCGATAAGAAAGTAGATCTAGTTCTGAGATCTGGAAAGCAGTGAATACAGGTAGTGAAGCTAGACTCGTTCTCATTATTAGAGAGAATTATTAGAGAGAAGTGGAAGCCTTAGAAGGAAGCATGCTATGCTACGTAGGTTTGGAGGGATAAATGTGACCTTTAGTGGAAGTGTCGATAATTCAAATAATCATATTTCAATAACCACAATACAAATTCATTTTTTAAAATTAAGGGTTACATTAACAAATAACGATACAAGGACAACATCATCCAATGGAAAAGAATGTGTATACAATACAAGCGCCATGACATGAAAATTCCTACCACTTCAGGAACTATGCCCCTCATTTCTTCCCCTTCCCCATAACCTTCCACATTTTACACCCATTCTTCACTAGGCTTTACCCTACGTCCCATGTAATTCTGTAAATACCAAAGTTTGAATCCCCCACAAATTCACCTTCATACGTATTCCTCATATGATTCTACATTTTCTATTGCTTGCTTCAAAGC
Organism: Heritiera littoralis; assembly: GCA_031772115.1. Classification (NCBI taxonomy): domain Eukaryota; kingdom Viridiplantae; phylum Streptophyta; class Magnoliopsida; order Malvales; family Malvaceae; genus Heritiera; species Heritiera littoralis. The sequence continues at coordinate 5,279,227 of JAPDPK010000032.1, read as the reverse complement.
TCCACCTCCCATGCACTTGAGAACCTAAATTTAGAAGCCAACTGTCATAATAAGACATATACATCATACTCGAAGTTATTCTGATAAAAATTGGATTTCTCAAGATGTTGAAAGAATTAAATAAAGAAGACTTTTACTGAACATAACAGAGAGAGTATCAATATCATCATCAACTTATTATACTCTCATAAAATCACATGGCCAGCAGCAACTAGCATGGTTTAAAACATAATTAAGCATAGCAGAATCTTCTACTAAGCATGAAGAAATAGCATCACTATAATATAAGATCCAACGGTAATACGCATCACTCCATCAATAGAAATATCAACTAGAGAATCAATAAGGGGAGAGAGAGAGAAATATGTGCAAAGATAACTAAATAAATTATGTTGTCTATTAGTATACACTAATTTTTGCAATTCTGATGGTAGCCAAAAATGTTCAAATGGTGGTTTGCTCAATTTTCCTCATATATATGGTTAAAATATCAACTATATTGAGAAGCTATAAAAGAAAATAAAAGTAGTGCAAAAAGTGATCAAACCTCATTTGCGTCTTTGAAACAAAAGAAGTCATCTTTCTTAGGCCACTGCACTCGCCAACACCTGATGACCAAAAATTTTAATATGTTAGAAGACAAATCTTATATATTTGGGCATTGATTTTGAGGAAACAAACCAGAAAACATCTAGGTATTTAATGTGAAACCACACTATCCTCACAAGACCCCATTGTTACATGCTACTAGGAATATGGTGAAAGCTATTATTTATGACATATTAAAGTCTTGGAAATGTATTTCAAGCCTTTTTTTTTTCAATCCCAGGTCTTTTATCATCGTGAAAGAAGAAAAAGAGTTAACATGAAATGATCAATGATCACTGGTTTTTGCAAGTTGCTATAGGTTATATAATGTAAAAACCTCTAGTAGGATAAATGGATTTCAACTTTGTTACAGACTAGTTTGTTTTGTAACCTTTCTTTTCTGAGGTGCTGAGCTAGCTCCTCAGCCAACACGGTGTCCAGATTGTCAACGTCAGTTGCCAGGATGATGCGAGATTCCTGAGAGGTTTATATAGAAAGGTAGGAAAGGAGAGAAATTAAATGATAAAAATAAGAAAGAAATGTAAAAGAGGCAAAAAGCTAGTTGCTAATCTTTGAGAAACCTAAGCTATATTTGCAAAATCTTGCACTAAATTTACTCACCTTATGTAGGTCGTCTTTGCAATTCCACAGATACTGATATGCAGTGTCCTAGCTTGAAAGAACTGAGTTCAAAACAACATGACTAAATATTGGAAGAGACTTATAATGGTTAAAAATCAAAACTTGCAGATAAATTGCATGCGCTATCTCCATTTTAGAGAGTTGAGAGTGATGATATCACATTTGGTCTTTTGGCTTTTTTTCTTCTTTTTATATTTTTTTGGTTGGATGAACAGAGAAAGAAAGGATAGGAAATCAAAATTCATACCATGCTAGGCAGTACAATAGTTGGTATACATAAGGGTTATATTTAGATGGAAATATAATGAGAAAAAGGGAAATCAAAATTCATACCATGCTAGGTAATACGATGACAGTTCAATTGTGCGCGCGCACACACACACACACACACACATATATATATAGTAATTTATGGATAGGAGTAGAGGTGGCAAAAGTTGACCCGATCCGAAAAATCCATCTGATTAACCCGAATCCAAATCCGACCGATCCGATTTGACTAAAAAAGTCAACAACCCAAATCCAACCCGATCCGAATCCGAATTGATTCGAAACCAAATTTATCCGAATTTACATTGATCCAAACCCGACTGGATCCGAACCCGAATTGATCTGAACCCAAATTCATCCGAATTTAGATTAACCCGAACCCGAATTGATCCAAACCCGAATTGATCCGAACCCAAATTGACCCAAATCCAAATTGATCCGAATCCAAATTTACTCAAACCTGAAAAGATTCAAACTTAAATTTAATATTATCAATAAATATTTAAATGTTAAAATTAAATATCAAAGTATTTTAATATAGTAAAAAATATATTTTTTTCAATAACATGAGTGTTATATATTTTTTTAATCTAGTTAAATTTAAATATTTACTTTTATATTGCATTCATTTGAATCTAATGTATAATTATTTAATGGCTAATCTATAATATAGTACAGAAGTTATATCATCTATACTAATGTCTCCAATTATTCTATAAAAAATCAAACAAATTAAAGAGATATATAGTATTGTTTTATGATATTTAGTAGGGATTATTAAATCACTTTGATTCAAAAGTTATTGATTATTGTAGATAATAAAAATAAAATGAAAAAAATATAATTAATTTATGAATATTGGTAAATATATTATAAAGAAAACTATCATACAGATTATTAAATATTTTGATTATTTAAATCTCAATTGTACTATAGGTCATGTAAGAAGAAAATTTTATTTTCATTAGTTTTGTAGTTCTTAAAAATATGGTTTCAGTTGATTTTCATACTAGTTAAATCACATCAAGATGACCAAAGCTTAATCCAATAAATCTGTCCAATCAAGCTTAATCCAAATCCGACCAACTCGAATCCAAATCCGACCAACCCGAATTGACTAAAAAAGTCAACGACCCAAGCCCGACCTTATCCGAACCCGAAATGATCCAAACCCGAAATAGATCGATTTTTCCTTAACTCAAACCCGACCTTATCCGAATCCGAAATGATCTGAATCTGAAATGATCCAATTTTTTCTTAACCCAAAATGATCCGATCCAAAATGACCCAACCCAAACCCGATCCGACCCGCCCATTTGCCACCTCTAGATAGGAGGATACCTATGCATTTGCTTAATCTTTTCTTCTTTTAAAGATCCCAAGAAAAGCATGCCTAACTTTAAGTCTTATAATAAACAGTTTGTCCATTTTTAGCACTTCAAAAAGTTATTGACCTGTCACACAAAATAATAACTATTTTTTTGATGCATATGGCAGAATAGATTTATTTATTTATTTATTTGTAAATCAAACAATGTTCTCACATTACGTTGACATAAAAATAAGAGAATTTATTTGCACAGTCAAAGCAACTTGAGTCAATATAAAGAATACAAATATTCATTTATTTATTCCAGTCTCAATCCATACCTTTTCCAATGTTGGTAACTCTGTGGCAGAAACCATCTGGGGTGCACCACCAGGAACACTTACACAATTACGTAAACTGGCTTTTTCTACTGCAAGTTTGTCTATTTGACCTTCAATGTATCAAAACATAAAGGTAATCATGTTCAACTTATTGAAAACTTAAATTAAATAACAGTAATAAAACATACACATATATGAGAGAAAGAGTTAAATTTATTGAAGGATTATCTTAAACAAGCCAGATTTATTACAATGATGACTTCAGAAGCTTCCTTTAATTTCCAACCCAAGCTCGATACCCCACCATTTCTCATCATCGACGGCACCACCAATCTTGTCGCCGGCATCCTTCCTTCGCTCTTGCCCTTCAAGATCTTATTCACCCTTTCTTAGATGTTCAAAACCCAAATCAATTTGCCATAGTTTCTTACCAAAACTATCACCACGCGTTTGAAGCTTTCATCGAAATTTCCCATTCCCTTACGAGGACTAAGTCAGGTGCAATTCTTTCTTTACTTTTAGTTCTTCTTTTTGTTTTCAATTCGATGATCTTTGTGCGATTCTGAAGAACCGCAAATTTTTTTTCTTCTTTTTGGAAATATATATTTTTTAACTTTTGTAGATGAAGATTCGTAGTTGGTGAAATTATTTTGGGTTATGATTTGTGTTTTTATCTTCAGTTGTTAACAAAGCCCCAACAAGTCTACAAAGAATTTTTGATTTAGCTTGGTTTAATCAGTAGCTTGGTCTAAGGATGTAAAATTCGATAAGTTTTTTTTTTGGGTTTATTTACTTTTAAATTTGTCTGACTTTATGTTTCTGGATGTCTTTGTGTTAGATTTTTTTCAGATTCATCAGATCTGGCTCTGGTTATATGTTTCTGATTTTGGATGCTAAAGATTTGTGTTTAAGGATGTGTTTTTTAGCGTTTCTTTGAAATTTTGAGTTTAAAATGATTTGATTTTGTGTAGAAATGGCTTGGCTGTTTCTTTGAATTAAGCTTGACTTTATTTTCAAGGAGGAAATCACGTAGAATTAAAGCAAAGATAGGGTGGTTAACCAGAGAGGAAAGGAAGGCAATAAAAAAGATCTGGGTACTACCTTGATTGCTTTCTTTCCATCTCTCCTTGATTTATTGTTACACCATATCTTTTGCATGTATTTGTATTGATTTTGGGTTGAATATATGGTCTTCGCTTCCATCAATCATTTGTTCAAATCCAGAAAATCAGCTTACCCAGTTGGTTGTGATGCTTATGAGGTATTATGTTGGTTAGATCTGCTAGATAGTCTTGGAGAGGGGTTCAAGTTTATTTCCATTTTTATTGAAAGAGGGAGGTATAGTGAGAGATATCCTTATTGTTGGGTTATGGAAGCAGTGGTTTGTTATTATGAGGTATTATGGTGGCTAGATGATCTGCTGGTTATAGTCTTGGAGAAGGGTTAAGTTAAATTCCCTTTCGATTAGAAATGAAAGGGAAGTATAGGGAGGAAAATTCTTACTGTTGGGTCATAGAACTAATGATTTGTTTTTATTATGGAGATGACTTTAAAGCTTTTCCTATGCTTGTATACCATAAGGATGATTAGTTATGAGAACTTCAGGGTGTTTGATGTTTGTCGTGATCTATATAATTATTAGAATGATTTTATTCTGTAGTCTGGTTTTCAAGATGATGATTAAATTTCTTATCCTGGATTTTGCAGTAAATACATCGAAATGAGTCATCCATAGGAACCACATCGCCCTTTCTTCCATTTTTGGAAATCCTTTCCGTATCATATCACCTAAGGCTTCTCAGTTGTCTCCTAAACTTCATTACTTATTGAACGTGTTTGAATTCACCTTGTCAAAGTGGCTGCAAAAACTTGTACAAAATACAAGAATGACATCCTCAACTTTTCATGGATGAAACTAGCAATGGAGTCACTTTCTGATATTCACTGTGACATAAAAAACCTAATAACTGAGCTGGAGCTCCTTGTGTCTGCTTGGGATGAAAAGTGGATGGATGTTTACTTGGACATCAATGTGAAGTTGCTTGATATCAGTGTTTCTTTTACCTCCGAGCTCACAAGGCTCAACCAAGGCCATCCTTACTTAAGTTTTTCTTACATAAATTGGAGTCCAACTCCCCAGAGCAGTTCACGCGGGCATGTTCCTCACTTGATAGATGGAGACAGCACATCGGCTTAAAAAATCCTAGAGTTGAAACTTGTCTCCCAATCCTGGACAATCTTGTGGAATCAGAAAACTTGCCTAAGCTTTTTTTTTTTGAAAAATCGAATCCTCATTATTCATTCAGGTTGAAAATATTTTCGGTTATAGTATCTATCAATATTGTTGGACATTCTTCTATCCATACTTCATCATTTTCACAATTCAATCCATATCTAGCTAGTCTATGGGCTGCTTCGTTCGCCACCCTTGGTGTGTGAAGAAATCTGCAACTAGAGAATTTTTCAGCCTTTATCCGAGCCTCCTCGATGATTTGCCCAACATATGATAAGTCTGCTTCTTTGTTCTTCAGTCTTGTGATGATTCCTAGAGCGTCACCCTCCAGTTCCACTTCCCTGAAGCCCATATCTTGAGCGAATTCTATAGCCTTCATTGCTGCCATTGCTTCAATGGTTAACGGATCAGTAATCCATTTTATCCCTAGAGCGCAGGCTCCCATAAAATCCCCTGCAGAGTTCCTTATGATAACTCTAACTCCTCCTTTTTTTCGGTGAGCATCAATTGATCCATCGAAGTTTACCTTGAAGCAGTTTTCGTCGGGGGCTTTCCATTGCTTTTTCACCATTGGAGTTGTGGCAACCTCCATCTTGTTGGCTTCGTTGAACTCTGTAATATATCGTTGTATGAAAGCCACTGTTTCTGATGGGTTCCTCCTCTTCCCCTCATGCAGTTCAACATTTCTGCTGCTCCATACCGCCCATAGTGTGAAGACAAAAAGCTGATACTGTTGATCGTTCAGTGAGTTACTTATTGTTTCGAGCCAGTTGTCCCCTGCTGGTATTGCAATGTGATTCCAGTCTTGGAATGCAATATTCCAGATTGCTGCTGCTGCGTCACAATTCCTTATCGCATGAGCCACCGATTCCTCCTCTCTCCCACATCTAAAACATACTGAGCTAGTCTGGATTCCTTTCCGAGCTAAGTTTTCCATGACTGGTAATATGTTGTGGTGCACCCTCCACAAGAACACTTTTAGTTTGTTGGGGACTTTAGCGTGCCATACCCTCTTCCAATTTACTATCTGGTCGTCATTGGAATGAGAGTTAGCATCTTGGTCTATCTCCCTCTGCAACTTATATCCACTGCGTACTGTGTAGATTCCATTTCTGGAGAAATGCCAAATCTGTCTATCCTGCAGTCCCAGCTTACTGGTAGGTAAAGCACTAATTTCTTCAGCTTCATCTAGTCTAAAACGTGCCATTAGTTTTTCCAAGTCCCATCCCCTAGTTTGCGGGTCTATTAACTCGCAAACTCTCTCATCTTCATCCCAATTATTATGAGGGGAACGTGGCATCATGGACGTGTTAAAGGGGAGCCATTTATCCTTCCAGATTTTAACTGAAAATCCATTCCCAATTCTCCATCTCAAACCCCTTTGGAGTAATTTCTTCCCTTCCCAAATACTACGCCAAGTTAAGGATGGGCTGTGTCCTAGTTTTGACTGTAAGAAAGAGCTTGTTGGAAAGTAACGTGCTTTAAGAACTCTATAAACCAGCGAGCTCGTGTTCAGCATCAGTCGCCAACCCTGTTTCGCTAGCAGTGCATGATTGAAAGACCACATCTCTCGGAAGCCCATTCCGCCTATCTCTTTCCCATTGCACATCCTTTGCCAGTTCAGCCAGTGGATGCCTCGTTTGTCCCTTGTCTTTTGCCACCAGAATCTGCACATCATTTTATTCATTTCATTGCACAGAGTTTTGGGAAGTAGAAAACATGCCATGGTGTAAGTCGAAACCGCTTGTATGATTGCTTTTAAGAAAACCTCCTTGCCTCCCTAAGATAAAAGCCTACTACTCCACCCTGTCAATCTTGAATTCACCCTATCTTTCAGCTCTCGAAAAGCTCTCCTCCTGCTTTTTCCCACCATTGTGGGCACACCCAAGTATCTTTCAGGACTTGAAGAAGCCTGTATTCCGAAAAGCTCTTTAATTGTGTTTCTCTGCACATCACCAGTGTTATTGCTGAAAAAAAGGCCTGACTTATCAAAGTTTATCTTTTGTCCGGACCCCTCTTCATATTTCTGTAGCAAGTGCATCACCCTTTCGCTTTCAGTCCTGTTTGCTTTTGCAAAAAGAAGACTGTCGTCAGCAAAAAACAGATGAGTGACTTGGGGTCCATGTCGACTAGCCCGTGCTCCATGCAATAACCCATTGTGTTGGTGCTTCGCCAATAATGCAGAGAGACCTTCAGTGCAAATCAAAAATAAATAAGGTGAGAGGGGATCCCCTTGGCGGAGTCCTCTCTCTGGTGAGAAAGCATTTGAAATATTCCCATTCACAGTAATTGAGTATGACACTGTAGATACACAGGACATTATAAGTGAGACCCATCTATTATGAAAGCCCATTTGAATCATCATATCTTCTAAAAATCTCCACTCCACTCTATCATAAGCTTTGCTCATGTCTAGTTTCAGTGCAAAGTAGCTATGCCTTCCTCGTTTTCTCCTCAATGCATGAACAAGTTCGTAGGCCACTAGTACATTATCAGTGATAAGTCTACCTGGCACAAATGCACTTTGTGACTCGCTAATGCAATGGGAAAGAACTAATTTAAGCCTGTTGGCTAAAACTTTAGCTACTATTTTATATAGGACATTGCAAAGGCTTATTGGACGGAATTGGGAAATATTTTTTGGGTCTTTAATTTTCGGTATGAGGGCAATGTTGGTGTGGTTGACCTCCCCAATGTTCCTAGCTCCATTTAAACACTCTAAACAAAAAGTAGTTACATCAGAACCAATAGTATACCAATATTTTTGAAAGAAAATAGCAGACATACCATCTGGTCCTGGAGCTTTGGTAGGGTGCATTTGTTTGAGTGCCATATAGATTTTCTCGGGTTTGAAATCTGCAAGAAGGAGAGTATTCATTTCGTCTGTTATGCGCGGTTCCACTTGCACAAGGATATCCTCATAGTGAGATGGCCTTTGTGATTTAAAAAGCTGTTTAAAATAGTCAGTGATGATCGTTTGAACCTTCTCCCCTTCATCACACCATCGACCTTCTTCATTTTCCAGCCCTATAATTGTATTGATTTTTTTCCTTTGAGAAGCTTGGGCATGAAAAAATTTTGAATTTTTGTCTCCATCCTTCAGCCAATTTGTCCTCGCTCTCTGCATCCAGAATACTTCTTCTTTGCACATAAAAGAATTCAACTTCTCCTTAATGGCCTGCTCCTTCTCAATGTTAGTGTCCGTCGGGTCCAATTGTTTTACCGCTTCAAGTTCTTCATTCAGTGTGTTGATTTGGCGTCTCAATCCCATAAACTTCGTCTTGTGCCAGCCATGCAATCAGTCTCCAACGGTTTTTATCTTATCAATAATTCCCTTCCCCTTCTCTTCACGCCATGTGTCCACAACAATGTCTGTGTACTCCTTTTCGTTGAGCCACACTGCCTCAAACCATTTTCTTTTCTTCTTATGTCCTTTCCCCGCCACATGTTTTTCTATTGTTGTGGTCACTAAAATTGGACAGTGGTTTGATATTGGAGCTGATAAATGAGATACCTTGTGTGTAGGAAACATCTCACACCATTCCTTTGTACCAACTCCTCGGTCAAGTCTCTCCCGAATTGAAGTTGCAAGATTTCTGCCCCTTGACCATGTATACCAGACACCTGTGTAGCCCAAGTCTTCAAGATAGCAGTCTTCAAGTGCTTCCCTGAAGTCGACCATTTGGCTTTCCCTTCTTAAGCATTGACCTGTTTTTTCATGGTCCCACATGATTTCATTGAAGTCTCCAAAACACAACCATGGCCTAGTTGATTGTTGAGCTAGTTGGCGCAGTAAAGCCCAGGATTCTTTTCTTTTGCTCGTGTCTGCCTCGCCATAAAAACCTGTCAACCTCCACTGTTCATTCCCCTCTCCTTGATCCACTAGCATGTCGATATGGTTTTTGGAAAAACTTTGTAGATGGAGTTGTAAATTAGCCCTCCACATCATTGCTAAACCACCACTGCTACCTATTGAATCCACTCCAGCACAGCCATTCATATCACAAGCTCTTTTTATTCTGTCCAACTTATTTACATGTAGTTTGGTTTCACTTAAGAAAACTACATGGGGATCTTGTCTTCAAACAAGCTCCTTCAGAGCTCTAACTGCACGTGGGTTCCCAAGCCCACGACAGTTCCAGGCAAGACACTTCATTGCTCTCGGCAGGACTGGTGACCAGTCGCCGCCGATACATAAGTTTGTAGATTCTCCTCAACTTCCTCTCTGCTCTTCTTTGGGGTGTACTCAATCTCCATGTGATCCTCTGTTCGTTCCCCTGCCATAAGTTTTCTTTTCCCTGTAGCTTCCACCAACACTTTTGGAATCTGTCCCACCTGTCTTGCTTTACGTTTCCACGTGCTATGCCCATGACGTACCATCCTGTCTTGAGTCCCTTCCTTTACAACCCCCTTACTTGCCACGTCAGCAATCAGTGGATATTCTGTATTAAGATTATTGGAGCCATTAATGCTAACGGTGCTGATTCGTTGACTTACCTCATTTGCATGCAATGGTGAATCTCCCATGCGCGTGTTCGCTCCATTTAAGCTTTCCTTATCAAAACTTCCTGATTCCTTACCCAATATTCTCCCATAGCTACCATTCTTACTATCTGTTTTCTTTGGTAACTCTGATATCTCTGATATTTCAGTTCCTTCTTTTGGTATTTCTCGCCCTTGATTGTCGCTTTATTCCCTTGTGTCATGCAGAATCCCTTGGTTTGCTCCTTGATTTGTACTTTCCTGCATTTGCAACTTCCTGTTGACAGGCCTGTCTTCTCCATTCCCGTTCCTCCGATCATCGTCCGGTAGTACCTTCGCCGGTTTGTCCTTGGTTACTTGATCATCCTGTACCCCTCCCCAATGTTTCCTATATCTCTCCTCTGATGACACGTTATTTGCGTAAGTTCTCCGTCCTAATGGAGAGGCTCTCATCCAATCTCCGTATTGCTTTATCCTCTCCACTGAGTTGTCATCATCACTGTTCTCAATTGAGCATTCGTGTTCGGTATGTCCCAGCAAACCACATACATAACAAAAGGTAGGCAGTCTCTCATAACTCAATCTGCAGCGGAGTTGCTTCTTACCCTCCTGTCCTCCAATCGTCACAAACCTTCTTAGAGGTTTAGTGATATTAATTTCAACTCTCGCTCGTAAGAAACTACCTCCATTGCCTTGAGCCAGGTAGCTGTTGTCTGCTTCAACGAAAGTGCCCAGCGATTTCCCCAACTTCTCTGCAACTTCCGGTTTCAGCATTTTCAGAGGTAACCCATATATACGCACCCAGAAGCACGCTCTGTCAAAGCTGTAATTAGAAGGCCTGAGTTCTCCGTCATAGTCCCGGAATAGAATAATCTATTTATTAAAGGACCAAAGGGCGCCTTCCATCACTCTCTGTTTATCTTTCCTGTTTGCAAACTTGAAAAGAAAAAGGTTAGCATCCAGGACAGTAACCGCTGCTTCTTTTGACAGCTTCCAGACCACCTTAAGGGTACCCATCATAGCATCTCTATTGAAAGCATGATTGGTTAGGAGTTTTGCGACCAGCCAGTTCTTCTCTTCATTTGCTTCTGTTTCATTTCCGAAATCAATGGTTTCTACCGTCTCCTCTTCGTCTTCAGTTAACTTTAGTTGCATCCATGCCTTCTCCAACTCGTCTGCCATTTCAAACTCTCTCGTTGAAGGACTCTATCACTGACTATTTTACTAGAGCACTAAAAAACCTCAAAGATTACTCACCACGAGGAATCCCAAGGTAGAGAAACTTGCACAAGACAAGACTACTAGAGAAAGAAACTCCTCCTACAGACCAGCGATCCGAGGAGACTGCTCTCTGATTGCTTCGAAAGTTTAAACTTGCCTAAGCTTAAGAATTCTATTAGAGGAAAGGTTTTGATGCGTACAATGTATGGAGCTTAGGTGGCAAATATATTTATATCTATGGTGTCTTTGCTGCCAATAAATATGTTTTGGGATGCTACAAACTATTATACTATCAAATATGTAAATTCTACCAATTTTATTAATTAAGATAAAAATTATGTTAAAAAAGTATTCTTTTCATATTTATTATTATTGTGATTATTATTGATTTAAAAACATTATTAGTAGTTAAATATGTAAATAATACTTTTTAAACAGAAACATAAATTTTTTAGAAAACAACCAAACAATAGAAAATATTTTTCAGCATATCAACCAAACAACAGAAAATATCAATTTTTTCAAAAAATCAATTTTTCAGAAATTATTTTTCAGAAATCATTTTCTGAAAGTTATTTTACGTGAACCAAATGGTGCCTAAGTTAAATTATAAAGATTAGTTCTTATGAATTTTGTACGAGTCGGTAAACAGGCAAAGTGGGTCCCACAACATAAATGGTAGCTCGGATGAGTTCCAAAGTGGCAAATTGTGAATCATGGGCTCGAGATGCATAATTGGTAACAAGCTCACTTTTCAAAATTGTTTTTCTTTAGTGTATTTTAGTTTAAGTACAACAAATGTGAAAATGATGATCGTGTTCGTAGGCTGCAAGAAATTTTCTGAATAACGTTTAAACTAAATTGACTTTGAGCTTACAGATTACCATAGGAGAACTCTCGCGTAAAGAAGTTTTACGTGGATTTAGCTTGTGAATTGAATTACGCGAAAATGTTAAAAACGAGGCGAATGAAACAAAAATCAATCGTTTATGGGTAGTTTAGTAATTTCACTACTCAATGTTCAAACCACCTTGAGAGTCAACTTTTGACCATAATTGACCTAAAAATAGGAAAAATAATAAAAATAAAATACAAATTCAAAAAATAAAAGTAATAAAATATTAATAAGATAGAAATGAAAATAATCTAAAAGCGTAAGGGTAAATTAATCTTTTTTCAAACGGTAGTCAAAATAGTCAACTTTTGACCTGAATTGACTTGGAAAAATCAAATAAAAAATAAAATAAAAATTCTGACCTGGAAGTCAGAAATGCTGTGCAATGGCAAAATGGAAAATGTTGAAAATTTAAATAAGCATTTTAGACCTTTTGGAATTATTTCAAAATTTATAAATTAAAAATACAAATAATGACCAATAAAATAAAGACAACACACCACCTTCCACCATTTTCTTCAGTCTTCTTCAACCGTTCACCTTGCTGCTACTGCCGTTTCTCCCGATTTCTCTCTTTTTCTCCCAAGTTTCCTTCCGTTCAGCTTAGTAGAACCCCCCTTTTCTTTCATCTATTCACTTAAGCACCTTAAGAAAGATTGATCCTTACCTCAAGAGCTTTCTAACCAGCCCCATAGCTCAGCTTATAAACACCATACGTGATACGTGAGCTGTCCCGTTGCTGGCAGAACTGATTCTGTTCAGGTATGGAAGATGATCTTGGTTCATGTAATTTCAGCCTTGGTTTAGGTGCATATTGGATGAGTAGATGATGGGTATAATCATGATTTGAACAAAAATTTGATGGATAGCATACTAGGGCATTCCGTTGTGAAGTATTAGGAAGATTATGATGCTGAGTTTGACGTGTAAAAGGCTGGAAAATTGTTAGCATAGGATGAGATGAATATAGCTTTGAATTTAAACCAATTAAAACATAGAATTGTTGGGCTATTTGATATTCAGTCATGGTGGTTTTGAGCATGTGAATACGGTGTTGTTGGCGTGAATGAGGAAGAAGGGATGCTGACCATAATATGGAAATGGTTATAAAACTTAAAACAGCAAAGACGTGAGCTGAAGGAAATTGTGCAGCCGGCCATGAATGGCTATAATATGGAAATGGTTATAATATGGAAATGGCTATCCATGAGGGACTCAAGTTGATTTTGATGAAATTAATAAAAATAATAATATAGATATAGTAAGGCAACATGAGTATGCCCTTAAATTAATTAAATTTTACTTAGCATATTTGGCCATAATAAGATTTTATGGGGAAGGAGTGAGTTTAATTTAGTGGTGGAAGTAACTTGGATAATGGTAAGATATAAGGATTTTTCATGAAGTTAAATGAGGAAGAAATTGAATATGGTGACAATGGCCACATTTGGAAAATTGAGAATTCATGGGAACTTTATTTAGGTTTCAAATGAAAATGATTAAATGGAAACTTAGAAAATAAAAGAGAATTCCCTAAATTAGAGCAACAAATATTGATTGTTTTAATATTATCTTGCAGCCATAAATTCCGGGACGTAAGTGGCTCAGTGGTGCAATCCGGAGTGCTATCCCACACTGCGACTAAGGTAAAGAGCAATTATGGAAGTAGTGTAGGAAAGTATTGTGTATGCAAGTGGAATATTGATCGAATTGAAAGAATTAAAATATGATTTTATATGGGGGTTAGGTTAGAGACAATACCGATAGACTACTTAAATTTCCATAATTTAGCTTTAACCCAATAACCCAAATTTTTATTTAAATTAGAGATTTAAAATAATATTGTAATTTATATATTTATATAAATTAAATTATGATTTAATTATTTATAATTTTATTCAATTTATTATTTTAATTATATAATTTACTAGCTCATAATTTTAAATATTTTACATGCATTGATTTAATTTATTATTGAAAATTATTATTGAAATATTTATATTGTTTATCAATTTATATTGTTATTAACTCTGACCGAAGATAATTGCTTATCGAAATGTTTTGTTTATTATAAGTGAATTGACTTGAGATTGTTATTTCCTGATGAACATGCACCTAGTGAGTGTAATAGCTATGAGACCCTAGTCAAGTCCGTAGCACCCACAGTAAGGCACCTGACTAGTGAGTATCGATGATTTATTTCACAATGACCATTGTAGTGTTTAATAGGAATGACTTAGGGATGGATACCTGGCCCGTACGCGGATACACTAATTCTTATAGTGATGTGGGCATGTGAATCTTGGATGATAGCTTTCTCCACCGAGTATTTTAAAGAAAATGTCTCACCGAACTGATTTATTTTAACTAAAACGATAGTTTTACCATTGTTTAAATTAAAGTTGAAATACTATTGATCGAAATGACAGTGATTTAAATGAAATGTTTTAGAAGAGATGCATTGAATTTTATAAATGTTTTATTGCATAGGGGTGTAAACGAACAGAACATTTGACGAATCGTTCATGAACCCATTCGGTTTCTGTTCGTTTATGTTCGTTTATTAAGCTTAACGAACGAACATGAATAACATTTTAGCGTTCGTTTGTTAAACGAACCGAACATGAACAGAGGTATGGTTCGTTCGTTTTTGTTCGCGAACAAACTCGTTTATGTTCGTTTATTGTTCGTTTGTTTAAAGTACCATTTGTTGTTCACTTGTTGTTCGTTTATGTTCGTTTATTGTTCGTTCGTTTGAAGTATCATTTGTTGTTCATTCATTTATGTTCGTTTATAACTCGTTCATTTAAAGTGTTATTTGTTGTTCGTTTATTATTCGTTTGTTATTTATTAAAATACTAAAATTACTTATATTATATAAGTGTTGAGACATTATCTTAAAAAATTGTACCTAATTTTTAAACATAATTATACAATATAGTTTTGTTAGCTTAAAAAATTAATAAAATAAAATATAATAATAAAATAATTATAAAATTTAATTAGTTAATTATACTTAAAATAATTTTTTTTAATTTTAAACATAATGTACTAAAATAAAATTAATAAAAGTCTCATAATAAGTTAAGATCTCATTCTTATAATCTTATCCATTGATCATTTACACATATATATGTTACACATATGTGTGCATACACTCACATATATATGATACTCTAATATATGTATACCAATATATGTATATGTGTATAATACAAATTATACTTAAAATAGTAATTATCAATTTTAATAAAACATTGTTGACTTAAGTTGTGTTGTATTTAAGATTTTGTGTTATATGATTTCAATTTGCATGTGAAATTTAATCTTTATGTAGGATTTTTAATATTTAATATTTAGTTTGTTCTTATGAATACTTGTTCATGAACATGTGTTCGCGAACGTGTTCGTTTTCATGTTCGCGAATTGTTCACAAACATTAATGAACAATTCCTACCAAACAAACGAACGAACACGAACGCACTTCTTAACGAACATGAACGAACGCGAACGGTACTAAAAAAAAATGAACGAACAGAGACATCAGTTTGTTTGTTCGTGTTCGGTTCGTTTATAGCCCTATTATTGCATATAGTGGCATAGTACCACTTTTTCATAATTGTTTCTTACTGAGTGTAAACTCACTCCCCTCTTCCTTTCCTAGAATATTTGCAGTGACTTCCGCTCACTCGAGAGGAGCACGATTTTTTGATTCACAGTATTCCTTTGAGGCTGGTTGTTTATCTAGTGAAGGTATATTGTAATTTGCTATATATTTCAGACTTATGTAGTAAAGTACTTACTATATGATAGAAACTAAGGGGATGTAAATTAAATAGGAACTGATTCTGTACATGTAGTCAGAGACCTGACTTTTATGTGTGCAAGTTTAACAAAATTAAACAAATATATTTTTCTATGGTAAATAGATTCTAATTATATGAATAATAATTGTATTTATATGTAATGAAAATGATCGAAAATGAGTTAACTATATGAATAACAACATGCAAGGGAAACTTGCCTAATAAACAACATTCTATTGTTATGACTTCTTGCATAAATAAAGTCTCCCTCAGCTACTACGATTTCTTAGCTTATGACACATACTGACCTTTTAGTTTGAATCTGGTTGTTTATTGGCAACTTTCAGGGATTACTCTTACATAAATAAAAGCGGGAAAACATTCAACTGTTTGTTGCCTTCTATGAATGTTGGCTGATAAGTATAAATGTACCTGCCAAAAATTTTTCTCCAAGGTTCGGTACTTGCATCGAATAACCACACCGTTCCTTCTGTAAGTAAAAGCAATGACAGCCTGCTAAAATTATCAGCTATAGTTAGAACAAAAAGTAAATGTTCTCAGTGAACAGGTTGATCAGAGGGAGTATTAAGATGGCCAAAAACTGAATTTGACATAGAAACTTTATCCAATAAGGAAAATATTTCCATCAATATACCAACAAACAGGAAAATGTCAAGATGTTTCATAACATCTGGATCAGACAATAAGAAAACCACATCACAGGTTTAATTTAGATTGGCTTCTCCCAAATAATATGAATGCCTTGGCTGCCTCAACTTAGCAACAAGTTTTTACCTTTTTCAGTGAAAATAAATATTAAATAAATGACTTAAAACATTTAATTATAGGAACAATGAAAATTTTATTGATAACCGACCGCTACTAAGAACATATAAAGCTTAATGATCACAGATAAGACCTAAACATCGAGAATGGTAGCTTTTATGCGAACAACTTTTAACTTTTAAGTGTCAATTCCAATTATTCTTTTTAGTATAGAGCCAAACAGCTTTGACTTTGAATGTACTTATTATAAGGTAAATAATAAAAAATAAAAAGCTGCAATTGATAGTTTAGGGGACCTGGTCACCAGATTTTTTCATAATAGCATTTCTCCATAGAGTTACCAGAGATATTCTTCGCTCAGCAAAATAAGCAATCAACTAACCAAAGCAGAGTAGTCCTTACCAATTATTGGTTCCAGTAACATTTAGAAATTATTATTAAGAAAACACAGTAGACAAACATTATTATGTCAAGAATATCAAGACAATATCTTAGTACAAGCTTTCATGGGAATCTTCCTTATGCTTTCAAGGATACACACACAAGTCTTACTATCAATTTATTAATTTCATCTTTAGATTATTAAATTGTGTCTTACACTTCTAACAGTCATTAATTAAATATAGAAAACATTATCCAATAATATCTAACTCCTGCAAATGGTGAATTCTCCAGGCTAGCAAGCTGTGGGTGCAATTCCAACTTTGTTCCTTCAGAAGATATGGTGTTACTGCTACAGGCACTAAAATTGTGCAAGAACGAAGTAAAGTTTAAAACTGTGGGGTTGTGGCATATATGATAAAGAAAATAGAAACAAAAAGAAAGAAGTATTGGGGCTCGGAATTGACTAAGATAATCAAAAGGTGAGACTTATGGTAATATTGCCTTTAGAATTTTCATACAAGTCTTCTTGGAAATTTAAGGACAAACAGATGCATATGGTTGATGTTTCGGAACTCGAAGGTAAATTTGTTTAAAAGTATAGGCTCAGAACATTTACTTTCTCAATACTGTCACCAGGCAAGCGTCACACGCGGCAAACTAACTTTCAGGTCCAAACGACCGTTGATGACTGTGTAGGATCTCTACCCAAACCCAACCGGCCAACCCCAATGTTATTACTTGAAGCAAGATGTGGCTGCTTCTCATATTTATGAGATAAAAATGCAATAAAGTGATAGAAGCATTAACCTATTAGCTTTTTACAACAATTGGTAATAACATGGATTGCAAATAAAAGGAATGAAAAATTATGTTGGATAAAACCATAGCCAATGGACTTCATCTCCGATTGGTTCTTTGTGCCATTCAACATTATATTAGAGCTGTCGGCAAAAGGCCTGCAATGTAAAAAACGTTATCAATTTTGCTATTTGCAAAAGATATTGTGATTTCTACTGCTTTTATTTCTTTCTTTTTTCATTCGTAGATAAATATAGACAAAGAGATGTTAGAAGGAAACTGGAAACTAGAAACCTGGCCTGCCCAACCGCAAGTAGTTTGAAAAATCTCCACATTGCAATATCTCTACAACAACCAAATGATTTAATAAATGAAAATGTAAAAAATGTAACCCAGATTTGAGAAAGGTGGAAATGAAATATATATATATATATATATATATATGGTGGAAAATTCTAAATCTACTACAATTTTTACTTTTTTCACTACAATTTAACTGCATCACAAAAAAATACTATCTATACCCCATTCATTTACAATTTTAACCCAAATTCAACCTTCATCCCACCGGAAACTTTTTGGAGTTGTTCTTTTTTTTTTCCTTACTCATCTTTGGAGCTGTTCTTCAGAGGGCTTCTATTTACACTACAATTTTTTCTCTTCACAGTACAAAAAAAAAAAACTAAATCTACTCCATTAAATGACAAATTTAACCTCCATGCAATAAAACATTTCTCCCTTAGCCAACCCATCTCTGCAACGCCCCGACAACTCTTCTTAGCCTCTTCTCGACCATTGCTTCTTTTCCACTATTTTTTTTCTATTTGGAAAGCAAGAAACGGTGAGAAAAAAAAAGATAGATCCAAACGGAGAGGAAGAGAAGATTTAGCGAAAGAGAGTTCCTAAGATCATCGAGATTTAGCAAAGAGAACCAGCACCGCACCTTGGATTTGGCGCGATGGCCACCGACGCACAAGCTGGGTTGCGTGAGATGGCCACTCACGAGCAACTCAGCTTGTGCGAGCATGGGCATAGCGCACAAGCCGGGTTGCGTGCTGGGTAAGCCCTCGCGCAACCCGGCTTGCACGACGAAGGGCTAGTGGCAAGCCTCGTGTAGGAGGAAGGAGGAAAGAGGCTGAGGAAGGGTGGAGAAGAAGAGATGTCAGGGCGTCTAGCAGGGATGAGTCGGCTGAGGTAGGGGGAAATATTGATTTTATTGCATGGAGGTGTGCACACAGAAGCATGAATTGATACCTGAATCAGTGGAGAGCACGGCATGGGATGTGTCGGGGAAGAAAATTTCGGCTGAAGGAAGGAGACGGGTGAAGTGGGTTTGATAGCAAGGATAATTTTGTAATTTTATGTAGTATATTTACAATGTTTGTTTGTAGTGTGGCGTAAAGAGAAAAAACGGTGGTTACTTTAGAAGCTCTCTGTTCTTCACTCTACTCTTTCCATTTTCTTTTCCTAATTTTCTACAACAAAGTGTTCTTGTACAAATTACTTGTGCAAAACAACAATGCTTATTGGGTATATAAATAGAACAAATTAAAAATAAAAAAAATGGTTTGAGCAGAACAATTTGTTCCTACACCAAAAAAATATTGTTTAGTTGTGCAGGAACAATGTTCCTACGCAAGTAAATTTGTGCAGGAACACCTTGCGCAGGAACTATGTTCCTGTGCAAAATTACTTGCGCAGAAACAATGTTTTTGCGCAAGAGTTTTGTTCAAGCGCAATTCATCCTGTCCTGCGCAAGTAAATTTGTGCAGGAACAATGTTCCTACGCAAAATTACTTACACAGGAATATTGTTTCTGCGTAGGATTTTTGCTTGAGGGCAATTCGCTCCTGTGCAAGACTTTTGCGCAGGAACATATTAAATATTTTTTATTTTTACTTATTATTTATATATATTATTAATAATTAATTGTAAATTTAAAAAGAAAATGAAGATGGTGATAGAAAGTGAGGAGAGAAGGAGAAGAAGTTGATAGAAGAGGGAAGAGAAGATGACTTTAGTAATATTAAGGCATTAATGTCTTTTTAAATAAGGGTTTTTTTTTTTCTTATAAAATTTGAAGTACAGAGAGTAGAAATGGTAGTAGATTTAGAATTTTTATATGGTAATTACCCTTGTTGAACAATATGCAAAGAAAAAGTCCTCTCCATTGAGTTGCCACCTCTGTACTACGTTCCTAAAATTATACCAAAGCACACATGGTATTTCATGTAGAAGCAAGAGGGGGAAAGAAAGAGAGAGTAGAAACCTAGGGATAGAACAAGTAACTGTATCGTCCAGGAAGACAAGAATCGAGGCATTGAATCCCATGAAGTTTGATTTCCTTCTTTAATTCCGTGAGTTTGATAGTTCGGGGAGATAGGGTGAGTAGGAGTTGGGGATTGGATTTGGGGGCTGAACAATAAACGCAGAATCTCGTAGGGTTAAAAAGGAAGAAAAAGTGAGAGTGGCAATGGCGGTTGAGAATATTAGCTAAGGGCATGCTTCTTCAATGAACTCTTTGTTGAATTATCTCAATAATGTGGACTAGTTAAGTATAATTAATATCATATAAATTAATTTGATAGTATATTTTGTATAAAGTGTGACCTATAATTAATTATATTAAATATATAATATATGTGTATAAACCTATAATGGGATAGGTTTGAACATGAATCCCATGGAGGGAGGTCCCTACTCTCAACCTCTATATATATGAGGCTAGTCCATTAAGTTTCATAACTTGTGTTGAAGAGGGATGAGAGTAGTTTCTCCCACTCTCTCTACCTCTCTCTCACTCTCTTGTTTTGTCTCCGTTTCAGGTCCAAAGGCAATCAATAGAATGCTATCGGAGAGGGCTTCGACAATGCGGTAATATAGGATAGCGGGATTGAGCTCTCGCCCGCATCCAGGTTAGTTTTATGGCGTATTAATTTTGTGTTAGTAACTTGGTGAGGTTTTATTAAATTCCAATAATTGGCATCAGAGCCAGACTCACCCAAAGTCACTAACCATTATTGGTTTGGACAAAAGAAGCCATGGAAGCTTTGGTTTTGAAGTTTTTGGATTTTGGGTTTTTTGAAACCCATACCATTTCTTGTAATTTTTGACTTAAAATTGTTAGATTCATATTGTATGGTGTTTAAGGGTGTAAAACCCCTTAATTTGGAGCAAAAACGGTGTGAAATAAGTCCATTTTAGGCTGGATCGGGTCGCACGACCCGTTTTTCTGAAAAACGGGTATGTCTTGCGGAGAAGAAAGGCGGGCGAGTGCAATGCACGCGCCCGATGGCCTGACAGTGCACTTCTCTTCTCTAACATGCGCCCGCTTATGGAAATTAAAAAAAAAAGATAAATAATTTTTTTTGGGCCCTTCTGGCCGTATGGGCTAGATTTTTTTTGTGTTTAAGCCACCGATTTTTGGGGCTCATTTTTTGGGCAATTTTTTTTCTAGGCCATTTTAGTTTGTTTTGGGTTGGTTCTTTTTGTTTTAAGGTGGATTAATTTGTTGTGTTTATTTTTTTTTTGGGCCACCAATTTTAGATGATAAAGGCCAAATGCTTTGAATTAATTGGCCCATAAATATTTATTTAATTTAGGTCATCATAATTTTATATTATGGGCATTATTTATTTAATTTTATTAATTGGCCATTTAGTATTAAATTAATTTTGGGCAATTAAAATTAGTTATTTTTGGGGTCATTTTGCCTAATTAATTTAGGGGCCATATTGAATAATTAATTTTATTTGATTATTAAATTTGGATTAATTATTGGCTATTTTGCATAATTAATTAAAAGGCCATTTTAGATTATGGTTTTAAGTGCTATTTTGATTAATTAATTATGGGCCATTTGGATAATTAATTTTGGACAATTTTGGTCATAACCAAAATTTATTTAATAGCCATAATTAGTTGTTAAGCCCAAAATTAATGTGATATAAGTGAATTTTGGAGGAATTAATTTTGGAGTAATTTCTAGAAATTTAATTACTCATATATTTCATAATTCACTTAATTCTGAAATATATACTTATGCCTATAAATTACTAATATTTGGCCTAACTAAATAAGTTTAAATAAATTATTTGGGTATTTTGTTGAGCCATTTTGGATTATGGTCTACCCATTTCGTTAATAATTTATTTAAACAAATAAACTCTCTTAAAATAACATTGCCTTATTATTTGAATATTCACTTTTTGTGAAATTAATTAAATTCATTAATGTTTGGCCTAAAATTACTACATATGCTTCAGAAATTGCATATTTTGGGTGTAGTTAATTCTGGTCAATAAATTTTATGAATATTCTTAAAAATTATAAATCATTAATTGGATTGACTAGTACTTGCCTGTTGCAGGAATAGTCATGAAGATTTTTTGACGATTTATTCTGATAATTTTAAGGATATAATAATAAGGCAATGCATAGTGATAGTTGCAGTTGCATAATTTACTAAGATCTCTAGAAGTGGCTAGTCTCTCCCTGTCGGATTGTTAGTTGCTTTTAGATATGCTTGGGACTGAGAGGATTTTGGTTGGGATATGACACGATCTTCTTACCCTATCGGTGGGCGATCATTTAGGTTATATTCAACTAGTTTTGTCTTATCTTCTGTAGTGTATTGTGGAATAAAATTAACATTTATTGAGTTATTACACTAGCCTCCATATTTGTGCAACTATCACATATCGAATCTCTAGCAAAATCAAATTAGATAGATAGTATGAATTATTCTCTACAGTTAAGGACATATTGAACTAGAAAGTAGTCCCGAGAGTCGATCATCTTCTATACCCAATAGTATGAGCTTGTTGAGGATAAAATATTTGGAATTTCGGGAGCACTTAAGTGAAAATTCTCTGATTATATAAGCTATACCATGAAAGAATACATCAGAGAAAGTGTTCCGGTTAATGAAAACCAAAAAGTATTTATGGATGCCATTAGAAAATAGTTCGCATAAGATCGATAAAGGTTGCAATAGGATTTTGATTTCATATATGGCATATTTAGTACTACTTCCTTCTAGGGTGGAGAATGGGAGATCTTTTAAGTATGCAGATCTCATTTAATGCAGAAGGAAGTATGACATTTTAATATCAATTTTGATATTGTCATTCAAGAGTGGGAGATCTTTTCGGTTAACAGATCTTATTCGGTTATAATGATAACATATGCCAGTGTTACTGCCAAAAGTAATAATATTAAGAGGTCTTAATAAAAGGTCATTTTAGAAAAAGAAATTTTGCCAAGTCTACTTCCTATTCTGGTTCCACCAACACCTCTAAATATCAGTGTGTGCCATTCTGTCATAAACTTGGGCACAAGAGGGTAGATTGCAAGAGTCCTCTAGATTAGGATGTATAAAAGGCATTTCGTTAGTTTTTATTTTGAATCCAATCTAGGAGACATGCCCTCTAACTATTGGTGTTTGAATACCGGTGCTATTATTGATAAAGCCATAAGCAACAAGGGATAAAATAAGGGAAAAAAATTATTGTGAATTGGGGTTATAGAGTTAGAATCCATACTGAAAACATAACCAGTTTGTTGTTACATTTCGTAGACAGTTTTGGAATTACTATCGGTCGATACTTTTCATCTTGAAAACGGAAAATTATTTCTATTTAGTAACAACATATGTATTGATTCTGGCATTCTGCGTGATGGATACACAATGGACTTGTACCCCAATACTGGGCAAATTTTCTTCAGTTATGAATGATGTGACTATCGATTCTAATTATGGTAGAATAGATAAGAAATCTATCAAGTAGTGGCATAAGAGTTAGGGACATTTTGATGCATATGTAGGATTGCGTTAAGAGAAATCTCGCTGCTAATATTAAGGACATGATTAGTAGATGTGGAAATGATTAGGAGCTGATATATACAGACATTTGTAGATTATTTCCACATACTGTATTCAGTTGATATAAGTGTTTCATCACTTTCACTAAAGACCATTTTGATGTAGGTCATATGGAGTAAAAGATCTGATCTTGTAGAGGCCTTAGACATTCTGATTAATTCCACTGTGCTGCTTAAGGCAATGATTAGACAGTAGTGATGAATGTTATGTTTGGTATAATGAAGCTAGGCAAAATCATATACCGATTTTCGGTTAAGTGCACTATAGGATTATATATTGACGCCTAGTGTACGGTGCTTGGAATATTGAAACAGAATGAGATTGCAGTAGCAATTATTCGTACATTTTGATATAACACGATTCATGTTGATCACTCCAAATCTCTAAAATTTGGGTGGAGTGAAATTAAAACTGCAATTCACATTCAAAGTTGATCTCTAAGCAAAACCAGTTCGTAAATGCATCCTAAGTTATAGTCAGACATTAAGCCGATTTTATGCCGCTTCCTGTGTTTAGGGTTATAAGGTAAGGCAAAAGAGCTATAACCCATAGTCAAGAAAACTTAACGAGAAAACTATCAGCGGCAATTCTGTTGGCTTTTATATCGGCTAGAAGAATTCTAGATTTTGTTTTTTGATTATGTAACACTAGAATTATTGAGTCTGACAATGCAATCCATTTAGAGGATGACTTAAAGAGTGGGAGTTGTAAACTCCACAAAGTTATTTTTAAAATACACTTTGTTGTGTTAGTCCCATATATATGTTATCTTTTGATGATGAGAAGCCACAAACCAAAGGAATCAACGATTGATCACAATACCATATTTTGAACATGCACCTGACTTTATAGAAGAATATGAATATGAATATGAATATGAAATTCATGTGTCTTCTGTTTCTGATATTTGTCAGGAAACTATACTAATTTGAACCCTTAGAGTTAGATATTAGTTACGCAGGATGAGTAAGCATCTATGTTGCATAAGGATGCATGAGATCTATTTCAGTTGTCACATTATTGTAGACCAAAAAAGACTCAAAAGATTATGTAGATGATTTAAAGCCAAATTTAGCCAAGGCTTTAAATAATAAGAAGGAATTTGTTTTGTGAAAACCTTCTTTCTTGTTTCTACCTAAGATTCTTTTAGAATCATGATGACGATTAGTAGCTCATTTTGATTAGGAGTTACATCTTGGACAGTAAAATGTCTAAATAAAGCAACCTAAAAGTTTGTAGTTCCTAAGGTGGAACATACAGTTTGCGAACTCAAGGAGTTAATTTATGAACATTAAAAGGCATCCAGATTGTAATATATAAAGTTTAATGAGATTGTCACTTTGAGGAGAACATATTTGATAGTTGGATCCATTCAAGGTCAGTGGTAGTAATTATGTGTTATTTGTGCTCTAAATTAATGATATCAAATAGCAGCCTGTAGCACTGACCTAATGTATGAGACATTTCATGTCATCATGTCACTTCAGGATAAAGAATCTAAATGAGGCTTTATTTCGTTTTAAGGATTGAGATTCTTCGTGACAAATCAATAGGCATACATTATTGGTCTCAAAGAAACCTACATTTGGGTGTTAAGTAGGTTTATTGTATATTTTTCTCTTAATAAGACGTCATTTAGTGAAAAGTGACATATTGTGAAAATCTTAAAGTCCTCAAGATGATAATGAAAGAGCTCATATCAAGTGTGATGTATGCCTTATTGTGGGTGTCATAACGTGTAAAGTCTTAGAACCTAACCCGCTAGACTTTAAAATTCTAGGAGTCGCCACCAACCATTCAAACCTAAGGTGTGATTGGTCACCTATTCATGTCTAAAGATAAGGCTTGGTCTACGTTCAAAGATTCTTAGACTCGGGAGTACGGTTACGTGTGGGGAAGGATTAGCACCCCCACGACGCCCATCCTAGAATGGTACCACTTAGTCTTAGGTTATCTTCTAAATTTGCTTAGGTTAATCTTTAATTTCAATATGCTTAATATTGAAAGATATTTCTAAGTATCCTCCATTAAGCTGGTGGGATAACTTAAAAAATCCTTCTCACCTCAAGAGTATTCAAGTAGTTCTATGCGACTTGCTTGAAGAGGCTCCGTCGTCGGATGAATTTTAGTATTTTATGAAAATTTTCTAACTTTGACTCCTCTACCCAAATTATCTTATTTTATTTTTTATTATTTATTATTTTCTATTATGTTCTTGACTAATATTTTTTATCTATTATTTATTGTCATATTTATTTGTGAATATAAATTATTTTTGTTTTTAGAAAATGAATATAAAAAATTCCTTTAAAATCCTCCATTAAGCTGGTAGAATTTAAAAGAAATTCTCTTACCTAAAGATTTCCAAAGTATTACTTAAGCGTAACCCTCTTCGGAATCTTATCATCGGAATAATCGATACTCATTTTCACGAATTATTATTATCTGACTCTTATTATTATTATTATTATATTTTTATTTATCATATTCTTTTATTATTATTTATTATATATTTTTTAAAATGTACATGAATTATTTTTTTATTGAAAATTCCCTTTAGCTCCTTCCATTAAGCTGGTCAGACCAAGGAAATCCTCTTACCTAGAGATTCCAAAGTATTACTTAAGCGTAACCCTCTTTAGAATCTCATCATCGGAATAAATCATGTCCATTTTTCATCTACTAAATCTTGTCATTATTCTATTATTTTAACTTTATATTTTGTTATATTCATATTTATTTATTATTTTTTATCATTCTAAAGAATTATTTCATTATTACGAATTATAAATATCCAAATCACCTAATCAATCAATTAATTAATTTTAATCTTAGCTATAAAGACTTCAAGAGTTAATCAATTTATTTAAAACTAGAATTAGTCAATCAATTTGGAACTAGCCTAACAAAACAGTAAAGTAAAAAACAACAAAAGAATGCAAACTACACTTACCTTTTTCACTTCACTGCTCACTTACTCGTGGAAAGACCAACCTCTCTAATCTTCTCCTTCACTCTTTGACACAAGGTGCAACAAACTGAGGCCAATGACGTCGTACACATCGATTGCAAGAGGACTTCACGACACGGGTGAATTCTAGAGGTCGACAACAACAGCGATAGCTAACGATTTTTGCAGCAGTGGTAATGGCTTTAGATGGATTGTAATTACAAAAAGAAAGAGTGGCTATGGCAGCTTAGAGCAATGACTGGTGAGAAGTTTGGCTTGGTGATAAGGCTTGATGATGATGAATGTAGAGCCCGAAGCAAGTGGTGCAGCACAGAAACATCAGATAGGAGCAGTGGTACTGCAGTTCATCGACGATGATAAGCAGACAACTGAAGAAGACGGTGGCTGGAATAATATGCAAGCTGGAACGGTGGTAGACAAGGTTTGATAACTGTATAAGTGGTGATGCTTGAAGTTGATGATGATGATTAGTAATAGCAGGGGTCGAATGGTGATGATGACTCGGCAAAACAGTGGCTCCGTTTGAGGATGACGATGGTGTGGGTGGAAATAGGCAAAGTGACTGAGGCTTTTTGCCACCGACTCCCCCTCAAGAAGTGAATAAAGAGTCATTTTATAGGTATTTAATTAGAATCCTAGATTAAGTCAGCTTTTATCTCTTCTTTTTTATTTATCTTTAATTCTAAATATCTATCTTAATCTAACTTTATCACAAAATTAATATTAATCTAATAATGACTCTTCTAACTAATTAATTAATCCTAAATAGTTATCCTATTCTAAAATTACGATTTATATTTATTTTTTATTTTATTTATTAATTATTCCTAAACCCTATTTATATCCTAATTTTATTTATTTTAATTAATGTTAACATTAAATCGAAAAATCCTAAATTAATTCTAACCTAAATCTAAATAATCCTAATATTAAATAATTATCCTAATCTAAATTGTTAAATTAAAATAAAAGATTGTATCATTTAACCTAATTAATTATTTTTACAAGTTAAGATCCCGGACAAAATAGGGTGTCTACAGCTGCCCCTCTTTGTACATTTGCTGCGAAACAGTAATTGCACAAAGACATAGACACCTATTTTGTCTGACTTCTCTTTTTTTAATTTTTTTATTTTTTCAAAAAGCTCCCTCTAAACAGAAAGGCAGTCAAACTTTAAAATCTTGTCTAAAATGCTCCTCCTAAACAGGCAGGCAGTCAAACTTTAAAATCTTGTCTAAAAGCTCCTCCTAAACAGGTAGGCAGTCAAACTTTAAAAATCTTGTCTAAAAGCTCCTCCTAAACAGGTAGGCAGTCAAACTTTAAAAATCTTGTCTAAAAGCTCCTCCTAAACAGGTAGGCAGTCAAACTTAAAAATCTTGTCTAAAAGCTCCTCCTAAACAGGTAGGCAGTCAAACTTTAAAAATCTTGTCTAAAAGCTCCTCCTAAACAGGTAGGCAGTCAAACTTTAAAAATCTTGTCTAAAAAAGCTCTGATTTTTTTGAAAATTTTAGAAACTCCTCTAAAATTTTTCTTGTCAAAATTTGGAATCTTAGGAAACCCCTCTAAAATTCCCTTTTCTTATCCAATTTTGAAATTTTAGGAAACTCCTCCAAAACTTCTTTTCTTGTCAAATTTTGAATTTTAGGAAACCCCTCTAAAACTCTTTTCTTGTCAAACTTTGGAATTTTAGGAAACCCCTCTAAAATTCCTTTTCTTGTCTAATGTTGAATTTTAGGAAACCCCTCTAAAATTCTTTTTCATGTCAAATTTTGAAATTTTGGGAAATCCCTCCAAAACTCTTTTTCTTGTCAAAATATGAAATCTTGGGAAACCCCTTAAGACTTCTTTCATGTCCAATTTTAGAGATTTTATGCAATTTATCTTATTCATGCAATGTCATTCATGTGTTCTAGTCTATCTGTACAATGTTTTCATGCAAACTATTCTATCCATGAAATGTTTTATTTGAAAAATATTTCAACCTCAATTGTGGCAACAAGGTTTTTCTTCATCAATCTATCTTCATGCATTCTTCACTTTTCATTTGCCATCCTGTCCTTATATTTCCTTTCTTTTCTCATTTTCCTTCTTCCATTTTTCTTTCCCAATGAAGCTCTTGTCTTCGTACCCTCTTTATCTTATCTTCTCCCTTGTTTCTTCTTTTTTACTATCCTCCCTATCTTGTCATTCATTTGCTCATTAAAATCTTCATTCACTCTTCTTTATTCATTGGTTTTTTCTTGATTTCCAATTTCCATTCATTCATAGGTTTCCTTTTCTTTCATTTTCCTAAATAATATAGGAGTCTTTCACATATTTTGCCAAGCAAACATTCATTACCATTCTAATTTCAAGATCAATGCAACACAATTTCTCAATCCCTCAAGGTAAGGATATAGCAAAGAAATGATAGGTGAAAAGAAAAGAGTGGTATTATTCAAAATTTGGACAGATTTAACAAGAAATTGAAAGGCTTAAAAGGAAAGTAGGCTTGAATGAAAAGCAAGAATTTTCAGGATTAAGTTTCAGGTAATAGTATCCAAATAACAACAGTTTAAGCAATTCCGATCAATGAATACAAAATCCCCTTCAAAGGTCCATTAATATGATCATTTTGAGTTCATCAAGATATCTTCTTGCCCCAGTATCTTTGACATCTAGCTTTCTCGTATCCATGCCGCCTTTTCAGGTTTTCAACCTAGATGCGCTCCATTGATCCAAACCGCCTTTTTGGGTTTTCGATCTGAATCCTCCTTTCATTTTGTCTCTCTTTTTTTCTTTTTTTCTTTTTTCTTTCTTTTCTTTTTTTTCTATTCATTTCTCTTCATTTTCAATTTCGTTGTCCTTGATGAAGCTTCTCTTATCTGTGCTCCATTCTCATCCATGCCCCAACATCAAATATTTCTTTACCCAATTTAATGCTCACATGGATCTAAGAGAGTCTTTGGAATCTCACTTCTTCCATCGAGACGAAATCTTTTAGCTTATCTTGATCTGCTTGTCCTAATTCCATCTAAAGGATCATCATCTCATAGTGTAAGTATGCCTTTATTCAACACATGATTCTTCAATAAGAGTGCTCATATTTGATCAAAATGGACTTTTAAGGCACGTAATGTAGGCTCAGGTGAGGGTTCATGAAAGAAAGGATAATATAGGCCCAATATAAGTGTTTCAGGGTTCATCAAACCAAGAATCATTTTTCATGAATCATTTAGGCAGTTTGACTTTTGCCCCATTCTAATTTGCTTTTTCTCTCCTTTTTTATTCAAATGTGACTAGGGTTTTCGCTTTCTTGATTCAAACTCTCTTTCCTTCTTCATCCTCTTTTTTTTTTCCACTGATCTTCTATTCTCTTTGCCCCCCAGTGTGGAGGGTGATTCTTGGTAGGTTATATCAAAAAGAATATAATAGGCTCAAAAGGGGTAATCAATGGATAATTTTACTCATGCTTGAAAGGTAGTGAAAGAAGGTCATTTCTCATCTCATTACAAGTACTCTCATTAAAGGTCATCTATTGAACAAAGAAAAACTCATTAGAATTTCATGTAGAGATTCACCATTACTCGTAACATTCTATAGGTGAAGATTTTCGACAAATATCTTCTATTCTCTTCTTACTTGAACAATCTTGGCAAACTGGGAACCCATCCAACCAAACAAAGTATTTCTTTCAAAATTGAGTTTTATATTCATTGTCATCATCAGTATCATGTTCATTATTTGGATACTTTTAAGCTTGGTAACAAAGTAGAGATAATGGGTATTGGTTTTTTGCACTAAAGAACAAGATTGGAATGAGGAATTAAGAAATATGCATCACACTAATTCTTTATTGAAAATGAAAATGAATGAAAGTTGGCCCAATACATAAAAGAAAATCTTAGTGCTTTTGGGCACAAGCACTCCTACATTATCTAAGAAATGTCCTAATATGAATGAAATTAGACACAAAGAAACAACCATTATCTTCAAATTCAGTGAATCAATCAATATCATCCACTTTCTTCCATAGCATCAACCGCTACCCTTTGTGTGATCTGGTGGAGGATTATTATTCACATTTGGATCATTCTTTGCCCAAAACTCAAAATTCCAGCGTTGACAAGTGCTTGGACTTTCTTCTTCAAGCCCATACAACACTCAATAGAGTGACCAACATTGTCATTATGATAAGCACACTTTGCATTAGGATCATACCACTTTGGGTATGGAGGCTTCAAGGGCTCTACATAAACAGGAGCAATAAGGTGACCCCTTACCAACTGCGGGAACAACTTTGAGTATGTCATTGGTATAGGGTCTATGGTGACATTCCGGCTAGCTCGAGTATTCTTTTGGTCATTAGGTGAAAAAGTAGGGGCTTGTGAATGGGAAATAGGTTGGTAAGCATTTTGATGATGAGTTTGTGGGTAGGGTTGAGAATAAGCGTAATTCACTGAAGGTGAATAAGGGGTATAGGAGCGACGTGAGTTATTAGAGACAGCTTGTGCATCTTCTTCCTTCTTCTTTGAAAACCCATTCCTCTTGTTATCAGATATAGGTGCTTCAATCTTACTACTCTTGAAGGCATTTTCAATAGCTTCACCTGTTAGCACCATGTCTGCAAAATTCTTGGTCACACTGCTAAGCATACGCTCATAGTAGGGAGCCTTAAGAGTGTTCAAAAAGAACATGGTTACTTCCTTCTCAGTTAAAGGAGGTTGAACTTGCGATGCCACGTCTCTCCACCGTTGGGCATATTCTTTGAAGCTCTCATCTTTCTTCTTTTCCATACCTTGGAGAGATAAGCAGTCAGGAGCTACATCAGACACATGTTTGTATTGAGCTATAAAAGCTCTTGCCAACTCAGACCAAGAGGAAACTTTGCTCCTTTCCAATTGGTTATACCACTTAGCAGCTGACCCAATCAAGCTATCTTGAAAAACATGAATTAATAGCTTGTCATCCCATGCATATGCCGCCATTTTCCTGCAGTACATGGTAAGATGATCTTTTGGGCACGATGTTCCATTGAACTTTTCAAATTCGGGCACCTTGAATTTTGGTGGAAGCACGACACCAGGTACCAAACACAACCTTTCAGCATCAACGGGTCCAAAATAGTTAACTCCTTCTACAGCACTTAGTCTTTCCTCTATCAAGCTCAGTTGAGCTTTAGTACCATTATATTCTTCTTTATGCTTCAACTTTTCTAACTCAGTGGGATCATCTAAATTTGGTACTTCAATTGGATTTTGAGCTTGTATATGTAGAGGTGTTGGAGCTTTGACAGTACTCCCTTCAGGGACGAAGACGGGATTGTCTCGCATGTTTTGTTGAGTCTCTTGGACAGACTCGTCTTGATTACTCATCTTTTCCTTTCCTTTAATCATGGCTTTTAGCAACTGAGTAATTTCGCCTAATTGCCCCCTTATCTCTGCATTTTCCCTTTCCAACTTCTCTATCCTACTATTTTGATCCTCTTCCATCATGCGTGCTTGATACCTTGTATGATATTTATGGAGAGCGGACTGTCTAGTAGATTCAATTTTGACACCTTGAATGCCACAATTAAGTCGAAATTATTTTTCATGTGATGATATGTTTATGCACATACAAATGAATGAACTACATGGGATGCACTAAAGTCTTGCAATCTCTCCTAACAATTAAAAGAATGTTCCATGATAAGACCAATGTAAAGAACATGTTATGCAATGCAAAATCAAATGTAAAGATGCATGATTTAATGATATAAACAAACTCTTTCTTTTTTTTTTTGAAAACTGTAAAGGAAAATAAAAAAAACTATATTTTTTTTGAATTTTTTTTTAAAAAATAATGTACAAAAGAGGAAGTAAAACTTATTCCTTCATGTGTCCTATCTTGGGTCTGAGTCTATCTAGTATGGTTCCACCCTAAGGCTGAGTCTTATGTTTTATTACATGCTAGGCTTGGGTAGTTTAAAGTTCTAAAGGTCCCCAAATTGCTCCTTACTGTCGTCCACACAAGACTAGTAAGGCACCCAATCCTCACCCATGACAGGCTACAAACGGAAAGGTTCAATTTGAGCGAGAGTATTTCATAGCCATTGCGGAGGTATTTACCTCACTAGGGCGTAGGTACTTTACTCTCTCCTAAGAAGGACGGAGCCCGGGTCGGGGGCTTATGCTGCAAGTGATGTGTGTGTTGAAGGAACAATGTTTCATTAAAATTTTCCAAATTATGATTTCCCAAGCAAATTCCAAGATAACCTAAACCAAGTATTGGCCTGACTCTCTATAGTCCCCAGTGGAGTCGCCAATCTGTCATAACGTGTAAAGTCTTAGAACCTAACCCGCTAGACTTTAAAATTCTAGGAGTCGCCACCAACCATTCAAACCTAAGGTGTGATTGGTCACCTATTCATGTCTAAAGATAAGGCTTGGTCTACGTTCAAAGATTCTTAGACTCGGGAGTACGGTTACGTGTGGGGAAGGATTAGCACCCCCACGACGCCCATCCTAGAATGGTACCACTTAGTCTTAGGTTATCTTCTAAATTTGCTTAGGTTAATCTTTAATTTCAATATGCTTAATATTGAAAGATATTTCTAAGTATCTCCATTAAGCTGGTGGGATAACTTAAAAAATCCTTCTCACCTCAAGAGTATTCAAGTAGTTCTATGCAACTTGCTTGAAGAGGCTCCGTCGTCGGATGAATTTTAGTATTTTATGAAAATTTTCTAACTTTGACTCCTCTACCCAAATTATCTTATTTTATTTTTTATTATTTATTATTTTCTATTATGTTCTTGACTAATATTTTTTATCTATTATTTATTGTCATATTTATTTGTGAATATAAATTATTTTTGTTTTTAGAAAATGAATATAAAAAATTCCTTTAAAATCCTCCATTAAGCTGGTAGAATTTAAAAGAAATTCTCTTACCTAAAGATTTCCAAAGTATTACTTAAGCGTAACCCTCTTCGGAATCTTATCATCGGAATAATCGATACTCATTTTCACGAATTATTATTATCTGACTCTTATTATTATTATTATATTTTTATTTATCATATTCTTTTATTATTATTTATTATATTTTTTAAAATGTACATGAATTATTTTTTATTGAAAATTCCCTTTAGCTCCTTCCATTAAGCTGGTCAGACCAAGGAAATCCTCTTACCTAGAGATTCCAAAGTATTACTTAAGCGTAACCCTTTTAGAATCTCATCATCGGAATAAATCATGTCCATTTTTCATCTACTAAATCTTGTCATTATTCTATTATTTTAACTTTATATTTTGTTATATTCATATTTATTTATTATTTTTTATCATTCTAAAGAATTATTTCATTATTACGAATTATAAATATCCAAATCACCTAATCAATCAATTAATTAATTTTAATCTTAGCTATAAAGACTTCAAGAGTTAATCAATTTATTTAAAACTAGAATTAGTCAATCAATTTGGAACTAGCCTAACAAAACAGTAAAGTAAAAAACAACAAAAGAATGCAAACTACACTTACCTTTTTCACTTCACTGCTCACTTACTCGTGGAAAGACCAACCTCTCTAATCTTCTCCTTCACTCTTTGACACAAGGTGCAACAAACTGAGGCCAATGACGTCGTACACATCGATTGCAAGAGGACTTCACGACACGGGTGAATTCTAGAGGTCGACAACAACAGCGATAGCTAACGATTTTTGCAGCAGTGGTAATGGCTTTAGATGGATTGTAATTACAAAAAGAAAGAGTGGCTATGGCAGCTTAGAGCAATGACTGGTGAGAAGTTTGGCTTGGTGATAAGGCTTGATGATGATGAATGTAGAGCCCGAAGCAAGTGGTGCAGCACAGAAACATCAGATAGGAGCAGTGGTACTGCAGTTCATCGATGATGATAAGCAGACAACTGAAGAAGACGGTGGCTGGAATAATATGCAAGCTGGAACGGTGGTAGACAAGGTTTGATAACTGTATAAGTGGTGATGCTTGAAGTTGATGATGATGATTAGTAATAGCAGGGGTCGAATGGTGATGATGACTCGGCAAAACAGTGGCTCCGTTTGAGGATGACGATGGTGTAGGTGGAAATAGGCAAAGTGACTGAGGCGTTTTGCCACCGACTCCCCCTCAAGAAGTGAATAAAGAGTCATTTTATAGGTATTTAATTAGAATCCTAGATTAAGTCAGCTTTTATCTCTTCTTTTTTATTTATCTTTAATTCTAAATATCTATCTTAATCTAACTTTATCACAAAATTAATATTAATCTAATAATGACTCTTCTAACTAATTAATTAATCCTAAATAGTTATCCTATTCTAAAATTACGATTTATATTTATTTTTTATTTTATTTATTAATTATTCCTAAACCCTATTTATATCCTAATTTTATTTATTTTAATTAATGTTAACATTAAATCGAAAAATCCTAAATTAATTCTAACCTAAATCTAAATAATCCTAATATTAAATAATTATCCTAATCTAAATTGTTAAATTAAAATAAAAGATTGTATCATTTAACCTAATTAATTATTTTTACAAGTTAAGATCCCGGACAAAATAGGGTGTCTACAGCGGGTAATCGGTGCATGCTCAAGTTTATACACATTTGGATATTGTGTATATTATAGATGTATTTCGGAGATACTTGAGCGATCCTATAATAGAGAACTGGAAGCTATAAAGAGAGTATTCGGATATTGACAAATCTGACATTCTGAGTTTGGTCAGATATTCTGATGTTAATTTTGCAAGCTATCCAGATGTTGAAAATTATTTTGGTTATATATATTTGTGGATATAAAGGAGCTGTGTTTCGGAAAGTGTGAAGTAAACACTTACAGCATCCTTGATTATGGAGGCTAAATATGTAGCATGTTGTAAAGCTACATGATAGGCCATTTAGGCTGCAGAATTTCGTCTCATGGCTGGTTTTGTATGGTTGCCATTTCGAAGTCCTGGAGATGTACTGTGGTAATGCTGCAGCAAGTACTTTCTCTCTCAAAATGTTATGAGTTCCTCACACTCCAGACGTTTAGATATCATCATTTAGTTTGTTAAAGAGAAAATAATGGAATCCATTGCTTGATTGGATTGTAGAGCAGATAATTAAAGAGCTCATTCTTGTTAAATAAGAGTTTGGCTGCTTAAGTGCTTTGACGACATAGCACTCGTATGAGGCATATGGAGCCATTCTTGTATTAAGTTAGTGGGAGCTCTGTAATGAAATCAACTGCAGTTGTGTGGATGGATTCTTACTTGCCATAAATACATATTTTGTTTATGCGCATTCTGGTAAATATGGCATTATGTTAAATGAGACATTTTGTATTAGTCTCATATGCTTCCGTTAAAGCAATGCATCATTCGGTTTAGATGCATGGACCTAATGGAAATGGATATTGATTTTGTCTTTCATATCATTTCCATTTCACACTTTTAATACTACTATTTTGTTGAAGTCTTTATGAGTTTACGCATTTGTACCTTGTCGACATGATGCATTCTGAAGCTTATAAAGGCTTGTTGTTGTTTTTGTTAAAGTATTTGTAAGCCTACACATTTGTACCCTTTCGGTACAATGTATCTAGAAGGTCTTATGAATACATATTGATATTATATGATATTTTCGTTAATTAACTTAACTGTCCAAGTAGGAGAATGTTGAATTATCTCAATAATGTGGACTAGTTAAGTAAATTAATATCATATAAATTAATTTGGCAACATATTTTGTATAAAGTGTGACCCATAATTAATTATATTAAATATATAATATATGTGTATAAACTTATAATGGGATGAGTTTGTACATGAATCCCATGGAGGGAGGTCCCTACTCTCAACCTCTATACATATGAGGCTGGCCCATTAAGTTTCATAACTTTCGTTAAAGAGGGATGAGAGTAGTTTCTCCCTCTCTCTCTACCTCTCTCTCACTCTCTTGTTTTGTCTCCGTTTCAGGTCCAAAGGCAATCAATAGAACACTTTCGAAGAGGGCTTCGACAATTCGGTAATATGGGATAGCGGGATTGAGCTCTCGCCTGCATCCAGGTTAGTTTTATGACGTATTAATTTTGTGTTAGTGACTTGGTGAGGTTTTATTAAATTCCAACACTCTTCTCACACAATTTAAAAAAAATGAACTCTTGTCACTCACTTCATATCGTATTCTTTTATTTTCATTCGTGCAAATGCAATGCAACTTTCCTCTTCACTTTCGCTGTATACCAAGTACAAAAGAGCAACAAAACACACCTTAAGGAGTGCTAGATGTTAGTATAAATCCACAATTATGGAAATAAATATTTGGTTGACCAATTCCGGATATGGTCCATAATTTCACGCTGAATTTCAACTCAATATTTGGCTATTAAAAGCACGATTTTATGATGGTTAAAACGTGATTTTATTGCCATAATTAACATGCTTTCGTTAGTAATAAAAGAGGGCTCCTTCTGGTCCCCAAGTACGTTAATTTCAGACAAAGACACCATCTAATGAGGTTTTTGAGTGCTTGGAAGGCTTGGAAGTAATTCAAGCAAGCTCGTCGATTTCTGAGACTGGATCAAAATCAGACAGATAGCAAAACAGTGGTTGAATGTTAGTTCGATCCTTACAGTATTTTATTTCGCAAACAGTTTAAAGCATGTTTCATGTATGTTTAGAAGCATGTTTAGGCTTAATTTAATATTACATTTGGCATCAGAGCCGTAGTATAACCTTTGCCTTGTTGAAGATTTAAAGAGAAAAGCCATTAAAAACCCAATTTTGAAACCTTAAGATTCGACATGTATGAAACCCATTCTGATTTTGAGTGTTTTGGATCTTGCTTTGGCTCAAATATTTTAGATCTATTGTTGTAAAGCTCTAGGGATGAAAAATACAAGAAAAACGGGACTGTTTGAATGAGTTTGTGCCAGGTCGGGTTAAAAGATCCAAAATTTTGCAAAAATGCCCGTTTGGGCGAAGAAGAAAAGGTGGAACTCACGCGCCCGATGTGTTTATGCGGGCGCGTGCGCCCTGTTGTTCTTTACTATGCAACCGCACTGTTGAA
Organism: Heritiera littoralis; assembly: GCA_031772115.1. Lineage (NCBI taxonomy): Eukaryota > Viridiplantae > Streptophyta > Magnoliopsida > Malvales > Malvaceae > Heritiera > Heritiera littoralis. Next base: position 5,241,571 of record JAPDPK010000032.1, on the reverse strand, counting down.
AAAAAAAAACCCTTTTGGGCCTCGGGTTTTGGGCCACTGCTTGGGTCCTTTTTGGTTAGTTTTGGGCCATACAATTTATGGGTTTTTCTTTTATTTTGGGCTAGATTATTTGATTATTTCGGCCATGTGGATTAAATAAAAGGGCCATTTGATTTAGTTAGGCCTAAGAATTTATTTAATTTAAGTAATTAAAATTGTTTAATTTAGGCCAAATAATTATATTTTTAATAGTTTTATATCAAATTTTCAGTTCTGTAATTTTCATAATTTTATGAATAATTAGATTACTTTCACAAAATTAATATAATTATGAAAACTTCTCATTATTTGGATTTTTTGAGGATTTTTCATAAATTTGAAATTTTTATAAATGCTGTAATTTTAAATTGAATAATTTTGTGAAAATTATCATAAAATTATGATTAAATTATGAAAATTTGATTTGAATGTGTATATGTGCTCATTTTGAATATGTATAATTTTGTTATTTTATATTAAAAGCAGATGAAGCTAAGTTATTCATATTATTTGGAATTAAAGTTGCCTTATTATAATTGCAATTTTTAAAATATGAATAAACTTAGAATTTTACCAATATGTCTAAGTGATTTATAATTTATTTAATTAGGGCTTAGCCACAGCAACCTTAATTAAATAAAATTATATTTGTAAAAATCACATAAGGGTATTAGACATAAATTGTAATTAGTTATAAGGTATAATAAATTTTATCCCACAAGAATTTTTATTATAATTTTATAACTGATTAGGATAAAATATCAAATTAGTTTCTTAATTTACCCACAGGGATTAGGAAATGATATAATTTGATAGTTTTATCATTATGATATGAATCTATTAGAATTAGAACTTTAGCCCACAGGCAAGTTTTATGTCTAAGATTCATTAATAAAATATGTTTACATTGGTAGACATAATTAAGTTTGCCTCAAAAATTCTAGATACATAAGCATGTTTATTTTCTATATGCAGTGTTTCCTCAGACTAGTATTAACCTAGAAGTTCCCAAGCTGGATGGAGAGAACTACAAGGTTTGGAAGGAGAGAGTTCTCCTCCAATTAGGATGCATGGATATAGACTATGCTATAAGGAAAGATGAGCCCGTATTGACTGAGACTAACACTCCTGCTCAAGTAGCTTCACATGAACGCTGGGAGCGATCTAATCGCCTTAGTGTCATGTATATTAAGACAAAGATATATGCTGGGATACGTGGTTCAGTCGAACAGCATACCAACGTTACGACCTTACTAAAGGCTATAGATGATCAGTTTGTCACTTCAGACAAAGCTTTGGCCAGCACCCTGATAATGAAGTTCTCATCAATGAGGCTCACCAGTGTCAAAGGAGCACGCGAGCACATAATGGCCATAAGAGATATAGTGGCCCAACTCAAGAAGCTAGAGGTGGAGATGTCTGAATATTTTCTAGTGCACTATATATTGAACACTCTGCCAAAGCAGTATAGACCATTCAAGATAACCTACAACACACATAAAGATAAGTGGACCATCAATGAATTGATGACCATGTGTGTTCAAGAGGAGGGAAGACTGCTTATGGAATCGGGTGAAGTGCATTTTTTGCAAGCCAAGGAAAGACCAAGGATCGAGCCAAGAACAAGGGAAAAAGGAAAATGCCTACCCAAGCTGACATTAAGAAAGAGTCCAAGTGTTTCTTCTGTAAAAAGAAGGGACACATGAAGAAGGACTGTGCCAAGCTTCAACAGTGGCTCGTTAAGAAAGGTAATCCACTCTCATATTTTTGTTTTGAATCAAATATGGTTGAGGTTAATCATAACACATGGTGGATTGATTCTGGATCTACAATTCACATTTTGACTTCCTTACAGGGTATGACAAACCTAAGGAAGCCAGTGGGAAATGAAGAGAGCATCTATTCAGGAAACAAAATGCGCTCGTGTGTTGAAGGCGTTGGAATGTGCACTTTAGTTCTTAGGAGTGATTTTGTTTTGCAATTGGAAAAGACCTTTTATATTCTTAGTTTCTCGAGAAATTTAATCTCTGTTTCTAGGCTGGTATCTTATGGATATTCCTTTCAATTTTCAAATAAATTAGTATTGATATATTTTAAGTTTGATATTGTTGGGAATAGTACCTTATGTGATGGTCTTTTCTCTATTGATTTGCAAAATGACACTGCTCATAACACCTTGCATATTCAAACTGGCACTAAAAGATGTGTTATGAATGAGGACTCCTCCATGTTATGGCACCGGAGATTAGGTCATATCTCCATAAATAGAATTAAGAGATTGGTAAATGATGGAATACTTAGTACTCTCAATTTTACTGATTTCGTCACTTGTGTGGATTGCATTAGGGGTAAGCAAACCAACAAGTCTAAAAAAGGTGCCAATAGGAGTTTAAATATATTAGAGATCATACATTCTGACATATGTTGTCCAGACATTGATGCATATGGTCAGAAATACTTCATCACCTTTATTGATGATTACTCGAGGTTTATGTATCTCTACATGCTTCATAACAAAAACGAAGCATTAGACACCTTTAAAATCTTTAAGGTTGAAGTAGAGAAACAATGTGGAAAACATATAAAGATAGTAAAAACTGATAGAGGTGGGGAGTATTACGGTAGATACACTGAAGATGGACAAGCACCTGGACCATTTGCGAAGTTCCTTCAAGAAAATAGGATTGTTGCCCAATATACCATGCCTGGTTCACCGGATCAGAATGGTGTTACAGAAAGAAGGAACCGAACTTTGATAGAAATGGTGCGTAGTATGCTTAGCAACTCGAAGTTGCCTAAGTACTTGTGGATTGAAGCTCTTAAAACAGCAGTGTATATATTGAACTGGGTTCCAACCAAGGCTGTTCCAAAGACACCTTTTGAATTATTCAAAGGTTGGAAACCGAGTTTGCGTCATATGGGCATTTAGGGATGCCCTTTGAGATAAGAGTTTACAACCCACAGGAAAAGAAACTGGATCCTAGGACCATAAGTGGGTATTTCATTGGATATACCGAACGATCTAAAGGCTACAGATTCTATTGTCCATCTCATAGCACTAGAATTGTAGAATCAAGGAACGCCAAGTTTCTTGAAAATGACTTAGTTAGTGGGAGCGATCATTCTCAAGAACTAGTTTCTGTGAGAGATCAACCCTCTAACTGGAGTCAAGGGTTGGTTATCATGAACAATGTCCCTTTAGTACAGCTGGACATTAAACAACCAATCATTGAAGATCCATAAGTAGTTGATAACTTACCAGTAGACGAGGCTCCTCTAGATACACTAGAATTGAGTGAGCAACTAGTTGAACAACATGATCCTTCGGAGAATGTTGAACCAACATTAAGAAGGTCTACTAGGGAAAGGAAATCAGCTATTCATAGTGATTACATTGTGTATCTACAAGAGTATGATTTCAATATTGGGTCCGTTAATGATCCAAAGACGTTTTCACAAGCCATGAACAGCAAAGAATCAAAACTTTGGTTCGATGCTATAAAGGATGAGATGGATTCGATAGCATCTAATGGAGTATGGGATCTTGTCGAGTTGCCTAATAGGGCTAGGGTTATAGGCTGTAAATGGGTCTTTAAGACCAAGACTGACTCATTAGGCAACATTGAGCGTTATAAGGCAAGACTCGTAGCCAAAGGATTCACTCAAAAGAGGGAATCGATTACAAGGAGACCTTCTCTCCTGTATCTAAGAAAGATTCTCTTCACATCATAATGGTGCTTGTTGCACATTTTGACTTAGAATTGCAACGAATGGATGTGAAAACGACATTTCTCAATGGTGATCTAGAGGAAGAGGTTTATATGAAACAACCTGAAGGTTTTTCCTCTAGTAATGGTGAGCATTTGGTCTGTAAGTTGAAAAAATCCATATATGAGTTGAAACAAGCTTCCCGCCAATGGTATCTAAAATTCCATGAAGTCATCTCTTCATTTGGTTTTGTTGAGAACATCATGGATCAATGTATATACCAAAAGGTCAATGGGAGCAAGATTTGTTTCCTTGTGCTATATGTGGATGATATTTTGCTTGCAACCAATAATAAGGGGATGCTACGTGAGGTGAAACAATTTCTTTCTGAGAACTTTGATATGAAGGATATGGGCGATGCATCTTATGTCATTGGTATTAAGATCCATAGAGACAGACATAGAGGTATGTTAGGTTTGTCACAAGAAGCCTATATCAATAAAGTCTTGAAAAGATTCAGAATGAAAGATTGTTCACCAAGCTCAGTTCCCATTGTGAAGGGTGACAAGTTCAATTTGAAGCAGTGCCCAAAAAATGATCTTGAGCGGGAACAAATGAAGAACATTTCATATGCCTCAGTTGTTGGAAGCATTATGTATGTACAGGTCTGTACTAGGCCTGATATTGCTTTTGCTGTGGGAATGTTGGGTAGATACCAAAGTGACCCCGAGATGGACCACTGGAGAGCTGCGAAGAAGGTGCTTAGATATCTTCAAGGCATTAAGGATTACATGCTTATGTATAGACGGACTGATGAGTTGGAAGTGATTGGTTACTCAGACTCAGACTTTGCTGGCTGTGTTGATACCCGGAAATCATCATCCGGTTACATTTTCATGCTTGCCGGTGGAGCTGTTTCATGGAAGAGTGCTAAGCAGACACTGACTGCCACTTCTACTATGGAGGCCGAGTTTGCTTCCTGTTTTGAGGCTACCTCACATGGTGTATGGCTTAAGAGTTTCATTGGTGGGCTTAAAGTTGTTGACTCCGTATCTAAGCCATTGAGGATATATTGTGACAATTTAGCTGCGGTATTCATGGCGAAGAACAATAAGAGTAGAAGTCGAAGTAAGCATATCGACATTAAGTACTTAGCCATTAGAGAACGTGTTAGAGATAAAAGAGTGGTTATTGAACACGTTAGCACTGAATTGATGTTAGCTGATCCTTTGACTAAGGGCATGCCACCGTTTAAATTTAAGGATCATGTAGAGAGAATGGGACTGGGTCCCACATTTGATTGTAATTGAAACTCTTATTAATAATATGATGTTTCTCATTTTGATTTGTATACACTAAAGTTTTATTTGAGAAATATCCTTGTTGTTTGGACGAGAATAAACATAAGGTTTATTCATTAAGTAAAAATGGGTTGATTTAGAAACATTTTACATAGTAATACATGGAAGATAATACTCAGCACTTGAGGAACTGTCGTCGTGATTCATGTGATTTGTTTATTCTATAAGTGAAATATATGGACCAAGTGGGAGAATGTTAGTATATCTCCACAATTATGGAAACAAATATTTGGTTGACCAATTCCGGATATGGTCCATGATTTCACGCTGAATTTCAACTCAATATTTGACTATTAAAAGCATGATTTTATGATGGTTAAAACATGATTTTATTGCCATAATTAGCATGCTCTCGTTAGTAATAAAAGAGGGCTCCTTCCGGTCCCCAAGTACGTTAATCTCAGACAAAGACACCATCTAGTGAGGTTTTTGAGTGCTTGGAAGGCTTGGAAGTAATTCAAGCAAGCTCGTCAATTTCTGAGACTGGATCAAAATCAAACAGATAGCAAAACAATGGCTAGAGGTTAGTTCAATCCTTACAGTATTTTATTCCGCATACAGTTTAAAGCATGTTTCATGTATGTTTAGAAGCATGTTTAGGCTTAATTTAATCTTACACTAGATGCACCCTAAATAAATAACATTTTTTCATTACAAAAATAATTACTATTATATCCTATCATCCCTCCTCATCTTCTTCTTCTCTTCACAACTTTAAACAATTAAATTCCATCCAAAAAATCAATGGAGTATTTTGATGATGATTCAAGCAATAATTCATTTATGGATGAAGATGTAGATGAAATGTACCAGATTCTTACAGAGGTATGTTATTATTAGTAAATTTTTATAAATTTTTTCCATATTTTTGGTTTACGGTTTAGAAAACAATATGATTTTCAATACTTTCGGCAATAAATTGCCGGGAGTTATAATGTACTCCCAGTAGTAAATTACCGAGAGTACGTTGTATTTCCCGACAATTCCTTGCTGAGAGATACAAAACAGTCTCGGTAAAATGCTATTGACACTTTTCCCATTGTCTCGGCAAGCAACTGCCAAAACCATGGACTGGGTATCGGCAAATGCCTGTCAAGGCCTTGGAAAGAAGCCTGGCAGCATCCTGCCAAGGCTTATGTCAAAGGCTTGATAGGATGCTGCTGAATTGTGTTCCTCAGGCTAGGCAAGACACTGTCGAGCCTTTAACAAAAGGATCGCCAGTGTCCTATCGAACCTATGAAATAAGGTTTGGCAGTGTCCTGCCAAGCCTTATGACAATAGCTCGATAGGGCATTGCCCTGAGTTAATTCGATGATGGTGGCCTTTAGAACTTGGCAGTGAACTGCTAAAACCCTTTAAATCGAAAAAAATTTAGAATTTGCTATTTATTTAATTGTTATGTTAATTGTTATGTAATAAAACTAAGTATTTGTTGAATATTTATAGGATGATAGAAGATTAGTGGTTTACCAGTAAGAAGTAGAGTCCTATCAATTTGATTGCACCAAGTTATTTACGACAGGCAAGGCATGATTTTGAGGTTCATCCATTTGCCACAAGATTGACAACTAAGGAAAAGGAATTGTGGCTGATATGACGAAGAACATGGTAAAACCACGAAATATACTTATGATGTTGAAAAACAAGAATGAGAAGAATGTAAGCACTGTGAAGACCATTTAGAATGCATGACAAGCTTACAAATTGATTAAGAAAGCTGGTAGGTCACAAATGCAACAACTAATGAAACAGTTGAATGAGTGTAAATATGTTGAGTGGCATCGGAGCGATGAGTCAACTGATATTGTGAAAGACTTGTTTTAGGCGCATCCTGCCTCGTTAAATTTGTTGCATGCTTTCCCATATGTGTTGATAATGGATTGCACATATAAAATGAATATATATCAATTGCCACTTCTTGAGATCGTTGGTCTCACATCAACGAATTTGACTTTTTTGGTTGCATTTGTGTACATGGAGGCCAAGTGTCAAGAGAACTACATGTGGGCGTTGCAAAAGTTAAAGAGTTTAATGACAGGTGTTGCATCACCATTTGTTATTTTCACAGATCGAGATTTGGCATTGATGAATCTTCAAACAGTATTTTCGTCCATAACCAATCTGTTATGCAGATGGCACATATCGAAGAATGTGCTTCCTGATTGCAAAAAGTTATTTGAGCGCAATGGGAAGTGGGTTGCATTCATGGCATCATGGAGTGTTTTAATGTTCTCATTAACAGAGGAGGAGTATGATAGGCATTTAAGCTTAATGCACATGGATTACCATAGTTATCCAAAAACGTTGCAATCTGTGAAAGAGACTTAGTTGGATAAGTATAAGGAGCGATTGGTTGTAGCTTGGACGGATAAAGTAATGCATTTAGGCAATGTGACAACTAATAGGTACATTCATTATCATCTTTTAAGTTTACGTTTGTTTTCAATAATTTTTTGAATTTATAATTAATACATGTTCTGATTTGTATTGTAGAGTAGAGAGTGCACATGCAAAGTTGAAATGACACCTTAGATCGTCTCAAGGTGATTTTAAATCATCTTGGAACGTGATCAACTCCTTGATTGAGCTGCAACATATGGATATAAAGGCTTCATTTGAGCCAAGCCTTACAGATGTTGAACACAACTTCAGGCCATCATTATTTAAGGAGTTACGAGGGTTGGTGTCAAGGGCAGCTTTGCATATGATATTGAGGGAGGCAGAGCGAGTAAAGGATGCAAATATTGATATTCACTCTTGTGGCTGTGTAAAGAGAATGACACATGAGTTGCTGTGTGCTCATGAAATTGTTGAATATACATGATTTGGATGACCAATCCCTTTATTTGCCATGCATTAACATTGGTCAAAATTAGACTTGGCAAATTCCACAAATGAATATGTGCAACAGTTGACAATGGATGTTGAGTGGGAGATAATTGTCAAATGATTCAATGCGTGTGATATTTCGGGAAAACTAGCCTTGAAAAAAAAGTTGAGAGAACTAGGTGATCTGGCAACAACATTCCTAGCTCCTTCAGTTGAAAAGGCTAAGACAAAGGGTCATACTCGAGCATTAAAGATGGACACATCAACTTTACGGGAACTTTCTTATTTTGATATTGTCGAGTCTGGTCATGATAGTACTATTTCACCCACAACGACAAGTTCAGTGAAACTGTCAAAGAAGAAGATGAATTACCCATGTATCGTAAATGTGCCAAGATTTGATATATGGATTCTTTTCCAGTCGAGATATGTCTGTTCATTCATGATGTTATTGATGTCGAGTTTGATGGACATTGTGGATTTAGAGCTATCGCAAGGTTGTTGGGTATGAGTGTAGATGCATGGCCACAAGTACGACGAGATTTGATGGATGAGTTAAGTAGGCACCGAGATGATTATGTAGGTCTCTATAGATGTCATGAGCAGGTTGATGAATTGATGCAGTCCTTGGTGTGTTTCAACACGGTTGCTTATAAAGATAATTGGATGACCTTACCAGACATGGGTCATTTGATATCTCACTATATGACATCGTGCCCATCTATTTATCTTTGAGACAGTGCTTAACATATCTTCTACACAGATCTATTGTATCTCCTCCACTGCAACATAGGTTAATTTTATTGGATTTGTGAACAACTATCATTTTGTTCAGGTATCGATCACGATGAAAGTTTATTATTGTTTATTGTTTTCATTCGGATTTAATTAAATTAATGCATTGTTGCAAGTCTTGTTAGATCCGAGAGCACCGACACCTCCGATTGCATGCAACTAGTGTAGGTACTGATATGAATGTGCTCAAGAGTGGGAGCTTCCATATGTCCCTCGGATTAAGTATTTCCAATTATTATTCTCTTCAAACACATATCTTGAGACTCGAGAGACAATCAATCTAGATGAACCATGATGTATTATGTAATATATTGTTGCGAGCATTGTTTGTTAATATTATGTAACTTAAACATAATCGTGTTTTACCGAATCTATCATCCTACAAATATAATGCATTATTGCAAGCAGACGTTTATTATATTATGTTAATTAAAAATTTAATTAATTTACCGAATTTGCAATTTATTTAAGATTATGTGTTACTTTTAAATATTTTAAGTAATTAACAATAGTTGGTTCAAATATTTTATAATATTTCATGATGGAAAGAGTAATGAGACAATATTAACCTAAATATGTACATAAATATATAACTATTATTTCTTACGAAAATATAAGTCAAACACTAAAACACAACGTCTACTCTCTCCTCATCCTCTTATGTCTTACATATATTGATGGAGATCTAGGAAGTGGTGGAGGAGCTGGAGGTGGCGAAGCTGAAGCTAGTGCTGTTAGAGATAGTGGTGGTGCTGCTGATAGAGCTGGAGGTGGTGGTGCTACTGTTGATGGTGTTGCTACTGGAGGCACTGTTGCTGGTGGAGCTGGAGATGATGCTAATATTGGCAATCGAATGAGGAGCTGCTGAAAAGAGTATAGGGTTGCTAAAGATGGCGGTGGACAAGGAGGCTAAGATGAAGATACTGTAGGTAGAGGTGATGATGCTGCTAGACGTACAGGCGCTGGTGCATGCCTCGACAATCTCACTACCATGGCATACACATCATGCACAACTTGCTACCAAACATCGACATCCTGATTGTCTCCACCCAACTCCACTGTCTCAAGGTGATCACGTATATGCTCCACGATATGCTACAAAATAAGATGTACATAAATACATCAAATTTGAGATAATAAAGCATTATTAACAAGTTTTTTTAATAATCGAAGAACTTACCTCATAGTCTATTCCTGTATGTTGCTCTGTCAATCTATACGTAGGATTCTGGACATACCGATGAGAAACTGTGATATACCAAATTAGATAGTTTGTTGTGCACTGTCCAAGGGTTTTGCATTGCACACCTCTCTTATCCTTAGTGATCAAATAGTAGCCCTAGCTACCCCAATAACCAAGCTGAAAGCTATACTACACATCATAGTTAACTGGCTTGGCTCCTCATTTCGCGTGATATAGGGTGAGAGGTGGTCGTGGAATGCTTTGTACATAAGCCCACTGTCATAGAACTCTATTTGGATGGTAAGGCTCCACAATCTAATCAAATTTAATGCATCCGCAAAAGAAAGCAAACTTCGGCAAAGGATGATGCTATAGACTATCTGCATACGGATCCCAGTTGACCTGATGATACTGAAGGTCATCAAGTCACTCCCTCAATATCTGTAGCTGCATATTGCAGCCAAGTGGCTTCTACCGATGAGCACGAGGCAGCCTCGCTCTGTATGACACGTCTTCTACTAGATCTAACGAAGGAAAATGCTCACAAATCCATGCCGCAAAAAACAAAAGGAACATATATATAATTAAACATAAGCTAATAAAGATTAAAGAAATAAATATGATCTTTATTAAATAAATATTAAATACCTGAATTAGTGTCATATAACCGGCTATCAAATGACACTCAGCTTTACTAGTAAGGCCTAGTTGTCTGTACTGTAAGCAAGGCAAGTTGCACCCCACACAATCTCACCAACGGTCGTAAGATCTTCTAGAAATGATAAGAACGTGACCATTGTACTCTTGTCAACCAAAAGAGTAGAACCAAGAAGAAATAATTAGAATGCGCGAGTAGCGCACTCTATTCTCTTAGCACTATCAGAGTCGGTCACTCTGAAAAGCATATCTCTTAACCACTGTATCCTAACCTATGGTCCTCTAGTGGCGGCTGTCTCTTCCCTTGCTTTACCTACGTCGACCCCAAGTAGTTGCACTAGCATCTCATTTGCCTCATCAACCGAGACAATATCGTATGATATCATCCTTCCAACCACTGCATTGCCAAGTAGCATAGACAAATTACCTAAATTGATGGTCATCTCTCCAAAAGGCATATAAAACGTGTTTGTCTCTGGTTGCCACCTTTTTGTAAATGTGGTAATTATCGTCTTATTACACATATGATAACTACACCGCATGAGTGGAGCCAACCTTGATTGCTCGATAAAAGCCAAGATGCGTGACCGACCATGTACCAACTTTAGGACCGTGATTAAGAACTTTCAACTCTCCTCGCTCCTATATGAAAACAAAAAAATAATAAGAATATTATTAAGTCTAATTCACATTACAATAAATAAGCAATAATGTTTAGATATACCTTTCGCTGCCAAATAGCTGCAGCAACATGCATTCGATAGCTGATCAAAAGGGATGGATCAACTGGACCACCAGGACATGGTCCAGTACTAGTTGCTACCCCAGTAGATGTACTCGTCTAGTGCCTAGTCACCGCAGTTACTGCTTTAGTAGATGTACTGGCCCGCTGCCTATCCACCGCAACTAGTGTCTTAGTAGATGTACTGGCCTGCTATCTATCAGCCACAGCTAATGTCTCAATAGATGAACTGACCTGCAACCTCTCCTCCGGAGCTATTGCCTCAGCATGATGCATCTCCTCAGGAAGTGGTGCAACACTAGCTATAGTAGCATGCAAGCTCTCCCTTACTATGTCTTCCTCATCAAATGCCTTTGACATGATGCGTCTCCTTTCAGACGTAGTGGCCACCACCTCGATGTATCAGCAGTGGACAGCTATGATCACCTCTATGTCTATGTGGTGGCATCTGTATCAACATACAACAAAATCATTTCACATGTAAGAAAGCAATTCTCATGCCCTTAATGAATTCACTTCAAATGAATTAATTTTTATGTACCAAACAAATCTACATCACTTAAACCAATTCACATCAAATAACCAAATCAATTGTAAATAAGACAATCTTGAATTGCTTAAAAGTATCAAAACTATCACTAAAAACACGAATACTAGTCAAAACTTTAAAGTGACCATTTTTTTATGGCTCGTGGCACCCACTTGCCGTGAGCCAAACAAGCCTCCCGACACCAAGGGGCTCATGGCAAAACCTTGCTGCGAAAATGATCTTCTGCATGTTTTGCCGCGAGAATCGATCAGCACACCCTCACAAATATTTTTCCCAAATTCTTGACAAAAATAAGCATATTACAAGATTTTGGTGTGAAAAAGCAATAGTAAACATATTTCAATGAAAATGTAAGCTATATTTACCTTAAAAACTTGCCAAACTTTAAGATTTGTAGAGTTTTCAAAGATTGAAAGTTGAGATGGGAGGTAGGGTGTGATAAGGATTTGAAGAAAGTGAGGCTAATTTAGGAATAGGAAAATATAATTTAAGGTGTGTGAAATAGAAATGAAGAGAGAGGAAATAGGGTTAGAGTTTTTTAGTATTTAGGGCGTGTCTAATAAAAGGTAGGGTGTGGTTAGAATTTCTCCAAATACAATTCATTAGTGGTCAAGATGCCGAAGCTTGAGACCAATGACCACCTCAAAAGCCCAAGCTCATTTATGAAAATTAAATGGTTCTGATCTGTTATTTATGTTAAAATTAGTTTGCAAACCCGTACAATACAAAGATTAAAATTCGCAAAATTCAAGCATTTTTTTATAAAAATTATGCTTAATTAATTTAATTATTTTAAATGTATTAAAGATTTAATTTTATTTTTTAAATGGATTAGAAATCATATAATATCTTAATTATTTTTAAATTAGATAATATTTTAATTATTTTTAAAATAGATAATATTTTAATTATTTTATTTATAATGATTAGATTTTAGTTATATTATTAAAATTTATTAAAATAGATAATTTTTAAGTGATAAGATTTTAGATAATTTATTAAAATTTTTAAAATTTAATAAGGGATATATTCATTTTTAACTTTCAAGATGTTAACATTAATTGGATTCTCTTTAATAAATTTCCTTTTTTCAGAATTTTCAAAGTTTAAAAAATTGATAACAAATTATGCTTAATTATTTTAATTGTTTTAAATATATTAGATAATTAATTTTATTTTTAAATGGATTAGATACTATACACACACACACACACACACACACACACACACACACACATTTAGAGATTTATTCGAAGATTGAGAACGTTTGAGGAGATTAAAGAGATATGGTTAGTTAAACAAAAAATAATGTGAGTACAATCTAAAAAAAACTTGAACATTTATGAGAGAAAAAAGTGAAAGTTGTTAATTAATGGGATAACAGTTAGATATCTCATTAAATTTCAATTTGCTTACGTGTCATTCAATAAAAATGTAACACTCCAATCCCACATTAGGAGTTTATGAAACTTTGTAATGCTATATATGTAAACACTTGAACCTATACTTGTGAGGCGTCTTTTATGGGACAAAATCGTGAGACTTTCGAGTTAAAGCGAACAATACCTCGTAGGTTCAGTGCAAATCTGCACAAATGATATTAGAGGCAATCCATCAATCAGAAAAAGGTAAGTGCTACACTATAGAAGCCATCTCTAGAATCCCGTGGGAGTTAAGTGCTACACGGTGGGAGCTACCTCTAGACTCCTAACACTTGGTGTGAACCTGATTCTGTTCTGATTGGGCTTGAAAGCCTTAAAGTGGAGGAGTTTGTAACATTCCAATCCCACATCGAGAATTTGTGAGACTGTGTAATGCTATATATCTAGAAACTTGAATCCATACTTGTGAAGTGCCTTTTGTGGGACAACTTTCATTTGCTATCCATCCTTCTGCCATCAGATCATTTAACAGTGAATATTAAACATGTCATTAAAGTATGAACTAAAATACCACAATGTATAATTTTATAAATATCAACTTAATTCAAGTACATCATACTAGTTCTTTTCACTTTCTTTGACACTACACTATATGATTTACATACCAGACTATAAATACATTAGCTGTGCACATGTTGTCTGAATACAAAAGTATAATATTTATCATATACCTTCTTAGTCGATACGTTAAGCTTCTATTAGTCTTCCTTGATTAACCTTGAGGCGGTAGTTACCATATATACCGATGAAGATCTGTGAAGGTAAGTAAAGGGGTGAGCATTAAGCCTAGTAAGAAACACATATAGAAGAACGGATATCGTGCTAATTACATGCAAGAATCCTACATATGAATCTCTACGTGGCAATACAAAATCAATGAAATTCTTTCATTCCATAGATTGTTGACTAACAATAACATTGACACAAACTCGAAAGGAAGGAATATTATAATTGGTTATGAATAACGGGTTTAGTACAGAAGGATACTTTTGAAGTACCTCACTTGTTTCAATCTTTAAGTCCGACTATAATTGTCCTAATGAGACTGACAGATAATGAATTCATGCTTGGATTTCTATCCTTGGATTGTTGCTTGAAATTACTTATACCCCTAACCATTTCTCCATGTTGTTTATTTCTATTATTGAGGGGGAGTATATCTACCTCTTAGTTATAATTTTTTTTGCTATGACAAAAAGAAGGAGAATTAATGTGGTAAATTTATATAAATTTTTGTAACACTTCATGCTTAAATTGAGGGGGAGCAAATATTGAGGGAGAGCATCATTTTTCACAAATTTAAGCAACCCCATCTTTCAAACATATAAGCAAATTTACCTTAAGTTTTGTCATATCAAAAAGGGGAGATTGTTAGCTTCAAATTGACATGTATTTTGAAATGACAAAAACTTAAGAAAGCTTAAACATTTTTCTACAAATGTAAATTTGCTCAACATGAACTCAAATGATAGAAAATATTTTAAACAAAGGTTTGGATTGTGATTTCAATTGAGAAAGTCAGGAAATACTCTTATAAAAATGCTAGAATGTTTTGAACTAACTTAAAATCACAAAAAGCCATCAAATCTTCTCAAATTGCAACCAAGTAAGTGCAGGAAAAGGTTGGAAAGCATTCTAGAGAAAAGGGATTGATTCCTATTGTAGATGGATCGATCCCAAAATGGCAGAAAGGTTGGAAGAGGTCCAGGAAAAGGTTGGAAAGCATTCTGGAGAAAAGGAATTGATCCGTTTGTAAAAGGATCGATCCCTTTGCACGAAACCTGAGCCCAACAGCTAGTTTTTTAGGGTTTCAATGGGAAGATTAGCATTAAATGCTTCACCAACTGTTCCAATTAGTTAGTGGACTATAAATAGAGGCATTTATGAAGATTGGAGGTAGAACAAGCACTCAGAAATTCTCCAAGCTTCAAGAGACAAAATCAAATTTGAAAATTCATTCTTTGTAACTCCATTTGTGTGAATTCTTATTGTACATCACCCACTCACTCAAACTTCTGATATTCAAGGGGTGTGTTAGCCTTGTAAGAGCTGTTATTGTAAGAGTGTGGGTAGTATTACAAGGGGAGAGGCTTAGAAGATTATTTCTAAGTCTTCAAGAGAAATTGTAAGAGGTCTCACCACACTTTAAAGTGGTTTGTAAGAATTCTAAAGGAAGAATGGAATCAATATCTTGATAAAAGGATCGAGGAGAGAGGACGTAGGCAAGAGACTAGCCGAATCTCTATAAATTTGTGTTTGCTTCTCTTTCCATTACTTATTTACTGCATTTATTTTATTGTTGCCTTATTTGTTTTATTTGTGTATTAAGTGGTAGAAAAACCAAAAATTAGTAGAAAAATCGATTCACCCCCCTCTCGATAGAGCCAACAACTGGTATCAGAGCTAGGACTCGAGAATCAATTAGGAGTAATTTTCTTCGAGTAGAAATGATCTATATGGCTCAAACTAGTGTATCTACACCTTTGGTAGGAGAGGGACACTCTACGGTTAGGCCACCACTATTCAATGGTGAAAATTATGCTTATTGGAAGACTAGGATGATGTTATTCATTCAAACTAATGATTATGAAGTATGGAGGATTATAATTAAAGGTCCCCTTGTCCCTATTAAGAAAGTAGATGGGGAGGATGTGCAAAAGAAAGAGGATGAGTTGGACACAAACGATGTTAGAATGGCACAACTAAATGCTAAGGCAATGCACACACTCTTTTGTGCATTAGGACCTACTGAGTATAATAGAGTATCACAATGTGAGAATGCTAAACAAATTTGGGATAAGCTAGTTGTTACTCATGAAGGTACCACACAAGTTAAAGAGACTAAAGTAGGAATGCTCACTCAAGATTATGAGTTATTTAAAATGAAGAGTGATGAATCAATTAGCGATATGTTTACTAGATTCACTGATATCATAAATGGTCTCAAGTCTTTAGGAAAAACATATTCAAATGTTGAAATGGTCAAGAAGATTCTAAATAGCTTACTTAAATCATAGGAAGCAAAAGTTACAGATATTGAGGAATCTAAGGATCCCCATACTCTTTCACTAGATGAACTCATGGGATCTCTACTCACTTATGAGATGAAGATCAAGAGGAATCAAGATCCTCCTAAGAAAGTTGGAGTAGCATTAAAATCAACCACGATTGAGGAATCAAAAGATGATCATAATGAAAGTGGTGATAATGAGGATTTAGAGATGGCCATGTTTGCTAAGAGGTTTAAATAAATTCATGAGGATGAGAACTAGTAGAAACTCTAAGAGACCCCCTAGGAGAGACTTCAACAAAGGAGAGACAAGTAGGAAAGAAAAGGATCAAATCATTTGTTATGAATGTAAAAAACCTGGTCATATTAAATTTGATTGTCTTTTTAATAGAAAGCAAAATGAGAAGAAACCAAAGAAGAAGGCAATGATGGCTACATGGAGTGATAGTGATTGCTCCAATGAAGAGAATGTAGAAGATAAAGTAGCCAACATTTGTTTTATGGCCTTTGAAGATGAGAAGGTAAAAACTAACTCATTTGACACCAATGAATACACATTTTATGAATTGCAAGATGCATTTGATGAGTTAGCAAATGAATTTGAATGCATGAATTTGAAATATAAGAAAAATGATCTCAAAGTTGAAAAAGGAAAATGAGATACTTATGAATGTTAAATTAGAAGGTGAGAAGAAATTAGAGAATGCAAATCTAGGAATAGAAGAATTAAATAAAAGAACATTAATTTGCAAAACTCTTTTTCTAGATTTTACATGGGCCGACAAAAACTTGATCATATGCTAGAGACCCAAAGAGCATACTTTGATAGAGAAGGAGTAGGCTATAATACATCAAACAAAGAAACTCATCTTAAAAATTTCCTTGTCAAAGATAGAAAATTTGTATTATGTATCTTATGTAATAAATTAGGACACTCTTCACAAGCATGCACATCTAGGAAGACCATTATTAGAGGAAAAGTGGCTGTTAAGATTTGGGTGCCAAAACATGTTTTAAACTCAAGTGATGAGTCATTAAAATTGAAATGGATCCATAAAGGATCAAAAACTATTAGTACTAACACACAAGGACTCAAGAAAATTTAGGTACCTAAGATAAAAGTGTAATGTATTTGTGTATAGGAGGAAGAGCATTGCTACAAGGCTAAGTCCAAGGAGCATTAGTATCTTGATAGTGGATGCTCAAGACATATGATCAGTGACAAGAGCCAATTCAAGTTCTTAAAGCCCAAAAGTGGTGGAGAAGTCACATTTGGAGACAACTCTAAAGGACAAATTGAAGGAATTGGCTCCATTGGTAACTCTTCCTCAACTATTGAGAATGTTTTGTACGTTAGAGGTTTAAAACATAATTTGCTTACTATTAGTCAATTGTGTGATAAGGGTTTTAAAGTTGTGTTTGATGCTTTATGTTGCAATGTTGTTAATGCTAAAACTAATCAAATTCTCTTTATTGGACATAGACAAGGAAACATTTATATTGTTAATTTAGATGAACTAAATATAAAAAATGTATGCTTTATGGCCACTAGAGAAGATGAACCTTAGTTATGGCATAGAAGACTAGGTCATGCTAGTGTACATGTTTTATCTAAATTAGTCAAAGGAGACTTAGTGGTAGGTTTGCCTAAACTTTAATTTGAAAGTGATAAAGTTTGTGAGGCATGTGTAAGAGGAAAACACAAGCGAATATCATTTAAATTTAAGAAGTGTGTTATAACCTCTAGGTCACTTCAACTTCTCCACTTAGATCTCTTTGGACCAACTAGAACCACTAGTTTAGGAGGAAAACATTATAGATTTGTCATAGTTGATGACTACGCTAGGTTTACTTGGGTGTTCTTTTTAAGTGTGAAAAATGAAGCCTTAGAGAAATTCATTATCTTTTCAAAACTTGTTCAAAATGAAAAAGGTTACTCTATTACTAGCATTAGGAGTGATCATGGAAAAGAATTTGAAAATTTTGGTTTTGATGCATATTGTAATGAAAATGGTATTAGCCATAACTTTTCAGCTCCTAGAACTCCTCAACAAAATGGGGTAGTTGAAAGGAGAAATAGAATCTTAGAAGAAATGGCTAGACCCATGCTTTGTGAAAATAATTTACCAAAATATTTTTAGGCTGAAGCCATAAACACTGCATGTCATGTTATAAATAGAGTTATGGTTAGACCTATTTTAAAGAAAACTTCCTATGAGCTTTATAAAGGAAAAAGGCCTAACATAAGCTATTTTCATCCATTTGGATGCAAATGTTTTGTTTTGAATAATGGAAAAGATAACTTAGGAAAATTTGATGCAAAAAGTGATGAAGGCATTTTTCTTGGTTATTCTTCAAATTCTAAGGCATATAGAGTTTTCAATAAAGGAACACTTGTTGTAGAAGAGTCTATTCATGTGATATTTGATGAGTCAAATATCTCTAGTAGAACCAATATTGATGATGAAGTAGAGATTTTTGATGAACCTATAGTTGATCCATCTCAAGATAAGGATGTTAGAGAACAATTAGAAAAGCTTGATATTAATAAGAATGAGGAGTCCATGGAACAAAATATAATTGAGAAAGAATCTAGGTGTCCTAGAGAACTTGGTTATGTGAAGGATAATGATATTGTTGGAGATCCAAATATTGGTGTTAGAACTAGGTCAACCTATAAAACATATGTCAACATATGGCCTTTGTGTCACAATTTGAGCCAAAGAATGTGCACGAGGCCTTGAAAGATGAAAATTGGATTATGGCCATGCAAGAGGAATTAAATCAATTTGAAAGAAGCAAAGTATGGACACTAGTGGAAAGACCTAAGGATTATCCAATTATTGGAACTAAATTGATATTCAAGAATAAGATGGATGAGAATAGCATAATTGTTAGAAACAAAGCTAGACTAGTGGCTCAAGGATATAGGCAAGAAGAAGGGATATACTATGATGAAACCTATGCTCCGGTAGCTAGATTAGAAGCCATTAGGATGCTACTTGCCTTTGCATGCTATAAGGATTTTAAACTATATCAAATGGATGTTAAAAGTGCTTTCTTAAATGGTTTCATAAATGAAGAGGTTTATGTTGAGCAACCTCCCGTTTTGAAAATCCAAAAATTGCTAACCATGTCTTCAAATTATCAAAAGCTTTATTTAGTTTAAAACAAGCTCCTAGAGCTTGGTATGAAAGACTTTCAAAGTTTTTGATTGAAAAAGATTTTGCAAGAGGCAAAGTAGACACAACCTTGTTTATCCAATCTAAGGGTAGTGACTTATTAGTAGTTTAAATTTATGTGGATGATATCATTTTTGGATCTACAAATGAGTCATTGTGTAAAGATTTCTCTAAATTAATGCAAGGTGAATTTGAGATGAGTATGATGGGAGAGCTAACCTTTTTTCTGGGACTTCAAGTTAAACAATGCAAAGAGGGTATTTTTATAAATCAAGCTAAGTACACTAAGGACTTGCTCAAAAGATTTGGAATGGATGAGTCTAAACCTTACTTCACTCCAATGAGCACGAATATCAAGCTTGATAAGGATGAAGGAGGAAAGTGTGTAGACACTAAACTATATAGGTCTATGATTGCTTAATTGCTTTATCTCACTGCTAGTAGACCCGATATAATGTTTAGTGTGTGCTTGTGTGCTACATTTCAATCATCTCCTAGAAAATCACAATTACAAGCTGTAAAAAGAATCCTTAGCCTTAAAGACACCTCTTCCTTAGGACTTTGGTATCCTAAAGATTCTACTTTTGCTCTCCATGCTTATTCCGATGCAGATTTTGGTGGATGCAAAATTGATAGGAAAAGCACATCGGGAACTTGTCAATTCTTAGGAAATAGGCTCATTTCGTGGTTTTCTAAGAAACAAAATAGTGTAGCTCAATCCACAACCGAAGCCGAATATATTGCTTTCGGAAGTTGTTGTGCTCAAGTATTGTGGATTAAACAACAAATGAGTGACTATGGAATATAAATGAATTAAGTTCCTATCAAATGTGACAACATTAGTGCTATCAATCTTACCAAAAATCCCATCCAACACTCTAGAACTAAGCACATTGAGATTAGACATCATTTTATGAGAGATTATGTGCAAAAATGTAATATAGTTCTAGAGTATGTAGATACCTTGCACCAATTAACTGATATCTTTACAAAACCCTGAGATAAGGAGAGATTTTGCACACTTAGAGGTGAACTAGGTCTCATGAATGCTCCTTGAATTAAATTGATTTTGAATGACTGGATTAAGTTGATTGTGCTGATTGTAAGTAAGAAATTTAGAAACTGTACTGACCACTTGCTGTGCATAACATTAACTTGCCATATTGTTGTTAGTCTTTAGGATGAATTGTTGAAATATGTGTGTTTGATCATGTAAATTCTTTGTCATTCAGCTTCATCAGCTAGAACTCACTTGACATGCTTAAGACTTCCACTCAATCATGCCAAAATGGTTTTTGAAGTTTTTTTGCATATTTTCAATGGTTTTCTGCATTTTTCAGCCTTTTTCAAGTCACACATCTTATTTTCCAAGTACCACTAACCTAATTTTGATTTTAAATAATGAAAATACACAAGTTCTTTAAGTTTCAAATAATTTTTCTGCATCAAAACTGAGGCAATGGACTAAAGGTCAATTCTTCTGAAATTTGGATTGATTCCCAGGTCATTTAGGCCTAAAAATTTGGGTTTCCGCTATGAGGGATCGATTCATTTTCACCATGGGATCGATCCGTTATTTCCAGAATGGTCAGGATGGGTTTCGGCCAAAAAGGGATCGATTTGTTATTAAAGGGATCGATCCGATTGGGCCAGATTCCACGAAATGCCTTCTTAAAATCGTGAATCCTCTCCCATTCTCCACACTATTCATCTTCCCCATCTACAGAGCCTCTTTCCTCCATTCCCCTTCACCAAAACTTCAAGATCTACTCCATTTCTTCACCAAATCACTTCATTCCTTCACCATTCTTCATCTTTTCTCCATCTCTTTCACTTCTCATCATCTTTTCACATCAAAACCTCATCATTCTTGAATTCCTTTCTTCTTCCTTGTGTCATCACTATTCACACCCAATATTTATATTGTAAGTGTTCTTCACTCATTTTCATCAATTTTTCGTGCATTTCTTGTTTATTTCATCATATCTTGTTAACCCATTTCAAGTTTATGCATCAATTTTCCTTCTATCTTGTTTTTCATTTCACATACAACACATGTTTTCTGTATAACTTCTAGTGTTCATAACTTAGAATTATTTGAATATTTCAGCATCATCTCTTCATCAAAATTATAGATTGTATATTGATCTGTGGTTTTGAGTTGTTGTTTAGGCTTACATTCCCCCATACACTCATCCATCATCACCCAAACTTGTGCTCATCAACTGTTCGACTAAATTCCTCTTCGAACCTTCCTTCATTTCTTGACCTCAATCTTCACTCCAAATGGCTCCTAAAATCAAACATGCTGCCACAAGGAAAAGAACTCGTCCCTCTTCTTCCTCCGCTTCCGTTCCAACAACCTTCAATCGATGCTTTCGAAATGTGGAAGAGAAAAACTGTTACCATGCACAATTTGCCAATATGCACATTAAGCATTATCGTCCAATTGATTTCGGTTTCTTGGAATCAATTAACTTTCCTTATTTGGCCAAATTTGATGTATTTCATTAGACTCACTTACTCAAAATCAACACTCTGGTTCCTCTCAACATCATTCGAGCATTCTTTTCAAATGCCGAACTTATCATGTCACCAAATGACCCATGCAAGGTGGTGAGAAATCGGTCATTTGTCATGGGCAAAGATGTTGAAATCACCGAGCAATCCCTTTCATATGCCTTTCGCATTCCGGAGCATGGTCTTATGTTCGAAAATATCAATGTCCCATTAGAATTTAATGTAGCCAATGACCGTGTGGGTGACCTTCTCGTCTTCGCATGACTTTTTCACATCATAATCTCTTGGAATCTTCGCCCACTCGGCACCAAATACTCTCAACTCCGGCGACTTGATCACTTCTGGCTCCACCAAATTCATTCCCCTGAAGGTGAGCGGCCAGAGCT
The DNA here is from genome assembly GCA_031772115.1 of Heritiera littoralis. Lineage (NCBI taxonomy): Eukaryota > Viridiplantae > Streptophyta > Magnoliopsida > Malvales > Malvaceae > Heritiera > Heritiera littoralis. Next base: position 5,219,188 of record JAPDPK010000032.1, on the reverse strand, counting down.
TGTTCGTTTCATTCTCCAAGATTGGGTGAAGATTGTTCGTGGCAAGGTCCGAACGATTGTTTTCCCACAGCCCCTTGAATTTTATCTACTCAATCACGGGATTGATTGTTCATGTGAGGTTGGTGTCCTTCCTGACCCAAGTACCACCATTAACCTTGCTACATTGCATAAACTTGGATGGTATTCTCGTCAGCAAGGTGATACTATAGTATGGGAAAAGGCTCATGGTGCTCCTGCATCTCCCCAGCATGCTAGTGAAGAGGACACTCCTGAAGAGGAAGCCTCTGCATCTTCCTCCGCACCATCGGGGTCCGCATCTAATGACCAGATCATGCTCACGCTTCAAAATTTCCAGCATACCTTCACTCAGCATTTTTATCAGCTCAATGATCGTTTTGGTCAGCTCAATGTTCGTCTCGATAATGTGAAGGAGACACAGGCTGCCTTGTTCGATGAAGTCCAAGATATTTGCATGCAGCAAGAGGACTTCATTGACCAGTATCACAAGACGTTTCCTAGGCGTTGACTATGATCTTTGTGTGGGATGATCATTTAGCTTGTTATGATTTCGGACCTTATGCTTATTAGTTTGTTGTGGCATTTCCTAGTATGCTTATGGTGTTTTTAGCCTTATGTTTGTGACTATGACTGGTGTGTTCTGCTGTTAGATTCTTTGCACTTTATGTTTCTATGGTCTAACTTATGACTTTATATATATATATATTTATATATATATATGACATTGGCTTGATCTATCTTTATATTGGATTGGTTTATCACTTTGACTTAGTCTATTTGTATCATTGAATTTCTATCCTTGGATTGTTGCTTGAAATTGCTTATACCCCTAACCATTTCTCCATGTTGTTTATTTCTATTATTGAGGGGGAGTATATCTACCTCTTAGTTATAATTTTTTTTGCTATGACAAAAAGGGGGAGAATTAATGTGGTAAATTTATATAAATTTTTGTAACACTTTATGCTTAAATTGAGGGGGAGGGGGAGCATCATTTTTCACAAATTTAAGCAACTCCATCTTTCAAACATATAAGCAAATTTACCTTAAGTTTTGTCATATCAAAAAGGGGGAATTTGTTAGCTTTAAAATGACATGTATTTTGAAATGACAAAAACTTAAGAAAGCTTAAAACATTTTTCTACAAATGTAAATTTGCTCAGCATGAACTCAAATGATAGAAAATATTTTAAACAAAGGTTTGGATTGTGATTTCAATTGAGAAAGTCAGGAAATACTCTTATAAAAATGCTAGAATGTTTTGAACTGACTTAAAATCACAAAAAGCCATCAAATCTTTTCAAATTGCAGCCAAATAAGTGCAGGAAAAGGTTAGAAAGCATTCTGGAGAAAAGGGATCGATCCCTACTGTAGAAGGATCGATCCCAAAATGGCAGAAAGGTTGGAAGAGGTCCAGGAAAAGGTTGGAAAGCATTCTGGAGAAAAGGAATTGATCCGTTTGTAAAAGGATCGATCCCTTTGCATGAAACTTGAGCCCAACGGCTAGTTTTTTAGGGTTTCAATGGGAGGATTAGCATTAAATGCTTCACCAACCATTCCAATTAGTTGGCGGACTATAAATAGAGGCATTTATGAAGATTGGAGGTAGAACAAGCACTCAGAAATTCTCCAAGCTTCAAAAGACAAAATCAAATCTAAAAATTCATTCTTTGTAACTCCATTTGTGTGAATTCTTATTGTACATCACCCACTTACTCAAACTTCTTATATTCAAGGGGTGTGTTAGCCTTGTAAGAGCTGTTATTGTAAGAGTGTGGGTAGTATTACAAGGGGAGAGGCTTAGAAGATTATTTCTAAGTCTTCAAGAGAAATTGTAAAAGGTCTCACCACACCTTGAAGTGGTTTGTAAGAATTCCAAAGGAAGAGTGGAATCAATACCTTGACAAGAGGATCGAGGAGAGAGGACGTAGGCAAGAGATTGGTCGAACCTCTATAAATTTGTGTTTGCTTCTCTCTCCGTTACTTATTTACTGCATTTATTTTATTGTTGTCTTATTTGTTTTATTTGTGTATTAAGTGGTAAAAAAACCAAAAATTAGTAGAAAAATCGATTCACCCCCCTCTCGGTAGAGCCAACACAAGACCTTCATGGTTTTATCGGGGAATAACACCCCAATTCATGTCCGGAGTGACTTGAACCCTTGACATCCTCAAGTGTCAAGCCACTCCTAACAGCAAGACCCTCACAGTTTTATCGAGGAATAACACCCCAATTCCCTTCCGGAGCGACTTGAACCCTTGACTTCCTCAAGTGTCAAGTCACTCCTAACTAATTGTCAAGTCACTCCTAACCAATTATCCTAGGACAATTGGTTAGGAGTGACTTGACACTTGAGGAAGTCAAGGGTTCAAGTCGCTCCGGAAGCGAATTGGGGTGTTATTCCCCGATAAAATCATAAGGGTCTTGCTTGGTGGACCCAAAGCGTACAGTACGAGTGAGTAAAGTGACCCTGCTTGGTGAACTGGGGCCTTACATGACAGCTGTAGGTGCTGATGATGTGACTAAGGTCAATCAGTAAATAATCGATCGGTCGGTCAGTAATGCATGACTACCAACGACAATTATGGGAGCTAACAATCTCAAAACATTTACTTGGTTCCCATGAAAACAATAAAACCACATTATGTTTCAAAAACATAATACAGTAATATAAATGTGCATTTTATTGTGAATGCATGGGAGTGTTTGGGTTGGCCAGGGATTTACCACCTTAGCATTCAAAACATTACTTCTTGGAACCAAGTTTCGTTTTAAAATCATACTGTTCAAAATCAATATATCTTATTCAATTCAAAACATTCAAATCAATAACTTCAAAACCAGTATGCATAACAGTTGAAAAACCATCAAACAAAGACTATACACATGAGGAATGCAATTATGCATGACTAGACACATGCCTATGCATTATCATTTCACTTTTGATTCTATACTATTTATCTCATTTCAATTCTGACATTTTCAATAAGGTTTCCAAAGCCCAATCATTTACCTTTTAAAAACCATAAAATAATTTCCAAAAATATTTCTTTTAATTTAATAACAATTACTTATTTCAATCTTTCAAATTTCAACAATCAATATGGTCATTTCGGTACACTTCCACTTGATAAACCAAATCAATACTTTCAAACATTTACCATCAAAATCGCTATAAGATTCTATCATTACAATACTTTCTTTCAATATAACCACTCCTTTAAAAAACATAAGCATTCTATCTAAAGTCATTTTCTTTAAAAATTTCGGCAGCATAACGATACTATATTTTAAAAACCTCTTGCAAATCAAACACAATTTATATAACCACAACCAGTAGATTTTAATACAGTAATAATGACTATGTTTCAAAACTTCCTTCAATCAAAACAATAGACAATTTAAACCCATCTTTTAGAACCTCAATCATATAGAAAACATAAGTCATTTATTCAAACCTTAACAATCAACTCCATATACTTTCTCAAAAACCAAAATCATTTCAAATGCAAACACAATATCATCCTACGTCTTGTATATATGTCCCTTACCTATACGATATCAATGTCACTCGTATAGTACAAATTTGCAGCACCAACTAGTAAGCAGGCGTTTATTTGCCTACTATCCAACTCCAATTAGTTAACTTCGGAGCTACAGAAAACAATTCAAATGCAATTAATTGTCCGTATTCTTGTTACAGAAAATGTAATACTCTTAATGACCTTTCAAATTTCCTAATACAACAACAAATCCGTTCTACTTCATATCAGTGTCTATAACTACAACTACAGTCAAAACTTAGCAGAAGTCAATCTAACTTCACTGACAGTCTCATTATCATTTTTACAGTATTCTATAACCATGAAACTATCAAATTGGGCATGGTAACCTTATAAACCTAGCTTGGTTGAATTCACCCTTAAATATTAGACTTAGCGTTTAGCAAAATTTAAGGCCAAATTCAAGCTTATCATCATCTCTACATCATTTTTCTACCAATTTTGCATGCAATCACCCATTATTCATCATCAAACCCTAAGTGGCAGATTTCACAAATCCTCTTAAACATTGATTTTGCTTCATTTTAAGCTCATAGACATGTTAAACTACCATGAAACAATCAGAATTAAGTAAAAGAATGCAAAACAGTAGACTGTTTGTCTCACCTCTCCTTATGCTGCATTTCCAGCAGCCAAAACACCATGAAAGAGGCTTCTTCAAGGGTTGGTTTGGAGAAATGTGAGAGAGGGTGATGAGAGGAACAAGTTTGCTTAAGGGTGCATTTGGTTTTGGTGGCTGAAAAGTGGTGTTTCTTAAGGGAGCACTTTCTTGAACTTAGAGAAAATGGGCAGCAATGGAAGATGGTTGGCCAAGGTAAGAGAAGACCTTTAAAAATCTAACTTTTATACTATTTTAATCATAAAATATCAACCATGGCAAATTACCATGTTGCCTTTTTAAAATCTTAAGAATTCCACTTATTTCCCAAGCCAATATAATATTATTTAAATAAATTAGATTTTTTTAAAAATATATATATTTATTTTATGTATTTAAGTCAAAATTTAACTTTTGATAAGGTTTGACCAACCTTTGTATGTGAAATTACCAAAATAGCCTTAAATGAAGGCTTTCAGGCTCGTTTGTGTTGTTTTTGGCATTTTCGTGTGATTCAATTTACTGGATGGAATCACGTGAAACTTCTTCACATGAAGGTTTGATTGTGGGTCAAAAGTCAAACTAGGTTGACTGTTATTCACAAAAGCTCTCTTCGGCCTATAGACAAAATCGTCTTTTTTTGAATTTGTTACATGTAAACCTAGTTGTGCTCAAACGAAAGAATTTCAAAAAGTGGTCTTCTGACCAATTATGTATTTCAATCTCAAAATCAACAATTTAGAGCTTTCGCCCATCCAGGTTAAGGAAAATCCTGCGAGGCCCACCTTACGATTTTTTGCTATACTTACAAAGCATAGCATTAACTGTAGCTTCATTTGGTACTTCAAATTAAACTCCAATTGAACTAAGTTTCACATTATGAACAAATCAAACTACAACTATAATCAATTTAGTCCTTCGAAGTCTTTTTTAGATCATAACGATTCCCGCATAGGTCTATGCCCAATTCATTCAACACTCCCACTATCTGAAAATCTTAGCTAATAACCTTCACTCGTTCTTTTTTCTAAATACGTAGGGAATTTATACGAGAATTGTGATTCTCACATTTGTAATATAATTTAAAAGAATTGAATTTCTTTCCTTTTTTTAATTTATTAATCACAACCCTGCCATTAGAATTGTCCACTAGGTTATGTTAATTTTATACACATGGCACTTGACAATGCTGATGTAGTGTTGATTATAGTAACGTGACATTTTGATTGGACTTATATTATCAAATTAAAATAGTAAGAAAACTCAATTACTTTAAATTATCTATTACAACGTAAATTTCAAAGTTTAACATAGTAAAGGGATATATAATTTGATTTATAAAACTAAAAAAATTATATATATTTTTTATGTTCACATCTCCTTTCTCTCTCTAACTCAACCCCTTTTCTCTAACTCTATCCTACAAATCGACTACCGTTTATTTTCTAAATTTTGGTTAACGACAGTAGTGCTGATTGTTGTCCTCAGTTGTTGCAATCCACATGATCAATACATGTTTACATCCTTTTCTCTCTTATTCTTTTTATGGAAGAACTAAAAGGAGTTCCTTTAGATGTCAATATGCTTGTAACTATTATTTTTTAACAGTTGCATGTAATTTGGCACATTTTTTCTTTATTTTTTGGATTTTTTTTTTAGTTTATGCAAGTTTATTAACCAAATTGTTCTTAAGGTCATATAATTTTATAAACTGAGTCATAATTTTTTCTCATTTTGCTTAGCTCAAATTGTAGTTGCTAATATGTTGATAATGCTTTTTACGTAATAAGGTAGTTTTAGTATTAATGGTCATTGCCCACATCACAACTTATTAGAACTTCAATATTGATTTTGAAGCATTAAGCTTGTAACTTGATTTAAAAATTTTCAAGGATATTAAGTTACTATTTTCTTCCTTATGCTATAACAGAAAAACCTCATTACTTTAGAGACGTTTTTCAAATAGGATACACATCTCTTTTTGGATTGGTTGGAATGTAGGTCGATAGTCTAAAGCCTATCAAATAAGTGAGCACATGTCTTTTTTAATTATATGGAAAAAAATTAGAAAAATAAAAAGACTTGCTCGCCCTTCAATGCCCATCAATCCTACTCACAACCTTCTTTAGTCGCTACATCTTGCCTCCTCCATTATCCTTACTCAGTTGCCCAACTTCTCCTTGCCTTTGCCTTCAGAACCATCTATGTTCATTCTTTTTGAGAAAGCTTAAGACAAACGCAAATAACATTCAATTAGCAAACAATTGAGTGACAAAATTGGTGAGGTGTCAACCACAATCTGCCAAAGTTTGTCAGGGCCACTTTTAGGCTGTGATTGGTACAACTGAAAAGTGGAAGAAAAGAAAATGATAGAGAGAAAAGTGGAAAGAAAATGAAAATTAAAGTTGCTTGGTAGAACAGAAAAGGAGAAGGAAAGAAAAGATGAGGGAAAATAGTTTTCTATCCTCACATAAGAAACGAATCCGTCCAAATTGGACAGAAAAACGGAAAGAAAATGGAAGCATTTGAGTTATTAATTGAAAATACAAAAATACCCTTAAAATTTTCAAAATTTCAACATTGCTTCAATTTACTCTTGGCACAACTTTCACCAAAACTCTAACCACACTCTTTCGATCACTCCTCTATCGTCGATATCTCTCGCCCGCCACTGTTTGAGCCATTGTTTGGATTTATTTACATTTTGAGTTTGTTGATTTTGAGGTTCTTTAGGTAATTCTCAGATTAACCAGGTTCGATTGATACTAAGTATCATGACTCTGCTTTTGTCACTGATCACAAACTCTTCAATCTCAAGGCCACAGTTATCCTCCGCCGTTGACCTCAAAGCCATTTCCATAGCAAGAATGGCCCCTGAATGGATTTGATGGTTGCTTCGTTGCCTGTGTGGCTATCAATGGTTGTCTTTCAGTTTGCAATTTTTGGATGTGCAGCAACAAAACTGGGCACTGGTTTACTGGCAAAGGATAACGGTGGCTGTCCATGGCTGTCTTCAACCACAAACTCTTCTATCTATGGTTGTCTTTCAGTTTGCGATTTTTATTTTTGAAAACTGGGGTTTATGTGCAGCGAAGTTGGGGATTTTTGGATGGTTGGGCACTTGTTTACTGGTTCACCACTTCATTTGTAATTTTAGTTTTTTTATTGTTAAAGTAATTAAAAGAAATTCTAAATTTTATCAATTAATATAAATAAAATTTCAGAATTTTAATTTACACAAATAAATTTTTAACTTTTAATTTATATTCAAATAAACTTTTAAACTTTAATTTTGACTTGAATAAGCTTTTAACATAACTTAATTTTTTCAAAATAAAAAATAAAAGTTTATTTTTTTAACAATTTTCAGTTTGTAAAATCAAAATGTAAAAAATATTCTGGACATTAACTGAAATTGTTATGTGCTTTAAGATATTGTAATTTTATAAATTTAAGATTCTAATTTCAAAAAATCCAATTTTTTCCAAATTAAAAGATTATATGAACATGGTGTGTTTTTTATATTTTAATATCTCATTTGTAAATAAATTAAGATAATTTATTTTTTCTGAAAAAATTGACAAATTTTTGTTTAAAAATCTCTTTAAAAAATAAAAACTCAATAAATATTGAAAAAATGAAAAACAATTATTATACTTGATATATTTGCATAAGGGGTAAGATGGTAAAATTGTTTTTTTTTAATTTTCTTTTCTCTCACTTTTCCACTCTACCAAGCAATAGGAAGAAAGAAATATATTTTCTATCCATTTTTTCCATCTTTTCTACTAGACACGTTTAAGGAAAAAAATTAATGTTTTTCATCTCTTCATTTTTCTCTCCCTTTGATTTTCCATCCTTCCATTTTTCTTTCTATTTTACCAAGCAAAGCCTTAATATTTAGTATATACATTTGAGGTTAGTTAACCTTGTTAATTATGTTGAAGCCTTACATATGATGCTCCAAAAAAAAGTTTTGCTTTGATCTCCAATAGTATTAATCTTGCTCAATCCTAGCTTGTGTTTGTTAAATTATGTTTTTATGTATACTACTATTATTGTATTCATTGATTGAGTTAGATATCACTCAATTAAATGACATAAATTTAACTATAAAATTATAAAATTTCTAAATGAAAATAAAAAAAATCCATACTCATGTAACTTATGTTATCAAAATTTTTCTTAAGAAAAACAATTATATATATATAGGTAGAAATGTTCATGGATTGGACAAACCAAATTTGAATAGAGTCTAAGTAGAATATTAAGATATTGCAAGCGAGTCTGAGCTTGATTTGACTTGATTTTTCAGGCTTCACCTTTTTTAATCCAAACCTATTTTTACATAAAATGAAAAAAAAAAAAAGCTCAAGCTTGCTCAAACACTACCAATTTTTTAAAAAAATTAAAATAAAATCTAAAAAATAAAAAATATAATAATGAATAAATATAATACAATAAGTTCAAATAAATTCTTACTAAAGACTACAAGAGCATAAAATTTAAATCAAAATCTAAAACAACATAAGCTCAAATTAAATTACACAAAAAAAATGTTTGAAGTAATTAAAAATGCATTAATATATTTTCCAATATATTCTTACTTGACATATCTTAAAAATATTTTTAAAAGCAAAAAATACAAACATCATGTTTTAATAAAACATCATCGATGAGTCATTGGCTTGATGGCAAAGAGGAGGTTTTGAAACTTTGAGATCTTAAATTTGAGTCTCATTAAATGTGAGATTTGTTTAATTTGTTATTATTTGCATGGATTGTGTTTGTTATTATATTTACCACTTCATCAAGTTAGTTGTTAATCGAATGTAATATCCAGATTATGATTATAATTTTGAATGAGAAAGTATTCTTTTTAAAAAAATAAAATATCAGATTAACTAAACTATAATAATTTTAAAAAAATATAATTATTGGGCTGAGTTGAATCAAGCTATAGTTTTAAATGGTGAGTCCAAAGCTTGACTCGATTTTTTATTAGAATTTATTTATTAGCCCAAGCCCATCGAGAAGGTTAATTTTTTTGTCCAATTTTAATAAAAAAATCAAACGAATCTTTAGATTTGAGTTGATTAGCCAATCCAAAAACAACTCAAATAATGGGTGTGTAAAATCCTATATAATATAATAATATTATTAAAAAGCATTTTTTTTTTGGTATATAAGAGCTATAAGAGCTTTCATTTTTGAGTAAAATATGGGTTGAGGATAGACTGATATGGCACTACAACAAGGATGGACAGTACTCAATAAGAAGCAGGTACAAAGCACTGTTGTATGCACGTCTTGGAGTAAGACCTCAAAGAAACATATGGAGGAAGATCTTGAATTTAGAAGTTCCACAAAAAATCGCATTTTTGTGTGGAGAGTGTGTCACAACATTTTATCCACAAATGCCAACTTAGCTAAGAAGATAACGAGAGTGGACACAACCAGTGTAAGATGTGGGGCTAGTCAAGAAACAATGATGCATGTGCGCAGAAGATACTTGCTATTGGTAATTGTCCAGGGAATTTGATTAACTCAAGTGAAGAACGAGCAATGGACTGGATGGAAAAAGCTGGCAGTGTGTTGTCAAAGGAAAAGCTTGAGTGTTTTGTGATGCTGTTATGGGCAAATTGGAATAGCAAGAATATAGAGGTGAAACAGGGAAAAGAAAGAAAAAGAGATTAGATGGTGGAAAGGGTGACAACATTTCTTGAGGAGTATAGTACAGCTCAACAACACAGAATGGAGCATGTACGGACTAGAGCTGGATCAAAATGGTATCCACCACTGGATCCTTTTGTCAAAGTCAACTTTAATGGAGCTTTAGATACCTATACAAAACACGAAGGAGCTGGAGTCATCATACCACATGGGATGGCAAGGTACTAAGTGCAGTTGTGTGCAAAGTTGGTACAGTAACTGAAGCTTTGTGTTGGGATGCAAAGAATTTTTCAGAATTTTATCCAAAAAAAAGAATTTTTCAGAATAAGTAGAAGACAATGACAGATTAATGTCGCTCAAAGGTTTTCTTTCTATTCATGTTGTGTTAACAAAGTACAAAAGAGATCTTAACAAACGCAAAAAAGCTGCTATTCATTAATTCTAGATACAGCTGGACACCTTTCTAGTGTTCAAATCCTATTTTACTTCTAACTCTACTCCCTTAACTATTAAGTAAACCGACAAGTCCCCTGCTTCTGTTACCTCTCTACTTCTGCATCTTCAATTAATTTTCCCTTCTGCAATTTCTGACAGCCTACTCAAATTGCAAATTACATGTTAACACCCCTTCTTAATTTGCAAGTCTAAGAAAATTTTTGAATTGCTCGACTTTCTCGGATGAGGCTGTCTTTGTGAAAATATCAACCATCTGTTCCCTTGTGTTGACAAATTCCAATTTAATTTCATTTTGCTGCACTAAATTTCTGATGAAGTGATGATGCAATTCAATATGCTTTCAACAGTTGTGAAAGACTGGATTTCTTATCATGGCAATTGTAGACATGTTGTCACAGAAGATGATTGTCGGTGTTTCCCTTTTCTGTTGTAAGTCTTTGAGAATCCTTCTTAACCAAATTGCTTCACATCCGGCATCTGTAGCTGCAATATATTCTGCTTCTGCTGAAGATAATGCTATTGACTTTTGCTTTTTGGATGACCTTGAGATTGCCTTAGTGCCCAGACAAAATAAATATCCAGAGGTACTCCTTCTATCATCAACAAATCCTGCCCAATCGCTGTCTATGTAACCTGTAAGTTCATTTTCTTTTTCCTTCACATACCTGATGCCAAACTTTTTAGTTCCTTGTAAGTAGCGTAAAATTCTTTTGCCTGCTGCATAATGAAGTTTGCTTGGCTTTTGCATAAATCTTGAAATTAGACTGACAAGATAGAGAATGTCAGGCCTTGTATGTGTCAAATAAATTAGAGAACCAACTAAGCTTCTGTATGTTCTTGCATCTGCCTTAGTAGCACCATCATTCAGCTGCAACTTTTCATTTATTGCCAATGGAGTTGAAACTGGTTTGCAATTGTTCATGTGAAATTTCTTTAATAAATCTTCAAGATATTCTTCTTGAGAAACAAAGATTTCTCCTTTTGGTTGTTGAACTTGAATGCCCAAGAAGTATCTCATAAGACCTAAGTTTGTCATCTCATATTCTTTCATCATAGCTGCCTTGAATTCTTGCATCATCCTAAAGTTTGTTCTAGTGTAAATTAAGTCATCAACATATAGACAAACAATTAGGAGATTTTGGCTGCCTTCTTTCTTCACATAAAGAGATGGCTCACTTTGGCTTCTTTGAAATCCACTTTGACAAAGATAGTTGTCATCTTGCTATTCCAGGCTCTTGGAGCCTACTTTAATCCACACAATGCTTTTTTCAATCTATAAACTTTATCTTCTTGTCCTTTCTTCACATAACCAGGGTGCTGATTGACATTAACTTCTTCCTGAAGTTCTCCATTGAGGAAGGCAGATTTTACAGCGAATTGGTACACCTCTAACTCCATTTGAGCTACTAATGCAAACACAACTCTAATTGTTTCCATACGAACTACTAGTGTAAAAGTTTCATTAAAATCGATACCAGGCTGTTGTGAATAGCCTTTTGCTACTAACCGTGCTTTATGCTTTTGAATGCTTCCATCTTCTTTAAACTTAGTCTTGTAGACCCATTTCAATCCAATAGCTTCTTTTCCTTTTGGCAAATCTACCAACTCCCGTGTTTGGTTCTTCTCATTACTTGCAAGTTCTTCATTCATGGCTTTAATCTAATGTTCTTCTTTTGCAGCTTCCTCAAAACTTTGTGGTTCACATAGTGATAAGAAAAACATTGTTTGCATTCATTTTCACTTTTGCCATTGTGATATTCTGCTTCTTATGTTTGATTATGCATTCATTTTTCATCAAAAATAAGCAATTAGTTTTTGCGAAGTAGCTGCCTAACACTTAACAAGTTGTGAGTTAAGTCAAGAACATAAAGCACATCATATATGAGTTTAGAATTACCTTCTTTTGAGTTAACTGCTACTGCTCCTTTTCCTTTGACATCATGAAGTTTACCATCTCCAAGCTTCACTTTGGAAGAGAAACTTTTATCAAGTTGCACAAAGGATTTTTCACTCCCATTCATATGATTACTGTAGCCACTATCAATATACCATTTGTCTTCTGTTTGCTGCTGCACACTCATGCAGGAAAATACTACTTCATTTGCTTTATCAACTTCTGTATATTGCGCTTTATTTTCTTCAGAGTAGTTAACTTCAATTTTCTATTCATCATTATACCAGCAGTCCCTTTGAGAGTGATTTGGATTTCTGCATCTTTTGCATCGAAAACGACACTCCTTAGTTTCATGACCAGCCTTTTTGCAAATCTTGCATTGAAAGTTATTTTTAGTGTTCCATTTGCTATTATTGCTGCTTCTTCCTCTACCTCGGGCTCTAGAAAATTGATTTCTGCCACGTCCTCTACCTCTTGAAATGAAGTTACTTCTTCTGTTTTCAGAGTCAGACCTTGAGTTTTTCTTTTCTTCCATGCTAACTTTTGAATGAAAGGCTTGCTCTAAGTTTTAATTTGTGAATCTGCTCATCCTCTTCTCATGTGCCTCAAGTGATCCACTCAATTCATCCAAAGTTAGTTTTGATGTGTCTTTGGATACTTTTATGGCAGCAACTACATGAACAAGCCTTTGTGGCAAGCTCCTCGAGACTTTTTCTATAATCTTCTTGTCTTCTATAGTGTCTCCATAACTTCTGATTTGGTTTATAACTTCTGAAACTTTGGAGAAGAATTGTTGGACATTTTCATTATCCTTCATACTTAAGTTATCAAACTCTCTCCATAAGTTTTAAAGTTTGATGGAGATTACCTTTTCTTGGCCTCCAAATTGTTTTTTCAAAGTTTCCCATGCTTCTTTTGTTGTTTCTGCACCCATTATTCTTGGAAAAATTGTTTTACTTACTCTTTGTTAAATGAAGAGCAAGGCTTTTGCATCCTTCTGCATATTCTGATTGTATTCTTTCTTCATGGCCGCTGTCCATGTTGCTAATACTTGAGGATTTGCTAGAGCTTCATAGCCTTGTTCGATCATCTCCCATAAATCCTGAGAAATAAAAAGTGTTTTCATTTGAATACTCCAAAAATCATAGCTCTCTCCGCTAAAGATAGGTATGAGAGTCTCAGTATAATTGAAGCTGGATGTATTGCCACTTCTGCTGGCCATATTTTGATATTGTGTTTTGTTTTGCAGGAATGTGGTTAAAAAAAAAAAGGAGTTAAGCTTTTGATACCAAAAATTTGTTGGGATGCAGAGAATTTTTCAAAATAAGTAGAAGACAATGACAGATTAATGTTGCTCAAAGATTTTCTTTCTAACTCTACTCCCTTAACTATTAAATAAATCGACAAGTCCCCTGCTTCTGTTACCTCTCTGCTTCTGCAACTTCAATTAATTTTCTCTTCTGCAATTTCTAACAGCCTACTCAAATTGCAAATTACATCTTAACACTTTGGCAGCCAATAAAGCATTGGAGACTGCATATTGGAGCGGGCACCGAAGAATTTGGCTAGAGGGGGATGCTCTGGAAATCATTAGAAGATTGCAAGACGACGAAGAAGACCTTTAAGCAGTGGGTCCATTAATTGAAGATGGAAAGCAATGGATAGCATTGTTTGTTTGACAGTTGCCAAATTTATCACATAGGAAGAGATGGTAAATAAAGCGGCTCATATGTTAGCCAAGCAAAGTCTAGTAGTAGATGCATATATGTACTGGTTAGAGGAAAACCCAATTTACATTGATGTTATTGTACTAGAAGATTTAAACTTTTCATTTACTTAATGAAAATTAACTGAATTGATTCAAAAAAAAAGAGCATTCATTTTTACGTGGTCATCTGAATGTTTTTCTTGTCTAAATAATGTTTTTGAGGAAAAAAGTGATATATCATTGGAAAACAAATATATGAAAAAAAAAATACTATACTAGTTATTAAGACTAATTACTAGGTTTTTTTTTTGGATAACTAAAGACTAATTACTAGTTACTTGTAAGTAGTTAAGACTAATAAATAAGAGAAAGGAAACGACAGGTGGCAGGCGGCAACGAACAAGGATTTGTAACGGTTTAGTTTGTAAATAAAAATGATAGGAAACACTAAGAGAGGAGCGGTGAATGCCACGTGCATGTTTGCTTGTTTTGGTGATAAGAGAAAGGATTGTATGAAACAGTTACACCACGTCAGTATATATCACTTCTATTCAAATTATGCCACGTAATCACAATGTTGAAAAAAGTCAATGATTTATTAGCAGAATCATTAATGAATTTCTTGAAATAAATATTCATCATTTAATTATGTAATAAATAATTGACTTTTTTTAACATTGTGATTACGTGGCATGATTTGAATAGAAATGATATATGCTAACGTGATGTAACTGTTTCATACAATCCTTTCTCCCGCCGAAAAACCTAACTCCCCACTCTTCCACTTCTCTCTTTCTTGTAAATTATTAAAATTTAGTTTGTTAAGTCTGCAGCATTTCAGGCAAAGTCAGTACAATATCTTCCATGTGATCAGGTATCTCTCTTTTTACTCTTATCTGTTGGATTTTGTTTCCTTTTCCCTCGACTTCATCAAACTTTTGTCTTATGTTGTCTCTGTTTTTTGCACTTCATCCTCCTCTATCCTAACAATTTATATGCTTTCACCTTGGTTTTATAACTTTGCCTTGCTAGCTGTTCATAACAACTTATATATCTTCATTATATGGCATGCATGCGGGTAGAATAGCAAGTTATTTTTTCATATTTAAATACCAATAATTATGATTAATTCTTCATTTAAGTCAGGGAGTCCGTCGAAGGTCTAAATTTCTAGATATTGTCAATTCAGTTTTCTTTGCTCAATTCATCGCTTGTCACTTGTCAGATTTCTGCTACCCATGTCTTTGAGCTATTGCTCCAACTGGGGTACTGCTCTCAGTCCGGAGATTAGCAGCAGCTTTCAACAAGAAGGGAAAGAGCTGGCAGGAGATTATCTCTCAGTCTCAGGATCTGACGGCAGTTTAGCTCTCCTGGACACTTATATTGATCCATTTTTCCAGCCAGGCGAGCTCATTCGGTCGGAGTCGGATGGCTAATATGACCTCTTTCTCGCGTGAGGAATCTGAGTTTCAGCAGTACTACAACCCTAAATGCCAAAACAATTTTCCAAATTATTACTGCTCCGATATTGGGTCTAACTTCTTCTCCGGGATTGATCTTGCTGCCCCACCTGCCGTAGAATTCTTGCAAGAAGACACAGGAGCTGGGAAAGCTCATCCCTGCTACCCATAAGATGAACACCGCTCAGCTGCTCCAAGCTGCTTGTAAGTATGTTCAGTTCTTGCAGGCTCAAGTTGGAGTTCTTAAAGCCATGTGGTCAGTAAGTAATAAGGTGAATGTTTTTAGCTTTCAAAACACTACTTTTGAGCCTTAAACTTCAGCCATTTCCCTTTAAGTTATTTGGAAGTCCTGGGTCAAGGAATGGCAGCAGGTTCTGGTAGAGAAGAAGGAAGCATTACTAATGCAGTCAGAAGAACTCGTATCTTGCTTGCATCCACAGCAATTGAAGAGAAATTGTATTCAGAGGAGAAGTGCTTAGTCCCTTAGATTTGGCCAGTTGAGGATACTTAATTAGACAGTAAATTTCTCCTTACCAATAAATGAATTATTAATTTGTAGCTGTTACTTTAACCAAAAAATAATTCGTCGCAGTTATTGGCTATTTTTCTAGAAAAATGAAAGCATATGATCTCTACCCATTAACGCTCGGGTGTATTCTGGTAAATAATTAAAAGTAGAAGTAAAGTTGTTTGAATTTAAACTCAAACTTTATAATATGTTATAATTTTTCTTCAATAATTGATCAAGAAGTTGTTCACTACGCATTAGATGATTTTTTTTTGTGATTTGTACATATTAGATGATCTGATTTCTCTTGACAAAATGTAAAATGTATTCACAGTCAAAAGTCATGTCCCTCGGGCCATTAAGATAAAAAAAATAAAAAAACAAAAAAATAAAAAAAAAAAATAAAATAAAAAAACAAACAAAACCAAGTCTTGTGTTCAGCGCACTAGACCTTGTAACTACCATAAACCGCTCGAGAGATTTGACAGTTATCGTTATTTTGCATGTCTAAGATAAGAACATAGACAGTTGACAGGCAGTGAACTCAATTCTTCTATGTGGGCATGCATGGCTTCCAGACCCAGCACTCGTGCATTGCTTCTTTTCTTCTTTATCTCTACGTTTTCGTCTTCACTTTGTGCAACAGTGGTGGACGACCTTGCTCATTTGCATCCACCTTCTGATTTTAACACAACCATCATTTCCAACTGTTTGAAAGACCCATCTCTCAGGTACTGCACTTCTTCCCCTATGGACGTCAATGAGATCTTTAGATTCACCATTGTCGCGAGTCATCTGTGTAACGAATCAAAGAATCCCAACTGTGTTGAGTCATTCCCCAAAATAGACCTTCGAAGCCGTCCCAAGATTACCCCACTCTACTTATCATTCAGTTTTTTCTGGAAATATTGTCCCATCACCATCCTTTCCGTTGATCTCTCCAACAATTCTCTGAAGGGGAGTTTCCCAACTGATGTCCTCCTCTGTACACAAATCCAGGCTCTTGATTTGAGTCACAATGACCTTTCAGGGGATGTTCCAATACAAAGCTTCTCTTCTCTTACCAATCTCACCCTTCTCAATCTTTCCTACAATCAATTTTCGGAGAGTAAGATCTCAGATTCTCAGTTCTTCAAACGCTTTAGTTCTTCGAGTTTTGTCAATTCAGGTCTCCTACCTAGTCACCAGAACTATCGGATAAAGGCTGTAATATTACTGTTTGGCTTTCCAGTCCTTGTCATTCTGATGATGGGTTGCTTGTGGTGGCTGTGTTTTCGGCGGCCTGATTTCCTACCAAGAGCGCTTCAAAATAAGCACAAGTTCACTAATTCAATGTTGAAGGCGGCCACCAACGGATTCTCAAAGAAGAATATGGTGGGAAAAGGTGAAGGTTTTGCTATATATAGAGGAATATTAAGAGATGGCACAAGAGTGAGAATTGAAATCTACTTGAATAACATCTCAAGGGAAAACCGCAGGAAATTTGTTGAGGAATGCAAAGTTCTTGTTCAGTTGTGCCACAAGAACTTGGTACAAGCATATGGTTGGTGTAGTAATCGAACTTTGAGGGCCCTTGTTACTGAATGGACAGGCGAAGAGAGCGTTGAGATGTGGCTGTCAGAATCAGCACCATCCTTGAAGCTCAGGTTGAAAGTGTTGCTGGGAGTCCTGAAAGGCATGTGTTATCTTCAGGAGCAATGGCCTGGGGTTGGTTATGATCTCAGGACAAGCAATGTTTTGCTACATCAAAGTACAGAGCCTTTAATTGCAAGGTTTAAAGTTGGCGAAAACAGCAACAGAAAGAGTAAATTTAATATCCATTCCTCACTATATTGCATTCTGGTTAGTTTTTGTATCTGTGAAGTTTAAACCGAGTACATTGACTTATTTGCGTCTCAGAAATTTACAGATTCGGAGTTTTTGTGCTGGAGATAATGACAAACAGAAGGCTGCGGGAAGAGTGTGGGGGGAGTGAAGCAGGGTTTATTGAATACGTTAAAATGCTTTATCCAGGAAATTTGGTGAAGGTGATTGATGAGAGAATGAAATTGACAGAGAATGCGTTTGATCAAGCTAAACAGGCAGTAGGCATTGGATTAATGTGCATAGATCATCCAACAAGTCGGCAGCTTGGCTTGAGTCAGATTTCTAACATGATCGCTAGAATATACGAGTCTTGCCTGGCTTTGGCTTCTCAAAATCATAAAAAGTGTGATGCCAATGGAGGAAGAAGTCATCAGGGAATGTAAGTCCGAAACACAAATCTGTAAACATATATGTATTTGGAATTATAGCTCCGGAATGATTAAAATTAAAATCAAAATTAGAATTCATCAGAAAAAAGAAACTGATCATGCAGTAGCTCAAGTGGCATGTATTGACTTGATCTCATAATAGTTTCCAACACTTCCCTGTGGTTTTCCATCTTTCTTCTTCTTATCATGGAATAACATGAACAAATGAGCATAGAACTATAATTTACAAGGATCCTTTCCATCAACTATGGATAGGTAACTCAAAGGTGAAGGGACTAGCGGACTAGGGGGAGGCAGATACATACGGCTTTAAGGCAAAAGAACAAAAATTTGTCGACAGATCTTGACGATTATTGTGATGGAGTTGTTGCAGTTTTAATTCTACAGATGTGCATGGTGTTTCTTTATACATGCACTTTTCTTCCCTTAATTGCTGCATGATGAGACACCAAGGTAGCCAAAGTACATGAATGTGGATGCATAATAGACAGTAATTTTGGTTTCCTCAACATCTCATGCAAGTTATCATGGTTGTTTAAATTATTTTACTTAACTTTTGCAAATTCTCTTGAGAATTTTTCCCGCACTATGATAGTCTGCATGTCTTTAATTGTGCCATCAATGTAAGTTTGAAAAGTACTAAATACTATTTGAAATTTTTGCAAGAAAGGATCAATATATATATATATATATATATATATATATATATATATAGACACACACACAATTTTACTTCTTCTCGCTTGAATAGCTTTTTACTATATATGAACAAAACGAGATTGCCATAGATCAATGTTCAACATTATGCTAATTGCAAATATTTCAACTTTACATTAATAATAGTTTCAAATGATTTGACTATTTAATTATATCCAACGTGGGGCAACTAGTACGTACAAATTACTTCTAATTTATCGGAAGGATTCTCAACTATTATGTAGATAAAAAAATAAATAATATAAATTAAATAATATTTAATTTAATAAAAAATATATCGATTAAATAAAATTTATTTTACTATAGACTTTAATGTTAATGAGATAATAAATAAAAATTAATCAATATTTTTATTTAATACGAAATTAAGGATTGTTTATGGGCTTTGCGATTGAGTTTGGGATAAATTAAATCTAAATGTCTGTAAACGGATAAATTAAACGTAAGAGTAGCAGCTAATTTGCAAAGTGTAAGAAATCATAATGCAAGTGATATGGCAAAATGCATGAACTGAATTCATCTGATTCCAGTAAACCAACAAGTCTACAACTTGTGAATACATCAATTATAATGGTTAAGTCAAAGCCTATAGTGACATTGATCTTAACCATTTAAACCATTTTATTTCATCCAATCTACCTAGCTACGGGGTGGGTTTTCTTCAAGGATCAGTGTCATGACTCCGTCATAATTTAGTGAATCCTGCGTAGTCAAAATAAAACAAATCATTAATCATAATTCTTTTGTTAATACTATCAGAGAATATCATTCAGCTTTTAATCATAATTCTTATGTCAAATTAACAAGTACTGTGAAAAAACTCACGTCTCGCAATTGGTGTTGATGGAGACAGGGAAACCAACTTTGATGTTGCAGGCTTGAGGAATCCTGCTCAAAAACCTGCCTGAATTCCGAGTGACTTAGCACCAGACTTCAAGCGTCGGCAGATAGCCTTCTTATCTTCAACGGATTTCACTGTTTGAGCAAGCTGCTGCAGCCCACTGCAGCATGCAGCAGAAGGCTTAGGATCCTTGCCTGTTGCAAACCCCACGCACGCTGCTGCCTTGGCATCCACAGTGGGACATGGGACAGCTGCCTCCCCTAGGTTGGCAACGAAAAAGAGGAATGAGAGCAGAAAGAGCATGGACAAGAATAGGTTCTTCATGGTTGATTGTCTGTAAACTTTGCTCGATTGGTATTTTTTTTTGTACATAAAAAATTGGGACAGGATGGGCTGACCCACTCGTCGGGCAGGGCTTCAGGTTTTTAGGCCTTTCTAGATTGAGATGCCCACCACACCAAAGAGCTATGGGCAACTCAAACCCAAGTATGGATCCAACGGCTTACCACTGAACCCACTCTTTGGGGGCTTGCTCGATTGATATTGCAAAAAAGCACTTAGGATGATGGAAAATGGGTTGGGGATGATGGATTAAATAAAGAGAAGAGCTAAGTCATTTTCTTGCTTTGGGAGACGTGAGGTTTGTATTTCCGATGAGATTGATCAAGTGCAGCTCAATTTATGACAAAAAAGGGGTTGTGGCTAGTAGGTTAATTACTTATTAATTAAACAAAATGTTAATGCCCGTTGGATCGAATAAAACGAGCTCGATATTTTTTAAGTAAAATTTTGAGTTTAAATCTTGTAAATGGAAAAAACAGTATTAAAAGAGCTTTTTGTATTGAATCCGATTGTAACTTGACCTCGGATTAATCAGGGACCAAAATGACCTTCGAATATCAAAAGATTTCAACCAAAAAAGTATTAAACAATGATACATGGGTTCGAATTTGGTTCACTTCGAGTTATATGTGTCAAAGATTTTTTGGTTTTATCCATTTACATATAATGAATAATCCATGTCTATTCAAGTATGTACAAACACTATCAATTTAAAAATTTAAAATAAATTCTAAGAATATATTAAAAAAAACATAGTAATGAATAAATATAACAAAATAAGTTTAAATAAATTTTTCTAAAAAGACTATAAAATTAGTAAAATCTAAATTAAAGTTTAATAAACAACACAAACACAAAATATATTGCGTAAAAAAAGTTTAAAATAATTTTAAAAAAACATAATTATTTCATATACTGTCAATGGAATATTTTTATTCCACAAGCAGTGTTAAGATCGTGACACATGTCATATAAAAATATTTAAAAAATAAAAATAAATAAAACAAGACACGTGTTATGATCCTAACACCGCTTGTAGAATAAAAATATTCCACTGACAGTGTATAAAATAATTATATTTTAAAAAATACATTAGTATATATTTCATTAGCTTCCTTACTTGATATATTTTCAAAAATATTTTTAAAACCTAAAATATACCACATCATATTTTAATAAAGTATCAAATTAAATAAGTTATAAAAAGATTATAATTATCTGATTGAGTTGGGTTGAACTTGGACTTTAAATTATGAGACCAAGGCCTAATTTAATTTTTTTTATCAAGTCTTATTTGTTAGCCCTAGTCCTTCTAATGAATCTAATACTTTTTCCAAACGAATCCATAACATAAACGGGCATTCAAGCTTGAACAAATCGCCCAATTCATGAATAAATTGTTGCGTTTAATAGATACAGCAAGCGCACGGATAGCGACAAGTGATAGAGTAATAAGTGATGGATCATTCCCACAAAGATTAGTTAGTCTAGTTAATTTACTAAAATTTATCATGATTGATTTCCAAACTCGGATTGTAGACATTGGACTGCAACTTTTATTCAAGTTGATAATCTCTCATTGCCATGGCTCCCTCCACATAACTCATAGGAAGCAAAGGGACTTTGAGTGACTTGTTGAAATATCTCTATTAATATGGACTAGTTAAGTGTAATTGACATCATATAAATTTAATTAGTAGAATATTTTGTATAAAGTGTGACCATATACATATGTAATATGTTTATATTATGCATGTATTAATCTGCAATGGGATGGGTATAATACATTACATAAATTAGGGAAGGTCCCTACTGTTGGAACTAATATGTAAATGATGGCCCATTAATCACTTGTAAGGAGAGGAGTGAACAACAGTAGTCTCTCCCTCTCTCTTTCGGTTCTCATCTTTTCTCACCATCATCTTCGTCTCTTCATAGGACCACCATGGTAGACCCAAACCGACAACAACCATAATCTGATAGACCTCCAGCAACCTCTCTTCCTTTGGTAGCCATACTAGCGGTGAAGATGTGGTGGGATTTGGCTCTACCCAGTTAAGGTTAGTTTTCTCCCTCTTGTTATTGTGCTAGTGGAGAGCACGCACCATAAGGAATGGTGTGGGCTCGTGATAGACACGTACCCAGTCACCTGAAGACGCGGGTGCATAGATCACACATGCCTACATGTTGTTTAAGGGAGCGTGTAGTACACGTGCCCAAGACAAAAATTAAAAAAAATTAAAAATAAAAAAAATTCAGCCCATTTTTTGGGCCATACGGTTTGGGCTCTCTTTTGTATTTTGGGTTGTTTTTTGGTTTAGTTTTTTGGGCCAAATTTTTTTTGGTTTTTTGGGTTAATATTGAATAATTTATTAGGTCATTTGTTGAGGGTTTTGATATTTTATATTATGAGGTTATATTTAATTTTATTAATTGGCCGTTTAGTATAAAATTAATTTTGGGCAATTAAAATCAATTAATTTTGAGGCCATTTTGCCTAATTAATTTGAGGGCCATATTGATTAATTAATATTATTTGGCTATCAAATTTGGATTAATTATTGGTCATTTTGCATAATTAATTAATAGGTCATTTTAGGTAATGGTTTTATTGGTCATTTTGATTAACTAATTATGGATCATTTGGTTAATTAATCCTTGGACCGTTTTGGTTATAGACCAAATTTATGTAATAGCCATAAATAATTCTTAATCCCAAAATTAAACAGGTATAAGTGAATTTTTTGGAAGAAGTAATTCTGGGGTAATTTTTGGAAATTCAATTACCCATTTAATTCATAATTCACATAATTTTGGAATATACCCATGCCTATAAAATTTTGTTGATAATTGGCCTAATCAAATGAATTTAAATAAATTATTTGGGTATTTAGTTTGAGGTAGTCCTTTGGATTTAGGCTACTTAATCTGTTAATAATTTATTTAAACAAATAAACTCTCTAAAATAACATTGTCTTATTATTTGAATATTCACGATCATGTGGAATTAATTCTATTAGACATAAAATTACTACATATGCTTTAGGATTTGCATATTTGGGTGTAGTTAATTTTGGTCAATTAATTTTGTGAATATTCTTAAAATTATAAATCATTAATCAGATTGACTAGTACTTGCCCGTCGCAAGAATAGTCATGAAGATTTTCTAACAATTATTTTGATAATTTTAAGGACATAATAATAAGACAATGCATAGTGATAGTTGCAAAATTTATCAAGATCTGTAAAAGTGACAATTCTCTCCCTATCAGATTGCTTGTTGCTTCGAAGGATGCTTGGGTAGGAGAGAATTCTAGTCTGGATATAACATGATTTTCCTACCTTGTTGGTGGGTGATCATTTAGATTTATATTCAACCAGTTTTGTCTTATCCTTTACAACATGTTGTGGAATAAATTTAATGTTGCTTGAGTTATTCCAAAAACCTCCGTAAATTCTAATTATCTATGTAACTATCACATATGAAGTCTCTGGCAGATCAAATTAGATGATGGTATGAATCACTCTCTACGGTTATGGGGCATTCTGAACTAGGAAGTAGCTTCAAGAGCCAATCCATCTTCTATACCAATAGTGTGAGCTCTTTGAGGACAAAATATTATTATGGATTTCGGGAACACTCAAATAAAAGTTCTCTGATTATATAGGTATACCATAAATGAGCATATCAGATAAAGTGTTCCAATCAATAATGATATGAAGTGTTTGTGGATGCCGTTTAGAAATAGTTCACATAGGATTGATGAAGGTTGCAATAAAGGACCAATCCATATCTAGCAGATTTTGTATAACTTCCTTTTGAGGTAGAAAGTGGGAGATCTTTCAAGTTCGTAGATCTCATTTAGCGTACCTTAATGGATAAAAGAAAGTATGTCATTTAAATATCAAGAATGATATTGTCATCTAGGAAGAGGAGATCTTTTGGGTTAACAGATCTCATTTAGCACTCATTATGACATATGCCAATATTACCACTAAAAGCAATATAAGTGAGAGGTCTCAATAAAAGGTCAATTTAAATTGAAGAAATTTGCCCAGTCCACCTCCCATTTTGGTTCCACCAATACCTCTGAATATTGATGTGTACTATTTCTATTGTAAACTTGGGCATGAGAGGGAATGATATTCGTTAACACAAAAGTTCGTAGATCTCATTTAGCATACTTTAATGCATAGAAAGAAGTATGGCATTTAAATATCAAGAGTGATATTGTTATCTAGGAAGAGGAGATCTTTTGGGTTAATAGATCTCATTCAACCTTCATGATGACATATACCAATATTACCGCTAGAAGTAATATAATTGAGAGGTCTCAATAAAAGGTCAATTTAAAATGAAGAAATTTGCTTAGTCTACCTCCCATTTTGGTTCCACCAATACCTCTGAATATCGATGTGTGCTATTTTTGTCATAAACTTGGGCACAAGAAGGTAAACTGTGAGAATCTTTTAGATTGGAATATGTATAAAAAGGAATTTCGTTAGCATTTATTTTGGATCCAATCTAAAAGACATGCCCTCTAACTGTTGATAGTTGGATACTGGTGCTATTGTTGATAAAGCTATAAGCAACCGGGGACTAAATAAGGGAAACACTACAAAAAAATGAACCTTCAGCGACGGAAAATTTTGTCGCTGATAGTCAAATTCTGTCGTTGATGGTCTTCAGCGATGGATTACCGACGAAAATTTTCTGTTGAAAAAATCAAAGTCGTTGATGCTCACTCCGTTG
Organism: Heritiera littoralis; assembly: GCA_031772115.1. Lineage (NCBI taxonomy): Eukaryota > Viridiplantae > Streptophyta > Magnoliopsida > Malvales > Malvaceae > Heritiera > Heritiera littoralis. The sequence continues at coordinate 5,194,400 of JAPDPK010000032.1, read as the reverse complement.
CTAAAAACTTAATTTCCATTGGTAATTCTGTTGCTAATTAGTGACGGAATTTTTTTACATTAGCCACAGATTTTATGTCATTAGGGACATAAAATTTTGTTTCTAAAAACATAATTTCATCTTTTAATTTACATGAAAATTTGTCACTAAAGGGAATCAGCGACGAAATTTTTGTAGCTAATAGTTTATTTGTTTTTTATTTTATAAAAAAATCAATCGCTAAAAGGCATCAAAGACAAAAATTTCTATCTTTGATAGTTTATTATTTTTTTATTTTATAAAAAAATTCGTTGCTAAAGGGCATCAGTGTCGAAATTTTCGTCGCTAATAGTTTGTTATTTTTGTTGATAGAATAACTATTTTGTTGCAAAAAAGCATCAGCGACAGAAATGCCGTCGCTAATGTGATGAATTTCGTCGCTAATGTTACGAATTCTATCGCTGATTTGATGAATTTTTTCACTTATTTGACGGATTTTGTTGCTAATTCTATGAATTTCGTCAAAAAAAATATTCTGGAATTTCTAGACTTAATTATTTATATTTATATATAGAGAGAGAGAGAGAGAGAGAGAGAGAGAGAGAGAGAGAGAGAGAGAGAGAGAGAGAGAGAGAGACTTAAAGCATTCAAATCCATTAATATAAAACAGCTAAAACAAACCTAATATTTATACATAAATCCATAAAATTATCTTAAAAATAAATTAACTAAAAGACCTCCTCCTCAGCATCATTATCACCACCACCACCACCACCAGTGCCTCATCATCATCATCATCTCGTGTAAGTAAAAAAAAAAAACAAAAAAATAGAGTATTAAAGTTTATTATATAAAAAAATTAACAACATAAACATAAAAGAAAAATAAAGTAAATTTACAAAAAAAAAAAGAAGAAGGAAAAAACAGAAGGAGAGAGGGATAAAGAAGAAAAATTGAAGAAAAAAATGAAAAGACGGAGAAACAAAGAAGATAGGGGGAGTGAAGAGGAGAGAAAATGGATAATAAGAGAATATATAAAGGCTTTGGCACGCATAACAGAGAAATTTCCGACGAAGTTACCAACAGATTAGCGATAAAAATTCCGTCGCTAGTACTATTTCGAAATATTTCCCGCTATTACAGAGGGGGGAAAAATTCAAAAAATTGCAATTAGCGATGGAAATTTCCATCGCTAATTCCAATTTTTTAATTTTTGTATTAAACAATCGCTAAAAAGCATCAACGATGGAATTAGCGACCAAAAATTCTGTCCCTGATGCCTTAAATTATGAAAAAAAATATAAATATATAAATAAATAAATAAATTTTCTTTATTAAGCATCAGTGACGGAATTTTCTGTCGTTAATTCTGTCGCTGAAAAACATTTGTGACGAAAAATTCCGTCAGTGATGCCTTAAATTACAAAAAAAATAAAAATAGATAAATAAATAAATTTTCTTTATTAAGCATCAGCGACGGAATTTTCTATCACTAATTCTATTGCTAATGAGTTTTAGTGACAGAACTAGCGACGGAAGTAGCGACGAAAAATTTCGTCGCTAATGCTTCAAATTTTAAAAAAATAAATAAATAAATTTGGAGTGGAATCAGCAACGGATTTTTTCGTCGCTCATTCTGTCACTAAAACTCATCAGCGACGAAATTAGCGATCGAAAAATCCATCGCTAATTCTAAACCATAATTTTTTTACGTATAAGTTTTAGCGACAGAAATTTCTGTCGCTAATTTAGGCACCAAATGAACAGTAGCTTCCCGCCACATTTAACGACGAAATTAGCAACGGAAAATGCTCCATCGCAAATTACTAACAGAATTTCGTAGTGAATTCTATCGTTAAGTATAAAATATTTTTCGTCGCTGATGCTATTTTTTAGCACTGTCGCTGAAAGTCATTTTTCTTGTAGTGAAATAGTTGTGAATTGGGGCTACGGAGTTAAAATCCATGCCAAAACATAAGAATCAGCTAGGTTATTGTTACATTTCATGGATAGTTTTGGAATTACTGTCGGTTTACACTTTTCATTTTGATAACGGAAAAGTATTTCTGCTTAGTAACAACATGTGTATTGTTTCTGGCTTTTTATGTGATGGATGTATAATAGACTTGCACCCTAATATCGGGCAAATTTTATTCAGTTGTGAATGATGTGACTGTCGATTTTAATTATGGTAGAATAGATAAGAAATCTATCAAGTTATGGCATGGGTTAGTGACATTAGAGGCACACGTAGAGATTACATTAAGGGAAATATTGCTGCTAATGTTAAGGATATGATTAGTAGATATTGAAATGATTAAGAGCTGATATACATCGACATTTGTAGATCATTTCCGCATATTGTATTCAGTGGATATAAATATTTCATTACTTTCTCTAAAGACCATTCTAATGTAGGTTATGTAGGGTGAATCTAATCTTATAGAGGTCGTAAACATTTTGATTGATTCCGTTACGTAGCTTACAAAAGGTAAGCTGCTTAAGGTAATGATTAGACAAAGGTTATGAATACAGTGGTTGATATAATAAAGCTAAGCGAAATCCTATACTAGTTTTTTTGGATTAAGTGCACTACAGAATTGTGTTGACGCCTAGTGTACTATGCTTGGAATACCAGAACAAATGAAATTGTAATAATAATCATTCAACCATTTTTTATATGGTATGATTTATGTTGATCACTCCAAAATTTCAAAATCTGAGTGGAGTGAAATTATGAAAACTGCAATGCACATTCTAAGTTGAAATCCAAGCAAAATTAGTTCCCAAATTCATCTTAAGTTGTAGTCAGACAAGAAGCTGAGTTTGTGTCACTTTCTGTGTTTAGGGTTATAAAGTAAGGCAAAAGGCATGTAACCCACAGACAAGAAAATTTGACAAGAAAATTATTAGCTGCAATTTTGTTAGTTATTGTATCAAGTAAAGAGATTCTAGATTTTGGTTTCTCGTCATGTGATATTAGAATCATTAAATCTAACAATGCAATTTATTTAAAGGATGACATAAAGAGAGGGAGTTCTGAACTCCACAAAGTCTTCAAGGAAATACATATTGTTGTGCCAATCCCATATATGTGTTATCTTTAGATGGTAAGAGGCCATGACCAAAAGAATCAATGGTTGATCCCAATACCATATTTTAAACCTACACCTGAACTTACAAAGGATCATGAATGTGAAATTTATGTGTCTTTGAATTCTGATATTTGTAAGGAGGCTATACTGATCTAAACTCTTGGAATTGTATATTTGTTACACAAGATGAGTAAGCATCTATGTTGTATAAAGATACAGGAGGTGTACTTTAGTTATCACATCATTGTAGACCAAAAGAGATTCTAAAAATCAAGTAGAAGATTTAAAGCCAAATTTGGACAAAGGCTTTAAATAAAGAGAAGGAATTGGTTTTAAGGAAACTTTCTCTCCAGTTTCTACCAAAGATTCTTTTAGAATCATGAAGGCAATTGGTATCTCATTTTGATTAGGAGCTACATCTTGGACATTAAACTATCTAAATGAAACAACCTGGAAGTTTATAGTTCTTGAGACAGAACATAAAGTTTGTGAACTTGAAGAGTTCATTTGTGAACATTAAAAGGCATCCAGATTGTAATATCCAAAGTAATTAAACAGTCACTTTACAGAAAAACATTGTTGATTGATAAATGGATCCATTACAAGGTCAGTGGGAGTAGTTATGTGTTTATTGTCTCTAAATTGATGAAATCAAATAGTAGCCTATGACACTGACCTATTGTATGAGACATATTTCATATCATCATGTCACTTCAGGATGAAAAATCTAAGTGAGACTCCGTTCCATTTTAGGAATTGAGATTCTTCATGGCATTTTAATATGCATACTCTATTGGTCTCAAGAAACCTACATTGTGTGTGTTAAGTAGGTTTAATGTATATTGTTATCCTATTGAGGTGCTTCTTTGTGAAAAGTGACATACTGTGAAAATCTTAAAGTCCTCAAAGTGATGATGAAAGAGCTCACGTCGAGTGTTATGTATGCTTTATTGTGGGTAATTACCGTATGCTTAAGTCTGCACACATTTTGATGTTATGTATATTATAGGTGTATTTCAAAGATACTTGAGCAATCTTGTAATAGATAGCTGGAAGCTACAATGAAAGTATTTAGATATCAGCCAATCCGATATTCTGGGTCTAGTAAGATATTCTAGCATTGATTTTGCAGCTATCTAGATGTTGGAAATTGTTTTAGTTATATTTGTGTTATATAAAGGATATTTCTTGGAAAGTATAAAACAAACACTTACAGCATCCTTAATTATGGAGGCTAAGCATGTAACATACTACAAAGCTACATGATGGGCCATTCTGGCTACAAAATTTCATCTCAAGGTTGGTTTCTATTGTTGCCATTTTTTGAAGTCCTAGAGATATACTATGGTAATGATACAGCACTTACTTTCTTTCTTAAAATGCTAGGAGTTTCTCACGCTCCAAATATATAGATATCATCTTTCGATTTATTAGGAGAAAATAATGGAATCTATCATTTGATAGGATTATAGAGCACATAATTAAAGAGCTCATTCTTGTATTCACTAATTAAGAGTTTGGTGACTTAAGTACTTTGACGACATAGCACTTATATGAGGCATATAAAGCCTTTGCTGTATTGAGTTGTAGGAGCTCTGTATAACTAAATTAGTTGCAACTGTGTGGATGGATTCCTACTTGCCATATATGCATATTTTGTTTGCGCGCATTCTAATAAATATGTCATTCTGTTGGATGAGACATTTCGTATTAGTTTCATGTGCTTCAATTAAAGCAATGCATCATTTGGTTTTGGTGCATGGACCTCATGAAAATGGATATTGATTCTGTTTTCATATCATTTCCAATTCACACTTTATACTACTATTCAGTAAAGTCTTTATGAGTTTACACATTTGTACCATGTCAGTATGATACATTCTAAAGCTTGTAAAGGCTTATTGCTATTAAAATATTTATAAGACTACATATATTATACCCCATTGGTATAATTTATCCAGAAGGGCTTATAAATACATATTGATATTATATGATGTCTTTTGTTAAGTGAGAGTGTTGAAATATCTCTATTAATGTGAACTAGTTAAGTGTAATTGGCATCATATAAATTTAATTAATAGTATATTTTGTATAAAGTGTGATCATATATATATGTAATAAATTTATAGTATACATGTGTTAATCCATAATGGGATGGGTATAATACATGACATAAATTAAGGGAGATCCCTACTGTTGGCACTAATATATAAGTGATGGCTCATTAATCACTTGTAAGGAAAGGAGTGAACAACAGTAGTCTCTCCCTCTCTCTATCAGTTCTCATTTTTTCTCACCATCATCTTCTTCTCTTCATAGGACCACCACGACAGACCCAAACCGACAGTAGCCATGATCCGGTAGACCTTCGATGACCTTTCTGGTGAAGATGTGGTGGGATTTGGCTTTACCCACTCAAGGTCAATTTTCTCCCTCTTGTTATTGTACTAGTGGACTTTGTTGAGTTGATTTAAATTCTAACGTGACTTTCCTAGACAAGGTGGCTACCTGAGAGGTCAAGGTCGTAATAGCAACAAGCTACTAAATATCGATTGTCCTTTCATGTATAAATATTTCCGAATGCCATTGGTAGTAATTGAAAGCCATTTCCTCTATGAATTCATATGCTTCACCAATAAACTTCTTATTAGAAGTTCACCCACCACTACATCAATGATTGCTCTTATTGGATCAACCAAACCATTGTAAAAAAACTTGAATTGAAACCACACTGGTAATCTGTGGTGGGTACAACTCTAAAGCGAGTCTTTATATCTTTTCCATGCTCGAAAGACATGATGTCATTTCTAAACTTCGCCATCTTTGCTAGTGAAAGGGATTTGGCTAAGAACTTTTGAGCCAATCCATCCCATATAGTGATAAAAGAGGAAGAAGTGATCACAACCAATTTTTTGTTTTATCTTGGAGTGATAATGAAACAATTTTTAGTCGAATGATATCATCAGAAAATACCATTATACTTACCATGTCACAAATATCCAAGAAGTCAGCGTTGGGTTATCACTGGGCAAACCTCCCGAGAGATAAATTGAGTTTTTGAGTAGTATATTTTCATTAGAAGTTACAATCATAATCAGCATATTACATTCAATGAACAAGTAACTATGAAAATCACATTACTCAAACTAGGTAAACTAGTAAATAACTATAACAAACTAAACAAACTAGTAAATAACTAGACTAACTCAAGCTCACACTTGGTGAGACTCGAACCTGAGACCTCAAAGTCTTAGGGCATCCTCCTTGTCACTAAGCCAATGCCTCTGGGCAAAGATAAATTAAGTTAAAATGTAAAGAATCAAACAAAATTATGTAATTAAATACGATAATAACCCAGCACAAAAAATAAAAAAATATAACAACTCTACTTTCTTAATAGTTATCACAAGTCTAATCTGACCCAAATGATCTCACAAATTAAAAAAAAAAAGGCCTTGCAAAAAATTATTCAACTCTTCACCCATACTAGGATAACAACTGCACTTAATCTACTACGAAAAAAATAGTTTTTTAAACTTATTTTTTTTAGAAATAATGATGTAATCTTATTTAAATTTTTTAAAATTGATAACTACAACTATTTTATGAGATAAAATACTTATAATGTAAAAAATATTGATAATAAAAAATCTTTAAAAAAATAACACAACATTCTGAAACTAATTCGAACCTGTTCATCTCTTTTGTTTTTGTAAATTTTACTAAAACCCATTAATATATGTGAAAGAGGAAAAAAGAAAAAAAGCAATTCTATCATTTCGGCTTTGGTCGAGAATTTGTTTTTAATTGATATGAAAAAACAATAATAAGAATTCCGCACTTCTTGAATAAACAAAAAGAAAATTATAAAAAAAAAGTTCTCCCTTTAAAAATTGTTTATTTTAAATAAATTATTAAAAAATTTTAAATTTTAAATAAAGCATTTAAAAAATCCAATTTGAGGTTTTTTTTTTTTATCTAGATTCTTTTTCAACTTTTTCCTCCCATCTTTTTTTTCATCTTTCCCATCTCTTTTATATTTTTTTTCTCTGACTTTATCTCTTTCGCGATCTTTTTATTTTTTATTTTTTTAATCAGATTACTAAAATTAAATAGGAGTCCTATCACTGAACAAGTAATCTCTTACAATTTCGTTGTATATGCAAAAGAGGTGAAGAAAATGCTTAAAAATAAAAGATAAGCAACAAAGGCTATGACCCAAGTCTAACAATATCAAAGCAATTCAACAAAAACGTACAGATGGCTGCTATAAACAAATATGAAAATTTAGCAGTCACTAATACTTTATTCAAAAAAAATATCAAAATAAAATTTTAAAATCACCAAGGAATTTCCTGACCATCCCACGCAAAGAACTTGCCATTGTCCTGATGTTTTGTATTGTTAATGATGTTCAAGAGCTTTTGCACCGAGAACTCTTTGGTGAAGAGCTTGTCCACTGGCACATTTCGCTGGAATGGCCTGGACAGATCTGTATCCACTGTGCCTGGGTGCAAAAGAATGCATGCAACTGGGTCTTTCTTCCTTGCAAACTCAACTGAAATAGTTTTCATCACTGCATGCGTAAACTCAAACAGCATTATCTCGCAATGCAGCAAGACACAAATTCAACAAAACTAATTTGTCTATTCAGATGTACATTATAACCGAAGATGACTCAAGAAGCCTTTCATTGGTCTTTTCTATTTTATAATTAAAAGAAAATAGTTTGTCTATATTCATTGTTGAACCGTTGCATAAAGAAATGTCATTCTACAGAGACTTGAGAGGAAAGAAATCATACATTGATTAAGGGCAGCCTTTGAAGATCGATAGGAGTGCCAGCCCCCTAGACGATTGTCTCCAATGGAACCTACTCTGGCACTTAAGTTGGCCACAACTGCAACTTCCCTTTCAGTGCCAAATCCTCCTCCAGCTTTCAGAAGAGGCCACATATGCTGTCCGCAATATCACAAACAGGAATGTCTAATATACTACAATGATGAACTCCAATTCAAGCATAACATCAAAAATATTCCAATAATGTATCCATTACAATGTAATGCATATTGCATTTAAAAACACTTTTGCAGGAGGCACTTGCATCGAAGGAAAACATCCTAGTTATATTTAACAGAAAAAGATGAAGCCCATGGCTTTTTTCATGTTAGCAGCTAACAGTCTATCCACCATGAAATCATGAAAAGTTTCTGTTGTTGCACAAAACAACAATAAAGGTGTGCTGACGTCGATATTGTCTTCTTTCTCCACGTGTCTCCAAGAAGCTTCTGTAAAACAAGAAAAGTCAGAGAGACGCAGGGGTGGTTCCCTGCGTAAACACTCCGATGCATAAGTCAGCAAAAGTTTCTTCAGTATTGGGAAGCGTAAAAGCCAGTAGTCAAAAATTAGAGCATAAAATTGTACATGGGGGCCTATTTATAGGCCAGCATTCTAGGTTAATTGCTTAAGGATAATGACATTATCTTGCTAAGAGTTTGTGTCCCAATATAACACAAGTTCCTTGAAAATCAGGAGCTTCCGCAGCTTGTCGCCAGCGAGAGACTCATACCACGTGGCACATTGTGGCGTCAGGGGTCTGTCGCTAGCGGGAGCCGAAACCGTGCGCCACGTGTCACCATATGACTGTAGGCGACGGACTGGGAATCTGTCGCCCGGCGGTAGGTATATACGTGCCACGTGTCGCGTTATGATTGCAGGCGACAGACGACAGAGTCTGTCACCAGCCGACAGGTATGATCACACACTTATACCTCTGTCGCCGATGGTCTCGCAGAACAGAGACTCTGTCGCCCAGCGACAGATGTGATACATTAAGCATTTATTGCCGAAGGCCACGTGGACCAGTGAGTCCTTGCCACGTGGTAGTTTCTGACACCATTGGGCCTGGCCCAACACGGGTAGACTTTGTCATATCAATTGCTCCCCACTCTCTTGTTGGATTTCTCCAATCAAGAGAGTATAAATATGTGTTTTTGGGCCTTAAACCACTGTGAATAGTCCTCTTTGTTTTTTTGTGTATTTTTTGCAGGTGAAAAAAGGTCTATTTTGTGAGAGACGTGATTAGGCGCGACGTTTGGCATTCCCTGTCGCGGCTATATAAACCGTTGGGACCCGACGAGAGACCCCACGAAAACCTCTGAGCAACCATCTGTCACAAACTTTCAGCTCTCTCGCCAAAAGAGCCTGTCGCTCTCCCACCAGAAGTCTCTCGCTTTCCTTAGTAAGTATACATCTATCGCTTGTTTATTGCTTCTCGCAACTAGATTTAGGTCTCCCGCAGGTGTTGTAGTCTTCCGCTTACAGTTTTAGGTATTCCGCAAGTGTTTTGCTCAGTAGGTCTGTCGCCCAAAAGGTCTCTCACCAAAAAGGTCTGTCGCCCAGAGGGTCTGTCGCCCAGAAGGTCTGTTACCCTAATAGGCCTGTCGCCCTATTGGGTCTATCGTCTGTAGAGTCTGTCGCCGGGTAGTTTTTTGCTTTTTTCTTGTCTGCCATGTCTTTGCTATGCCCAGGTAAAACACTTAAAATAGGTGGTCTCGTGTGTTCTTTGACAAATGCCGACTTAGAAGATATTAGAACTCGTTTCCCTCTTCCTTTGGGTTATGGCTATAGACTTCCGGTGCAAGGAGAGGTCACACCTGACTTGGTTAGGAATGGTGTAGTCGTCCATAAGGCTTCTTTGTCTTTCGGTTTTCGCTTCCCTTTTCCGGAGTTTGGTGAAGCATTTCTTAGATATAAGGACATCGTCCCGTGTCAACTCCACCCCCATGCGTGGGCTCAGCTGGTAGCGTTTTCCATAGTGTGTCATAACCTAGGTATTGTTCCAACGGTTCCCCTTTTAAGCGCCTTTTTTAGAGTTCGCAGGCTGAAAGGGTTAATAACGTTCTCCTTTCAACGGTTAACGGTTGACGAGTTTCCCAATAATAAAATTTTCTCGGATCTTCCCAATAAACTGTGCAGTTTTGAGAGCGAGTGGGTCGTTGTCGAGATTCCAAGTAACCTGCGGATTCGCTCTAGATGGAATCGTGATACCTCTGACCACTCGCAGCGCTCGGAGAGGTTCACAACAGAAATTTTGAGGGACCAATTTGGCGAGCCTATTCGGCGAATCTGCTCCACTAGGGAGCGTAATTTATTTTCTCTTCTCACCCCGAAGAACATTGCCGCTGCTGGCTGGGGGGTGAGCAGGATTGTTCTTGAAGCTTCTGCTGCCCCATCTAACCTGCCTACAACTCCTCGTCTATCTGATGCTGGTCCTAGTCAGCCATCCCCGGTATTAGTAGCCGAAGCATCCACCCCTGTAGGCCGTCTTGTAAATGAGTCCTCTTCATATTCGAAGGACGAGACCCCTGAGGCTGGGGGTATTAGTGATCCTTCAAAGGAGAATCCTGAGTGGGCTCAGGCCGATGCCTTTGGGAGTCCTTTCGTCGATTTTCCTTTAGATTCGAACTTGGATAATCTAGAGGATTTTGGTGGTTTTCTAGGTTTCCAATCCTTTTTTACTTCTCGTATGCATGGCGTTTTACTTGTTCAGCTAATCCTTTCTTTTTATATTATGCAAGCATGAATTTTCGGGATTTGCTCCGTAGGAGGGATGCCAGTGCTGCTGCTGCTCGAGCGGCTCCTCCTCCTCAGTCGCAAGTTAGAGCCCCATCTGGACCAGCTCGTGCTCCTACTCCTCCTCCACCTTCTTCTGGCGAATCCAGCCGTCCTATACAAGAGGCCGGGAGAAATAAACGGAAGCGACCTCTTGTCCATGATCGAGGTTCGGGTGATCGCGAGAGCTCTGAATCTCAAAGGAGTGAGTTAGCCCTTCAAGAAGGTGGCTCTCGTGCTGCTGAGGGTAGGTCAGCTCCTCGCCAGCCTAGGCGCAAATACAAAAAGAGGCTGATCATTGAAGCCTCAATGCCCACAAGACCAGTCTTACCCAAGGTGGTCGACCCTACTTTGAGGCGCTATACGGTGGATAGTGGGGTCGTCGTCGGTGGGGAGGATTTCCAGACCTATCCCGGAGTGAACGACAACGACAATATCGAGGATGTCAGGATAGCATCTCGTTTGGCCTGGAGCACCATTCTTCCTCGCGACGAGGCGGGGCTTTTCACAAACATCCCTGAAGTGGAGGATAATTCTGATTATCTCGCTATAAAGGTAAGAGTTCTTGTGCTCGTTTGGTGATGATTAATTCTCCGTTTTTAACTTTTTCTGTAAAGTGTTTTTTTTTAGCTACTTCTGTTTTTCGTCTTATCAGTCGACTCAACAAATTGCGGCTGTCAATGCCCGACACCGGGCTCTCATGGAGCAAGCTGACAAAGATATTCGCGAGCTTCGTGAGCAGAGAATGGAGCTTGCCAACGAGGTTAGCCAGCTTCTTCCTTACGTCCTGAGGATGGAGGAAATGAATAAAAAATATGCTGATCTCGAGCAGAGGTTCCGGGAAGAGCAGGCGAAGGTTGTTTCCCTTCAAGGGTACCAAGAAGCCTACAATAAGGCCGTCAATGATCGGGGAGCTATGGAGAGGCAGCGAGATGAGGCTATTGAGGAGCTGCACAACGTACTGGATCGTAAAAGAGAAGCTTGAATCGAGGCCCGGATCGAGGTCGTTCGTGAATATCGCTTGTCCCAGCATTGCTTTGACAAGAAGACAGAGTTCGCAACGGGATTTATTAAGTACGGTTTCTATCTGGCTCGTTCTTGGCTGGAGAAGCATCGACCTAGTGAGGTTTTTCCCTAATTGCTCTTTACTGAAGAGGCCAAGTACTATGACGCCCCTTCTTGGACCAAATATAAGCCCGACTCACAAGGTCCGGAAGCCTACTTAGCGGAGGGAGCTGTAGATAAGCTGGACAATCTTGAAGGTCCATGGCCTCCTCGACAGCCATAGCATCAACCTGAGTCTTCCGAGGCACTTGATCAATCTGAGCCTCCAGCAGTGCGTGATGTTTCTGAGCCTATCGAGACGGGCGATCAGCCTGAGTCTATTGAAGCACTGCTGGGGTTGGATAGCGATGAATTTCAAATTTCGAATTCTACAGCCATTGATCCCGTGCCAGACTCTGCCGCTGTAGTAGGGCCATTAGGTGATGTTCCTTCTCCCGGGATGGCTTCTTCGGCTCCCCAAGATCATGATGCTTCGAATCCTCCAGTTTCTGAGCCTCCAGCTTCTCAAGATGCTAGTGCCGATGTGGCGCCTTCTCAGCCGGCTGACTCGATCATTGCCGTGGATTAGAGTTTTGCATTTTTTGTTTTGTTTGTTAACTCCTATGTACAGATTAATTTTGAATGAAAAGTATTGTTTCTTTCTGTATCTCTTTCTTTTTGTTTATGTGAATACTTTGTATACTTTTATACCATGTTGCTCCCTAAGTTCTACTTTGACACAACATTTTTATTTTTGTGCAAAGATGAACTTTTCTCGAGCATTGTGCCTATCTTGTGCTTTTTTCGCTTAAAGACTTTATTGAATAACGACTGAAATGTCATAATTTGTTGAAAATTTCAACGTACCTCGTAATACCTGGATATTGCGTTTATTTGTTGATGGAGGGTTTCTAGGTTTGCTTTTATCACGGATTTTTCGTGTTTAAGGACTGGTCTTTACCTATCTCGTACTTTTCCGTGCTTAAGGACTTTGTGTTTGCCCGTCTCGCGCATTTTTTGCTTAGGGACTTTGTTTTTGCCCGTCTCGCGCATTTTTCGCTTAGGGACTTTGTTTTTGCCCGTCTCGCGCATTTTTCGCTTAGGGACTTTGTTTTTGCCCGTCTCGCGCATTTTTTGCTTAGGGACTATGTTTTTGCCCGTCTCACGCATTTTTCGCTTAGGGACTTTGTTTTTGCCCTTCTCGCTCATTTTTCGCTTAGGGACTTTGTTTTTGCCCGTCTCGCGCATTTTTCGCTTAGGGACTTTAGTTTGCCAGCTGTTGCCTCATTTTAATTCCTATAACACATAATCTGTCTCACATATTGCGTTAGAGAATATAGGTAATGATTGGCTGGCCTTTATTCATGAATCAGAAAAATAATATCTGTATTGTAATGTAGCAATAGATGGGAAAGTAAAGACAAGAATAATAACAATCAGAAAGCAAAAATTACAATGTTTACTGCCAATATAAATTAAGATGGTTGGCATTCCAAGTCTTTGAGATCTTCTTTCCTTGCAAGGTTTCCAAGGTACATGTGCTAGGTCCGACCATCTTTCTGATTCTGTATGGTCCTTCCCAATTAGCCCGGAGCTTTCCATCCTCCTTATGGGCGTTTGTGATTGCCGACTTTCTCAACACCAGGTCTCCTTCTTGCATTTCTCTGTTCTTCACCCGTGCATTGTAATAAGTAGCTACCCTCTGTTGGTAAGCAGCCAGCCTCATTTTTGCTTTGTCTCTCAGCTCGTCTAGCAGGTCTAGATTCTCCCTTAGTCCTTGAGAATTAAGTTCCTCGATGTAGGGGACCAACCGGGGTGACTCAGCTCCAACTTCTACTGGGATGAGGGCTTCAGTGCCATATACTAAATTGAACGGTGTTTCACCTGTTGACACTTTGCTTGTCGTTCTGTAAGCCCATAGGACACTTGGGAGCTCATCTATCCATGCTCCCTTTGCCTTGTCCAGCCTAGTCTTCAACTCATGCAGTATAATTCGATTGCTCACCTTTGCCTGCCCATTGGCCTGTGGGTAAGACACAGAAGATATTCTTATGAGAATCTTCAGGCCACTACAAAAATTACGGAAAGCGTCGCAGTCGAACTGCTTCCCATGATCTGCATTTATCACGCGGGGGATCCCAAATTGGCAAATTATGTCTTTCCACACCATTGCTTCCACCTTCTTCTCAGAAATTGTAGACAAAGGCTCCACCTCTATCCTTTTTTTGAAGTAGTCTATGGCCACAAGCAAATACTTCCTTTGTCCTGAGCCTAGGGGGAAAGGCCCCAGGATATCTAGTCCCCATTGTGCAAATGGAGTTGGTTGGAGTGTGTTCTGAAGAGTCGAAACAGGCACGGTGGTTACAGGAGCGAATTTCTGACATTTTTCACATCTTCTTACTTTGTCTGTGGCATCCTTCCTCAGTTAGGCCAATAAAACCCCGTGTGCAATATTTTCGAGACCAAGGCTTGAGCCCCAAATGTTCACCGCATATTCACTCATGAACTTCAGCTAAGGTGTACTCAGCTTGTTGGGGCCCTAGACACTTCAACAAGGGCATTGTGAATCCCCGTTTATAGAGTTCCCCATTCACCACGATAAACCTGGCACTTTTTAACTTCAGCCTTCGAGCTTCGTCTCTGTTAATGGGGAGTGTGCCCCCCCAGTATGTAATCTTTGATTGGGCTTCTCCAATCGCCTCCGATTTCGACATCACAGACATCTTCTTCTTCAATGCTTGGTCTAGCGAGGGATTCTACTTTGACCATACCCCTTTTGACCCCTCTGAAAGAAGCCAATTTTGAAAGAGCGTCTGCATGGTTGTTCTCTGTTCGATTTATCTAAGTCAGCTGGAAGTGCTTGAATGACTGTGCCAACAATTGTACCTTCTGCAGGTAAGGGACTAAGGCAGGTTCTCGTGCTTCATACTCACCTGAGAACTGGTTTACCACCAATTGTGAATCGCTATGTGCCATTAAGTTGCTGACTCCTAGTTTCTCAGCAAGTCTCATCCCAGCTATCAAGGCTTCATACTCGATTGTATTGTTTGAAATTGGGAAATCGAAACGTAGGGAATACTCATAGGTTTCCCCTTCAGGCGATATTAGCACAATTCCAGCTCCACTGCCGTCCATGTTACGAGCTCCATCAACAAATAATTTCCACCAGACTAACTCTGTTTCCTCTTGGACCTCTCGGCCAGTGCATTCTACAATGAAATCTGCCAATGCTTGTCTTTTTATTGCTTGGCGAGGCTGGAAGTGAATTTCATATTCACTCAATTCGATAGTCCACTTAATCAGGCTCCCGAAGTGTTCTGGTTTCTGTAGTATTTGCCTGAGGGGCTGATCTGTTAAGATAGTCACCGAGTGAGCTTGGAAGTACGGTCGTAACTTCCGAGTTGCTATCACCAGGGATAAAGCTATTCTTTCAACTAAGGGGTATC
This sequence comes from Heritiera littoralis, assembly GCA_031772115.1. Lineage (NCBI taxonomy): Eukaryota > Viridiplantae > Streptophyta > Magnoliopsida > Malvales > Malvaceae > Heritiera > Heritiera littoralis. The sequence continues at coordinate 5,179,222 of JAPDPK010000032.1, read as the reverse complement.
TTTGCTCGGCATCTAGCAGGACTTTGTTTACATAATAAATCGGGCAATCTCTATCCCCTTCTTTTCTTAGTAGGACTGCACTTACAGCTTTCTCTCCTACACCGAGGTACATAAGGAGGTGGTCTCCGGACGTGGCCGAGATAACAGAGGCAACTCTTTCAGGTAGTCTTTCAACCTTTCAAAGGCGTCGTTGCACTCTTCCGTCCACTTGAAGTTCTTTCCTGCCTTTATTGCCTTGAAAAATGGTAGACTTCTTTCAGCTGACTTGGATAAGAAACGACTCAAGACTGCTATTCTTCCTGTTAGCCTTTGGACTTCTCTTACTGTATTAGGCGGCCTCATGTCCAAAATAGCTTGAACCTTCTCGGGATTAGCCTCTATCCCTCGGTTAGTAATCATTAATCCCAGAAACTTTCCAGATCTCACCCCGAATGAGCATTTGGGATTCAACTTCATCTTGTATTGTCACAGCACATTGAATACCTTAGTCATTTTCTCGGCATGTGATTCTCCCCGTCGGCTTTTAATGATCATATCATCAACATAAGCTTCCATGGTATTGCCCAACAAGTCTTAGAACACCTTATTTACCATGCGTTGGTAGGTTGCACTCGCGTTTTTCAAACCGAACGGCATCACTCGATAGCAATATATCCCACCATCGGTAATGAACGAGGTCTTCTCCTCATCATCTGGATGCATCACGATTTGGTGATACCCGAAAAAGGCATCCAAGAAGCTAAGTAATTCATAACCACAAGTTTCGTCTACCAACTTGTCAATTCGAGGTAGTGGACACGAATCCTTAGGACAAGCTTTATTCAGATCTGTGAAGTCCACACACATTCTCCATTTCCCGTTGGTTTTCTTCACCATCACAACATTAGCCAACCACTCCGGATAATTAACTTCCCTGATGAATCCTGCTTGCAACAACTTTGATATTTCTTCGTTTATTGCCTGTTGTCTGTCTGGAGCAAAATTACTCTTCTTCTGTTTTATCGGCTTTGCCCCTGAGATTACGTTCAACCGATGGCAAATAACTTCAGGGTCTATTCTAGGCATATCGGCTGGATTCCATGCAAACACATCACAATTCTCTCTTAAGCATCGGACTACCTCCCTTTTTACTTCTTCAGGCAACTGGCTTCCTACGTACACTATTCTTTCTTCATCTTTCTCATCCAACCGGATTGCTTCCATCTCCTCATCAGGTTTTGGCTTATGCTTTTCTTCGATCGTAAGGGTTTCCTTCCTCTGAATCCCTTTACATGCGGTGGATGCGATATTACATGTCCTGGCTTTCCTTTGATCTCCCCTCACTTGTCCAACACCGCGTGGAGTCGGAAACTTCATTAACGAATAGTAGGGATGCACCACCGCTCTAATGTCATTTAATAATGGCCGCCCGAGGATCATATTGTACGCCACAGAAGTTGATCTCACCACCATAAACAATGCTTGTCGAGTGACATACTTCGGGCTTTTCCCTAATGTCACAGGTAGCTGAACTGCGCCCTCCACCTTCACTTTTTCTCCTGAGAAGCCATACAGTGGTGTGGTTACTGGCTTCAGTTTATATTGGAGATGTTCATTTTCTCAAAGCAACTCCAATAAATCAAATTTACCGAACTCTCATTATCAACTAGGATGCGACTCACTGGGTGTTTTGCTATTACTGCCGAAATCACCATTGGGTCATCATGAGGGATCATTACATCTCCTCTGTCAGCTGGCGTGAAAGTGATGGGCTCTTAATCATGCTTTTCCTCCATTACCGAATTAATTTGATAAGCCTGTCGGGCGTAAGTCTTTCGAGATGAGGAAGAAGTGCCAGCTAACGACTCACCCCTTGATATCACGTTAATAGCTGATCCTGTAGGTTCATTGTCTTCCTCTCGATTCCTTCTTTCTACCCTTCTGTCATTATCTCTTCTTTCACCTTCATTTCGTCTAACAATTCCTCTGTTTTCACCTCTTCTATCTCTAAAATTATTTCTTCTATTCTGTGCAGGATAGTTCTATCACCTCTCCATATGAAATGGTTTATTTTTCCCTCTCGTGCTAGCTTTTCTAGCTGATTCATCAACTCCCTACACTTCTCAGTTGTGTGCCCATGTGCTGAGTAGTAATCGCAGTATAACCTTAAATCACGGCCCAAATTCCCTGAAGTCTTCTTTGGAGTCTGTATGAGACCTGATCCTTCAATGACTGCCAACACTGAAACTCGAGATTCGATGAGTGGGGTATAGGAATTGTATTTCAGTGCGGGAGCTTTCTCAAACTTTCTCGGTTGGTTAGAAGATGCTTCAGTGACCTCTCTTCCTCGTTTCCTTCCATCCTTGGATTCTCCTATCGCTACCATTTTCATTACTTCCTCTTGGGTTACATACTTATGTGCGCGGGAAAGCAAGTTTGAGATGGTTGTTGGCTGATCTAGCGACAAGGATTCTTGCAATTTCTCAGACCTTGTCCCCTGTAACATGGCTGCCACGGCTATACCGACTTGCAGATCTCGCACCTCCAAAGTAGCATCTCTGAACTGATCTACATAACTCTTCAATGACTCCTTAGCTCCTTGCTTAATAGTGAGCAAATAGGTCGGTTCCTTCCTTCTCTGACTATTTACCGCAAACGCCTTGAGAAACTCACTTCGCAGTTGGTCGAAAGAGATAATGGACCCTTCAGGCAGGTTATTAAACCATTTCATCGCATGTCCTGACAGAGTTAAGAAAAAGGCCCTACACATTATCTTGTCTTCTCATCCATGTAACAACATTAGTGCCTCATAGTTTTGCATATGATCATAGGGGTCCATCTTTCCGGTGTAGGCGGTCATCTGCGGCATTTTGAACTTTGGGGGCAGAGGTTTTCGCATGATGGTCGTGCAGAACGGTACTCTCCTCCTCTGGCTCTCTTCTGCAGACACTAACTTTTTCTCTTCCAGTACCTGTTCTATCATCTTCTTCATGTCCACAGGGGGAGCGAGCTGATTTCGGGCTTGAGACAAATCAGGTAGGTCTCCGACTACTTCCTTACCCTTAGCTTGAGGTGCGTTTGTTCGTACCATTTGCGTGCACCAAGTGGGGTCAAACTCCGACCCGGTTCCCCAAGTGCTTTGATCTTCGACCCCGTTCTTTCCAGCACCTCCAATACCATGGTCTAAGTTAGCACCATCAAAATTTGACAAGTCATGGTGGTGGGCGGTAGACCCTGTCGCTCGGTCATCGTCCTTTCGCCCAGCCATCTGCCACCCTACATGTGGGACCTGTCGCCTGACCCCTGTCGCGGGTTCTAATTCTACTGCTTCTTCATTCTCTCGCTGGGTTCCTGCGACAGGCCTCCCACTGCCCTGTCGCCTGACCCCTGTCGCAGGTTCTAGGCCAAATGCTTCCTCAGTCTCTCGCTGGGTGCCTGCGATAGGCCTCCCACTCCCCTGTCGCAGTTTCTAGGCCAAATGCTTCCTCAGTCTCTCGCTGGGTGCCTGCGACAAGCCTCCCGCTCCCCTGTCCTGCCGCACCCTGATGAACGTCGTGCTCTTCCACAGGGGGAACCTCTTGCCGACGAAAGGGGTCCGCCGCTGTCCCGTCCTCCTGTCGCCCAAACATCTGCGGCGGGACACCTCTATTTGTTCCTCCTACCAAGTTCTGTACGGCAGGCGACAGATCCAATGTCAGGAGAACTCCTTGGAACAGATCCACCATGGCTCGCAGCACTTTGGTAGTTTCTTCGCTCTGTCGCCTTAGAGCTTCGAATTCTGCCGCCGACACAGTAATTCTTTCTTCCTCCCTGTTCACCTGGTTTGTCTGGCGAATCTGTTGTTCAGGGAGCTCACAGAGTTTTCCTCACTTCCGATCCTTACGTTTGTAGATCTTGTTCTCACCATCTTAGAAAATCTTGGCTTTTTATACGTTTCCCACAGACGGCGCCAATTGTTGTTGCACAAAATAACAATAAAGGTGTGCTGACGTCGATATTGTCTTCTTTCTCCACGTGTCTCCAAGAAGCTTCTGTAAAACAAGAAAAATCAGAGAGACGCAGGGGTGGTTCACTGCGTAAACACTCCGATGCTTAAGTCAGCAAAAGGTTCTTCAGTATTGGGAAGCGTAAAAGCCAGTAATCAAAAATTAGAGCATAAAATTGTACCTGGGGGCCTATTTATAGGCGAGCATTCTAGGTTAATTGCTTAAGGATAATGACATTATCTTGCTAAGAGTTTGTGTCCCAATATAACACAAGTTCCTTGAAAATCGGGAGCTTCCGGAGCCTGTCGCAGGCGAGAGACTCATACCACGTGGCACGTTGTGGCGTCAGGAGTCTGTCGCTAGCGGGAGCCGAAACCGTGCGCCACGTGTCGCCATATGACTGTAAGCGACGGACTGGGAATCTGTCGCCCGGCGGTAGGTATATACGTGCCACGTGTCGCGTTATGACCAGCCGACAGGTATGATCACGCACTTATACCTCTGTCGCTGATGGTCTCGCGGAACAGAGACTCTGTCGCCCAGCGACAGATGTGATGCATTAAGCATTTATCGCCGAAGGCCACGTGGACCAGTGAGTCCTTGCCACGTGGACCAGTGAGTCCTTGCCACGTGGACCAGTGAGTCCTTGCCACATGGTAGTTTCTGACGCCATTGGGCCTGGCCCAACACGGATAGACTTTGTCATATCAGTTTCTATCCCCATTTTGTTCAAAATGAGTTATTCCACCCCTACCCACCAAACTTAACATTAAATTTCATTTAAGCAAACAAACTTCAATCTGTAAACTTGAGAAAACTGGTTATGAGCAAACTGCTTTCTTGACCAAAGCATTCTGGCATGTACAATAAGAAAAAATATCAATTTTTTTTCCTGTAGCCAGTTACTGTCTCCCCCCGATGCTCCTTTTATCCATATAAAACCCACCCTTCTCTGTATATTCTTTGATTCTCCTGACATCAGCTTCCCCTTTCTATCTCTAAAATCATGCTTATTCTCTATATAAAAGTAAGTGAACTGGGGTTCTTCCAGAACATTCAGGTCATTTTTAAGTTGAAAGATTAAAGAAAGTCTTCTATGGAAGGAAATAAAGAAAATTAAAGCAAAATCAGCATACCTTGATCACTAAAATAGGACCCACAGCATTAACCTCATAAGCAAGCATCATGGATGACTTCTGTACTTTGCTCAGTGTTGTTTCTGCACTAGAATCAAGGGAGTTTGTTCACCTGACTAGGCAGCAAGTTGGAAAAATGCAAGGAAAATGGAGAAGGTAAAGAGTGTAGGGGCAGAACTTCAGTTCCTCTTTTAGTACAGATGCAAGATGCTGATGATGTCAAAGCCTCAAAAACTTTCTTAAAGAAATAGCATCAAAAACTTTCTTAAAGAAATAGCAGAAATAACACACCTGGCTGCAATACACTGGGTATTGAAAGAATGCCCGATGCATTAATTAGAAGGTTAAGAGAACCATATCTTTCTGTTATGGACTTTGCTGATTCCTGAAGTATGATGTGTCAAAGGTCAGTCTCATTTTGATATATTTGTTATGTAAGACAAACTAATAGAGTGGAAGAAACACATTCAAAAAATTAACCTCTATAGTACTTTCATCGGTTACATCCAATGGTAAAATATTAAGGCGTTCAGCAAACTTATTTTTTAATTCAAGAAGCCCTGTTGCCCCAGTAGGATTACGGCAAGTGGCAATAACATGCCCTTTTTCATTCTTTTCCAGCAGTTGTTTAGCCTGAATTGAGAAGTATACATGTCAAAATCTAGTTTGGGAAACACTCACATCATTGAAATAAAATATATGCAAATTAAGCAAGAACGAAAAGATTTCCCTTCTCTTAATAGCCAATTATTCTACTGTGGATGGAGTAAAAGTAACAGGTAAAACTTGTAATTCCTTAACAGCTTATGATTGTCCTACCATGACGGTAAGTATAGGTACTGAACTGCCTGTTAAATAGCCATTCAAGAAAAAGGGTGTCTATTCACAATATTAAACAAGACCGACAGAACAAGATGAGATACTAGAAACATTGATAGACTGACACCAAAAGGCAGATAGATGTGCTCTGTAAGAGAATGCAAAACTGATACAAACAGCAGTTTCAGCATCTCTATTTGATCCAGATTGTGTTTGAAAACATAAAATCACATAGTAATTCTTGTATTAAAAAAAGGGCTAATATGCACAACCCAAAACCATGCTTAGAGTAGAACTGTCAAATGTCAAATGTCCATGCAGTTAGTAAGTTATTCGACAAGTGCCCACAATAGGTCAAGGGGAAAGCTTTAAGCATTGCTAGGGGTCACAAAGGACCACTAAGCATCCAATCACCTAGTGAAGAAAGCACAGATTACTAGCAGTACTTGGAATTTACAAATGCACATTAGACTGAGACTGGGAATTGGTTCACTAGGACATGCCTGAAGTAAACATGATCACATCAGGTGAGTTTCAGTTCAAATATAAATCATTAAAAGAAATCCAGCCATTTTGTAACAATGGGATCAATTGGACCTTATAGGAGCAATCTAGTTTATTACAAAAATCTTTTACATGGAATTGTGTTCTTACCAAAACCAAAATTATTTTCCTCTTAAGTAACAGTAGCATGAGAGGGAACAAAATGTGAAGGGCGAATTGAGTAAGAGAAGGTACCAAAACCAAAATACAAGTAAACAAACGATAGAAAGAAGAGAATATACAAGAATTGTCTGAAGGTAGAGACAGCGATAGGACAGAAAGCATAAAGAACCGTAAGATAGATAAAAAGAAGTGAAATTTTTATGAAGGATTAGATGAGAGTAGAGGAATCACAAATTCAAGGCCAATTCCTCGAGAAGCTCCCTGAACCATGGCAACCCCGCCTTCCCATTTCAGAGCAGAAGAATGAGATGCAAATGATCTGAGTCTCGTGGGAATCGCCATCAATGCTCGATGGGTGTGAAGGAAAACCCTCATCATTTCGTTATCTAAAACTCCAGAGTTCAGGAGAGTTTAAGCTTCATTCAACAATCAAAACTCTCGTCTCTCATCAGTCTTTGTTTCCAAAGTTTGGTGCAGGTGAAGGGTGTTACGGTTTCCACGTCGTTGCTATATTTCCTTGGACCTGGCAGCAACGCTCGTTGAGTTAAAATTTAGTAAAATCTGTATATAAATATAAAAGAATTAATATATATATATATATATATTTTTATATATATATACACACACTTGATGTTTTCATACAAATTTTAACATAAAATTTTTGTATTACATACGGTATAAAACAATTTTATATTACATGAACATTTTTTATATATCTTATATCTAAAAAAATGACTTGATAGAAATTCGAATTCGTGGTTTAAGAGAATTTAGCATGTGAAATTCAAAAAGAAAACTTTTCTTTATTAATGGTTTTCACTCAAAAAAATTTTAACAAGAATTTACATTACCAAACCAAGTTTTTTGTCGGTCTAATTGTTCTTCATTTCATTTGTCTCTGGCAACTGCAGGCCGATGGTAGGATAGTCCATTACTTACTTAAAAAACTGGTGCAGCTTTGATATAGCCTTAGCTAAAAATTGGCCTTCTAGGTCCATTTGATATGAGAACCCAACCCAACTCAAAATTATCAAAATAGACGTATGGGTGATGGGCATGGCAGCCAGTGCTGTCATGTTATGATGTTACTCGGCAATCGTGTATAATTTTTTTTTATAATGTAAAATTATATTTGTGTAATATAAATTAAGAAAATTTGTATCAAAATTTTTGTTTTTTTAAATATTTATCATATTCATATATAATTTTATCGAATTTTAATATATGTTACTTTTATTTTTTATATTTATATTATTTTTATAACGTATCATCATATTATATTTAAAAGTATTAATCTTGTCAGGTCTACTATGTTCGTAATGGCATGCATTGTGGCCAACCAAAACAATATTAACTACAACAATTAAAAATATTAATAGGGATTTAGCGTTGAATGAGGTTGGGCGTAGGCAGTAGGTGTGTCTATTTGGAAACTATTACCAAACAGTAGGATTGCTAGCTATATCCAAATATTAACAGTGTTCCTTTCGGCCAAGTCCAACAGCTATTATTTTGTTTCTCTCCACTTTGCTATTCACTTTTCACTTTCTTCTTTTTATAATTAAATAAATAGCAAAAAAAAGAGTGGAATTTGTTCCTTTAAAACTCGTAAAAAAAAAGGTAAAGTTTCAAAGCTTTATATACATGTATGTATATGTTGGAAAATTTATGAGGATAGAACGGATAAAAGTGAATGGATGACATTGGTTTTCTTTTTTGCAACTTGAAAAGCACTTAAAGGAGCATGGGATCTCGAAATCAAATCCTACAAAATTAAGACAACACAAAATAATATATAGTATTTTCTGCTTACTTCTTGTCATTGGAAGCAAAGCAGAAGTCATTTATGCCACATGGGAAAGGGCCACGTGCCACGCAATCCAAGAGCTTAATCACCCAAACCTTAATTTAATCACAAACTAAAAATTTTCTCTTCCCAAAGTACTTTTACTTTATCACTATATTACTCTAATGTTATGGGGATATAAATGATCTCCAAAGTAAGGATTATATATCATAAGTCTTTTTTTTTTTTTAACAGGAATTTTAGCATTCATGTCAATCATTTTCCGTTATCGAATACATGCACTAGTAACTTAATGCATGCAAATTAATAGGATTACTTGTAGAATATCTCAAATATATGTGGCCCATAGCCAGCTACTAGTTCAATTAATTTCCCATAGCTAAGTAAGCCTACTGAATAGGTGTCGTAGGCATGCATTGTAGTTGGTGTTGAGAGGCAGGAACCCCACGCAACCATACAAGTAGCCGTCGAATATCCGCCAAACTATGCTAAAGTCACTCGCAAGGCATGCAATATGCATGCATGTTGAAGCGCCAATAATATAATGCAGACATTTCAGGTCCGCCGGATCTGATTAAGATTTTGAAAGAGATAAAACACTTGCCCTAGCTATGGAACCGCACTTGTAATAATTGTACTACTTTTTTAATTAATTACTATATTATTATATGCAAGGGTAACCAATTGAGATATAACAACTACAAGGACGAAATTATTACATTGAATAAAATAAAATGTTACAGGTGTAGACGGCGGTGCTGTGATGGATTGACCAGTGAAGTTGCCGGCGGACGGTGACGTTAAGAGGCGTCAGACGCTTGAGCAAGTGTCTCGCGTGTAGCTAGCGCCTCACCACCAGAAGTTCACAACATCTCGTTCTTAGTATTTTTAATGTACTAAGCATTCGTCATCGTAAAACAAGAGTTGCCGATTTTTAATTATAGTTAATTATAATATCTTGATTTATTTAATTAATTAAATAGTTAAAAAAAATAAGAGTGATTAAATAATGGGTATGGGTTGCTTCTCAAGGAGGCTGGATGCTGGTGGCAAGACAAAAAAACTATATATAGAACTGCTTAGAGAGAGAATCCCAGTTTAATTTGTTCTCTTATGGTTTAGCAGTTGTCAGGCAGGAACATGGGGCAAGTGTTGTCTGAAATAATCTATAATAAATGATTAAAAAACCAACTAAACTAGAACTCGAACTGGGGTTTTGTAATTACGGGATGGACCACCAAGAAAATTCCAGTCATGAGTAATCAATTTTCGTTTTTGAAAAAAAAAATCCTGTAATTAAAACTGCCAGCTTCAGTGACGTAGCGAGAATTTTTCAGTGGGATTAATAGGTTATATTATATGTCTTTATCTGTTTTTTTGTCTCTTTAAATTGTGCTTTTATTTTTTATATTTTTTACTTTTTGATATATATTAAAAGAATATTAAAATATCATTTTCTTAAAAAAATTAATACAAAATATACTAACTTAAAAACTTTTTTTTTCTTATCTCTATAAAAAACAAAAGAGAAAAATACCCAAAAAATTGAGGAATATTAACTTTCACAATACACAAATATATCAATATAAAATTTTCATAATATTCTTTACGTGATAACGATGTTATAATACATAAAATTAAAACAAATTAATAACAAAAAACTAGTCAATATCTATTGGCCAAACCACCTGGGCGCTAGGTCTAATGTGAGTAGGATCGCTGAGCCATGCTTCATAATTGGAAAAACGAGCACCGTGGAAATACATGCCGCTCAGCCAAAGAAAGATGATGGAAAGTTGGCGAAATGGGCACTAAATATTTTGCAAGAGATCTCATCCAAATCATTGGTATGGCTATCGAAATCGTGAGCATCGGCATGTAGGTTCTAGATCCAAGTGGTAATATCGGGTCCCTTAGCTATTGTTCTTGAGAAATGACCCGGCTTAGCCCATTCCTCGAAAGAAAATTTTACGGGATCCCTATCTACCAAAATTTTTACTTTTGGTTCCGGTGAAAGAATAATCATTGAGTCCTCCTCTTTCCGGACAACACATACAAAGAGACCCGCCAACAATCAAGTAATTAGTGAACCTATGAGAGACGCTTAGAATTAGTTTCTTTCGCTCATACAAGTTATTATACAAGTTATAATAATAATTCGAAAATATTATATAGTTACTTTATTATCAACAATATCAAAATATTTTTATTTCAATATATGTAACCAAATGATCAGTATATCTCTCATTGGATCATGTAACTTATTTTTTGTCATATTTAATTTTTGAAAAATATTATTCTTATACTTGCAATCATAATTGATAAATTAAAAGTTTTTGAACTTTTGATAGAAAAATTAATGGATAATTATTAATTGATATCTTTCTTGATTATATTAAAGTTTTGTTAATTATTTTAAAAACAAAAAATAAATATGTGATTTTTACTTTCTAGTAACTGTAAATTGATTTTTATAATTTTTTATATAATTTTTTGGACCCTTTAATTTTTTTTAGAAATGTCAATTCTTAAATTACTCTAAATTAACTATAAAAATTATAAATTTCAGTGAGGTCAAGTGACCCCACCAAGTTGGCTTTGGTTATGCCATTGCTAGCTTCTCTGGGAAAGAGACAAAACCGAAAAAACATTTTCTATATATAAGATCAGTATCACCATTGGACAAGGGGCATTGGCATTTTTTTTTTGGTTACAGACATTGGCATTGATCTACAGCTGACAATTCAATAAAGGTGATGTGGGTCAAGCTAAAGATTACTGGGCTTTTATATTACTAAGGCTAAAGAATATTGGGCATAATGACAGTCTTAGTCTAAGAGAAAAGAAGCCTCAGAAGGCCCATAAACGATCCATTGGGTTATCATTTAAGCTGTGGGTCTTAAAGGTAATTACGCTCGAAATAACTCCTATAAATAGGTCACAGATATCATTCTTAAACCCTAAGCTCTATTTGCCTACAAAAGGCAGTCAAAACCCTGTCTGACTTAAGCATCGGAGTGCGCGCGTAGGGAAAACTCCTGCGCCCCCTGATGGTTTCCTATTTTGCAGAACTTTGCTAGAGACAGGTGAAGAAAAAAGACAATATCGACGTCAGCAAGCATTTATTGTTGTTTTGAGTAATAACAATTGGCACCGTATATGGGAAACAAACAAAAAAGCTATGAGTAAAAGATGGTGAGAGGACGATATGCGGTAGGATGTGAACACCTGTGGCAGCAAGTGAAGACCCGAGACAGGGTGTGAAGGCAATAGAGTGGCATGTGCATGAGACAGAACAGTTTGTCGCACTCTGGGTTTCGCATTCACATAAGAGTCTGTCGCGCACAAATAATAATAATAATAAAATATAATATAATAAAGATAAAGTGACCTGTGTGTGCGACAGAACAGTCTATCACATGTAAGGTTTCACGAGACAGAAGTCTATCGCGCAAGATGCACGCGACAGAGCAATTCACGCAACCATAGACACATGCGACAAGCCTTGAACGAAAGAGTGGCTTCCGCATGAGATAGTGTTGGGCGAGAGACTGACTAGCCTATCGCACAAAGCCTATCGCACATCATCTATTCTAGCCTTAATTTAACAAATCAGATACAAAAATGAAATATGCTAGGCAAGAGACTGCATGGGAGAGAGACTGGCTCTCGCACCCGACAAGCGTGGGTGAGAGAATGAAAAATGTCAGATGCAATTATGGTTGGCGAAATGGCTTATGCACTTACGCTATCAACAAGGTTTTGGTTGGGAATGCAATTAATGAAGTCAAAATGCAATGAATATCACAGAAAGACAAACAACAACGCACGTTCAACCTTCATCGTGAATCCTTAAACCCAACTTCTTCATTTCTTTTCCAACACTAACAAAGTAAAATAAAATGGCAAAACTCATCCAGGGATTAGACAATAGGTTTTGTTTTCTTTCCCATGACACTGGCACTTCTCAAAGATCAATCTTTCTAAACGGAACTTCACCCAAGAATCTTCAGTTGCTGTTAAGTCCTTCAAAGCAGCGGCTGGACGTCAACTGCTCACACTTACTTTGATATTCTTCGAACATCGCAAGAATCGAAAACAAAGAATCTGTCGTTTTTAGGTTATTAGTTCTGATTTTTTTTTTTAGCAATGGCGGAGGAATCAGAGAGTAAGCAATCGACAATGGAGCCGGTAGTGGAGAAGATCAGCCAGAAGATTCATGACCATGATTCATCCTCGTCTTTCGATTCGGAATCGGATCATGAGAAATCGGCATCTCCTTCATCCGTTAAAGCTAAGATTTATTGGTTGTTTGGAAGAGAGAGACCCGTTCACCATGTTCTTGGCGGTGGAAAACCTACTGATGTGTTCTTATGGAGGAACAAGAAGATCTCAACTGGTGTGCTTGGTGGAGCAACTGCAATTTGGATCCTTTTGAACTGATTGAATACAATCTACTTACTCTAGTCTGTCACATTTCGATTCTCTCTCTTGCATTAATGTTCCTGTGGTCCAATGCCTATACCTTTATCCACAAGAGTCCACCTCGCATCCCAGAAGTTCATTTGCCAAAGGAGTCGTTCCTCGAAGTTGCATCTGCTCTGACAATTGAACTTAACCAGGCACTTAGGCTGCTGCGAGATATTGCATCTGGAAGAAATCTGAAGAAGTTTCTTATGGTTATAGCTGCTTTCTGGGTCTTGTCAATTGTGGGGAGCTGCTGCAACTTCTTGACCTTGTTCTACATATCTTTTGTGTTGCTGCATACGGTGCCTGTTTTCTATGAGAAGTATGAGGATAAGGTTGACCCATTTGCAGAGAAGGCGATCTTTGAGATCAAAAAGCAATATGAAGTTTTGATGCCAAGGTTCTGAGTAAAATTCCAAAGGGTCCCTTGAAGACCAAGACGGTTTAGAAGGCTCTGGTATTTAGTCTCTAGCAACACATGGATGGTTCTTTAGTTTCCAGGGTGTGGTTGTGTTCTCCTTTTGTTTTAGCTAGAGGCATTTGTTCCAAAATCAGCTGTTGACAAATGCTTTGGTTTGCAACTCAAAATATCATCATTAAAAGCAATCAGTTCTTAGCAATAGGTCAAGCTTACAGATGGCACCAGAAGCAGCGGCTGGAGTTCAATGTTTTATGTTGTATCAAGGAGAAAGAGAATGTTAAAGACGAGACAGAAAATGTTGATGCTGGCGTTGGTGGGTTAGCGAATGGGGTACGTGCTAAGGAGCTGGACAGAAAAGTGGGTTTAGGTGAGTCAAGCCAAGCGGGTTTTGATTTGGTTTGGCCTCCATGGAAGAATATTCCTCAAAGATATAAGCTTACTGGTACCACTTCACTTGCCTTCGTTATTTGTAACTAAGATAAGGTGAACTTGAGCGTTGCTATAATTCCAATGTCACATCAGTTTGGGTGGAATCCATCGGTAGCTTGGATTAGTGCAATCATCATTCTTCTGCGGTTAGGCATTGAGTCAATTGCCAAGAGGTTGGCTTGCGAAGCTTTTTGGTGGAAGAAAAGTTCTTTAGATTGGAATATTGGCTTGGTCCCTGGCTAGGCCCTTGTTCCTGTTCTTACTATATTCATGCCTAGACTGCACTTGTCAAGGATTTTGGTCAGGCAGAAGAAATTGGGTTTGAATGTGTTCCAACGTCAAGTGCTCGATTTTTTTTTAAATGATGTGAGGGAGTATCTGAGATGTTCAATGGCAAAGGGTATAGTGACAAGCAAGAATGAGAGTCTAAATATGGATGAAGATCTTGGATCAATTGAGAAATTGTCTACTGCTTGTGAAGAGAAATTGTTTTCTGAGTTGCCTAAAGATGCTCATTTGGACTTTCAGAGAAAGATTAATTTATCTAAGCATGAGAAGCAGGAAACAGACACCGTCGCAACAAAAGGGCTCTTGCCACAACAGATCAATCTACCGTACGCAACGCGGTAGTGCAAATACACAAGCATTGATCCCAAGCTGCATGCTTGCTCAATAGGTAAAAGGTAATGGTGAGCACATTCAACAGGTTATATTGCGATAAAGCGACTCGTTCTGTGCAACAGCCGTGCGGGCAAGAAAAAGTCACACTGCAGGCATTCTAGGCAAGCGAATGGCTCCCATGAGCCTAGCCTCCAACACACAAGGCGTGAGGCAACGCTGATGAATGCAGTGTCATATGACGAGCACAAGACCACTGGCACTTTCGGCGATTGAGTGACACGTAACGATTGCATGACCAACGCCATAGCCTAGCCTCTGTAGCTAGGCTCCCTCGGTAAAGCATGTACCAAGGCGCGAGGAACAATCTAGATTGGCAAGCAAGGATTTGGTATAGGTGCGCGTGCAATGATAGATAAGCTCGCCCAAGAAAGGAAAAAGCTGGACGAAGAGCTCAAAGCGAGCGAGCTAAGTCCAGGGGAGCTCTATTGGGCAAGCCCCAACTAAAGACCTCAGGGAACACGCCAGAACTTCAAAGGCCATCTCGTGTTCGCCCAGGTACATAAGAACATAGACAAGCAACGGAAACTAGGCAAGGCACAAAAAGATCAGATTAGTCAACAATTGCCACGCGAGTATGGTCGTAGATGACAAGCAAGAATACGACCATCCTAAGACCCAGGCAAACAAGCCTTGTCGACTGAGACAAGAACTCACCTAGGAAAGAGAACTCTATGGGCGAGCCAGAAAGGATTAGGCGACTCTGTACATCATCAGATGCATGCCCATGTAATGAAGGACCGAGCGAGGATGCGCTCTCCGAGACAATGAGAACTCCGGTTTGCAAGCGAGACTTTGGCGAGTCTAGCGGCAGAAGCTCTCCATGAACACAGCAGAGCTCGATTGGTGATCTGGCTAAACGCCCAGCCGAGAAGAAATCAGGATGGCGAGCTGAAATCCAAGTCCAGCCACTCTAGCGACTATAAGATCGCCCATGTGCAACTAATATGACTACAGTGCTCGCTCGGTAGAGCGCTGATGGTGAGCACATTTCAAATGCAACAAGCTTTCCACTTTGATAAAATGACAGCGAAGAAAATTAGGCGAACACAGCACCCATAGGCAAGATTCTCCTGTTAGCACAATGCAGGTGAGCAAAGAACACCCGAGTCATGCCTTTCGACAATGGCTAGCAACGCTGGTGAGCACGAAATCCAAACTACTGGTTCACCCATTAGAAAAAACTTTGGCGAGCACATTTAAATTTAACGATCCAAACGCACGCCTAAGTACGGGATCTGAGTGGAATGATCTAGAATCTTCTAGACCTGGTGCACAAACTAATCCGACAGAATGTCCAAAAGCTTCCTTTGGCCCATCTGTCGATCGTCTGACACAGAAGCTTCCAAGAAATACTCTAGCAACCATCTAGAGGTGGCTTAAAAGCCACACACTTGGCCTATTAACAACTTAGGGTGTGTCAGCTTCATGAGTCCTTTAAGCAAGACAAGGATGTGCCAGCTTAGGGTGTCGAGATCAAGGTCGTGTCTCCCTTGTAAGCCCCTATACATAGCATTCTTAAGTATCAATACAAGTGAGTGCTTGGCACAGCGAAAATTGCAAGCACACTCAAGCAGAGACGCACATTGGTGTGGGGGAATTGTCAGTGTTTTGTCAAAACATAGAAGATCAAAATTAAAAAAAAAAAGCACACGGCCAATTGCTTGGATGCAAGGTTAATGAAGTCCCTTACACATTGTTATAATCTTCATCTACCAAGCAGGGACATACGGGGGGTAGCCAAATTTGAGGTACTCTCATATGATGTTTTCGATTTTCTTGTCCACTCTAACAGTTGTGATTGAATTAGGCAGGTGTCCGAGGTAAGCACTAGCCACTGTCGTGTAAGGCAACAAGCCAGGGAGAGCTTGGTTCGATATAGTTGGATCAAAAACAACTTGTGGTAGCTCGTGAAGGTAGATTGCTAGTACCAAGGCACGACTTAGTGCACAATCCACGGTTGACAGCAGAACATCTTAGCACTCGTACTTTACAGATTTTACAAAGATAAAGACTTAGAATTGTACTGGTGGTAAACATTTGCTATTATTATTTTAACATTTGCTGCAATTATATTGTTGCTTACTTCATTTAATTGAAAATACTACATTATGAAACGAAAGGCCAGTTATTTTTATCTGTAATATGATAGTCCTCCATGTTTGATAGACATGTTGCAGGAATAGAAGAAGAAAAAACGGAAGCTGGCCAAAGAGATGGGCACAAATAAGTCCCTAAGCGAAACATGTGCGAGACGGGCAAAAATAAGTCCCTAAGCGAGAAGATATACAAGACGGGCACAAATAAGTCCCTAAGTGAAAAATGCGCGAGATGAGCAAAAATAAGTCCCTAAGCGAAAAGATATACAAGACGGGTAAAAATAAGTCCCTAAGCAAGAAAATACAAAAGTCCCTAAGCGAAAAATGCGTGAGATGGGCAAATCAAAAGTCCCTAAGCATAGGAGGTGCGAGACGGGCAAATTAAAAGTCCCTAAGCGAAAAATGCGTGAGACGGGCAAATAAAAAGTCCTTAAGCGAAAAATGCGCGAGACAGGCAAATCAAAAGTCCCTAAGCACAAAAGGGTGCAAGACAGGCAATTCAAAAGTCCCTAAGCACAAAAGGGTGCGAGACAGGCAATTCTATAAAGTCCCCAAGCGAAAAATGCACGAGATGGGCAAATTGTGATACGATACCCAAGTAAGAATTCTTCTTCAGATGAAAAGTGCTTCATAAGAAGAACTGGGGAGCACATAATATACAGGTTGCGAGGTATGCTACAATTTTATCATATTTTATATTGGCATTTCGGATATAAACGATGTTATATTCTTATAATGTTATATTCTTATCAATTCTATAAAGTCCCTAAGCACAAAAGAGTGCGAGACGGGCAAACATAAGTCCCTAAGCACAAAAAGGTGCGAGCGGGCAAATTCAAAAAGCCCCTAAGCAAAAAATGCGCGAGACGGGCAAATGAAAAGTCCATAAGCACAAAAGAGTGCGAGACGGGCAAACCAAAAGCCTGAAGTGAAAAAGGCACGATGCAGGCTACGTATGCACTTAAAGCGAAAAGCGCGTGATGTAAGTCATGCATGAAGTGCTTGGGCTTGAAGCAGTAATTGAGCGGCATAAGCCACATATGTAAAAGGACTTAAAGCGAAAAGTGCACGAGAAAGTCTGATTATTATGTAAGATTAATACAAGGTAAATGTGTAGTTGTCTCTGTAGATGAGTTTAAAAATATGTTGATCAGTTTGTAAAAGACTAAGCTCTTTCACAAAAAGACTGAGGAGCACTCTAGATTAACTTTTGCATCAAAAGGAGTGTCAAAATTAATAGGCACCCAGGCATATGCGTCCTGAGGCGCTATAATATCAAGAGCTTGATCCTTAGGAAAATCAGTCTCTAGATTATCTAAATAATCTTCGTCCAAACCTGTGAGAACCTCGACCATCTCGAGTTGAAGAAAAGGCTCCTAAGGGCTGGTAAGATCAGATAGATCTTTATAAGTGCCTATCCTCAGAAAAGGTTCCAAATCCTCAGCATCTGGATCAAGTTTCAATCAATCAAGAGCATGCCAAGTACAAAACCACATATGATGAAACCAGATAAGAACATATGCATCCTCTTATGACACTTCTTGACGATGGGCCTTATGGCTTTAACTCAGATTTGGTTTTCTTCCTCTGGGCCAATAAAAGGCTTTGGTGGCTCTGCAATCTTGTAATTTCTCCTTACAGTTCTTGGTTTCGGTCCACTAAGACCTTAAAATTCCAAAAGAAGGGTGTCATATTCCACTTGAGAAGCATTTAGCTCAGAGGAGAAAAACATATCTCGGTAGTGTCCTGAAAAAGGCACTTGACAAAAGAAATGA
Source organism: Heritiera littoralis (assembly GCA_031772115.1). Taxonomy (NCBI): domain Eukaryota; kingdom Viridiplantae; phylum Streptophyta; class Magnoliopsida; order Malvales; family Malvaceae; genus Heritiera; species Heritiera littoralis. The sequence continues at coordinate 5,160,960 of JAPDPK010000032.1, read as the reverse complement.
TGACACGACGTCATTTCTGTTACAAATAATAATGAAGTTCACTAGTTGAGCCTTCAAGTGAAGATGAAAAGACTCTTGTGATAATCCCAAGAAGAGGGTAGCAAAAGAATTTGAAAAGCCCATTCTTTATATACTCTTTCACAGGATAAACTCTGCGAAAGAGTGGGGAGCAATTGATGTGGGTCAAGCTAAAGATTACTAGGCTTTTATATTAATAAGGCTAAAGAACATTGGGCCTAATGATAGTCTCAGTCTAGAGAAAAGAAGCCTCAGAAGGCCCATAAATGATCTACTGGGTTATCATTTAAGCTGTGGGTCTTAAAGGTAATTACGCGCAAAATAACTCCTATAAATAGGTCACATGTATCATTCTTAAACCCTAAGCTTTATTTGCCTACAAAAAGGTCGCCAAAACCCTGTCTGACTTAAGCATCGGAGTGCGCGCACAGGGAAAACCCCTGTGCCCCCTGATGGTTTCCTATTTTGCAGAACTTTGCTGGAGACATGTGAAGAAAGAAGACAATATCGACGTCAGCAAGCATTTATTGTTGTTTTAAGCAACAACAAAAGGAAATGAGTAATATACTAAACAATGCTGAAAGATTAACTAACCGAAGCCAGCAGCTAAATACCTTTACTATCTTGATGAACTAAAAAGAAGGGTGAAATTAGACCTGACAAATTTAAACATGACACGTGTAACACGACACGAACACGATACGAAAAAATCATGTCCGTGTTTGGGAAATTTGTGTTTCGTGTTTATCCGTGTCGACACGAATTTAGATATAACAATTTTCGTGTTTAACTGTGTCAAATACAGCTAAACACGTGTAAGACACGGAAACACCTTTAAGAAAATCGCGTCACACGAATACACGAATAACACGTACAAACACGAAAACATGCTTAAAGAAAACCGTGTTATACGGATACACGTGTAAGACACGGTAATCATATATGCTTTTAGTGGGAATTGAACTTTGGCCAAATGCAAAAATATTTAAGTACCTTGCCAAATGAACAAGTGTATTATATTGATATAATTTATTATGAAAATTTATATCTTAAAACAAACTAATGCTTTAATAAATATTGCAAAAAAATAAATTAATAAATTAAATTATAAAATTAAATTAGTTAATTATGGTTAAGAAAATAAAATTTTAAAATTTGGAAAATAAAGTACTGAATTTAAGAAAAATTTATTGTAAGTTAAGAACTTAAGATACAATTATCAATTTTTTACATTACATATATGATACTATAATGTATAAATATATATGATATTTTTATTATAATGTATAAAATATAAGTCATGCATTATGCTAATAAGAGATTGTATAAAATATCATTGATATTATATTACGTGATATTGATAAGAAATTAAGAGTTTACATTTTACAGAATTACTTTATTCAGTATACTAACATACAATACTAACATAATTGATAATACTACATACAAATTCTAACATAATTGATAATACTAACATACAAATTATTATAATACGAATAAGATATTAATATACTAACATAATATACTTTTTAATGATTTATCAATTATCATAATTAGTTTATTGATAACATAATTATCATAAGATATTAGTACACTAACATAATATACTTATTAATAACATAATTAATTTATTGATTTATCAATTATTACATTATAGGAAATTAAAATAACATAATACTAACATACAAATTATTATAATCAGAATAAGATAATAATATACTTATTATTTATTAATGATTTATTAATTTTTTTTATATACTTAATCTTAAATCATAATCATATGATGACGATGAATTATGTTATATTTGTATTATGGATTGTGTGGATTGAAGATATTATTGTTTTGTTATATTTGTTACTAATATTTGAATTTTAATTAATATAGATGTAAATAAATATAAATATGATGTTTTTTTTATCATTTTTTATTATGTTTTGATTTTTAATTGTGTTATTCGTGTCATGTCAATTTCGTGTTATTTTGTTTAAATCGTATCGTGTCAATTTCATGTTAACCGTGTCGTGTGACATGGATAACTATCACGTGTCAATTGTGTCGTGTCACGTGTTACACGTAAAAAATACGTGTCGTGTTTGTGTTTACGATTCATACACGTTTTATAATTCGTGTCGTGTATTAACTCGTGTCGTGTTGTGTCATGACACGGAGACACGGATTGCCAGGTCTAGGTGAAATATAAAGAACTCCTTACATAGAATGAAGAAGGGAACAAACTTCCTTTAATTTTAAAATGATAATTTATCCCTTTTGATTGTTAAACAAGTTAGTCAATTGTCAAGATAATTAATCCTAATGCCACATTATCAAATTTTTTCCAACTTATCTCGCTTATTTGTTTAAATTAAACTCTTATTAACTATTTATAATTTAATTTTTAATTTAATTTAAGCACTACCCAACCACCTGACTTATTTTCTTCTCTGTTAAAATTCAATAAACCAACAAACCAACGTATCCTTTTCTTTCCCTTGTTAAAATTCGATTTTTCTTTTCCAATTTATGAAAGATAAATCAAGAACAATTCTAGAAGTAGCAACCCATATGTAACAAGCATTCCCTGGAAAACTCAATCTTTACGGATAAATAGCAATGCAAGATGCTGATGAGAAAGCATGAAGTGAAGCTTGTATGTAACCAAAAAAAAAAAGTGACGCTTGTGATCGTGGTGACAAAGAAGATATTCAAAGATACATTTTGATATTAGATTTTGATTAGGGATTTCAAAATTTCTTATAGAGAGCTATAAATTTTTTTTGATCTTATGATTTATGGTTTGTATTTTGGGGTAATTTCATAGCATTCAAATTTAAAAATTTAGACTCTGAAAATTTTAGACATTGTCAAATGTTTCTGTTTTCCGGGATTTACTCCTTTCTTTTCATAATAAATATTTGTTATTACAAAGTAGCAATAAAAAGTGTGAGAAGTAGCAGAGTGATTGCAGTGAGTTCCCTAATTCCAATTTCATTTCCCTTACACCAAGGAGTCTCATGTCACTGTATTGGCCATGGATGAACCTGATTAATGCTGAAAGCTAGCTAAGAAAATTTATTCCCTCAATCCTAGCCGTGGAAAGCACGAAAAGGAATGGATTTCTAGATTTTGTTTTCGAAAGAGAAAGATTGAATTTTTAAACAAAAAGGCTTTGGCTAAGAATAAAGAAAGGTTTAGATTGATTTTAGGGTTTTTTATTTTAATTTTAAAGATTACATTAATTTTTTTAATCAGAAAGTTGAGATAAATTATTAATCAATAATGATTTTAATTTTAAAAAAATAAGTAAGATGACTTGAAAAAAATTTGATGATGTGAAATTAGGATTAATTATCTTAACAGTTGACTAATTTTGTTCAACAGTCAAAAAGGTAAATTATCATTTTAAAACTAAAAGGAAGTTTGTGTCTTTCTTCATTCTGTGTAAGGGGTTTACGTATTTTACCCTTAAAAAGAATAATTATATATAATATATATTGTAAGAATAGGAGTTATTCACTCATATGATTTTCTAATAATAATTTCGTTGTTTTTTTTCTTAATTGGTATTGAAATGTTTTTGTGCAAGTTCTTTGATTTTAGGTGTAAGTTAAAAACAAAAAATAATGAAAGGAAATAAATAAATATGTATATGAGGAAGGATCCAATTACATATGTAAAATTGTGTAAAATAAATTTATTTTACACATGTAAAAGTAAAACTCTACTATATATATTGCTGGTAACACAAGCGCTCTCTTTTTTAAGGATTCCATGGACAAAGAAATTGCGTAGAGAAAGAGAGAATGGTTGTTTGGTACAATAGTACCAATAGATACTTAAAATGTCTCATCAAACATAAGGGTCGATGATTCCATGGATGATCATTGGCCCATTTAAAACTTCAATCAACTCCTCTGCAACAAGTGAACAGCATCCCCAACATCAATATTTTCAATTTATAAAGCGTATATGTCTGCATTGCATTATTGTATGTGAATGAGAGACAAATAAATAAAAAAAAGAAAAACGTTTCAACCGAAATTAATTAATGAAAAAACCCCAAATTTCAAAGACATCAATCAAACATTATTAATGACTTGAATAAGGTTACATATCATTTAAAGATTTCACACACTCTTATATATAATAAAATAATTAAGGAAACACTACTTTTGGACCAAACCAAATGCCAAAAGAGCACGTTAATATTTGACCTTTATGATCTAACCTTTCAACTTTAGCTACAAAACAACCAAACAACTAAAACCTTAACTTTAGTCTAACCTCTAAAAACTAATCTTTGTCCTTTCTCATCCCGACATAATAAGCTTTCTCATTATAGTTAAGCACCTTCTTAAACCTTGATTGATTATTATTATATCATCTAAAAGTAGCTTTCCCTTTGAATTTATAACTTGAATCGATGAGCTCAAAACTTTTGAAACTTAGAAATTATTATATATTAAAAAGAGATCTGTTTCGTACATCGTGGAAAGCGGGTGCAACAACAGTTTGGTGGGAAATTAAGTGGATTCCATAATCATTCTGATAAAACATAAGCACATTCCCAGCCACAGTATAGGCAGGCCAATGCTATATCCTTAAAGTCTACCTCATTTTGACTTTGAAATTTGAATATTGAATTCATTGCAGCCTTTTTTATGAATATACACAAATAGGAGAGAGATAGAATGAACCAAAAAAAAATAGGAGAGAGATAGATAGATAGATAGATATATACCATATTTATCAATATACTAATATTCAATTATTATTTAATTTTGCCAACAACTTTTTAAACAATTTTTTAATCTAGTGATTAAGAAAGAATTTTTATATGTTGTAAAGCTTGGATTTGATTTCAGCCTGTTGGAACTATAAATTAAAATAACTAATAGTATTGGTATAAAAAATAATAGAAGAAATGAGAAATTAATTTTATGTTATTGGTGACATAGAGAGTTGAACTGAACCATAAATATCTCACTTTTTTTAAGACAATTCATGACTCTGCTAAATATTATTAATTGGGGCAGTAGGTTCTCAAAGTATGTTACTTCCAAAATGCAACAACCCAACTATACTTTCATTGTACATTCTAGGCTAAATGCTCAATTTAGGATTAAATCTTTGTGGAATTTCTCAATTAAGGATACACTATTTAATTTTGATCTATTAAGGATTAAACGTTTTCGAATTTGTTCAATATAGGATTTTTTAATGTGTGTGAGTTACACTCTCTGTTAAAGATAGTGGATGATGATGAAAGGACAAAAACATATTTTTACCCTATTAAAAGAATATTTAATATTTTTTCTTTTTTGTTTTTCAAATCCAACATTCTCATCCAATGTTCTTTTGCCAGCTGGTCCAATTATTTTTCAAGTTCAATATCCATAATGAGTTTATATTTTTATTTATTTATTTTTCAATTATTTTTCAATCTTATTATTACATTTTATTTTTTTTATTTGTTTTATTTTGTTTTTGCTAAGTAAGTTTGGTGTTAAATCTGTAAGTAGCACGCCAATATCTTAACAGAACTCCTCAATAACACCGACAAAGTGAATTCGATCTCGAGACAACTCCTCACATTGAGAATGTTTGTTCCGATATTGGCTGGTGGTGGAGGAGAGCGAAGCAGTTTCTAACTTTAATTACCAACTCAGGCCACAACAGCAAAAAAATCAAAGAGCCAATCTAGAACTAAGAAGAACATAACTAATAAAAAATCTAATAAAAAATCAAAATTAAAAAACGAAAGTGATTCAGGGCCTTAGTAAAGGGCTTTGATGAAGACAATGAAGCTGAAACAGAGGGTAGAGAGGAGAAGAAAAATATAAAGCCAATAAAAATAAAAATAAAAATAAAATAGAAATTCAAAAAAAAAAGCTTGAATCAAAGTAAGCCATAAATCACAAGAACCAACAGAGAATAGAATCGAAATTTTTTGGTTTCCATAAACATCAACCCAAAGAGTAAACATCAACCCTAAGAGCAAGATTCAGAAAAATCAATTAGAAAATCATTCAAAAATAAATAATAAAAAAAAATACTCAACACCATAATCTGAGCAACACAAACATACAGTAACCATACTACCCAGAAAAACCTGTAACAAATGTCTCATCTAAAGAAATCACAACAAAAAAGAAAATCCAAAATCGATTTTTGATATTTTTCCGATTTGGGTGGGAACACAGTAGAAGAGAAAGAGATTTCACCAGCAAAAATGTGATCTTTTAGAGTTTTTGAAACCAACGTTACCCATTTAGATCTAGGAATATTAAGAGAGATTTGAAGAAAATGGGTTAGGAAAAGAGGAAGAGAGGGTGAGAGCTATTTTTTCAATATTTTTTGAAAATTTTCTAAGCAATGAGGATGGTGGCAGAAGGAGAAGAGCAGTGGCTGGCTTTTTTAGGATGAATGGAGAAGAAGGAGAGGGGATAGCTTTTGAGAGAAAAAGATTTATTTTTTAAGATAAGAAAATATAATTAAAAAATTTATTTTTGACTGTAAAAAAAGAAAAATAAGTATACGTACACGTGTTCCACTAAATTACTGCCACGTGTCTTTATTAAACGCCGTTATTCTTTTAACGGCGCGTGTACATCAGCCTCGTTAAAAAAATCCTAAATTGATCAAATTCAAAAAAATTTAGTCCTTAATTGAACAAAATCAAAAATTATATCCTTAATTGAGAAATACCTAAAACGTTATATCCTAAATTAAGTATTTAGCGCCTACATTCTATAATTCTGCACTAACGATAGGAACAAAAAAAAAAACTTAAAGTAAACACCTCTCTACCAAGAGTATATGTAGAATATCAAGAAAGTGTAAGAGTATGTTTAGAATATCAAGAAAGTGTATGCAATTGGTGTGTCTTGTTTAAGGATTATTACTTCTACTTATAGCCCTCACAAATTTGTAACATACTTCAAATATTAATTATAATTTTATGAATATTTTCGACAACTGTATAAATTAGGGATGTAAATGGGTACTCTATAAACTGGTACCCTGTACTACTCGATCCGATTAAATAGGGTTAGGTTAGTTAATAATCGAGTTCGGGTAGTAAACGAGTTTGGGTAATGATATTTGGATACCTTACTACTTGTACCTGATTACAAATAATAATTTTTAAATATTATTATATACATTTTTATATAAAAATAGGCTTAATAGCCAAATATGACCTCAACGTTTGCTATAAAATAGAATTAAGTCCTCAACATTTAAATGCATGAAAATCAATCATCAACGTTACAAAATAATTGAATTAAGGATATTTTCGTTAAATCCTTTGATTTCTGTTATCCCTACCAGTAATAAAACTTAACAGAAATTAAAGGATTTAACGGAAATGTCCTTAATTCAATTATTTTGTAACGTTGAGGACTAATTTCTATACATTTAAACGTTGAGGACTTAATTTCATTTTGTGGCAAACGTTGATGTCATATTTGGCTATTAAGCCTATAAAAGTATTTATTATTAATATAAAACTTAGTTAAACTAATTCATTAAGTATTTTAATTATGATTTTTAACATTAATTTATTTTTATGAGTTAATTTAAATTTATTAAATTAATTCTTCTTAATATATGCATTAAAATTAATTTTAATTTTAAATTTGAAAGTCAAACTTTGACTTAATAAATAAGTTTTAACGAGTTCGAGTACTTAAATGAGTAGTTCTTATATTATATGGGTAGGGTTCGAATAGTAAAAATCAAAATATTCGGATATTTAATCGGGTTTGGGTATTAAAAAATTTAATCGGGTGCGGGTTAGAGTACCTAAAATTATTGGGTACTCGTCCCGTTTATATCTCTAGTATAGATGTCATGAAGGAAGGCATAAACTGTTTTTTCGAAAGAAGATATAAATGGCTAGCAATTACACATAAAAAAGAAAGCATACAAAGCTAATGTACTGCAATTTGCAATTTAAGATCAACATTAAAGTTTTATTCTTTATTAAGACAAACGATTATTTGCTTAATTATTATAACTAGATCACTACTTGCGCTATGTTATACGACTAAAATTTATTTAGGGATGGCAAAATATGCTGGCAGTGCCCAAAATGAATAGTTAAAAAGAACTAAAAATAATTGCTTGATCATTGAGAAATTTTAAATGGTTTGACAATTTGATCACTAACAACTCTTAACAACTTAAAAAAATAAATAAAAATAAGTGCTTGCATGTGTGCAATCAACAAGTTTATCCTTTCAATTAAAGGTAGTAAATGGGCAGGTCAGATTGGGTTCAAGTTAAGCTAGTTTGGATCGAATCATTTTGAGTAGGGAAAAAATCATATCATTTCGGGTTTGAGTCAGGTTGGGTTTGGGTCAGGGAGAAATTAGTCTATTTTGAGTTCAGATCATTTCAAGTTGGGTTTGGGTCAATTTGAATATAGATCAATTTTGGTTAAAATTAATTCGGGTTCAGATTAAGTCGAGTCTGAGTTGTTTACTTTTTTGGCCAATTAGAGTTGGTCGCATTTAGACTTGAGTTGAGTTGATAAGTTTTTTGGGTTAGGCATTAGTTATTTGTTGTGATTTGTTTGGGATGAAAACGAACTGTAATTATATTTCTAAGAATTATAAAACTCATAAAAGTAAAATTTTCTTCTTGCATGGCCTATAATAAAATTGGGATTGAAATATTTTAAATATTTAATAATTTGTATAATAGTTTTCTTTATAATATATTTATCAATATTCATAAATTAAATACATCTTTTTCATTTTATTTCTATTATCTATAATAATTATTAACTCTATGCATCAAAGTAATTTAATAATCCCTAGACCTGACAATCTTAGACACGACACGATTACACGACACGAAAATGATACAAAATAAGACACTAGGTGACACAGATTAAAATTAAATAAAAATTGTATATCAATATTGTAAAAGCTAAAAATAAGATTTTATGTTTTCTGTGTCAACACGAAATTTTCGTGTTTTACATGACACGAACACTATTTTACATGACATAAAAACGAATTAGAAATACGAATTGCCAGGTCTAATAATCCCCATAAATACTATAGTACAATACTACACATCTTTTTAATATTTCTTGATTTTTTTATAGACTAATTGGAGGCATTAACTGCAGGTGATGAAGCTTTTGTACTCTGTAATAGATTAGCCATTAAATAATTATACATTAATTCATGTAGAAATTTTTTTGGTTAGGTTCAAATGAATACAATATAAAAGTGAATATTTAAGTTTAACCATATTCAAAAAAATAGCACTCGTATTATTGAAAAAAAAATCATATTTTTACTATAACAAAATACTTTGATAATTAATTTTGATATTTAGATATTTATTGATAATCTTAAATTTAAATTTGAATTTTTTTGGGTTTGGGTTAATTTGGATTCGAATCATTTTGGGTTAGGATCAATTCAGGTTCAAGTCAAGTCTAGTTTTGGTTAATCTAAATTTAGATGAATTTGGATTCAGATCAATTAAGGTTTGAATCAGGTTAGGTTTGGATAAATATGAATTTGGACCATTTTATTTCTATTATCTATCAAAATTTTAAAAAAAAAAAAAGAAAAGAAAAAGAAATTACCTTGAGATGGCCATTGTTCACATCTAACATTGAGCTTACGCTACTTCAATTTTGCCAATCTATTTGTCTATATCACCAAAAAAAAGAAATTTATAAATCTCAAAAATATGAAACTAATCCTGCATTGCTTAGGAAACAAATAGAAAATGAAGTTAAAAATAAATATGTACTCACCCTCTTCTTCTTAGTAAGGCAAGGCAGAGGAACGTTGCAGACAAAATTCGAAACCATGGTGAATAAAATCCTATGATTGGATATGGAGAAAGGCTCCCTCTTCCTTTACCATTTCCTTTCCCTTTTATCTTTTCTCTGTTATTTTTACTTCTCTTTCCAAAACCTTCTTCTTGGGAGGTTTATTTTTTTCATTGAAACTCATGAAAAACACCACAAAAGTAGAACAACTCTTGATAGTTGTTGCAACGCCCTCGGAAGCCGGATTTTCGGGCTAACTTTTTCCTTCACTTCATATGTTTGTCACTCGCTCAGTGTAGCTAAAAACCTAATGAGTAATCTCATTCTTATATTTGTTTAAGACTAGTTGTCTAAGGTCCCATTATAGTCTTCTCGTAAGACGTGTCAAAAACGACACTGAAAAACTCCGCCCCTATTTTAGTCTAGTATCCATCCCCATACTAATGTACATCATCATCTCAACCTGTAGAAATTTCAAATTCCATGTAACTTCTAAAATACTAGACATCCATGTGATTCAATATATAAACATATCGAGATTGCAACTTAACTACGAATCATAGTGTGTTTACAGACTCGATATCACCTAGTACTTACATCCCGAATCCTATACATTATGTGCACAAAAGAATTTAGTCTGCGATATAAACAAAAGAACAAAAGACTATACCTTGGCTCAAAATATAGCTTTTTGCAGCTCAACAAAAAGACTCGATGCACCACGCTCGTGCCGAGTCTACCTGAAATAATCTGAGATGGAAAGGGGTGAGCTTTGGGGAAAGCCCAGTAAGAAAACATACGCTAAATGATGTTAGGTTTCTATTATGTTTAATGCATGTGTATTCGTGAATGAACGTGCCAAAACTCATGCTCAATGATGTTTTATCGGAAATAATACCAAATTGATAAACCATAGTTTATAAGCTACAAAATGTTATGCCGAGTAATTTCAAAACAGTTTAGTACTCAAGCATTCACCAAATCAAGATATAGTAGTAGTAGAAATGATACATTCGCTCGTCTTTGTAACAGTATCGTAATATACATTTAAAAACATTTCCATGAGACGAGCATTATGAGATTCGGTAACGTAACAGGGATCTTTGGAAATATAACCAAGAAGCTTTCTATGAAAGCATCCACTGTAGCTAGCAGTGGTCGATGTCCCATACCAAGGCTCTATCCATGATCATGAATCATCCCAGCACCAGTGATCATCTAGTAGCTGAGGTACTATAATGAATCATGTTTTATCGGACAATCATACGTAATTACCGCTACCCCTTTTGCCACACAGGCGGGATCCATGACGCAATTACGTATACGGCACCTCAATGCCACACAGGGTTACTGAATGCCACACAGGCATAATAAAACACCACACAGGCGAGTGCCACACAGGCATTTCCAAGTGCCACACAGGCATTTCCAAATGCCACACAGGCATTATACATCATCACGTGTCTCATGAGTCAAAACTCGTTTAGAAATAGATCTTACAAAATAGGTTGAGTACTAAAAGCATAAATCGTTTCACATACTTATAGTTTTAAAAATCTAATCGTACGAAGTCTCGATAACAAGTAGCAGTGATTAATATGCATGAGGTTTTTAAAGGCATTTAATAAATCTAATTTAATATCAAGAAACTTATTTAGACAATTTCTAACAAAATTTCGGCATTATAACGACATAGGTAGAACACTACCCAGTGTCATAATCCTCAATCAAATACCTGTAGAAAACTCAATCTAGCAATATATCTTCAATACACCAATTTCCAATACCAATCCAAATCCAAATCCAAATCCAAATCAAAATCCAAATCATTATGTATTTAAAATTCAATCCAACGTATTTGGACATTTAACCAAAAATGCATTTAAATCCATAAATATTTAATAACATTAATTTAAACATGCATAAGCATAGTAGACTGACAGGCATTTACCGTATATTCCCTTACCTTTCGTTGCACGACACCAAGGTTGGTTTCACCACCCTTGTCAATAATCTTATGTTTCCTTTTCACCCCTACATTCATAATCTTCTCATCATTATTCTTTATTTGTATACTTGTGTGTATACACATATATACATATACGTGTATGGATTATATTCCGCAGTTAGCCCATTTACCTTAAATGAAATTGTAGATCCAAAACTAGTACTATACTCGTTTTCGTAATTTGCTGGCCATTGTAGCACTAATAACAATGAATCCTCGCGCTTCTTTCACCAACAACACCCTACAGAAATTTTAACATAAGTAATTATATTATTAACACTAGGCTTAGTCTACAAAATTAGATTCTTTGCACCAACAAGCCACAAAACCAAAACTCTATTGTTATGGGTCTTACCTTTGTTTACTGATTAACTGATGAACCTCTATTTCTTCTTCTCCTTTGTGGCTATTGTTTCATTAAAATACAGCCCCTGTTTCGAGTGTCTTTGGCCTCCCAACAGTGACCTTGTGTGATGTCGACACCAACCCTACTAATGCCCACACCACCATTTTCTGGTTCAACGCCTCACTCCCCAAAATCCCGTTCGGTTTTGGCTTGGGAAGGAAGGAGTCCAGCAGCGAAGTACACTTCCCCTGCTGTTGCGTTTATGTTTCTAGCCGTTCTATTCTTCTTCACGCCTAAGACTTACTAATTTGGAACCCTCAAATCTGCCACCCGTTAGCCACCCAAAATCAGAGATTTTCGGTCCAGATTTAGCCCACCAACAGCAGCTTCAGACCATCTCCAACGCCACTCTGTCAGCCCTTTATGAAAGCCTTTCTGTTCAGCCTCTTTTGCTCTATAATTTCCTTCCTTTTTCCTCCCTTTTTCTAGCGCCAAGCACTCTTTTCTTTCCTTTATCTAAATCGCCTGACAGTCCTTCTTTTCCTTTCCCAAATTGCCGAACAAACCTTCCTTTCCTTGTTTCTATTTCCGTTGAGATGCCCAGCCACAACCTTGTCTCGCCATGTCCCTCACCCACGTCGCAGCTCTCTTTTCCTTTTCCAGATCTGTTTTCTCCCCTTTCCTTTGTTTATTATTTTGTTGTTTTGTTTTACTTTAAATCCCACGTGAAGTGGGGTAAGGCTAGAAGGTTTTCATCAGGTTATTATTCTATGTTTTAGCCTCATTTTTGTCTTTTTGTGTATATATATATTTTATAGGTTTTACTGCACGTTTTCTTCTATCAATTCTACAAATCTTATTATTTTTATGTTGACTTTTCTTTGCCAACTTTCTCTCTTTATATATATAATTAAGTGTTCATAGCATAGTTAAGTTATAACATAATGCTATTCCAAAAATATTTATTTTATTTTATTTATATATATATTTTTATTTATCATGAATATTAAATAGTACACAACTAATGTAAGATTAGAGAAAATTTTCAGTTATTACATTCCACCCACCTTAAGAAATTTGGTCCTCCAAATTTTTCATGTCCGGATGGAATAGGAGGGGGTACTTCTCCTTCATTAAGCTTTCAAGTTCCCAAGTAGCTTCTTCAGATAAGTGGTGCTGCCAAAGAACTTTTACCAGAGGAATAGTCTTTGATCTCAACACTTTCTCCTTTTTATCTACAATTCTGATTGGCCTCTCTACATAACTTAAGTCCTCTCTAATCTCAAGTGGTTCATATGCTATCACGTGAGAGGGATCCGGATGGTATTTCCTTAACATGGATATGTGGAAGACATTATGCACACTCGATAGCTGTAGCGGTAAGGCTAATCGATATGCAACGTCTCCAACCCTCTCTAAAATCTCGAATGGACCAATAAATCGAGGACTTAACTTCCCTTTCGTGCCAAACCTCATGATGCCCTTTGATGGAGAGACCTTCAAGAAGACACTATCCCCTACTTCAAATTCCAATTCTCTCCTCCGAGTGTCAGCATAACTCTTTTGTCGGCTTTGAGCTGTTCGGAGTCTCTCACATATTAGTCTAACATCTTCTGAAGCTCGCTCAACAAGCTCAGGAGTAAACAACTTTCTATCACCCACTTCTTCCCAACCGATTGGAGATCGACATCTCCGTCCATACAAGGCCTCATATGGCGCCATTCCAATACTAGCATGGTAACTATTGTTGTAGGTAAATTCGGCTAAGGGTAAGTGGTCATCCCATGATCCTTTAAAATCAATAGTACATGCCCTCAACATATCTTCCAAGGTCTGTATAGTCCTCTCAGATTGTCCATCAGTCTGAGGATGGAAGGCGATAACGAAATTGAGTTGTGACCCCAAAGCTTCTTGAAAGCGTTCCCAAAATCGAGACGTAAATCTGGAGTCTCTATCTGAAGTAATACTCGCTGGGACGCCATGTAATCGAACTATTTCTCTCACATAAAGGTCTGCCAATGCACTTAAGGGATCAGTAGATTTCATGGCAAGAAAATGGGCCGACTTAGTTAATCGATCTACTATCACCCAAATTGCATCATGATTCCTTCTAGTTCTCGGCAATCCCATGATGAAATCCATGGTGACATGTTCCCACTTCCATGTTGGAATTTCCAAAGGCTTCAGTAATCCTGCTGGCCTTTGGTGTTCAACCTTCACTTGCTGACAAACTAAGCACCTTGATACAAACTCAGCTATATCTTTCTTCATCCCTGACCACCAATACACTCGGCATAAATTCCGATACATCTTTGTACTCCCTGGATGCATGGTGTACTTAGAACTGTGAGCCTCATCCAAAATCTGCTTCTTCAAGTTATCATCACTAGGGACACATATTCGGCCTCTAAACCTTAGTAATCCATCTTCATCTACTTTATACTCCGAATTTTCATTTTGTTCCGCTTGATTAATCATTTCCTCTAATCCAGAATCTTCTTTCTGTGCTCGTCTGAGCTGCTCCACTATACTCGGTTCGATTCTTAGACTAGCAATTAGAAAACCTTCAGAAGGCTTTACACTCACACTCAGCTCGGAAAACTGTTTCATCAAATCCCATTCCTTGACCATCATGTATGAAACCAAGCCCATGCTCTTCCGACTCAAAGCATCAGCCACCTTGTTCGCCTTACCGGGATGGTACAAAATTTCACAATCATAGTCTTTCAACAATTCCATCCATCTCCGTTGTCTCATGTTTAACTCCTTTTGAGAGAACAAGTATTTGAGACTCTTATGATCTGTAAATATTTGAAACTTTTCTCCATAAAGGTAGTGGCGCCAAATCTTCAATGCAAACACTATGGCCGCAAACTCAAGATCGTGAGTAGGGTAATTCTTTTCATGGTCCTTAAGCTGTCTAGAACCATAAGCTACTACTTTGCCATTTTGCATTAGCACACACCCTAGACCCTGAATGGATGTATCACTATACACCGTAAAACCTCCCGATCCACTCGGGATAACTAGGACTGGTGCTGTGGTCAACTTCTGCTTCAACTCCTGAAAACTACGCTCACACGCATCAGTCCATTGGAACTTGACCTCCTTGCGTGTAAGGCGTGTTAATGGAGCTGCTATCTTAGAGAATCCTTCAACAAATCTCCTGTAATACCCCGCTAAGCCCAAGAAACTTCGGATCTCTATGACGGTCCTTGGCCTTTCCCAATTAACCACGGCCTCAACCTTGGACGGGTCTACGGATACTCCATCCTTTGTCACAATATGACCCAAGAAGGAAATCTGCTCCAGCCAAAACTCACACTTACTAAACTTGGCATACAACTTCTTTTCTCTAAGTGTCTGCAAAACGATCTGTAAGTGTTGAGCATGCTCATCATGAGACTTGGAATATACTAGGATGTCGTCGATGAACACTATCACAAACTTGTCCAAAAATGGCTTAAAGACTTCATTCATCAAACTCATGAATGCTGCGGGTGCGTTTGTTAAACCAAACGGCATCACTAAGAATTCATAGTGGCCGAACGCGTTTTGAAGGCTGTTTTCGGGATATCTTGACTTCTGATCCTCAACTGATGGTATCCCGATCTCAAGTCAATCTTGGAAAATACCTCTACACCTCGCAACTGATCAAATAAATCATCTATTCTAGGTAGCGGGTACTTGTTCTTTATAGTGACCTTGTTTAATAGCCGGTAATCCACACATAACCTCATACTCCCATCCTTTTTCTTCACAAATAGTACCGGAGCGCCCCACGGAGACACGCTGGGGCGTATAAACCCCTTGTCTAAAAGTTCCTGAAGCTGAGTCTTCAACTCCTCTAACTCTACCAACGCCATTCTATACGGAGGCTTGGAGATTGACTGAGTGCCGGGAAAAAGGTCGATGGCGAACTCAGTTTCTCGTTCTGGTGGTAGCCCTGGTAAGTCATCCGGAAAGACATCGGGAAAGTCTCTCACAATGGGAATTTCAGACAATGTCGGATGGTCCTTATTCGCATCTTCAACGAATGCTAAATAGCCTTCATAAGAATAACATTTCCACAAGTAAGATTTACAAAAGACATTAATTATATTTCATTTCTTACCTTCAAAATGTATTACAAGTGGTTCAGGTAGGGAGAAGGTTACAATCTTTTTATAGCAGTCTACATTGGCATGGTTAGCTGTCAACCAATCCATGCCTAAAATAACATCAAAGTCTAACATGTTCAACATAATTAAGTCTGCTATTAAACTCCTACCTCCCACCTTAACCTACAATTCTTATATACTAGGTCTGTTGTTTGTGACTCTTTCATAGGAGTACTAACACACAATACGTAGTCTAAGTGTTCAGGCTCTATATGTAGTCTCTTAGCAAATGTAGGTGATATGAATGAATGCGTGGAACCTGAATCAATTAAAACGAATGCTTCTAAGTCACGGATTAGAAGTTTACCCTTGATCACATTGGTGGAAGCGTCAGCTGCTTCCCGATCTAAGGCAAAGACTCGCCCCTGTGTCATCGGTTTCTTCCCCTTATCTGTGGCCTTCTTTTGTTGACTACTTTGCCCTTCAACTAGTTTTGGAGGAGTCGGAGATGGAGTAGTGAGTGTTGGGCAATCCTTCTTCCAGTGCCCATACTTTCCACAGTGAAAACAAGCCTGAGTTGACAGGTGACAAGGCTTATTCCCATGAAATTTACCACATATCCCACAAGTCTGAGATTTTGGCGTGGCATGGAATGGTGTGGATTTCGTAGGCTGATGTCGAGTGTCATAAAACCTCTGTCTCTTGAAAGGAGTTTGGTTCTGCTTATATGTTCCCATCTCAGGCCTCTTTCCTTGACTTCTTCCATGGCTCTTTCCCTTGGAACCATACTCATTTTGTGTGAGTTCTATATCATGCTCTGCTAGTTGGGCCTTTCTAAGGGCTTTAGGGTAAGTGGTAATGTCCAATACTGCAAGTCGACTTCGAATGGACGGTCTCAATCCCGTAATAAACTTTAGAGTCTTTTTAGTCTCATTACGGGAGATATTAGCATCATACCGAGAGAGGGCCGTGAACTTGGCCTCATATTGGTCCACCGTCATACTCCCTTGAGTCAAGCTCAAAAATTCTGTTTGTCTCTTCCTTTGGGTTGTCTCGGGAATATACTGATTTTGGAAGTACTGTAGGAAGACTTCCCATGTAATCTCCGAGTGTTGCGCACTCAATATTTTCTCAGTGGATGTCCACCAATGTTCAGCATCTGATTGCAACATAAAAGTGGCTAAGGACACCCTTTCTGTACTATTACAGCCCATAAACTTAAACGACTTCTCCATTTGTAGGACCCATTCCTCTGCTTGCAGTAGATCCCTTACTCCCTTGAATACCGGGGGACTCATTTTCTGAAATTGTTTGAGGAGCTCCATATTCTTCTTAACTATGTCCCCAGTAGAAGAAGATGATGCTGGTGGTTGTGGAGGCTCAGATTATGGTTGTGGGTAGGGGTGTAAAACGGGCGGGGCGGGTACGGGGCGGGCTGTACGGAAACGGGCTTAAACGGGCCAAGCCCGTTTAGGCCCGTTTTTAAACGGGCCAAATTTGATACGCCCGGTCCTTTTTTAATGCGGACCGGGCCGGCTCGCGGGCCACATATTTTTAAATAAAAATAATAAAAATAAATTTTAAAAAATCATTAAAATTCATATATAAATACAATCTAAATACAATTACAATTCACTTATAATATTTTTAAAATAAATAATTATAATCTTGAAAAAACATAAATTTCTATTAAACATTAAACTTTTCCAACTTCTTTTTTTTTTCTAGAATATAATAAAATCATGTCATGTATGTATTATTTTGTAAGAAATAAAAATACATGAATAATATAATTAAAAAAACAAAATATATAAAAAAATAAAATGGGGCATAAATGGGGCTGGCCCGCGGGCTTATGAACCGGCCCGCGCGGATTGTCAGCCCGCACGGGCCAGCCCGTTTAGGCCCGTTTTTAAACGGAAAAACGGGCCTAAAACAAGAAATCCGGCCCTTTAAAAGCCCGCGGGTTTGGTGGATTGACCCGCAGGCTTCGGCCCGTTTTACACCCCTAGTTGTGGGATACCCACTTGTGGTGGCGGAGGTACTTGAGTGCTCAGTGGTGGTGGCGGAGGTGCTTGAGGAGGTACAGCTGACGAAGGAGGTGGCGGTACTATTGGGGCCAAGGGTGGCACCACCTGATCCTAATTAAACCTCGCCATGAACTGAGTGAACATGGTAGACATGGCATCCATGTTTTGGGACATGGTGTCTAAGTTCCTTTCAACCCGAGCAATACGATCTCCATCATTTTCTGGCTGAGGAGGAGGAGGTGGCGATGGCTCTGGAATCGGTCCTTCGGGAGCCTGCTCCTCTCGTCTCCTCCCAACTTTCCTCACGCTTTTATACCGTCCTTTCATTTCAGGTATACCTAAATAGGATAAATATGTTTAGTACTCTATTCAAAAAACACACGGTAACATCGTGTCAAAGCATCATTCACAGTTTATATCTAGACGCACACAGTTATTTGGGATGTAAGTAGTTCTAGCCTATCTACACTGACACAAGACTAGACAACTATGCTCTGATACCATTCTGTAACACCCTCGGAAGCCGAATTTTCGGGCTAACTTTTTCCTTCACTTCCTATGTTTGTCACTCGCTCAGTGTAGCTAAAAACCTAATGAGTAATCTCATTCTTATATTTGTTTAAGACTAGTTGTCTAAGGTCCCATTATAGTCTTCTCGTAAGACGTGTCGAAAACGACACTGAAAAACTCTGCCCCTATTTTAGTCTAGTATCCATCCCCATACTAATGTACATCATCGTCTCAACCTGTAGAAATTTCAAATCTCCATGTAACTTCTAAAATACTAGACATCCATGTGATTCAATATATAAACATATCGAGATTGCAACTTAACTACGAATCATAGTGTGTTTACAGACTCGATATCACCTAGTACATACATCCCGAATCCTATACATTGTGTGCACAAAAGAATTTAGTCTGGGATATAAACAAAAGAACAAAAGATTATACCTTGGCTCAAAATATAGCTTTTTGTGGCTCAACAAAAAGACTCTCGATGCACCACGCTCGTGCCGAGTCTACCTGAAATAATCTGAGATGGAAAGGGGTGAGCTTTGGGGAAAGCCCAGTAAGAAAACATACGCTAAATGATGTTAGGTTTCTATTATGTTTAATGCATGTGTATGCGTGAATGAACGTGCCAAACTCATGCTCAATGATGTTTTATCGGAAATAATACCAAATTGATAAACCATAGTTTATAAGCTATAAAATGTTATGTCGAGTAATTTCAAAACAATTTAGTACTCAAGCATTCACCAAATCAAGATATAGTAGTAGTAGAAATGATACATTCGCTCGTCTTTGTAACAGTATCGTAATATACATTTAAAAACATTTCCATGAGACGAGCATTATGAGATTCGGTAACGTAACAGGGATCTTTGAAATATAACCAAGAAGCTTTCTATGAAAGCATCCACTGTAGCTAGCAGTGGTCGATGTCCCATACCAGGGCTCTATCCATGATCATGAATCATCCCAGCACCAGTGATCATCTAGTAGCTAAGGTACAAGTCACGACTAACTGTCGGACAATCATACGTAATTACCGCTACCCCTTTTGCCACACAGGCGGGATCCATGATGCAATTACATATACGGCGCCTCAATGCCACACAGGCTTACTGAATGCCACACAGGCATAATAAAACACCACACAGGTGAGTGCCACACAGGCATTTCCAAATGCCACACAGGCATTATACATCATCACGTCTCTCATGAGTCAAAACTCGTTTAGAAATAGATCTTACAAAATAGGTTGAGTACTAAAAGCATAAATCGTTTCACATACTTATAGTTTTAAAAATCTAATCGTACGAAGTCTCGATAACAAATAGCAGTGATTAATATGCATGAGGTTTTTAAAGGCATTTAATAAATCTAATTTAATATCAAGAAACTTATTTAGACAATTTCTAACAAAATTTCGGCATTATAACGGCATAGGTAGAACACTACCCAGTGTCATAATCCTCAATCAAATACCTGTAGAAAATTCAATCTAGCAATATATCTTCAATACACCAATTTCCAATACCAATCCAAATCCAAATCCAAATCAAAATCCAAATCATTATGTATTTAAAATTCAATCTAACGTATTTGGACATTTAACCAAAAATGCATTTAAATCCATAAATATTTAATAACATTAATTTAAACATGCATAAGCATAGTAGACTGACAGGCATTTACCGTATATTCCCTTACCTTTCGTTGCACGACACCAAGGTTGGTTTCACCACCCTTGTCAATAATCTTATGTTTCCTTTTCACCCCTACATTCATAATCTTCTCATCATTATTCTTTATTTGTATACTTGTGTGTATACACATATATACATATACGTGTATGGATTATATTCCGCAGTTAGCCCATTTACCTTAAATGAAATTGTCGATCCAAAACTATTAGTATACTCGTTTTCGTAATTTGCTGGCCATTGTAGCACTAATAACAATGAATCCTCGAGCTTCTTTCGCCAACAACACCCTACAGAAATTTTAACATAAGTAATTATATTATTAACACTAGGCTCAGTCTACAAAATTAGATTCTTTGCACCAACAAGCCACAAAACCAAAACTCTATTGTTATGGGTCTTACCTTTGTTTACTGATTAACTAATGAACCTCTATTTCTTCTTCTCCTTTGTGGCTATTGTTTCATTAAAATACAGCCCCTGTTTCGAGTGTCTTTGGCCTCCCAACAGTGGCCTTGTGTGCTGTCGACACCAACCCTACTAATGCCCACACCACCATTTTCTGGTTCAACGCCTCACTCCCCAAAATCCCGTTCGGTTTTGGCTTGGGAAGGAAGGAGTCCAGCAGCGAAGTACACTTCCCCTGCTGTTGCGTTTATGTTTCTAGCCCTTCTATTCTTCTTCATGCCTAAGACTTACTTATTTGGAACCCTCAAATCTGCCACCCGTTAGCTACCCAAAATCAGAGATTTTCGGTCCAGATTTAGCCCCCCAACAGCAGCTTCAGACCATCTCCAACGCCACTCTGTCAGCCCTTTATGAAAGCCTTTCTGTTCAGCCTCTTTTGCTCTATAATTTCCTTCCTTTTTCCTCCCTTTTTCTGGCGCCAAGCACTCTTTTCTTTCCTTTCTCTAAATCGCCTGACAATCTTTATTTTCCTTTCCCAAATTGCTGAACAAACCTTCCTTTCCTTGTTTCTATTTCCGTTGAGATGCCCAGCCACAACCTTGTCTCGCCATGTCCCTCACCCACGTCGCACCTCTCCTTTCCTTTTCCAGATCTGTTTTCTCCCCTTTCCTTTGTTTATTATTTTGTTGTTTTGTTTTACTTTAAATCCCACGTGAAGTGGGGTAAGGCTAGAAGGTTTTCATCAGGTTATTATTCTATGTTTTAGCCTCATTTTTGTCTTTTTGTGTATATATATATTTTATAGGTTTTGCTGCATGTTTTCTTCTATCAATTCTACAAATCTTATTATTTTTATGTTGACTTTTCTTTGCCAACTTTCTCTCTTTATATATATAATTAAGTGTTCATAGCATAGTTAAGTTATAACATAATGCTATTCCAAAAATATTTATTTTATTTTATTTTATTTATATATATTTTTATTTATCATGAATATTAAATAGTACACAACTAATGTAAGATTAGAGAAAATTTTCAGTTATTACAGTTGTTAAATCTTAATAACAAACTTTCCAAAAGCGAAAAACAAAAAGGCATTTATCATACAATATGTATTACATGCAATGCAATATAATCTATTTTTTATAAGTTCAACTACATTATTTCTTAAAATAGGGTCTATAACTACTATATTATATTGTGTCTCACTACTACCTGTGAAAATACAATGCCAAAATAGGCTAGGTTAGCAAAATGTAATCCTCTGTCTTAAACGACGCTTTTTAAACATAGTCTATAAGTTTTTTTTATAATAGTGCATTGTCTATGCGCATGTTATTCGCTTGATAAATGCAACATTGTTGTTTAATGTTTTTTCTAATCGATTTGTAAATATTAGGAACTAGTAAGTTAAAGTGTTGCAAACTATAATTTTAACAGGATCTGACCTTCATGATGTGCGGGAGACAATCTTGTGCAAAATAAATTTTGGATGACTTCAAGAATGCATTGTAATTCATCACAATTTGATTATGATGAAATTCAATACTTTCTTAAAGGCATTCACAATTTCTTCTATACAAGAACTCATGCAAATAATAAAGGTCAAAATCTTTTAACATCCTAACTTGCATCACCTTAAATCATAGTTCCTAGTTTTACAAATCGATTAGATAAAATACCATTAAACAACAATGCTGTGTTTTGAAAGTGAATTAGATTCATATAAACAATGTCATATGATGAATATCTTACCTAGTATAATGCATACATTCCATTGCGAACTTGGTCCATTAATTTGACTACCTACCTTTTAAGGAAAATGGTAGTGCACCTATTATGTAAAAACTTTTCCAAACATTTGCAACTTAATCAAGAAAAGGTTTAATTTTTTGTATAGAAACTTGGTAAATTCAAAGAATCATGTTAATTAAAAGCACATTATAGTAAAATTTGTTCAGTTAAAAAGTCACTTGCATAAACACCAAAAGTTGAGGAAATAATGAGAAAAAAGAACCTTTTTCTCATAAAACTTGAAATGAAATATTTACAGCCAATAGTGTTCCTCGAAATCCTTCTATGATAGTTTAAACATTAATTTTCTAGTAAGCAGGCAAATGTGCAACAACAAAGGAACTAGAGAATCCTAAACCAATTGACTTGCAACTAAAATCTCCTTCAAATCTGCAAAAAAAAAAAATGTTAAACTGAACAAAGTTAACAGAAAAAAAAACCTTAGAACTAAAAAGAGCATAAATTAAACCCTAAAAATTGAAAAAAAAAGGTTTTTAGAAAACTAACCTCCTTTGTCTAGGAACAAGATGATGTATAAGAAAAATGTCATTCAAATTTATAGAAACAAGTGACAAAAAAAAAGTTAAGAATCAAAATAATAAAATACAAAATAACAGAAAATAAATAATAAACATTGAAAAAGGGGTTATTTGGCATATAAATTGAAATATAATTAATCATCTCTATCATAGTTGTTTCGTAATGTTTCATTTATCGCAAGAGTCGATCTAGAAATGAAATGGTTTTCTACGGGTTTTTTGTTCAAGATGAGGTTACAATTAAAATAGTTTGTAGAGTAAACAATACTTAGGGTGCAAAGAAGCAAAGAGAGATAAGGAGAAGGAAAATGATACCTTCAAAATGATGGAAGGATTTGAAGAGCAAGCAACACAATGAACCCTAGATTTGCTTATAAACTAAATAAAAACATATAAAGACTACAGTTATATATTCAACCTGTGGTATGTCATTATAATAATTTAATTTGAAAATACATAAAATTAGTACTAATTTTAATATAAAGACCGTAATCTATTTCAAAATTAGCTACGCTTAGAATAAAACTCATAGTATTTCATTATTGTATGTGAATCTCAAAAGATGAAACATCGAAAACAAAATACTATGTTTAAAACCATTAACTATAGTTAAATTTATTTAAAAGTTGCCTGAAACTAAAATTATTTCCAATAAGCTTAGTAGCCAAATTTACCCTCCACCTTTTAGATAAAATGGATATAAGTCCTTAACCTTTAATTTTACTATATAAACCGCTAACCTTTCAAAATAATGCAATTAAGTCCAAATCAGTTATAAATTTTTGTAGTAAAATAAAAAAGTTGAGAGCTTATAAGACGTTAAGCTCTTATTTATTTTACTTAATTGCATTATTTGGAAAGGTTGATGGCTTTTTTATAGTAAAATAAAAGTTTATGGACTTTTATAATAAAATTAAAAGTTGAGGGCTTATATCCTTTTTGTGTAGAAGGTTTAGGGTATATTTGACTATTAAGACTTTTCAATATACATAAACCTAGCTTAGAAGAAGAAATATCGAAGTACAAAAGACTACGTTTAAAAACAGAATCTATTAATAAATAAAAATCGTATTTAATTATTCAAAAAAGGTTTAATAGCCAGATGTACCATCAATCTTTAGTAAAAAAATAGAAATAAATCCTTAACTTTTAATTTTATTGTATAAACCCCTAACCTTTTAAAATAATGCAATTAAGTCCAAATCGGTTTTAAATTTTTGTAGTAAAATAAAAAGGTTGAGGGCTTATAAGACTTTAATATCTTATTTGTTTTACTTAATTGCATTTTTTAAAAAGGTTGAGGGCTTATTTGGAGTGAAAATAAAAGTTTATGTACTTTTACAATAAAATTAAAGGTTTATAGCTATTCATATTGTATAGAAAGTTGATGGTATATTTGATTATTAAGCTCTCAAAAAACAAAATGTCTTTTCATAAATGATTTTGCAGCTGCCTTGCTTGAAACTAAATGATTTGAATCTTGAAAAATGAAACATTAATCATTGAGCCACAAAAGACTACGTTGGAAACTAAAAATTGTAGTCTATTTATATACTTTTAATGTACTTGATTTTTGAAAGATGAAACATTAAGCACTGAGTCATAAAACACTATGTTTAAAACAAAAAACCATAATTTATTTACATAATTTTAATGTATTTGAATCTTGAAAGACGAAACATTGAGCCTTGAGCTACAAAAGACTATGTTTGAAGCAAAGAATCGTAGTTTATTTATATCTAAAGTATACAGTGTATTAAAAATAGTAGTTTTGTGTAATTAAGCTTAAGTATTATGTAGTCTTTTAGTCTCTAGTATTGCGATTTTAGTATAGACATAGTTAAAACTTTGGCATTTGAAATCCAAAAAACTATAAAATTTAAAAAACCGTAATTAAAGATATTAAACTACATGCATTTTTAATACCTGTAGTTATTGTTTTTATGTAACCATAGCCTATGCATTTTGTTTAGTAGTGGCTAGAATAAACTACGATCAGAAAAACTTAATCTTTTGTCTTAGATTATATTTTTTAAACGTAGTCTTAGAAATATTTGGTTTAGTGTCACCTTTTAGGTTGCGGATTAGGCATCTAAACCAATTGTTGAGGTTATAGCTTGTAATAAATCCTAAAAACAAAAGCAAGAGGCACACATCCAATAGTTGTAATTATATGTGTTAATTTGGAGTGTTATGACATCTAGGATATTTTTATCTAGGTGGGAGGATTATGTAATTTGAAAAACAATTAAAATAGATTAGGCCATTACAAATACTAGATTCTATAGTTCTTAAAAGAAAATCATTGAACTGAAGGAAGCTATTATCTCGAAGAGCCATAAAGATTTAAGTGTTTAATCCTTCTTTGGAAATAGGCTTAACACCTACTTGGATTAATTTTAAATAGATGTATCTGTATCTTTCAGCATTATTCCCATTTATTGACTCTCTCTTTAACACTATATTTGGATAGATATTAGTAAAGGAAATGAATGGAAAGGAAGAATGTAAATAAAGGAAAGGAAAGAAAATGAAAGGGTACATATTCCCCTTGTTTGGATAGCTTAAATTAATAAAGAAAAGGAAAGGAAAGAAAAGAAAAGTAATCCTAATAACGCTTGTTTGATTAAGCAACGGAAAGCAAAGGAAATGATTCATTATAATTTTATAATATAATAAGATTAAATTTGAAATTTTTTCAAGTTTCCTTTCCTTCCTATTTACTCCAAATTGGAGTTTAAAAAAAATTAAGTAAATTAAGAGAAAGCAAAGGTAGCTCACCCCCCCTCTCTTTCTTTTCTTTAGCTCAAAAATTTTTTCAAACAAAGGAAAAGTTTTAACAATCTCTTGCTTTACTTAACATTCCTTTCCTTTCCGTTCTCTACCTTCAATTCAAACATAGGGTAAGAGTTGAGTTGACTCATAAGTAGAGGTGTCAAATAGGTTGTGCTGGGCCGGCACGGCTCATTTAAATATTAGCCTATGTGTTAATTGATTCGTGCTGGCAAGACACTATTTTTTAATGGACCGTGCTGGCACAGTCCATGAAATTTAAGGATGTGGTCCAACACGGCACATAGCCCATAGTACTAATGGATCGTGCTGGGCCAAGCCCAACATTATTTTTCGTGCCTTATCGTGCTAAGCACGGCCTATTAATAAATTTTTACATTTTTATTATTTTATAAGTTTTTTATTTATTAATTTAAATAACATGCAAGATAAATAAAAAAAATAAAAAGACACATAATTCACTTTGGCAAAATATCTATATCCACGAGAAAACATAATAATATATATTAAATAAAGATATTGAAATTTACAATCCTAAAAGGCAAAATGCTTATTTCCATGAGAAAACATAATAAAATTTACTTAATACAGATATCGAAATTTACAATCCTAAAAAAAAGAGCAATACGATAAAAAAGGCTCCACTTTGTGGGGTTTGGGGAGGGTCATTGTACACAACCAAAAGACTTCCACTTTGTAAGGTCTAGGGAAGGTCATTGTATACAGCCTTCCCTTTGCATTAAGAGAGAGTATTTTGCCTTGAACTCATGATCTCCATGTCACAAATGAACAATATTTACCATTGTACCAATGTTCTCTTTTGAAATTTACAATCCTAATATTTAAAAACACAGACACATACACACATACACAAATCCAAGACTATAAAACACAAAATATTATTATTTTATTTTTCATTCTCTTCACCTGATTATTTACTTATATAATATGGTTTATCTAGTGCTCCAGCTTCTGCATTTAACCAATCTTTGAATAAAATAATCTTTAATAATCTATTTTTTGATAAGTTTTAATTAATAAAAATTTATATACAAAATATGTGACATATCATACATTTTATATTCAAAATGAAAATATTATAAATTTATATATCAATAATTGAAATAATTCATAATTAAATTTGTTAAATATAATTTTATTTATATAAATGGGCCAATATGGCATGGCACATGGGCTTGCGTGACGTGTCATGCTAACCCGCGTGCTACGTTCTAGTACTAGCCCTTCATGGGTCATGCCGTGCCAATCCTGAAGGAAACCGAAACAACACGCAGCGGAATTTAAATCATTCGGCCTCCACCAAGATCGATTCGGAGAGTTGCCTGATTAGGGTTTCGAGATTTTACCTGACGTTTTCTCTGAATTTTCTGTCGTTGGTCGAGTCACAAGCAGCAACTTTTCGTTCCTGCCTCTACGGTATCCACACGAACGGATCTCACGACTCTTGAACGTCTCACGATCAGATGCCTTAAGGAGCGTTTTTATTCTTTTAACCGAACTGCTAGCTTCGATTAAAAAGAATGTTTTGTTTTCTGTTTTTAAAAAGGTGCAGCTATGTTTTAGAAAAACATCCCTTTTATAGGCAGTAAATTTTACCCTAAAATTTACTGCCAAACAGAACTCTAATCCTACTTAGAATAGGATTAGTTATATCCCTAATCCAATTCAGAATAGGATTAGTTATATCCTTAATCCAATTCAGAATAGGATTAATTAAGCTCCTCATTGATCCGTTCTAAGTGTGCGACCCAATAGGTTCTCAAAACAATGGCAATGACAAAATTGTCACAGGCAATGAGCGGTATCTAGCAACACATCATTGCTACCCATGTAACGAGAATGTCAATGACTCGACATGACCTTACTCGTGATAGATGTTACCGTGTAGTTTAATCCTTTTATCCTATGATGTCTTGATTAGACACAAGTCATGGAATGTGTCACACTTGTATAGTCTAATCAGCGTTTCTTGATTCCTGAGTAGACTAATTAAACAAATAAAATCAATATCTCATATTGACTTATTCGAGCACGGCCATGCATTTCTTAGTCTCACTCTATCAAAGGGCCCAAGACATCACTCTTGTTATATAAGAGGGATAAATCCTATCTTGATCACTCAACATCCCTCTACATAGATCAAGGCATACCCAATTACTACCTTTATAGTCCATCCTGTTACGAATGACATCTAGCAGCATTAAAGTATGCAATTCTCTATGTTGGGATCTCTGATGATCTCAAGTCAAAGGATCACATACACCATCATCACTATGAGAATCGCTTATGACATTCATATAACAATCCATGTAGCGTTCTCATGGAGGGTCGATCCAGTACATAGTTCTCTAACATGTACCTATGTGATGACTTGATATCCTATATCCATGACAATGGTCATCAGTCAACCACATACTAGTCTTATCGTATCATTGTTATCCTTGTTCACAATAATACTTGACTAGGGATATTTTAAGAATAGTGTGTTATTACTATTCTAAGGACATTATTATATAAGATTATATTACGCAGTTATAAGACAAATATAATAATGAACTATGATAAATAAAATGTCATGATACATAAAAAAAATGCCAAAGTCAATCATCTAATGAATGGTTCTAAGGGCATAATCCAACAATCTCCCACTTGCACTAAGACCATTCACTCATGTATCTAATACCTAGTGACCTAGTGTGACGATCATGTCTCTGCTGCGTCAAAGGCTTCGTCAGTGGGTCGGCGATGTTATCGTCAGTTGGTACTTTGCATATCCTCACATCTCCTCTCTCGATGATATCTCGAATGAGATGGAAGCGCCGTAGTATATGTTTGGATCGTTGGTGAGATCTAGGTTCCTTAGCTTGTGCGATGGCTCCATTGTTGTCACAATAGAGCTCAATCGGATCTACAATGCTAGGAACAACTTCAAGCTCAGTAATGAACTTCCTGATCCAAACAGCCTCCTTAGCAGCTTCAGAGGCAGCTATATACTCAGCCTCTGTTGTAGAATCGGCCACTGTCGCCTGCTTTGAACTCTTCCAGCTCACAGCACCACCATTAAGGCAAAACATATAACCAGACTGCGATCTATAGTCATCTTTATCAGTTTGGAAGCTAGCATCAGTGTAACCTGTTACAATGAGCTCTTCCTCACCTCCATATATCAAGAATGTATCCTTAGTCTTTCTCAAGTACTTAAGAATATTCTTGACAGTGATCCAGTGACGTTCACCAGGATCAACTTGATATCTACTCGTCATGCTCAAGGCATACGAGACATCGGGACGTGTGCATAACATGGCATACATAATGGATCCAATAGCAGATGCATATGGAACTTTACTCATACGTTCTCTCTCTTCTTGTGTTGTAGGACACTGTTCTTTTGAGAGAGTAATGCCATGTGTCATAGGCAAGAATCCTTTCTTGGAATCCTGCATGCTAAACCTCTTTAGCACTTTATCTATGTATGCACTTTGACTTAGGCCAATTAATTTCCTTGATCTATCTCTATAGATCCTTATACCCAGTACATAGGTAGCTTCGCCCAAGTCCTTCATTGAAAAGCAATTCCCTAACCAAGTCTTTACAGACTGAAGGGTAGGGATGTCATTCCCAATGAGTAGTATGTCATCTACATACAACACAAGGAAGACAATAGTGCTCCCACTGACCTTCTTGTAGACACAAGGTTCATCTTCGTTCTTGATGAAACCAAACTCTTTGATTGCATCATCAAAACGAAGATTCCAACTTCGAGAAGCTTGCTTTAGTCCATAAATAGAACGTTGTAGCTTACAAACCTTTCCAGCATTTTTTGGATCAACAAAACCCTCAGGTTGTGTCATGTACACATCCTCGAGTAGCTTTCCATTAAGAAAAGCAGTCTTGACGTCCATTTGCCAGATTTCATAATCATGGTATGCAGCTATCGCAAGCAAGATCCTAATGGATTTGATCATCGCGACTGGTGAAAAAGTTTCATCATAGTCAATACCATGAATTTGTTTAAAACCTTTAGCAACCAATCGCCCTTTATAGGTATGAACATTTCCTTCCATGTCGGTTTTCTTCTTAAAAACCCATTTACACCCTATAGGTTTTACCCTTTCGGGTAAGTCAACCAAGGTCCAAACTTGGTTGGCATCCATGGATTCCATCTCAGATCTCATGGCTTCAAGCCATTTCTCAGAGTCTGGCCCTGTTATAGCCTCTTGATAGGTAGTAGGCTCATCTTGGTCCATGAGCAAAACATCACCGTTCTGAGTCATTAGAAATCCATATTTCTGTGGCTCACGATGTGTTCTAACTGATCTACGCAAGGCTTGTGTCTCTTGAGCAGGCGGTTGCTCCACAACATCTTGTGGTTCTGGTTCCACAACAACTTGTGGTGCTTGCTCAGGCTCCATCTCAACATCGGGTGCGCTATCTTGTAGCTCTTGAATTTCTTCAAGTTCTACTTTTCTCCCACTAGTTCTTCTAGAAATGAATTCTCTTTCTAGAAAGACACCTGTTCGAGCTACAAACACTTTGCGCTCAGTGGGATTGTAAAAATAATATCCTTTAGTTTGTTTAGGATATCCCACAAAATAGCACTTATCAGATTTAGGTGCAAGTTTGTTAGAGACTTGACGTCTTACATAAGCCTCACAACCCCAAATCTTCATAAAAGACATACTGGGACGTTTACCAGTCCATATCTCATATGGTGTCTTTGGAACCGATTTAGATGGAACACGGTTCAGTGTAAAAGCAGCTGTTTCTAATGCATGTCCCCAAAAGGATTCTGGAAGATCTGTATGACTCATCATTGATCGAACCATATCTAATAAAGTTCGGTTTCTCCTTTCAGATACACCATTCCATTGTGGTGTATTTGGAGGAGTGAGTTGTGAGACAATCCCACACTCTTTAAGATAGTCATAAAATTCTTGGCTTAAGTATTCACCACCTCGATCTGATCGAAGTGCCTTAATGCTCTTGCCAAGTTGGTTTTGTACTTCATTCTTGAATTCTTTGAACTTTTCAAAAGATTCTGACTTGTGTCTCATAAGATACACATAGCCATATCTACTGAAATCATCAGTAAATGTAATAAAGTACATAAACCCACCTCTGGCCTGTGTGTTTAAAGGTCCACATACATCTGTATGTACTAAGCCCAATAAATCACTTGCCCTTTCACTATGTCCTTTGAAAGAGGCTTTAGTCATCTTACCCATCAAACAAGATTCACATGTCTCATAAGATTCAAAATCAAATGAGTCCAAAAGTCCATCTTTATGGAGTTTGGAAATGCGATTCTCATTTATGTGTCCCAAGCGACAATGCCAGAGATATGTTGGATTTTGATCATTAGATTTAATCCTTTTAGCATTTATGTTATAAATGGGCATATCAAGATTTAGAATGTAAAGACCATTAATTAGTTGTGCACTACCATAAAAGATATCATTTATATAAATGGAGCAACAGTTGTCCTTTATTATAAATGAAAAACCCTTCTTGTCCAAACAAGAAATAGAAATAATGTTTTTAGTGATGGAAGGCACATAATAACAATCATCTAATTCTAAAACAAGCCCTGTGGGCAATGTCAAAATATAAGTTCCTACAGCTAATGCAGCAACCCTTGCTCCATTTCCCACTCGCAGGTCGACCTCGCCCTTAGTCAACGATCTACTCCTTTTGAGTTCCTGCACATTTACACAAATGTGAGAACCACATCCAGTATCTAATACCCATGATGAAGAAGTAGATAGATTAACTTCTATAACATAAATACCTGAAGTGGAAGTCTCACTTCCTTTCTTCTTCTTTAGATCTTCCAAGTATTTGTTGCAATTCCTCTTCCAATGTCCGGTCTCACCGCAATGGAAGCATTTCCCTTCTTTGGCAACCCCACCTTTAGGCTTCAGTGCAGTATCATTGGGCTTGAACTTGCCATTGGTTTTATTACCCTTTTTCTTGCCCTTTGCATTAGCCCTGCCCTTAGCTTTCTTAACTATTAAGACATCTTTGGGCTTGGCCTTTTTCATGTTGGATTCAGCTGTTTTCAACATGCTAAGTAACTGTGGCAGAGTCTTGTCAATTTCATTCATGTTGTAATTAACAACAAACTGACTGTAGCTGTCTGGCAACGATTGCAGAATCACATCAGTGGCCAACTCTTGGCCCAAAGGAAATCCCAATCTTTCAAGGTTTTCAGTGTACCCAATCATCTTGAGCACATGAGTACCAACGGGAGTCCCCTCTGCCATCCTACACTGAAACAATGCCTTAGAGACATTGTACCTTTCTTGCCTAGCTTCCTCTTCATAGAGTTGCTTGAGATGCTCGATCATATCGAACGCATCCATTTCCTCATGTTGCTTTTGAAGCTCAGGATTCATGGAGGCAAGCATAAGGCAACTAACATCCAATGCATCATCTTGATGCTTCTTATAAGCATCTCTTTCTGCCCTTGGAGCATTAGAGGGTGGTTCCTCAGGTAAGGGAATTTCAAGGACATACAACTTCTTTTCATGCTTGAGGACTATCCTCAGGTTCCTGTACCAATCCAGGAAGTTTGTCCCATTCAACTTGTCCTTCTCAAGGACAGATCGCAGTGAAAGTGTGTTATTTGTGTTTGATGCCATGGTAATCTACAACAAAAAATATGCAAAATATAAGTATCATGAATGCATTCATTTAATTAAATATTTATTAAATGATGCTCCCACTATTTTTATCGAATCAACAACCCTCACTATTAATTCGGAAAAATTATCACATAATTTCTCTAGTGGGCCAAGATCCATATTTCACCTTATCTAGAGTTAGCTTTGGCTAATCGCCCAAGATTTGGCTATTTAGGTAGGCAACACTTACCAATTACATCTCATGTAACTCTTGGATAGTTGGGTGAACAACACTTGTTCTAATTCATCTCATGAATGGAAGCCCAACTTTATGCCTCTAAATTCCCAATCCTATTGATGAAATTTAGTTAAGTCAACCCAATTTATAGCCTTTGGATATCACTATTATCCCATCGCGTCTTACTAAGATAGATATGATATTTTGCTTTGGCAAACATAACAAAATCGATTCTAGTCTTGACAAGTGCTATTCATTGGTAGGCATCTATTATTGACTTAATTTAATTTGAGGGATTTTCTTAGTTTATTGAATAAGATCTCACCAATTTTACTTTTTTTTTTTTAAATTATCATATGATTTTCATATCATAAACGTACAAAATAAACCATGCATCTCATGCAATTAAGCAATAAAATAAACGTGACATAGTTATAGCCCAAACTAAATGGATTTCCCAAGCCAATGAGAAACCCTAAGGGTTAACCTAAGGGTAATAGCATCTTCTCCAAGTGCCTCTTTGGTCATCCTTTGCATGGTTGTCAGCTCCAATTACATAGTTTAAGAGAAACCTCGAGTTACATTCGAGGGGAGTAAGATGAGAAAAGAATGTACAACAAGAATTTCAAGAACAAGGCACGACACGCAGGTCGTATTTATTAAAATTTACAACAACGAAAATACAATCATATTGGGCTAGGGCTATAACTATGCACCATGCTCAAACAACAACCACCGTGTTATACAAACAAGTGTAATGCAATTTTTAATTTTTAGTTTTATTAATGAGGCACATTTGAAACGAATTATAACCCTGACTGCGGGGTTCCCAGGGGCGGCAGCCCCTGGGCTGCGGTCCCGCTGGCAGGTCAGCGGGCGGGGTCAAGGGGCAGCGCCCCTTGCGGGGGTTTGGGGGCGGAGCCCCCGAAAAAAAAAAAAGGTCAACAGTATTGACATTGCCAACGCCCCTTATCCGGAAGTGTCCTAATCTTATCTGGATGTTCCAGCCAGTATCTCATACTGACTATAATTTTAGTCGCATTAGAACTCTTATCTAAAAGTGTTTCAATCTTTATACACTTTCGACATTATTCTGTTTCTTCCATAACGTTTATGCAGAACAGAAACCGCCATTAATAATTCGCATCACAGATTATACATAACGTTTATGCAGAACAGAAACGCCATTAATAATTCGCATCACAGATTATACATAACGTTTATGCAAAACAGAAACGCCATTATTAATTCGCATCACAGATTATATCTCACATATAAGTTGAATCGAAATTGATATACATCATATATATATTTTCAACAATTCGATTTCTAGCCTCTGAATATATCATATACATTCTAATCCGTATTAATCTCATTAAAACGATTGCATGTAATCATAAACAGAAAGTAACCAGAGATCATGCTTTTATCAAAACAAATCAGGGACTCCGAATCTGGCTCGGATACCAGTGAAGGAAACCGAAACAACACGCAGCGGAATTTAAATCATTCGGCCTCCACCAAGATCGATTCGGAGAGTTGCCTGATTAGGGTTTCGAGATTTTACCTGACGTTTTCTCTGAATTTTCTGTCGTTGGTCGAGTCACAAGCAGCAACTTTTCGTTCCTGCCTCTACGGTATCCACACGAACGGATCTCACGACTCTTGAACGTCTCACGATCAGATGCCTTAAGGAGCGTTTTTATTCTTTTAACCGAACTGCTAGCTTCGATTAAAAAGAATGTTTTGTTTTCTGTTTTTAAAAAGGTGCAGCTATGTTTTAGAAAAACATCCCTTTTATAGGCAGTAAATTTTACCCTAAAATTTACTGCCAAACAGAACTCTAATCCTACTTAGAATAGGATTAGTTATATCCCTAATCCAATTCAGAATAGGATTAGTTATATCCTTAATCCAATTCAGAATAGGATTAATTAAGCTCCTCATTGATCCGTTCTAAGTGTGCGACCCAATAGGTTCTCAAAACAATGGCAATGACAAAATTGTCACAGGCAATGAGCGGTATCTAGCAACACATCATTGCTACCCATGTAACGAGAATGTCAATGACTCGACATGACCTTACTCGTGATAGATGTTACCGTGTAGTTTAATCCTTTTATCCTATGATGTCTTGATTAGACACAAGTCATGGAATGTGTCACACTTGTATAGTCTAATCAGCGTTTCTTGATTCCTGAGTAGACTAATTAAACAAATAAAATCAATATCTCATATTGACTTATTCGAGCACGGCCATGCATTTCTTAGTCTCACTCTATCAAAGGGCCCAAGACATCACTCTTGTTATATAAGAGGGATAAATCCTATCTTGATCACTCAACATCCCTCTACATAGATCAAGGCATACCCAATTACTACCTTTATAGTCCATCCTGTTACGAATGACATCTAGCAGCATTAAAGTATGCAATTCTCTATGTTGGGATCTCTGATGATCTCAAGTCAAAGGATCACATACACCATCATCACTATGAGAATCGCTTATGACATTCATATAACAATCCATGTAGCGTTCTCATGGAGGGTCGATCCAGTACATAGTTCTCTAACATGTACCTATGTGATGACTTGATATCCTATATCCATGACAATGGTCATCAGTCAACCACATACTAGTCTTATCGTATCATTGTTATCCTTGTTCACAATAATACTTGACTAGGGATATTTTAAGAATAGTGTGTTATTACTATTCTAAGGACATTATTATATAAGATTATATTACGCAGTTATAAGACAAATATAATAATGAACTATGATAAATAAAATGTCATGATACATAAAAAAAATGCCAAAGTCAATCATCTAATGAATGGTTCTAAGGGCATAATCCAACAAATCCATGTGCCTAAAAACCTCTAGTCTAGCACGGCACACAAATATATATTGTTCTTGGACCAGCCCGCCCATTTAAGTGTGGGTCGTGCCGAGTACATCCACACCATGCCGAATCGTGTAGTGTCATGAGCCGCCTAATCCGTTTGACACCTCTACTCATAAGAATTTCGTAATGGAAGATCTGTTTCCTTCATTTGAATTGTATAATCTATGTTGGTTATGTATTTTAACAAAGATTGATTTTGTTTATATTGTCTATGTCATGTTTGTGAATCCTAGGGATTTCTCGATTATTAATTTCTTGAAAGATGTTTGAGATATTTACCTCTGCTTCATTAACCATTAGGTTTTCATTGGCTCGAGGAAAATGAATTTGATCTAAACAAGGAAATTCATTAACAAAATATCTATTGGGTGTTTGGGGGGGGGGGGGGGGGGGGGGGGGGGGGTGGTTATTCATTTTCCTCCATATTTTTCTCCTTTTGCAGTTTTATATTTTTTAAATAGTAAAAACTAAAATCTAAAAATTTCCGATTCAGGAAATATTGAACTTCTGAAGCTGTTAGAAGAGGCTTTCAATTTAGGAAACATATATCTATTTTTATTGGCAATTTGATAAAGCTGACAAGTGACAACAGCCTTGTTAACAAAAACCCTATATTTTAGAACTAATTTAATATTTTATTTAACTTTTTCCCTTATTTTCTTGGATTCATTCCCCAAATTAATGGAAATACTAAAAAATTCTCTCATAATTCCTTCCTTTTCCTTCTAAAACTATTTCTTCTGTATGGAAAGGTGTGATTTTGAGCAAAACCCTAAAATTAGGAGTACTATGACTGTAAATCATACAGATAATATTATTTGGGCAACCCTAAAAGAAGCGAATCTGTATCACGAAACTTTTCTCCGAGAAATGCGGCTACTTGCCGCCTTCTACTTTCCCATCACTTTTTTTTTTCCAATTACTTGTCTTATAAGTGAAAAGAGGAAGATTTTTCCCCTTAAAACTTCAGTTTTTTATATTTATTTTTACTGCTACAGTTTTCATCAGACCTAAGTAATTTCAATAAAATGCATCGTACGAATATAAAAAAATTAAAAATTATATGGATTGAAATTTTAAAAAGTTTATATGAATTTGACAAAAAAACATATTTTATATTTGACATGTTGATATAAATTATGATTCAATAATTTTTGTATCTTATTCATACTTGATACCTAATAAATATAATACAAATGCATATCATAAAAAAAATGTAATACAACTAAATGAATTGTCAAATTAAATTTTTACTTAGAAAGAGAAAAAAAATATAAAAAGAAAAAACAAGGAGTGGCATAAATTTGACCCATGTGTATTGGCATAAGCCTATTTATTACTTTATTATTTATTAGTTATTGTTAATCACTAGTTTTATTTGTTTTTTCTTCTTCGTTCTATCTTCCTTAACTTGTTGTTGCGTATGCAGAAGAACAGATTTGTATGAAAAGTCAGCGTCTCTCTCTCTCTCTTAAAAAACCAAAACCCATTGTTTCTTTCTTTCTTTTGTTTGTTGATGAAAAGAAAGAGCATCGATCGGTTTTAATTTCAAATTAACCTTCAACTTAAAAAAAAAAAACTGTTTCCTTACCACCAAGACATCTCCAGTCTTACCTTAAAGAATCGAAACAGTTGAGGAAATTTGCATGTGTTTTACGTCTGTGAGCAGAGGGAGGAGAGAGGCGATAGATATGTAGATATCTAGAATCAGTTGTTTCCTCCTTGTTCTTTTTGCACTAATATAGCATGTGCAGCGTCTTCGGGCCACAAATGGAGAATTACCAAGGTGATTTAAACGACATATTTCGGGCAAGTGGT
Source organism: Heritiera littoralis (assembly GCA_031772115.1). Taxonomy (NCBI): domain Eukaryota; kingdom Viridiplantae; phylum Streptophyta; class Magnoliopsida; order Malvales; family Malvaceae; genus Heritiera; species Heritiera littoralis. The sequence continues at coordinate 5,123,303 of JAPDPK010000032.1, read as the reverse complement.
GCTCCGATGAGGTGTGACTCTGATCGAGCTTCAGATAATGTTCCAGCAGATTCAAGCTGCTGGCAGCAATTCCCCTCCGATCCATTGAATTTTTCAGCGTCAGCCATGGAAGATCATAGAGTAAACTCTTTTGGTGACCCTTTCTCGACTCCGAGAGATCCACTTCTTCATGAGCTCAACGTGGCAGCCGGTTCATCAACCTACTTTAGCAGCCCTAATTCAACTGATCATATGATCAACAATACCGGCACTACTAGCGTTGAAGATACTTCAAACTTTTGCGGTGCAAGTAATATCGTTGGTCAAAGTAACATATTTGAAGATGATATGAGTCCTTGCAACATTTTTTCTCGGATTCAGATCTCTCCAGGCTCCAGTAAGGTACCCTTGTCGCCCTGTGATCCGCCGGTGATGGCTGCTGATGTTTCGCCAAGGGAAATTAAGGCGCCTGCTGTGCTTGCAGGCGACGGGATTAATGCCAACAGTTCAAAAGGTTGCTTGATTGATAACAACGGCCCATTGCAGATCTCATCTCCGCGGAATCTGGGTATCAAGAGAAGGTTAGGGTAATAATATTTAATTCTCCAAACTCGTCAACTTCGTTAATTAACTAAAAGGCCCACTGGTACTACTGTTTTTTATTGCTCTCCTTTGTCTCATTAATTAACAGCCTTGATGCATGAAAGCAATTATATTTAGGGAATTGATGAAATTTTTGGAACTTGGGGTTCTTTCATAAAATCATATATTGGATGTGAGAAATTAGGGTTTATTGGTGTTACTGTTAATTAATTAGTGTTTGAGTGTGCATACATATTTGTCTGAACGTATGTTATATATTATATATAAAAATAAAGAGATGGCGTCTGACTTTCAGGTCAGTTTAATTTGCTAAGAGAAGTTCACGAGAATGTTAAAACGTAAAAATCCTGACAGAATCAAACCTGAAAAGGCTTAATTGGTTGTCACAATTACATTCACAAACTCAGCTTTCATTTTGTTATTTCAACTTGCTTTTCTTCCCTAATCATCCTCAAATGATAACGATGCTATCTCTTCAGAATATTGTACAATCGCTTTCACCTTGTTTAGGGAAAAATAACCAAAGTACTCTGCCCAAAAGTAGAACTCAGTTTTGCCCACCCGAGTGATACATAATTAACTAGGAACGCTGGCTAATTTTTTCCCGAATCAGATTAATTTTCAATAATTGAACATCATCTTCTTCTTCCCCTAATTCTTCTCGTTTACAATTTACAATAGTTGTGGATATGATTGTCCAGAAAGAGCCAGGCGAAGAAGGTGGTTTGTATTCCAGCACCAGCAGCAGCAAACAGCAGGTCGAGTGGAGAAGTAGTTCCCTCGGATCTGTGGGCATGGAGAAAGTATGGGCAGAAACCCATCAAAGGTTCTCCTTATCCAAGGTATATAATATTATATTACTGCTCAACATTACTAACTAGCTAGTTTGTTATATTATCATTCTTGATTAGAGCAGCAGCAGGACCCAAAAGCTACGAAGTTGGAGAAACTAAAGCTGCATTCCCTATTCTGCTGTCTTCTGAGCTGACAAGCTGCAGAAATCATGCATCTTCTTGTCTTATAGTGTTTCTCAATGAACACAAGTTTCCTTTGCAAGACAACTGAACTCCAAATAAATCCGCATAATTTCATTCATCATCATCAACACATGCTTGTCGCCAATTAGCAAACATGGATAACCAATGTTTTTCTTCTTTGCTTAACTATCGTGTTACTTAGCACTACATTTATACTTCTATACATAAGTTTATATGTGAAAGAAGTTGTAATTTAAATATGCATTTCGACCGGCTTTTACATCTTTGCATTAATTGATTCTTCGAATCTGGTATTCCAGGGGCTACTACAGATGCAGCAGTTCCAAAGGCTGCTCTGCGAGGAAGCAAGTGGAGCGAAGCCGAAATGATCCCAATATGCTGGTTATCACCTATACATCTGAACACAACCATCCATGGCCAACACAAAGAAATGCTCTCGCCGGCTCAGCAAGATCTCATCCATCCAAAAACAATGCTTCTGCTTCCAAGATCGGTTCATCAAGTTCTCAGCCCCACAAGACAGAAAACCCAAACAAGGAGCTTAAAGAGAGAAGCAATGATGCTTTCCCTCCCACTGTTGCTGCTAGCTCTACTGCAAATACATCAGTTAAAGAAGAGACTGATCAGGACAATATTGAAAAGCAGCTAGATATAGATGATGCTGAACTTGGCGAGGGGATCCCTCAAAGTCAAACTTACAGGCCTGCATTCCCAGACTCCCACCAATCCGAGGATTTCTTCGCTGATTTGGATGAGATAGAGGCTGACTCTCTCAATCACTTGTTTCCACAAGGATTCAGTACTGATCAAGATGAGCAGAAAGAAAACAAGGCCATGGATCCGTTTAGTCTGTTTGATTGGTCAGGAGACAACAACGCTTCTTTTTGAGATCGAGAAGCCAAAAAGGGGGCTTATAGCAAGACCTTGAAGCAAGCAACAACTTAATTATCACACTGAAAATCATACATAGACTACTGTTTCTATGTTAGCTGAAGTTATTGATCAGATTCAAGGTCCTGCTATAAGCCCTGTTGTTAGTATTATAGTCTTCGTTTGAATTTGCATGTGGAGGAGATTTTCTCTCTCTCTCTCTTTCTTCTTGTTATTTACCGGAATAGTCAGAAGCCTGTGAAAAGAGTAAAAGACAGTGGCGCTGGGATTGGGAGGCAGACCCCACGAGTCCCACTTTCCTTTTGCAATATTGGTGGATGGGATAGAAAGCTGAAGAACAGAAGGTTTGAACAGTTTAAAACAAGTACGTCCATCAGACGTGAGTGGAAAACTCAGTGAGGAGAGATTGATTTTAGCAAGGATGGGATGGGATTGGATGGGACTTACCCTTTCTTCTTTTCATTTGTTTTCAAGCTTTCACTCTGGCCATGTGAGCAGGCGTTCTGATTTGATTGCTTTCATGTGAAAAAAAAAAAAACAAACATTAGAAAATCTTGACTTTTCTTGTCAATCTTCTCTAGGGATGTGCAAAGGAGAGACATTTTTTTACTTTGCAAGCTTTGGGCTCCTCAGCTTTCTGTTTATTTTATTATCCGTCCAACATCGTGTCTAATTTAGTTTTATTCTATAACATCAAGATTTTCTCATTGTGTCTCTCTACATTATTTACTTGCTTAAAATTATTATTATTTTATTATTGCTAGAAGCAGAGGTCACAAATGCAAAAATCGGATCGAGGTTGGATTAAATTATTTTGAATCAAATTATTTTAGATTTGGATTATTTTAGATTTAGATCAAGTCAAGTTTGAATAAAAAATAATTGATCTATTTCAAGTTTGAATTAATTCAAATCTGAGTCAATTTAAATCTAGGTCAATTTAGATTCGAATCAATCTGTGTTCGGATCAAATTGGATTCAAGTTGATGATTTTTTTAGTCAAATCGAATTAGTCAAGTTTGGTTCATATCGGTCGGATAGGTTTTTGAAGTTAGACCTTTGTCATTTCTAGTGTGATGTGTCTTATATGAAAATGAATCGAAATTATATTTATAGAAATCACATAACTTATGAAAATAAATTCTTCTTCTTGCATGACTTATAGTAAAATTAACATTGAAATATTCAAAATGTTTAATAATCAATATTATACTTTTTTATAATATCTTTACCAATATTTATAAATTAATTACGTGTTCTTTATTTTATTTTTATTATCTATAATAGTTGTTAACTCCAAGCATCTGAAGTGAAATACTATCCTTATAAATACTATAATAAATGATTATATATATATATATATCTTAATTTCTCTTGATTTTTTTATATAATATTTGGAGGCACTAAGGTTAAGTGATGTAACTTCTGTATTTGGTGATAGGTTAGCCATTTCAATTCTACATTAGCTCTTTTAGAATTTCGTTTTTGATAAGATGAAAATGTATATAATATAAAAGTAAAAGTTTAAGTTTAACCAGATTCAAAAAAATCTATTTCTTGTATTATTGAAAAAGAATTATATTTTTACCATAATATATATATTTTTTAGAGGCACAAAAGTGATATTTTATAAAATAGAAATTGAGTTTTACAAATAGTTTGCAGTAAGAGGCAAAGCAAAAGAAAGAGAGCAACACAGCATAATGAAATTAAACAAAGCAAAAACCTAAAATCAGAGGTGGGCATAGAGAATTCCAGTTCTATTGACTCCGCCTTAGCAAGTTTGTCAACTATGGAATTTGCTTCTTTAAGGATATATGAGATGCTCACAAGGTTGATTGATTGTGGGAGTTGAGACAAATGGTTGGAGAAATTTCTTAATTGCTAGGGAACCAAACTAGGAGAGTTAGCCCATCTAATTGCGTTTTTGGAATCACTTTCGATGGGAAGAGAGTGGTTGCTTGAGTAGATCGAATTCGAGAGGAAAGGCACAGCTTCCTTGATTGCAAGAAATTCTGCCTTGTTGGAATCCATAATGCCAATTGATTTAGAGAGAACACCTTTTACCTCAGTCCTCACCCTGATGATCTCTTAAAATCTCCTTGATATGGCAAAGCCCATTCACACTGGAGTAAAGCCCAAAGCGTCCGGGTATGCCACGTGGCAAAGTCCTATTGGACCACGTAGTATTGACTAAATAATTTCGGACAGGCAGAAGGTCCCTCTCGCCTACTACAGGACCTCTGTCGCAGGCGACTAGCCCCTTAAGGCCTGTCGCTCATTGCTCGTGTGTCGGACACGTGGCCAAACCCAACCTCCCTCATAATGCGACAGATGCCTCCCGCTGGGATGTGCCGCACCATTCAACAGCCTCTCGTCGGCGATAGGCTCTCGATAAACTTTCGAGATTGACGGAATTTGTGTTATATTTGGAAACAAACTCCAACCAAAAAAGACGTAACCACCCCCAGGTAATTACCCTAGAATATTCGCCTATAAATAGGCCTCAGGTACAATTCTATTCTGGAATTTTCTGACTACTAGCTTTTACGCTTCCCAATATTGAAGAACCTTTTGCTGACTTAAGCATTGGAGTGCCAACGCAGGGAACCACCCCTGCGTTCCTCTGACTTTTCTTATTTTGACAAAACCTTACTGGAGACACGTGGAGAAAGAAGACAATATCGACGTCAGCGAGCATTTATTGTTGGTTTGAGCAACAACAATTGGCGCCGTCTGTGGGAAACGAAATAAAAGCCAGCCAAACTTTTCAAAGATGGTGAGAACAAGATCTACTACTGTTAGAGATGAAAGTGATGAGAACTCGTAAATTCTGCAAAACGACCGCCTCAAAGGAGAACATAAGAGAGTAGGGAAGAGCCTGGTGCAACTGTATCCTTGGCTGAATTTGAAGCTCTGAGACGGCAGAGCGAGGAAACGACCCAGGCGCTGAGGGCCATGGCGAATCTGTTCAAAGGAGTCCTCCTGCAATTGAATCTGTCGCAGACCGTACAGAACCTCGTAAGAGAGATGAGCGAAGGAGTCCTCCCGCAATTGAATTCGCCTAAGGCGATAGACGAGCAGATTGCAACAGGCTTGCACTTTGCGATGGGCGAGCAGGCTGCGACAGGGGTGCACATTGCGACAGGCGAACAAGCTGCAGCTGGCGTGCGGGCCGCGACAGGCTAGCAAAGGGAGGCAGATGATCTCAGTGCGATAGGTGGGTGATCCGTTGCTCATGGGTGAGACACTATAGGCGAGAGAGTAGTGGTAGGTGAGCGGGCCGTGACAGGCGACCAAGTTGCGGCAGGTGGACGAGACGCTAGATACGAGAAAGTAGCGGCAGGCGACCATGTTGCGGTTGGTGGGCGAGCTAATATGGGCGACCAGGTTGCGACAGGCTCCGTTGAGATGCAGCGGAGTACGTCGAACCTTCCAGCTTGGCAAACCGGACCCGAAACAGTACGAAGTGTGAGAGGAGCTGGAAAGATAGGGGCTAGACGAACACAGCCAACTCTTGACGGAGGAAGTGCTTGGTGGACTGATTCAAAGATTGACCCCACTTGGAACACAAGAATGATGCAAAAAGATGCATCTCATAGTAAAGAAAAGGGGAAAAATTATTCTACATCTGCAATTGACATGAAAAAGATTGTAGAACAAGTGTTGGAAGAAAAGAAGCTAGTATCTGCAAAAGAAAGTTAGAAAAGGCAGATACCGTTTTCTGCGGCTATTATGGAAAAACCATTACCACTGAAGTTTAAAATGCCGCAAATGGCCGCATACCCGGGAAAGACAGACCCCGATGATCATATCCAAAATTATGAAGCATTGATGCTGCTCCACGGGTGGGAAGACGAGATCATGTGCAGAGCTTTCTCACTCACCCTAACTGGACATGCTATGAAGTGGTTCAATGGTCTGGCTGAGGCATCAATCACTTCCTTCGACCAATTGCGAAGCGAATTTCTGAAAGCCTTCATAGTTAACAGCTAAAAGAAGAAAGAACCTACTTATCTGCTTACACTTAAACAAGGAAGTAAGGAATCACTAAAAAGCTATGTGGATCGATTTCGAGATGCAACTTTGGAAGTTAGGGCTTACAGGTCAGTGTTTCAATAGCAGTAATATTGCAAGGGACTAGGTCTGAGAAGCTACAAGAGTCACTCTCTCTAGATCAGCCAACAACACTCTCGGAGTTATTCACCAGAGCTAACAAATATATCACTCAGGAGGAAGTGTTGGAAATGGTACAAACTAACGATCTCGAAGAAGGAAGGAAACGGGAAAGAGAATTTGTTGACAAAAGCAGAGATAAGTCCAACAAGGCTCCAAAATTGAAATTCGATATTTTCACTCAACTTAATGAGCCTAGAGCCTTAATTCTGGCAGCTATAGAAGAGACAGGACTACTACAACTCCCTAAAAAAGCAACAAAAAGTATGGGAAGAGACGTAGATTCTTATTGTGATTTCCATTCTACAAATGGGCACTCAACTGAGAAATGTAGGGAGCTAATAAATCAACTTGAGAAATTGGCTCGAGAAGGAAAAATAGACAGATACCTTTGGAGGAGTGGGGGAGCCTACTATTCTCCACGCAATCAGAGAAATGGTTTGCCGCAGAATAGGTAATATGACAATAATAGAAGAGAAGGGGAAGCAGACATAAGGTGGAATGATGAAGCAGGGGGTGATCAGGGAAACCCATATCACGATTGACCCCCAGATATGAAGATAGAAAAGGAAGATTTAAGGTCGAAGTTTCAATTAAATCAGACATGTTATTTTGAACATTTTTGCCTTTATATTCCATATTGCCATTGATTATTGGTAATATGCAATGAAAGAATTTATTTTCTCATCACAATTGCATATCTTGCAACAGGAATACAAAAACCATGGCAAGCCCAAAGCGAAAAATGCACGATGTAGGCTACGCATGTACTTGAAGCGAAAAGTGCGTGATTTAAGTCATGCATAAAGTGTAAAGGGCTTGTGATGGAGATCCACTTGCTCATGATGTTCGTGAAGCTAAGGATCATTGGTCATCCAAGGAGGTCCAATTACCCGAGCTGAAGCCAAGAAGACGCAACAAGCCTTGGCCTCATTAATGCAACAAGCTCTGACCTCATTGAAGCGTCAAGGAAGCTTTCATGAAGAGTCTGAAGACATCTATACTTGCTTGGAAGCCCAAACGACATGAGCATGGTTTATTGTTTTATTTTAGCTTAACGATAAGATGGGTTAAGTGTTTGAATAGCCCACATTTGAGTCTTATTGTGTCTTGGACTATTTATTTTATGTAACTAGGTTTAGGCATGAATTTGGGTTTAGTCTTATTTTCTGTTTGGTGTTAATTCCAGCCCACTTGTTTATGGGCTTAAGTGCTAGGTATTATTATAAATACCTTGTAAACGCTATTGATTAGACAGATCAATTTTGGAATTTCAGAATTTGAGTGTGCCTTACTCTTGGGTTCCCTCTCAACTAGGCTTATCAAGGTCTTCTTCCTTGTGGCGCCTCCTTTATCACTATCCACCATTGCTATACCTTAGGTTCTCGAATTCATATTCGTAGGGTCAAGGTCCAATACCTTTGGGTTCGAGTCTCTTTAGGCTTCGAGTATAGGTTCCAGAAGGTGACCTTCATCATCTTTGCTTCTATCCTGTTGTGTTTTAGCCCCCTTCAAATTCCAATCCACGCTCTCATGTCCGCACATATCAGTTGGCATCAGAGCTCAAGTTTCGATTTTTGGTTTGTTGGTAAGTCACCCACTTTTGGTAGAATCCTTGAAAAATTCCGCCACCTTAGTTATTGTGTTTGAGTTGGATTCTAAAATCTGGTGCAAATTCAGTCTCTTAGTTGTTGTGTTTGAGTTAAACTCTGAGTTTTATTCCAAGTCAATCTCTTAGCCATACCAAAACTCCTCCAATCACAACCCTGGCCGCACTTCTTCACAACCCTAGCCGCACTTCTTCATAACCCTAGCCGCACTTCTTCAGCCACTTATTTCAACCCTAGCCGCACCCCTACTCTTTTCAAGGAAACCGCAAAATCAGATTAAAAAAAAGAAGAAAAAAATATTGCGGTACTGTTCAAACACTGTTCAAACAGAAAAATTCGGTTGAGTTAGGAGGCGTGCGAGTACCCGTTTTAAAGAAACGATGAAATAAAACGAACTCGTGAATTTCACAGGCCTCACCCTATCTTGGCCAAATTCCATCGTCTTCCTATAGTTTTAGGCCATTTTTTATTTTTTTAGTTATTATAGTGATTTTTTTCTTTCTTTCTTTGAGTCACCCTAGCCGTACCTTTCTGTGAAAAACAAAGAGAAAATACTTGGTGAATTAGTTGATTCTGCGAGGTTGAATCTTTGACTGAGTCTCTAGTACGATTGTGAACCTATAAAGTTGAGGTAGAGTAGGGAAAAAGGCATGAGTGTGTGAGTAACATTAGTAGATAAAAGCTAAATTACTTGAGTGAAACACAAGTGTGAGTGTTCCATCTTGAGTGATTAAGTGTAAACAGGTGAGGATATCACTTGTTAAAGATGTCTTCTGAAGGTGATAAGTCAGACTTTAAAAAGATTGAATTCATGTTTCAGGCAATGCAACAACAGTTCCAACGGATGGACATGAAATTCAATGACATTCATGATAAGTTGAACCAACATGAAGCTCGGTTTGCGAAGATCCAACAAGGTGATACTTCCCGTCTAAAAAGTAAGGTTGTTGCTAATGACGAGTATGATGATAATGTTGGGTATGCCTCGAAAGAAGAGTCTGAGGCAGATAGACAACATAGAATGTACCATGGGTATAGAGATAGAGATTGAGTTGATAGAGCCCGTGATAAAGGCAATGAGAAGATGGATGGAAACCTTGGTAGTATAAAATTGAAGATTCCTCCTTTCCGAGGCAAGAATGATCCTGAGGCATATTTGGAGTGGGAAAGGAAGATTGAAATGGTATTTGACTGCCACCACTACTTTGAGGAAAAGAAGGTCAAACTTGTAACAGTTGAGTTCACAGAGTATGCTATGGTTTGGTGGGATCAGTTAGTCACTAGTAGAAGCAGATATGGAGATCCTCTAGTGTCTACATGGGATGAGATGAAGTGCATCATAAGGAAGAGATTTGTTCCTACTCATTACTACAGAGAGCTATACCAGAAGCTCCAAGGTCTTACCCAGGGCTCAAAGAGTGTTGAGAATTACTACAAAGAGATGAAAATAACCATGATTCGAGCCAATATCCAGGAGGATGCAGAGGCTACTATGGCTCGTTTTCTCCAAGGCTTAAACCGTGAGATTGCCAATGTAGTAGAATTGCAACATTACATGGATTTAAAGGAGATGTTGCATGTGACCATCAAAGTGGAAAAGCAACTTCAAAGGAAAGGTACATCCCGTTTCACTCCTAGTTCAGTTCCTATTTGGAAATCTAACACCTTTCATAGGGATTATAAGCCTGTGTCTACGCCTAAGTCAGAGAGCTTTGCTAAGCCCAAGCTTGAGGGCCCTCCAAAGCCCAAGACTGAACTTGCCTAAGCATCCCAGGGCAGGACACGTGACATTAAATGTTTCAAGTGTTTAGGTCGTAGACATGATGCCTCACAGTGTCCCAACCATAGAATGATGATCATGCATGGGAATGGAGATGTTAAGAGTGAAGGTTCTGAAGTCGGTGTTGAAGATGAGATGCCTGCGTTAGAAGATGCTGAAGAAGAAGAAGTTGTTAAGTATGCTGCTCATGGTGAAGCACTTGTTGCCAAGCGTGCTCTTAATACCCATGTGAAGTTTGAAGATGAGGCACAGCTCGAGAACATCTTCCATACGAGGTGCCATATTAGTGACAAGGTATGCACTGTAATCATTGATGGTGGGAGTTGTACTAATATTGCTAGCACATACCTTGTTGATAAGTTAAAGTTGCCCACTACCAAGCATCACTACCCATATAAGTTTCAGTAGATTAATGACTGTGGTGAAGTGAACGTGGTAAAGCAAGTCTTGGTTCCTCTTCGTATTGGAAGGTATCAGGATAAGGTGTTGTGTGACGTGGTGCCCATGCAAGCTAGCCACCTATTGCTTGGTAGACCGTGGCAGTATGATCGGAGAGTCATCCACGATAGTTACACTAACCGTTACTCCTTTACTATGGATGGCAAGAAGATCACTCTTGCTCCCCTTAGCCCCAAGGAGATTTATGAGGACTAATTAAGGCTAAAGGAGCAACATGACGAGCAAAGGAAGCAAGCTAAGGAAAACAAGGAAAGCAAAACAGTGAGTTGCTATGCCAAACCCCGAGATGTGAAGACTGCATTTCTTGCTAAGTCTCCTATCCTTTTACTCTTATTTAAAGATTCTTGTTTCATTGATGCTGAACTCCAAGATACTTTGCCTACTGATGTTGTCTCATTGTTGCAGGAGTTCGAGGATGTATTCCCTGAGGAGATCCCAAGTGGATTACCACCGATTCGTGGGATTAAGCACATGATTGACCTTGTCCCCGGAGCTGTCATTCCTAACCGTGCAGCCTACAGAAGTAATCCCGAAGAGACGAAGGAGCTTCAGAGGCAAGTTGAGGAGCTCATAAGGAAAGGTTATGTGAGAAAGAGCATGAGTCCATGCGTTGTGCCTGTACTGCTTGTGCCTAAAAAAGATGGGACGTGGAGGATGTGCGTTGACTACCGAGCCATTAACAAAATCACTGTAAAGTACCGCTATCCTATTCCTAGGCTAGATGACATGCTTGATGAGTTGCATGGTGCATGCATGTTTTCTAAAATTGATTTAAAGAGCGGATATCACCAAATTCGTATGAAAGAAGGTGATGAATAGAAAACCGCATTCAAGACTAAACATGGTCTCTACGAGTGGTTAGTTATGCCTTTTGGCTTGACTAATGCACCCAGTACATTCATGCGCTTAATGAACCATGTTTTACGTGATTTCTTTGGTAAGTATGTGGTTGTCTATTTTGATGACATTTTGATCTACAGTAAGAGCCTGCATGAGCATGTTGAGCATCTTAGGAATGTTCTTACTGTTTTGAGGAATGAAAGTTTGTATGCCAATTCTACAAAATGTACATTCTGCACTGATAAGATTGTTTTCCTTGGGTATGTAGTTTCTTCACATGGCATTTCTGTTGATAATGAGAAGGTAAAGGCAATTAAAGATTGGCCTGTACCGAAGTCTGTTTTTGAGGTGCGTAGTTTCCATGGTTTAGCTAGTTTCTATCGTCGATTCGTTAGAGATTTTAGCACTATAGCTGCACCTTTGATCGAAGTGGTCAAAAAAATGTTGCATTTCATTGGGGTCCCGCAGAAGAGCATGCTTTTAATTTGCTTGAGGATAAACTTTGTTCTGCTCCTTTGTTATCTCTGCCTGACTTTACTAAAACTTTTAAGATTGAGTGCGATGCCTCAGGTGTAGGTATTGGAGCTGTGCTTAAGCAAGAAAAACGACCAATTGCTTTCTTTAGTGAGAAGTTAAGTGGAGCACCACTTAACTATCCCACATATGACAAGGAGATGTACGTGTTAGTGAGGGCCTTGGAGACATGGCAACATTACTTGTGGCCCAAAGAATTTGTCATCCACACTGATCACGAGTCCTTGAAGCATCTGAAAGGACAGAGTAAGCTGCATAAGCGTCATGCCAAGTGGATAGAGTTCATTGAGATATTCCTGTACGTGATCAAGTACAAACAAGGTAAAAAGAACGTCGTAGCTGATGCGTTATCTCGTAGGTATACTCTTATCACTACTCTTGATGCTAAACTTTTAGGATTTGAGTCTATCAAAGAACAGTATGCTGATGATGTTGGTTTTGGTAATGTTTATGAGGCATGTGCTACATCTGGCTTTGGCAAGTTCTTTAGGTACGATGGGTTCTTATTTAGAGGAAATAAATTATGTGTGCCTAGGAGTTCGTTGCGCGAGCTGTTAGTTAGAGAAGCCCATAGTGGAGGATTAGTGGCCACTTTGGAGTTAGGAAAACTCTAGATGTTTTGCAAGAACATTTCCTTTGGCCTAACATAAGGAGAGATGTAGGGAGGTTATGTGATAGATGCATTTCATGTAGGCAAGCTAAATCTAGAGTTCATAATCATGGTTTATATACTCCTTTACCCATTCCTACTACTCCGTGGACTGATATCTCTATGGATTTTGTTTTGGGCTTGCCTAGAACAAAACACGGTAGAGATTCTATTTTTGTTGTGGTTGACAGGTTCTCTAAGATGGCTCATTTCATTGCTTGCCACAAGACAGATGACGCGAGCAACGTTACTGACCTTTTCTTCAAAGAGATAGTACGTCTACATGGTGTACCGAGGACCATTGTTTTCGATCGAGATGTCAAGTTTCTTAGTTACTTTTGGAAGACGTTATGGGGAAAGTTGGGAACTAAATTGTTATTCTCCACCACTTGTCACCCCCAGACTGATGGACAGACTGAGGTAGTCAACTGAACCCTATCTACATTATTGAGGTCCATTATACAAAAGAATTTGAAGAATTGGGAAGATTGCTTGCCACATGTGGAGTTTGCATATAACCGTAGTGTCCACTCCATTACGAGTTGCTCTCCATTCGAAGTTGTTTATGGCTTCAATCCTCTTACTCCTTTGGATTTGTTGCCATTACCTAGTGTTGAGCAGAGTAACTTGGATGGAGAACAGAAGGCTAAGTTTGTGAAGCAACTCCATGAGAAAGTACATCAAGCTATTGAAAAGAAGACTGAGCAGTATACCACCCAAGCAAATAAGCATCGTAAGAAAGTAGTCTTTGAGCCGGTGATTGGGTTTGGGTACATATGATAAAGGAGAGGTTTCCTGTTCAGCGACGAACTAAGTTGCATCCCCGAGGAGATGGACCATTCCAAGTCATTGAGAAGATCAAAGATAATGCCTACCGATTGGATCTTCCTGGTGAGTATGGTGTATCTGTTACTTTTAATGTTTTTGATCTTTCTCCCTTTTCTTTTGATGAAGGTATATGCGATTTGAGGACAAATCCTTTTGAGGAGAGGGGGAATGATGGAGATCCACTTGCTCGTGATGTTCGTGATGCTAAGGATCCATTGGTCATCCAAGGAGGTCCAATTACCCGAGCTCGAGCCAAAAAGATGCAACAAGCCTTGGCCTTATTAATGCAACAAGCTCTGGCCTCATTAAAGCGTCAAGGAAGCTTCCATGAAAAGTCTGAAGACATCTATACTTGCTTGGAAGCCCAAACGACATGAGCATGGTTTACTGTCTTATTTTAGCTTAACGATAAGATGAGTTAAGTGTTTGAATAGCCCACATTTGAGTGTTATTGTGTCTTGGACTATTTATTTTATGTAACTAGGTTTAGGCATGAATTTGGGTTCAGTCTTATTTTCTGTTTGGTGTTAATTCCAGCCCACTTGTTTATGGGCTTAAGTGCTAGGTATTATTATAAATACCTTGTAAACGCTATTGATTAGACAGATCAGTTTTGGAATTTCAGAATTTAAGTGTGCCTTACTCTTGAGTTCCCTCTCAACTAGGCTTATCAAGGTCTTCTTCCTTGTGGCGCCTCCTTTTTCACTATCCACCATTGCTATACCTTAGGTTCTCGAATTCATATTCGTAGGGTCAAGGTCCAATACCTTTGGGTTCGAGTCTCTTTAGGCTTCAGGTCTAGGTTCCAAAAGGTGACCTTCATCATCTTTGCTTCTGTCCTGTTGTGTTTCAGCCCCCTTCAAATTCCAATCCACGCTTTCTCATGTCCGCGCATATCAACTTGAAGCAAAAAATGCGCGATGTAAGCCACGTACTCAAAGAAAAAAGCTCAAAGCGAAAAATGCGCGATGTAAGTCATGGGCTTGAAGCGAAAAATGCGCGATGTAAGCCACGTACTCAAAGAAAAAAAGCTTAAAGCGAAAAATGCGCGATGTAGGCTATGCATGCACTTAAAGCGAGAAGTGCGCGATGTAAGTCATGCATGAAGTGCTTGGGTTTGAAGCAATAACTGAGCGGCATAAGCCACATATAAAAGGCGAAAAAGTGCACAGGCATGGTACAAAAAACTCGAAACGTAAGTTGCTTATGTGAAGCACGAGAATTTAAATACGTACAAGGTAAATATGTAACCATTGAAAAATTCTTTCCAAAATACTGAGTTCTTTTACAAAGAATTAGGGAGCAATTGATAAGGCAAAGCCCATTCACACTGGAGTAAAGCCCAAAGCGTCCGAGGTATGCCACGTGGCAAAGTCCTATTGGACCACGTAGCATTGACTAAATAATTTCGGACAGGCAGAAGGTCCCTCTCGCCTACGACAGGACCTCTGTCGCAGGCGATTGGCCCCTTAAGGCCTGTCGCTCATTGCTTGTGTGTCGGACACATGGCCAAACCCAACCTCCCACATAATGCGACAGATGCCTCCCGCTGGGATGTGCCACACCATTCAACAGCCTCTTACCGGCGACAGGCTCTCGTTAAACTTTCGAGATTGACTGAATTTGTGTTATATTTGGAAACAAACTCCAACCAAAAAAGACGTAATCACCCCCAGGTAATTACCCTAGAATATTCGCCTATAAATAGGCCTCAGGTACAATTCTATTCTGGAATTTTCTGACTACTGGCTTTTACGCTTCCCAATATTGAAGAACCTTTTGCTGACTTAAGCATCGGAGTGCCAGCGCAGGGAACCACCCTTGCGTTCCTCTGACATTTCTTATTTTAACAGAACCTTACTGGAGACACGTGGAGAAAGAAGACAATATCGACTTTAGCATTTATTGTTGTTTTGAGCAACAACACTCCCCAATACCAGCAGGACCCAATTTGCCAAGAGAAGAGCCATCCACATTGGATTTCATAAAACCAAAAGGTGGCTTGGTCCAAGAGTAATAAGGTCTAGGCGGTTTTGATTGGATTGGAGTTGATATGAGGCTGAGATATGAGATGAAGGTATCAACAAAATGAAAAGCTTGAGGCCATTTTGCATTATACCAATGAGCAATTCTAACACAGATCGTGTAGAAAAGTTGTTCTTCATCCATGAACTTGTTGTTGAAAACCATGTTGCTTTTAAAAATCCAAATGGTCCAAATAATTGCATAGAACGACATCTTCCTAATTTCATGAGTTGGCTGGTGGAGAGGTTGATACCCAATACTAAAAAAAAAAAGAAATGATATTTGTCATAACGTCTAGGTCCGTGAACCTAACCGCTAGACTTTTAAAATTCAAGGGAGTCGCCACCAACCATTCAATCCTAGGTGTGATTGGTCACCTACTCTTGTCTAAAGATAAGGCTTGATCTACGTTCAAAAATTCTAAGGTTCGGGAGTACGGTTACGTGTGGGGAAGGATTAGCACCCCCACAACGCCCATATTAAGATGGTACCAAATAGTCTAAAGTTATCTTAATTTTGCCTATATGTTTGCTTTAATTTCGATATGATTAAATATTGAAAAATCTTCTAAGTCTCCTCCATCAAGCTGGTTGGACAACTTAAAAGTTCCTCTCACCTCAAGAGTATTCAAGTAGGACCAATCGCCTTTCTTGAAGAGGCTCCGTCGTCGAATGATTTAAATATATTATGAAATACTTATTTTTGACTCCTATCCCAATTTATAAAAATTATTAATTATTTTTTCTATTTTTATTTTGTTTTTATTTTACTTTTTATAAAATAAATATGAATTATTTAATATTGAAAATTTCCTCTAGACCTTCCATCAAGCTGGTCAGACCTTGGAAGAAATCTCCTCACCTAGGAATTTTAAAGAAAACTACTCAAGCGCAATTCCCTTTTAAATTCCATCATCAGAATAATCCACATTTATCCAAGTTGTTTATTATTGTTTAATTTTACTTTAATTTTTCAATCACATATTATCTTATTTTTATTCTATTCTTTTAATTATTTTAATTTGAATTTATTAATTTCAATTTTATTTTACTTTTATGATGAATTAAATATTGGAAATATCCTCTCAAATCTTCCATCAAGCTGGTGAGACTTAGGAGGACTCCCCTCACCTCAAGATATCTAAAAGTACTACTCAAGCGCAGTCCTTTTAGAATTCCATCGTCGGATAGTTTACATTCATCTTTTTAATATTTTATTTAAATTTATTTTATCTTTTATTTTATGAAGTTTTATATTTATCTTATTATATTTTCCTAAAAATTATTATGTGAATTTAATGTCCAAACAATTGATCATGCAAAAAAAAAGGTAATATAAATCCAAAAATAAAAATAGTTATCATGCAAACAAGTTAAATTATACGCACCCATACCTTTTAATGCAAGCTTATCATAAGAATTTAAATTAACATGCAAATTAGATAACATATTATATTAATCATCATGCAAACAAATCACTAATATACAAATTATATATATAGTCAAAATTTTATACATCAAATTACTAATTTAATTATCATGCAAACAAATCACTAATATACAAATTATATATATAGTTAAAATTTTATACATCAAATTACTAATTTAATTATCATGCAAATCTATATTAATTAACTATCATGCAAATTAAGTTAAATTATCATATTACACTCATTATTCAAAATATATTATACCTGTTTATTATTAATCTATTTAATTACATAAGTTAATTTTCTATCCAATTAACCTATTATTAGTACCCCAAATTAAATATCAAATTATTAATCTATTCAATCATTACGTTATCAATCAAATTATCCACTCATGGAACAATCATTAACTAATTTCCCAACCATATCGTTAATTTATGAACTAATTAAAAATACATACCTGGAAACAACTATTGATTTCCGTTTCTTAGAAAAAGGCTTTCTAAAATAATACTTATAATGGCTCTCAAAGTGGCACTGTATACAAAAGCAGGTGCGGTGCAGCAATCAGGAATTGGAGTATGAGGTTACTTGGCGTATGGCAGCAGACCTGGCTTAGCGATGGAGCGATAACCTGGTGACCGAACAGCAGACGATGACGGCAAGGGTAGCAACGGCAGTTCGGCTCTGTTTCCTTAGCAGTATTAGGTTAGCTTGGTTGCAAAAGGCGTGATAATGGAAGCACAACGTGGGGCAAGGTAGGCAGACAATGAGAGTGATGATAGATGGTAGAGCTGTGCGATCGAGATGCTTGGTGAAAGGCTTCTTAATCAAAGGCTCCGGTCCCCTTAGTCATAAGCATTAATCCCCTTTTATAGCCACCAATTTGTTAGAGTCCTAATACAACTATATTTATTCTTATAATTATCTCTTATTTTTAATACTTTATTCATCTAATTCTTATATTAATCCTAATCTAACTCTACCAAATTTAATATTAATCCAACTAATTATCCTAAAAATAATTATCCTAATCCTAAAATTAATTTTTTTTATTTTTTTATCTTTTCTCTCTCTTTTCTTTTCTTTTTTTTTTATTCCTAAATCCTATTTTAATTTTAATTTCCTAATTAATATTAATTCTAAATCTAAAAATTCTAATTTAATTCTAGCCTAATTCTAAATTGTTAAATTAAAATAAAAATGTCACCCAACCCAATTAATTATTTATACAAATTAAGACCCCGGACAAAATAGGGTGTCTACAGCTGCCCCTCTTTGTGCATTTGCTGTGAAACAGTAATTGCACAAAGACATAGACACCTATTTTGTCTGACTTCTTCTTTCTTTTTTCTTTTTTTTTTTTGAAAAAGCTCCCTCTAAACAGAAAGGCAGTCAAACTTTAAAATCTTGTCCAAAAAGCTCCCCCTAAACAAGCAGGCAGTCAAACTTTAAAAATCTTGTCAAAAGCTCCCCCTAAACAGGCAGGCAGTCAAACTTTAAAAATCTTGTCCAAAAAGCTCCTCCTAAACAGGCAGGCAGTCAAACTTTAAAATCTTGTCCAAAAAGCTCCCCCTAAACAGGCAGGCAGTCAAACTTTAAAATCTTGTCTAAAAGCTCCTCCTAAACAGGCAGGCAGTCAAACTTTAAAAATCTTGTCTAAAAGCTCCTCCTAAACAGGCAGGCAGTCAAACTTTAAAAATCTTGTCTAAAAGCTCCTCCTAAACAGGCAGGCAATCAAACTTTAAAATCTTGTCCAAAAACTAGGAGGAATCATGCCCGAAGGTCTTATAGATTGTACTCAAGGAACCTTATCTGTAATTTTTTCTTTTTTCTTTTTTTCTCATGCAATGCATCATGTGTGCAATCGTGCATGCATTCTATACTATCTATGCACTTTATTCTATCTATGCTATGCCATTTATGCAATATTACTCACATAATCTGTTCTGTTCATGCAATGTTTTCTTTGAAAAGTATTCCAACTTCAATTGTGACAATAACAAGGTTTTTCTTTATCAGTCCATCTCATGCATTCTTCTCTTTTCATTTGTCATCTTGTCCTTATATTTCCTATTTCTTTTCTCATTTTCCTTTTTCCATTTTCTTTCCCAATGAAGCTCTTGTCTTCTTGCCCTCTTTATCTTATCTGATCCCTTGTTTCTTCTCTTTACTATTCTCTCTATCTGGTCATTCATTTGCTCATTAAAATCTTTACTAAGACTTCATCATTCATTCTTTCTTATTTATTGGTTTTTCTTGATTTCCAATTTCCATTCATCCAAAAGTTTCCTTTTCTTTCATTTTCCTAAATAATATAGGAGTCTTTCGCATATTTTGCCAAGCAAACATTCATTATCATTCCAATTTCAAAATCAATGCAATACAATTTCTCAATCCCTCAAGGTAAAGAAATAACGGGTGAAAATGAAAAGGAATGGTATTATTCACATTTGGAAAGATTTAACAAGAAATTGCCAGGCTTAAAAGGAAAGTAGGCTCGAATGAAAAGCAAGAATTTTTAGGATTAAGTAATAGTATCCAAATAACAACAATTCAAACAATTTTGATCAATGATTACAAAATTCCCTTCAAAGTCCATCTTGTCTGATCATGTTGAGTTCATCAAAATATCATCTTGCCTTAGTATCATTGACATCCAGTTTTTCTGGTATCTAAGCCGCCTTTTCAGGTTTTTCAACTCAGATGTACTCCATTGATCCAAACCGCCCCTTTTGGGTTTTCGATCTGAATCTTTCTTTCATTTTTTCTCTTTTTTTTTTCTTTTTTCCTTCTTTTTCATTTTCTTTTCTTTCTTTTTTTTTATTCATTTCTCTTCATTTTCAACCTCATTGTCCTTGATGAAGCTTCCCTTATCTGTTCTCCATTATGATTCATGCCCCAACATCAAATATTTCTTCACCCAATTTAATGCTCACATGGACCTAAGAGAGTCTTTGGAATCCCACTTCTTCCATCTAGACGAAATCATTTTGCTTATCTTGTTCTGCTTGTCCTAATTCCATCCAAAGGATCATCATCTCATAGTGTAAGTATGCCTTTATTCAACACATGATTCTTCAATAGGAGTACTCATATTTGATCAAAATGGACTTTTAAGGCACGTAATGTAGGCTCAGGTGAGGGTTCGAGAAAGAAAGGATAATATAGGCCCAAAATAAGTGTTTCAGGGTTCATCAAACCAAGAATCATTTTTCATGAATCAATTACGCATTTTGACTTTTGCCCCATTCTAATTTGCTTTTTCTCTCTTTTTTTATTCAAATGTGACTAGGGTTTTCACTTTCTTGATTTAAACCCTCTTTCCTTCTTTGTTCTTTTTTTTTTGTTCTCTTTTTTTTTTCACAAAAAGGGTTTTTTTTTCTTTTTAGATTTTCACTTCGCCCCACTAACCCTTCATTTTCCATTCTCTTTGCCCCCCAGTGTAGAGGGTGATTCTTGGTGGGTTATATCAAAAAGAATATAATAGGCTCAAAAGGGGTAATCAATGTATAATTTTACTCACACTTGAAAGGTAGTGAAAGAAGGCCATTTCTCATCTCAGTACAAGTACTCTCATTAAAGGTCATCTATTGAACAAAGACAAACTCATTAGAATTTCATGTAGAGATTCACCTTTAATCGTAACATTCTATAGGTGAAGATTTTAGACAAAATGTCTTCTATTCTCTTCTTGCTTGAACCATCTTGGCAAACTAAAAATCCATTAAACCAACCAAAGCAGCTCTTTCAGAACTGAATTTCATGCTCATTGCCATCATCATTATCATGTTCATTATTTGGATACTTTTAAGCTTGGTAACAAAGTAGAGAATATGGGTAGTGGTGTTTTGCATTAAAGGACAAGATTGGAATGAGGAATTGAGAAATATGCATCACACTAATCCTTTATTGAAAATGAAAATGAATGAAAGTTGGCCCAATACATAAAAGAATTCTTAATGCCTTTGGGCTTAGGCACTCCTATATTACCTAAGAAATGTTCTAAGATGAATGAAATTAGACACAAAGAAACAACCATTATCTTCAAATTCAGTGAATCAATCAATATCATCCACTTTCTTCCATAGCATCAACCGCTACCCTTTATGTGATCTGGTAGAGGATTATCATTTACATTTGGATCATTCTTTGTCCCCAAACTCAAAATTCCAGCATTGACAAGTGCTTGGACTTTCCTCTTCAAGCCCATACAATTCTCGATAGAGTGTCCAACATTGTCATTATGATAAGCACATTTTGCATTGGGGTCATACCATTTTGGGTAAGGAGGTTTCAAGGGTTCTATATAAATAGGGGCAATGAGATGACCTTCCACCAACTTTGGGAATAGCTCAGCGTATGTCATGGGTATAGGGTCTATGGCGATATTTCGGCTAGGTCGGGTGTACCTCTGGTCATTAGGTAGGAAAGTGGGGTTTGTTGAGGTTGTAGGAGTTTGTCGATGGAAAACAGGTTGACAAGTGTTCTGGGGATGAGTTTGTGGGTAAGACGGGGGATAGGCGTAATTCACTGAAGGTGGGTAAGGGGTATAATGGTGACGCGAATTGTTTGAGACAGCTTGTGCATCTCCTTCCTTCTTCGAGAATCCACCTTTCCTACTGTCATTCACAGGTGCTTCGATCTTACCGCTCTTGATGGCATTCTCAATGGCTTCACCAGTTAACACCATGTCCGCAAAGTTCTTAGCTACACTACTAAGCATACGCTCATAGTAAGGTGCCTTGAGAGTATTCAAAAAGAACATGGTGACTTCCTTTTCAGTTAAAGGAGGTTGAACTTGCGACGCCACATCTCTCCACCGTTGGGCATATTCTTTGAAGCTCTCGTCCTTCTTCTTTTCCATACCTTGGAGAGATAAGCGGTCAGGAGCTACATCGGACACATGTTTGTATTGAGCTATGAAAGCTCTCGCCAACTCAGACCAAGAAGAAACTTTGCTCCTTTCCAATTGGTTGTACCACTTAGCGGCTGACCCAGTCAAACTATCTTGAAAAACATGAATTAATAGCTTGTCATCCCATGCATACGCTGCCATCTTTCTACAATACATGGTGAGATGATCTTTTGGGCACGATGTTCCATTGAATTTTTTCAAATTCGGGCACCTTGAATTTTGATGGAAGGACAACACCCGGTACTAAACACAACTTTTCAGCATCAATGGGTCCAAAATAGTCAACTCCTTCCATGGCACTTAGTCTTTCCTCTATCAAGCTCAGCTGAGCTTTAGTACCACTATATTCTTCTTTATGCTTCAACTTTTCTAACTCTATGGGATCATCTAAATTTGGCACCTCCACTGGGTTTTGAACTTGTATCTGTAGAGGTGTTGTAGCTTTGACAGTACTTCCTTCAAAGATGGGGTTGTCTCGCATGCTTTGTTGAGCCTCTTGGATAGACTCCTCTTGATTACCCATCTTCTCCTTTCCTTTAATCATGGCTTTTAGCAACTGGGTAATTTCATTCAATTGCCCCCTTATCTCTGTACTTTCCTTTTCCAGCTTCTCTATCCTACTATTTTGATCCTCTTCCATTATGCGTGCTTGATATCTTGTATGATATCTGTGGAGGGCAGATCGTCTAGAGGATGCAATTTTGATACCTTGTGTCACAATTTAGTTGAAATTATTTTCAATGTGATGGTATGTTTATGCACAAAAATGAATGCACATGGAATGCACTTAGGTTTAACAATCTCTCTTAACAATCAAAAGTGTGTTCATTCTCATGATAAGACAGGTGCAAACTTACATGAATGATATGTTATGTGATGCAAAATCAAACACAACTATGCATGACTCATTGATACAAACAAACTCTTTTTTTTTTTGAAAAATGGAAGAAAGAAAAACTATATTTTTTGAATTTTCTTTTTTTTTTTTGTCAAAACAATGTAAAAAGGAGGAAGTAAAACTTATTCCTTCATGTGTCCTATCTTGGGTATAAGTCTACACTTCAATCTAGTATGGTTCCACCCTAAGGCTAAGCCTTATGTTTCATTACATGTTGGGTTTGGATAATTCGCGATCTAAAGGTTCCAAATTGCTCCTCACTGTCATCCACACCGGACTAGTAAGGCACCCAATCCTCACCCATTATAGGCTACAAACGGAAAGGTTCAATTTGAGTGGGAGTATTTCACTGGCCTATGTGGAGGTTACCACCTCACGAAGGCAAAGGTACTATACTCCCTCCTAAAAAGGACAAGCCCAAGTCGAGGGCTAATGCATGCTCTTGCAAGTGAAGTGTGTGCATTTAATATTTTATGAAATTTCAAGCTTTTAGGCAAAATTTGATAAACTTAAACTATCTAATGGCCTGACTCTCTAAATTTCCCCAGTGGAGTCGCCAAACTGTCATAACGTCTAGGTCCGTGAACCTAACCGCTAGACTTTTAAAATTCAAGGGAGTCGCCACCAACCATTCAATCCTAGGTGTGATTGGTCACCTACTCTTGTCTAAAGATAAGGCTTGATCTACGTTCAAAAATTCTAAGGTTCGGGAGTACGGTTACGTGTGGGGAAGGATTAGCACCCCCACAACGCCCATCTTAAGATGGTACCAAATAGTCTAAAGTTATCTTAATTTTGCCTATATGTTTGCTTTAATTTCGATATGATTAAATATTAAAAAATCTTCTAAGTCTCCTCCATCAAGCTGGTTGGACAACTTAAAAGTTCCTCTCACCTCAAGAGTATTCAAGTAGGACCAATCGCCTTTCTTGAAGAGGCTCCGTCGTTGGATGATTTAAATATATTATGAAATACTTATTTTTGACTCCTATCCCAATTTATAAAAATTATTAATTATTTTTTCTATTTTTATTTTGTTTTTATTTTACTTTTTATAAAATAAATATGAATTATTTAATATTGAAAATTTCCTCTAGACCTTCCATCAAGCTGGTCAGACCTTGGAAGAAATCTCCTCACCTAGGAATTTTAAAGAAAACTACTCAAGCGCAATTCCCTTTTAAATTCCATCATCAGAATAATCCACATTTATCCAAGTTGTTTATTATTGTTTAATTTTACTTTAATTTTTCAATCACATATTATCTTATTTTTATTCTATTCTTTTAATTATTTTAATTTGAATTTATTAATTTCAATTTTATTTTACTTTTATGATGAATTAAATATTGGAAATATCCTCTCAAATCTTCCATCAAGCTGGTGAGACTTAAGAGGACTCCCCTCACCTCAAGATATCTAAAAGTACTACTCAAGCGCAGTCCTTTTAGAATTCCATCGTCGGATAGTTTACATTCATCTTTTTAATATTTTATTTAAATTTATTTTATCTTTTATTTTATGAAGTTTTATATTTATCTTATTATATTTTCCTAAAAATTATTATGTGAATTTAATGTCCAAACAATTGATCATGCAAAAAAAAAGTAATATAAATCCAAAAATAAAAATAGTTATCATGCAAACAAGTTAAATTATACGCACACCCATACCTTTTAATGCAAGCTTATCATAAGAATTTAAATTAACATGCAAATTAGATAACATATTATATTAATCATCATGCAAACAAATCACTAATATACAAATTATATATATAGTCAAAATTTTATACATCAAATTACTAATTTAATTATCATGCAAACAAATCACTAATATACAAATTATATATATAGTTAAAATTTTATACATCAAATTACTAATTTAATTATCATGCAAATCTATATTAATTAACTATCATGCAAATTAAGTTAAATTATCATATTACACTCATTATTCAAAATATATTATACCTGTTTATTATTAATCTATTTAATTACATAAGTTAATTTTCTATCCAATTAACCTATTATTAGTACCCCAAATTAAATATCAAATTATTAATCTATTCAATCATTACGTTATCAATCAAATTATCCACTCATGGAACAATCATTAACTAATTTCCCAACCATATCGTTAATTTATGAACTAATTAAAAATACATACCTGGAAACAACTATTGATTTCCGTTTCTTAGAAAAAGGCTTTCTAAAATAATACTTATAATGGCTCTCAAAGTGGCACTGTATACAAAAGCAGGTGCGGTGCAGCAATCAGGAATTGGAGTATGAGGTTACTTGGCGTATGGCAGCAGACCTGGCTTAGCGATGGAGCGATAACCTGGTGACCGAACAGCAGACGATGACGGCAAGGGTAGCAACGGCAGTTCGGCTCTGTTTCCTTAGCAGTATTAGGTTAGCTTGGTTGCAAAAGGCGTGATAATGGAAGCACAACGTGGGGCAAGGTAGGCAGACAATGAGAGTGATGATAGATGGTAGAGCTGTGCGATCGAGATGCTTGGTGAAAGGCTTCTTAATCAAAGGCTCCGGTCCCCTTAGTCATAAGCATTAATCCCCTTTTATAGCCACCAATTTGTTAGAGTCCTAATACAACTATATTTATTCTTATAATTATCTCTTATTTTTAATACTTTATTCATCTAATTCTTATATTAATCCTAATCTAACTCTACCAAATTTAATATTAATCCAACTAATTATCCTAAAAATAATTATCCTAATCCTAAAATTAATTTTTTTTTTTTTTTTATCTTTTCTCTCTCTTTTCTTTTCTTTTTTTTATTCCTAAATCCTATTTTAATTTTAATTTCCTAATTAATATTAATTCTAAATCTAAAAATTCTAATTTAATTCTAGCCTAATTCTAAATTGTTAAATTAAAATAAAAATGTCACCCAACCCAATTAATTATTTATACAAATTAAGACCCGGACAAAATAGGGTGTCTACAATATTACCTGTACAAACCCAATGCAAATTCTAGCAATTTGCAACCCTAGACTAGATATTCCATGAGTAAGGACATGCAAGAAGAAGGTGAAAGGCAATTTCCAATTCCCGTTTGTAGAATGTACAATTTGCTTGATCAACACTAAGGAGATTTCTTTTGATAAGTTCACTCTTGATTGCAACTTTCCCATGAAGAACATGCCAGCAAAATATTTCAACTTTAGGAGGTGCAAATCCTAACCAAACAGACTTCCAATTGAATATAGAATAAGTGGGTTGAAACTAATTATTGATTAAGACATTAAAATATCAATTTGGATTCAAATCAGGTTGGCTTCGAATCAACGAATTAATTTGTATTCGGATTAATTTGGATTTAGATTAGGTTCGGTTTGGTTTGTTTATTTTTTTAATCAAATTGGATTGATTGTGTTTGGGTTCAAATCGGTCAGAGAATTATTCAAAATGGGCTATTTTTGTCACATCTAACTAGAAAGATGGATGTTCACGTTTTTGCTATGAGGTATGATTTTAATTTGATGCATCTATAAATAACAACTTTTTAAAAATAATAACACAATAAATTAAAAAGATTAGTGAGTTTATTAGAAAAAAATAAAATAAAACATTTTATATTAAGGTTAGAGAAAAGATGATGGTTTATTTTATTTCTTGTTCATAAACACATACAAGATATGAACACTAATGGAAGGTTCAAATTAAGAGATATCTTCTTTAAGCATATTATTTATCAGATGAAATAATAAATTAGACAAACATTTCAAACTAGTGGTGAATGTTAAATAGTTGGAAATGTGAAGTTTGGAAATTAATGTTAAGTAGTTTGAAATGTGAAATTCATAAATTAAGATTAAATTCTCAAAAGTTATGTCTAATAGACATTATGTAATAACTGAAATTTCTATAAGTATTTGACCAATATATGACTATTTGTATAGTGCAGGATGACTAAGTATTGATTTCTCGATTTTCAATGCAGTGAGACAAACTTCCGTGCGAACAAGTACATGTGCTCCATAAGAGCACACACCTACCTAGATATATTCGAATCATCATATAATGATGAAATTCAGCCTCTGGTAAGTCATCCTAACTCATTTAAATGCGATTTCAGCCTTTTTCGAAAAAGTGCAACAAACCAAAAAATGATGATTTTGTCCATAGGTCGTTGGGACAAGTAGTCAAAACCAACATTGTGAATTGATTGACATTGAGTTATGTCAAAGCCTTGAATTGTCATATTAAATCCCATGTCAAAAATTTTTATGATTGAACCAAAAATGACCAAAACCGGTAAAATGGAGCAAAAACCCTATGTTCCCTTACATGGCTAACCAACCCTAGGATATTTTCTTCATTTTTGTCTCACATGCATGGGACATCCATGCATGGAATTAGCCTAAATCTTAACATCCATGCATGGAATTAGCCTAAATCTTACCTAACCACTGTACCTTATCCAATTAAAATTTAAATAAAGGAATTTATGGAATATTAAGGTCATATGGATAATTATAAAGCTTCATCTTAATTTCTATTGGTTAGTCTCCTTAGCATGCACCATGGGTGCTAACTTAAGCCATTAAATGAAGCTAAAATCAGCAAGACTCCATAGAACCAAGAGGAACCCGTAGCTGGAGTAAGAAAAAAAGGAAAATAAGAAGAAAAAGAAGAAAACCTAAAAACCCTTGTAAATTGTGGGTTTCTCTTGCCAAAACCTAAAAACCCTTGTAAATTGTGGGTTTCTCTTGCCATTTTCTTGTGATTTTTCACTTCTAAACACACCTACTAACTCTTCTCTGTTTCATCTTCATCATAGTTTCAAGTTTTATCAAGTGGTGTGAAGAATTCATCAAAATTCCATTTTGTGATCTAGTTTTGGTTAAGGTAAGATTTCTAGGTTATAGTTTGTTTCAATCTTCCATACTTATATAGGTTGATTAGTGGACTATAGTGATATGTTCTATGTCTTTGTTTTGAAGAAAATCAATCCTTAAGAGTCGGTGGAGTGTTAAGCCTTCAAGGGTAAAGATTGATATATGTTAGATGTTATGAGGTATTATGATGATATGTAGTGTCAAATTGGATTGAAAATGGCTAAATCATGGTCTTATAGTTTCGGCCACCAGGGGTTTAAGGTGTGATTGTGCTCTCAATTCGAGGGGATTACAAGGTGTAGTTCATGTAGTTGAACATGTCGAAGGTGTTAAATTGCATTGAAAATGAATGAATGGCATAATAGTGGTTTCAGCCAAGGTGAAGGGCACATTGAAATTGATTTGTTCGAGCCTTGATTCAATGATATGTCAGTGTATTCGTAGAGTATAATTGGTCGATATAAGTAATGTGAAGTAAAACTAAGTAAATGAGACATTTTGGCAGCTAAAGGCCTAGGGTACATAATAGTATCCTAAGTGAAACTAGTAAATAAGGATGTGTATGACAAGTTGTAATGTGATATCGAAGTGTAACAATGTTTATGGTGTGTGTTTGTAGTGATTTTGACATTAAAGGGTGGTGTTGTGATTGTTGAATACGAGCTCGAATAAATTGTAATCACTCAGAGCTTTGGTAAGTTAATTATGCAAGGCACATGTTAGCATCGTACAGTTTAAGTTTGAACATTGAAAAAATTAATTTTATTGATTTCGAACCATATATACTAATCGTGTGCTAGTACTACCTATTAGGGCATTATAGACCAATTGCGGTGCAAGTAACTATATATGTATATGATTCTGGATAAAAATTCTGAATTGTGGATATGAACTCTAAATTGTGGATGTGTTTGAACTTGCAAGCTGGGTAGTAAAATATAGTGCCCCGGACCTAACAAAATGATTTTAAGAATTTGCATATTATAAATGAAAAGTCTATATTTAGTAAACTATGTGTCTACTTCATATGACATTTCATGCATAGCATGGTATTGCTGGGATTTTAAGCTTGCATGGATTTATTTATGAATGTTTAAAAGCGTTAAAATCTCTTACTAACATTTTTTGAGATATACTGATTATCGGGTTATATTGAAATTATATGAGTTTTCAAATTTAGCATAATGTTGCTTTTATCCACTATGTGACCAGATTTCAAAACATGTACGAGTTACGGTTTTACAGTTTTTATGGTACTCCACTATGATATGAGACTGATAGAACATTAAGGAAACAACCTAAGTATAATATACTCCTATATAAGCATACGAAGTTTGTTCGACAATGGTCATTGACAAGTTCCAATTCTAGTTGATCACTAGGATTGGAGTGACGATGATCTATAGGCATAGGTAACATCCTAGTTTTTAGAGTTTGATGAGGCTCACTGATAACTACAGTGGGAGAGTCTTTCTCAATTAAAAACAGAGGGTTTGCCTAATTGATTTGACAAGTAGTTGAATACAAGTATTTCATTTGACGAGTATAAGATTACGAATATTTGATTTATAAGACTACGAGTATAAGATAGGATTACGAGCATTTGATTTGATTACGAGTACATGACACGAGTTATGAGCATTGAATATTGTTTATGAGCATTGAATGCTGTTTACGAGCATTGATTTTGATTTGCATGAAAAATACATTGTTTTATTTAAAATCATACTTGCATCGATTTAATTAAATACTGCAATAATCATACCATTGGATTATTACATTGATAGGACAATCTAGTGTGATGTCAAGTTAAGGGGATAATAAGATATTTCAAAGTATCCTTCCATACATTACCCAAAAAAACCTTGATAGTGTCGCCAAGTCTTAGCACTTTTACAGTTAGAAAAGTTTTTGAATATAGAAAAATGAGAAATTTATATGTTCTTGATTTTGACATTTACATGAAACAAAAGTTTCTCGTATTTGCATGTATTTAGAACAATATACAATATGTTGCTATCCTATGTACTTATGTGGTTAACTTACTAGACTCCCATCTCACTCCCCTTCTGTTTCCTCATAGTTTAAGCCGAGATAGTTTGATTAACGACTATAATATCTAGCTCTAATAGTTTTCAAGCTTCAGAACACTCGTAGCTTATATTCAATATATATTCTGTTTGATTGAATGACTTTATTTTCAGACAATTTTCTATAGTAGTATAATTTGAGATGTGTATTAGCTACATATGTGATTATATCGTACAAACTACTAATATCGGGATGTAAATGAATTTTTATTATAAAACATGCCGAAATCTGAAAATATTATATTATTTCTTAGGGAATTTTTTTAGTGCTCAAACAATCTTATTTTTCACTGAAATTCACATATGTTATAGTTTACAGAGTTTATTAGTAAAATAGGGTATTGAGATTGAAATTTGGCTACAATTGACTGTTAAATCGAACTACAGTTTGAAATGTGTTAAACCAAGGTTTACCCTTTTTATGCGGGAAATGATTTTGTGGTTTATATGGATGCTAAATGATACAGTATTAGATTGGAACCTTAGGTAGGATGCCTTAAACCAAACTAGGTAGTTAGCTCTTGATTATATAATATTGAACTGCTCACATAACAAACCTGTGAAATTTGAAAATTGAAAAAGTTAGTCCTAAATTTTCAAATTTCGCATGAGTATACGAATTGTCGTGTCTTCATGATGTAACACATTGAATAAATGTAAATTGTCTGAAGGTTATGCTTCACAGACATAATTAGTTCCAATAAATATAATTTGTTTGTAAGTTATATTTAATAGACATAATAAACATAATTTGTCTCAAAATCATGTCTAAAATATATAAGTAATTTGAAATGGTACTTCTTGGATGAGACATATCCATTTAAAGTGTTTATTAGACATTATAAATATTCTATCCTATGTACTTATTTTTATATAAGTTTCGTATTTGTATTTGAGAGAGTTTAAGAAATTTTGTCATATCCTAATGAATTTTTAATACTTAAGAAAAGTAATTAATTTTCACACCTCAATCTTTTTTTTTTTTGGTTATGTTTCTATTTTTCCAACATTTTTTTAGCTTTCAATGGAGCCAAACCTTCCCACTCCATCTTCTGTAACAAAATGATTAAATGATTAAGGGCGGTGGAAATCAGAATAATAGTTCAAGTGTCTGCCTTTTGTCCAGGAAGTTGAAGTTATTAGAGTTTAAGCCTGAAGAGGAGGATGTAATTGTGAAGGTGCCTTTGAATCAGGTTAAACTTCTTAAACCGGCACAAAACAGTGTGAGCAAGTTGGCAAGAAAAAACTTACTAAAAGGCATGATTACTAATGGAGCAAGCAGTTGGCGCATGGGTCGATTAATGCCATGCCACCTGCAAATGCAAGTCATGTGGCAGCGGCATTAAGTGTCAATGTAGTCTAATTCCAAGTAACTCAAACCATGCATCTTCCAAAGGATTAATTGGGTGGAGATCTTAGAGTGCGTAATTTTGCTGATAGGGATGACAGTGAATCTTTTAGATTGACTTGACCGATTTTTGCCATCCCCTGGCTGTTGATGCCTTTAAGTTGGATTGCCGAGCAAACATTACATTGACACCATCACCAACAAGCAAG
This sequence comes from Heritiera littoralis, assembly GCA_031772115.1. Taxonomy (NCBI): domain Eukaryota; kingdom Viridiplantae; phylum Streptophyta; class Magnoliopsida; order Malvales; family Malvaceae; genus Heritiera; species Heritiera littoralis. The sequence continues at coordinate 5,092,169 of JAPDPK010000032.1, read as the reverse complement.
TCTGATAATATTCCACTTTCTGATGGGGCTGTAAATGCTTTGGTTCACAAGACTGTCTTAGTTCTCAACTTAAACTTCTATTGTTGATGTACAAATGTCACCGAAAAAGGCAAAGATGAAGATCCGCTTCTGATGGGAGACCACGAGCTTAATTTCTCAAGCTTAATCAAGCTTGTGGCACTATTATTCTTCTTTTTGTTTAAAAGACCACAAGCTTGCAAGTTGCACAACTCTTGTCCAAATCATTTTGTTATTCGTCTTTCTGCATTAATTCCTTTTCTCTTCTTTCCGAAAAGATGAAGATCCGCCATAGCTAAGCTGGTTGAGAAATAATCATCTTATTTTATCATTCTCAAGTCATTAAACACAGCTCTCCAAGCAATACTGTTTGATACATGCAATATTCTCTGTAAGACTCCTTTGAAAGAGCAGGAAAACAATCGTTTAGCATAGCTATATAATCAGCATTTAACAACAACAAAAAATGCATAGATTATGTTATAAACGAGCTTACAAACTTTTTAATGGTGTCAACATTATTGTCACATATGTCTCACCAGGAATCATCTACGATTAATATTAAGATGTAGAATAATCAAATTAAGAAAAGAACAACATTTATGAGATTAAGTTTGTATAATTTGTTTCTACAGCTGCTAGTATGGAGGGTAAATAATGAACAACCTAGACTAATCAGTTACAACTTCCGCCTTCATCTTTCTTCTATAGGCAATATAGACAGAGTAATAAAACCACAGGTCCAAAAGATTTACAGGAAGAAAGCTAACTTCTTCATCCATATATGATGCACCAAAAATGACCAAATATATGCTATTTTCAAATGTAACTAATATAAGACAAAGAAGAACCATTTTAATGTATATGATCACTCAACCTGTTTTATTGGCAATTTGCCTCGTTGGAAAAAATTTCCATTCCCAATTTTCTATGAATAATTTACCTTGAGAAATCATCATTTCTTTTATCTTTGCAAAGGTTTCTGAGAATATTGAGTGGTTCTAGTTCTAGTAGATTGATGTTCAGACACCGGGGTTTCAGATTCCTCCAATTGAGTTGGCATGAGATTGAGAAACCTCCCCTTTGTCTGCGTATCAATCCGGGAGTTTCTGCAAAATGGCAACAACACGAGCATGCAGGCAAGCATTCAAGAAGACTCCAAATGAGAAACAACTAGAAGTAGTTAACGATAAAAGTGCACACAATTACCAAACAACGACTTCACAGAAGGTCTCTTAGGTGCATTCCTTTTCTTCTTCAATTCAGCTGCAACTTACACATACAACTGTCAGCAGTTTTCAAGGGAGGGTGGGGCGCGGTGGAGGGAAGAAGGTATTAAAACAGGGAACCTATTGTTGCAACTGCTTTTGGCCAATTTTTTAATTGCATAGTTATTAAAACCATGATATTACTGCTATTATTGCTACTAATAAAACTACAATAACTGCTAATGCAGAAATTAATATTAATGGTAATAAGTTTTCCATTGGACCAAAATGGAGAATAAGTTTTAATGACCTAAAAAAAGGTTGTAACAATGTTTTTTTTTTTTTGCATTTTGTCATCATTTTTTTTTTGGTTACAACATCTTGTCATCATTATCGCTGCATTATCATCACCATAATACAATTATTGTATTTTGGTTTGTTTTGCCTTATTTAAACACGCTTTGCTGTGAATATATTGGTAAAGAGATTAAGATAATGTGCATGTAAGAAAAGCACATTAGCATAGCACAGCAACTAAGATACAATATTCAATTCTTTCAGACTTCAGTCAATAAATACTATTGGATTTACTAAATCGTGGTCTTCTAAAACACACATGCAAAATCTCGGATTAAAAAAAAAAAGTACATACCACACAGAATAATTGCATTTTTATTAAACCTATTATCAAATAATGTTGTTAAAAATTCTGAATCCTTAACATAGTATAGTTCAGAACATAGTTATCAATATCGTACGATACGTTTCGATACACATATAAAACAATACAAATATATATGCTACATTGTTTTTGTTAAAAATCAAAAGCGAATCGTACGATACTCGATACTTTCGATACGATACGATACAATTTATTTTATTTAATTCAAGTCCAATTAAATCTTTTTCTTACAAAATTATTAACAGCGCAATTTTATTTTATTTGGATTCAAATGAAAAAAAAAATTTTGAGATCTTGCGAAAATAACTGTCCAATTGAATTTTTAAAAATTTATAAATATATATAGATAAATTATAATTTTTAATAAAAATATTAATTTTAACTCCAAAAAATTAAAAATTTTAATGAAAATAATAGTTTTGTCCCATTTAAATTTATTGAAAATTAAAATATGAGCATATAAACTTTTTTGAGTAACTTATCAACTTATTTTAATATTTTATTATTGTATAAAAAACATGAAAGATTATATTAAAAAAATAACAAACCATTTATTTAAATAATTTTTCATTCATTGACATATATATTTTTTATTTGTTCTTGTATTTTAGTACATATAAAAAATTGAAAATATCAAATACTCATATATAAATATATATATATATATATTACATGTATATTATTTGTAATTAAAATTTTTATCTATATCTTACGATACGATATTCGATTCTCAAAAATAAAATTTCGATATACGATACGTATCTCGATTTAATAACTATGGTTCGGAATCATATCAACCAATGGTAGCAAAAAAAAAACAGTCAGTGTTCTGGTGTACAAACCGATGCCGGGAAGATGATGCTCTTTTGACAATCTCAACATTCTTGTACGTATAACCGACAAAATTTGCATCATTCGATGAAAGCATCTGCAATTTTCAGAAAAGAAACGTGAGAGATCCATCAACTGTTACAGATATATAAACTGACGGAAAAGTTGAGCTGTGCACAGCCCAATTGCTCCTAAACAGAAATATCAGGTACAAATGCATCCTAAACAGAAATATCAGGTACAAATGCATGTTAAGTAAAGCAACACGAGTAGGAACATAATTCTTATAGGATGACTTTGATACAAAAGATGACAGACGTTAAGATAAAAACTATAACATACAATTTTTGGTATTTACTTGAAAAGCAGATCTGATTGTTAGCTGACTACTCAATTCTTTTAGAACATATGGACAAGATTACTGAACCTATGGGATAAGATTATAGGATGGCCACACAATCAATAAGTATTATTTCAGTATTTACTGTTTTCCCTTACAAAGTTGCATTTTCCTTTAAATTTATTTAGCATGCATCGTGTAGGTAAGGAGGTTTAGATTTGACCAATGATAAAATTGCCAGCTTATTACATTTAATAATATCTACATCAGACAACGGCATTGATAAAGAAATTATCCCACTATCTTACTTTTAATCTTCTACACTAACATAAGATACTATAATTTTTTATCACCTAATCATTTTCTCTCTTTTATCTTATCCTATTCTCAATGTACCGAATGCATACAGAATATGATATATATCACGGATTACAGAATGGTGAGCGATGATAAACGCAATAGCAAATTTCTTTATGCAAAACAATTTCAAGAAATTAGCAACAAGAGCATGAAGGCATATTGACCATAAAAAGCCTATATTTTGGTCATATGCTTACCACTTATCAGCAGTGTCTTTTCAATTAAAAATAGCAAAATATGTAAATAAGTGAAATGAAAATTGTCTGAACTAAAACTAGTCAACAGGGAGATTAATGCAAAAAAAAAACCTTTCTCCAAGGATCTGATTTTGTCGAAGTTTGTACTCGAGCCCCCAACTATATAAGCAAAAATAAATGAACATAAGGGCAAACCCAGTGCAAAAGGTTGTCATATGTATCAATGGAAAATGGGCAGAAAAAAAAAAGGAAGAGGAAACGGCAAAAGAAATTAAAACAACAGGAAAGGACTATTAAGGCACACATCAAGCAGAGAACCAATAGCTTCGTTGAAGCAAGCAAGTGTACAAACACTTAAGTCATGCATCTCTGACAAAGCTTCACATACCTTTAGTGAAAAGCAACATTACAAATTTAGAACCGATTAAAGGTAAATTTGCTTCATAACATCCATTTTTTTTTTGTACAGACCCCACTAGTGTGCTGCTTGGGCCCTAATGTGCCACATGGCACTGGAAGGTGCCGGATCTGGCCTAGTCACACCAGGCTGAAGCCAGCCGAGGCTAAACCTAGCCCTACTTCATCAAGAAGGCACTAGCCACCTACCCAGAAACATCAACAATGCGCAGCCAGCAACAGTGTCAGTGGAAAGGAAAAGGAAAGAAAAAATGAAGGAAAATGAAAAAAAAAAACTTAGTTGTCACACATCAAAATCTCACCATGCATGTATGACACGTTTGTAATTTTTTCTTAGGTGGCAGCAGTTAATTAGACTAATAGTACATCCAAATTTCTGTTAACAATCAGCCTTAATTAACCAAAATGAATTATAAATTGATTATATAGATCCTTGATTGAAAATTTTGACAAACTTTAAATCCTAATTTGTGTATCCAAATGAGAAAAACAGGATATACATATACATCAAGTTATAATTCTCAACATGAAGCAAAATTTATCAACAATAGCAAAATTCATGAGACTATTTTGCCGGTCCAATTCAAGTATAACCCGTATTTGCAGATAACGAATCAAATCTAGGAATTTCTAGCTTGATAGGAGACAAATTATTGAATATATGTTGAAAGATGGATAGAATTTCAAATGCGTAAGGAGATGTGAAGATTAAACCACTGAAAGCAAAATTTAACATAGTATAATTTCAACAAATCAAAAACGTTTTCCTACTACATGTGATCACCTGCATGGATTGATTTTGACCACAGTAACCAAGTAAGATAAACCTTTATTACTAACCTCCTCAAACTTTTCGAAGTTCTGTGCATCTAGATCACCGTTAATCTCTGGTATAAAAGCAGCTTCCATCCGATATAATCTGTCCCATTCAATGTCTTTGAACCATGGGTGTGCCTGAAACGATGAAGTCAACAGTCAGCTATACGATAATTTAACATATATCATCTTTGCACTCAATAATAAAAAGGGGAAAGGATCAAGCAATTATTCTGACCTTTATTTCATGAGCTCCTTTGGTTCCAAGCCTCTGCTCAACATTGGAAAGGAGTTTACGAATGAGATCTTTAGCTTCAGCAGATGACTTCTTCGGGGAATTTCAAATGGGTTCTCCAGTTTACCATCTGCATTGATAAACTCACCCTTTGTATAATGCATATAATATATAAAGATCAAAGACTAGTTTGAAACTTTTGAGAAAGGTATACAAACAATTATAAGTAGCAGAAGAGGAAGATGATATTAGTTTGTTCACCATTGTCAATCAAAATTATAAATTCAATGAGACAGGATAACCAACAAGTTGACTGGAAAGTTTTAAACACGTTTAAGATGACAGAAAACAAAAAACTATGTCACTAGATTGAGAACCAAGTTCTGAGCAGTTAATGCTATTGCTGCAAAAGGCAACTATAGCTGCCTTATATTTCCCAAAGGATACTTTAGACTCTTTACATGCATTCAAGTATTTGTTCTAGCAAACAAATCCATGAATAACCATTGCTTGTGTATAGTCCCAGCTTTCATCCATTGTTGCCTAAAGTGTGTCAACTTTCCCTTCTTAAAGACACAAGGGCATAAATTTTCATTCTGTCACCAATTAAGATTTTAATTCCTGAAGCATCTTATCGTCACATCAGAAAGAAAGAAAATGCACCTTTGGATTTGAGCGCTTTGCTCTAAAGAAAATATTCAAGTCCATAAAAAAAGCACGGAGGGGTTTATACATGTTCAATCCGCTCCCTTTTTAATTTGCACACAGATTCATTGTGTTTATATTTGTAGTGATATCTCCAAAAAATTCATTAACTCTAATTCTATATTACCAAGAACAGGATCATAGTGGCAGACTCGGTGTCTGAGTCAATCATCCAAGTGTGACTACTAACTTTAATTTCATGTCTGGACACAACACTAAATTATCCTTACAATATAAAAAAAAGGCAACTCAATGCACAAGGCTCCCACATTGTAGGATCTAGGGAGGGTTATTATACACAGCCTTCCTCTTGCATTAACAAAGAGATTGTCTCCACTTGACCTTACAAGTATAAAAATTTTTTAAAAATAAGATTAAAAAAAAAACTAAATATTAATACAATAAGCCAATCCAAGAGGGAAAAAAAAAAGGAGGGGGGTTGGGGGAGGAGGGGGGAGGGTGAAGAGAAAGAGAAAACAAGGTTCAAATAGCATCCAATAACTAGAAGTGCAATCATCCATCAACCATATCTAATGCAATTTCAAGGGAAGGTTCCTGACTAAAATTCTTTCCTAAGCAGTAATAAATATAGAGACAAGTTTACCAAAATAAATATAGGATCTAAAATTAGCACATTTCCAATTCTGTACGATAAGATTCCTTTGTTCATTGAAGAGTTAAAAAGCCTAATCTTTTGACAATTTGAATTATTTAGGTTCAGCACAAAATGTTATAGACCTTGAGAACAGAGAAGATCACACGTGATTAAATTTGAAAGATGCATCTCTGACTCTGAGTGCACTATCTCAAACTGCTATTAATGAATTTCAATGCAATGATATAAATCTGCCATAGATTCTTTTTCCTAATGAATAGCCAAGGCTTGGCTCTCTTTAAGACAGTTGAGGTTTAAGGTTTAAATGAAGTAGACCTCCTCATATGTAGAAATAAATAAAATAAATCTGAGTGAGCTATGCTTAGAGAAACAGTAAATCACATCTCTCTTCCAGACTGGCAGTTCATGAATTTGATAAAAAAATCATATTCCTTTTCAGTTTGAAATGATTCATGCAAGAACATGGATAGTATGATTCTTCCTTTTTAAATATATCATGAATGGTTCTTCCTTTTTAAGTGTATCATGTATGGTTCCATTTATTGCATCTTATGGTTCATACATCAGGAAAGCAGAATTATTTTGCTACTCAGTCCTTTCCATTTGGCTTTTAAGAGCATCTTAATGTCATCAAGGTCATAAGCAGAAGAGGATTAGAACAAATATTTAGTAAAATAAAAGGCAACGTAATTCCCTTTTTCTTTCCTACCTAATATGTTCTTAACAATCGTTAATGCCTTGCAATGCAGAACATAGCAAAGTTATTTCAACTGATGCATTAATTATGCCCAGTAACTTCATTTATTTGCCAACTTCTGGAATCATCCAACTTGGTTAACAAAGTGTACTTTTACTTGCTCACCATGTCCAGCATCAAACAGATAGGTAATGGTTAAACCTTAAAGAATATCTGAGTAAAAACATCATAATATGCATATCTAACATACAGAATGTTAATCACAAAGTCAACTTCACTTGCCTTTCTACATGTTGAAAAGGTTCTTCAGAATAAAAAGGTGGATATCCTACAAGCATCTCAAACATAATTGCCCCAAGCGACCACCTAAGGGAGAATCATTCAGAATATAAGCACAGAGAATATTAAAAGAATGTAACAATACAACTGACTAACCAATCACACTCCATTTCATATCCTCTCTTCAACAACACTTCTGGGGCAATGTAGTCAGGAGTACCAACTGTTGAATAAGCCTAAATGGAACATGATAAAAAGAAAGTTAAAACATGCAAACTCCCTTAAGAAGATGAATATGATAACAAAAATGGAATATAGACCTCTAATTTTTGGGTAAAAAAAAATTAACCCATGAAACATTGTTAAGCTGTACTTTTTCAGTTTCAGTAAAAAGGAAATAGAATTCAGCTTCCTCCTGAAAACAAGTTTTGTTAATCTATTGAAGAAAAATATGCCTGCAAGTTGTAATAAATAAATAAATAAATTCCAAAGCATGCACATGCAACAGAAGTTTTTTTACTTGTACTAGTTTTTTATAGCTTCAGGGGTCACAATTAAATGAAAGAACCAGCATGACCATTATTATGAGCCTGCGAATGGATAGAATGAAAACATATTGGCAGGTCCTATTTATCTTATGCATGGGATTCTGTTTGCTATCCTGTAGGAGAAACGGAGGAGAGAGAGAGAAGAAACTTCAGAGTAGATATTGGATAGAAACAAACTAAAGGGCCCCTCTAAAGCAAAGGTTCATTCTTTGGACCACGAGGAGAATAATTCCAATTCACTGAAATAACTAGCACACATTTTAGTGGTTAAGGGGCCCACGAACAGAGGTCAAATTGAAGCAGCTTTAAGATTTTCCTTCGCCAACAGAAGCACTTTTTGCTGGCTTAAGATGCCAACAACAGTATGCTAATAGAAGGAAAGGAAATACAAATTCTGCACCTCTGTATTTCAATCAGAAAACAAGGAACAAAACACATAGTGTCCAATCTTAGCAATCAACCAAAGCTTCTTTACAACTTATAGACACCACATGAGGATGTGGAAAACATACCAACGTTCGCCTATTCTTTTGCCAATGTAACAACTGCTCCTGTTGTGTCCGCCTTGGTGTAGAAGGAAGATTAGAATGTTTGCCACTCTCCATTGAGGATTTAAAGGTTCTCCCTCCACCATGATCATCCTCTCTAAGGTCTGGAAAGCTAATACTATCAAGGGGTTTATCCAAAATCTGATAGCTTCATATGGCTGTTACAATCAAGCAATATATTATCAGGCTTGATATCCCTACAAAGAAAAGACAAAGGATATAAAGATGTTCTTTTTCCTTTCTCTTTGTGCGTCTTCAGCAGGAGTGGAGGGAAGACATGAAGAATATTCATTCCTGAAATACATAATTATCAGCTTGAATATTTGTTAGATATACCACTAAAATGTAAAAATTCGGCCAGAAAAGTAAACTATTCCTTTTCCATATGCTATAGATAATTTGTAAGAGGAAACTAACAATGAAGAAAATACCACCCATGAACCATGGGAGAACCGTACGTTGTCTAACCAATACATGAAACATGTCCCATGGGAAAATGGTCAAGAAAGATAGAAAACCTGTGGTTGTAGTTGTGCTTGTGGATGGATTCAATGGCAAGAACTGTCTGGCCAACATAAAACCTTGCCTCATCCTCAGTTAAGGTATCCTTCCGCATCAGTAATGTCATCATGTCACCCCCAGGGAGATATTCCATTACAAGATACAAATATTCATCATCTTGAAATGAGCAATGGAGCTTGACAATGCATTCACTACCAACTTCAGCAAGGAGATTCCTTTCTGCTTTAACATGCTCAACCTGGACAGGGAGAAGTACAAATGTAAAGAGAAAGAATAAAAGAGGAGAAATTACCTTCATACTTCAAATCAATGCTTAACTGAATCTGCAATCTTTTAAAAACAATTTCATATTCCTTCTCTTCTCCATCTAACCTTGTTTCTGATACCTTTAAATGTATATTTTACAGCAAGTTCCAAGATTAGAATGAAGAAGGTTGGATAAAGTATGCAGCAAATTTTTCAATCTTAGTGAGACTTTTTATTAGGTTCCAGGGCGCATTGATCCTTGGAAAGATGGAGTAAATAGCAAGTCACATAACCAACTGGCAACCCAAAAATTTATATGGCCTTGCTGAGTTCATTATTTCTTAATACCAATCCAGCCAGTTACATATAAGCAGTGTGACTGGGAGTTTAAAGGGAAAACAGACTATAGTAAGTTGAATAAAGCAGAATACAGTGCAGCCAAAAAAGAAAAAAAAGGGGTCCCTCATCTTTGTTGGAAAAAGAGAGCAAAAAACATTAGAATACAGTACAGCCAAAAAAAAGGTCCCTCCTCCTGGTTGGAAAAAGAGAGCAAAAAACATTAGCAGCAATTTTGTGCTATTACCACTATATTCCAATTTGAAATCATTACTGAAATAAAAATATTGAAGAGTACAGTGAAAATAATAAGCTGAAATTATTGAAGGAAAATACTATGCTCTGATCGTCCCATTTGACAGAATTTCAAAATGTGAATTTGAGAGGATCTGGCAATTTTTTTTCTCCCCTCCGCTAATAGAAAACTCTCAAACAGAGTAAAGAAAAACTTTAACTCCCTTGCCTCTACTTCTCTCCTTCTAAAGAAAGGAATCAGGAAAAACATTACAAACCAAACAGTACCTGGCCTCTGTGAAGCATCTCTGATTTCTGGAGCTTTTTCATGGCATACACATTTCCAGTAGCTTTTTCTTTACAAAGTCTTACCTGCATGATGACAGCAGACATCCTCTGTAACCAGAACTGAAAAAAAATTTTAATGTAGTATTATGTACTTTGCCATTAAACAAGAAAGAGGAAAATGGTGGAGGCAAGGATGCTAGAGGTCTACAGCTAAACAATATTTACCACCAGGTGGAGATGCGTACAGAGAAATTTGAATATCATATGGATTGCATAACAAAGCATAAGTACTAAATCACTAACTAGTATAAGAAACAATAAATCACTAATTTTAGGAATTGGCAGGGAAGGAGAACTTCTGTTGACAACTTAGCGTAAGGTCATTTATTAGTTCATATAACCTACCCCAGTATTGGGATAAATGCTCTAATGATGATGATGATGAAAGTAAAATTCAAATAAGAAAACAACTAAATAAAAAGAGAAAGACCTCCCCAAATGCACCCCTCCCTATAATGGTCAGAAGTTCAAAATCATCAACACCCATCTTTTGTTTTTGAAGTCACGTGTATTCTGTTTCCTTTTTCTCTAAAAATTTAAGCATATTCATTTGCTCTTCTGCAGTAAAGTCAGCATCAGCAAGTTTCCTCTCTAACATCCAACGTCTATATTCCATAGAGATAATTGTTAGAAAAAAAAAAAAAAGAGAAGTCCAACATAAATGATAAAACATCAAAAGAAACAATAACGAAATAGATATACAATTCTTTAAGAAATAGAAATCAATATGACACTATCTTATACCAGTGCAAAAACAACCTAGTTTCGGTAATAAATAAAAAGACCTTGCTTACAAAGTCCACTAGCTTAAAACCCTCTAAGATACATACGATATGAGATTTCCCCACCATAATTCGTTTGTTTCAAAACGGAAAATATCTAATCGATGTGCCTAGTACAGATATTGGAGCACATCATATCTTACAAAAATGTAATTCAACTAATGCCATGAGCTATCAATATGCAAGTTGGTCCGATCATACCAGATGTGATAAGTTAATGCTATTATTTAGCAAATTACCTCTCCTTTCTGTCTTGCAAATTCTTCATCTGAGCTTTGTAGTGGCTCTCAATATACTGCTTGGCCGCAGCAACCTTCTGTTTGGTGGCAGTTTAAGGTGCCCCAGCCCCATCCATGGGAGGCTTATGTGCGTACTTTGCATTTTCCATATCTTTCTTATTCTTTCGAGAATTTTCTGCTTTTTCACTCTTATGTTGGAATTTCTTAAACCAACTCCTTGCAGAATCCATAATCAACCAGCGCCAATCACAGCATCAACTCTATACAAAAATCTAAAGCAAAATATAAAAATAAAAATAAAAAATCTATAACTTCAAAGTTCAAACCCAATAAAAATTAATTTTACGATTGATTTATTTGTTTTATTTGAATCATACTGGAAATATTCAGTTACAGACTTCAATGGAAAAAAATAAATATTTTTTAGATTCATATAATAACAGAGTTCCCCTATAAAGCCTCTCATATCATGGAATCATATCTCAAAAATTCCAATAAAAAATTTGAAAAAAAAAATCTGAAAATACAAAAACGAAATTACAGTTAAATCGGAAAACTTACCACAGAAAACAAGTGAAGAATTTTCTCTCAATTCTGAAATGTAACGACGAAAACAGTCCTTTGTTCACTTCAACTGGGAAAACTAAAATGTCTAACAATCTAATTAAATAGTTTTATTTAATTGGATGTACTGAAATTACCATAGTCTCCATTTATATTGAACGTTAGCAGCTGACTTGGGGGGGGGGGGGGGGGGGGGGGGGGGGGGGGGGGGGGGGGGGGGGGGTTTATTGTCGACAGGAGAATTAATTGTGCTTTAAGGGCAGTTTAGTTCGGAGAATTTAAAATTACCGAGAATATTAAATTATCGGAATATTATTTTACTTAACGAATTATTGAGAATATTAGATTCCTGTATTTGGTTGTATTTGTGAGAATATAAGATTTCTGTGTTTGGTTAAAGGAAAGTAAGAGGGTAAAATTATTTATCTTACTATAAAACCCTCCATATTATTAGTTGATGTAGAGTGAATAACACTTGAAATAAATTATATTTAAATTAATTACTTATTTATTTATTTATTTTGCCCCTTTTTTATAAGGTTTTTGTTATGTAAATTATTTTGATATAACAAACTATTACTATATTAAATTGATTTTGATTAATAAAAAATCATAGGGTCCATCTTATTATTGGTCCATTTGATTTTAAATTCATTTTTCTCTTCATCAAAATAAGAAAAAAAATATGGTTGTAATATTAGATAGGTTTAGGGGTAAAATGAAAATAAAATATAATTATTGGAGGGTAAAATTGGTAAAAAAGTTAAATTCCCCCCGGAAAAAAAAATACCTCAGGGAGAGGGGGGAATTTTTTTTCCCAAATTTGGCACTGTTTGGCATTATTTTGACACTGTTGGTAAAAAAAATTACCCTCCAGAATCCGATTCCTCCAACCAAACGCGGGAATCATTTGACGAAAAAAAAAATTCTCCCAGGTAAAAAAAATTCCCCAACCAAACAGCACCTTAAAGATCGTGTAGGTTACAATGACGTTGACGAGGAAATGCCGGTGAAAATAGCAGCATTGAAAGCAATGAGACGAGGCAAACACAAAGACTATGCTTGGTAGAGCGAAAAAATGGATGGAAAGAAAATGGTGGAAGGAAAATTGAAAAGAAAATAGATTTTGATATTGCTTGGTAACACAAAAAATGAGAAGGAAAGACAATGCTAGAGAAATGTATTTTCTGTCTTTTAATTAAAAATAATCCGTCCAATTTGGACAGAAAAGTGCAGAGAAAAAGTGGTTACGTCAACAAATTAATAAAAAATACAAAAATGCCCCTAACAAAATTTAAACTCATCAATTTTGATTTTCCCTTTTTCTTCTAGAACCTTGAGCCTTTATTCACCATACTCCCGATCTCTCATTCTCTACCACCGACGTCTTCTCTCACACCGCCATTTAAGCCGTCATTAGGTCACCATTTGTGATGGGCTAAATGATTAAAGCTTTAACTTAGACTTTGGAGCTCTTTCGTTTTCCCAATTCCTTTCATTTCATTCTAATTAATCAAGTATGTTTGGATCCTAATAGGCTTAATAGCCAAATAAACCCTCAACCTTTAGCCCAAAATGGAATTCAGCCCTCAACGTTTTATTGCATGAAATTACAGTCCATAAACTTTTTTTTTCAGTGGAAATAAACCCTCAACCTTTTACAATTATGCAATTAAGTCAAAATTTGTTAAATGACACTAACTGCCGTTAGTTTTGCATATGTGGCAACTGATGTGGATAGCTTAATTAGCTGCCACGTGGCATGCCACGTATGCAAAACTAACGGCAGTTAGTTCATTTAACAGATTTGGTCTATTTCCACTGAAATAAAAGTTTATAGACTGAATTTCTTGCAATAAAACGTTGAGGGCTGAATTCCATTTTGGGCTAAAGATTGAGGGCTTATTTGGCTATTAAGCCATCCTAATATCTAGCAACAAAAGCTAGCTATTGCATAATTCAGCTCCACTACTCTTTGCTTCCATTTTATAATCCTAATTAGTTGAAGAGCTCTCTATTAATTAGACTTGTGAATGATTTTTCTGTAGTAGAAATGAAATAACTGAGCCACGGTTTGTGTTTGGATTTGTGGAAAATTGGAGTTTGTGTTTATTCAATACATATTTGAGGTTCATGGAGCTTTTGTTGTTTAGGTAGTTACATAAGATATTAGATGACTGCTAGAGTGGGATGCAAGAGATCAAGTAGTAGAACTGAGACATTTAGAAAAAGATAGAGCTAGGAGAACAAGTACCTAGTGTAGTAGACGGGAAGGACTTTTGACAACAATATCTTTGATATTTGCATTCAATTTAGCTTATAAGCCTTGCAGAAGTGGGCTAGATAGTCATAATGCTTAGTGATGTTAGTGCCTCTAATATTACTACAACATAGGAAGCACCAGTAGTGGGACTGGACAGTATTGGTAGTTAGTGATGCAAGTACAACCACCACTGCAGGCTAGACAAAACCAACAGCAGTAATGGGCTTGGATATGTAGATTGATCTATACGAATTAGTAGCTAATGAATGCTCTTCAACTTTCTTAAATATGAATTTGAAGCCTTCAAGAAATAAAAAGGATGTAAAGATGAACTTGATATGAAGAAAAGATCTACCCTTTTTAGGTTGTTTTGCACTTAACAAGTTACAAAGTTACAAAAAGGTAGTTTAGTTAGTAGTACGTAGTAACCATGACAAATCCCAATACAAATTTCTTTTATGTGAACCTTTTCAAGAAACTCTTAAGCAACACTTCATTAAGTCAAGCATATAGAGTTTGCACATTCATTCTTTAATTCCATTTCCTGTTTTCCCTTTCATTATTTTACATGAATTCATATGCATGGGTGCAAATTTCCTGATTATGTTTGTGTGTCTTTTTTTTATGTTTGCAAGGAACGAAACCTTCAAGAAACTTGCTTCCATGAGTTTGATTACCTATATGACTGTTTATTTGAAAACAAAGTCCAACATGGATGGGATACTTGCGATTAATGTGATTAATATTTGGTTTGGTTGCTCCGACATCACATCAATAGCTGGTGCTTTGGTTTCTAATACATGGTTCCCCATTCTCCTCTTTGGTTTAATCTCTTCACTACTAGTAAATCAGTAGGCTTTCCTTAATTCCAGAATATAGATTAAAAAAAACATTGAGAGAAATAGAAGAATGAAAGATCTTGGAGTATAACAAATTGCATTTGATTATTATGGCATCCCTAAAACTTGTCTTCCAATTTTGGACCTTTGGTGTTCAATACCATGCATTGGATATTCTTTCCAAGTACAATTAATGAAAATAGATATCCAACAAGAAAGATTCAAATTAGTGTTGCTTGTCATTTGGATACTTGTATATACTTTTGGTGTTTATTTAGAGATTACATTTTAAAATGCTAAAACATAAGTGAAAGAATTTGTTTCCAAGCATGTAATGATTTTGGATAAACTTTGATTGTCATTTTGCATATATATAATATAATGCATATTTGGTTCTAAAATTCTAGTCACTCAGGGGATAGTGACCATAGCCCTCACTGTAGGTGTGCCTAAATTAAGATTTCCAATTGTATTGACGAAAGCAAAACTAGCAAGGGAAGAGCATAACTAGAGAGCTTATTCAACTAGCGATACTTCATATTCACCTTGGCCCTTATGATTTCTCTAACAGGAGTTATCTATATTCAGACCAATATCAGTTGAATGATTGGTTTTGTCGTTTCAACTAGCTGCCTTTTTCTTTCCATTGTGATTTTCATAATTGAACACCACGCCTACACAATAATGAAGCCACAAGAAAGTGTTTTTGTTGACGTGGTTAAAGTGATCATAGCAACCATTAAAAAGTGTAGTTAAATATTCTGTAATACTTCTTTTAGGAGTTTCTGTTTATAGTACTTCTATTGCTTTGAGTATAGACTTGTTTTAATTAGAAAACTAATGAAAAAAAAAAAAGAAATACTCTTGGATGATAGTAATGATTCCATCTCATAACCCGAGATGCATTAGTTAGCATCAATATTCATGTTTTTTTTTTGGATGAGAACATTTGACATCTATTACTTTATTAATTTTGCATTTGGCATATCAAATTGTTTGTACAAAAATGTTCTTGCATGCATGAGAATTGTGACATTGCTCGTATGTTTCCAAAGCTTTAATATTTGTATAAGAGGTAGGATGATAAAATCATTATTAATTATAAACAAATAAATAAATAATATTAATTAATTGATCATTAATCATAAATTAATATTAATTAATTTATTATTAATCAATTATTTAAAATTTAATTGACTATTTATGATTAATTATTAATTGAATAACTATTATTAATTAATTAATCATTAATTAATAGTTAAATAATAATTAAATTAAAAATTAATTATCATAAATTAATTATTTAATGATTTATTTATTAAAAATTAATTATCATGAATTAATTATTAATTAATTATTTTTGACAAATTTTTATTTAAAAAATATCTTATTGAAAATGAAAACTCAATAAATGGTGAAAAAATAAGAAAAAATTACACTTGATAAATATTTATATAGGGGGTAGAATAGTAAAATCTCTTCATTTTTAATTTTCTTTCTTTTCACTTTTCCACTCTTCCAAACAATAGAGGTAAAGAAATTTATTTTTCGTCTATTTTTCTATCATTCTTACCAAGCACACCTAAGGAAAAAATTTAATGTTTTCCATCTTTCCAATTCCCCTCCCTCTAATTTTCCATCCTTTTATTTTCCTTTCCACTTTATCAAGCAAAGCCTAAAAAGACAGGGAGAGGGGAATAACCAACATGTGGTAGTTGGTGATAGGCCATGGTCGGCTAACGTGAAAGCACAATTAAATGATCACAGCGCAATTAAAGGCGCGCAAATTGGCCTTTACGCGTTTTTGAGTACCAAGCGATCTGAACCGTTCACGTGTCGCGAGATCTAAAATAACCAAGAAACCGTGTTGGAAACTTGACCAAGGTTAAGAATTTCAAGTGCACCCAAATCTATATTAGAATTGCTCCTGGACTGAGTTGGATTAAATATGCTAATGAGTCACACCTAATCAAACAAAACATTCATCAAAGAAGGGAAATTTTACATTGAAAATTCAAAAGTACAAACAACTCACTTACAACAATCGGTTAAGAGCTTAATGGATTAATCTCAAGGCTGGTGGGCGCACATAGGAAGGGACAACAATTTAGAAAAGGAATTAGCAAAGGAGTTGAATAATAAAACATTCTCAATTTTCAGTGGACAAGACAAGATCATCTGAAAATTCACATTCAAGGATAACTACTCAATCTATTCTATGTGTCAGTATCTTAGTGAGGAAGAAAACCACAACAAAAATACAGAATTCAATGTGTGTCACGATCCGAAGGCCGTGACGTACACTTAACACTCAAACTTTATTTATCATTTACCAAATTTACGAACTAAATTTTTCTTTTCACTTTAAGGTTTGTATTCGGTGTCAGTGTCACCTCTAAACTGAATTTGCATTCTTAATTTGTTTTGCATTCACCGTTTAATTTGCCATCTCTTAAGACCCCTCGACTTACCTAATATTCTAATTCAATATTAAACTGATAAAAGAAAAACGTCGAAAACTCCACTTATATAAAATCGATTTTCCCCAGCTTAATAACCTACAAAATAATCAACTATTTCCAACAGCATATTTCAAATCCACAATTCTCAATCTATTTCCCTATATATTACACATACTTTCAAAATCATGAATTACATATATATGGCATTTCATAACTCATAGCTGTCACAATTCACTTCTTGGATCGCACTCAATAATCATATGAATCTATAATAATCTAGAATGATCCTAAGTTACATCCCAGAATAATTCCATAAGCATGTACTGTGCATTTAAAATGTCATACATGATAAACAAAATAATCGTTTTTATACCTCAAGCGAAACAAAAAATAGCACTCGGAGGACTTAGACTAATATTGCAAATAAAGATCGTCCCCGAGGCCTTGCACCGAAGCTCCAAGTGTGGAGTCTAGCTCGTATGATCTGCGATGTTGTTAGAAAGGGGTGAGCAAAACCACGGCTCAGTAAGTAGCTTAAGTAAACAGATACTAGGCTCATGTCGGTCATATGTACACTATCACATGGTAGTAAATGACATATATATATATATATATATGCATGCCGTTGTATTCTGTGCATTGGTATCTCTACATGAAACCTCAAATACTAAAACCATTATTGATCACAAACAGATTTCGGATGCACTTACTTCAAGGCAGAAGATAATACTAAAACTGATAATTAATCATTATAGGCGCACAGCCTTAAAGTACTAAAAACCGATACAGATATCAAAACAGGATTCTGATGCATTATATTCAAACAAATAACTTTGCAGAAAACTGATAATCTATCAAATTAGGCATAAAGCCTTAAAGTGCTGAAAACGAATACTGATAGAGTTTAGGCATGAATCCCTGATAACTGATACTGATACTGATGTCCATCCTAGCTAGTGATGGAGTAGGTGTCGCAAGCAACACAATACCTATGGCCATAGATCATGCTCCAGTCTCGCTGATCAGTCGAGAGCTGGAATTTGTCTGTCGATTTCTCAAACTAATATTGCAAAATAATCGTTTTTATACCTCAAGCGAAACAAAAAACAGCACTCGGAGGACTCAGACTAATATTGCAAATAAAGATCGTCCCCAAGGCCTTGCACCAAAGCTCCAAGTCTGGAGTCTAGCTCGTATGATCTGCGATATTGTTAGAAAGGGGTGAGCAAAACCACGGCTCAGTAAGTAGCTTAAGTAAACAGATACTAGGCTCATGTCGGTCTATATGTACACTATCACATGGTAGTAAATGACATATATATATGCATGCTGTTGTATTCTGTGCATTGGTATCTCTACATGAAACCTCAAATACTGAAACCATTACTGATCACAAATAGATTTCGGATGCACTTACTTCAAGGCAGAAGATAATTCTAAAACTGATAATTAATCATTGTAGGCGTACAGCCTTAAAGTACTAAAAACCGATACAAATATCAAAACAGGATTCTGATGCATTATATTCAAACAAATAACTTCGCAGAAAACTGATAATCTATCAAATTAGGCATAAAGCCTTAAAGTGCTGAAAACGAATACTGATAGAGTTTAGGCATGAATCCTTGATAACTGATACTGATACTGATGTCCGTCCTAGCTAGTGATGGAGTAGGTGTCACAAGCAACACAATACCTATGGCCATAGATCATGCTCCAGTCTCGCTGATCAATTGAGAGCTGGAACTTGTTTGTCGATTTCTCAGACAAGCCTGATAATGCCTAGAGCTCGAGGCTCGTAAGGCGTAGATACTGATACTGATACTGATGGTCTAAAGCACAAAGCTTAATAGAAGGGTAATAGAACCTAGAGCAAGGCTCAATAGGCTCAAGTGACCCAAAGGTCAATGGATTTGCCTGCACTCGAAAACATATCGAAAAACAGTTCTTTTGTGTAGCTCTTAACTTCCATAGATTTCAAAATACTGACAAGAAACGTTTTCGAACTTTAAATATACAAGATTTTCGATTTATTCCAAAGTTGACTCAAACCAGAGATTCTTTAAGTTAAACAGTATACACGTCGTTATACATATAAAAAGGAAGTCGTACATAAACAGTTTGCATTAAAACATATTATATGTAAATGCATGTACGTATCCGTAGGGGCTCCCTTATGCATAATGCACTACTTCTAAGTGTAGTGTAATATGATCCATGCATACATGTACTTACTTTACTCAGACATAGTAACAAGGTCATATACATGTCTCGAAACTAGTGTTTTTCATGTTATTCAACATGTGGGTTTGGCTAGCTACAACATACAACACAGAAAAACGGTATTTCAATTCCAGTCCAAGCATTCTTTCCAAGTTTATACTTTAAACCTTTCTTTACATCTGACCTTAGTAGCCCGATTGACGATATCTCGTCCTTTAATTCATACGCTAACTTAATTAATAAGGAAATTTAAATGTTTCCTACGAAATGGTACCAGTAAAGTTTACTTAACCCACTTACCTTATACGTGTAGTGATTATCCTCTTCGAGCGCTCAATCCACCTTCGAGCTCCAATATTGCTCCGCTTCACTACAAATACAATTCATTTCCCGTCTCAATAACTCACTACCATCTGACTAATTGACATCCTAGGACATATCTTACATAATCACAATTGACTAAGTTTATTTCTATGCCCACTTTAACTCTTCACTGCCATATACATTCCGTGTGTGTGCATATATATACACACATATATTGGCAATTATAGATGTGTACAATATATATTTATATTTACACATGCAAATCTCAACCAAGTATGTAATATCTTATTCTTGCAAGACTTGTTTAGTTAAATTTCATATAATTTCATTTTCGCTAAATATTTCAACTCGAATCTTATACTAGGAATTCATCTTTCCTTATTTCACTAATAATGCCTTATATCTATATATATATATATATATATATATATATATATATATATATATATATATATTATATATCCATCAATCCTTTAGCCAATATCTTCTTCAAGCTTCCAAATTACGATTTAAGCTCCTAATCGCTCCAAGTCATTACAATCAAATCATTATTGTTCATTTCTTTGTCAAGATTAACTTCGTATTATCTTATTAATTATATATGTATTTACATCAACCCTTAGCCAATGGTACAATTTTCTCCTCTAATGTAATACTTCCACAAATCCTTAAATCTATTAATTCATATCACACGCTTATTTATATTTTCTTTATCCACAAGTTCACGTATTTTCAAAGGTCGCATAATATATATATATATTTGGAAATATGTACCCATCATTTCTTAAACTTTTCCTCTACACTGTTTCTAGTCCTTACAAACCAATTCATCACCATCACACTAATAAATCCGTACCATGCTTAAACACTTACTTAGAACAATTACCTTGTAATCATAATTAAATCGAGGCCACTTCTATGTTAAGATTAATTTCTTAAACATCATTGAACTTTTACACACACACACACACACACACACACATATATATATGCTCCACTCTCAAATCATATTATAGTGTTCTCACCTTGATGAGCCTTTCTTAGTTGAATCTCGTATCACCATTTTCCTCAAGATTCCGAATCAAAGGCAAGCTCCCTCACCAGTTGCAACTGAGACAAACCTGTCACCTCACTCTATGCTTGTGGTTTCACGTAAAAGGGAGGAGATCTATTTGCACCAAAAGTTTCAGTCGCTCATCCCCTAACTGCTTCATATTATATATATATATATATATTTTTCCATCGTAGCTTCAGTCTTGGCACAAACTAAGGAAATCAGCCGAGAATCTCTCTTGTTTGAAGCCTCAAGTTCAACTCATTTCTTTTGTATTGCCCACCGATGATCAACCGAGAAACAGCCTACAAAACTGACATGTTGCTCCTTCATTTCAACTCAAGTGGCCCCTCTTTACCAACACTTGTTCATACCTCAATACAGCCTAGATAGCCATGTTTTAGCCCTCTGTTGACAGACACAATCAGCCCTTTATAACCCCTGATCCTCTTTTACAACAATATAAAAAAAAAACAGCCCTTGTACAGCCTCTAAACATCATCCGAGAACCCCTACTTTCAGCTCTTAATCACTTCGCCACTAAGAGCCTCTGTCACGGTCAACCCTTGGAACCCACGTTCAATATCTTGTCCTCAAACCAAAAGGACATGTTGTTTAGACCACCCAAAATTCTCAGTATAGCCCTATTGTCATAGCAACTTAGTCTCTGTTCAAGCCTCTTAGCATTCCTATCTTCAATCTCAAAAAAAAAAATTTACCAAGTTCAGCCATTGTTTCTACTTACTATCTTGCTACTGGAGAGAAAGTCCCTGATCAGCTGAGAGCCCTCTTTTCTTCTCTTCTTCGGCTTGTTTCGCCTCCCCTGCACCTCCATTCTTTTATGTTTTGAGCAGCCTAGCCGAATGCCTCTGCCCTTAACGTTACTACTTCAGTATTGAAGACCCGTAATGAGCTTCACTTCAGTGTTCCTCTCGCGTGTCTCTTTCTTCGTTCTTTCTCCTTAACCATTTCTTACTCCCTTTCCTTTAATCTTCCTCTTCCAACTTCTCTTTTCTCGCAGCAACAATGTTCCTCATCTTTAAATTTTTGCTGTAGAAAATCCCTTCCCCCTTTCGATTGCAGCTCACTCTCTTTTACCCTTACCATCGTTTCTTTCTTCTCTCCCGGTCCGATCTCTTGGCTGCCGATTTGCTCTCTCATGTTCTCTCCACTGTCTCGCTTGCTACAGCCACTTCTTTCTTTCTCTCTAGTTTCTATCCCTCCTTTCGGTACTTCACTTCTATTTTTTTGTTTTCGTTTCTTTGTTCTCTCCTTAATCCTCTTCTTTCATATTTTTTTATTTATTCAGAATATGGGATGGCAGAAGGGTCTGCCATCATTTCGGGATGGGATTTGGTGCCTACCAAATCCCACTACAAAATATGTATATATATATTTTATGTCTAGATATATTTTTATATAATTGTATATATATATATTTTTAATATCAATGTATATTTATATAATTCCTCTTCTTCCTCTTTTTTTTTTGTGTTTTATTACATATATATCTTGTTATAAATGTGATTTTCTTATAGTTTTCATATATATATATATTATATATATATATATATATATTCTCATTTTTCTTTATATATTAAATATACAAATGTATCTATGCATATATTTTTCTATACACTTATATATATGTATATATATATATATTCATGTATAATTATATATATATATAAATATATATATATATATATATATATATCGAATTCACTTGCTTAATTAAGTTAATGTGCACTATAAAGGTATACATATACATTTGATAATTTCATAGCTTCCATTTGCAACTTTCGTTTCCTAAAAGATTCAAACAATGTTCATACATCCGATTCCAAAATTTCATCTTCACACTTAGCCTCTTTCAATTACATATTAAGTCACAAGTTCAATATCAAAAATTGGTGGCCTTTACAATGTGACCTTCTGGAAACATTTTTGGGCATTGAAACTTCCTTTCAAAATGATTATCTTCTTGTGAAAAATATGCAACAAATGCCTCCTTGTTCGTACTGAACTATGGAAGAGAACTATTGGCAATACAAAGGCATGCCCAATTTGTGAAGAAGAAGAAGAAGAAACCATTGATCATCTTTTCCTCAAATGCTAGGTGGTCAGGATTGTGTGGTTTTCCTCAAATCTCACTATTCAGGTGGATAAAGTAAGATCTCAAAAAACTACTGAATGGATTAAGCAATTGGTTAACATTAGAAATGACCATTTGGAAGACAAGGTTGAGGTTTGCAATCAATTCTTCAGCACATTTTGGACCCTTTGAATTCATAGAAATGAGTGCACTTTCAAGGGAGCGAGACCAAATCCCCTTAAAGTTATTGGGCACCAAAGTAACCTTAGGACATTAATCACCAAAGCCTTTCAAGAGTATAGCAGGAAAATTCGCAGGATCGAAAGAGGACCTTAGTTACCCAATCTGAGCACTCTTACAGAGATAACAACCAGGCTAAACACAAAAGGTGATCACTGGATGGTTTTTATGAGCATCTACAAGTCTAAAAGTGACAAGTGCATTGGAATTGGTGTGCTACTAGGACTGGGACACTCACAGGAACATGTAATAGTTTGTTGCAGAAGAGTGGAAGGGTGATCAATTGAGTTAGCTAAGATCCAACTAGTTTGAATGGTGGTGCTTAAACTCCACAACCTTAAGGCCAGAACAGTGGTCTGTAAAGATGATAAGAATAGATGGAAAAGAATTTTGACAAGCTGATCGCAAGTTCACTAGAAACTCCAACCAACAATGAATGACATTCACAGCACCCACTTGACAAGGAGACATTCTAGATGGCTAAAAGGGTGGCGAAGAACAAGATATCCTTTTACTGGCATTAAGTGCGAAGTCCCCTTTGTTTGGTTTTTATTAAAATCTGTCCAAATTACTCATGTTGTCTGTGTTGATATTCTAATAATATTTCTTATTCTATTACCAAAAAAAAAAGACTGGATCAATTTTGGATCGGATTATATCAATTTTGGTCCATTAGTTAAGGTAATCGAATTGATTTTAGTTTTGATCTCCTAGTGATATGGGTGGAATTTATCTAGTTTGTGGAACCAAAAATGAGGTTTTAAATTGGATCAATTTTGGTTCAATACTCTTTTTTATTTATTATTTTAATTTAGTTATTTATTTGATTTCAAATAACTTCTTTAATATTTCAAATATAAAATGATAAATTTAGAAATCTAATTAATAAATCTTTTCACTTCTTCATCAAGTGAAATTACAAAAATTAAAGTAAATTTGTAAATAAATAAAATAAATGAAAAAAAAATTCTTTTTGTGAAATAGATCTATAAATGTAATGCCAAGTTACTTTAATTTTTCCACCTTGTAAATATCTTCAAATACATTAATGCCAACCAACAAATAGTTGGAAGAAGTGGAAGTGGATTGTTTCCCCAAACATTTAGACATGGATTGAATTCTGGAGTCGTCACTATTGGGACAGCTTTACCATTTACTACTAGTAGAATTTAAAATTGCAATTAAGGACTTTTGTTAAATCTAATCAAGAGTTGGGTTATCCCATCCAAACTTAAAGACTTACATGATAATTGAAAGGGATTGAACAAAAATATGAAACGAATTGAATCACATAAGCAAAAAAAAAATCCATTTTAAAAAATAGGTTGGGTCATAAGTCCAAGATTAAATGTCCAAGTTCAGTCCAAATCTATGCAATAAATTTTGGAAAAAAAAGCTGAAACTTCATGCTTCCACGCTCATGTTTTTGCTGCCGAACATGGTTCCACTTTCTCGCATTGACACGTGGCCTGCTCTTTTACTTCAGTGCTTGGGTTTTGATATGTATTAACGGTTTCATCCTTTACTTTTGATTCTGATTTTTTTCTGCACCATGGAAAATGCTTATTTCTTTTGTGCAATATTACCATGCTGTGTTGTTTATACAAGTGATTATTGCTAGGACCTGCCAGCTATTCCTTCTTTTTTCGTATTCTTTTGCTTCTTACCATATTATTTTGCAAATAACCTTTTATTCATTGTCTATTGTGATCATTTTGCTATTTATCAGTCTTAGAAATGAGAATTTCTAAATCTACTCCCCTTTTTACGCATTAAAACCCCATAAAAAAAACAACTAATTTTACCCCAATGAAATGGGCATTTTTAACCCTATTAATTATCTTCCTGCTCAGCATTGCGCAAGGCTCCTTTCGCAAAGCCATGAGTTTCATGCAAGACGTCCTACGTGAAACCACGAGTTTTATGCAAAACAGCTTGCGCGAATCCATGGATGGCACACAAGGCTGCTTGCGCGAAACCCTGGCATGCAAGAAAAGTTGCACAAAACCTAGAGCTAGCGCAAGCCTCTTTGCACAAAACCGTGGCTTTCATGCAAGGATCCTTGCGCATCAACATGGATTTCGTGCAAGACGCCTTGTGCGAAACCATGGGTCACCCAAATCCTTTTGCCCATTTGCATGAGAACCACGGTATGTAATTATAATTTTTTTCCAAATATTAAACAAATATCTTTTTTATTTTGGTGCCAACATAGTAAATAGACCCACAGCACTATTTTCTCTCTTTTTTCCCTCTCTTTTGCTTGTTCTCTTCTCTTAGGTTTTTTTCTACCTTCTCATCACTCTTCTTCTTCTAAACCCTAAAATCTACTTTCTTCCACAAAAACAATGGAAAATATAAGTGAGAGTAGCTATCATGATAGCTATGAAGAATATGAAAGCATTAAAGAAGGAGAAGAAGAAGGAAAACAGCTAATGTGTTATTTTTTTCTTGGGTTTTGCTTCTCACTCAATCAAATTTACGCGTGAAGCAAGACTGTAACGTCCGAAATTATAGAATTCCGAACCAACTTTTTCTTTTTAAAACACTTATTAACTTACAATCTTTTGGTTTACATTCGGTGTCAGTGTAAGCGCATTCCACATTTTTTTTGTCAACTCACTATACCATCAAATGAATAAATAAATCATAAATGGAATGTATCTATAATCAAATATTTATCCATACAATTTACATCCCACTATAAAAAGTTATATTCTTTTCCATAAATACATTTGCTGTACAATTAAACGTCTAAATATACGTCTAAATATAAATGTAAATATATACCTTTTCGTTTGTTACTTTTAACTTCTAATGACTTTTTCCACAAGTCTGGAAACATTGGTAAACACATACACTGAAAAGTTATCTGGGAAGAGGTGAGTAAGGGGGTGAGCTTTGGGGAAAGCTTAGTAAGAAATATATATAAAAGTACCGAAAACATTGTGAAAATGCTTTAAAAATCATATCATAAGTATTTCAATATATAATCTATTTAAGTATTTCAATATATAATCTATTTGTGATTCATATATGAAAACATTGTAGTACACAGTAAACCATTTTTCTAATAATAATTCAATTTATTGTCAATAAACAGTCCAATAAATAGTACGGTAGCAGATTAGTATCAATAAACAGTTCGGTATCTGTAACCACTTGAATACCAGTAAACAGTACAAATGCAACACTTATTTTAAATCTAATCATAAATTATTCAATACGAAAACAGTCTGTAAATCAATATTTAAAAACACTGCAGTGATCAGATTTGTAGTAGGAAGTAATTCACTATCATTAAACAGTTCAGTTATAAACTACATAATAAACAATTCAATTTCCAGTAACAATAAATAATTCAGTAGAAATAAACAATTCAATGATTGTAAACAGTTCAGTAACAGTAAACAATTTAGTACCAGCAACCACACAGTAAAACAGTATAGTATACAATAACAGTAAGAGGAGACCAGGCATCACCCAAAGTATATCATGCTGTAACAATAGTCCCCGAAGGGACTAACAGTAACAATAAACAAGTGAGACATAAGACCATAGTCTATGGGTGTCCTTAGAGTACACTTGCCAAGTACCCGTGGGACTGCTGATGACTTGGTGGGTCTATCAGCTACAATAACAGTACAGTAATAGCAAACACATGAGAATGATACGGGGCCTAACAGTCTTAAAGCAATTTAATCACATTTTAAACTTCATAAAGGAAATCATTTAATTTCCATAAATAAAATCATATTTAATTTCCATAATAAATCATAATAAAATTACATAAACAGTTTGTAAACTGTATAATTTCCATAATGGTAATCACTTCACAACACATGTATGAAAGTATATAACTGGTTTAAAAATATATACCCAGTTCCAAAATAAATATTTATTAAATATTTAAAGTTCAGTTTTTCACTTCTAAAAATATTCCATTTCACTATAGATGGGTAAAAAGAACATGCTGGTACTCTTTCACGTAGACCTGGCAATTCGTGTCAAAAATTCGTTTTCATGTCATGTAAAACCGTGTTCGTGTCGTGTTCGTGTCGTGTATTCGTGTCAAAAATTCGTGTCGACACGAAAAACTCAAAATGTTATTTTTAGCTTTTACCACATTCATATATTAATTTTACTTAATTTTAACCCCGTGTCATCTCGTGTCACCTCGTGTCATTTATTCGTGTCGTGTATTCGTGTCGTGCCTAAGATTGCCAGGTCTACTTTCATGTGTAAAAATTCAATAACATAATTATTTAAATATTGTTTTTTAGTATATAAACTGTGTATAAACAGTAAATCTAAAGTCACTACAGTAATATTTTAATATCGATAAACAATTATGTTCCAAACCAGGGTATTTCATAATTCAACACGCAACACAATAACCATGCAATTTAAAAACACATTTGGTTTTGTGAATAAATTATATTTTCCCCTTTTTGGAAAATTGATGGGAAATGGTTAAGAATTGAATATTTCTGAAAATTCCAAAGACTCGTAAAATATTTATAAGTAACTCTTATATATGTTCCTTACCTCGAGTCCACACAATATCTTTGCATTCCTACTATCGCTTATGCAACCTTATCTCCAGGATTGTTACTCCTGCACAGTAATATCACCTTATATTTTATATCACCATATCACAATGAAAATAAATATTCCATAATTTCTATTTTACATCTATCATTCTTCATACTTTATTTATTTTATTTCCTATTAATTACCTCAATATAATTACAATTAAATTATATCCCTTTCCAATTCCAATAATCCATAACCTCATTAACTTTCATGTTATATTTATTTGTTCCCAGATCATGATAATTCACATTGAAATCCCCTTTTTACGTCTCAACCAAATATCTCTTTTATCTACACCATCTATTTCCCTCCAATTATTTCCAACAATATTCTCTACTCATCTTTAATTATTTCTCTTTAAACAATTAGTCACAAAATTAACTTGAAAACGTCATGGAAAATGCCTTAACCAACCATTTATATCATGTATTAAACTTAGTATTCATCAATTCCAATTTATCCATAATTTATAAATCATACTATTTTCCATAAATCATGAAATTTTTGAATTTTGTTCTCATTAACTAAAAATTTATTCTTTCCTCAAAAGTTAATTCCACCAACAATTTCATCCACCCTTATATTTTACACACTAATTCTCAAATTATAAAATTCATATTGAATCTCATTATCAAACTTAATTCATACTCTGCTTGCATATAATTTATCTTCTTTCTAATTTACTTCCACTAACACTCTTATTAATTTTGCTATATTATTTCTTACTCATCAACCATCAAAATTCAACATTTCATATTATGAAATATAGTCCAATTGATTTCAAAATTAATTCATTCTTCTCCCACTTCTAATTTCATTAATAATTTAATTAACCTATGTGTTTTATTTATTAACTATTAACTTATAAAATTCTCCATGAGAATCTCATGAATTGGGCTTTAACCAAATTTTACACTTGCCCAATTACCATTTATCAAATGTCCTTAATCATTTTTCTTTTCTTTTCTTTTCTTTTCTTTTCTTTTTAACTCATTTCTTTTCTTTTTCTGTTTCGGTTTCCATCTACTGCTGGTAGCTTCCTTTTGTTCCTCCATTGCCATGAGTCTTCAATGGTCTCATTGGTGAATCCTGGGTTCGAACAGAAATGCGCTCAAGGTGATAAATGTCCTGTAAGGTACTTCAGGCACTTTGAGACAAAGCCGTGGGTGGGCGACCGCCAAAGCGGATAATACGTAAGTGAGTGTAGGCGATCGCCAACCTCACGTTGTCAAGGTAAACCTGGGGCGAGGGCGCCTAGGGGATGCTCACTGACAGTAGATAAACGGGCGGAGCCTTGACACAGGTGGTGGATAGATTTTGCAAAGTTGGGTAGATGAATTGATAAAGAAAACTTGAAGTTTAGAAAGGTGAACGTAAGAAAATCGTGAAGGAAAAAGGGAGCATAACATGCAACCAGCAGCAAGGGAATAAGTTGGTGATGAAGTGGGAAAAATTGGCAGAAAATGGGATGAAAATGCTGATTTTTGGGACCTCTTTGTTGTATACTTTGTCCAATAGAAATTTGCCACTTGTTCACTAAATAAAATTTCCCTTAAAATGTCACTTATTCATACTTATACCATTAAATATCTTGTTATTTTTCAAAATTTTCAGATTTTAAGTTTTACTATTAATTAAATTTTATTTATTTAAGAAATATTGGTCAAGTTTTGACCAACTGACTAACTCCCATATTGAATTACCATAATATCCTTATACTATTGCACTATTTCCCAATATATTCTAACATTAGTTTTATTATTTTAAATTTCAGATTTTATATTTTTATTGTTATTATTTCTCATATATTTTTGGCTAATCATGGTAATTTGTTGACTCACAAAATGGTTTGACCAATCATGGATAATGAAATTACCGAATTACCCTTAACCATAACAATTACGTAAGTTTCTACTTTTACGCTTGATTTCTTCTATCAATTCACATGATCTAAAATTTTATTACGTATAAAATTATTTACCTTAAATATCATCAACATTCTAGGGTCTCACTTCGATCTGGACATAGAAAGTCTTGGTGGGGCCCGTACCGAGTACCTTCCTGACCTTATCGAACAAACCCCTCCTTTAAATATTTTAACCATAAATTTCCCCATTTAAATTCCTACACTCAATAACTTATTTAAAATATGAAGAATTTAGGGCTCTCACAAAGACATAGCGCAAGTTGTCTTACGCTAGTAAGGTCCTTATGCGCAGGTCATCTGCGCAATGTTATCATTTTGTGTGCAAGTTAGCTTGCGCGGATGGCTCATTTGCGCGCAAGTTAGCTTGCACAGATGGCTCATTTGCGCATAAGTTAACTTGTGCATACATAAGGTTTCTGCACAAATTTGCTTGGGCAGATATTGTCTGTTTGAGCAAATTGACTTACGCAAACAGCTTTATTTTGATAAGTATAATTAATTATTTTTATTATATAATTGATTATAATAATTATAATTAATTACTTTGTTTAATATTTGCATATCGACAAAAGGATAGTGTATAATAGAGAATCGAAAGGTGTGGATGAAGAAATATTTGACTGTACTCATGCATTTACTACTAACCAAGTAAGTATATTTAAAATTAATATAACGTTTTAATACAAATATAGTTGAAAAAACTAATTATTAAATTTATTTTGTTTTAGGTTTTCAATAGTCAAAATGCCTTGATCACATGGGTTAAGAGCTTGGAAGAGACTTAGGTTTTGTTGTTATGATTAGATCATTGGATGTTGGTATTCCCCAAAAAAAACATAGAGTTCAACTTGTATGTGAAAGGCATCGAACATAAAAGTCTAATAGAGATGAATTCTATCTCTTGGGAACAGGAACAAAGAAGTGTAATTGTCCATTCGAGTTACAAGAGGTGAAATTGGATAGGGACGATGAATGGGCAGTGAAAGTAGTATATGGGATGCATAATCATTTGGCTGCAAAACAATTAAAAGGACATTCCTTTGTTGGTCAATTGACGAATAAATAGCAAAGTATGGTGGGTGATATGACAAATGCTATGGTAAAACCAAGAAATATATTAATGATGTTGAAACAACATAATGAGAAGAATGTGAGTACTATAAAGACCATCTACAATGCATGAAAAAAATATAGAATGGTTTACAAAGCTGGTAGATCACAGATACAACAACTCATGAAATACTTGAATGATTGTAAATATGTTAAGTGACATAGGAGTGATGAGTCAAGTGATTGTGTTAGAGACTTATTTTGGGCACATCTGATGGCTATAAATTTGCTGAATGCTTTTCCCAATGTGTTAATTATGGATTGTACATATAAAACTAATAGATATCGACTCCCACTCCTTGAGATTGTTGGTGTGACATGTACAAATTTGACATATTTAGTTGCATTTATTTACATGAAGGCTAAGCGCACTAATAACTATACTTAGGCATTAGAGAAGCTAAGAAGTTTGATGTCTTCTAATTCAACACCTTCTGTCATTGTCACGATTCGAAGGCCATGACGTACACTTAACACTAACACTTATTCCATTTACCCAAATTTACGAATTAAATTTTTCTTTTCACTTTAAGGTTTGTATTCAGTGTATTTCACTAATCCTTTCATTATACACTAGCCTTTATAACTTAAACTTTAATTTATCAACGTATTTTCTCAACTCTCTAGGTAAACTATAGTCATTTCACTTAAATATAAAACTAGCAAAAAAATGGGTCAAAAACCTCCCATTTAAATTTTATCACTTTCCCCAGTTAATCATATGCAAAGAATTCCACAACCCACAATATATATACCTCATGTACTACATACAATCCTAGAATTATCTCAATTACCTTTCCATATTCCACAAAATATACAGTCAGCCAGACATAAGCACATCCCAGACAGTGTTTGATAATCATATAAACCTATGTAATAATCTAATACAATCCAACGTTACTTCCCAACTCATTGAGCAAAATATGTACTATGCATCAATTAACATCTATACATGTAAACAAGTGATATACAAATATCGTATACCTCAAAAGCAACAAGTAGGGTTGGAGGACAAAAGCCAATACCAAGTCTAGTATCATCTCCAAAGGCCAATGCAAAAGCTCTCATGGAGGAGTTTAACTCAAATAGTCTGCAGAGAGGTGAAATTAAAGGGTGAGCAAATCCATGGCTCAGTAAGTTACTAATATAAATGCAGAAGTAGAATTATACTGTCCTAAATGCAATGCATGAAACCTTCAAATATTACTCATCATAATATATTCCGATTATGTAACTATTAATTCAAGTACAATTTAACACCAATTCATATTATTGATCACTTAGCCCCATCAATCAATTACAGCATAATATATAATCACATTATCAATCACGTAATCTGTCAATCAATGGCAGTGTAATATTAAATCACATTTGCAATCACTTAGCCCAATATCAATCAAATACAACACACGGCTAATGATTACAAGGCTCTTGTGCAGGCTCAATCATGTGACTTATAGTATCAATTGCATGAAGAGTTTACGATTTCAAATCAATCGTGCATCGCATAAAGTTATGTCTAATAACATGCACTGTCTAAAAATCATATCACAGGTGCAGTTTCAATGCATATGCAAATCTCAAGTGTGTCATGTATGCAATAAAACCTATTCAGAGTTTAAATTTCTAATTTCAATTCAAATGCACATGCTCCTTCAAAAATCAAAGTTCGATATTTAAATGTCAAAGTTCAAAGTTTCTAAAACTTTGCTCTGAGACATTATCCAAAGTTTCAAATCAAACATTCTAATATTTTAAAACAATGTTCAAACCAACTATTAAGCATATATGCTTTTCAACTCAAAGTTTCCAAAATTCGAGTTCGAAATTCTAAATCAATGCTTTGAACGATGTTCAAAGTTCTAAAACAATGTTTTAATAATTCTAAAACAATACTCGGACTATTGTCCAGAGTTCTGAGGAAATACTTTAGCACAGTTCAAAGCACAAGTCAAACGTCCTAAACGAGATATGACCCAAATAGTTCAAATTATCAATAAAGACTTATAAATCCCACTGTAGCTGTTAGTGGGCTAAACATCTCTTTCGGACGCTATCTATGACCATAGACCCCTAACCCCAGTCCCATTGATCAGATGAAACTGGGACCTGTCCGCAATTATTGTTAGACAAGCCTAAAATGCCTGTTGATCATTGATTCCATCAGGCGAGTTCTGAAATGATGCTTTATTGACATTGTCAAAATATGCCATAATCTCAAATTTGAGGTTTGAATATCTAAAAGTTCTGAAAATTTTGATATTCAAATAGTTCGAAAACCCTAAAATTCAATTGTTCTAATATCATGAAGCTATGTCATGCTTTTTGTTCAAAAATCATATGCTATTTCAAAGGCTCTAACAATTCAAAATATCTTGATGTTCTATGTATGAATTTTCAAACTCATGTGTTTCTTTCAAATAATTAAGTTTATGTCATGCAATGTTTTAAATCAATATACACAAAGTCTCAAAATCATCACATCGTGGTTGCCAAACATTTTGCCAAATGCACTAAAGTATGTGTTCTAATATCTCAAGGTTTAGGTCATGCATGCCTATGCCAAAGGATATCCAAGTTATGATCATCAATTACCTCTATTTCTGACTAGTCTCATATGCCTTCATTATTGACTTCCTAGAATCCCAATATCATAACGGTTATCATGCCATCACCAAATTATTACAAGATTGCAATACCACATAGGCCATCGTACCGTTACTAATATTATTTCAACTCCATGATTTCACTTAGGCTATTATGTCTTTCTAGTACTACTATAAGACCATAATACCTTTTACTATTCAAACCTATAGTTTCAAACCTATTCCATCGTGTCAATCAGATCCGTACTTCCAAACAATACATTGAAATCATTTCTAACTTATCATTCAATCATTCTTTCAAAAAAACATAATTATTTCCACAAACAGTTACTTCCCAAATCAATTCTTTATAAAAATTTCGACAGCATAACATTTCTATGGTTAAGACTTCCTGCATGCAGAAATCAATAAAAATCTCAATCCATCTCAAAGCAGCTCAATTTCATTAAATTCGTAACAGAATATTTCTTTAAATCCTCAGTCTATTCATTACACAAAATCCACAATCAATGCATTACTATAAACACACCATTCAGTTTATTATTTGAAATCCAAAATCAATCAGTTACTTTAAATCATTATCAATTAAATCAAATCATATCTTTTCCCAACACACAATCACATCGTCATAAATAGTTATTCCACAAAGCCTATTATCACAGGGGCATCCTCTATTTTTATTTATTTATTTTCATTTCAATTTCCATATAGTATCGAGATTCTCACTCTCTTAAATAAATAACTTATCCAACTTGTATTTTATATCAACATATACTTGTATAATAACGCTTAAAATATCTCTTTATTTCTATATGTTGGCTCTATAGGCTATACCGAGAGGGGGGTGAATCGGTTTTGAACTAACCTTAAGCTCGTTTTTTTATTCTTCTAAATTCTCTAGTCTATATAAATATTTTCTAAGTTCTCTAGGCTATTCAATCATGCAATCCAAATACAATAGGCACATATATAGTTGCAAGTAAATAAAGAGAGTAGGGAAAGAGAAATGTACGCAAGCGATTTATAGAGGTTCGGCAACCTTGCCTACGTCCTCTACCTTGAGACGCTCCCAAGGATTTTCCCAAATTCACTAACTTGAATTTGTGTTACACTCCCTCTTTTTGCAAGCGCAAGAGAAACCTCTCTCTTTTTCTAGGCTTAAGAGAAACCTCCCTCTTTTTCTTAGGCTAAAGAGAAACCTCCCTCTTTTTCTTAAGCTAAAGAGAAACCTCCCCTTTTACAAGGAATGATTTGGTTTACAAGAGATGTAATCAAAGAGGACCTCTAAGTAGGTAAATGATTACAGAAATTAGGCACAAAGAAAAGCCTATACAATATTTGTGCTAAGTAATACAAGAGATATGTGAATGATGGAAGATGAAGACTTTGTAGCTCTTGATTTGTTGTTGAGCCTTGAGGATTTGAGGAATATGAGTATTGGAGTTACTGAGTGGTTTCTCTTGCTTTCTTTAGCTTCTAAGCCTCTATTTATAGTCCCTTGGATGTATTCCAGCCGTTGGTTGGAGCCAAAACTCAAATATGACCGTTGTCTCACAGAAACTAGCCGTTACAGGCTATTTTCGGGCAAAGGGATCGAGCCCTTCCCATAGGGGATCGATCCCTTCATTCCAGATATTCTGGGCTGAAGGACCTTTTCTGCTGTTGGGAGCCATTCTGCCATGAGGGGATCGATCCCTTCCCTTAGGGGATCGATCCCATGCTTCCAGAAAGCCTATTTCCTGCACGTTTATGTTAGAAATGATGTGACCTTTAATCCTAATCCAACCCAAAACATATTGGCATTTTTGTAGGAGTTTTTCTTGACTTTCTATGATGAAAACATGGTCCAAAAATTCATTAAGTAATTTTCGAAAATATTCAAAACATTTTATAAAGTATTAAGACCAATAAGAATGTATCAATAAGTCATGGTCTTAATGTTTGATATGATCACTTAAAATGTATTGAGAAAATCATGTGTGATAAGGCAAATTTACAATATGAATTAAAACATTAAAGCTTACTTAAGTTTTTGTCATTTCAAAATATATATGTCAATTTAAAACTAACAATCTCCCCTTTTTTGATATGACAAAACTTAATGTAAATTTGCTTTGAAAATCCTTTAATAAAATACTCCCCCTCAAATAGAGCAAGATTTATAAAACTCCCCCTTAATGTAAGCATGGTTTGAAGAGAATTTTCCAAAAGAGATTTTCAAACTTTTTCTCCCCCATTATCTCTCCCCTTAATACCTTAATATCTCTCCCCCTTTTTGTCATAGCAAAAAGAAGAAAAAATAAAAAGTATGCTCCCCCTAAAATTATGGCTATGTGAGAACAAATAAATATGCTCAATCCAACAAGAAATATGTTAGTACATGGGACTCATAGCACAAATAAATAAGTCAATATCCACAAAGAGTATGAAATATTCATGCAAAGAATATGACTTATGATCCTATACCAATTGTTTATAAATAATTTTACAAGAAGTTCTCAATTGGTAATTGATGAAGCAAGTTGTTTATAAATTATCTACTAAATTCAATTATCTACTAAATTCAATAACTTGCTCATATTATCAAGCACCTAGAAATAGCAATTGTTCGCTAAGACCCAACTAAGGTGCATGACAATATATCAGGATTATGAGCTGAAATTATATAACATATCATATGCATGAGCTCATAAATCATTTTCAAGAAATATTGTGTCTAGAATTAAATCTTATATCAATTAATCACAAATTCTAGCACAAAAGTGTTTCATGCAAAAGTGGTTTATGTGAATTCTTCCCTATTTGTCATTTCAATATGAGGAGCATGAGAAGAATTGTCAATTTAAAGCTCATACCAATAGTCAATTTAGTTTTGGCTCACCAATTGGTGAAAATATGGTTACCAATGAAACCAATTGTTATTTCAATCTAAATACCAATTGTTACTAATGATTGACTTAGTCATTCTGCATGAATCTAATATTTATGTGTAGTGTGTTCATGTCAGGAAAATAATCATTCTAAATATGCAAGAACACAATCACACATCATCAAATATGCAAATGGATATGCATATGGATTAATTAAACATTAGCACACTATCATAAAGTATTAATCCATATTCATATTCACAAAATTATACCATATGGAAGATTCAAAAAATCAACGTATTCAAGCAAACACATTTTCTTCCATGGTTTCAAGCACAAAAGTCCTATGCTCATTTTTCAATTCAAGTCTTTAACCATTTATGAGAAAGGAAAGATTCATTAAAGCTAAAGTTCTTTAATAATTTGGCCATAAGAAAAATTGAAGTACATGGAAGATAAAGATTCAAGCATTTGAACATTTATGTTCCATTTACCATCACAAATTATAGGCCATTGACCATTACCAATATGAATTTACATTTGAAATCAATCCACTAGATTTATAATTATCATGAAACCTAGTGTGGAATAGATAAGTCAAGCTAAGAGACATAATCCTATAAGTATGCTTGACTAAGATGAACAAAAGGAATGAAGAATATTCATTATGCATAAGTTCATCAAATTCTCAAACATATCCATAAATTCTTGAAATAATTCTCAAAATTATGTTTAAGCATTCATTAAAAGTATGTTTCAAGATTATTTCAGGATTTATGCAATTCATGATCATTTTCAGTGAGAAAACTGATTTTGCACCTGTGAGCTCAAAAAAACGATATTGATTGTTGAAAGTGATACCATTTGTTGGAAGTGATACAAATTGATGGAGTTGAGGTATGATATCAATGAAAAATGAATTTTCCTTTTGTAAAGATCATCAAAAAGAGATTAAAACAATGAATTTTAAGTTGAGAAGAAAGAAGATATCTAGAAAGTAAAAAATCCTTCTCAAATTTGGTTGAAATAGTGCAGGGAAGGCATTCTGCCTTAGGGAGATCAATCCCTATAGGAGGGGGATCGATCCCTCATATGATTTCTGCAGTTTTTGGCCTTTCTGGCCTGGGGGGATCGATCCCTCATACGTTTTCTGCAGTTTTTGACAGAAAATTCAACCTTTGAGGTGCCAAAACTTGGTTTTTGAGTATTTTAAGTCCAAGTAAGAGTTTAAACATTTGTCTAACATGATTTTGGACTTGTATGAATGAAAAACCATTTTACAATAGATTTTGCAATTTTGAAAGGATTTTCACCAATAAATGCAATTTTTGGTCTCAAAGGAGGTCATTTTGAGAGTTAAGTATATTTTGACAAAACCAAAGCATTAGATACCACAAATATGTCAAAACAAACTTGTTCACATAGGTTTTAAGCACATATATCATTAAAGCACACATCTTGTGAACAACATGCCATGATTTCCAACATACAAGTTCTTCATCATTGCTCATGACATGGCATTTTGTATAAATGACATATTTGGTATTTTGAGGCAAGTAAATACATTATCAACACATAGAAAACTTGCTCAAAATGTAGAAATCCAATAATCATTTCAAAATCATAAATCACGCCTTTCATTCATTCATCAAGAATTGTCCATCAAACACTCAACAATCATTTATCATGCCTTTTGCTCAATCACAATGCATTAAAGATTATCAACCAAATTTCTCATCTAAGCATAAATAATTTAATTAAATAAAAACTTCAAGGAATAAGAAATTAAGCTTACAAAACTCCTTTGCATGAGAGTGCTTTGCCTTGATTGTTGGATCCACCATTAGCCATTCTTTGAGAAATTATTGTCACCTTGGTAAGGATGGATTCCCAAGTTCCTTCTCTTTCTCATTGGCACAAGCAAACTCCATGAGGATGTGTTGAGCATTTAAACTCCATTGTTTCTTTGTAACTCCATGCTCTAACACTCCTACAACAAACACATTCATGCATGTTTTGGTACCCAAATTTTCTTGGGTCCATGAGAGTTAGTGCAAACAATTTTTGATCCTTTTGGGATCCATTTCAAGCTCAAATCATCATCATTTACTGCATGCTTTGGCACCCACTTTTTTTTAACCACTCTTCCTCTAAATATGGTTTTTCTATTTGTGCATGCTTGTGAAGAATGGCCTATCCTATTGCATAGTGAGCATATAAGAGATAAATCATGCATAGTATTTTTGCTCACTAGGAAATTCTTAAGATGAGTTTCTTTTTGTTTAGCATTATAGCCTAACCCATCTTTGTCAAAGAAAGCTCTTTGGGTCTCTGACATATGATCTAGCTTTTGTTGACCCATATAAAACCTAGTAAATGAGTTATGCAAATTTGTATTCTTTTCATTCAACTCATTTATCTCTAAGTTAGCCTCTTCTAATTTCTTTTCAAATTCTAGCTTAGCATTTGTCAAGGCTTCATTTTCTATTTTTAATTTAGCAATGATTTTCTTATATTTGGAGTTCATGCATTGAAATTCATTTGCTAAATCATTAAAGGCATTTTGTAACTCATCAAATGTAAAGACATTATTTTCACTAAAGCTACTACTAGCCTCATCATCACTAATGGCCATAAAGCATGAGTAGGCTACCTCTTCCTCTACATTTTCCTCATCGGAGCTATCACTATCGCTCCATGCAGCCACAAATGCTTTCTTCTTAGGTTTCCTATCCTTTTCCTTCCTAAGTAAGGGGTAATCTAACTTAGTATGACCCGGTTCATTGCACTCATAACACACTAAGGGGTCTTTTTCTTTCCTACTTGATTCTCCTCTCATTACCCCTCTTCTTTGATGTCTCCTATCATTCTCACTCTCTTTCATTCTCATGAACCTATTAAATCTTTTGTCAAACATTGTCATTTCCTTGTCTTCCTCATTTCCACTCTCATCACTATTATTTTAATGAGCTCATGAGTGGAAGATTTAAATGCGACTCCTACTTTCTTTGAAGGCTTTTCATTTCTTTTCCATTTCATTTCATATGTAAGTAAGGAGCCCATAAGTTCATCTAGAGACAAAGTGTTAAGATCCTTAGATTCTTCTATTGCAGTCACCTTTGCCTCCCAAGATTTTGGCAAGCTATTCAAAATTTTCTTAACCATTTCTAGATTGAAATAGTTCTTGCCTAATTCGTTAAGTCCATTAATTATGTTATTAAACCTAGTATACATTTCACTCGTGGACTCATTTTCTTTCATTCTAAAAAGCTCATAATCATGTGTTAGCATACCTACTTTGGTTTCTTTCACTTGATTGGACCCTTCATGTGTGATGGCCAATTTGTCCCATATTTGCTTAGCATTTTCACATAGACACTCTATTATATTCATTAGGACCTAATGCACAAAAGAGAGTGTGCATAGGCATGGCATTCAATTGTGCCAGTCCCATGTCATTTGTGTCCCACTCATCCTCATTCTTAGGGACATCTTTTTCATCTACTTTCTTCATTAGGACTTTGGGACCATTAACTATCACTCTCCACACTTCATAATCATTTGATTGGACAAACAACATCATTCTTGTTTTCCAATAAGAGTAATTCTCTCCATTGAAGAGTGGAGGTCTAACTAATAATTGTCCCTCTTCTCCTAGGGGTGTGCCTACATTCAAGTGAGCCATTTATGATCGTTTTGCTCGATAGAGGTTAGTCCAAATCAATCTCGAGCCCAAACTCTGATACCAATTGTTGGCTCTATATGCTATACCGAGAGGGGGGTGAATCGGTTTTGAACTAACCTTAAGCTCGTTTTTCGATTCTTCTAAATTCTCTAACCTATATAAATATTTTCTAAACTCTCTAGGCTATTCAATCATGCAATCCAAATACAATAGGCACAAATATAGTTGCAAGTAAATAAAGAGAGTAGGGAAAGAGAAATGTACGCAAGCGATTTATAAAGGTTCGGTAACCTTGCCTACGTCCTCTACCTTGAGACGCTCCTAAGGATTTTCCCCAAATTCACTAACTTGAATTTGTGTTACACTCCCTCTTTTTGCAGGCTCAAGAGAAATCTCTCTCTTTTTCTATGCTTAAGAGAAACCTCCCTCTTTTTCTTAGGCTAAAGAGAAACCTCCCTCTTTTTCTTACGCTAAAGAAAAACCTCCCCTTTTACAAGGAATGATTTGGTTTACAAGAGATGTAATCAAAGAGGACCTCTAAGTAGGTAAATGATTACAGAAATTAAGCACAAAGAAAAGCCTATACAATATTTGTGCTAAGTAATACAAGAGATATGTGAATGATGGAAGATGAAGACTTTGTAGCTCTTGATTTGTTGTTGAGGCTTGAGGATTTGAGGAATATGAGTATTGGAGTTGCTGAGTGGTTCCTCTTGCTTTCTTTAGCTTCTAAGCCTCTATTTATAGTCCCTTGGATGTATTCTAGCCATTGGGTGGAGCCAAAACTCAAATATGACCGTTGTCTCACAGAAACTAGTCGTTACCGGCTATTTTCGGGCAAAGGGATCGATCCCTTCCCATAGTGGATCAATCCCTTCATTCCAGATTTGATTATTCTGGGCTAAGAGACCCTTTTTGCTATTGGGAGCCATTCTGCCATGAGGGGATCGATCCCCTCCCTTAGGGGATCAATCCCATGCTTCCAGAAAGCCTATTTCCTGCACGTTTGGGTTAGAAATGATGTGACCTTTGATCCTAATCCAACCCAAAACATATTGGCATTTTTGTGGGAGTTTTTCTTGACTTTCTCTGATGAAAACATGGTCCAAAAATTCATTAAGTAATTTTCTAAAATATTCAAAACATTTTATAAAGTATTAAGACCAATAAGAATGTATCAATAAGTCATGGTCTTAATGTTTGATATGATCACTTAGAATGTATTGAGAAAATCATGTGTGATAAGGCAAATTTACAATATGAATTAAAACATTAAAGCTTACTTAAGTTTTTGTCATTTCAAAATATATATGTCAATTTAAAGCTAACACTATAAAATTAACTCTTCCAGTGCATTAACCTATCAATCCATACAACTTGAAGTTCACATCATGATATGTCCATACCCAATTCATTATCGTCCACAATACCGCTAAAATATGTTTCGATCTTCAAATTATATTATCCAACCTTCCAACAATATTCTCAAGATCTTTCCACCACATTTCATATCAATTACAACATACTTAGTTAACCATAAACATATATTCTTTCAATAATATGGAATTCTCAATATGATGCACTAGCAACACCATATCATCATCAAACATATTTCTAAACTATACACTATAATACTACCACTACTTTATAAAAGTATCTTACCTATTCACCAAAACTTAGCGCATTTCCAACTTCCGAGCCTAGCCGAACTCCTCCATTTGCCTCACTACCATTTTGCCATTTTCTCATTCAAATTCTAGTAAAATACACCACCCCCCCCTCTTTCTTTCCTTTTTTATTTTACCACCTTGGCCAATACCTTTCCTTCCCTGTTTTGGCACCAAAATAGCAACCCAAGTCAAGTGCAAGATTGAAAACCGAAGTGCACGACTTGGAGAAGAGGGTGGCAGCAACTATTTCCATTTGTTTCTCAACACAATAGCAACATGTGGCCTAGACCTGTGGCTCACAAAGAAGCTGCTAGCAGTAGCTTGAATCTTACTGCCAGGCATCCTTTCATGTAGCACATGTAATTGTTCTACTCCATCCTTAGAGCAAGTCCTGTGTGGAGATAGTAGAAGCCTACTTTGCTGCTTTAATCAGATCTAATCCACGTCTCAAACACTTGCCGTCGTTCCATGATCTCTCCCCCATTAGCGCCCTAAAAGTGAATCTAGTTCGGACCACTATACCAACTTGAAACAACCTTTAATCAGTTACCATTCGGCCTTGTCTCAACCTCCTAATACTTCCCCTATTTCATCCCACAATGCCCCTTTTCAGCCCTCAAGAACACTCAAATTCAGCACCTAAACCCAGCCTAAAAACACCCTTTGCACAGCCCCTGATCCACGTTTAAACAGCCTTGCTACAACCTCTTCAAGCAACAATGATCCCCATTATTTCCCCTATTTTAACACCTAAAAATTAAATTCTTCAACCCAAGAATGACGTCACAAGCAACTTTCAAAATCCCCTATACACAGCTTTGTTCCAGAACTTAAACCACCCTTGATTTCTCCTCTTGTTCTAGCCTAAACTACCCTAACTCAGCCCGAATCAACGCCAGACATAATTCCTTGGCAGCAATTGTTTCGAGTTCTCCTCAAGCAGTAGCGATTGCTGCCCTCTTCTTCCTTTTATTTTAGCAATCACAATGACCCTATATCAACCTTTGTTCAGTTACATTTTGGTGCCTAAAACACCATGTTCAGCCTCCATTTGGCCTGGTTCTCATGACTAGTCAACACTGTTTCTCCCTGTCGCGATCTTCCTCTGTTTTAGTCCCTCCTGATGGCAACTTTGGGTTCGGCTTCAGCTTTTTTCCTCCTCCTCTCTTCCTATTCGACAACTCCTTCTCCTTTCCCTATTTCTTTCTTTCCCGATTGCTTTCCTCACATTTTCAGCTCTCCTTTTCTCTATTTCATTTTTGCATAATTGGTTTTTTTTTATGTAAGACGGGTGGTCTGCTCTAGCAGACCATACAAGTGGGGTTTGGTGGGATATTTCCCACCAAACTCCACTAACCCTTATTATTTTATTTTTTTTATTTGCTTCCTATTATATATATTTATTTTAATATACACATTTATTATATCTTAAATCAATATATATATTATCTTAGTTGTTATATTTTTATATATATATATATATTTATATACACACACACTTCTCTTATTTATTTCATTGGTATATATATTTTAATATATATATATGTATATATATTATTTTTATTTATCTTCATATTATTCATTTAATATATACATCGATTATAGATATTAATTTCACTTATATTTTCATTATCACTTATATTGTCTATTATCATTTTAATCCTAAAATTCTTAATATAATTTAATTTCCAAAATTATTCATCCACTAATAAAATTACTCACACACTATCTATTAACATTTTAATAAAACTAAAAGATTAATAAATTTCCTTCATGATCTTCATATTCGATCTTCATATTCGATCTTCCAATTATAATTTCCCATAATCTTAATTCTCCATAATTTCTCATAAGTCCAAATTTATAAATCCATACAATGCTCATTCTCAATTTAGCCCTTCTTAGTCATCATAGCTCCGAACTAAATTCTCAACCCAAGAATTTGCTTCCAAAATTGCATTGTCTTTTTCTCTAGGAGTAGAGAATTGACGGTTATTACATTGTAATTGATAAGGATTTAGCATTGATGAAAGCAATCCAAACAGTGTTCCTTAGCACAACTAATCTCTTATGTAGATTGCATATGTTAAAGAATGTACTTGCTAATTATAAAAAGTTGTTTGAGTGCAAGGAGAAATGGGAGGCATTCATGTCAGCTTAGGGCATTCTTGTATTCTCTTCGAATGAGTATGAGTATGAAACAAATTTAAGTGCAATGGTAATTCATTACCTTTCTTATCCTAGAGCGCTCAAGTACTTGACTGATATATGGTTAAATAAGCATAAAGAGAGATTTGTTGTTGCATGGACAAATAAAGTAAAGCACTTCAAAAATGTTATAACTAATAGGTATGTAGGTTTATAAGGTCTAAAATTTGTTATTTTCACAATTTATATTATACGTCATTATAATAAACATTTTTCTAATGTCATGTAGGGCAGAGAGTGCACATGCGAAGCTAAAGAGACACATTGGATCATCCAATGAGATTTTGATA
Source organism: Heritiera littoralis (assembly GCA_031772115.1). NCBI lineage: Eukaryota > Viridiplantae > Streptophyta > Magnoliopsida > Malvales > Malvaceae > Heritiera > Heritiera littoralis. Next base: position 5,047,939 of record JAPDPK010000032.1, on the reverse strand, counting down.
CATCTTAGAATATTATCAACTCCTTGATTGAGCTGCAACATATCGAGATAAAGGCTTTGTTTCAGAAAAGTCTTACAGTTGTTGAACATAATTTTCAGCCAACTTTGTTTAAGGAGTTGCGGGGATTAGTGTCTGGATAGCATTAAATATTATTTTGAAGGAGGTGCAACGAGCAAACGATATTGGCATTGACCATCTTGTCTAGGTTACATCATTAGAAGCACACATGGGTTGCCTTATGCTCACAAGATTGCTAAATTAATAAGGGACGAAAAACTAATTCCCTTATCCGTTATGGATCTTTATTGTTCAAAGTTGGACTTGAAGAAGATCAATGTTGATTACATGTCTGAGTTAAATCTTGATGCCGAGTGGGAGCTTATAGCGAAACGCTTTAATGCATGTGATCTCTCGAGGAAAATTAGCCTTGAAGAAAAAGTTAATAGAACTAGGTGATCCGGCAACTACATTCCTTGTTCTTCCAGTCAATAAGGCTAAGACCAAAGGTCATCCAGACAAATCAACTCGACATACCCCATCATACTTTGATATTGCTGAATCTCAACATGATAGCACATCAACACTGATCTCAATCAATTTAATAACGAAAAGGATGAAACTACTGGTTCATTTGAAAAAGAAAGTGAAATATATTGATTCTTTCCCTTTAGAGATACGCGAACACATACACTCTATTATGGATGTTGAATCAGATGGATATTATGGTTTTTGATCTACAGTTGGTTTGCTAGGCATGGGTGTTGATGCATGGGCTAAGGCGCGATAAGATGTGATTCATGAGATATGTAATTTTTGAGCTTATTATGTTAGTCTCTATGGATCCATGGACCTTGTTGATGAATTGATAGAAACATTATCGTATTTCAATGTACATGCTCCTTATAATAAATGGATGACCTTACCCAATATAGGTTATTTGATAGCAACACGATATCAAGTTGTGCCAGTCCATTTATCTTCGAGACAGTGCTTAACATGTCTCCCACTGAGACGTGCACCACCTCCACCACTATAGCACGGATTCATTGTAATTGGACTTGTTAACAATTGTCATTTTGTTGAGATATTGATAATAATATCTACGTCAAAGTTGACTTTTTTGTTTTATATTTGTACATACGCTTAACAGTGCTAATTTTCAAGTATTTATGGACCCATTTGCACAAATACCTCTTATTACATGCAACTTGTATCAATATCGTTGTGATTCTGCTCATGAGTGGGAGCTTCCATATATATATATATATCTCATATTGAGGAATTTCAAAATTTGTTATCAAGATCGGATGTTGCCACTAGAGAAACCATTGACTTAGATAAGCCATGATATTTTATTAAATATTATTGTATTTTAATATTTATGCCTTTAAATGAATGTATTATCCAATTATACATTATATATTTTAATATATATTTGTAACTTGTAAGGAAAGTAATGAACAAGGATGAAAACATAATTATAAATATAAGCAAATAATATAACATTATCTTCGGATGTCATGAACAAAAATTGAATGTTTAAAAAACAAAAATCCCTATATACAAAACACTAATCATCCATGTCATCCCGTAGAATTACCCTTCCCTTTCTCTTCCTAGACTTAGTAAAATAATGTATACATGGACGAGCTATGTCTGATGTAGCTAGGGGAGGAGTCTCTTTGATGTAGTTGAGGCAAGAGCTGTTTTCGATGGAGCTGAAGGAGGAGCTGTCTTCGACAAAGCTGGATGAGGGGCCGCTTCCGATGGAGCAGAGGTGGGAACTGCCTATGATGAGTGAGAAGGGAAAGCTATCGCTCCTGCAAGTGGCGTGGATGTGGTAGATGCTACTATTGAACCATTGCTACTACCTACATCTGACGACCCACATAATATGGCATGCAAGTCATTAAGCCCTTTTGTCAATGTCTCTACATCTTTGTTGCCAATCATGAGTATATCAATATAAGACACAGCTCTCGAGACACACTGCAAGACAAGATAATAAATATTTGATGAAATCAATTGATATGAACAAAAATTTTATTAACATAGGATTTAAACTTAATAACTTACCTCAAAATAATTAGAATCAATCGGTCTAGCTTGAAGCCCCGATCTACGTGTGGGGTTTTGTACAAATCTATGAGATATCAAGTCGTACCAAAACATGTAGTCTAGAACTGTCTCACTTGGGATCACACACTTTCGCCCTCTCTTCTCTTCATTAAGCACATACATAATCCATCTCTCCCATAATTGATCCATAAATTGATAAACAACATGATAAGTGACACTCGTACTAACCTCTCTGTGCTCTATTTGGCGCTAAAGGTGTCGAAGGTATGCTCTACATGTAGCTCCACTGTCGTAACATTCTCTCTGGATGATACGGCTCCACAATATCTCCAACTTTTAAACAGACCATGAAAAATATGATCGGAGGCTATGGATGATGCCTTCGACTATCACTATATGGATTCCAACACACTTGATTACATTGGAGGTCATCTAGTTGCTCCCGTAAGATCTTCACATCTTGGCTGTAACCACGTGGCTTCCATCGTCGAGCCCAAGGCATCTTATCTTCATAATTGAAGTTCGCCTCCGGACTCAATGATGGAAAGTGCTCATAAGTCCAAGCCTACATATAATAAAACATTAATAAGTAATAAATTATTTACAAACTAATAATAATTAACGAGTTATTTATATTTATAAATCATAATACCTGCATAAGGGTCATATATCCATTAATCCCGTGTCCTTTTGACCAGCTCGCAAGACCTAGCTATCTATACATATAAACAAGAGCAGATGCACCCTATACATATCCATTGATAGCCGATAGATCCTCTAAGCAAGCCAATAATGATACGAGAACATGTGATTTGCGTTTATCCACAAAAATTGTGCACCCAAGTAAGTGGAGTAAGTATGCTCAAGTAGCATACACTATTTCCTCATCACTTTTCCTATTGGTCATATGGCCAAAGTTCGATCTTAGCCAATGTAATCTCACACTTTACCCACGACCAATTCTTATCACTGCTTTAGCTGCCATAAGAGAGATGCCTAACAAGTGTACTAACATTTTATTTACGCACTTGATAGAAATATGCCGGCATGATACGATCCCCCCGACCACTGGTATGCCTAGGAGTGTAGCTACATCGTCCAAGTTATCTCTCCAAAAGGCATATGGGATGTATTCGTCTCCGGATACTACCTCTCACAAAAAGCAGAGATGATGGTGCTGTTGCATGTGTAGTAAATGTGAGAATCACATATTCTAGTACTGTTACATGTATAAGACTTCTCACCACTGTTCAATTCCTATGTATTTCGCAGGTATAAAAAAACAATGTGGTGGGTCCCATAGACCCTACAGTGCTTGAATGGATAGAAGGCATGGTACACTCAGTAAAGAGAACCGAATAAGCCTATGGTGAGAATTTAGAATCTAAATTCCTTTATTTAAGTTATTTTTGGGAAGTGTGCCAACAAATTAGAAAATGACAATTAAGGACATAGCCTGGTTGAACTTTCACGAATAATGGTCAAACTAAATTGACTTTTGACTAATTGACTGAAGTATAATAATCTACATGTAAATAAGTTCTTGGCCATGTCAATAGAATGACTAAATTGGGGGCAAAATAATAAATTAACGCGATTAACCCAGTAAGGGTATTTTCATAATTTCACTCTTATGGTCAGTCAAACCTTAATAAAACCCCATCCCTTCATAAAAATATGTTTAATTATAATATTTAGTGATGGAATAAAATATTTTGAAGGTAAATTGAATAGTTGAAAATATTATGGAGGTTTAAGGGTAAAATTGTCCAAAATTATTATAAGTAAGGGCATTTTGATCATTTTGCATGGAAGATAATTTTAAAAGAAAATTCTACACCTTTCTTCATGGCCGGCCACACTATCATCTCCAACCTTCCACTCTTCCACCATTAACAACTTAGAAAAGCTTCCTAAACACCTAGTAAACAAGCTTAAAACCGAAAATTTTCTTTTACAATCTTGTTTCAAATTCAGTGCTCTACAAACCCATACCAAGATTTAAGTGCAAAGTGGACAAAATCAAGGTGTTTGGCTTCTCTTCATATTCGACCAAGACAAAGTAACCTTGAGTTTATATTTTCTTTATATTTTAATGTTAGAAAATGATGAAATTAAGGTAGTTAAGCATGAATTTGGCCTTGGATTGAATCAAAACTCCCTCAACTGTTCCCTTAAGGTTTCGGCCATGATAGGAAGTTTATGAATATGAAAATGGTGCTAAATGTATAAAGAATAATGGTTAAGTATGAAATAAAGAAGTGATTGTTGAAAAACCATGAAAAGGCCACCATGTATCATTCGGCCATGGGAAGGGGACATGGGTATGGTGCTCAATTTGATGTGTTCTTCGTCCCATGATACTATATAAATTAAGAGAAGATTGTCAGTGCGATCAGAATCGAAAACAGAATTGATTTAGGCGTAGTTGCATTTTAGCATCGGTGTAAATTAGACTGGTTTAATGACTATTGTAGACAATGTGATGGATTTTAGTGAAGAAGAATTTATTATAATTAAAGTATGATGAAATGATGGTGTTGGCATAATCTTTTGTAGCCCGGGAGTGAGAATAATCGCGTGGTGCCATCAATTGTTTCTGTAGAATTTGACAAGTAAGGGATGAGTATGGAAGATGTAGGGATACTGTGAATGCATACTGTAGTTGAAAATTATTTTGTGAAATTGTTTTAAAGTCAATTGCTTTGGAATTGTTGAAATTGTGGACTTTGGCTGGTTTTATAAACTGTGTTTTCACTACATGAAGGCTAGGGTAGAAACAGCCGTTATACTGTCGAAATTTCTAAGAATTTTATGGAATTATCTTTTAATATCCTTGAGTATTAGAAATGAAAAGAAAATTAAGCTAATCTCATTTCATTTATTGAAATTTCATATTTTCACTAAATACAGAAAAACAATATTTAAAAATTCATGCTATTGAATTTTACTTACATGAGAGTACCGGCATGTTCTTATAACTTGTTTATAGATAAATAGAACATTTTTAGAAATGAATACTAAACTGTGAATATTTTATGAATTTTTATTATTGAACTGTTTATGTTTTCTAACATATCTATTTATGGACTGACTGAAAATTTTATTATTAGAATTGATTTCTTTAATGGATTTATATAGCTTATAAACTGTTTTAAGACTGTTAGGCTCCATATCATGCTAACCTACTATTACTATTATTGTATTGTTGCTTATAAACTTGCCAAGTCTTCAATGTCTGCAGTTATCACCTGACAAGTTTACATTGTAAACCCCACTATCACTATGGCCATATGTCTTATTGTTGTTGTTTCTCCCTTCTTGGGACACTGTTATCGCATGATATTTATTAGGTGTTACCTGGTCTCCACTGTACTGTACTGTTTTACTGAACTGAATTTCTTACTGATACTGAAATGAATTGTTTATATATCGACTGCACTAAAATTTCTAAAGTGTTTACTGTACTGTTTACTAGATTTCTGTATTGAACTATTTACTGAAGTGATTCATTTAAACTATTTATATACTGAAATATTGCATGACGTGGTTTTCAAAGTGATTTATATTGTTTATTCATATGATCTCTAACTGTTTACTTCTTATAGTCGTAACTAAGGACTGGGACACGACAAGTACTTCAAAGTACCTCCCGTACTCTATCCGGTTATCTAGCCAACTATAGTATCCTTCCTATAAATGTCCTTTAGTGTACTATTAGAAATAAGATGTTTTTATGCATATAGATTTCAACGTATCAATTCTTGCATACGAATTTCTTACTGGGCATTAAGCTCACCCCCCCTCTCTTTCCCACCTCACAAATTATCTGTAGTGGTATACCGTTCCACGGATAGGCTGCGATTCTGGTACCCTCAAGCAGCAGTTATCTAATAGTGGAGGTATTTTATTTTCTTTTATATGTTTAGACATATATATACAGTACTGCTTTTGTATAATTTATGTACAGGGGATGTAAAATTTGTGAAACGTACTGGAAATGATACTTTTGATGTAAATATTAATATAAGTTATATATAGACTTTTATTTACAAATTGATTACTGCGATAAGTGTGTTATAAAGGCATCGCAGGTAGCCTAACTAACTAACTGGATATGTGATTATTGATATTTACTATATATAACGGATCGTTACAGTAACTGCAGTCAACCAAACACCCTAAGCCGGACTACAAAACAGTGGAGTGAATACATGATAGATCATCATCTAAAGTCCATTGAGATAATTTTTAGCTATGATTAAAAACCTTCAAATTACCTCGCTTCTATATCAGAAACAACAAACAATAAGATCATTTTTAATAAATATTTATAAATTTTACAAAATAATTACCTGCTCATCCCATATTGCAAATGCAACATATGATCTAAAACTTCTTAGAATCGAGGTATCACTCGGGCCTCCAAGACAAGGCTCGGATACTTCCTTTGCATCCTTAGAATCTGCCTGCTTGTCTTGCTCAGCCTCTTGGCTTGTTCGGCCTGCTCGGCCTACTCAGCACGATATTTCAACACTTGTCATCTACTTTCAGAGCCGATAGGTCGTTGTTGTCTTTCTTGATATGAACTTGCACCTCTTGTTCTTGCCATGTCTAAAAAAAACATTTAACTAATTATAAACAATAAGAAGCACATAAAATCAAGCATTTGACCATGGACTTTGAATCATTCAAAATCTTCATCTACACCAGTAAATTTTCTTGGTAATTAAAAATAACTTAAAAGCTTGCTACTAATTTAAAGCACATTTAATTGCTTACTAATTTGAGAATAACTACTATAAGATTAAAGATTCTAGCATATCAATTGTGATGCCATACTGTGCTGGAAACAAAATAGGATTTGTATTTCCCATGAATCCATTCCAAAGACAGCAGCAACAAATTGAATTCACAACATTTTGATGGTTACTACCGAGTAAGAACAAGTAAAGATGATGGAAAACAGAAACAATAGATTATGAAACAAGTGCTTTTTTTCTCCTCCTCCTGTTCTATCCATGGTTTTTGAGTTCTTTTCCTGCCCTGCCCCGGAGGAGACAGAAACCATAAGCTACGGCTTTCCCTTTCAATTTCACTTTCCCATTGATTTTTTATTTAATTATTCTTGTTTCTACTCTCTTGGTCTGCTAATAATTCAGATTCGGATTTCTTAAATATAAGCAATTTTTAAAAACCAGAAAAGAGAAAATTGTAGCACTAAAATCTAATCAACCGGCATCAGTCATGGATAAAATGGAGGACAAAGCCAAGACTATTATCAAGTGGAAGGCTTAAATTCATACCATTTATTAATGTTAAGTACTAACACTTCAAATGTTAGATATTGTAACCAAATTAAAAGTCAAAAACCAAAATGAGACTTCAATAAAAGGTTTGGAACCTGAAGTACAGTTTACTTGTTTTTTCATACTCCCTCTGTCAGTCTGTCTCTTATCTTTTTTTCCTCAAAATTATGTATTTTTTCTTTTTCAAACACATAAAATCTTACTTTTTTTATTTTTTACTTTTCAGTATTAAAAATCAGGAAAAATTAATTTTATAAAAAAGTTTAATTTGCTAATATAAATTAATAAATACACCAATATTTTTTTTAACTTCAGTGAATGTTGACATCTTATTTTGTCTAGTTTTACATTTACGTTTTAACAAGCTTTTAGGACTAATCAAGTAAATTGCGTCATCAGAGCCCAACTCATATTTGAAACTTAGAGATGTCGACAAGTAAATCTTGAAACCCATTCTCCGATATTAGCAAAAGTTTGGACATTAATTGGATTAATTATGGACTTCAGATAAGAATTAGGCTCAAAAGGATGTTGACGGCCGAGCCCGTCTCCATGCTTGTGATATCATGAGTTCTTTTTTTCGGCCGTGTTGTTATTTTTTTATGGCCATGTTGTTGTATTTAATGTATTTATTTTATTCAACAAGGATAAATATGATTATATTTGGCATAAGTTTAATATTTGAGTTTGTATATGATGTACTGACAGTGTATAAAAATTTTATACACTGTCAATACATCAAAAGTTGACACCTCATCAATATGTTTTTGTGGGCAAATTTAAAAAATTTATTTATATTTACATATAAGGGCCTATTGATGAGGTGTCAACCTCTGGTGCATTGACAGTGTATAGAACTATACATTGTCAGTGCATCATATATAAATCCTTAATATTTATTAGATTAACACAAATTAGGTTAAGGGAATTCTAAAATAAATTTAGAAATTTTAACATTGTTATAAGATCAATGAAAAATAATTTTAAATTAATAATTATTAATCTAAACCATTAATTATATTTTTAAGTGAATCAAATATTTAACTACATGTATCTTAATCCATTTTACAGTTTGAGACTAATCTTGTTCGAATAGAAAATGATAAACGGTAAATTTCTTACAACAATAACCAATCGTGTCTAATTCAAATAATAATAATAATAATATATAAAAGCCAAAACAGTTAACTTAAAATACAATATCCTATGTGGGTATTTTAAAAAATTGACATGTATAATATCCTAAAATAAAAAATAATAATTTTATTCAATTTTCTAAAATATAAGAATCTATAAACATTAAAATTACAAAATAAATTAATTATTTTTTAAAATCAATTATCTATTTTAATTTCTAAAAGATAAATATCTATATTTATATATATTAAAATTAAAGAAAATTTCATATGATTTAATGATTTCTTTACTTATCTTTTATCAATATATATGTACGGATGTTATATACATTAAAAACATATTTATAGAAATAATTAATTTTAGAATAAATTTTTTATTTGGATGAACTTTTTTAAAGAAAAAGACATGTATATGATATGAACACATAACATGTATGGTGAGATGAATTTTTTTTATCGTTAAAGTATAAAATATTCATGAATAATTACCTGATTGTTGATCCAAAATTACACTTCTAATTTCAATAAGATTTAGTTTTTGCTAATAATATTATATCTTATACAAATATATAAAAGCCAAAACTCTTGGAATATTAAATTAATTTTAATTTTTATAAATAATCTTATTTCATTAATTATTTAATTTTAAAATATATGAAATTTAAAAATATATCTTTTAATTGTATTATCTTCATTTAAATCAAATAAAATTTATCTTAGAATTTAAATTCATGTTATCACTTATTATGTTGTTTTTATATTAAAAAAATATTAATATATTTTGATTGGAACTAGCTTAAAATTTTAAATCTTTTATTAAAAAATTAAAATGAGGTATTTAAGGTATATATTTTAGTATTGAATTAAACTTCCATGTGTTTTATTCAAATTTCATTTCATTACTTTTTTCAGATTTATTTATTTATTCAATCATTTATTTATTTATTTATTTGTTCAACAAATTTTTTGGTAAAAAAAATCCATATGGATTATCTATTAATTTGAAATCTATATTATTTTAAATATTGTATTTAATTATTTTAAATTAATTTAAATTTTAAAATTTTAAATAATAATTTATTTTTATTTACATTTTTACTTTACTTACTTTTAATGTTTGAGATTATTATAAATATTTTTTTAAGAACCCTAAAAGATAAAGTTTTCGACACTAATTAAATTTATATGATTAATTTGGAATCATTTAAATTCAAAATTTAAAAATAAATTAATTTAAAATATGCAACATTAACTAATAATTTATTAATGATTAATAAAGTAAGGATTATTTTCATTAAAATTGTAGTTATTTAAATATTTTAACATTTGTGATATTTAATTTTTAATTAGTATTTAGTTTCAAATTATTTTTTAATTTGTGTATTTTATATATGCATCAATTTTTTTTTTGGTATAAACCATAAGTATCCTTATCCGTTTTAACGGTCTGAGTCTAATCCTGTTCGGGGTTTAGTCACAGTTAAGGCTCTTCACCCCTCCCTAAAGATGTGTTTAGTGGGAGTCGAACCTGAGAGCTCTTCCCACAAATTCAGCCTGCGTTGCCAACTGAGCCACAACATTTGGATATATGCATCAAATTTTTATTACATTATTTAACATGTATTTCAAAATAATTTTTTTAAGTTCTATTTTATTTTTAAAAATTATTATGAATTAAAATCGTTACTGTTACCGTGGGTGGCATAGATTTAAATCTATTAATAATAATAATAATAAGTACAGAGTCCAGATCATATTTCCCTCCACTTGAGTAACCTCAAATTCTGCTATGCCAACTTGAAGTCCATAGCACTGAACCACAATGCTGTGTAGTTTCTGGAGAAATGTACCTGAAAAACCTATGTTCAACATGTAAAGTCTATCGACTCATTGCAGTTCTCAAATGTTTTCATACCACCTCCCATCACATTCCAAAACCTTCGGAATTACCAACTTTCCAACTTTCCTCATTCTTGCAATCTTCTTCTTCTCCTTTAAATCTTCAACAAGGCAAACAAGTTCACGCCCGGCTCATCCTCAATGGAATTACAACCGCCAATCCCCTTCTTTTGGCTATCTATCTTCGCTGCGGTAGCTTTGTCGATGCCAAGAATCTTTTTTATCAGATTGATTTAGGTTGTATAAAGCGTTGGAATTTGATGATCAGAGGGCTTGTTAAAATGGGATGGTTTCATTTCGCCTTGTCGTTTTATTTTAAGATGCTGGGTTGTGGGGTTTCTCCTGATAATTTTACTTTCCCTCCTGTAGTCAAGGCTTGTAGTGCTTTAAATAATGTAAGATTTGGCACCTTGATTCATGAGGTAATCATGTTGATGGGTTTTGAAGTGAACGTGTTCGTCGGTAGTTCTTTGATCAACTTGTATGTGGAGAATGGTTACATTAATTGCGCTCGTACTTTGTTTGATAAAATGCCAATTAGAGATTGTGTTTTGTGGAATGTGATGCTTAATGGGTATGTTAAATGTATGGAATTAGATAAAGCCATAGAGATTTTTGAGGAAATGAGGAAAAGTGAAACAAAGCCAAATGAGGTGACATTTGCTGCTATTTTTTCTCTGTGTGCTTCAGAAGGAATGGTGAATTTTGGTACTCAACTTCATGGCCTTGTTGTTAGCTGCGGGTTGGAATCAAATTCTATGGTGGCAAACACGCTTTTGTCTATGTATTCAAAATGTGGTTGGTTGTCTGACTGTCGTAAATTGTTTGATATGATACATCAGGCTGATTTAGTGTCTTGGAATGGAATGATTTCGGGGTATGTACAGAATGGGTGTATGGAAGATGCATCATGTTTATTTAACGAGATGATATCTTCTGGTGTAAACCCCGACTCAATCACCTTCTCAAGTTTTCTTCCAGCTGTTGCTGGGTTGGGAAGTTCCAAAAAAGGTAAGGAAATTCATGGATATATATTTAGACGTGGAGTCCCTTTCGATGTGTTCTTGAAGAGTGCACTTATTGATGTATATTTAAAGTGCAGGGATGTGGAGATGGCACGCAATGTTTATAACCAAAGCAACAAGGTTGATGTTGTTGTGTGCACAGCTATGATTTCAGGATACGTGCTTAATGGGATGAACAATGATGCTTTAGAGATTTTCAGGTGGCTACTTCAAGAGAACATCAGGCCGAATGCTGTAACACTGGCAAGTGTTCTACCTGCTTGTGCAGATTTAGCTGCATTAAAAGTGGGGAAGGAATTGCATGGTAATATCATCAAGAATGGGCTTGCTGATAGATGTCATGTGGGAAGTGCCGTGATAGACATGTATGCAAAGTGCGGAAGATTGGATCTTGCTCATCATGTTTTCAGAAGATTGTCTGAAAAAGATTCTGTTTGTTGGAACTCAATGATCACTAGCTGTTCTCAAAATGGCAAACCAGAGGAGGCCATTGATCTCTTTCGTTGGATGGGGAGGACTGGAACCAAGTATGACTGTGTAAGCATATCAGCTGCTCTTTCTGCTTGTGCCAATCTACCTGCACTACATTATGGGAAAGAGATCCATGGGTTTATGAGTAAAGGTTCACTCTGCTCTGATCTATTTGCTAAGAGTGCACTCATTGATATGTATGCAAAATGTGGAAACTTGGTTTACTCTCAGTGTGTATTTGACATGATGGAAGAGAAAAATGAAGTTTCATGGAATAGTATCATTGCTGCTTATGGAAACCATGGCCGCCTTAAAGATTGTCTTTCCCTGTTCCATGAGATGTTGAAAAATAAAACTCTGCCTGATCATGTCACCTTTCTAGCTATACTATCTGCTTGTGGCCATGCTGGTAAAGTTGATGAAGGAATTCATTACTTCCAGAGCATGACTGAGGAATATGGAATCCCAGCTAGGATGGAACATTATGCATGTATGGTAGATTTGTTTGGACGTGCTGGTCGTTTGGATGAAGCTTTTAAAACTATACAGAGCATGCCATTTTCTCCTGATGCTGGTGTTTGGGGTACATTGCTCGGAGCCTGTCGGAACCATGGAAATGTTGAGCTTGCTGAAGTGGCTTCAAGACATCTTTTTGATTTGGACCCACAAAATTCTGGTTACTATGTACTGCTTTCAAATTTACTTGCTGATGCTGGACATTGGAGGAGTGTGCTAAAGGTACGAAGTTTGATGAAGGAAAGAGGAGTTCAGAAAGTACCTGGATACAGTTGGATACAGGTCAACAACACCACCCACATGTTTGTTGCTGCAGATGAAAGTCACCCACAATCTAAGCATATGTATTCATTGCTGAAGATTCTTATTCTAGAGCTGAAAAGGGAAGGATATGTTCCTCAGCTATATCTTCCAATGCACCCGCAGGTTATAGTGTCATGACTGTCATTCCCACCTTTGTGCTGGCAAATGATCGGAGATAAAAGTTTTAGCCTTTGAACTATGGGCAGCTTTGGTGCTGACGTATTTGAGATATGCTTGCATACCTTTGATTTTTTCTATTGATGGATACATCTTATTGGAGAGCTCTAATACAATGTGTGTGGTAGCACTAAGCATGTGAGAAAGTAAGAGGCATTCTTGGCATAAAGTAATTATTTGGAGGATCAGGAAATAACGAGACCTGTAGTCTAGAAAATAAAATATACGGAGTAGGTGAGAGTGAGAAAGTTAAAAGTTACTGAATTTGTACTCGGAAAAGAAGTGCCACACAGTTTAAGTTAATTCCAAAGAACTCTACTTTTCCACCCTAAAATGATTTGTTTAGCCTGAAGGAGTTTTCAGAAAAATTTGCAAATATCTTTTTGCCATGATGTCTCACTAGGACCAAATGATTCCTTCACAAGAATTAGATGACTTCATGGATGAGTTTGAAGGGCTTAGAAATCTTAATTATAGCCAGTGTGGACAACTTATTTAGCTTTTGTTGTTCTTTATCAGGACAGGTCATGGTTATTTCATAATTTTCATTTTGTAGTCTATCCTATAGGAATTGTAGACATCTTGTGAAAGGATGATGTTGAGTGGAATTAGGTCCATTACTTCAATGCCAGGGCATGTTGGAATTTTTTGAGAATTCTTCTTCTTTTCCAATGAATTGTTCAGAAATCTTAATAATAATAAAACCCAGGATATGAGTTCACTCTAAAAAACTTTCTGTTTCTCCCTCCTAGAGCATTTGATATGTAAAAATTACGACATACCTCATGGCATATGTCTAGTAGCCTTAATCACTACAAAGTTGCCTTTTTAAACTTTGTTTCCTTTGTAATTGCTATAATCTTGTATGATGTTGTTAATTGCCTAGTCTATAGGTCTTTAGACCAGGGGTGCAGCAGTGTCAGAACTGGGTGAATGTGATGAAACAAAGAGAGAATTAGATTATCGGTTTTTATAATATTACTTCTTAACCAAGATGAGCTATGTACACGTTGAGATATGTTTGTAATCTTAAAGAATTTAAATGCTTGTTTGCAATTTATGCATTTGATCAACACCTTCTAGTTTCATGAATTGATTTTTTTTTTTCTTAAATTTAAAATTTTTCTTTGTAATCTTTCTGAAAGCAAAGGTGACAATGAATACTTTACAAACTGTCTGATATACAAAATTTGCTGCCTTTTATTGAATCTTAGGGTTTGCTGAAACCATTTCGGATCATATCCACTACTCTCGCTTTGCCCTTCCCCTAGGAGTAGCTTACATTTGGTGTTTAAGGCACAGGTACCCCAGCAAGCATGGTGAAAAGGTTAAGGCTAGGAAATGTATGCTATTTGAAATTTGTAGCTCATTCAATGGTCTTTTGCAGCTAATGTTATTGATTGATGTAGAGAGGCATAGCTAGATAAGAGTTCATTTCATCCAAGGGTGTAAGCAAATCGAACATGAACAAATGTTACTAGGTTCGTATTCATTCTTTATTTTTAAATATTTTTTCGTGTTCGTTAAGTTCATTTATGAACATTAATGAACATATATTTACGGATAAGTGTTCATGAATATTAAACAAACATGTTTACAAACACTTGTTCTTGAACATTAAATGAACATGTTAATGAACATTAAACAAAAGAATTACTCAAACAAATTGTATTCACTTTAATATATATATAATGCCAAATTTAAAAAATCTTACATAAATATGTAATTTGAATAATTACATATTAAAATGACCTATGAGTAAATATGTAAATTAAAAATTTATTATTATCAAATAGCAAACGAATGTTAAATAATTTATTAAACAAACAAATTTTAAACAAATATTAAACGAGTTTATTCATAAATATAAACAAATGAACCACACATTTGTAATCGTTTGTTAAAATTAATAAACAAAAAGAAACCAAATATATTCACAAACTGTTTGTTAAACGTTTTGTTCGTTTATACCTCCAATTTCATCTAAATTAGCTGTCTAGAATTATAACATCTCAACCATTAATGAGTATGAGGTCCGCATGAGTTCCATAAATCCCAAGTGTATCTCCAAAAGACTTGTGGTTGGGATTGAATGAGGATTTTAGTGAATATAGTTGTAGGCTATACGAATATAACATGCATCTTAACAATAGAAAACAAAGAAAAGAGAAGAATACTGTATAATATACTAAAATAAGGTTGGAAAAACATAAATCGTGTTTTTGTGTTTCCATATTATATTATCTTATAGACATGATAATATTATTAATAACTGCATGTACATGATAATATTATTCATAATTGCATTCCTACTCTCTGTTGAATAAAATAATACCATAACGTTTACTTGGGGATGAATGAAGATGAAACTTTTGAACTTTCACTTGATTTTAAATTTCTAGAATTTGAATATTTTTATGAACGAGCCAATGATTAATCACAAACAATAATAGTAATACTTTCAAGGTGTGCTGCTAATGCGACTCTTAAGACTTATTCCATTCTCACCAATTACGATATGCAATAAAAATTATTGAAATATTCTCTGCCTCTCAAGATACAATTAAGTGAACTTATTGGAAATCACTTTGCACTAGTAAAATCAAATCATTGAACACCCTTGACAAATACGAAAGTATCTTATCTTTATTAGTATTTTTTGCAGTAAAACAATATCTAAAAAACTTGTTTCTATTTTAAGATTGAGAGAAAAAGAGAAAATATTTAAGTGTATTAGAAATGAACCTTGGCCTCTCTAAGTCTTTATTTATAGAGATTTTTTTCAAGAGATGTGATTATTAATCAAATGCCATAATCATTTACTCATATTGTTTAATTCAATAAACAGCTTTCCAAAATCATCACAATTTATCAAAATCAACAGGTATATCTTTTAATCATTTAGGAGTGAAAGAACATCATTTGAATGAATAGGTAACTATTCATTGAAAAATTATGTGCAACTTTTGTACTAATTTTTTATTCCATTGATTAAATATCATGATTAATCAATCTTTCCTTGACTTTATTTTGAAAATTTTCTAACATTTTCATATTCAATAAATGTTTTTAAGCTTCTTTTATTATATAAAAAAAATCACTAGATTTTCGTTTGAGGCAAAAAGAGAAATTAGATTTTCTTTCGTGATACAAATGCAAATTGTTGTTTGATATGTCAAGAACTTAATATTAGTCTATTATCACACTTTGTCAACAAATTCTTCTGTCACAGTATTTTCCTACATTCTCCCTAAAACATAGAAATTCAAAAAGCCCTTCAAGGAATTTGGGAATATAGAAAGTTCCCTAATGGGCACGTAGGATTACACAAAGAACAGATTGATATCTGGCAATCAATTCCAAATGCACGCCAAGGCGATTGGTGATCATTTAAGGGTGGGCAATCAAGTCAAGAGGCGTGCCAACTTACAAACCAATGACCAAAAGCCGACTCAGCCTGCTTATGCCGCGCATTTTTTTTTTTGGCCAGAGAAAGAACACAGCACATCACAAAATCATGGTGATTTTGTAATGCCTGAAGCCCTTTATAACCTAAACTCACACACATTGAACAGCTGATGTGGTATCCGAAGACGCCCACCTTCGGAGCTTATGCCGCGCATTAATCACTTTGAAATCAAAGCTCATCATGGGGCATTCTTTGAAATCAAAGCTCATCAGGGGGCATTATGTTACCACCCCATAGATGGGTAAACCAACCTATGCGTAGTCCAGCCCATTAACAGTGGAAGCCCGAGAGGAGGGCCTCAGGCTTGGTTTGTCCAAGGAAGATCAGGTGGGTCCACAACTCTTAAACAAAAGAAACATGGGCTGAGTGGGAAGAATAGCCACCTACTCACCGACAATACATTCTTGCCAATGGTCGCCCACTTTTGCATGAGTTATGCATGAAGGATGTGAGTAACAAGCAAAGGTGTAAACACCCAGATAACTTTTACTCTTAGAAAACAAAACACTCTTATTAACTTAACCATCAAAATAAGTCTAACCGAAAACAACCCCAAAAGACATTTTGTTTTGTAGGTTGATCCTAAAAAAAAAGTTGATCCACTATAAATAAGTGTATCACCTTTTTCACATCAACAATCACCATAGACAATAGATAAATATATTGGTTGCAAAGTGTGATCACCATGAAGTGATCACCTGATGATGGTGATCATTTGACCATAGATGTAAGAATTAAGATTTCAAGATATGGTACATCAAAATTAAGATTTTGAGATATGTTTAAATGCTCTAATCAATATTAAAAAATCATAAAAATTTTAAATAAAAAAAGGGCAATAGAAGATTTTTTTATTATAAAAAGTTTGAGTAAAAAAAGTTATTATTGAAACATATTGTACCAACTTATTATTGAAATTTACGATTCCATTAATTTTCACCAATTGAATTTTTTGAAATTAACAAATCTTCTAACAACAACAAACCATAAAGATTCAAAAATTTAAAGATTCCATTAAATTTTCACCAACACAACAAACCCACCAAAATAGACATTAACAAATTTTTCAAGAATAAAAATGATGATTACAGTTAATCAAACATTCAATTCAAGCATCTAAACCTCTCATGGCTCATTCCATCAAACCATTTGTCATATTTCAAGCAATTCATTGGTTCATTTAGTATCATCATCTAGTACAAACAACTCAAATCCAAGACACTAAGGGCCTCTTCCTCTTATCCTCAATCCTCAACTTATGATTTTCGTTTTGGAATATGCAATTATTTATGAAAACTGGAAATCCCTCCAAATGCACTTTTTTTGCTTTTCCAACTTCGTGGCATACTGCATTTTTACACGTTAGTCTCTCCAAAATGATATAGCCTACCCTAATCTATTGGGATAAAGGCTCTGATGATGATGATGATGATGATGATGATGAGTCTCTCCAAAATGAACATCAACTCAAAGCAAAACTCTTTCGTTTCCACACTTGTATAAAACTCACCCACTGTACTCAACCAGATGGCGTAGTATTCTCTCTGTCGAAGCTTACTGAGAAGGTAAGCAAAGTTTGTTCCAACAACAACCTCCATGCCCTGCCCCAAAGAATGAACAAAAAACCTCCCTTTACTTCTTGTTACGGAGGTTGGCAAGGTTCCGAAGTTCCTCAAATGCATGCATTGTTTCAGAATCAAATCCTCCTGCAAACTGCATAAACCACGAAGCAAATCACTCTAGCTGTTCAAAAGATTCATTGATCAGTTATCATTTGCTTCTAGCTTTTTAAAAGCTACTATAACGGAAGGTTAAAATATAAAGCAAATTAGTATTTGACTAAAATATGAGAACACGTCTAAAATGTAATAAAAATGCTGATATAATTGTTCCATGAAAGCTTTATTTCCTAAAACATTGTTTGCTATTCTACCATAGCACACATATTGGCTCTTCCATTCAGAAACAATATATAAAATAAAAATCATAAATGGCAAACATAGAGTATATATACTGTATAGTGCACTAGACAAACTAAACAACTTAATTTTAGTTGTAGTACAGAATATTGTTTCCAATAAAGAAACCGAAGTTAATAAGAAATCACAAAGTTACTTATACATTTTTAGTTGCATTTTTTTAATTTATTTGTCCTACATCTCCTATGTTTGAGCAAACCAAAGTTAATAAGAAATCACAAATTTACTTGTATAACAAACCTGATGTATTCTGAAAGCAAATCTCACTCCTTGAAGGAGCATGTAGTCCATTGAAGGATCCTTTTCCAAACTTGCCTTCAACTGCAGTTCCATGGCTATCCTTTTCATGTACTTCTTTGCCAATTTCACTGATCCAAGCTTAATCTGAAATGAACAGTCATTGAGCCTTCTATCACAGCAAGTCACTCAAGCTGCTCTGTTCTAAAGTGGGCTAATGAAAGTAGAAATAGAACATTTACAGTTCTTACAATAGATTTTTTTTTTTTGGTGTAAACAGTTCTTACAATAGATAACTGGACAGGAGCAAGACAAAACAGTAGAATTTTTCAGCATTATAAAAACGTATGCAGGCACATATGGTTAGGTTATGTTTCAAGAAATACATACATACACACATGCAGAGGATAGAACTATGCATGTGCGCTTTCCTTTTCTGCTTCTTAATACTGAATTATACCAAAGACAGAAAAATAGCAGAGAACAAGCTCAAAGCCAAAAACCAATTCATATTTTGTTATTCCATTTGTAGCGTAGATATAGTCTTGTAGGAAACAGTTTTTAGCACAAGTCGGAACATCTTCATTAAATAAATGGGAAATGGCAACTCCAAGTACCTTGTTTATAATCCCATTGTCAAGCATCCAGTCTGTGGGAATTTGGAATACCTTGCAGTTACGCATCAATGTCTCTCTTGTGCGATGGAGGGTATAAACGGTACGCTCCATCCTGGGAATTTAAAAAAAAATTTCAGAGGATTTCAACTTGCAGAAATTGGATCTTTTCAAAGACAAGTAACCAAAATTCTCAAAGAACAATTTTTTAGATTCTTACTTCTCAGACAAAGCAACCATTTTCTTTAAGGCTATATCACAAGGCATTCTGGAATCATCCTTGTAGTATAAAATCTCAGACTCCAATTTTTTGAGATCTTGATACCCGAAAGCTGCTTCTCTCAGTGTGTCAGCCTTTTTCTCTGGCCAATCAAAGTGCTTTAAGACTGCCCTTTCATCTACCTTCAAGAGATTTTTTTTTTTTAAATGAAAAGCCACAAGCATAGTTAGAACACTGCATGCATGCATGCAAATTCACTGATGTTTCTCATGTAGTAGATCTCTTTAAACATATTAGATAGGATAATTAGGAAATTCAGAACTTGGCTAACTAGCCACTGCATATATTATGTGCTACTAGGTTTCTTCCAGATTATATGCATATTTTCAGTGCACCCAACAGCATAGAAAACAAATCCAAAGTGACTAAAATGTTAAAGAGCTTCAAGATATTGAAAACAAAATGCAATATTTGTATATTGTTTCCTTCTTAATAATTAGCAACTTACTAGGTAGCAAAGTTCATCATCAAGCCACTTCACAAATGCCACTACATCTTCAATGTTCTGATAAACAGCACTATTGACTTCTCTTATCAATGAATTCACAAATTCTCCTTGAGTTTCAACATCAGCCTTTATCTGCATAATAATTATGATTAATCGTGGTTAGAACTTTAATGGCTGAACAACCAGGTTTGATATCGTCGTCATCATGAGGAGCCTTTATTCTAAGAAATAGGGGTTGACTAAATGAACTAATATATAAACTCATGTTAAGTCGTCAACATAGAGCTCAAAAACATGAACCAATATATGAACAATTAGGTTTGATACTGTAACAATTTAATATAAATTCTATAATAAGATGTTTAAACAAACTTGAGTATCAAAAAAACATAAACTCAAAAGAATGCTATACGAATATATCATGTTTTACTTTGGTCTCTACATTTTCCAGACAGCAGAAAACAATTAGAAAATACAATTTGCAAGCTCATTTTGTAAGAAAGATAAAACTTAGTAGTTAGTAGGCAAGTACTTACAGCAAGCAAATGGGCTGATCTGTTCTCAATTTCACCAATCATGCTGCTACGAACATTTGCAACATCTGGCACATCACATATTCCTCCATTTGTAGAATCCTTTCTAGAATCCCTCTTCATGAGTGAATGATAAAACTCAACTACTTGTGGGGCTCTCTGCACAACCCCCGCGCAACTTCTCACTGAAAACTTTGGAGGGGGAGGAGGAGGTGGTGGTGGAGGAGGAGGTGCAATTTGAGTAGAACTTTCCTCTTTAGATCCATTTGAAACTGAACAGGAAGGCCTGGGAGGAGGATTTGGAATCCTCAAAGCCCTTTTCTCAACATCTAAGGAAGCTGCAGGCTTGTTAGTTTCATGGCAATTTCCAAAGAACTGCAGTCTTTGAACTGCACCATACTTTTGAGAAGTTAGTGGCTCTGCTTCCTTTTCCATTTCTTGTATGCGCATAAAACCATCAGATTGCCTTCTCTTGTTTGGTATTAACTCTTCTATATAACATTTCGATCCGCTTATAGAATGTCTTCTTCCAGGACTCTTCGCCTCCTCTATATGCACCCAATCCTTATCCACAAGATTTGCTGCATAGTCTATGCTTGATAAATCCTGGCTAGTAACAGGGCATTTCTTTATCTTTTTGATTAAATTTAATCTCTTTACACTGCTGTATTCTGAGCTCTTACTGCTTACAGAGTTTAGTGAGCCAAAATACTCACCCTTGCTTTGAACTGGACTTAATGTTTTATCAGAATTTACTGTTGAGCATGAATTTCGTAATTCATCTCGTAAACACGAATTAACCCACCTCAAGTATGCAAGCTCCTCAACCTCATTCAAGCGGCTCATTTGTAGACCCTCCACTTGTTTGCTCAGGTTTTCATTGGTGTGCCTTAACATGGATGCCTCAGCTTTAATTTTAGCCACAACATCACTCTGATAAAACCAAGACGAAGAATAGCAGGAAAATAGCAAAATCAAGTTAATAGGGTCAAAAGCCTAAGTAGTCCAGAAGAAAAAAAAACATTCAAGACAACCCAATGTTAGGGGAATTAAAAGTTATTGAAACTACCTCATTAGCTTTGGCAAGAGAAGCCAACTGGGATTCCAAAGAAGAAAGCTTGCAAGCAAGATTCCTCTTTTGCAGCTGCAACTCCTTGTTCAACCTCCTCAACTCCACGACTTCCATTTCAAGATTCCTAACGGATGGTGGTTCCTTTGAAATTTCCAAATTGTCTTCATTTCTTTCCAAAATGGAAGTCAAAGTTGCCACTTGATCACATAAGCTTGTCTTCTCAGACTCTAGCAACCCAACTCTGTGTGAAAGATCATCCACCTCGACGTTTCTTGTTTCAAGCTGCCTTTGGAGATCCAAAAGTTTAGCATTTGACTTCCATTCTGCAAGCTCAGCTTGCAGCTTAAACTCCCTTTCTTTAGATTCCTGAAGAAGGCTCCTAACATGGTCTAATTCAATGAACAAATCGCGAGAACCCGAGGACTGCCTCCGGTGAGTTTGGTAGACTTGAGGGTGAACTTGGCTTGCATTAACAGAGCAAGATAAATCAGTAATGAGCGACCTTTTAGCTCTAGAATTAGATGGCAGAGTTGGGTTCTTTTGGTTTGCGTTTACCACATCAGAATTTGATAAAGGAAGTTTCTTGTTTTGGACGGTGATAGTTTGAACCTTCTTTTTCTTGTCAGCTGTGAAGCCCTTCACAATGTTCGAACCCCATGAAGACTTGGGTTTTGATTGATTGGTGATGGTTTTTGTGGTTTGAGATTTGGGTGCTTGGTTTTGATCAGCAAATTTTGATGCTTTGGCTCTGTTTTCAGATGGGTTTTCTTCTCTCATTGTGAACACTGAAGAAAGAAAGAAAGATGTTTCAATCTTGAAATGGAGGAATTCCAGTTGAAACAACTCAACCACTACACTCCAGAATCCGAATGCATTCTGCCTTTTCTCAGAGAACGCAGCTAACCAGAAAAAGAAGATGGAGGTAAGTGAGGATTTGAAATTTGAAAGTGCTGGCTGAGTCTGAGGCTAAGCTCTTCTTGAAATGCAAACAGAAACAGATTGTGTGACGAAGCGAGAGCTCCGATTTCAAGAGAGCAGCAATGTGCGAGAAAAGTGGCAGCTTTCTTTGTTTAGTTTATTTGTTTGAATTTTGAAGTTTCGAAATTTGAATTGCCAAGACTCGTACGGCAGGAGGGGCGGAATGCAACGGTCCTTTTCTGGTGGGTGCGGCCTGCGTTGGAACGAAAAACGAAACATTTGCAAAGCCCAAAGACGAGTTATATGATTATGACCTCAGCCTTTTGAGTTTCAACATGCTATATAACATGGAATAACATGAACGCGAAAAGAGGGTTGAGCTAATTATTTCTGGGTTAATACATTCATCATAATTTCTAACGGCTGCAAACGGTGGGATTAGGTTCAAATTATTTTTTATTTGAGTCAAGCTTAATTATTTTAGATTAAAATATTTAAATTCAAATCTAATTTGATTTTGAATTAGTTCAAAGTACTTTTAAATTTTATATAAAATATAATCATTTTATGTGTCTTTTGGATTCTTATTAAGTTTAGATTTTCTCGCATTCGAAGTAGTATGATGAAAATGCTCCGTGCGAGTATCATTCAAGGAATGCAGGCCACTTTATAGAGAACTGCACTGAAGTATGAGGTGCAAGACCTCATAAGAGTTAGTGTAATGAATTTTGGAAAGAAATATGAGCCAAGTGTCAGTAGAAACTCATTGCCTACCCATATTAATGAGGGATGGTTCCTATGAAACATGAAAAGATCAAACCATCTAGGATTGAAAGATTAAAAGTTTTTGTTTTCTTCTATTTCGTTTAGTAATCTAAGTTGGTTTTTTAGAGTGCTTAAGCTCAAAAGCATGAGATAAAAATATTGGACAAATTTTATTTATTTTCTTTTCAATAAAATGACTAAAGTAATACATTTTCATTTCTTCATTTTGTTTGTCATCACCCATATACTCTCTCTCATACTTTGCAAGTGTCCAAGCAATGAACACGACGATAATGATGACAATAATCCGAAATTTAATTATGAAAGAACTACTTTTATTTGTAAAATGAACTACTAGTTGTCACGACCCAAATTCACAAATTGGAGCGCACGTGGAAGACTTTTCTTAATTATTACACACTTATCATTTATCACAATTTAGATAAGCAGTAACACATAATCTAAAATTTATCAAATATGATTTTCTTTAACCTTAACCATTATATCTTGTTACGTCATTTCCAAACTACACACAAACACATATCATAAATAAATAATACAAGAATCATATCATCATACAATTTTGTCTCCAAGAGGTCGTATGGCCACTAATCATACATCATAATTACTAAATACAAATACTTCACATAATAACTTTAAGAAATGACATAATATACATCTTACATCCTGACACTATCTACTAAAAATAATATATAGCAAATTAAAGTACATCATAAGATGTATCTTCCAAAAGCAGGTGTGGCTACACAAATTAATTTTCAAAACTCCTTAAGATGCGCAGATGGCTACTCAATCTAAAAAGACGTCAAAAATGGATTAGTGAGCTAATGCCCACATATCAATAATGCAAGTAATCCTCTAAGATGTCAAGTCATTTTATATGTGTTCTGTTATGCTTTAATTTCATCCTTACGGGTTTGAAATTGCCCAAATACCTATAACAGATTATTTGGGAATGGCCTGAAACATATGAAGGTGGATGAATAGTTAAGATTCGGATTCATTACCCCAAGTAACTTTAAGGTGATAATATTTCGTATATCGTAATTTGTATTAACTCATAAAAAATTTGCCAAAGCACTTCTTGAGAAGAGTTAAGATTTGATGCTTGAAAATAAATATGAAGATATACTTAAAGCAGGCATTGAACCAAGTTTTAGTTATTTCTGAGATATTGTTGATAAAAGAATTAAATTACACCAATATACTAGACACTGAAAGACTGGTCAAACCATCTTGAGCTTTCTAAAATTTGGGTAGCCATAATGTATTACTAGATACCACTCATGATCTATGAATTTAAATGAAAATTTAAATTTATTGCCAACATGTTAAAAACCTGATGAGTCACACACAAAGAGTAATTTATGAATTAAAAGAGAGTAGTGGATATGAAAATTTTGGAATTTTTCGTTTGGACTAAAGAGAATAAATTATAATTATGTGGACTTAATTAAATGTGTTTAATTAAGTAATAGTTTAAATAAATCATAAGTACCCACATTTAATTATAATGAATTTAATTTAGGGGTTTAATTAAATCCATTAATTCAATTATTAATTAAAAGAATTAATGAGCTTGGCTAAAAGAAGTTTGGTCAAAGAAATTTAATTAAAATCAATGTGGACGCCTCTGTCAAAAGCAATCCTGGATGGAGCACAGCAGGCGACATTGCACGAGATTCCCTTGGGCGGTGGCTGTGTGGGTTTGGACGACACCTGGGGTGGGGCTCTATTGCACGTGCTGAACTTTATGCTATCTAGTATGGTTTATTAATGGCATGGGAACGAGGTTACAGAAGAGTGATACTTGAATCTGACTCACTCTTTGCCGTGTCCAAAGTTTCTCAACCTCTTAGAGACCATGATCCCTTCACGTAGATTATCCAAGCATGCAAACTGATACTTGACAGAGATTGGAGCTGTACAATTAGACATGTTTATAGGGAAGCAAATATGTGTGCTGATCACCTTGCATGTTTTGTGTATGACTGTCCAAACGACATTACTTCTTTCTCGGAGCCACCACAGAGCCTAGCTACTTTGCTAAGCAATGATTGTTTAGGGGTTAGTCTGTCTAGATTATGTGTCCCTTAAGCAGTTTACTGCTTCCTTTGTACCAAAGAAAAGAAATTTAATTAAAAGGTTTAATCGAATTACTAAAGCCCATCTTTCAATTAATACAACATACATTAGGCTAATCCAATTAATAGAAGTTTAATTGGGTCATGAACCATAAGTCAACTAATTGGTTAATGATGACTTGGGCCTTAAGGAAAATAATTATAATTTAAGCCTAAAACCTAGTAGGATTAAAATTAGAAATTCCTAGACCATATGATCCTTGTTTTGGCTGGCCACTAAGACCTCTTGGCAACCTTGTAGTTGGCAACACACAAGGAGAGAGAAACCATTTGTCTTGTGACATCCATCACTTGGATTCCCTATAGTTTGCAGCGAGTACTCTGGAAAAATGCTTGTGATTTGAACAATCAAAGTAAGAGGAAGGTCATATGGTATTTGTGATACCCTACAGGGTTTGTTTGATTATAGTGTGGATCTAATATAATTGATGTTGGAGTAGTTTTTAGAGTACTTGTCAAAATTATTTTGATAGAAACCATGTCAGAAACCTTGTAGTTGTCGCCTATACTTTTCCTCTGCAAATCAAGAATTGTTCTTGCTATTCCTTAGCAGTGAATTTCAATAAACTCAAACTACTAGCATAGTTGCAACCATAACCGGATTCTATCTTTCGTGCATTGCTTGTGTAGATCACCGTTAGAAGCTGTGCACT
Organism: Heritiera littoralis; assembly: GCA_031772115.1. NCBI lineage: Eukaryota > Viridiplantae > Streptophyta > Magnoliopsida > Malvales > Malvaceae > Heritiera > Heritiera littoralis. Next base: position 5,021,891 of record JAPDPK010000032.1, on the reverse strand, counting down.
TGAATGACTTTGGTTTAACAAAAACCAATAATGTTTGTGGAATTATCTTGGAGCCAAATTCTTGGATTATGAGATTCAAGAATCAATGTATGAATTTTTAAACTCCATGATTGCTATGATTACGACATAACAATTTCTATTTGGCTATTAAGTATAATCTTGTGAATGGTTTTGAGTACTATATGTTTAATTGTTTATTCCGCTGTGCTATACATGTGATGTATGTTGTTATTAATTGAACATGAACCTTAAACCTCAAGGGATGAATCCCTACAGTGAGAAAAAACTTTTAAGTTGCAAAGAAAATTAGAATATTTTTCTAATATTAAATGATTGGAATAGAAGCAAAATAATAGACAATATTACGATAACTTTAGATTATTTGGTATCATCTTAGATGGGCATTTTAGAAGTATTAATCCTTCCACACATGTAACCATATTTTAGAACCCCAGAACTTTAAAGCGTAAACAAATCCTTGTTTTTATATCAGAATAGGTGACCAATCACACTTATGTTAGAATAGTCGGTGGTGACTCTTTAAGTTTGTATATGGCGTGTTAGAATTTAGGTCTTAGCACATTATAACACTGCTATTGATATATCATTTTTTACACAACACACATGACATGATATGTGGTCATTTATTATTTTTATAACAGTAAAAATGAATCTTAATATGGGGTATTAATCCCAATTTTTGAATAAATAAAATCAAATTAGCTTCAAAAAAAGAAAAGAAAAGAATGTGTTTCATTTTTTCCAGTTTAAAAGAATAAAAAAAGAAATTCTTTTTTGTGTTTTATATATAGGATAAACTGGGGAAATGATTTTTTTTTTTTGCGTTTTTTATATTAAAGTAAGATAGGATTTAAAAAACTTTTATGTTTTTTGATTTCACCAAAGAAAGCTTCTAAGTACACTCCACAAATTTTTTTCATACACTCTACAACTAAATACACGCAACATTCCTTACAAAAAAAGTATTCTTTGTACCCTCAAAATTGTGACGAAATGTCTAATTTACTACTACTGGTTGTGATCACTGGCGGCATATTACTACTAAAAATATACCAAATTTTTTTTCATTTCTTCCTATATCTACTTCTGACTATTGTTTCTTCAAAAAAAAAAAAAACCCAAAATACAGTAAATCTAATATTGAAGGCAAGCCGCAGACTTAAACATTAGATCTAGAATTTTTTTGTATATTTTCTTCAAACTAATTAGATGGAAATGAAGTAAGAATCAAAATGAACGTTTTGAATTTTTTTAAGGCAAACTACTGCTGGTGATTGGCGGCCGAAGGAAAGAGGCGACTGGCTATTTTTTACTTAAAATAAAAATAAAAGTTTAGAGTATGTAGAGAATTTTGGTGAATGCATTTAGTTCCTCTTTTCACGAAATTACAAATCTTAAGGAGAGAAAAAAAAATATGTCAATTCCTTATTGTCATGGAATAAATTCCTTGAAGAGAAAGAACTGATTGAAAGACTATGAAAAATGGGAGAAACAGAATTTTCATTTCTCCCAACCAATCATGCACATAATTCTTACTGGATTTATACGATATAAGCTCAATAGGGGGGTGAGAGTCAGAGAGATCGGCTAATGGAGTTGAAAAGTAGCAGTTTTGTTGAACAAAGCGGCATCCATTCCAGTTGTTTTAGTGCCAAAGAAATAGACCAGCCCACTGCCCTTCGCCGAACATTTGGTGAGTGAAGAAGATATGAGATGAGAGTGATATTGTTAATCTTCCCGTCGGACGTCGGTGTGGAAATGGAGTCGAGTTTAGCGTATCAAAGCAAAGCAGCCCATTTGGACCCGAATTTTCCTAAAATAAATCATCTTCTTCCCAAAACAAACTTTAATTTCTTGAATTGAATCTTTCTTTGGTTGGAAAAGTCAACTTTCCTTCCTGCTGCTTCATTTCAAGCTTGGAGAAGTCAACACCAAGTTAGGCAAAGCAAAGAAACACTCGGGTTTATTTCAAATCAAACATGAATACGAGTGGCAGATTAACACAACTTGCCAACCCCAGTTTGTTTCGATAAAATAAAAAAATAAATTAATAGTATTTTCGTTGGAGATCAGATCATGTTGTTATTAGAACAGCTAGGCTTCCTGTCATTATTTGTTGCTCTACTGTTTTTTTTCTCCAACTTTGCTTTATTTACTCGCATTTGTTGTTCCTTAATCAAAAGGATAGAACATACCTATATATTATACAGTAATCAAAGAGGGCAGGTAAGCCTTCATTAGCTTGACAATGATATGAGACCACTTCATGCAGGATTTCCGTTTGATTCTTTCTTACCTCGTCTTTTTTCGCTTGTTGTGGAAGCCTTCAAAATCCCCTTTTTTATAAACTTAAAATAACATTTTTGTTATTAAAATGGTGTTATTTATATATGTTTAAATTTAAGTTTTTTATTGTTTAATATTATGTTAAAACTAATTGTATTTGTTGCTTAATGAATTTAAAAATTCAACTTAAATATAAGACTAAAAAAGCAAATTTGAAATAACTTATTTCATTGTGGCTCTATTGTAAAGAAATTTTAAAATATATATTACAATAATATAGATTATTATTTAATTTTTAAAATAATAAAGCAAAAGGAAATGCTCATCACTGACCTGACCTGACCTCAACCAATAATGGAGGAAAATTAATGAATTCTACTTGCTTTATAAAAATACAGAAAAAAGAAAATGCCACCACAACTAATTAGATGACATTGACATAACGCCAACAAGTAATTAAACAATTCGCATCACAATATTAAAAATGATCCAGATTTATAAGTTGTTAACGAATCCTAACTTTACGTTTTCTTTACTAAAATGACAAAATCTCTATTTTTAGTATAAATAGTAAATTTATTAAAGGGATGTGGCGACATTGCATGATCCAGAAAATGTCAGATATAACTAAAGGTACCTATGAAATACACGACGTACGTCTCTCTTTTTCATCCCGCCTTGCATGGCTTTGTTCTTTAGTTTTTCTATTTGTGCTGATTTAGGAGCCAAATTATTTTTTTTTATATGGAACAGAGAGGATTCAAATTCAGATTAGGTACTCGAACCATATTAAAAAAAGTTTTTTTGATCCTTTGTATTTTATTTTATATTAATTTAGCAACATTTTAATGATAAAAAATTAACATCAAATGTCGCGTTAATTGCCATGTCATTGCTTTATGGATTTTTAACGTTACATGTATGCAACATCATTGTCACATAACATTTTTATGCCACGTAAATTTTTTTGCAGTGTGGTAGATGGCGTAGCAATCCAACGTGTTTAAACTTGATGATTTTATTGTCTTTTTTATTAAAATGTAGTTAAATTGACTCGGAATAAAAAAATAAATACCATTAAGACTCAAATAAAAATTAAGATAAAATGATATTTTTAATAAAATTCAAGAAGCAAAGCAATTATTATGCCTTTAGTTTTTTAGATGAAGTATATATGTGCATTAATTAATGAGTCAAATATTCAAAGATTATTATCCAATATGTTAATGAGAGTTAATCGTAAGTGTTTCTTGTTCAAACCTTCGTGCAAAATAGCAAGATTTGAATCTTCACGATCTCTTAATAATAAATGATTTGTAAGTCCGAAGAATTCGTAGATAAAAAAGTAAATTATGTCTCATTTGTAGGCTATCAATATATCTTTTTTATGGTACATCATGCTCACGTAATTTTTTTTGATGGTGTAACAATCTGACGTGGTAAATTTGATAAATTTATTGTCTCTTTTTAATAAAATGTAGTTAAATTGACATGAAATAAAAGAATAAGGATCATTATGACTCAAATAAAAGAAAGTATCAAAATGATATTTTTTATACAACTGAAGAACCAAAACAAGCACTATGCCTTTAGTTTTTTTTTAAAATTAATGATTATTTTAATATTTTTATATGTCAATACTTAAATTAATATCGTTTACCCATCATAAACACATCTTTACAATTATTTTAATTTATTTTATTTTATTTTCAAACCAAAATACAAACACAACAAAATTCATATCAAACCTATTAAAGAAAATACCCTCTGAACAAAAAAGCAACTAAAAAGTCTTTTTTTTTTTTTTAACTAGAGACTACAATTAACGCCACAAGTAGTAACTGCTTAATGATGCCAACTCCAAATTATTTTTTTAACGCTTTAACGCCACAATTACTATTACACTACAATTAATTAAGTGTAACTGTAGCCTATTAAGTGAAAAAAAAAACTGATATTTACAATTTTTAATTGTTTTTGAACATAGTGCCACAATTACTGCGACATGTGAAGAGGGTAAAAAAACGAAAAATCCATTAAAAGTGAGGAGGGTAGCAACTCAAAATAATAATAAAAATGAAAAAGGGAAATAGAAAAAGGATGACATGTCAAAATCCATTCAATGACTTGAGACCAAATGGAGTGAATGTATAATGCCATTGCCAGGGATGGGTCGCAAATTTATCTTCTTTTTTTTTTTTTGGAAAAAATGATGATAAAATATACAATCATTTTAAGTCGGATGAGATCTCATTAGACGATAAAATTTTTTCAACAAATACAATTGTATTTTTAAATCTCGAATCGAAAAACTTGATTAAACTGAAACAACTTCGTCACTAATCCACGCATTTCGTTGGTGAATCGCAAATTTATCAAAACTTGGTAAAAGAAGAGAAAAAGAGCATGAGAAGATTCAATTCAATGTACGAAAAAGTAAAGAAAGCAAAAGAAAAAGCGCGTTGAGTCGTAGGGGGTCCACCACATGTGGGACTCGTATCAGTAGAATGCTGACACGTTGGCAAGTAATTTGTGAGCCCGAGTCCATCCCTCCCCGCATTTGCCGCTGCTCATGCAATGTCTTTCTTTACACCCTTTTCTTTTCTTTTCATTTCCGCAAAACACAAATGGCACTAAACTATTGGCTCTATCCTTTAACAGTCCTCTTATTTTATTAATTTTAATTTAATTAATTTTTAAGTTTCGGCAGGCGGCAGCACAATCGTTGCTCCGCAGCTGGCCGGTGGCCTCTCAGCATTGCATAATTATTGTAGTGTTGACGACACAATCATAACACTAAAAATTTTTTAAATTTTGCAAATAAAATTAAGCAGAAATGTACTTTTAAATAAATATTAAAATAAAGTGGATTTTAACTCACTTATAAGAAATATTAGATAATAATTATTTATTTATATACATATTTTTTAAAGTTTATATTTAATAAATCGATACTGTACAGATTTTGATACTTTTAGCCAATGAAAAAGTATCATCTTATCAATGAATAAAATTAAAAAATATAAATATTAATAGAGTTTCTAATTTTTTTAGTAATTTGAGTATTTCTAAACATTACTATGTGATTAATTTACAAGTTGTAAAAATTTACATTATAATTATTGTCATTATTAAATAAATATAAAACTCATGTTTTATGGAATATCCGTTTTTTACTTTCTGGGCTTCCAAAGAAGTAATTCTAAAAATTAAATATAATTAAAGCAAAGCAAAATAAAATAAAAATTATATTATATATTTTTATTTTGTAAAAGCAGATGTAAAAATAAAAGGTAAAATAGCCAAATAAGTCATCGACCTTCAGTTCAAAATGTAATTAAGCCCTCAATCTTTTATTTTTTGGAAATCAGTCTATAAACTTTTATTTCAGTGGAAATAAACCCTTAATCTTTTAAAATTATGTAATTAAGTCCAAATCTGTTAAATGACACTGACTGCCGTTAGTATTGCACACGTGGCATGCCACGTGGCAGCCAAGTAAGCTATCCACGTCAGCTTTCACTAACGGCAATTAGTGTCATTTAACAGATTTGGACTTAATTGCATAATTTTAGAAGTTTGAGGGTTTATTTTCACTGAAATAAAAGTTTATGGACTGATTGCCACGAAATAAAATGTTGAGGGCTTAATTCTATTTTGGGCTCAAGGTCGAGGGCTTATTTGGTTATTATTCCAAAATAAAATTAAATAATTTAAAATATTTTTATACAATATAAAATTCCAAAAGAGATGATCAAAAAACAATCCAAAAGAAAAAAGAAAAAAAATGGTGGCAGGTGTCAGTCGGTCTGTCGGGTCAGGTCAGGTGTTGAGTTTTTGTATATAGTTTGGTTGACGGTTGACACCACGGAGATGGAGAGGGAGAAAACTCCGCCTATTGTGACTCTTCTTCTCTCTTTCCTTTCTTTTGCTTCCAATTCTCTTCTCTTATGTTCGTGCAAGCCTGCCCATAATAACACATCCTTCTCCTTTCTACGTTTCCTCTTTCTCTCTCACGTTTTCGATCGTCTCGGGTGGGTTTTTGCTTTTGTTTTTCAAATTTGCGTTTACTTTGTTTTATTTTATTCAAAATGTTCTCGCATTGCATGTTTGCATGTGAGTTATAAATTTGATATTAGATCGTTTTTGTCGATGCCAAGTTCAACCCTCTTTGTTTTTTCTTTTGGTCTTTCTTCGTCACCTTCAAAGCTTATTGATGTTCTTTTGTTTTTATTTTCAGGTTGAATTCTTTTCTTTTCTTTTGTTGGCTATGCCATTAAAGGCTGGTTTTTTCGTTTTTTCTTTTCTGAGAAGGATTAAACTTCATTGATGGGTGATTTGGTTCTTTAGCTGTGTTTTCTTGACTGTGTTTGTTTCTGATCAGATAAAAATAAAACAAAATGACTGATTATCAAATTTTCTCTTTTTATTTGGATTATTATTTATTTATAAATTTGTTTTGATTCCAGTGCTGAGCAGACATGCTCTGACAAAGAATTGTATGTGATTTTTTTAAATTTTATTTTCGTCTCTTTGATTTTTTTTCCTTTTCTTTTTACCGCTATTCGGCTTTGTTGGATCCTAAATCACTGGCTCTCTTCTTTCTGTGATTAAAGAATTCTGAATTGGGATATGAAAAATTCCTGGTTTTTTTCTCTTTAAAAAAATTAGTACTTTTCGAATTCAATCTTTTGTAGTGTGTTTTATTTCTTTCTCTAGAATTTCCAGGGAGGGCCCATTTGTTTTGGATTTTTGTTTTTACCTTTTTCTGTTTATGATTCTGAAATGGCTCTCTTCTGTTCTTAATATTTCAGAAATGTGCTAATCATTGTTTGTTTTGGTTTTGGTTTTGGTTTTGGTTTCTTGCAGCACGTTGCCAGAAAAGCATTTCCGAGTAAGGGTCTTTTGTTGCTCACTGAAATTCGGACATAAATTCTGCTTCTTGCTTAACACAGTGAGTAAGAAGCTTTTTTACAAATGCTAAATCCTGCAAGAGGAAGAAGCCAGCCGAGGTCTACTAGATCTATGCCGTTTGCCGGTGAGATTATCTCTCAGTTTCAATTCTTAGCCGCGTCTGCTTAATTTTGTCTTAAGAATTTGATGCCCTTTCTTTTCTTGTTGCTTATGGACTTAATCATGCCTTTGTCATTTAAAAAGTTTAAAGCTTTCCCTTTCATGTGAAATTTGATTTATTTCTTTGTAAGAATGAGTGTAAGATGATAATCCACCTTCTTCTGAGAAACTTATTGAAATTATATTTTCATTGTTAGCTTTTGCTTTCAATAAATAGGTAACAATTTATTACTGAGTGTTGAAAAAAAATGCATGTTCTTATGTTTAAAATTTAATATATGGTTTTGGAATATGACTTGCTTACCTTTTAATGCACTGCTTTGATATAAAATTGGACAAAATTATTGTATGAATTTGTTTTTATTGTTCCTGTTTTGCATGCAGCCATGGAATATCCTGATCCCAAAAGGAACACCAATTTCGTTGGAAAAATCCTTTTGGCAGCAGGCCTTACAGCCTTATGCATTATCATGCTCAAGCAATCCTCAAGTTTCAGTTCTCCAAGTCTGGTACCTACTTGATTCATCTCTAGTTCTTCTTTTTCCATCTCTATTATGCTATACTGAAGTCAAAATGCACGAGGAAGTTAATAATGGAGCCAACTGTTTGTCCTCTGTATCTCATACAAAAATGGGGCACAGTGATCCTATAATATCCAGTTCATTCTGTCAAAAGACTGTCCGCACGTTTCTCATGCAGATATCTTGATTTCTTTGATAATTGAAGGACAAATAGCAATAATTGTTGACTATTGCTATTATTTGATTTTTTTTTCACTTGTTAAGATAGTTCTTACATATGGATATATATATATATATATATATATATATATATAGTATGTATATATTTCTTGGGTTTCAGCAGCAATTGTAGCAGGACCCTATGCCGTTTTCCTCAAGATTACAACCTTGCTTGTTGTCATTGGCTGCTCTTTGTTTGATCAAACTGCTCATTTGATTATGGATGTGTCCTTTTCCCTTTGCGTGTGCTTAATATCATCTTTACTTCTACATAATGAAAATTATGTTTGCTGCCACTTTATATGAAATTTAGTTCAGTTGTTTCTGTAGTAGTGGCTGTTTTTAAGTTACATGGTGTTTCAACTTCTGACATCTTTTTCCATGTCTGGCCTTCTGTCTTTCAAGTTCTCCCAACGTGAAGAAGGGGTAACTCATGTTCTCGTAACTGGTGGTGCTGGCTATATTGGTTCACATGCTGCTTTACGACTTCTGAAGGAGTCATACCGTGTAACTATTGTGGTATGTAACAATCTCCTTTTCTGGTCTTTCCCAGCTTGTGCATAGTGATTAGTCTAGGTTCTAAGGGAGAAGTTACTTCCTTTGCAGGACAATCTTTCACGTGGAAACCTAGGTGCTGTCAAGATTCTACAAGAATTATTTCCAGAACCTGGATGGCTTCAATTCATTTATGCTGATCTGGGGGATGCAAAAGCTGTATCCTTTTCGTGAAAATTTATTATGATTATTTTCTTAAATTATCAAGTCTATACATTTAAACAGGGATTTTGTGTACTGTTTCCTTGATTTTATATTTAGGTAAATAAAGTATTTTCAGAAAATGCATTTGACGCTGTAATGCACTTCGCGGCTGTGGCATATGTTGGGGAGAGCACACTTGATCCTCTCAAGTAAGTCTCCTGTATGATTTATAATCGGAGAGCTAATATAGGTTGGATGAGCTGTGATGTAGATTGCTCAATTTTTTGTTTTATGCTAAATAAAAATTGATAATTTGATAATAGCTTTTATATTTGAAGAACTTAAATGTGTTATGGTGCTAGGAAATGAGTATAAGGAGTGTATGCTTCATTTGTGGTGCTGATGACAACCGTTTGTGCCTACCTAATAGGCTTGAACTCTTGTTTAAAACTTACATGGCAGAGATACCATCTTCTAAGGTCACTTCAGTTTCACTATTTACTTAATTTTTTGTAACTGCACTTTCCATGGTTTACGAGAGCACTAGAAATGAAGCCAAAAATTTCCTATCATTAAAAGAGCAGTTTAGAGAAGAGCTATTCTAGGTCACTAGATTTCTGAAGGAAACTTAAGTTGGATTCATTCTGTTTAATTGGGTCTGTAGATTGGATTTGTTCTACCAATTATGCTTGATGTGGTCCTTACTTCCGTATATAAAGCCTTTAGAATTGTCTAGTGTCCTTTCTTTCTCTTAACCTAACAGTCCGAAATGAAAAAGAAATTGACCTTGGAATGGAGGGTTTGCTTGTCGTTCTCTCTGAGTGCTCTCTTCTAATCGACTGTGCTATTTGGTCACAACTTTTGGTGCTGGTATTCACTAAACTACTGGCACTTGCCATTGACATCATCTCCATTCACATGCCTACTGATTACTTGCATTAACTGCACCATTGGAAATCATTATGTTTTGACCTTGTTGTTCAGGGGAAAAGCCACCAGAGTCTATTGAACTTTGCTTTTGAGAATTAGGGGAGAATTGAATCCATCATAATCTATTAAGATTGGCTCCTGGATCTGTGGTTGAGAAATGTTATTGCACAATTGATTATTTAGAATTATATGAAATATCTCATTCCATAATATTTAAACTAATATCCAAATTGATGTTTGCTATGGTGTGTTTGGCTACAATGTGCAGGTATTACCACAACATTACTTCAAACACCTTGGTGGTCTTAGAGTCAATGGCTGCTCATGGTGTTCGGACTTTGATATATTCTAGTACATGTGCCACATATGGGGAGCCTGAAAAGATGCCAATCACTGAAGAAACTCCCCAGGCAAGTTGTGAACTTGGTTTTATGCTTAATTATTTCTATATTTCTGTTTGAGGCCAACGATATGAAGAATTGACCTTTATTAACTTTTGCGATGCATATAAGGTTATAATACCACGCAACTGACCTCTGTTTTTGGACCAACTCAGGTTCCAATCAATCCATATGGAAAAGCTAAGAAGATGGCAGAAGATATCATCCTGGATTTCTCTAAGAATTCAGACATGGCAGTTATGATCCTAAGGTCCGTATTTTAGTTAACTTTTAGAAGTTTCGAGAATCTTGGTAATGCCTTTTTTCTTTTCTTGATATGGTTTTCTTATTTACCCTCTGTTTTCTTTATATCAACATGCATAATTTAGTAACTTAACAATATTACGCACAAGTCTACCACTCCTTCAACCAAAACTTAGTACTTGTGTAAGCTTGTAGATTTTTATACTTATTCTGTAATTGGAGGCTGTGAATTCATTAAGTTGTGATACTTCTGCCAGCTAACAGCTGCAAATATGTAGTGGCCGCTATAGCAGCATAGCCGAGCGGAAAATTAGCTACCACTACGACAACAAACATAGCGTAGCGGTTTTATAATAGCAGCCAATAGCAGCCATGATAGCGGGTAGCAGCCAGTAGCGGCGCTACTGAACAAATTTGGTGAAATGTCTATTTAACCAATTTTTTTTGCTTGATTTAATTACAACCAATGATTTTAATGTATTTAAGGGTATTTAAGTCTTTTAAGTTTTTTTTATTACAGCCATGAATTTACTGTTCTTAAAATTTATTTAACTTTTTTTTTATCAAATATTAAACTAAAAACCCTAAATTATGATTTTACTGTACTTAAAATTTATTTAAGTAAACTTCTTTTATTAAATATTAAACTAAAAACCCTAAATTAAATTAAAAACCCTAAATTAAACTAAAACCCCTAAATTAAGTTACTGTACTTTTTTTTGGGGAATTACATTGATGTTTATGCTTGTGTTTTATCATCTTATGTGACTTGGTAGCTTGTTATTTGCAATGGTTTTATTTGCTTGAGAACATTATTTGAGTGCTTTGTGTAATTTGTATGAGCTATTATGGTCATTCTTTTGTTTTCTATTAAATTATATATATGTTTTATATAAAAAAAAATTAATGGCCACTATTGTGTCAGTAGCGGCCGTTATGCTATCTGATACTCATTTGTGGTGGCCACTACGCTATCCGCTACTCATTTGTAGTGGATTTTGGCCTCACCGCTACTGTCCGCTATTTGCTATTGATAACAATGAGGCATATACATGGAAGGTTTAACCTACCTATACCTGTTGTATTTCTAGTTCGGAGGCAAAAGGAAGCTTAGGGCATTAGAAGGTTTCTTATTTCATCATTATAATTTACAAATTTAGGATCATTGAAACTTTTAGAACCCAAAGAACTCCTTGTCCCATATTCAATGTGTAAGGCTCTGGGCACAATTAGTGATAGTCCAACAACATGCACTTTTTATTTATTTTTTTTCCTGCAGATTAAAAATTTGACAATTACAAAAAAAAGTTCTGCTGTTTATGAATTCATTTATTCTTGGTGAATATCTTTCAGATACTTCAATGTGATCGGCTCAGATCCTGAAGGAAGATTAGGTGAGGCTCCCAGACCCGAGTTGCGTGAGCATGGACGAATTTCAGGTGCTTGTTTTGATGCAGCTCGTGGTATCGTTCCTGGTCTAAAGGTATGCTATTCATTTTGCCCCTTTACTTTGCTCATCTTCAGCAATTGCTTTATATTTCTTGCTAAACTTGAGATCAAGAAGTGAACAACTAGTTATATACTGTAACTTGCGTAGCAGTTTGATAAGAAGATACTGAATACTACAAAAGGTGCAGATCTTATTAAAGTTCTGCTGTTAATTTTTTAAACTTGGAGAGCAGCAGCAGCAGCAGCAGCCGCCTTTTTTGAAGGCCTGATTAACTGTTGCTGTCGCAGAATTGGATAATTTTGAGTATTGTTATTCTTCCTGCCCATGAGAAAGTGCAAAGAAGGCTACTAAAGCCATGAGATCTAAAATGGGCTCAATCAAATTGCTCTGATGGTCTTTACGTGAATAACAAATAGAAAAGTTCAAAACTAAACATAAATAGCTCTGTGGCTTGACGGCTGCTAGGGTAATTTTGCTGAACATTTATAACGTCTTCATTTCATCTTTTCCTTGAAACAAGTTAGTTGTAGAAGATGATTTTAAAGAACTGGATGCTTTGATATATAATATTCCTTTTTTCTTTCTGATATCTCCTTTGCAAGCGTCTGCTTAATACTTTAGGCAAAATTTTGAGGAAGACCTGGACCAAGTGAAGAATTATCTGTCATTTCACATTTTTACAATGATGCTTTTTAAGGTGAAAAAGGTCATGATAAACTGTGTATTATTTATTACATCCAAACTTTCTATTTGAATATGGTATGTGTGCTGTTTGCATATTTGTTTTTGTACCTGTAATTATTATAATGTTGTCACGCCTATCATTGCATGTCTATGGTTTTTCCTTCATGGATCAAAATGATCTTAATGCACAATTGAAAGATAGTGTTCAAGCTATTGGGTAATTTTGTTTGGGGACATTGCTCAAAGTTTCCATGAGCCACTTAAGCTACACCTTGGTAGCGTATATACTACTGAATTCTATTGTTGCTGATATTGTTTTTGGGTTTTCCTGAAGGTCAAGGGAACAGACTATAAAACACATGATGGAACCTGCGTACGTGATTATATTGATGTTACTGACCTGGTTGATGCTCATGTGAAAGCTCTTCAAAAGGCTACGCCCCGAAAAGTAGGAATATACAATGTTGGCACCGGAAAAGGTAGATCCGTGAAGGAGTTTGTGGAGGCATGTAAGAAAGCCACAGGGGTGGACATCAAAGTTGACTATCTTCCCCGCCGACCTGGAGATTATGCTGAAGTGTTCAGTGATCCAACAAAGATTAGGCGTGAGCTGAATTGGACAGCTCAATATACTGATCTCCAGGAGAGTTTACAGATTGCGTGGAGATGGCAAAAGGCGCATCGTGATGGATACAGAACCTCTTAATTGATGGTTTGTTGAATACTTCACAGTATTTTATAGTAAAAGGCTAAACGAAGACAGCAGACGTCCCTGATTTCAGCCGTGCTTCTTCTATCTAACATAGAAGAGGGGAGGAAAATTAAAGATGAAGTTTTGCCATTTGCTATTACAATAATTGGGTAGTTATAGGGAGCATCTAATTCATTATATGTGTATTTGAAGAGATGATGATAGTTTAATAATATGATGATGCCCCGGCTCAGCCATAGCTTTTATTTATTGATTCTCACGCTCGCTCTTATTTGCTTCAATGATGCTGGCTGGCCTTTTGGCTGTTACATGAAAATATAAGACTTGGAATATTTCCGTAAATCATATGACTCTGACAAAGTTTGCATGTTACGACATAAGAATTAAGCCATATCAAATACGACAATTTTTTCAATTTTGGATTTTCTAAAATGCTTAAGATTAGATGATCGACTTGAGATTTGAGGCAGATTTAACAACATATGAAAGTTGATTAGAGTTTTGTGTTTACAACAGAAACCTAAAACAGCGGTTGATAATGGCTAATTGCAATGATGTAGATGATGAATTTAAGGGATGCTGTTGATGTCATTTCTCATGAATACAGAATGGGCAAAAACTCATACAATCCCCGCTCAGTACCCTTCGAGATTAAGACAAGTTGCAGCACTACAATTACAACAAAAATGTAGATATTTGTTTTGATTTAACCATATGTAAAAACCAAATAGAAACATTTAGCATATGATGTACCTTTACCTTCTCCAATAATTACTCCCCAGCCCAAAATAATACCTATCTAGTTAAAATTTTAAACTTTCATCAACAGACATACATATTGATCATATACTCAGGCAGGTTACAAAACCCAAAGAGTAGCCGTAACCTTTTCTCAAAAACTAACCCCATATCTTCAAGCAACTGATTGCACTGCTCTTTCGAAGCTGTCTTCTGCAGACGATGCCCGTTTAACAAGAATGTGCTCTGGATGTGTGAGTTTCAATTGGCTGCAAGGTAATCAATCACAAGGTCAGGATTTGGGAGCATTTGCCAATATAATCAATAATGTAGCACCTCAATTAACATCTACAACACCAAAGCGCAGAAAATATGATATGACTACAATATTAGATATATGCTCTTTTTGAAGTGCTCTACAATATTTGATATATACATAAACAGAAAAAACTATGCTAACATGAATAAACAATTGAAACACTTCTTAGAGTATTAGATCCATTAATCTAGCTGCCAAGTATAACTCTTAAACACGACGAACTCTTTTGCCATCGGCTTGGTAACCTTTTAAAGAGCACTTGGAAAAATGTAACCAAAACTTGTCAACTTTCAACTTTCCAAACTGTAAGGGGTAGTTCAACAAAGCAAAAGCCAAGAAAAACAAAAATAGATGAAATGAATATCTAATTTACCTTAGGTAACGTGAAGATGATTTACCCAGGTGAAGACTGCATACAACAAGGTTGGCCAGAGTTTCAGGATCCTTTGCATCCTATATCCATTAACAGAAAACCCCTTATTACATAAAATTTTAAAGATAAAAACCAACTAATTGCTATGGAACAATGAAACTTGGGATAGAAATATTCAGTGCCATGATGAATCCAAAATTTCAAAACTGACAGGAAAATAAGGGACTAGAGGAAAATCCAAGAGTCAAATTCAATATTATTTGATGTCACTCAGAGATTATATTTACACCAATTTAAACTTAATGCATATCAAGTCTGAAATAAAGTAATTTATGATTTATGATCATGAAACACATCAACTGTAGTCAGTCCTGTTCATAGGGCTATGAACAGAGACCAAAGAATGGCCAAATCATAGGTTTCAATCTAGAAAAAACAAAAGTTTCCATCGTTTAAACTTGCCTTATTAAGTGCTTCAAGTAAAAGTGTTTCAGCTTCATCAAAATTTCCCATGTGCATACAGCAGACAGCCTTCCCATTCAGAATCAATCCAGTCATTGGATATTTCTCAGAGAAATCTTGGAAGATCAGATATGCTTCCTGTATCTTCAAACCACCCTGATTTGGCAGAATAACATGTTATTACACCATCCATGATTTCTCACTTATAGCATTATTAAAATAATAAATATTTCATACCACTGCCAGATTCAACCATGCATTTGCAAGTTGAGTCAGTGTATGGTCCTCATCAATCTGCTGCATGACTCTTAGCTGTCTCTCCGCATAATCTGACCGGTGCATCTTAATGAATATTTGCACATTCAATGCATGCCTAAAAACAGAGAAGACAATGACTTCACTAGATGCATCAGAGCTTACTGAGATGTTTTGCTTTAGCAGTCAGAGGATCACTTCAAAGTCACTAGAAGGAACAGAAGCCTTTTCCACAGGGCTCACTAGAAGAAACATACACATTTTCTAGAGGAATTGGCCATCAACTCCTAATTCACATCCAAGTAATTAAATATATTTGGTACAAAGATTTTACAGAAGGCTAAAGAGTCTCAGAAGCTCTCGAATAATAAAAGATTCCACAATTGAGCTCTTATCTTTTTTTCGCAATTAATTGAGCCCTTATGTTTCCAATTTCACTCAATTGAACCCTTACTTGGACAGAAACTGTTAAATCTGTTATTTTTTTTGCCACGTGTACTGTACAAATTTAACGATTTATGTACGGATTTAATGGTTTCCATCCACGAAAGGGCTTAATTGAGTGAAAATTGAAATGTAAGGACTCAATTGATTGCGAAAAAAGTTAAGAGCTTAATTGTGGAAACCGTTAATTTTCAAGGGCCTTTTTGACCCTTTAGCCTTTACAGAATAACTTGACATCAACCTTCAAGCAGGAAAACTTCAAATAGAAGTCCAGTATTAAGCTAATATGCTATACAAATTTGTGCATGTAAATTTCATTTGTGGAGAAGATGAGAAAAAAAGGCATAGGCAACAAATATTGTGTTCTGACTACCTTATGAATCAATTAAATATCTTTCAGCAAAATCCCTTTTAAGATTAACCAAAATGAGGGTCCAGCCAATGCACCACCTCAGCCAATTAGACTGCTAAGGGTATCAGGGCAATCGAATGAACTACAACTTGCAAAAACAAAGTTGAAGCAACTGTGATGGAGACGGGTGGACAAAATGCACTAAACATCAGCAGTTTGGTTAAACATTCTAAAGGCTGGTGATAGTTAGGTGATGCAGAACCACCAGGGGTTTTACCATGAATTTTGGCTTTTCTTATAAGTACGTGTAATTACAAAAGTTTCCTTATTCAGCATCGGAGTCACAGGGTATGAAAAGCTTGAGAGCATAAAAACTCCATATTAATTTCAACCAATTAAACACAAATGAAAGATGAATAAGTATACTGCTATATTTCTTTCTAAATATATATTTTAAGCAGGTAGATATCACCCGCAACATACATATGCCTAATTAGTTTTTGTCAACACATATACTCTATCATTGTTCCATAATTTATTTTCTGATTTACGGATATGAGAAGGAAAAAGAAGTGAGCTAAATCTGTGCTGTGAAACCATAGAAGATAGATTACCTATAAATGGAAGTAAAGAGCATATCTCAAAGGTCACAGTCAGTCCATAAAAGTGGGTTCCTGGGAGGAAAATTCAATGAAAACCAGCCAAATCATGCAATTTTAAACATCTAACTCGCAGACATATGCTAGTTTATATAACAATATCAGTGTATTTTCCGTTCTTTCGCTGAAAAAAAAAAGAACAACAAAAAAATGGCATGTTTCTATTATCAGAGGTCTGGATGTAGCATGATCGAACTAGGCAACTGGCAATTTTGGATCAGCATGAAATAGCAGAGGATTTAGATGTCAGCAAGGCTGTATAATGGTTAACTGATCTGATTCACAAGTAATTCAGTCAATCTTTAATTTCAAACCAGCCTCAGTCTTTCCTTCTCCAATTTTTTTCCCTTACTAGTCTCAGGCCAGATAATGGAAGATATCTTACCCTATCTAATAAACCCAGCCTTTTGCTCTATGCCTAAGACTTCCCAACTGAAAAGTCTAAAGATTGAATGATTTTGACAGTTAAGCAGGCCAGATGAAGTAATAGTACAAATGATTGTTCACAAATTTGAACATGAATAGAACAAAGAACAAGAATAAATGAAGCTGAATCAGACATCATTTATAAAGGAGGAAATTTGATACTACTATAGACTAGGAGGACATAATAAAGCACGAAAACGAAGTTGAACGAGAAAACTCACAGTTCCATGGTGCCACCAGCATTGGTGTGTTTAAGAGCCTCATTGTAATCTTCTTCATGCATGAAAATGATTCCAGCAATCAACCTTAATATGGCATTGTTTCCAATTGCTGGATCTGCCAGCCACTCTTTCAAGCTCGAAATTGTTGATTCCTAAATGCGATAATTCAGTCAAAACCCCCATATTTTTTGCAGATCTTGTCCATAACAACAAAAATGGGGGCAGATCTAAACAGAAATTCACCTTATCATGAGGGTTGGAGAGATAGAGGCCCAGCAATTTAACAGCTTGGAGAGGAGTGGCAGCGGAGGAGTCGATCTCATTGATCACCAGCTGAGATTTGAGAAACAAAAACGATTAATATTACAATTTGCGAATTTTTTTGGTTATACACAAAAAAGGAACCTGGTAGCTGCCGAGCGCGATGTAAGAGCGGTAGACGAGACAGTCACGCTCGACGGCGTCGTCGGGAGAGAGATTGGGAAGATCGCTGTTGTTGATGGCAGCCTGATACGAACCCAAATAGAAATTGTTCCTCAAATTGAACAAGTGATCCGGCGCTGCTGCTGCTGCTGCTGCCGCCATTTCTTTTTTTTCCTCCCTAACACTCGATTAGATCATAAACAGATCTCAAACCAATCACAAATAACTTTTTTTTTCAGTTTTTTTTTCTTTTTTTCAGTTTCACTTCTTAAGTTCTAACTTCTAATAACACTTGTTGGCCAACCTGATTATGGGTCGGGTTGGGTAATAAGATTTTTACCCGTCCGGCCCGGCCGGAAATTCGGATTTGGTATTTTTATACTTCAAGCTCGAATTTGATCCGATCAAAAATAATTTTTTATATTTTGATTTTATATTTATTTATTTTTTATTATTTTATATCTTTTAAATTTTAATTTAATTTGTCAAAATTTGTATATAAATTTTTATATTAAATATTTATAATCATGTTTACTATTCAATAATATTTTTATATACATGTAATTGTATTATATTTAGTAAAATATATATATAAAAACTTAATTAATATTAAAAAAGAAATATAAAAAAATTAATAATTTGGGCCTCGCTGGGCAGGGCCCAGGCTTTGAAAGTCAAGCCCGAAGCTTGGCCCGATTTTTAAACGGGCCTAAAAATTTTCTCCAAGCCCGTTTTTTCATCAAATATTTTTGTCCAAGCTCGACCAAATTTCAAATGGGCTTTCAGACTTGGGCGGGTAGCCAGGCCCTTGAGCAGGTCTATTGGCCACGCCCAGGATTAAATTACTTTTTCCTTTTTTTTTATAGTTATTATTATTATTATTATATTTAAATCGGTCAGTGTACCGTGACGATTTTAATTTATAATATTTTTAAATATAATACAAATATAAAAATTTATTTTGAAATACATGTTAAATAATGTATTAAAAAACTTGATGCAGATATAGAATATAAAAGTTGAAAAATAATTCGAAATCAAATCCTAATTAAAAAATTATAGAAATATTAAGTATCATAAATCTTAAATATTAAATAAATAAATCAAATAACTATAAATTTAATGAAAATAATTTTGATTACACTAATCATTAATAGATTATTAATTAATGTTACATATTTGAAATTGATTTATTTTTAAATTTTGAATCTAAATGACTACAAATTAATCTTATAAAATAAATTAGTATTGAAAACTCTATTTTTAGGTTTTTTAAAAAACTATTTATAATAGTTTCATGCATAAAAAGTAAGTAAAGTAAATTGTAAATAGAATAAAAATGATTTATTATTTAAATTTTTTAAGATTTAAATCAATTCAAAGTAATTAAATATAAAATACGTTTCAAAAGAATAGATTTTTCATATGGATATTTTCTTTTTTTTTTCTAATCAAAGAAAATGATTTAAAAAATAAATAAATAAATAAAATGATTGAACAAATAAATCTAAAAAAAGAATTAAATGAAAATTTAAAAAATGCATGAAAGTTTAATTCAATACAAAAATATATAGACTTAATTATCCAGTTTTAATTTTTTGATAAAATATTTAAAACCTTAGTATAATTCAAATCAAATTATATAGATTTTTTAATTTAAAAATAACATAATAAGTGATAAAAGAAAATTTAAATTCTAAGATAAATTTTGTTTGATTTAAATGAAGATAATATAGTTGAAATCTTTTTTTTAATTTCAAATATTTTAAAATTGAATAGAATTATTTTTAAAAAAATTAAAATCAATTTATTTTTCAAAGTATAGAAAAAATAAGCCATATAAATATAGATATTTATCCTTTAAAAATTGAAATAGATAATTGATTTAAAAATAATTAATTTATTTTGTAATTTTAATGTATATAGATTCATATCTTTTAGAAAATTGGAAAAAATAGTTTTTTTGTTTTAGGATATTACACATGTCAAATTTTCAGATCATCTATATAGGATGTTTTACTTATACCCAAATGCTTTGGCTTTTATGTGTGTGTGTGTGTATATTATATATACACAACTGCTCTAGTGCCGGGCTATTACCTCAAGCCCAAAGGCCTACCTGATATTTAATTGGATTTGGACACAAATATTTGACGCAATTACTAAGCTTGGACAAATTTTTTAGGCCTGTTTAAAAATTGAGCCTCGTTGAGGCTTATATATTTACTAAGTATAATATAATTAATTATATATATAAATTATTATTAATAAATATGATTATAAATATTTAATGTGAAAATTGACATATAAATTTTGACAAATTAAATTAAGTTTTAAAGGGAATACAATAATAAATAAACAAATAGTTAAAATATAAAAAATAAATAAAATTATATTTAGGCAGGGCCTGGTTCGGGCTTATAGTATAAAAATGAAACGGGCCTGGACTAAAAGTTAGGCCTAAATTTTTGGATCAGGCTTGGACATACACATAAATTATTGTTATCTGTAATGGATATGGCCCGGCCTGGCCCATGACCAAGTTTATATATATAAATATATATAAGATTATATATGATGCACTGAAAAATAAGGCTGTAAACAAACCAAACACGAACGAACAAATTAATGTTTATGTTCATTCGCTTATTTTTTAGTGTCGTTCATGTTCGTGTTCGTTTGTTTGTTTAATAGAAATTGTTTGTTAATGTTCGCGAACAGTTCGCAAACATGAAAATGAACGCGTTCGCAAACATGAAAACGAACGCGTTCGCGAACATATAAACAAATGTGTTCGCCAACATTTAAACGAATGTGTTCACGAATACGTGTTCATGAACAAGTATTAATGAAAACAAACTAAATATTAAATATTAAAAATCCTACATAAAGATTAAATTTCACATGCAAATTGAAATCATTTAACACAAAATTTTAAATACAACACAACTTAAGTCAACAATGTTTTTATTAAAATTGATAATTACTATTTTAAGTAAAATTTATATTATTTTTTTTGGTCATTAAGTAAAATTTATATTATATACACATACATATATGGGTACACATATGTTAGAGTATCATATATCTCTATGTGTGTGTGTATACACACGTGTAACATATATATGTAAATGGTCAATAGATAAAATTATAAGAATGTGATTTTAACTTATTATGAGACTTTTATTAATTTTATTTCAGTACATTATGTTTAAATTTTAAAAAATAATTATTTTAAGTATAATTAACTAATTTAATTTTATAATTATTTTATTATTATATTTTATTAATTTTTGAAGCCAACCAAGTTATATTGTATAAATATGTTTAAAAATTAGGTACTAATTTTTTAGGTTAATGTCTTAGAAATAGGGTAATATATTATATAACTTATATAATATAAGTAATTTTAGTATTTTAATAAATAACAAACGAACAATAAACAAACAACAATAATATTTTAAATGAACGAGTTATAAGCGAATATAAATGAACGAGTTATAAACGAACATAAACGAACGAACAATAAATGACACTTTAAACAAACGAACAACGAACGAACAACAAATGATACTTTAAACGAACGAACATAAACGAACCTGTTCACGAACAAAAACGAATGAACCATACATCTGTTTATGTTCGGTTTGTTTAACAAACGAACAATAAAATGTTGTTCGTTAAGCTTAATAAACAAACATAAACGAATGGAAACCGAATGAGTTTACAAACGATTCGTCGAACGTTCTGTTCGTTTACACTCCTACTGAAAATGTATAGCTTCTATACATTGTTAATAAATCACGTAATGCCACTTCATTAATGAATAAAACTAAAAAATAAATTTAAAAACTTTATTAATATTTACATTTAAGGGCTTATGTAGTTTTAAATTTTACTCATTAATAAAGTGGTATCATTTTATTAACTGATAATATATAACATTTATACACTCTCGATGATATTATATAGGCTTAATAGCCAAATAAGCCCTCAACCTTTAGCCTAAAATGGAATTCAGCCCTCAACATTTTATCGCATGACATTCAGTCCATAAACTTTTATTTCGATGGAAATAAACCCTCAACCTTCTAAAATTATGCAATTAAGTCCAAATCTGTTAAATAACACTAACTGCCGTTAGTATATTTAACGTGAAGCTGACGTGGATAGCTTAGTTGGCTGCCACGTGGCATGCCACGTGTGCAATACTAACGGCAGTTACTGTCATTTAACATATTTGGACTTAATTGCATAATTTTAGAAAGTTGAGGGTTTATTTCTATTAAAATAAAAATTTATGAATTGATTGTCACGCGATAAAACGTTGAGGGCTGAATTCCATTTTGGGCTAAAGGTTGAGGGCTTATTTGGCTATTAAGCCTATATATATAAACTAATTATTACTATTATTATTATTCCATTCTATAATAGTAAACTATGGGTTTGTAGCAGCTTTAACACGCCATGGAAACAGCCCAACAGAACCACCCAAACAAGCTTTTGGGCCTAACCTAATCTTTCTGCCCTATTTGGTAAAAGAAAAAACTTCATCACTCCCTCCCTCTCCCGCTTCGGAGATCAATCAAAACCCTAGGCAGGGTTTAATCATTTTCTTCTCCTTCAATCGTCTGCTCAGCTGCTTGACTGCTTCTGTGTTCTACACTCCAAATCTCAACAATGTCGCTGTCCAAAAGTTCAAAAATGCTTCAATTCATTAACTACCGGATGCGAGTCACCATCCAAGACGGGCGCCAGCTGGTTGGCAAATTCATGGCCTTTGACCGGCACATGAATCTCGTGCTCGGCGATTGCGAGGAGTTCCGAAAGCTTCCTCCTGCTAAAGGGAAGAAAAACTCTAACACCAACGAGGAACGCGAAGACCGTCGAACCCTTGGCCTTGTTCTTCTCCGTGGCGAGGAGGTTATTTCCATGACCGTCGAAGGTCCTCCTCCTCCAGAAGAGTCACGTTCCAAGGCTGCCTCCGCTAATGCCGTCCCTGGCCCTGGCATTGGCCGTGCTGCTGGCCGTGGCATCCCCACCGGGCCTCTCGTTCAAGCGCAACCTGGTCTTGCTGGCCCTGTCCGCGGTGTTGGAGGCCCGGCTCCCGGGATGATGCAGCCGCAGATTTCTCGCCCACCTGCTCCACAGCTCTCGGCTCCTCCAATGACTTACCCTGCTGCTAGTGGAGCTCCACCCGTGATACGTCCACCTGGGCAAATGCCGCCTGGTGCTTATCCGGGACAGCCACAAGCACCTCAAATGCCACGTGGCCCTCCTCAGGTACCACCACCTGGTTTTGGAGTAAGGCCACCTCAGCAATTCCCAGTGCCACCACCACAATTTGGTCAGAGGCCGATGCTTCCTCCTCCGGGACCAATGATGAGAGGACCTCCAGCTCCACCACCTGCAAGGCCTGGAATGCCTGCTCCACCTCCACCACGGCCTGGAATGCCTCCTCCGCCTGGTGCTGTTCCTGTTTTTGGACCACCACGCCCAGGAATGCCGCCTCCACCAAATCCTCAAAACCAGCAGCAGAATCAGCAGCAGTAGTGATTTTGATTTGGTATGGTATATTTCAGCTTCCATTGCTTGTATCGTATATTATGCTTTAGTGATTGATAACATTTTGCTGGTAATCAATAATGTGTACGATTAACTAGGAGTAGTTAAGTCAATTATGATGCAAATCTTCTTAAGAGATTAAAATGCAGGTTTTCTCAAGTGTTAATGTTTATTATGGTGAGTTTGCATGTTATTTTGTCTTTAACTTTGTAGTCACATTTTTCTGAGTTGGTGGTTTTAATTCTATGTTTATTTCTCTATGTAGACTTTTCTTCCAATTATTTTCTTGTTAGAGTAATAGAAGTCTGTGTTAGAGAGGATAAGTGAATGTTATTTTTTATTTGTTAAACAAACTATAAGTACAATAAATATCAAAAGCGTAAAGAAGCTACTTGCTTGTGGGTTAGGGAGAAGGCTAGAGAGATAGCATCTTGACGGTATAAGCTTTGGCACATAGGAAAATATAAAGACCATAATAGTGTACGTATTATCATAGACAAAGAAAACTAAGAGGATTTTGTGCAGGTTAGGAGACAAGGAGATAGAATTTTTTTGGTTAAGCTAGTTCTAGGAGGGAAAGTTTTGGATATTATTAGTGCGTATGCACCACAGATAGAGACTTGATGAGGCTAGTAAACAATAGTTTTGGGAGAATTTAGATAAAACTATACAAGAATTGTCTTTTGGAGAAAACCATTTTATTGGTGGTAACCTTAATAGCTATTTAGTTTTGGTAGAGAGGGTATTGAGAGTGTACATGGGGTTTTAGTTACGGTGTAAGAAATGAGGGTGGAGGTACTATCTTTGATTTTGCTTTATCTTATGATTTAATCCTAGTGAACATACTATTTA
Organism: Heritiera littoralis; assembly: GCA_031772115.1. NCBI lineage: Eukaryota > Viridiplantae > Streptophyta > Magnoliopsida > Malvales > Malvaceae > Heritiera > Heritiera littoralis. The sequence continues at coordinate 4,997,563 of JAPDPK010000032.1, read as the reverse complement.
GGAAGAGAGAATCTCACATTATAACCTTTAAAAGTGGTCTGAATGCAAGTCATGTTTCTTTTTGACTAAGAGGGACAGATGTAGCTGTTTGGATTGCAAGGTTGTCACAAGTGAGACTGTTTCCATGCAACATAGACTTCTAGTCCTAGACATGAATATTCATAAACGGCATTGAAGGAACCAACAAAAAGTAATTGCAAGGATTCAATGGTGGAAGCTAAAAGAATATTGTCACACATTATGTAGAGATAGTTGGATTCAAGAAAAAGAGTGGAAATAAAAGAGAACCCAATTGTTTATGGAACAAGATCGCAAAATGCATTTAGGAGGTGGGTAAGAAGACACTAAGAGTATCAAATGGAAGTGCAATGATTGGAAAGGGATGCAATATGATGGAATGCATTAGTTAGGGAAACTATAAAAACCAAATAAGATTGTTACAAGACGTCGCAGAAGAACAACACCGAAGAGAGCTTTACAAAATATAGGTTAGCTAGGAAGGAGTCAAAGAAGGCTGTGGTAGAAGTTAAAAGAGAGTTATGAAATAGATGTATAACAAGTTGGACATAGGATAAGAGAGAGATTTATTGATTGGCATGAGTAAGAGGTGTCGCAATCCAGGAGTCATGAAACATGTCAAGAATGAGTATAAAAGAACTCTCGTTAAGGACAATAACATTTAAGAAAGATGAGGTGATTATTTTGACAAACTATTCAACGACGAACAAAGTTGAATTTTGGATAATATTTTGGTGCTTCTTAAGGATTCAAACCGGTGTTTTATGCACAAAAGTAGATATATAGAGGTAAAAGAAGCACTAATGAGGATGAAGACAGGGAAAGTTACTGGATTTGATGACATTTTGTTTGAAGTTTGGAAATGCCTTGGAGAGGTAGGAGTTAGATGGTTGACAGATCTTGTTAACAAGATTTGGCACATTAACAAGATGCTTGATGAATGAAGAGTGGTTTGATACCTTTATAAGAACAAGGGGGATATTCAAAGTTGCTTCAACTATTGACGCATAAAACTGATGAGTCACACGATGAAATTATAAGAGAGTGATAGAATAGAGATTAAGGAAGACTAGAGAAACCAAAGAATCAATTTGGTTTTATGCCTTCCGATCAACTACGGAGGCAAACTTCGATAACGTGTGGAGTGTTCTCAAGTACTGGATAAAGATCTCTATATAATCTTTATAGACTTGGAGAAAGCATATAATAAAGTGTCTAGTGAGGTGCTATTGTGGTCCTTAGTGAATAAAAGGGTTCCTGTGAAATCTATTGAACTGATTAAGGACATGCATGGAGATGCAATTATATATGGGAGGACATGTGGAGGGCAAACAAGCCAATACATCAATGGTTGTTGCTAAGTCCATTCTTGTTTGCAGTAGTAGCGGGCAAACTAACAAAATCCATAAAAAATAAGGTGCTTTGGTGTATGATGTTTGCAAATATTGTTTGGTGTGTTGAGATTAAAGCAGAGGTCAATGTAAAGTTGGAACTGTGAAGATAGACGCTAGAATCAAGGGGATTTATACTAAGCAAAGTGAAGATTATATACATTGAGTATAAATTCAGTTCAAACAAAGAGGAAGATCAAAACATGAGATCGGCAGAGGTCAATGTAAAGTTGGAACTGTGAAGATAGACGCTAGAATCAAGGGGATTCATGCTAAGCAAAGTGAAGATTGAATACATTGAATATAAATTCAGTTCAAACAAAGAGGAAGATCAAAACATAGTGACAGTAGATGGGCTGGTGATACCTAAGTAGTATAATTTTCGATATTTGGGGTCGATCATATAGATAGATGGAGAGATTGATGGCGATATGACCTATAGGATCCAGGTTGCGCTACAAGTGTGCTCTATGATAAGACAATTTCTATATGATTGAAAAGCAAGTTCTATAGGACGGTTAGATCAACATTATTATATGGTGGTGAATATTGGGCAACTAAGAAACTGCATACATAGAAGATGAGTATAGTAGAAATGCGAATGTTGCGGTGGATGTGCGGAGATATGAGAAATGATATGAGAAATGAAGGCATTCACAAGAAGGTTGAAGGTTGGAGTGGTACCTATCGATGACAAAATAATTGAAAGTTGTTTATATTAGTTGGACACATTCAATGTAGATATGTGGATGCTCTAGTTAGGGGAGTGGAGCCTATGAATGATAAAAAAAGGGATCAAGGCTAGGAGAAGATCAAAAAAGACTTGGAAGGAAATAATTTGGTAAGATATGGCAGCACGAGAGTTGGAAGAACACATTGCTTTGATAGGAATGAGTGGAAAGGTAAAATTTATGTTGACGACTTAGTGTGAGTTCATATATTGGCTCATGTAGCCTACCCTTATATATTGGGACAAAGGCTATGATGGTGATGATGATGATATTAAATATTACACCAAGCTCAACTTTGATCCTTGCCTTAGGAATAACACATAGAGTTAGGCTCCCCTCAATCCAAATTTATAGATAATAAAGTACGATTTGGTTTCAAATTAAAAATGTTTGAATATTTTTTTAGCAAAAAAGATGGTTTTTATTAGAGGATAAATTTTACACAAGGTGCTATTCTTGATTCTTTTCTTAGGAATAACACAAAGTTTAGGCCCCTCAATCCAAAATTATAGATAATGAAGTATGGTTTGGTTTCTAATTAACAAAGTTTGAATATTTAATTAACAAAAAAATGATTTTTTTTAATTAATTTTTACACAAAGTTCAACTCATGATCCTTGCCTTAGGAATAAGTAAATAAAACAGAAGATGAGTGAAATATAAAATTTTTCCAAATCAAATTCAAGAAGAAACATAGGTCACTGTTTTTAAAGATACTGGGGATGTCATTACCATTTCCAATCTTTATTAGGTAGGATAAACACCTTGGCTTTTTTAGTAAATTTTTTGGTCAGATCTTACAGTTATGAGTTTGGATAACCTTGTTCTTCCTATTTTTTTCATTTTCCTTAAAATGTAGCTAACCATCATGCTTCCTATAATTTTTCATTATGGTTATTTTCTAGGCTTGACAGGAGATCCTCCTATTACCATCTTATATGGAATAATTGTTAAATTTTGAAGCACACTAACTAACTTATAGTTCCTTTGAAACACTTTTTATATATGTACTTTTCTACTTGCCATACATACAATAAAAGGAATTCTATGTGGGTACGGAATTTTGCTTGTGTTCTCTAACTAAGTGGCCCTTATTGTAGTATGATTAGCATTTTGAATGAATGAGAAAAAATTATTTGCCTTCTTTACTTGGTCCAACAATCAAGAAATTTTATCATAGCGAACTCCATTTACACTGGGGTTGGAAGATCTGCAAACTAAGCAAATGCATTCTTCTAACTGAATCAATGGACATCATTTCATTATATCACATTTTTTTTTCAATGGTCCATGTGCATTGCATGTAGTTTCTCAACTAGTTTATTTAAAAAGTTTCTAGGTATGTTTACAACTTTGTTGAAAAAAAAGCAGGTGTTGATATATACTAGGATATTATGTGGGTTTCAAGGGTTACAATGATCAAAATCAGCCTTGGATGTGAAGAATGAAATCTTAAATATATTATGTTAGTTTTTGTTAAGTGTTAAGGACAATCTTTACTGCCTGGTCTGTTGACATGTTAATTGCCTAATTTCCTCATTATTACATTACTCTGACACTAAAATTTTGAATTTTTCTCTACCTTCATAAAGGGAAATTGTGCTAGTCATAGAACCTTACTCTCTTGAAAATGTAAAAAATAAAAAATTAATATATGAACTCATGCTAAGGCTTTATTTGGTAGAGTCGAAAGAAAAATAGAAAGAAAGAAAATGAAAAGGAGAGAAAAATGAAAGGCTTAATAGCCAAATATGACCTTAACGTTTGCCACAAAATGGAATTAAGTCCTTAACGTTTAAATGCATGGAAATTAGTCCTCAACGTTACAAAATAATTGAATTAAGGACATTTTCGTTAAATCTTTTAATTTCCGTTACCCCTACCAGTAATAAAATTTAACGGAAATTAAAAGATTTAACGGAAATGTCTTTAATTCAATTATTTTGCAACGTTGAGGACTGATTTTTATGCATTTAAACATTGAAGACTTAATTCCATTTTGTAGCAAACATTGGGGTCATATTTGGCTATTAATCCAAAATGAAAAGATGGAAATATATTTTTATTTCTATTGATGTGCTTGGTAGGAAAGATGGAAAATGTGAAAGAAAATACAATTTTCTTTTTTTCTATTGTTTGGTAGAGTTGAAAAATGGAAAGAAAGAAAGTGAAATTACATTAATTTATCATTATATTATTAATTAATTAAGATAACATATTTTAAGTTTGATAGAGTAGTTAAAGATAAGTTATGACATATATTGTAAACTTGGATTCGAATCGAATCAACTCTACCCTCATCTCTGGTCATTAGATATTTTTTTTGTAGCAAAAAAAAAGATAACATAATAAACTTAAAAAAAATCAAGGATAATTTATAAGTATACATATTTGACTCACATCCCACCTATTTTCTCTCACTAAGTTTTTCAATAAGGAAAGAAGATAACAATATTTTAATTTTCTTTGTTCACACTTTTCCTTATTCCTATGTACTAAAAAAACCATTTTTTTTCACTTTTTTACATATCCTTATCCATCATTTCATTTTTTCACTCTACCAAGCACATTCTAAAATTATTGTGGTTTGTTGCCACAATCGTCTCATCAACTGTGTGAACTATATGATCAGGTCAATGTGAAGGAAAATAAACCTCTAAGTGTGAGCATCCATTGATATTTTTAGGCAGCAGTACGATGATGCTGCAGCTTGAATTCATTTTCTCTGAATAATATAATTGTTATTGACTGGTTGTGCATTCTGTTAATTGCCGTCTGTACACAAGGATTGACATGTAATGAAACTGTGTTTACTTTTTGTGCCATAAAATGTTCCGACTTAGTGCTCTTGCTATTACTTGGTGGTATTTAGGTTAAAGATGGCAAAATGCTAACTACAAAGCAATCATTCCAAATTGGGTTGGATTTCTATGAGGGATTCTCTTGAAGTGGTTAGAGCTATGAGATGTTCTGCCTATAGTGCTTGCCACGATATGAGTTGGTGAAGCTTATTCTTTGAGTGTTGTTTCTTGTCTGCAGTTTGGTTTCGTGGTGAAAGTTTGTTTATGTAAAGATTGCTTTTGTTACAGGCAGGGCTTTAATGGGGGGTGCTGAGTTAATTCATATCTGAAATTTGATGTACGAGTTTTTGAATTGAAACTATGGCTTTGGAGCCGGTTCTTGACTATCAGTCTCCGATTGTGCGGGAGCAAAAGTTTGTGTAAATTTGACTTAAAGTTCTCCTATAGTAGTTAATTAAGTTAGGTCCAAATTGTATGTTTTGAGATCAGAATGTTCCTTTAGACAATATTACATTGAATTAGCATTGTAAAAATGGGTCAAGGCTCCTTGGGTCAGCTCAGCCTGACTCATTTATTAAGGGTTTGAACTTTATTTTTGTAGCTTATTTAAGAAAAAAAAGGCCTTTTGATCCGGGCTTAAATGGATTTAGCTTGAGCTTAAATGGATCGGTTTGTTTAATTTTTTTAATATTTTTAATTATATTAAATTTTATTTTTATTTTAATTATTTATATGTTTAACATTTTAATCAAAGTAAAATATATAAAATTAATTTTATTTAGTATTACTAATTTACCTCAAACCAATCTAATGACTCACAACTTTTTATACAAGCTATTTGAAAGGGGAATAGTACATTTGCTTTAAGTGATGTAAGTTCATTTTTGTTTTTAAGTATATATTTTATTTTGAATTTTTTTGTAATGACAATTAATTTATTTTGAAATATTCAAGGATATAAGCTTTCAAAAGATTTGAAACTATTCAAGTGGAAGAATCAAAATCTCAATTAGATATTTATTTGGAAGAGTTAAAAATTATAGGTTGCATGATTGAAAATTTAAATGTGCTGCAATGGTAAAAGATCATAAGCCAAGATTTCTAAAGCTTGCAAGTATAGCTTGTGATATCTTGAGCATTTCAATAACAACAATAGCATCGAATAGTTTTTTTAGTATTAGTTCTTGTATTTTAAATAAGTATTGAAGTTTTTTAAATCATGAGAACGTGAAAACTTTCATTTGCATTCGAAATTGGATTCTTGGTTTTGAAGATAATGTTATTAATTAGTTGATAATTTTTAATCAATTCATAAGTTTTATTCTTGTGAGTTCTTATATTGTTCTTTATTTATATTTGTAAATGGCAAAGTTGAAAAAAATTGATTGAATGTGATTGACACTATGGAGGAGATGGATGGACATAGATATATTTATCATGTTTTTGATTTTTAATATTGTTGAGACATGTTTTTCAGTATCTAGGTTTGTTAAAACAATTTATATTATGCTTGTTAAACTATTAATATGTAATGTTGAAATGATGTTGAAGAGTTGATGATTTGATATGAATTTATTTGATGTTTGTTTAATATTTATTTCAAATTTTACTTTGTTTATTTATTAAAAATGAGATTTTAATATAAAATTTAATTTTTTTAATTTCTTGCACGGACTGATCCATTTAAGCCCGTTAGCCTTTAAGGTCGGATATAGACTTACATTTTTAAGTTCATTTAACAAAAAATATTGTTTGACCCCACCTATTTATGGCTTGGCTCGTTAGGGCCAGCCCACCAACTCATTTTGACAGTGCTACATTGAATCACAAATAACTTTTTTTTTTTGTTCATTAATAACTTTTTCTTTTGAGACTCTGCAACTGCTATTAAACTGGGACTTTAACATAATATTATTATCTTGTAAAAGAAATTTTATTTTATTTTTCTCTGAGTAGCAGCAGTATGGGTCGTCCAATTCTTTATACTAATGCCAAGTTATTTAAGCTCAGTTTAATTTATTGAAAATGATTTTCAAAAAATGCTTCTTGAAAAATGTATATTTTTTAAAAATTAAAGATTTTCTGATGTTTGATGGAGTCAATAAAATTTTTTTTTCTAATGTTTGGTTGTTTTTTGAAAGTCTATTTTCTTTTCCGAATGTTATTAACATAGTTAGTAAAATATTAAATATTATTAATTAATTTGTTAATATTAAAATAATTATATTTTGAATATAATATATAATATTAAAATAATATATTGTTTAACATTTAAAAGAAAATTTACTGTGATTATTTATATTAATATTTTTAAAAATTTGAAGTGATATTATCATTTTAATATATATATGATGCTAATAATATATTAATATTTATTTTTGAAATATAAAAAATATTTGTGCTATTAAAATAATTATAATTTCTATTGAAAGTATTTATTTGTTTATATTTATTATAAAAATATCTGCAAATAAACTATAAAAACATTATATTTTAAATTATGTTAACAAAGTATTAAAAATATTAATTGTTAAAATAATAAAATATGGTTTAATATGAAATATTTAAAATATTTTAGATTTATAATATAAAAAATAATTAAAATATCAAAGGATTTTTAATGTTAATATTTAAAATTTTTAATCTAATTAAATAAAAATATTTTTATTAATATCGTAATATTTTATTTAAGTTAAATTAAATCAAAGTTTAAAATATCATATCCAAGATCTAATTTAAATAGAATTATACTTAAGAACTTGTTTTCCGAAAAATGTTTTCTCATTTTTAAAAGCGTCAAACAAAATCCATAAAAATGGTTTAATTTTTTGTTGATCAAGAACAAGAAGTCATTTTTCCTTTACCAATTAATTTTTTATCAACTAAATACTAAAAAAATTCTAAAAATCATTTTTCGAAATTTATTTGCAAAAAACCGAACAGATGCTAGTAAAAAAAAGGTGTTTAATACAATTCTCGGCTTCGACTTGGCACAATTAGTAAAGACTTGATGCCTAAACAATAGAAGTAGATGCTTTTGGGACGACGCCATGAAAACAGCCCAACTCAACTACCCAAACAAGCTTTTGGGCCTAACCTAATCTTTCTAGCATATATTTAGTAAAAGGAAAGTCTTCGTCACGCTCCCCCTCCCGCTTCAGAGATCAATCAAAGCCCTAGGTAGGGTTTTTTATCATTTTCTTCTCCTTCCATCGTCTGCTCAGCTGCTTGACTGCTTCCCTCTTCTACATTCCGAATCTCAACAATGTCGTTGTCCAAAAGTTCAAAAATGCTTCAATTCATCAACTACCGGATGCGAGTCACCATCCAAGACGGGCGCCAGCTGGTTGGCAAATTCATGGCCTTCGACCGCCACATGAATCTCGTGCTCGGCGACTGCGAGGAGTTCCGCAAGCTCCCTCCTGCTAAAGGGAAGAAAAACTCTAACACCAACGAGGAACGTGAAGACCGTCGAACCCTTGGCCTTGTTCTTCTCCGTGGCGAGGAGGTTATTTCCATGACCGTCGAAGGTCCTCCTCCTCCAGAAGAGTCACGTTCCAAGGCGGCATCCGCTAATGCCGTTCCTGGCCCTGGCATTGGCCGTGCTGCTGGCCGTGGCATCCCCACCGGGCCTCTCGTTCAGGCACAGCCTGGTCTTGCTGGTCCTGTCCGGGGTGTTGGAGGCCCGGCTCCTGGGATGATGCAGCCGCAGATTTCTCGCCCACCTGTTCCACAGCTCTCAGCTCCTCCGATGTCTTATCCTGCTGCTAGTGGAGCTCCACCCGTGATCCGTCCACCTGGGCAAATGCCGCCTGGTGCTTATCCGGGACAGCCACAAGCACCTCAAATGCCACGTGGCCCTCATCAGTTACCACCACCTGCTTTTGGAGTAAGGCCACCTCAGCAATTCCCAGTGCCACCACCACAATTTGGTCAGAGGCCGATGCTTCCTCCTCCGGGACCAATGATGAGAGGACCTCCGGCTCCACCACCCGCAAGGCCTGGAATGCCTGCTCCACCTCCACCGCGGCCTGGAATGCCTCCTCCACCTGGTGCTGTTCCTGTTTTTGGACCACCACGCCCAGGAATGCCGCCTCCACCAAACCCTCAAAACCAGCAGCAGAATCAGCAGCAGTAGTGATTTCGATTTGGTATGGTATATTTCAGCATCCTATAGCTTGTATCCTATATTATGCTTGAATGATTGATAACATTTTGCCTGTAATAGATAATGTGTACGATTAACTAGGAGTAGTTAAGTCATTTATGAAGTGGGTCTTCTTAAGAGGTTAAAATGCAGGTTTTCTCAATTGTTAATGTTTACAATGTTAAGTTAGCATGTTATTTTGTCTTCAAATTTGTAGTCAGATTTTTCTGAGTTGGTGGTTTTAATTCTATGTTTATTTTTCTCTATGTAGACTTTTCTTCCAAGTTTTTTCTTGTTAGGGCAATGGAAATCTGTGTCAGAGAGGAAAAGTGAATGTTATTTTTTATTCGTTAAACAGATTATAAGTACAATAAGTATCAAATGACATGTTCAAATGGAAACTAATTAATTGTCAGTGATTTTTAAATAAAAAAGCATAAAGAAGCTTGCTTGCTTGTTGCCCTGTGCAGTAGCCATGAGACTGCCCATAACTTAGCAGCATGCTCAACAGCTGGCAGCATTTAGTAGCAGTTGGCTCTGTTTGCTTGCGTGCTACTCTGTGCAGCAGCAATGAGGGTGCCACCAAACATGTTTCAAGTGAAAAGTAATATCAGAACACAAGTAAACCCACACTCTCAACCAAAATAAGAAAAACAATGCCACCAAGGTATCACAGAATAACACCAGAGAAATAGTTCCTGAACTTTTTTTTTTTGGTTCATATGAGGTACAAGGGGGAAGGGGGATTTTGAACTTTAGATCTAATCTCTCTTAAGTAGGGATAACAACCACTAGGTCAAGTTTTGGTTGTTCCTAAACATTTAAAATATAAGAAACCTCTAAGCCGAGACCGGTTTTAATTAGAACTCAACACCCTTCAGTAATGTCAAGAAATATTGGAGTACAATAAACATGCAGTCAAGGTTAGCTGCTTCTCTACTTGTTCTCTTTCTATTTTTCATTTTCTTTAAAATCTAGGTAACCATTAGTCTCCCTGTAAATGTAATGTTGTGGTTATTTGCTAGGTTAGATGGGGGATCCTCCTATCAATATCTTATATGGAATAATTATTAAATTCTGAAGTACATTAACTAACTTATAGTTCCTTTGAAACACTTTTATATACGTATTTTTCTGCATGCCATACGATAAAAGGAATTTTATGTGGGTGCGAAGTTTTACTTGTGTTCTACAACCAAGTTGCTCACATTGTAACATATTTGGATGAAAGTGAAACTATTTGCTTTCTTTACTGGGTTCAACAAGAGAACTCTTATAATAGCAAACTACATGTACACTGGGGTTGGCAGATCTGCAAACTAAGCAAATGCATTCGTCTAACTGAATCAATGTAAATCATTTAAGCATATCACAATTTTTCTTTGGTTTTGATAGTCCATGTGCGTTGCACATAGGTTCTCAACTAGTTTAGTTATAAAGTTTTAGGTTTGGTTACAACTTTGTTGAAAGAAAGCAGGTTGTTATTCTAGGAAATTATATGTGTTCCAAGGATTACAATTGTCACAATCAGCCTTGGATGTGAAGAATGAAATCTTAGATATATTATGTTGGTTTTTGTTCAGTGTTTACTGATTGGTCTGTGTACATATCAGTTGCCTATTTTCCTCATGGTTACCATCACAATGACGCTAAAATTTGGAATTTTTCTGCACCTTCATAAAGGAAAATTGTGCTAGTCATAGCACCTTAATTTAATCTCCTAAAAATGTCCTGATTGGTGTTGTTTGTTGCCACAATGTCTCATCAACAGTGTGAACTATATGATCAGGTCAATATGCAGGAAAGTAAACCTTTTACTGCGAGCATCTAGTGATATTTCATAGCTTTTAGTCCGTACGGTGATGCTGTAGCTTGATTTAATTTTCTCTGAATAATATAATTGTTATTCCTTTGGGACTGGTTGTGCATTCTGTCAACTGGTGTCCGTACACAAGGATCAACATGTTAAGAAACTGTTTATTTTTTGTGTAATAATATGTTCAGATTTAGTGTTATTGCTACTACTTGGTGGTATTTAGGTTAAAGATGGCAAAATGCTATCTACAAAGCGATCATTTCAATTTGGGTTGGATTTCTATATGGGATTCTCTTGAAGTGGCTAGGGCTATGAGATCTTGTGCCTATATAGTGTTTGCCATGGTATCTGTTGGTGATACTTATTCTTTGAGTGTTGTTTCTTGTTTGCAGTTTGGTTTTGCGGTGAAAGTTTGTTTATGTAAAGCTTGCTTTTGTTACAGGCAGGGCTGAGATGATTCCTGTATGAAATTTGATGGAGTTTTGAAACAATGGCATTAAAGCGGGTTCTCGAGTATCGTCTCTGTTTGTGCGGCAGCAGAAGTTAGTGTAAATTGACTTGAGTATAGTGACTGGATGAATGAATGAAAACTTCTACTGTAGTTGATTAAGTTAGATCCTATTTGTATGTTTTGTGATGAGAATGTTCCTTTAGACAATATTAAATTGAATCTCAAATTAATTTTTCTATTTTTTCTGAGTAGCAGCAGTACGGGGTCTCCAATAAACTGATGCTAGCAAAGGTGTCGATTACATTTCTTGGATAATATGTAGTTGGTAAGGTGAGTTAACCCTGAACAATATAATTAAATGCTTTAACAGCTGATTTCTGACTTTGGTAAAAGCTGGAAGCCTGAAAATGGGTGAGCCAAGAAAGTAAACTGGGAGCCAACATGCTATCATCATTCCCTGTTATTATTTGCGATTTTATCGCTATAATTTATTTGGAGATATTCGATACTTGCTCTTTTCTTCATAAACTTAAAACTCGCTATTTAAACATATTAAAAGATTCATCAAAAATAACAGAAAATATTGGTGGGACATTCTTTGACTCTTGCTAGCATAAGAAAGTTTCTAAATACACCCGTCTTTTTTCTTCTTAAAACCATTTTTACTTGTGTTCGGTACATTTTTGTTCCCATTGGCCTCCCAAAGAAAAATAATGTTCCTTTTAGGTTTTGCAATCTCAATCTCCTCTCCTTTATAATATTTTTTTTGATTCAGTTTGTTAGCTCAAATAGGTAAATAAACGAAGAGGTGGATGAATTGATTTTGTTACAACGTTTGGATCTTAAGACCTAAACGTTAAACACAAAATCCAAATAATCACTACCAACCATTCTAATTCAAGTTTGACTGATCATCTATTTACATCTAATGATAAATATTGGTTCACATCTTAAGTTTTAGATTTGAGAGTATAGTTACGTATGAAGAATATTAGCACCTTTACAACGTCCATTCAAGATGATACCAAATAGTCAAATTATTCTCACCGAAGAACTCATTTATAGAGACTATGCAGAAAGTGTTCAAACTCTACCAAATCAATCTCTTACAGTTAAGGTTTTAAAATTACGACACTGAATAGACCTGTTAAATTACAAAGGAAGCAATAAGTACACCACCAAGCTTACATGCTAGTTGTGCCATCAAATTATCTCCAATATTGCAACCTGAGTCACAAGTTTGGTTATGGACAAACAAACAGAAAATTAAAGATATTGAATGAAACCCTCAATGATCTCGCAGTAAAAAAGAAGTTTATACAAATATTCATTTTATAATTTTACATATCTTAAGAAGACCCTTTTTATATTGATATCAACTAGAAGCCAACATGGAAAAACTATACCAAAGAGATGCAGTAGTATGCGCAGAACAGCAAGCTTGCTTGATTAAACTCCCCCAACTGGATTTGTTGGAATATTATCAACAATTGACAATCCACTTTCAGAAGCAACAATTGCTTGGCATCTGTTGTCCATCATATAAAGGAGATTAGATTTAAACATAACACAATAAGGAAAACCAAAATTGTGAAATATTATTAGGTAAATATATGTATTTGCATGTGGTTTTCATTTTATTTGTCTGGATGGGGGAAATTCAACAACTTAAAATGGCTCAAACATTCAGTGCATCAGTAAATGAGAAATTAAGTAGAAAAGTAAGTCGTGTAAATACCTGCGTATTGGCCAAAGAGAGAGCGAAACTAAGTGTACCCAGGTTTGATTTTTAAACTTTATTTAGCACTACGAGAGTTAAATTTAGCTTAATTTGAAATACTAGACTCAGAACACACCAAGGAAAGTCATATCAGTTCAGTAAGTTTTCTATGAAAACCAGAGAGTTTTAGCAAAGGACTTGTCCAGATATATGTTGCAAGTAAAAATTTATCCATGAAATCAGGTATAAGAGAAATTAGATAGGTCAAACTTAACACAGATAAGTCACTGACCCTGCGCAATTGTATGCCCTAGTGCCATCCAATTTAAACTTAATTTCTTTTCCTTCAGGGGGCTGGTTTAGCAAAGCAGCAGCTGCGTATCCTTCTATTCCTTTGATGGCATCATCTACTGTCCAAATTTTCACTCAAGTCTTGCCCACATGGATCATGCCTAAAGCAACGGAATTTTGTATTGTTCTCAGTGTTTCTTCCTCCTCTTCTAACAGTTAATGGCGAAAAGAACTTTATGTCTTCACCCCCAGGGACAATAACTTTTTGTCATTTCACAACAAACTACATCCCATGCGCATCATGTATCTGTGCTGTATCTGAAATAACAATATCAGTTTTTACATTTTCTGGTTTATCTGGTGGCATTAGACGCATACAGGTTGTTGAATTTGTATCTACATCCAACACAAATACAACAGGAATACAGGAATGCCACTTAACATCACTATAATGATCACCTGTCCTCTTTTACCACAGGATGAGACTTTCAAATTCTCACTCAGGACAATCTTTTCCTCACTCAGAAAGCTGTCTATGGTGATCATAAATGGTTAGTAAGGAGTGATTTTATTACTTTACTGATTTCAATTATAAATATATACAGATCAGTCAAATTGAAGTGACAGCTCATTCATGCAAATTTATTGTTGCTACACAATACTACTTTTTGCATGATGTTGGCTATTTGTAATTACTATTGGATAACTAATTCAAATTTAAAGAGGGGAAAAAGAATCAATATTGAATTATTAGGATGCATCAGGTTCCACATTGGGTTGAGTTAGCTTTACCATTTCTAGTAATGTCAAAGGTAAACAAATATTCCAAGAACAGGTTAACAAATAATTCCCCTTACTTTGTGTCTAAATAAATAAACTAAGGATCCTACGAAAATTCCTAGACCATAGCTAAATAACTTGAATAAACATCATCATCACCAGAGCCTTTATTCCAATATTGGGGTAGGCTATATGAATTAATATATGACCTCACGTTAAGTTGTCAGCATGAATTTTCCTCATCCACTCACTACTATCTAAAGCAATGTGTTCTTTCAACTCCCGTTCCGCCATATCTTTCCAGATTACTTCCTTCCAAGTCTTTTTTGATCTTCCCTTAGCCTTGACCCTTTTTACATCATTCATATCCTCCACTCTTCTAATTGGAATATTTATAGGTCTACATCGTATGTGTCCAAACCAACGTGAACGACTTTCATTCATCTTGTTTTCGATAGGTGACACTCCCAACATTTTTACGAATGTTTTCATTTCTCATTTTATCTTTTTTTCGTATATCTGCACATCCATCGTAGCATTTGCATTTCTACTACACTCATCTTCTGTGTGTAGCTATATGTAGTCATTTAGTTGCCCAACATTCACTGTCATAGAACAATGTTGGTCTAACAACTGTCTTATGAAACTTGCCTTTCAACCATATAGGAATTTCTTTATTATATAACACACCTGTAGCGCTTCTCTACTTGCTCCAACCAACCTATATCCAATGGGTCAAATCACCATCAATCTTTCCATCCATTTATACAATCAATTCCAAATATCTAAAATGGTCCTGTTTAGGGATTGTCACCCCATCTAACGTCACTATGTTTCTATCTTCCTCTTTGTTTGAACTAAATTTACATTTGTGGGAAAACATGATTAATGTACAGCCAGATTTTTAGGAGATTTTGCAACAGTTTGTATCCCTAGAATTTGGCTGATTTGGTTAAGAATATTCCATAAATCATGGGATTTGATAGCCTAGTTAGTTTCCTTTTCTATTGCTAGGGTTATTATATATATACATAGCCACTTTGTACATATTTTCTTAATGAGATATACTGCAGAAAATTCTTTTGTTTCTCAATTTACGTCATGGTATCAAGAGCTTTAGGTTTTTTCTTGGAAATCAATCATCTTTTCAGCCTTCATTGCTGATTTTTCTGCAGTTTCTTTTTCAACCTTCATTGTTGATATTTTCTGCAGTTTCTTCTTCAACCTTCATTGCTGATTTTTTTACCTTAGGCCTTCATCGCCATTTTCTCATCCAGCCTTCATCATCAAAATTTGTTTCTGTTCATCTCTTTTGGCTCGATTCTGATTCTCTTGTTCCAGCCTTCCTTGCTGTTTTTTTTGCTCTGTTCTGCTCTGTTTTCTAAAGAAAAAACAGAGTATAAGTGTTCTTTTTCCAGCCTTCATAGCTGGATTTTTCCTCTCTTCTTCATCATTGACGGTTTCTCTTTGTTGCTTGGCCTTTGTTGCCGATTTATCCCTGATTCTCACCAGTCTTTCAGCAAGTATTGATTTGTAAAAAATGTCAGTAGTTGCAGAAACAACCACTGCAGCACCAAAGGAGTCCGGCAATCTCAACCAAGAAGAGGTCAAGAGGCTGAGATCTCTAATTAGTAACCTTGACAAACCTTCAGGTACTTGTTCATTGGTGTATTCAGGTAAGTTTCCATCCTCTATTGGATTAAATGTCTCGGATACAACCTTTGCTAACTCCTGGATCATGGATTCAGGAGCTACCGACCATATGACCCACTCACCAAATGTCTTTTACACATACTCCCCATGTCCAAGCAATAGGAAAATAGCCACAGCTGATGGTTCTTTGACTACTGTAGCAGGTGTAGGAGATGTTAAAATAAGCCCATCATTGACCTTAAAAAATGTTCTTCATGTTCCTAGATTATCCACAAACCTTGTCTCTATCCAAAAGCTTACTCAAGATTTAT
Organism: Heritiera littoralis; assembly: GCA_031772115.1. Classification (NCBI taxonomy): domain Eukaryota; kingdom Viridiplantae; phylum Streptophyta; class Magnoliopsida; order Malvales; family Malvaceae; genus Heritiera; species Heritiera littoralis. Next base: position 4,981,453 of record JAPDPK010000032.1, on the reverse strand, counting down.
GTTGTAATGTGATTTTTCATCATAGTCATTGTGTATTTCAGGACAAGGATTCGGGGAAGACGATTGGACATGCTAGAGAATGGGATGGGCTCTATTACCTTGAAGCACTTAGCCAATCAAATATTACCAAGGGCAAATTACCTTCTTCTTTCGTTTCAGAACTTTATTCGTCCAATAAAGACAAAGTTTGGCTTCACCATTGTCGACTTGGACATCCATCATTTAGAGTCATTAAAATTCTGTTTCCATCTTTATTTCAAGGTCTAGATGTTGAGAGCTTTCATTGTGAAGTGTGTGAACTTGCTAAACATAAACGTGTACCTTTTCCAGTAAGTAATAACAGAAGCTCTCTTCCTTTTTATCTCATTCACAGTGATATTTGGGGTCCTTCTACTATTCCTAATGTTTCTGGGGCAAAATGGTTTGTGTCATTCATTGACGATTGTACTCGTGTTACTTGGATTTTCTTGCTTAAACATAAATCTGATGTTAGTACTGTCTTGCCAAATTTTTGTTCCATGATTAGGAACCAATTTGGAGTCAATGTCAAAAGGTTTAGGTCAGATAATGCTAGGGACTATTTCAATCAAGTCCTAACTCCTTATTTTCAAAAGGAAGGGATAGTACATGAGTCATCCTGTGTCAATACACCACAACAAAATGGAGTTGCAGAAAGAAAAAATGGTCATCTCCTTCAGTCAACCCGAGCACTCTTATTCCAAAAAAACATGCCTAAATCCTTTTGGGGGGAAGCAGTTCTTACAGCCACTCATCTTATAAATCGTTTGCCATCTAGAGTATTGGGATTCAAGAGTCCAATGGAAACACTCTCAACATTCTATCCAAACATACAGACTACAAATAATCTTGTCCCTAGGATATTTGGGTGCGTGTCATTTGTCCATGTTCATAGTCAAAATAGAGGGAAGCTAGATCCAAGGGCATTAAAATGCGTATTTGTGGGTTATTCTTCAACTCAAAAAGGGTACAAGTGTTATCACCCTCCATCAAAGAAGTTCTATGTCTCGGTGGACGTTTCTTTCAATGAACAAGTGCCTTACTTCACCATACCTTATCTTCAGGGGGAGAATTCCATACTTGAAGATAAGGATAGGGATTTCTTGCTTGATCTGTCGTCACTTCCAATGTCTGTGCCAGTATCTAAGTCCATGTCAAATCCTGTGTCTGAACCTGCGTCCGAAATTTCAGAACCTGTGTTTGAATCTGCATCCGAAATTTCAGAACCTATGCCAAACCCTGTGTCTAAACATTTGCCCGAAATTTCAGAAAATGTGAGATTTGGCAAGGTGTACTCAAGGAAGAAGACGGCTGCCCCTGAATCAATGCAAGTCCAAGAATCCAACCCAAATCCTGAGAATGAGGTAACAATTTCTAATTCTTCATTACAAGTTAATACTGAATCTCATGTAGGCGATGATGACCTAGACCTTCCCATTGCTGTTAGAAAAGGAACTAGAGAGTGCACAAAACGACCTTTATATCCTCTTGCACACTCCCTGTCCTTCAAACATTTTTCACCATCACATAGAGCCTTCCTGGTTAGCCTAAACACCATTGCCATCCCTACCACCTTATCTGAGGCGTTGTCCAATGAGAAATGGAAACAAGCCATGAATGTAGAAATGGAGGCATTGGAGAAGAACAAAACGTGGGAGTTAGTGAAGTTACCAGCAGGAAAGAAACCCGTGGGGTGTAAATGGGTCTATACAGTGAAATATAGAGCAGATGGGTCAATAGAGAGGTATAAGGCAAGGTTGGTGGCCAAGGGCTATACTCAAACCTATGGGATTGACTACTTAGAGACTTTTGCTCCAGTTGCGAAAATGAATACTGTTAGAATCTTGCTGTCATTAGCAGCTAATTATGGTTGGGAGTTACAGCAGTTTGATGTCAAGAATGCATTTTTGCATGGAGAACTAGAAGAAGAAATTTATATGGAGGTCCCACCAGGTTATAGGAATAATTTGGATGCTCATACTGTGTGTAAGTTGAAGAAAGCTTTATATGGACTTAAGCAATCACCACGGGCATGGTTTGGCAGGTTTGCGAGAGTTATGATTGCCATGGGGTATAGTCAAAGCCAAGGGGATCATACATTGTTCATTAAACACTCATCTTCAGGGGGAGTCACAACACTCTTAGTGTATGTTGATGACATAATAGTGACAGGGAATGATGATAAGGAGAGACAGCTTCTAAGTCAGTGTTTGGCTAAGGAGTTTGAGATCAAAGCATTAGGAAGGCTTAAATATTTTCTTGGAATTGAGGTGGCTCACTCTAAGCAAGGCATTTTTATCTCCCAACAAAAGTATGTTACAGATCTCCTTAAAGAAACGGGCAAGATAGCGTGCAAACCAGCAATACTCCAATAGACCCAAATCTTAGACTTGGAATGGCAGAGGAAGATGCTGCAATAGATAAGGAAATGTATCAGCGCTTGGTAGGAAAACTCATTTATCTATCTCACACACGACCGGACATAGCATATGCAGTAAGTGTGATTAGTCAATTCATGCATAGCCCAAAGGAAGTTCATTTGCAAGCAGCTCATCGAGTGTTGCAGTATCTCAAAGGGACGCCAGGAAAGGGTATTATGTTTAAAAGAAACAGAGGTTTGGTGCTTGAGGCTTACACAGATGCTGATTATGCTGGGTCAATAGTCGATAGGAGGTCAACCACAGGATATTGCACCTTTCTTGGTGGTAATCTCGTGACGTGGAGGAGCAAGAAACAACATGTGGTGGCACGGTCTAGTGCAGAGGCAGAATTCCGAGCAATGGCTCAAGGTGTGTGTGAACTACTTTGGTTGAAGATCATCTTGGAAGACTTGAAGATCAAGTGGGACGGCCCAATGAGACTTTATTGTGATAATAAGTCTGCAATTAGCATAGCTCACAACCCGGTACAACATGATCGAACGAAGCACATCGAAATTGACAGACACTTCATCAAGGAGAAACTGGAGAGCGGGTTGATTTGTACCCCTTACGTGTCTACACATGGCCAACTTGCAGATGTGCTTACTAAAGGGTTAAGTAGCTCAATGTTTCAGAGTATTGTATCCAAGCTGGGAATGGAAAACATCTATTCACCAGCTTGAGGGGGAGTGTGGGAAAACATGATTAATGTACAGCCAGATTTTTAGGAGATTTTGCAACAGTTTGTATCCCTAGAATTTGGCTGATTTGGTTAAGAATATTCCATAAATCATGGGATTTGATAGCCTAGTTAGTTTCCTTTTCTATTGCTAGGGTTATTATATATATACATAGCCACTTTGTACATATTTTCTTAATGAGATATACTGCAGAAAATTCTTTTGTTTCTCAATTTACGTCAACATTCAATGTATTCAGTCTTTACTCTGCTTAGTCTAAATCCTCTTGATTCTAATGTTTGTCTCCACAGTTCTAACTTCGCATTAAACTCCGCTCTTGTCTCAACATACAAGACAATATCATTTGCAAACATCATATGCCAAGGTACATTATCTTAGATGGATTTTATCAGCTCGTCCATTATTGTAGCGAACAGGAACGAGCTTAGAGCTGACCCTTGATGTAGCCTTACTATGATAGAAAATTCACTTGTTTGCCCTCCACTCGTCCTCACATGTCTTCTTCCATCTCCATATATGTTCTTAATTATTTCAATATATTTCACGAGGACTCTTTGCTTCATTAAAGATCACCATAACACCTCCTTAGACACTTTATCATATGCTTTCTCCAAGTTTATACAGACCACATGAAGATCTTTACCTTGTACTTGAGAACGCTTCATAAGTTGTCTAAACAAGTGTATTGCATTCATCGTTGACCGAAAAGGCATAAAACCAAATTGGTTCTCCGATCTCCACAATCTTCCTTAATCTTCGTTCTATCACTCTTTCCCATAATTTCATTGTGTGACTCATTAGTTTTATGCCTCGATAGTTAAAGCAACTCTAAATATCTCCCTTATTCTTACAAAGAGGTACCAAGACACTTTTTCTCCATTCCTTAGACATCTTGTTAGTGAGCCAAATCTTATTAAAAAGATTTGTCAACCACCTAACTCCTACCTCTTCAAGGCATTTCCAAACTTCAATGGGAATGTTTTCAAGCCCAACAGCTTTCCTGTCTTCATCCTCTTTAGTGCCTCATTTATTTCTATCTCTTTAATCCTGCGCATTAAGCATCGGTTCAAATCCTCAAGAGGCACCGAGATATTGTCCAAAATTTGGTTTTGTCTGTCGTTAAATAGTTTGTTGAAATAATCACACCACTTTCTTTGATATCATTGTCCCTAACTAGAGTTTTTTGGTAATCATCTTTGATACATTTCATGACTCCTAGGTTTTGACTATTTAACGAAACAGTAAATTGAAATAATATCCACTCATGCCAAAATCAAATATATTCCATCACAAACAGTTGCAATAATAATAATAATAATAATAATAATAATAATAATAATAATAATAATAATACCATCAAGATTGACATTCTGCATATCATGTGAGAAAGTCAGATTCCCTCTCCAAACAAATCAAACAACAATACAATTCTATCTATGCAAGAAAAGAAAGTTCACAAGGGATAAATGGTACTCACGGGAATTTGGAGACAACTCCATGGTCTACAACCCCATCAATTTTTTTAAGGCTTTCAGCAACTTCAGCTACAAGTAAATTTATGTATGACATGAAAAAATTGCCAACAAATTAGCAAGTTGTTATTTACATTAAAACATGATATTCTCAAACCTACCAAGACTGACTATTGGAGATGTAAAGATGACGTCAAGAACATTATGACCTTCTCTAGTGACTAATGGAAAGTCCCCTCCAAGTGGATCTGCTTGTCCTATAGATGGTCTCCTCCATACCTTCACAAAGCAAAGGAAGCAATAATTAGAGTAGAAAAGGACTAACAGTTAAACGAAATTTATCAAATGAATGGCTTATTAGATATCTTGCATCCTAATTACAATATTAAAACCACAATCCGAAGGAAACTACTTACAGTACACTAGCAAGTAGTTTGTATTAAGGAAAAAAATGAAAAGAAAACAAAGCTTTTACTTTATTTCTTTTACTTAGGCTCATGATTTAGAATAGAATGCTTACTTGATGAAAGGTCTTTAATTTATCACCATTCCAGAGTGTTTTTCTAAAAGGTTTAAAATTCTGATGAGGGCAAAACTTAGGGTGATGGATTAAGGAACATAATGTTGATGACAATCTGGTTACTTTCAAAAAAAAAAAATCATTAGAAAAAATAGAAAGATATCCTACACGATAAAGCTGAATGCAAGTCGCTCTAGAAACAAGAAAGCAGGACTGCTGACAACAAAGATGAATATAGACTTTTCATCTGTTTAACGTAGAAACTTGGACCATTAGAACCTACCGTACAACAAAAAATAGAAAATAAGAGACTCAGGAGCCAATTCTTATGCAATGGCCCAGTGCAATGTATGTATAATTGTAGCCAATAATCCTTAATCACTAAGTTAAAGGAAGGCCCCAGTAAAGCTGAATCAAGAATACGAATGACTTTTAAGCCCTCTTAATCCTTTCATGACTAGACAAGCAAGTAAACTGTTCTTTATTCCCACTCTTTCAAAACGTCAATTCTTAAACTGAAGGAAAAAAAAAAGCATTAAGCAAGATAAACAATTTTGAGAATATTTAAACTTATTGAGCATGCTTGCACATCCTTCACAGCAGCTATTACCAATCAACTTATAGATAAACAAATTTTATTTTATGAACATCACATTCTAATGCTCCTTATAACTATTCTTTCTTTTGGCCAAAGAAAACAATGAAACCAGATTAAGTACAAAGCAAAGCATGGTAGGAGATGAATAGCCTAAACTTCATGAATGAGGAAACACTAACTAGCTTGTAGTTACAAAGAACTAAGCCACATGATTTTGATTGGGGCTAAAAAGTCTAAAACTTTTTTAAAATTCTTTCAAAATTATATCATACCTCTGCATCTCCTAAAAATAGGTCATCAATCTCTTCAGCAGTTTCCATCCAGTTGAGCTGGAAAAATATAGAAGTGTCAATCTGTTCATCTTTTTTTCTCCTTCCTTTGTTCATTACAGTGGTTTCACATATTCAGAACAGCAGCAAGGAGATTCATTTAACTACCTACCAATTCAACTAGAACTGGAATAGAGCCCTCTAGACCACATTTTAATTGATTTTCTGTAACCATGTACACAAGCTGATCAGCCTTGCTTAGTACCAACTGCAAGTAAAAGTCAGAAGTCTTTCAGAATGAAGAAACAAAAAAAGAGTTTGAGTTGATTTTAGATTTTATAAATTCAGAGAAATAATGCTATGGAATATCATGAGTACTTACATGTCTTCTGATAAATTTCCATGCTAGGGCTCTGCCTAGAGAGCCATGGAAATAGGACAGACAACAAAACTCGACTCACCTTCTCTTGAATTATGGAGTCCTCATCTTGCAATCTTCGTCGTCCGATGACTGAAATTAGTGTTCTTTCTTCTATTATGTCAACATCATCAAATGCAAAATCAATCTGCAAAAGAAAAAAAAATCATGCATCATACCATATTATATTTTGAAGCATATCGTGCTATTCTTTGAATTCAGAACCATGAAAGTCAAAAGGCTTGACAGGAGATTATAGAAGTTACAAAAAAAATAATCTTACAATAATTACTAATGGCAATTTGTTATTTTGTTTGAACTAGTTAAGAGCTAGTGACCGACCATCAAAGAAGAAACTTTGCAGTCTAGTGCAGATTTTGCTTAAATAAATTCAAAAGGAAATGCTTGACCAAGAGTTTTTGCCAGTTCAACAAATTAAAGCATTCAAGCAAAACTAAAAAAAGGGAACATTCAAAACCCAATTAATGGAAATTGTTCAGTTGAGTAGAGTCAGGACCCACTTGAGAAGTGTTTTCAAACTCTCCTAGTGGAATTCCTGCCTTTGCTGCCTCAATTGCACTCACTACAGAGCTGCACAAATCCAGAACATGCGAGAATTGAATGAGTCATGATGTTTTTATTCAAGAGTTCTGTGTCATGTTGAATGCAATCAATGGTAGACTCAGTTATAAATACCCTTTTGATAAAATACATAATTTTCTTTGCACAAGTCTAGAAGAGCATAAATCAACACTAAAATCAGTCCAGCTAGGCAACAGCATTTTATGAACTTAATTGAAAGGTTTAAGAATTCATACGAACAAAAAAAAAAAAAAAGATAGAAAGGAAAACGGGATAAGAAAAAAAAGAACTGAAAACTCACGTGGGTATCCCTAGTATGTGTTTTAAAGCACCTGCACGAAGTTGGCGACCCAAATACTCTATAGCCATGGCTGAAGCTTGACCAGAGCCCAGTCCGACAACCATTCCATTTTTTACATATGTATCAACCTACCATCATTATAAGCAATAAAGAATGAAGAAAATATATAAATTCTGGGCCAAAGCAAAGCTGCTAATTAGTTTGGATTCACAATTATAGTATCATGTGACGTACAAGAAAAGAAAAATACAAGGGAGAAAATGAAAGAATGTAGCGTACAGTGAGCTTGGCGGCTCGGAAAAGGGGGGAAGCGTCAGAAAGAGAGCAGCATGCAGTTGGCGATGGAGAGTTGGTTTTCATTCCCCTTGCAAGCCATGGGTTTGGATTGGGCTTCCAAGTTATGGGAAAATGGATAATTGCTGCTGCTGATGGCATTCTTTGCTCTCCCTCTTTTTATCTCAATGCTTCTGGCTATGGTTTCAAATGAATGCGTGCCTCCTCTCTTCAAACCAGTAAAACCGGTTTTCCGTTCGGTCTTTTATACGTACATACATGTATATACACACACAAATATTTGTATAGATCAAATTATACCATTCATCTTTGTACCATGAAATTTGAAGTTTAGTCATTCTAATATAATTTATAAAAATCAAGTTCTTATTGTATTATAATTTGAAAGTTGGTTACATTTTTCATTAAAAATGCACATATGACAATGATATTTATTGTTGATTTTGCTAACATGACATTTTTTTATTTCAAGTACATTCATTGCAAACGTAACATTTTTTGTCACATGATTGATTCTAGTATTTTTCACAAAATTTGAATTTAATCCTTTTAATATAATTAATAAAAATTAAGTCTCTTTACTACTTTAATTTGTGAATACATTTTCGAAAATATAAAAGAACGACACTTTTCCAAAAATTTCTACTAGTGCAGACACTTATTCATCCTCCATGCTATTTGGGTTTGTTCCTCCCATCATGATATCTTCTTCCATCAACTTATCAAAACTATGTTCTATTTTCATTTTTTTTCAAATTATAAAACTTTGATTAACAAATAAGATACGGAGACTTGGAGAATAAAGGATAAGAAAAGGGAAAGAAACCCTAACATAGGGAATTTTTGTGTTAGGGATAATTAGAAAATATCAAGAAAGGGTATTTTTGTCATAAAATAAAAATAAAAATTCGGGTTGTAAAGAGCAAAATTAGGGTTGTGAATAAAATTTCTCAAAATAATATTATTGTTTTAATTTTTTGGCGTAATTGTCCTTTTGGCCTTCAAACTATATAGAAAAAAAATGTCATTCATATTTTTATTTGAGTAACGATCCTTTTGTGGCCATTCATATATTTATGTGAGTCATTTTGACCACATTTTAATTGGGAAAACAATAGAAGCGTCAAATCTATCACACCTCTCACTACAACATCAAAAAAGCTATGTGACATCAAAAACTATATAGTGATAATGTGACATCTACGTAGCATTTGACATGGCATCCCAAATCTACACGGAGAATAGAGATTAGGTGGCAACTAACATGATGAGTGATATGGTGGAGTGACGTAGTATCTTATGTGGCTTATTTGATGGTTTTGTCCCTTTAGCGTTAAGATGTGGCTAAACCCACTTAGAATAAAATATGTGTGGCTAAAATGACTCAAATAAAAAATTGAGGGCCAAAATGATTTTTTTGTATAATTCCAGAGCCAAAAATATGATTATGCCTTAATTTATGTTTTATATTTATCGTATTATTGCCAATGAGGTCTTGGTTTTATGGCAAAGAGGAGGTTTTGGAATATTGAGGTTTCAGATTTGAATCTCATCAAGTGTGAGATTGAGTTTAATTTAGTTTGTTATTTGTTTAGTTTACTATTGTTATTTGTATTTACCAATTTATTAATTACCGGTTTATGAAATGTAATATATTAATTATGATTGTAACTATGAATGATAAAAACGTACTATTCAAAAAAATATTTATCATATTATTTTTTATATAATTTAATAAAAATAATATATTTGTCATATTTCTAATATCACTTTAATTAGTATCACTAATTAGATAGTCATTAATTTTTTTATTTATTAATTTCATTTATTAGTGTTACTTACATGTTGATGTGTTAATTGGTGATATAATTACAAATAGGGGTATTTATTTGACCAGTTTGATTAATTTCGAACCAAATTGATCAAAATCGAGTTCAATTGAATTAGTTTAATTTTGTTTTGTTAATTGAATCGAAACTTCTAATTTCAAAATTAGCATATCCAAATTAACTTCGGTTAATTAACTGAATCAACCAAAATAATAAAATACATTTTAGTTGAGTTATATTTTAAATTTTTAATTTCTCATATTTGAAACAAACTAAATAATATAATCCAACAAAATATTCATATATTTAAGCATTAATTTACAAACTCTAAGAACATTAAACTTAAAACAAAATCTAAATTTCAAATATTAAATATATTTTTATGTTTCATATATTTCTAGTTTTATTTTTGAATTTTTTTATATTTAGGTTAAATTGGTTAATAAATTGAATTAATCGAAAATTGAAATTCTTTTAAAATAATCATTAACCGATCGATTTACCAAATTAAATTTGCTTTCGATCAATTAATTAAGGAAAGATCGAAATATGAACACCTCCATTTACAAATTAAGAAAAAGTAAACAAAGAAGAAAATGCAGTGTATTTTGCTATGATACATGTCAGAATGGAAAGAAAGGCAGAAACATGGAGGAGATGGCGAAAGAGCAAGTGATGCCAATGATTATAAGGAAATCGAATCACCTTCATTTACTATTCATGAGCATGGCTGCTTTTCATAAAACAACAATATCATATCCCCATCTTTTTCTTTTTATAAAGCTCAACATCACACCGAACCAAACATTGTTTGTACGTTTGATGTGTATAGAGCTTGAGAAGATATGAATGAATGATAGCTGAAACGTTAGATTCCTAACATAAACACTAGTTTTGTTGCTTTTATAGCTAAATAAATAGTAAGACAACGTGACATTAAATATTATTTGAAATGGTTAATACAATTACATTTAATAAATGACATTTAATATGTTAGATTTAACTCTTAATATTTGTAACATCTTTTTTTATTTCTAATAACGGCATCACGAGTTAAATTAACACAATAAAATTATAACATAAAAGAATATAACATGAAAGACAACAAAAATGAATAAAAAAAAGTTAACAATAAAAGACAAGAGTGGAAGGAAAGGAAGATGAAAAATTCTAATTACACCCTTCCTTTTTGTTGGACACACCCTAAACACTAGAAAACCTTGAGCCCATTTCCTCTCTCTTCATTTCTACTTGACACACCCTAAATTTTATCTTTTTATTCCTGAATTACCCTCACTTTCTTCAAACACTAATCACATCCTACCTCGGATTTTCATGATCTCTCAACTTTCAATCTTTCAAAACTATTCAAATCTTAAAGTTTGGCACAATTATAAGGTAAATATAGCTTACGTTTTCATTGAAATATGTTTACTATTGTTTTTTTTTTTTTTGCATCCAAATATTCTAATATGCTTATTTTTGTGAAGAATGTTGTGAATGGAGTGTGTGGGTGTGCTGAACGATTCCCACGGCAAGGAATTGTCGCGGGTCCTTACCGCGCGCCGTTCAAGCCTCGCAGCAATCCCTTGCCACGGGACTTCAAGGTTTTGCGTTAACTACATGCCGTGAGACATTCAAAGCTAGTGGCAAGGGTTGTCGTGAGCCAAACATCTCTTGCGGCACCAAGGTGCCTCAAGGCTTTAAAAACCTTCTCTTTTGTGTTTTTACTAGTATTTATTTTTTTTAAGTAAGGTTAACTTACATTTTGATATTAAAATTAATTTGTGAAACATTTATTTGAGTGTGACTATGTCTTTATTGCTATTTTAGTGATGGTTTTGATACTTTTAAGCAACTTAAGATTGTCCTCTTTACATGTGATTTGGTTATTTGATGTGAATTGGTTTAGGTGATGTAGATTTGTTTGGTACATGTGAATTAGTTCATTTGAAGTGAATTTGTTAAGGCATGAGAATTTGTTTCTTACATGTGAAATGATTTTGTTGTATGTTGATATAGATGCCACCATTTAGACATAGACGTGATCATAGTCGTCCCCTTACTAATACATTAAAGTGGTGGCCTACTATGTCTGAGAGGAGACCCATCGCATCAGAGGCATTAGCTGAGGAGGACATAGTAGGGGAGAGCCTACATGTGACTACAGCTGGTGTCGCACCCGAGGAGATGCAACATGTTGAGGCAATAGCTACGGAGGAGAGGCTGCAGGCTAATTCATTTGCTGAGGCACGCGGTATATAGGTAGCAGGTAGTACATTTGTTGAGACATCAGTTGCAGCAGATAGGCAGTAGGCCAATACATCTATTGAGGCACCAACTGCGGTGGGTAGGCAACGGTCCAGTGCATCTGCTGAGGCATTAGCTGCAACAGGTAGGTAGCGGGCTAGTGCATTTGCTCAGGTGATAGTTTTGGCGGATAGGTAGCAGGTGAGTACATCTACTAAGGTAGCAGCTAATATTGGATCATATCCTGGTGGTCCGATTGATCCATCCCTTTTGATCAACTATCAAACACATGTTGCTACAACTATTTGGTAGCGAAAGGTATATTTGAACATTATTACTTGTTTATTGTAATATAATTAGACTTAATAATATTATTATTTGTTTGGTTTTCATATAGGAGTGAGGAGATTTGAAAGTTTTTAATCACGTCGTAAAGTTGGTACATGGCCTTTAAATACGAGTTAGTCACACATCCTGGCTTTAATCGAGTGGTCAAGGTTGGCTTCACTCATGCGGTGTAGTTATCTCACGTGCAATAAGACGATAATTACCGCATTTGCGGAGAGGTGGTAGCTAGAGACAAACACGTTTCATATGCCTTTTGGAGAGATGACCATCACTCTAGATGATGTGTCTATGTTACTTGGCATCCCAGTGGTTGGGAAGATGATATCATACGACACTGTCTCAGTTGATGAGGCAAATGAGATGCAAGTGTGGCTACTTAGGGTCAACACAGATAAGGCAAAGCAAGAGATGGCCACCACTAGAAGACCACAAGTTAGGATGCAGTGGTTGAGAGATACGTTCTTTAGGGTGACCAACTCTGATAGATCTGAGAGGATAGAGTACGCGGCTTTCTTATTTTTTCTTCTTGGTTGTACTTTTTTTGCTGATAAGAGTGCAACACGAGTACCAGTCGCGTTCTTATCATTTCTAAAAGATCTTACGATTGTTGGTGAGATTGTATGAGGTGCAGCTTGCCTTGCTTACACGTACTATCACGACCCGAAGGCCGCGATGTACATTTAACAATCACACTTATACTGTTTACCAATTTTATGAACCAATTTTTTTCACTTTAATGTTTGTATTTGGTGCCAGTGTCACTGCTAAACAATTTCTATCTTTCCTAAATTGAATTGACTTATTGTTACTATTTAAGTTATTAACTCTTAAAGCAAATCAACTTAATTCCTCAATATTTTTATTCAAGATTAACCTAGTAAAAGAAAAAAGGTCGAAAATCTCCCCCTTATATATAATCAATATCCCCCAGTAAATAACCTGTAAAATAATCAACTATTCCAAACACCCAACTCAATTCCACAAATTCATAGTTCATATCACCATACTCTACACACAATCCAGAATCATCAATTAAATATTAACATTCCACAAAGTCCACATTTTTCATACAAGAATCATATCCTGGATCACGCTCGATAATCATACTAGCTTATATTAATCTAGAGCGATCCTAAGTTACATCCCAAAATATTTTCAATGAGCATGTACTGTGCAATTCATAATGTCCATACATGATAGCCAACTTAAATACAAGGTTTATATACCTCTAAAGTAGCAAAAGCAGCACTCGGAGGACTTAAACAAGTACCACTAATAGGTACCTGTTAGCTTTAAATTGACATATATATATTTTGAAATGACAAAAACTTAAGTAAGCTTTAATGATTTAATTCATATTGTAAATTTGCCTTATCACACATGATTTTCTCAATACATTTTAAGTGATCATATCAAACATTAAGACCATGATTTATTGATACATTCTTATTGGTCTTAATACTTTAAAAAATGTTTTGAATATTTTAGAAAATTACTTAATGAATTTTTTGACCATGTTTTCATGAGAAAAAGTCAAGAAAAACTCCCACAAAAATGCCAATATGTTTTGGGTTGGATTAGGATCAAAGGCCACATCATTTCTAACTCAAAAAGTGCAGGAAATCACATTCTGGAAGCATAGGATCGATCCCCTAAGGGAAGGGATAGATCCCTTTATGGCAGAATGCCTTGGAAGCCTAGAATGAAGCATGGGATCGATCCCTTTTGCAAAAGGATCGATCCCTTTATGTCAGAAAGCCTCCAACAACTAGTTTTTGTGAGATACAACGGCTAGTTTCTGTTTTGGCTCCAATCAACGTCCACAAACCATCCAAGGGACTATAAATAGAGGCTTAGAAGCTAAAGGAAGCAAGGGGAACCACTCAGGAACTCCAATACTCATTATTCCTCAAATCCTCAAGCCTCAACAACAAATCAAGAGCTATAAAGTCTTCATCTTCCATCATTCACATATCTCTTGTATTGCTTGGCACAAATATTGTATAGGCTTTTCTTTATGCTTAATTTCTGTAATCATTTACCTACTTAGAGGTCTTCTTTGATTACACAATTTGTAAACCAATTCATTCCTTGAAAAAGGGGAGGTTTCTCTTTAGCCTAAGAAAAAGAGGGAGGTTTTTCTTGAGCCTAGAAAAAGAGAGAGGTTTCTCTTGAGCCTGCAAAAAGAGGGATTGTAAAGACAAATTCAAGTTAGTGAATTTGGGGAAAATCCTTGGGAGCGTCTCAAGGTAGAGGATGTAGGCAAGGTTGTCGAACCTCTATAAATCACTTGCGTACATTTCTCTATCCTTACTCTCTTTACTTATTTGCAATTATATTTTTGTTTATTGTATTGAATTTATATTGCATAATTGAGTAGCCTAGAGAACTTAAAAAATATCAATATAGGCTAGAGAATTTAGAGGAACCGAAAAACGAACCTAAGGTTAGTGAAAAATCGATTCACCCCCATCTCGGTATACCCTATAGAGCCAACAATTGGTATCAGAGCTTGTGCTCGAGATTGATTTAGACTAACCTCTATCGAGCAAAACGATCATAAATGGCTCACTTGAATATAGGCACACCCCTAGAAGAAGAGGGACAATCATTAGTTAGACCTCTACTCTTCAATGGAGAGAATTACTCTTATTGGAAAACAAGAATGATGTTGTTTGTCCAATCAAATGATTATAAAGTGTGGAGAATTATAGTGAATGGTCCTAGAACTCCTATGAAGAAAGTAGATGGAAAAGATGTCCCTAAGAATGAGGATGAGTGGGACACAAATGACATGAGAGTGGCACAATTGAATGCCAAGGCTATGCACACCCTCTTTTGTACATTAGGTCCCAATGAGTATAATAGAGTATCTCTATGTGAAAATGCTAAGCAAATATGGGACAAATTGGCCATCACACATGAAGGGACCAATCAAGTGAAAGAAACCAAAGTAGGAATGCTCACACATGATTATGAGCTTTTTAGAATGAAAGAAAATGAGTCCATGAGTGAAATGTACACTAGGTTTAATAACATAATTAATGGACTTAAGGCATTAGGCAAGAGCTATTCCAATCTAGAAATGGTTAAGAAAATCTTGAATAGCTTGCCAAAATCTTGGGAGGCAAAGGTAACTGCTATAGAAGAATCTAAGGATCCTAACACCTTGTCTCTAGATGAACTTATGGGCTCTCTACTTACATATGAAATGAAATTAAAAGAAATGAAGAGCCTTCAAAGAAAATAGGGGTAGCACTTAAATCTTCCACTCATGAGCTCATTGAAGATAATAGTGATGAGAGTGGAAATGAGGAAGAAAAGGAAATGGCAATGTTTGCCAAAAGATTTAATAGGTTCATGAGAATGAAAGAAAATAATAGGAGACATCAAAAAGGGGAATCAAGTAGAAGAGAAAAGGACCACTTAGTGTGTTATGAGTGCAATGAACCGGGTCATACTAAGTTAGATTGCCCCTTACTTAGGAAGGAAAAGGATAGGAAACCTAAGAAGAAAGCATTTGTGGCTGCATGGAGCGATAGTGATAGCTCCGATGAGAAAAATGTAGATGAAGAGGTAGCCTACTCATGCTTTATGGCCATTAGTGATGATGAGGCTAGTAGTAGCTCTAGTGAAAATAATGATTTTACATTTGATGAGCTACAAAATGCCTTTAATGATTTAGCAAATGAATTTCAATACATGAATTCTAAATATAAGAAAATCATTGCTAAATTAAAAATAGAAAATAGAGCCTTGACAAATGCTAAGCTAGAATTTGAAAAGAAATTAGAAGAGGCTAACTTAGAGATAAATGAGTTGAATGAAAAGAATACAAATTTGCATAACTCATTTACTAGGTTTTATATGGGTCAACAAAAGCTAGATCATATGTTAGAGACCCAAAGAGCTTTCTTTGACAAAGATGGGTTAGGTTATAATGAAAAACAAAAAGAAACTCATCTTAGGAATTTCTTAGTAAGCAAAAATTCTATGCATGATACATCTCTCACATGCTCACTTTGCAATAGGATAGGCCACTCTTCACAAGCATGCACATATAGAAAAACTACCTTTAGAGGAAAAGTAGTTAGGAAGATGTGGATCCCACATCATGTTATAAATGATGATGAAATAAGCTTAAAATGGATCCCAAAAGGATCTAAAATTGTGAGCACTAACTCCCATGGACCCAAGAAAATTTGGGTACCAAAACATGCATAAATTTGTTTGGCATAGGAGTTTGCTTATGCCAATGAGAAAGAGGAAGAACTTAAGATATCCATCCTTGGCAAGGTTACAACAATTCTTCAAAGGATAGCTCAAGATGGATTCAACAAATTATGACAAAGCATTCTCAAGCAAAGGAGTATTGTAAGCTTAATTTCTTATTCCTTGAAGTTTTTATTTAATTAAATTATTTGTGCTTAGATGAGAAATTTGGTTGATAATCTTTAATGCATTGTGATTGAACAAAAGACATGATAAATGATGGTTGAGTATTTGATGGACAATTCTTGATGAATAAATGAAAGACATGATTTATGATTTTGAAATGATTATTGGATTTCTGCATTTTGAGCAAGTTTTCTATGTGTTGATAATGTATTTACTTGCCTCAAAATAGCAAATATGTCATTTATACAAAATGCCATGTCATGAGCAATAATGAAGAACTTGTATGTTGGAAATCATGGCATGTTGTTCATAAGATGTATGCTTTAATGATATATGTGCTTAAAACCTATGTGAACAAGTTTGTTTTGACATATTTGTGGTATCCAATGCTTTGGTTTTGTCAAAATATGCTTAACTCTCAAAATGACCTCCTTTGAGACCAAAAATTGCATTTATTGGTGAAAATCCTTCCAAAATTGCAAAATCTATTGTAAAATGGTTTTTCATTCATGTTTTTCATTCATACAAGTCCAAAATCATGTTACACAAATGTTTAAACTCTTACTTGGACTTAAAATACTCGAAAACCAAGTTTTGGCACCTCAAAGGTTGAATTTTCTGTCAAAAACTGCAGAAAACGTAGGAGGGATCGATCCCCCTCCTATAGGGATCGGTCGCTCCAGGCCAGAAAGGCCAAAAATTGAAGAAATCATATGAGGATCGATCCCCCTCCTATAGGGATCGATCCCCCCAAGGTAGAATGCTTTCCCTGCACTATTTCAACCGAAATTTGAGAAGAACTTTTCATTCTCTTGATATCTTATTCCTTCTCAGCTTAAAATTCATTGCTTTAACTACTTTTTGATGATGGTTTACATATGAAAAATCATTTCTCATTAATATCATGCCTCAACTCCATCAATTTATATTATTTCCAACAATTGGTATCACTTTCAACAATCAATATCATTTTTCTTGAGCTCACAAGTGCAAAATTAGTTTTCTCATTAAAAATGGTCATGAATTGCATAAATCTTGAAATAATCTTGAAATATAATTTCAATGAATGATTAAACATAATTTTAAGAAATATTTCAAAAATTTATGGATATATTTGAGAATTTGATGAACTTTTGCATAATGAATGGTCTTCATTCCTTTTGTTCATCTTGGTCAAGCATGCTTATAGGATTATGTCTCTTAGCTTGACTTATCTATTTCACACTAGGTTTCATGATAATTATACATCTAGTGGATTGTTTTCAAATGTAAATTCAACAAATGGTAATGGTCATTGGCCTATAATTTGTGATGGTAAATGGATCCTAAATGTTCAAATGCATGAAACTTTATCATCCATATACTAAATTTTTCTTATGGCCAAATTATTAAAGAACTTGGCTTTAATGACAACACCAACATTCAAAATTAAATGCAAACTTGAACAAATGTACCTTGATTGATATCCATGCATTTATTCTTGATGTTGAACTTACATACTTGCTTAAGAATCAATGATCATGTCTATGAGATGAGAATAGTTGTTTTTATGATATTATGTGATTAATCTCACTCATAGTTTATGGATTTTAATGATAAAATGTATTTTTGCTTGATAATATTGATTCACTTAGGTAAAGCCATTTTAGGTAAAATAGCATATACCCTCTAGAACGTTAAAAGATGATAACAACTAGGGATATGGCTATTAATTGATTAAAATGGTAATGTTGAATCTTTCCTTGCTTATAATTGGTTAAGGACTTGAATTGGAAAATGAGCATAGGATTTTTGTGCTTGAAACCATGGAAGAAAATGTGTTTGCTTGAATACCTTGATTTTTTGAATCTTCCATATGGTATAAATTTGTGAATATGAATATGGATTAATACTTTATGATAGTGTGCTAATGATTAATTGATCCATATGCATATTTGATGATGTGTGTTGTGTTCTTGCATATTTAGAATGATTATTTTCTTGACATGAACACACTACACATAAATATTGGATTCATGCAAAATGTCTAAGTCAACCATTAGTAACAATTGGTATTTAGATTGAAATAACAATTGGTATCATTGGTAACCATGTTTTCACCAATTGGTAAGCCAAAACTAAATTGACTATTGGTACGAGCTTTAAATTGACAATTCTTCTTGTGCTCTTTAGTTTAAAATGACAAATAGAGAAGAAGTCATTTAGGATAGTTTTGCATGAAACTCTTGTGTGCTAGAATTTGTAGTTAATTGCTATATGTCTTAATTCTATGCACATTCTTGCTTGAACGTGATTTATGAGCTCTTGCATATGATATGTCATCTAATTTTAGCTCATAATCATGATGTATTGACATGCACCTCAGTTGGACTTTAGAGAACAATTGATACACTTAGGTGCTTAATAGGATTGAAATGAGCAAGTCATAGACCTTAGTAGATATTTATAAACAACTTGCTTTATTATTTACCAATTGGGAACTTCTTGCAAAATTATTTATAAACAATTGGTATAAGATCATAAGTCATATTCTTTGCATGAACTTTTCATACTCTTTGTGGATATTGACTTATTTATTTGTGCTATAAGTCCCATGTACTAACATGTTTTTTGTTGAATGGAGCATATTTATTTGTTCTCACATAGCCATAATTTTAGGGGGAGCATACTTTTAATTTTTCCTTGTTTTTGCTATGACAAAAAGGAGGAGAGATATTAAGGTATTAAGGGGAAGAGATAATGGGGGAGAAAAAGTTTGAAAATCTCTTTTGGAAAATTCTCTTCAAACCATGCTTACATTAAGGGAGAGTTTTATAAAATCCTGCTTTATTTGAGGGGAAGTATTTTATTAAAGAATTTTCAAAGCAAATTTACATTAAGTTTTGTCATATCAAAAAAGGGAAGATTGTTAGCTTTAAATTGACATATATATATATATATTTTGAAATGACAAAAACTTAAGTAAGCTTTAATGATTTAATTCATATTGTAAATTTGCCTTATCACATATGATTTTCTCAATACATTTTAAGTGATCATATCAAACATTAAGACCATGATTTATTGATACATTCTTATTGGTCTTAATACTTTATAAAATGTTTTGAATATTTTAGAAAATTACTTAATGAATTTTTGGACCATGTTTTCATGAGAGAAAGTCAAGAAAAACTCCCACAAAAATGCCAATATGTTTTAGGTTGGATTAGGATTAAAGGCCACATCATTTCTAACTCAAAAAGTGCAGGAAATCACATTGTGGAAGCATGGGATCGATCCCCTAAGGGAAGGGATCGATCCCTTTATGGCAGAATGCCTCGGAGGCCTAGAATGAAGCATGGGATCGATCCCTTTTGCAAAAGGATCGATCCCTTTATGTCAGAAAGCCTCCAACGACTAGTTTTTATGAGATACAACGGCTAGTTTCTGTTTTGGCTCCAATCAACGTCCACAAACCATCCAAAGGACTATAAATAGAGGCTTAGAAGCTAAAGGAAGCAAAGGGAACCACTCATCAACTCCAATACTCATTATTCCTCAAATCCTCAAGCCTCAATAACAAATCAAGAGCTACAAAGTCTTCATCTTCCATCATTCACATATCTCTTATATTGCTTAGCACAAATATTGTATATGCTTTTCTTTGTGCCTAATTTCTGTAATCATTTACCTACTTAGAGGTCTTATTTGATTACACAATTTGTAAACCAATTCATTCCTTGAAAAAGGGGAGGTTTCTCTTTAGCCTAAGAAAAAGAGGGAGGTTTCTTTTTAGCCTTAGAAAAAGAGGGAGGTTTTTCTTGAGCCTAGAAAAAGAGAGAGGTTTCTCTTGAGCCTACAAAAAGACGGATTGTCAAGACAAATTCAAGTTAGTGAATTTGGGGAAAATCCTTGGGAGCGTCTCAAGGTAGAGGACGTAAGGTTAGTGAAAAACCAATTCACCTTTCTCTTTACCTTGAGTACATTTCTCTATCCTTACTCTCTTTACTTATTTGCAATTATATTTGTATTTATTGTATTGAATTTATATTGCATAATTGAGTAGCCTAGAGAACTTAGAAAATATCAATATAGGCTAGAGAATTTAGAGGAACCGAAAAACAAACCTAAGTTAGTGAAAAACCGATTCACCTCCATCTCGATATACCCTATAGAGCCAATACCGTCCCTAAGGGCTCGCACAGAAACTCTGACGTGGAGTCTAGCTCGTATGATCTGTAAGGTTGTTGGAAAGGGGTGAGCAAAACCACGACTCAGTAAGTAGTTTAAGTAAATGCATGTTAGACTCATATCGATCTACATGCAAGGGTAGAAAAAAGCAATGCTGAAGTGACTTGCATTCATGGTATTCAATCACGGTCTTAAATCAAAACATTTTCGTCATGCATTTCAGTTCAAACTCTTTTGCCATGCACTCAGTTCAAAATACTTTTATCATGCACTTTATTTAAATCAAATTTACTATGCATTTCGATTAAATCCATTCACTATGCATTTTCGATAAACTAATTAGTATACTTTGTGATAAATCAATCAATAGATAGTTCGATAAATCAATCAGTAGGTACTTTAATAAATCTATTAGTAGGCAGTTCGATAAATCAATCAGTGGGTACTTCAATAAATCAATCAGTAGGCAATTTGATAAATCAATCAATGGGTACTTCAATAAATCAATCAGTAGGCAGTTTGATAAATCAATTAGTATGAACTTCGATAAATTAATAAGTTCATAAAACAAAAATCAGCACCCGTTAGGCATATAGCCTCGATTCACTGAAATCAATTATGAGACTAAAACGACAGTATGTAGAGTTTAGGCAAGAATCCTCAATCAGTGATATGATAACAGTGTCCATCCTAGCTAGTGATGGAATGGTGTTGCAAGGAACACGAAATTTATGGCCATAGAACAGTACTCTAGTCTCGCTGATCTGTCGAGAGCTGAAACTTGTCTACTGGTTTTCTAGACAAGCCTAATAGTTTACCTAGAGCACTAGGCTCAATAGGTACAGTACAGTATTGTAGTTCAGAGCACAAAGCTTGATAGACGAGTAATAAGGCCTAGAGCTAAGTTCAACAGGCTAAGCCCCTGCTAAAAAACGACTTGAAAACAGTGTTCACGTGTAGCACTTGGCTTGCACGGATTTCAAAGCACTTATCAAAATAAGTTTTGAGTTTAAAATATAAGGAAGTTTTCGATTTATTTCAAAAGTCAGTTCAAACCAAGACTTTAAGATTTAAAATATAATGCAAGTCCTTAAAACACAGATATTAAGTAATTAAACTCAAACCATGCTGTACGTGAATGCACATATGCATCAATTTACTTCACTTGACATGCACGCTTGGTTGGCTACAACATACAAGACAGAAAACAAGTTACAACCCAGCCCAAGCATAAACGAATTTATAAAATTTAAACCATTCCTATGAGATGATGTTAACAAAGGTTACTTAACCCACTTACCTCAATGTTTAGCCAATGTCTTCCTCAAGTTTCCAGACCATGACTCAACTTCGACATCGCTCCCATACACTACAAATAAGTTCAATAAATTCTCAATTTCCTCCTTATGCTTATTCACATACTTAAAACATTTGTCTTAGAACTAAAACTACTTAAATTCATCTCCATACCAATAATCCACTCTTCACCATCGTACCACTAATACATCTATATATTTCACATGTTAATTACTCATTTCCAAACAATGTCACAATAGATGTAAAATAGCCATAACACTACCACGAAATTCTTAATGATATTTTATCATCACATATTCATTTTCATTAATTCATCTTCATACCATAATTTATCATTATTTATTTATTCACTAAGTCATTCTCTAACCATCACTATCATCACATGATCACAATGTCTCATGCACAATATAATTTTAATATCGAAATATACATATGTCTTACCCCATTACCAAGGCTTAGGCATCACTCTACAACGAGTTTGGTCACCTCCAATTCAATACTTGGTCGTTCTCCCTTTTAGTATCTTCTACAATTTTCAAACATTGCTCAAATACTTAAAATTAAATTAAATAAAATCTATAAGAATTTATAAAAATTTACATAGCTACTAATTCTTTCTTACCCATTTTCATACTAAAATCTAACAACCCTTCTTAAAACTCCATCTCTTTCCTTTTCTTTTCGTTCCCTTTTTCTTCTTGCTTTAATATGCTTTTTCTTATAAATCAATAACAATTTTCATTCAATAATCCAATTCATCATATAAATATATATATATATATATGTATTCAAATCACCTAAATTAAAAACTCTTACTTTTTTTTTCCAACCAAAATGCCTATAGAGCTCCAAAAATTCAACTTTCAAACTCACCTGGCTCTGCACCCTAACAGTCCCCTTAACCCCATTGTTCCAGCCTAATTTCTCACATCATTATCGCCCCAAAACACATTTGTAATTTCAGCTCTTATGCCCCCCCTTTTGGCACCAATTGCAATGTTTAAAACCACTCCTACTCAGCTTTATATTTTGGCCTTCATCAGCACCATTCCAGCACCGAAACAATAGCTTCTAATATCTTCTTGAGCCTTTGCCATTCTCGGTTCTGTCTCTCAGACCAACTTTAAACCATCCTTAAAATTCCATTTCCTCTTCCTTATTTTCCTTTACATCTCACAGTTTCTACCTCTTTTCTTCTTGTCCAGTTCAGTTTTCCAGCTTACTTTCTAGCCCTAATCACCGCTATTTCTAGCAGCTAAAAATAAGCTCCAAAGACCTTCATAAATGGCCCATGCTAAATGCTGTTTGCAGCATCAAAACTTCAAATTTCAACCATTAAATGCCACGACTCAGCCTAGTTTTCAGCACCAAAATCACACTCTTTTAACTACCCAAAAGCAACCCCAGATTAGCCTAAAACTCTTACCTTCAGCTTCGACTCCCTCTTGTTTTGTGCACCTTATAACAACCAATATTAGATCCAAACATCAACTTAAAATTGCAATTGAAGACCATGTTTGAACCTCCATTTCAAGCCTTCTTAATAGCCAAAGAGGTTAGCCAAAACAGCACCATTTTCCCTCTGTCAAAACCTTTTAACACAGTACCAACAACCATGAAAACCAGCCTCGGTGATCAGCCAAGAATCAACTCGAATAGGACCATTTTCCTTGCCTTTAAACACCATGTTTCAGGCCATCTTCAGCCACCAAGAAGAGCTCTTGGTTCGACCTACACTGCCAGCTCCAGCCCCTCTCGTTGGGCTCATCTCTCACACGGAAGCCATTTCAATTTCACCCCTGGCTCCCTCTTTTTCTCACTGACTTTACCCACATTGGCTCTCTTTTCCTCTTTCATTTCCTTTGGCTTTTATGAAGCCATGAGATGAAGGTGATGGTCTATATTTAGCAGACCATCACGTAGGGTTGGTGGGTAATGTCACACCAGACTCCACTAACCCTTATTTTATTATTTATTTATCTTTTTTTTATACATTATATTCAATATATACCCAAATATATATTTAGTTACTTTTATATATATGTCCATTTTTAAATCTCAAAATTTTTTATATTTACATATATATATATATACATATATTTATTTATTTTCATATACCTTTATTTGTTTATTTCCAGTTACTTTCATATGTGTGTGTGTGTGTGTGTGTGTGTGTGTGTGTATTCCATTTGACTCAAATAAATCATTCTCTAAATAATTCTCCATTGTTAATCCCTAACTCCCATAATTCTCATAATCCTTGATAGTTCTTAATAATTACATTCTTATAATATCATATTAAATTGATTAGTATTTGTGAAAAATTCTTGGTTGTCACATCATTGTTCACTTTGGGATTCTAGAGGTGGCCCCCGCCTGCAGACCCCATTGGCCCAGGGGCTAGGACGTAGCACTTAAGCCTAATGGTTAGCATGTCTCAACACTTGCAAGAGGTCAAGGGTTCGAGACATGCGGACGTGCTCAAGATATTAAATGTCTTAGAAGGTACTCCAAGCACCTTGGGACAAAACCGTGAGGGACAGGTGGGTACCCAAAGCAAACAATACGTGTGAGTGAACTGTGGGGGCCACCTCTTGAATCCTATGGGAACAAAGTGCCACGTAGTCTTTACATATATAGACAGCCGAGCCTTGTTAGTAGAGCTACATGTCATTTGATAGCTGGTTATATGACATTGATTCAGGTATTTAATATTTATTTAATAAAAATCATATTGATTTCTTTAATCTTTATTAGCTTATGTTTAATTATATTGTTCCTTTTCTCTTATGCAGGCATGGATCTACGAACATTTACCCTCGTTATGCAGCTACAGATACTGAAGGAGTAACTTGATGACCTTCAGTATCATCAGGTTAGCTGGGATCCATATGTAGATAGTAGACAGCATCATCCTTTACCGGAGATTACTTTCTTTTGTAGATGCATTAAGTTCGATCAGATTGTGGAGCCTTACCATCCGGATAGAGTTTTGCGAAAATGGGTTTATGTGCATAGCATTTCATGACCACCTCTCACTCTATACCGTGCGGAACGAGGGGCTAGGCCAATTAACTATGATGTGCACTATAGCTTTCAGCCTAGTTACTGGAATAGCTGGGACTACTATTTGATCACTAAGGACAAGAGAGGTACGCGATGCAAGACCTCTGGACAGTGCGTTGCAGACTATCTGGTTTGGTATTTTACAATTTCTCATCGGTATGTCCAAAATCCTGCATGTAGATTAACAGAGCAGCACATAGCGATAGACTACGAGGTAAGTTCTTCGATTATTAAAAAATTTGTTAATAATGCCTTTTTATATCAAATTTGATGTATTTATATTGTTCTTATTTTGTAGCACATTGTGAAGCATTTACGTGATCGACTAGAGACAGTGGAGTTGGGTGAAGACGATCAGGATGTGGATGTTTGGCAGCAAGCTGTACATGATATGTATGCCATGGTAGTGAGATTGCTGAGGTGTGCACTAGCCCTTGCACATCCAACAGCATCATCGCCTCTACCTATAATATCTTCATCTCGACCTCCACGTCCACCTCCATCCTCAACAACCCCGTCTTCATCTCAGTAGCTCCTCATTCGTTTGCCACTATTAGCATCACCTCCAACTCCACCAGCAGCAGTGCCACCAGCGGCACCACCACCTCCAGCTCCCCTACTACCTCCTACATTTCCATCAGTATATGTCAGACATAAGAGGAGGAGGAGATACAATGTACTCCCGACAATCACTGCTCGAAGTACATTGTAACTCCCAGCAATTCATTGCTGGGAGTATCGAAAATCATTCATTTTATCCTAAACCCTAAATCGAAAAAATGAAAAAAATTATAAAACATTACTAATAATAACATACCTCTGCAGGAATCTGGCACTTTCATCTACATCTTTATCCCTAAATGAATTCTTGCTTGAATCATCATCAAAATACTCCATGGATTAGATTTTATGATGAAATTTAATTGTTTAGAGTGTGTGAAGGGAAGAAAAGGATGAGAAGTTTAGGGTCTGTTTGGTTTATGAAAATATTTTCTATTTTCATTTTCGATTTTCATTTTCTGAAAACAAGTTTTCATTTTCTATTTTCTAAATTTTGGAAAATATGTTTGGTACACGAAAATGAAAACTTGTTTTTGAAAATGAAAATTATGAAAATGCGTTTGGTGTCTACATTTTCAAACCAATAAATATGAAAAACAATAACTAAAAAAATTAAATTTTGAAAAAAAAGTAAAATGTAACTGAATAATAAAAATAAATTGTAAATGAAATAAACATAAGAATAATTCTTTATTTATTATAAATGAACAAATACATGGCCTTCAATACCAAAAAAACTAAATTTTGGTGTTGATTATAGAGGTATTGTAGCTTGCCTAGATGTATACATGAATATAGCTATGAGCAAATAGAAGAATATGTCAATGGATAGTTGAACAACAAATATGACGTTGTCATTCGTGGAAATAATGTACTTTATATCAGTACATCAAAGAGGACATTAAGAGATGGAGCTTAACATTACAACTGCATCTAAGAATCAATGTCATTTACAAGTTGTTGCTTTTCTATACGTTTATTTTATATATATATATATAATATGTTTATTATATATATGTTTACTATTGTATAATGAGAATGTCTCGTACAAGCATCTATTTCAGGTTTTTTTTTCTTATCTTTAATTATGCTTGGTCTAGGGAGTTTGAACAGCAACAAGAAATTAGAAAGGGGATTTCAGACGGGGCAAACACAACTAACCTTTTATTTAGTATTCGTCAAAGAGACAATTAAACTTATTTTTATTATTTGAAGACATAAATGCAGTTTTATTTATCACTCAAACTGATTTGCATTAGTGACTGACACAATTTTGGGAAAGAGTTTGGGCTTCAGCTGGAAGAAGAAAGAGCCAAAGAGAGAGAGAGAAAAGAAAGCTAAAGCAGAACTACAGTAAGCATTGAAGCAAGTTTAGCATGTAAACCTAAAACTAAAACAAATAAAACAAAACTTTTTGCTTGTGTAATGATTCGAACCCTGTATCTTTGATGTACATTAAAAAAATTTCATAAATCCTGTGTTTTCCAATTCTCCACTTTTCCAAACTATTTCCTTGGAAAACAATGAAAACATGTTTTTTTTGTTTTCAAAATTTGGCCCATTTTCATTTTCATTTTCCAAAAACATGTTTTTCTTTTCTTCAACTAAACATATTTTCCTTCACATTTTCTATTTTCCATGAAAATGAAAATGGAAAACAGCTTTTTTTTCATAAACTAAACGCACACTTAGGGTGTGTGAATGGATGAGAGAGTATAATAGTAATGTTGTCCAAGGTTATTTTTGTAAACAAAAAATATCATTTTTTTAAAGTGCAACTAACACTCTTATGGTGTGATTAGTTGCTCTCAAGGAAGGAAAGCAAAGAAAACGAACATTGTTCATATTTTTTGTAAGAGAAATTCTAAACACACCCTATGTATTATTAGCCACACCCTAAAAAATTTTTTTTTTTACAGAAATAAGCTTTAACAATATTCCTCTTATACCCTCACATCCATTTACACACCCTAAACTCACCTTCTTCTTCTCCTCTTATAACTCTAAACAATTAAAATCCATCCAATAAAAAATTGCAATCGATGGATTATTTTGATCATGATTCAAGCAAGAATATATTCATGGACGAAGATGTTGATGAAATGTGCCATATTCCAGTAGAGGTATGTTATTATTACTAAATTTTGAGAAATTTTTTCATTTTTCTGGGTTAGGATTTAGAAGTATCAGATTTTCGATGCTCCCGGTAATGAATTACCGGGAGTTACATTGTACTCCCAGTAGTAAATTACCGGAAATGCAATGTAACCTCCGGTAATTCATTGCCAAGATATTGCAAAGAGCTTCAGCAACATGCTGCCGGAGGCTTTCACTTATTCTCGGCAGCATCATACCGAGTATTGTGATGTAACCGCGGTATCGAGCTACCGAGATGTGTCATATTACCGCGGTATCAAGTACCGCGACTTATGAAATGGCTTCGGCAGCAAGATACCGAGGCTGTTACAATTTCCACGGCAGCAAGATGCCGAGTCTATTACCCTTTCCACGGCATCATGATGCCGAGGCTTGTGATATTGCCTCTGTAGTAAGCTACCTAGTTTCAGTATATATCCTCGGCAGGATGTTGTCGAGGCCAAGTTCAAACTAAGAATTTATTTAATTTTTTACTTGCTATATTAATTTTTTATATTAATTTATTTAATTGCTATATTAAGTTCAAACTATGTTATTTATTTAATTGCTATATTAATTTTTTATATAATAAAACTAAGAATTTGTTAATATTTGTAGGATGATCGAAGATTAGTAGTTTACCAACAAGAAGCAGAGTCCTTTCAATTTGATTGCACCGAGGCATTTACGACGGACAGGGTATGATAATTTGAGCTTTAAGCTTATATTTAGTACATGTAAGTCGATTATTTTTCATATTTAGTATATTTGTATAGGTTTTTTCTACTCAAGATGAGTTACTCTCGTGGGCAAGGGAGGTAGGCAGAAATGTAGGATTCATCGTTGTGATTCGAGGATCTGAGGCAAAAATTGTTTCAAGAAAACCTAAATTACGACTCAGTTGTGAACGAAGTGGAAGATTTAGAGAGTCGAAGAAGAAAAAGGCAATAACAGAAAAAGCAACTCGTAAGAGTGTCGGAACGAAAAAATGTGATTGTCCATTCGAGCTACTAGGTGTGAAATTAGAAAGAGATGATGAGTGGCAAGTTCAAGTAGTGAGTGGGATGCACAATCATGTGCCTGCGAGGTATTTTGAGGGACATTCATTTGCTGCAAGATTGTCAACTGAGGAGAAGGAAATCGTGGCTGATATGACAAAGAACATGGTAAAACCACGAAATATACTTATAACGTTGAAAAACAAGAATGAGAACAACGTAAGCACTGTGAAGACCATTTACAATGCACGGCAAGCTTACAAATTGATTGAGAAAGCTGGTAGGTCGCAAATGCAACAACTGATGAAACAGTTAAATGAGTGTAAGTATGTTGAGTGGCATCGGAGTGATGAGTCAACTGATATTGTGAAAGACTTGTTTTGGGCACATCCTGGGTCGATTGATTTGTTGCATGCTTTCCCATATGTGTTGATAATGGATTGCACGTATAAAACTAATAGATATCGGTTGCCACTTCTGGAGATTGTTGGTGTCACATCAACAAATTTGACGTTTTCTGTTGCATTTGTCTATATGGAGGCCGAGCGTCGAGAAAACTACATGTGGGCGTTGCAAAAGTTAAAGAGTTTAATGACATGTGTTGCATCACCATCTGTCATTGTCACAGATCGAGATTTGGCATTGATGAATGCAGTTCAAGCAGTATTTCCCTCTACAACCAATCTGTTGTGCAGATGGCATATATCGAAGAATGTGCTTGGTAACTGCAAAAAATTTTTTGAGCGCAAAGAGAGGTGGGATGCGTTCATGGCATCATGGAGTGTTTTAATGTTTTCATTGACAGAAGAGGAGTATAAGAGGCATTTAAGCTCAATCTACATGGATTACCATAGTTATCCAATAGCGTTGCAATATGTGAAGGAGACATGGTTGGATAAGTATAAGGAGCAATTCGTTGCAGCTTGGACGGATAAAGTATTGCATTTTGGTAATGTGACAACCAATAGGTATGTTCATTATCATCTTTTAAGTTTATGTTTGTTTTCAATAATTTTTTGAATTTATAATTAATACATGTTTTTATTTGTATTGTAGAGCGGAGAGTGCACATGCGAAGTTGAAACAACACCTTGGATCGTCTCAAGGTGATTTTGAATCATCTTGGAACATAATCAACTCCTTGCTTGAGCTGCAACATACGGACATAAAGGCTTCATTTGAGGCAAGCCTTATGATTGTTGAACACAATTTTAGGCCATCATTATTTAAGGAGTTACGGGGGTTGGTGTCAAGAACAGCTTTGCATATGATATTAAGGGAGGCGGAGCGAGTAAAGGATGCAAATATTGATATTTACTCTTGTGGCTGTGTAATGAGATTGACACATGGGTTGCCGTGTGCGCATGAAATTGCTGAATATATAAGGTTTGGACGACCAATCTCCTTATCTGCCGTGCATCCACATTGGTCAAAATTGGACTTAACAAAGTCCACAAATGAAGAGGTGCAGCAGTTAACATTGGATGCTGAGTGGGAGATAATTGTCAAACAGTTCGACGCGTGTGATATTTCGGGAAAATTAGCCTTGAAAAAAAGTTGAGAGAACTAGGTGATCCGACAACAACATTCTTAGTTCCTCCAAATGAAAAGGCTAAGACAAAGGGTCGTACTCGAGTATTCAAGATGGACAAATCAACTCGACGGGAACCTTCTTATTTTGAGATTGTCGAGTCTGGTCATGACAGTACCGTTTCTCCCACAACGGTAAGTTCAGTGAAAATGTCGAAGAAGAGGATGAAATTACTTGTGTATCGTAAAGGTGCCAATATTCGATATATTGATTCTTTTCCAGTCGAGATATGTCCATTCATTCATGATGTTATTGATGTTGAATCTGATGGACATTGTGGATTTAGAGCTATCGCAGGGTTGTTGGGTATGGGTGTAGACGCATGGCCACAAGTGCTACAAGATTTGATGGATGAGTTAAGCAGGCACCGATATGATTATGTGCAGCTTTATGGATGTGATGAGCGTGTTGATGAATTGCTGCATTCCTTGGTGTGTTTCGACACGGTTGCTTATAAGGATAATTGGATGACCTTACCAGACATGGGTCATTTGATATCGTCACGGTATGACGTCGTGCTTGTCCATTTATCTTCAAGACAGTGCTTGACATATCTTCCACTCAGATCTATTGCACCTCCCCCACTGCAACATAGGCTAATTGCTGTTGGATTTGTGAACAATTGTCATTTTGTTCAGGTATAGATCACGATGAAAGTTTATCATTATTTACTATTTTCATTCAGATTTAATTAAATTAATGCATTATTGCAGGTCTTGTTAGATCCGAGAGCACCGATACCTCCGATTGCATGCAATTGGCACAGGTATCGATCTGAATGGGCTCGAGAGTGGGAGCTTCCATATGTCCCTCGGATCGAAGATTTCAGATTATTATTCTCTTCAAACACGGATGTTGCGACACAAGAGACAGTCAATCTAGATGAATTATGATGTATTAAGTAAAATATGATATATTTTTGTAAGCGTTGTAAAATATGATTGTAAGCATTGTAATCATATTTTTTAGATTAAGTCTATTTTATTCATTTTATGATTTGTGAACAATACATCATTTATTTATGATTATGTGTTGGATATATATAAATATTATTAACATATGATAATAATTTATTATTATAATTATTATTATTATTCTAAGTAAAAAGAATAATAAGACAAAGGGATAATAATAAGACAAAGGTGTGCAATAAGGGCAACAACCTAACATTGTACACATAAGTTGGATAAATATCATTTCTTACAAAAACATAAATACATAAAAAATAAAATATAATGTCTACTCTCTTTTCTTCCTCTTTTGTCTGACATATACTGATGGAGATCTAGGAAGTGATGTTGTTGAAGATAGTGGTGGCACTGCAGCTGGTGGAGCTGGAGATGATGGTGGCACTGCTGCTGGTGGCACTACTGCTGGTGGAGCGGGAGATGCTGGTGGCACTACTGCTGGTGGAGCTGGAGATGGTGGAGGACGTGGAGGCTGAGATGAAGATACTGTAGGTGGAGGCGATGATGCTGCTGGACGTATACGTGCTGGTGCACGCCTCGGCAATCTCGCTACCATGGCATACACATCATGCACAGCTTGCCGCCAAACATCAACACCTTGATCGTCTCCACCCAACTCCACTGTCTCAAGACGATCACGTATATGCTCCATGATGCGCTACAAGATAAAATGTACATAAATACATCAACTTTGAAAAAATTAGTGCATTATTATCAAGTTTTTAATAACCAAAGAACTAACCTCATAGTCTATCGCTGTATGCTGCTCCGTCGATCTATATGCAGGATTCTGGACATGCTTATGAGAAACTGTGATATACCAAATCATATAGTTTGTTGTGCACTCTCCAGGGGTCCTACATCGCGCACCTCTCTTGTCCTCAGTGATCAAATGATAGTCCCAACTATCCCAATAACCAGGCTGAAAGCTATACTGCACATCATAGTTAACTGCCCTGGCTCCTCGTTCCGCACGATATGGGGTAAGAGGTGGCTGTGGAATGCTCTGCACATAATCCCACTGTCGCAGAACTCTATCGGGATGGTAAGGCTCTACAATCTGATCGAATTTAATGCATCCACAAAAGAAAGCAATCTCTGGCAAAGGATGATGCTGTCTACTATTTGCATACGGATCCCAAGTGACTTGATGATACTAAAGGTCATCAAGTCGCTCCCTCAAAATCTGTAGCTGCATATTGCAACTGAGTGGCTTCCACCGACGAGCGCGAGGCAATCTCTTTCTGTATGACATGTCTTGTACTCGATCTAACGAGGGAAAATGCTCGTAAATCCATGCCTACATAAAACAAAAGGAATATATATAATTAAACATAAGCCAATACAGATTAAAGAAATAAATATGATTTTTATTAAATAAATATTAAGGACCTGAATAAGTGTCATATAACCAGCTATCGAATGACACTCGGCTCTACTAGCAAGGCCCAGCTGTTTGTACGTGTAAGCAAGGCAAGCTGCACCCCATGCAAACTCACCAACGGTCGAAAGATCTTCTAGAAATGATAAGAATGCGACCGGTACTCGAGTAGAACTCTTGTCAGCAAAAATAGTACAACCAAGAAGAAATAATAAGTATGCGCGAGCTGTGCACTCTATCCTCTCAGCGCTATCAAAGTTGGTCACCGTAATTAACATATCTCTCAACCACTGCATCCTGACCTGTGGTCCTCTAGTGGAGGCCGTCTCTTCCCTAGCCTTATCTGTGTCGACCCTAAGTAGCCGCACTAGCATCTCATTTGCCTCATCAATCGAGACAGTATCATATGATATCATCCTCCCAACCACTGGTATGCCAAGTAGTGTAGACACATCATCTAAAGTGATGGTCATCTCTCCAAAAGGCATATGAAACGTGTTTGTCTCTGGCTGCCACCTTTCTGTAAAAGCGGTAATTATCGTCTTATTGCACGTATGATAACTACACCGCATAAGTGGTGCCAACCCTGCTCGCTCAACAAAAGCCAGGATGTGTGACCGACTTGTATCTAAAGGCCACGTACCAACTTTTGGACCGTGATTAAGAACTTTTAACTCTCCTCGCTCCTATATGAAAACCAAAAAAATAATGAGAATATTATTACGTAATTTACATTAAGCAATAACGATCAAATATACCTTCCGCTGCCAAATAGCTGCAGCAACATGCGTTCGATAGCTGATCAAAAGGGATGGATCAATGGGACCACCAGGACACGGTCCACTACTAGCTGCTGCCCCACTAGATGTACTCGCCTGGTGCCTAGCCGTAGCAACTGATGCCTCAGCAGATGTACTCACCCGCTGCCTAACTGTCGCAACTGATGCCTCAGCAGATGTACTGACATGCTGCCTATCAACTGCAGCTGATGTCTCAACAGATGAACTGGCCTGCAACGCCTCAGATGCAGCTATTGGCTCAGCATGCTGCATCTCTTCGGAAAGTGGTGCGACACCAGCTGTAGTCGCATGCAATCTCTCCCCTGGTATATCCTCCTCCGCTATTACCTCAGACATCATGCGTCTCCTTTCAGATGCAGTGGGCCGCCTCCTTGATGTATTAGTCGGCGGACGGCTATGATCACGTCTATGTCTACATGATGGCATCTGTGGCAAGATACAATAAATCAAATCACATACAAGAAAGCAATTAAACTCTTTCACATGAAATAACCAAATCAGTTAAATCATAACAAAAAAAGCACTTAAATCATCGGATAACAGTGAAAACTGCTTCAAAGTATCGAAATTATCACTAAAAACACGAATACTCACAAAACAGGTCTATTACAACTAAAAAACTTCCAAAAGATACCTCGCGGCAGCAGCATTCCACGAGCCTGGTGATGCTCGCGGCATCAGGGTGCCACTAGCCTCACAGGGTTCGCGGTAACATCGTGCCGCGGGACTCATAAGTCTCGTGGCAACGTTGTGCCGCGAGCCTCACAAGCCTCGCGGCAACATCGTGCCGCTCGCCTCTTATGAATCGTGGCAACATCGTGCCGCACGATTCCAAGCGTTTGCGGTATCCTTATGTCGCGAGACTTTGGAGCACTGTGGCATCGATGTGCCGCGGATTCCTAAAGCCTCGCGGCATAAGGATACCGCTAACATTTGGAATCATGCGGCACGATGTTGCCGCGAGTTCTAAGAGGCGAGCGGCTTTTCTCTACCGCGTGCCTCTTAAAACCCGCGGCAATTCCTTGCCGCGAGTCTCGACCCTGATCGCCCAAAACAGAGTTTTGCCGCCAATACTGATTTTTGAACAATTTCAACATAATAAACATATAGTGGTGCGAGAAAACGTAATAATAAACATATTCCAAAGCAAATGTAAGTTATATTTACCTTGAAAGCCTGCCAAACTTGAAGATTTGAGTAGTTTCAAAGATTGAAACTAGTGATGAGAGGAGGGTGTGATGAATATTTGAAGAAAGGTTAATTTAGGAAGTATGTTAGGGTGTATGAAGTAAAAGTAAAGTGAGAGAAAATAGGCTTAGGGTGTTTTAGTAGTTAGGGTGTGTCCAACAACAAATAGGGTGCATTTAGAACTACTCTTTTTGTAATTTGAGATTTGGTTTGTATTGTTGCATAACAAAACAACACCAAAACGTTCGAATATCAAAAGCAAACCACTCTATCTCTTCCACTCTCTTCTTATTATTCTATTAATATTATCTCTCACTCAAATCTCAAAGACCCTTCTTTTCCTTTCTAGTTATTAAAAATAATACTAAATCAAATAAAAAAGAAAAGAAAAAGAGGTGTGTCAGACTCACTCGTCCCCACATTACTACTTCGGCACCTCCCTTCCATTCCATGGAATCGTTTCTTAATTAATGGCTGCTAGTGCTGCCACTAATATTTTCTCTTTTGCACTTTCCTTTCTTCCGCAACAGCTGTTGCCGCATTTCTCAAAAGGGTAGCTTTTCTCTTCTTCACCACTGAGTTTTTCAAGAAAAGCTTACCTTCCCTTCTCCCAGCCACCGATGCATAATGACAGTCTTGGATAACTGATCATTCTGCTTCTTGCTGCAATTTCAGAGAGAAGGTCTGCTTGGTTTAAATCTGGGATTTTGTTTTCACAGAAAATGGTGAACTTTTGTTGGGTGCATTTAGTGCTAACACTTTGTTTTATGTTGTTTGTGAGCACTCTGAGTCAGGAGGATTCTGGTTCAGATACAATTACAGCTGTGTACATTATCACTCTTAAGCAAGCTCCTGCTGCTCATTACTTCGAGGAAGAACTAAGAAGGCAAAGTCATCATGGATTCAACCATAGTTCTGCTTCAGGGAGATTAAACAGGCTTCACAAACCAAGGCATGAAATATTACCCTCAGTTAGTAGAATAAAGCTGTCGTTGCCTTGTTGCTTGTCTTCTGCTACTTGTTTTAACAATTTAAATAAATACGTACTTGGTATATTTTGTTCTTGTAGTGCTCATTGTTAAATGTTCTTTAAACAAGAATGGGTCCTCCTGTTTCTGTGGGCTTAAGGGGAATTGTCAAAGCTAGCATATGTCATGTCATATAATCACTGCCAAAAAGATAACATTTTCGTCCCATTTTGTTTAAATGGAAACTTTCCCTATCACATGTCTATTATTTGTACTTGCAAAATGCTTTTTTAGATGCACATTTTCCGAAAAAATGGGTAAGGCCTAAGCTTCACCATGCTGACGCTTTGACAATCATAAATTTGTCGATAATTTGCTAAATGCTGATCATTGTGTTTGTTGTTCCCTTTTTCACTTCTCTCAAGTCGTATCGTATGTATCTCTTCGTTTTTCTTGAAGCATTTTTTAAATTGTTTGGAAATGTAAAGTTTAAAGAGTTGACTGATTCTTTATTTTGAATGTATTCTTTCTATATTTAGGAATAATTCAAGATCTCATCGAAGGTCGAGTTCTTATATTTCTCGGGTTCATGATTCTTTGTTAAGGAGGACCTTGAGGGGGGAGAAATATCTGAAGTTGTATAGTTACCACTACTTGATTAATGGCTTTGCTGTGCTTGTTACCCCTGAACAGGTATATCATCAATCAACATTCCTCATAATTTTTTTTGTGATAAGCCAACATTCCTCATAATTATCCATCATTTTGTGATGTTATCATCATCATTGTGCTGCTAAATTCCTTTTTGATATTTTATCATTACAGTATAATATCTTATTTATACTTTCTATATACATAAGAATATGTTTGACTTGTGTCTTTTGTGTAGTTTGGCATATACATTAGGCTCTTAGTGTCTCAAATGTATAGAAACTTTTAATTTCTTTTTCTGAAAATTTTCTTTTAATCTAGGAACAAAAGTTTTTATTTAGTTGTATTCTTCTGTTTCTAAGGCTGGCAGGCTATCAAGGAGAAGAGAAGTTGCAAATGTTGCATTGGATTTCTCTGTTAGAACTGCAACCACTCATACTCCACAGTTCTTGGGTCTACCAAGGGGGGCATGGTCCCAGGAAGGCGGATATGAAACTGCTGGAGAGGGGATTGTAATTGGGTTTATTGATACTGGTATTGATCCAACTCATCCCAGCTTTGCTGATGATGTATCAGGGCACTTATACCGAGTTCCAGCCCATTTTTCTGGCACTTGTGAGGTGACCCAGGACTTTCCTTCCAGCTCATGCAATAAGAAGCTTGTTGGGGCTCGCCATTTTGCAGCATCAGCTATAACAAGAGGAATATTCAATTTGTCTCAGGACTATGCATCACCATTTGACGGTGATGGCCATGGCACGTGAGTGAATATTTTGCATTTTTTATGGATCATTATTGAGTTAGTGTTATTTCAAGCTCTTTGCCCTTTTGTGATTTTGTCTTGCAATTTGCTTCTGGATTGCGAGGGAGATAAGAAAAAAGTTAAGCACTGGATGTTATATAGAAACTTAAACACTGGGATGGACTTAGAGAAAATTTACATTAGAGATATTATTTGAATAAAATTTAATGATTCTGCTTACAACCACACAAAAGATGCTAATATTAGAAGTTATTGAAAAAATAATAGAAAAAAAATGTTAGAAAAGATTTTGTTGCCTAGTTGTTTTACAAGTAATGTTAGTTTAATTTTTCCTTTTCCCCTTTGTTTCTAATTTTGAAGCACTAACATTGACTCTTTTAATGAGGTTTCTTGTGGTTGTCATCATGATTCACACAGTTAGGCTCTATATGCGACAGATAAACTTTTTTGATCATCCTTCACTTTTGCATTGAAGGGGCTGACTTTGTATTGTGTGGTCAAACCTGATTTCTTCCCTCCTTACTACCATGTGGCCAATTCTGATAATAATCTCATGAGTCTACATACATGTTACAGTGATATTATTTTCTTTTTTTTTTTTACTAGACATTTAGTACTTAACACACCTGTTATCTTTGTTAATGCCATTGTTTTTGAAAAATATCATAGTCTTTTATGACGCAGTAAAGTCTCGTTGTTTCCAAAATATAACACTGTAAAGCAGATTACCGAATGTTGAAATCTCAAAGATAATTGTCTAATTTCTTGAATAGTAGTTGAATACTATCGACAACTTTCTTTTCACTAAATGTATGAATGGGCCTATGTTATTGAAAAGCACCACAAAAGTGTCATGGTGAATGATCTGCAATAAATTCTGGTCACCTGCATATGAGGTAACCTGATATTATTAGTCTTGACTCAATCTTCTAATGGTGCAAATGAAATATAATATTAATGCAGGCACACAGCTTCTGTTGCTGCAGGAAACCATGGGATTCCAGTGGTGGTAGCTGGGCACCACTTTGGAAATGCTAGTGGGATGGCTCCTTGTTCACAGTAAGTTTCTGAAACTGAATCTAAGTTACTATTCTCTTTTATATCCATGAAATTTCTTTGCAGAAGCAAATGTATCAAACAAAGCATATCATCTTTAACTTTCATGCTAACCAATGCTCCAACACTAAATCAAATTTAAGTGCTATACGAAGTATGACTTCTAGTGGGAGATACCAATTTAGGAAAGAAAACACTATTTGAACAAAGTTCCCTTGGTTCTTGCTATGGATCATTATAGCTAAAATTCCTCTCCACAGATGGAAATGATTTCAGGACGATACTAGTCTATAACATGCCTGTGCCCACATCTTAAGCATGAAGAAATCTAACCTCTAGTACTTTCTGTTATCTTTCTAATACATTGTTGGTATTGAGCCTACTAGGATGGAACTCTTAAATGGTGTTATCCTTCATCAGTTTATTTCTTGAGTTTTTTCTGATCTTATATTCAAGTTGACTCTCTCTACTTATTGTTAAAACCCTTCAAGTTGGATGCTTAACGGCCGATCATAGAAAGGCCTACCTATTTTACATGCCCGAAGTTGTTGTCTCTCTATTAATCCAGAATTCCTTTTTCTCTGTTTATTTATCTTAACTCAGTATTATGGAGTGAGCAAAGAGGTCTAATGTCTAAATTCTATATACATGGTTCTTTTTGTTTGAGTTCAAATTCCATATTAACTCCATTTTGGTGATTTGATGTTAGATTTTTTTATCTGCCTACTTTATTGTTTCAAAATTCTTTGCAAACATCAAAGAAGACAGTACAAGCAAAATTATTCTAAAATCTGTATGTTGCATCTTCTTTGGAAAATATTCGTTTTCTTGCTGTAGAAATTTTACTTTTCTGAACTTAAAGGTACAGGCATTTAGGCACAATATTGTTGGAAAGTAGAATAAATGCCAAGATCAGGATTGTTTATTAGTCAACTTTCTGTTTTAATGTTTACCTGCAGATTCCTTATTTTTAGGGATATGATTAGATTTTTATAATTATCTAGTTTCCTATTTTGAATTTCTAAAAGCTTACTTTCTGTTTAAGCTTTTAGTCTATATATTGTAATTATTTGATATGAATAAACAGACCTAGAGATTTTCTCTTTTATTAGCCTACTGTCCATCAACCTCTGCTTTCATGGTATCCGAGCCAGGCTTTCCTGCTGGCAGATTATTTCTGTAACACCAACAGAAATCCAAAACAGCTTCCATGGCTGGTACCGGCCAGTCATCTTCCTCTGCTGTGTCATCTAGGGGTTTACCCACTCAAATTCCTTCATCCAATGCCGTTGGTTCCTTCTCATCCTCTGAAATTAATCACTCTCTTCAAATAACCCAACATAAATTAAATGGGTTAAATTTCCGGGAATGGTTTCAATCAGTTCTTCTTGTGATCAAAGGCAAAGGGAAGATGGGCTATCTCACAGGTGATGTCCCTGCGCCTGATTCAGCAGACCCTAGTTATAAGACATGGGAGGCTGAAAATTCAATTGTCATGGCTTGGTTAATTAATTCCATGGAGCCTAGAATTGCGAGGACCTACTTATTCTACAAGACTGCCCATGAAATTTGGGTGACTGTTCAAGAGATGTATTCTGATTTACAGAACTCATCACAGTGTTTCGAAATCCGCTCCACACTCCGCAATACAAGGCAAGGCAGTAGGTCAGTCACTGAGTATTATAATGTGCTAGTTGAATTATGGCAAGAAATGGATTTGTTCTATACAGTAAACTGGAAATGTCCGGATGACAGTAAATTGTATAACCAAATGCTTGAAAAAGAAAGAGTTTTTGATTTTCTTCAGGGGCTGAATAAAGAGTTAGATGAAGTTAGAGGGAGGATCCTTGGAACGAAGCCACTTCCATCTATCCGTGAAGTATTTGCTGAAGTTAGAAGGGAAGAAAGCAGAAAAAGAGTCATGTTGCATTCGAACACTACCGAGGAGACTCAACTTGGCTCAGCCTTCGCAACAACTCGAGGAGACTCCAACCATAATTTCCGAAACCACCAGTCAAAGGAAAACAAGCTGTGGTGTGAACACTGCAACAAACCATACCACACTAAAGAAACATGTTGGGATATTCATGGGAAACCTGTGGATTGGAAGCCAAGGAGTCAACGAAAGAAGAACTCTTCAGCAAATATAGCTGAAACCACTGCAGAAACCAAGAAGCTAAATGCAGCCACTTCCCCATTCACAGCAGAACAAATGGAGATGTTAAAAAACCTGCTAAATCAGCCTAGAAATGAGTCGCCTGCCCTAGCAACATCTACTGTTAATGTTGCTCAAAAAGGTAACACACAGTCATCTTTTTTGTCAAAAAAGGAAATACATGAAGGGTGGATCATTGATTCAGGGGCGTCTGACCACATGACTGGGTCCTCTGCTGGTTTCTCATCATATAAAAGGTGTAATGGTGAAGAAAAAATTACTGTGGCAGATGGTAAATCCTCCGTAGTGGTTGGTTTGGGTGATTTGTATCTCTCTGGGTTAACTTTAAAATCCATTCTCCATGTTCCTAATCTAAGATATAACCTTATTTCCATTAGCAAATTAACTAAAGATCAAAATTGTGCAGTAACTTTTTTTCCTACTCATTGTGAATTTCAGGATTTGTCCTCGGGGATGATGATTGGCAGTGCTGAGGAACGAAATGGTCTCTACTATCTCTCTGGTTCTCCTTCAAGATCTTTGTCACCTGAAATATTTTCTTTGTCCACCTCTTCAAATTCAGATGTTATTCTTTGGCATAAACGCCTTGGTCATCCTAGTTTCAACTACCTAAAGTATGTGTACCCAAATTTATTTATCAATAAAGATGTTCGTTCTTTCCAATGTGAGCATTGTATTTATGCAAAACAATCACGAAAAAATCATCCTGCTCATACTTATCAAGCCTCAAAACCATTTCATCTTATTCATAGTGACATCTGGGGTCCTGCACGATTTCCAAATGTCACTGGAACACGGTGGTTTATTACATTCATTGATGATCATACTCGTGTGTGTTGGATTTATCTCATGAAAGAAAAATCTGAAGCAAGTCCCATATTCAAACAATTTCACAAACTTATCACAAACATTTTTCAGTCTCCTATTCAGATTCTTCGAACTGACAATGGTGGAGAGTATTTTTCACATGATGTTAAAAATTATTTTATTGAGCATGGTATCTTCCACCAAAGCTCTTGCACAAATACTCCCCAACAGAATGGCATTGCTGAGCGAAAAAATCGTCACATTCTTGAAGTAGCTCGTTCTCTCATGTTTACAAGTCATGTTCCAAATTGTTTTTGGGGTGAGGCCGTGTTAACCGCTACATACCTTATTAACAGACTTCCCTCCAAAGCTCTTCAATTCAAAACTCCTCTCAGTTGTCTAAGAACATTATTTCCCCATGTAAGAATCCTTGATTCTCTTCCTCCTAAAATATTTGGGTGCACTGTATTTGTTTATAATTCTAATCCCACTCGAGGAAAACTTGATCCGAAAGCCATAAAATGCATCTTCTTGGGGTATTCTCCTTCACAAAAGGGGTATAAATGTTATTGTCCATCATCTAAACGGTTCTATATATCCTATGACACCACCTTCCTTGAAAACCAATCCTTTTACCCCAATGCTTCTCTTCAGGGGGAGAATTCAAGTGAAGAAAATCATTGGGATCCATCTATTTCTCTCCCAATCTCATACCCTTCTCCTATTGCATCTCTAGAAGAGTCATCTATCCAACAGTTTGAACCCATACAGGTGACAAATCAAGGGGGAGAATCCGAGAAGACATTCCAAGGTGAACTTCGAGTCTACTCTAGGCGACCACGAGTTCCTCAACAAAGCCAAACATTAGATCTGATGCCAAATCCAGAGGAAGACACACTGTCTAAGGAAGGTAATTGTACAGTTGATGATCTTAATGTTCCTATTGCTATTAGAAAAGGGGTTAGGTCTTGCACAAAGCATCCTATCTCAAGTTATCTTACATACTCTAAGCTGTCTCCAAAGTACAAGGCATTTACTTCAAAAATAGATCACATGGAGATTCCAAAACATTTTCATGATGCACTTCAAGATCCAAAGTGGAGAGCTGCTGTAATGGAAGAGATGGCTGCCTTGAATGAAAACAGGACATGGGATGTGGTGGATCTACCCGAAGGGAAGAAAGTTGTGGGATGCAAATGGATTTTTGCTATAAAGCTTGGTGCAGATGGGAACATAGACAGATACAAAGCAAGGTTAGTTGCTCAAGGCTATACTCAAACTCATGGTATAGACTATGAAGAAACCTTTGCTCCTGTTGCCAAATTAAATTCCATTAGAGTAATTATTTCTCTTGCTGCTAATCTTGACTGGAAATTGCACCAAATGGATGTTAAAAATGCGTTCCTCAACGGATACTTAGAAGAAGAGGTGTATATGAAGCTACCACCAGGGTTTGAAGAAGAGAGTAAAACCGGTAAGGTGTGTAAGTTGAAGAAATCCTTATATGGACTGAAACAATCTCCCAGAGCTTGGTTCACCAGATTCAGCACAGCCATGAAACAATTTGGCTACACACAAGGGCAAGCTGATCACACTCTATTTGTGAAGCAAGGAAAAGATGGGAAGAAATCTATTCTCATAGTATACGTGGATGATATTGTTATCACAGGTGATGATTCTCATGAAATTGACAGCCTTAAAAGTCGACTACAGACTGAATTTAAGGTAAAGGATCTTGGCCACCTTCAATACTTCCTTGGAATGGAAATAGCTAGGAGCAGGAAAGGCATTTTCATTTCCCAAAGGAAGTACACTCTTGATCTGCTAAGAGAGACAGGAAAACTAGGGTGCAAACCTGCAGGGACACCTCTAGATCGGAGTTGGAAGCACAAAATAACTGAGGAAGATCCTCCTGTAGAGAGGGAAAGATATCAACACTTAGTGGGAAAGCTGATTTACTTATCACTAACTAGGCCTGATATTGCCTATAGTGTTAGTGTAGTAAGTCAATTCATGCATTCTCCCACCACGAGACATCTAGAGGCTGTGAATCATATTCTTCGCTACTTAAAAGGGACTCCAGGGAAAGGACTACTATTCAGGAAGAATGATCATCGAAGTGTTGAATGTTTTGCAGATGCAGATTGGGCAGGTTCGGTTGAAGATACAAAGTCCACCACTGGATACTGCACAAAAGTATGGGGGAATGTGGTCACTTGGAGGAGTAAGAAGCAGACTGTTGTTGCAAGAAGTAGCGCAGAGGCAGAATACCGAGCAATTGCTCAAGGAGTGTGTGAACTAATTTGGCTAAGTAGGTTACTACAAGACTTGCATATTCCATTGGAAGAACCTACGAGTCTTTATAGTGATAGCAAATCTGCCATTGGCATAGTTCATAACCCAGTCCAGCACGACAGAATGAAGCATGTTCGCATTGACAGAAATTTCATCAAGTCAGAAATTGAGAATGGAACGTTTAGTTTACACTACGTGCCAACCAAGTCACAAGAAGCAGACATTCTCACAAAAGCCTTATTGAAGTCAGAATTTGACTCAAATGTCAGCAAGCTGGGAATGATTGATATCTATTCACCAGCTTGAGGGGGAGTGTTGGAAAGTAGAATAAATGCCAAGATCAGGATTGTTTATTAGTCAACTTTCTGTTTTAATGTTTACCTGCAGATTCCTTATTTTTAGGGATATGATTAGATTTTTATAATTATCTAGTTTCCTATTTTGAATTTCTAAAAGCTTACTTTCTGTTTAAGCTTTTAGTCTATATATTGTAATTATTTGATATGAATAAACAGACCTAGAGATTTTCTCTTTTATTAGCCTACTGTCCATCAACCTCTGCTTTCATATAATGCATTATCTACTAGTTTTGAACTCATTTTAAATTATAGATCGAGCTTGCTGTATGTGGTTGATGTAAACTCTTTATTAGGACAATGTTAACATTTTTAATTTGATATTTTTTAAATAGCTGCCTCTTTTGCTTCTTTCAGAAGGTATATGCCCTAGGAAGTACTGATGTAATTTTT
The DNA here is from genome assembly GCA_031772115.1 of Heritiera littoralis. Lineage (NCBI taxonomy): Eukaryota > Viridiplantae > Streptophyta > Magnoliopsida > Malvales > Malvaceae > Heritiera > Heritiera littoralis. Next base: position 4,937,394 of record JAPDPK010000032.1, on the reverse strand, counting down.
AAAAATAGTTAAAAAAATGGAAAAAATCAAGCAATAAAGAGAAATAAATGAATTTAGTATACTTATATTTTGCATTAAACTTTTAGTGCCCCTTCCACCCAAGTATTTGGCACAACATCAACCTTTTATTTTGATATTTTTGAGTGGCTCCTGCATCAAATGCAAGGGTGTTTGTTCTATGCATAACTGGTGACTTTGACCTATGGCAAGGAGTAAGTTTTATGCAGGTGGTATACGTGACAATTGACACGTAATTCTTCAAAATGTTAATAATGTTAAAAAAATTGGGAAAAGATCAATAACAATTTGGAATGTTGAAGAGAAGATGAAATTAGTTTAGTATATTTATATTTTGCTTTCAACTTTGGTGCCCCCTTCCACCTAAATATCTGGCACAATATCAACCTTTTATTCTGATAATTTTGAGTGGCATGCTTCATGCTCCAAATTCAAGGGTGGTTGTTCTATAAATTGCATGACAGGATGACTTTGACCTAAGCTGAGTAAGTTTTTTCAGGAGGCATGTGTAAGAACTTACATGTATGTCTTACAAGTGTTGAAAAAGTTACAAAATAAAAAATTTGTGATGTGGAAGAGAAATGAAATCTAATATATATATATATATATATATATATATTATATTATATTACAATGTACATAGTAAATATGGTAAGAATGCCTACATGGATGCTTACTTGGACATTCTCTTTAAATGACACGTAGCATCCACTATTTTATGTGTAAGTTAAAACAAACAATAAATACTAACTTCTCCACCTTTTCACTTTCCTCCTTGGGGTTAAAAAAAAAAACTATTTTATTAATATTATTTAAATATTTAAAATTATTGTTTTTTAAATAAATAAACTTCATGTATCATCATCATTAGAGCCTTTATCCCAATAGATTTGGGATAGGCTACATGAACCAAGGGTTGAAATCACGTTAAATTGTTTGTATGAATTCTCCTCCTCTATATATTACTATCCAAAGCAATGTGTTCATCCAATTCTGATACCTCCATATCCTTCCAAATTACTTTTTTCCAAGTCTTTTTCGGTCTTCTTGTAGCCTTGACAGTTCGTTCATCATTTATAGCCTCCACTCTCCTAATTGGAGCATCTATAGATCTACGTCATAAATGTCCAAACCAACGTAAACAACTTAATCACATCTTGTCTTCAATAAGTACCACTCCAACCATCGTACAGATGTCAAATAAAATTCATGTATAAAACATATAAATTTACAAATATATATTTATGTTTGCATACATATTTAAATATATAAAATTAATTCATGCATTGCACGAATTAGTGTGCTTTCAGATATAAGTACAAATACCTTTATGTTATATGTATATAAAATGCATATTTATAATAATGATTATTTAGGTCAATAATAAAAATCTACCTCAAAATGCTGCTCTGATGCTTGAAAATTATTAAAATATACTTTTAATTTTTATTTTAATATTTTGTTGATGTGCTTAATAATATTATTTATAATATGTTTTCATTTTCTATTCTTCCTAATATCTGTTTATCTTATGTTTTGAATTTAATAATTTTTAATTAAATATTTAATTCTTTTATGATTGGATATCTTTATTATATTATATATTTTATATAGGATTATTATCCAATACACTATCAGTGGAGTTTTTAGACTCCAAAAGCAAGGCTAAGATGAGGATACATATTTTTCATGAATAATAATAAAATAAAAAATAAATAAAGAAGAGATATGTATAATCATTTTAACACCGTTTGTGAAGTTTAAAAATTTCACTGTGTATTGGATAATAATCTTTTTATATATACTTTGAACATATAAATTAAATAATATTATTCAATATATTTACAAATTTAAATAATTAAAACTAATTCGTGCATTGCACGACTAAAAACTAGTTAATATTAATAATATACCTTTTCCTTCATTTTGGTGACTCCACCACCCAAGTATATAGCTCTGACATATATCTAAAATGATAGTTCTTATGGGAGCATATCAGTATTTTTAGCAAGGTTTATATTCATATGTAACACCCCAATCCCATATCGAGATACTGTGAAGTTCTGTAATACTATATAATTAGAGACTTGAATTCATACTCGTGAGACATCTTTTGTGGGACAAAACCATAAGACCTTCAAGTCAAAGCAGACACTACCTTGTAGGTTGGGTGTGGGCCTCCTTAAATGGTATTAGAGTGACCACTAGTAGGAACACGGGAACTAAATGCTACATGGCAGGAGCCACTTTTAGAATCCCAACGCCTGGTGTGATCTTGGTCTTGTTATGTGTTGGGTTTGATGAGGACATCAAGCATTAAAGCGAGGGAGTGTGTACCACCCCAAATACCACATCGAGATATTGTGAGGCTCTGTAATGCTATATAAATATAGAGACTTGAACCCATACTTGTAAGTTGTCTTTTGTGGTATGAAATCGTATAAAAACCCATACTTTGTAGGTTGGGTGCAGGTCTTCACACTTTCCAAAGTTATAGGTTGTCTTTTTATCTTGTGAAGACTTCCTCATTCTTTGTGCTTCGTGCATGTTTTCTAGAAAGTTGCACTTTGAGCATGAGTCATTCGTAGTTGTCATGTAACTATTATTTAACAAATTTAATAAATTTCTTAATCATTTCTTTATGTCTATGTATTCAGCTTAGCTGCCGAGTCTCGGACATGATTCCAGCAGAATTTTTTGAGCTAGATTTTTCTAAATGCATTGAACTCTGGTTTCTATCTACTTTGACTCTCATATTTATGAAGAGTCATATCTCTTCAATTTATGTGAGAAAGGAATCTGCAAAAATAAATATTAATGTTTTATCCAAAAGCAGTAAAATTTGTCCAACTTTCTATTATTAGGACTAACCACCAAAGAATTTGGAGTGAGAAGAAGATATTAATCTGTAAGAAGGTCGTATTCTGGGCATATACACATTTATTGTGTGTGTCCATGGGAATTCTTGTGGTTGTATGAGCATATAGATATATACACATATAGCATATAATCTTAGACATAACCTACTTGTTCGGGTTTATTAGTTATGCCTTTATTTTCCTGTGCATGGGTGAATTTATAAATATACACAGTAAATAGACATGCCATTGTGCATAGACACAGGTTTCTACTAGCATGTATAATGTCCCATATTTTAGATTGTATATGTGCATGCACATGCATATGTTAATATAAATATGCTCATATAATAGATATGAAAATAGTGCTTTTTCCTTGCATTTATTTCTATTTGATTATATTAATGATGTGGCCATGTTTTCCAGTATTGCTGTTTACAAGGCTTTATATAAGAGCTTTGGAGGATTTGCTGCAGATATTGTTGCTGCCATAGACCAGGTACGTCATAGTTTAGTTTGCTATTCTGCAAATAAGTTTTTGTAACATTACTGCATGCAAGGCAATAACGTACCAAGATGTTGTGTTTTGACTAATTGGCAAGATTAATAATTAATAGTTCCCTTGCTTCTTTGGGCCACCAAACTTGCATAGTGCTTGCCTTGGGGAGCCATGGAACCTGATTATTTTAGAATTATAAGTGCTAAACCTTAAGGGAAAAAAGTTACGATAGAAATATTATAACTAGTGGGAAAGTGTTGAGCAGTAGTTTGCATAAGTTTTGCTCACTAATTTTCACTCTTCATACATATTTACTGTTTAAAATAATCAGTCTTTCATTTCACCTTCACTAAGGAATGATGAGCCTTAATCAGGACTTTGGCAAATGTCAAAACATACAAAAATAGGTGGTGTTTAAGAATTATGCCCTATTCAGGGCTTTCTGGCTAGTGGAGTTTTTATTTCAGTTTTGCTCTCTTTATCTTTCATCTGAAACAACCAAGAGAAGAGCACTTGGTTTTGTTTCCCCTTTTTTCCTTCTAATTCCACTTAAATCACAAAGAACCCAACTCCTTCATCAAGGGAAGTCACAATTATTGAACTCGTTCAAGATTTTGAGCCAATCCCCCTTCAATTGACATCTGCATCTCAAATTAATTAAGACCAGTCAATTATCATCTTACGGGAATAAATTTGGGTCTTTGGTTGGTCATTGAGTGATGGGAAATTTGAACACTAATTTTTCAAAAGAGGAAGGATAGTCCTAAAGGGTAAAGGGAAAAGAGAGGTTATGTTTTATAAGTGTGGGTTGTTTGTTCCATCTCCCCCATATAGAAGAAAAAATGGATCTCCTAAACTGTTCTCATGGCCAATATAATTGATTAAGGAAAATGCTAATTGCCTTGCCTAGTTAGCTCGTCTGATACGGAGTTACATGGACAAAATAAATAAATAAATAAAATAAAGATGTTGGTCTTCTTAGTATTATTTTGTTTATTTGAAATGTTGAAGGCTTCTAGGGATGGTAAATTGATGATAATGAGGATTCTAGAGGGAGGTCATGATGTGTTTGCCAGCTATCGAGGATAGAAAGTTTCAGAGGGATCAAAAGCTAAGCATAAAGGAAAAAAAAAGCATCCTTTTTAATGCTTTGTGGGAGAGCCACATCAGGTAGGATTCAGTAGGTGGGATAAATAGCTCAAATAACAAATTTGATTTCTAGAGTTAAATTATATTTGGATCAGCCATTTCTAGATTGTGGCATCCTATTATTCTAAAGTTATTGCAGTCGATAATCATAGTTAATTAATATGAAAAAAAAATCAATAAAAGAATGCAGCCATTGGACAAGGTTCTTACTTTATGGGGCTTCTGGAGGGTTAGATGCAGCCTAATCCTCACACTTTTCAATGAGGCTGTTTTCTGACTTGAACTTGTAAACTTTGTCACAAAAACAAAAACAAAAACAAAATCAAAAACAAAAAAAAATGAAGAGGGATTCAAAAATTCTTTTCTGTGCATTTTTGTTCATTTTCAAAAACCTGATCAATAAAATACAAATCTTTCTAACTATCCTTATGTTACCCTCCTAATATGGTCAGCCATCATGAATGGGTGTTTTTCTAAACTTGTTTTTAGATTTAACCTCAATAAATTAATAGGATTTCAGCAATTTCTTGCAGTGCAGCCTTATATATGATGATCTTTGTATGTGTGTCTATTCTAATGTAGTTTATAGTAGTAATTTGGGAGTTGTCTTATTGAAAGGAGCATATGTGCCCTTTTATTAGAATAAAAGATTATAAGGTCTATTTTCAATCCACTCATCATTATTATCATCATTAGAGCCTTTATTTCAATAGATTGGGGTAGGCTACTTGAACTAATATATGAACTCATGCTAAGTCATCAACGTGAATTTTCCTCCACTCGTTCCTATCCAACGTAATGTGTTCTTCCAACTCTAGTACGCCATATCTTTCGGAATGACTTCTTTCCAAGTATTTTTTTTTGTCTTCCTCTAGCCTTAATCATACATAGCCTCCACTCTTTTAATTGGAGTATCCACAAGTGATGCAGCGCATAAATCAAGGGGATTAAAAACTTATTTTAGGCGAAAATATAAACCTTGATTGATTGGGTTTAATGCTGGGAATAATTTGATTTTGAGAATAATTTAGTATTTAATGTCTTTATTATAGTTTCCTATTTTACCAATGTAATAAGCCTATAAATTGGCTATTGTCTTTCAATAAAAGACAGACTATTCTGATTTTGATATTGATAAAACTTCTTTCTCTTAATCCTCTTCTCATCCTTTCTCTCTCATTTTCTTCAATCTACCCATCCTAACTTTCTTCTCCTACTTGTTTTCATCTCTTCATCTCGTATTCTACATCAAGTGGCATCAGAGCCATTAACGCTTCCTTTGACCAAAAAAAAAAACCCACGCTTCCCATACCGTCCTGCTACTCAACAACGAATAGCTTCTACTGTTTAGTCTTTTGACGACGAGTTGCAGCTGGAGGCTCACCAAGGAATTGCATCTTTCGTTCTTGGTTGGTAATATTTCTGACCCTTTGAATATACGGTTGATTAATAAATTTAGCGAGGTTTACTACCACATATTGCACTTGGATCTGATTATTTAAACCTTTTGTTTGACTTCCTTTATTTGAACCTATACATTGTTTGAGTTTGCCAACCAGAAAGTGTGTCTTAGTTATCATTTGTGAGATTTCTTTTTCAACCATTCAACTTAAAAAAAAAAAATTTTTAACCCACCCTCATTGCATGATTATTAACTAGGTAATTTTTTCCTATTTTGTTATTGGCAGAAATTTTCATTTTTATTGCTTAAGGTTGTTTTAGTTTTTTTCTCAGCATCATTATCATTATCTTATCCTCCACATCATGACTGTGAAAGAACTTGAAACTGCCTTCACAAAACTTGAGCAAAGACAAAGTCAAACTGAAGAGAGAGTGAACAAAACCGAGGGAAGGGTTAGTCACCTAGAAACCCGACTTGACCAACTTTTCACCACTGTTGAACAATTTGCCAAATCAGTTAACCTCCTTCGAGATGACTTTTATGCAACTCGTAAGAATCCTGAAAAGCGAGTAGAAGGGGAAATCAGTAGTGAACCAAACAATGGTCAAAGTTCTGTTATGACTCGCGGTCTTAGAAACAATAGGAATACCCAAGCTGGTTTGTTGCCTACACCACCTAGGACATATCCTACAGCCAATCACCCGCCTATTGTCGATGAGGAAGTTTCTGAGGAAGAGTATTTAGAGCATCCACCACGTGTTAGACATGCCCAAAGAGCCAAAGGGAGCTATCATAAGCCAAATCCTCAATATCCCTTGGATCGCCCTAGGTATTGTGATAATGATGAGCTTGATATGTCTAGGAAGGTTAAGGTAGATGCCCCTGAGTTTGATGGTAGATTAGATCCCGGTGTTTTTATGGATTGGTTGTACAATATGGAAGATTATTTTGAGTGGTACCAAATGAATGATGCTCAACGCATTCGTTTCACCAAAATGAAGTTGGTAGGATCTGCCAAGCGTTATTGGCAAAATGTTCAACGCAACAATGATCGTCTCGGGCGTCCCCCAATTCTTCTTTGGGCCGAGATGCGAGAACAGTTGAAAGAAAAGTATTTGCCACCTTACTATAGGGATCAATTGTTAGACCAACTACTAAACCATAGGCAAGGAACCTCTCATGTCGATCAATACATTGCCAAATTTGAGGAGTTGTTATTGAGGAGTGACATCAACGAAGAACCCAGGCTCACAGTCTCTAGGTTTGTTAATGGGTTAAGAGCTGATATTAAGAGGGAGGTCATTGTGCAATCACCCGATTCCTTAGAGGATGCATATCATAAGGCTTTAGAATTTGAAAAGTACCTCCAATATCCTCCACCTAGGCGTACTCTTGTTCCTTCTCATATTTCTAGGGTTAATACTGGAACCCAACCTAGCCCTCTTAGGACCAACACAGTTTCAAACTCTGTTGCCTCTACTCATAACAAGGGCAAAGAGACTACCACCTCAAGTGTTTCTCGTCCCCTGATAAAGTGCCATCACTGTCATACTGAAGGACATATAGCTTCTTGATGCCCACATCGAGCTTTAGCCTTAGAGCATGTTAACGAGACTACACTTGAGGATGATACTGACATTATTGCTATCACCCCTATGGTGAATCCTGATTGTGATGATGACTCATTTGAGGCCTTTGTAGATGATTCTTTTGCAAACCCTAGTCACCTCTCTATTGTAATGAGATGCATCTTGTCCACACCTGCCTCACCTGATGCTTGGAAGCGCACTAGTATCTTTCATACCTATGTTCCTCTAAAGGACCAAGCCTGCAAGATTGTCATTGATGGCGGTAGCACCATGAATGTGATTTCTAGTACTGCCCTTACAAGGTTCAACCTTAAGCCCGAACCCCATCCCAATCCTTTTAGAGTTGCTTGGGTAGATAAAACTTCCCTACCCATCAAAGAACGCTGTCTAGTACCTCTTAGGATGGGACCTTACTTTGAGGAACTCTATTGTGATGTCTTACCTATGGATGTTGCACACGTCTTACTCGGTCGTCCTTGGTTATATGATCATGATGTTAAGCATTTTGGCCGAGACAACACCTACACATTCACCCATGGTAAGAAGACCATTTTGCTACAACCTGCCCAACCTACTTCTAAGAAAAAGTCTGTGTCTTCCACTCCCCCTGACACTAGCAAGAATAGACTTCAGATTTGTCCTGTAAGCAATTTGAGAATATAGGAACTGAGACTGGTCTAGTTTTTGCTCTTGTCAATAAGGATAGCTTCCGATTTCCCTTAGATACCAACATAGACCATATCTCTAGTGTCTCTCCACTTTTAGATGAGTTTAAGGATGTCATGCCTGATGAACTCCCAAATGAGTTACCACCGATGAGAGATATCCAACACGCCATTGACCTAGTCCCAGGTTCCCAATTGCCTAATCTCCCACATTATAGAATGAATCCAACCGAGCGAGCTGAATTGAATAAACAAATAGATGGTCTTTTACAAAAGGCATTTATTCGTAATAGTCTTAGTCCATGTGCAGTTCCTGTTTTATTAACCCCAAAAAAGGATGGATCATGGCGGATGTGTGTGGATAGTAGAGCCATTAACAAGATCACTGTTAAATACAGGTTTCCTATCCCTAGGTTAGAAGACATGTTGGATGAATTAGCTGGTGCTCAAGTGTTTTCAAAGATAGATCTACGAAGTGGATATCACCACATTAGGATTCGACCTGGAGATGAGTGGAAAACTGCCTTCAAAACTCAAGATGGGTTGTATGAGTGGTTAGTAATGCCATTTGGTTTGTCTAACGCACCGAGCACCTTTATGAGAGTCATGACCCATGTTCTCCGCCCCTTCATAGGTAAGTTCCTTGTTGTCTACTTTGATGACATATTGATTTACAGTAAGTCTAAGGAACAACACCTAGACCATCTTCGTCAAGTCCTGTCAGCGCTTAGAAAGGCAAAGTTGTATGCCAATATTAAAAAGTGTGCCTTTTTGCAAAGCCAGGTACTATTTTTAGGGTACATTGTATCTTCCCAAGGAATTTCTGCTGACCCTGATAAGGTTAAATCTATTAGAGAATGGCCTGAGCCTAGGACTTTAACAGAAGCTTGTAGTTTTCATGGTTTAGCCTCCTTCTATAGACGATTCATTCGAGGGTTTAGCACCATCACTGCTCCTATCACTGAGTGCATGAAGAAAGGAGAGTTTAAATGGACCCTTGATGCTCATAAGGCATTCCTTGAAATTAAGGAAAGGATGACCACTGCCCCGCTTTTGAGACACCCTGATCTATCCAAAGTATTTGAAGTTGCTTGTGATGCATCCGGTGTAGGTATAGGTGGGATTCTTAGCCAAGATGGCCACCCTGTTGCTTATTTAAGTGAGAAACTTAACGAAGCCAAGCAGAAGTACTCCACCTATGACAAAGAATTTTATGCAGTGGTCCAGTCCCTTCGTCACTGGCGGTATTACTTGTTGCCAAAGGAATTTGTTCTTTACTCTGACCACCAAGCCCTTCGCTACCTAAGCTCCCAACGAAAATTGAGTGATAGACATGCTAAATGGGTTGAGTTTCTTCAAGATTTTACCTTTGTACTTAAGCACTGTGCTGGAACTGACAATAAGGCTGCTGATGCTCTTAGTCGAATTTCTCTCGTTCTCCATTCTATGACTACTTATGTCACTGGCTTTGAGCGTCTTCGGGATGAATTCTTACCATGTCCTGATTTCGGCCTCATTTATAAAGACCTATTAGAAACCCCTAGTCGAGAACATGTTGGTTTCCTCATTCGAGATGGCTACCTTTTTCGAGGTACTAAACTGTGTATTCCACGAACTTCTCTTCGAGACTTTTTAGTGTGGGAATTACATGCAGGGGGGCTAGCTGGACATTTTGGTAGGGATAAAACCATTACTTTGGTAGAGGATCGTTTTTACTGGCCTTCTTTGAAGAAGGATGTTGCCCGAATAGTTTCCCAGTGTCGCACCTGTCAGTTAGGAAAGGCAAAGAAGCAAAACACTGGATTGTACACTCCACTCCCTGTCCCACATACTCCTTGGCGTGACCTTAGTATGGATTTTGTCCTAGGGTTACCAAAGACTGTTAGCAAACATGATTCCATCTTTGTGGTGGTTGATCGATTTTCTAAGATGGCCCATTTTATCCCATGTTCTAGGACCACAGATGCGTCACATGTTGCTAAGATGTTCTTTAAAGAGATTGTGAGATTACATGGCTTACCTTCAACCATAGTGTCTGATCGGGATGTCAAGTTTGTTAGTTACTTTTGGAAGACACTTTGGAAATTGTTTGGCACCACACTGAAGTTCTCTTCTGCTTTTCACCCACAGACCGATGGTCAAATAGAGGTCGTTAACCGTAGTTTAGGTGATTTACTTCGCTGTCTAGTTGGGGAAAAACCTGGTACTTGGGATGTCATTTTGCCCATTGCTGAATTTGCTTATAACAACTCTGTCAATCGTTCCACGGGTAAAAGCCCTTTTGAGACTGTTTATGGCCTTTCCCCAAAACAACCTATTGACCTCATTCCTTTGCCCATAGATTATCGCCCTTCTGACTCCGCCCAAGCCTTTGCTGACCATATCCACAATTTACATGCTGAGATTAAGCGAAAAATTGCTTTAAGTAATGAAAATTATAAACTTTCTGCTGATGCACATCGTAGGCATAAGGAATTCCAGGTTGGTGATTATGTCATGGCTCGCATTACTCCTGAGCGTTACCCAAAGAATTCTGTAAAAAAACTTCATGCCCGCTCTATGGGCCCTTTTGCCATTACTCGTCGGATTGGATCCAATGCATATGTGCTTGATTTGCCTCCTAATTTATCTATCAATCCAATATTTAATGTGGCAGATTTATTTGCTTATAGAGGCACCTTCGAGCCTCCAGTTTTGCCTTCCTCTATGTCTACAGGTCCATCTTCCGTTGTTGCACCAAGTCTTCCTGCAGCCTCTTTTGGCCCTACTGATATAATTGTTGATGTTTTGGATGACGAACATGTGACTGCTTCCACCGGAGGAGTTCATCGGTTCTTAGTATGTTGGAAGGATCGTCCATCCACTGATGATACTTGGATCACCGAAGATGAGTTTCGCCAACTTGATCCTGACTTGTTGGAGTCCTATTTGCAGCATAACTCGACGGAGCTGAGTTCTTTTCACCCCGGGGAAAATGATGCAGCGCATAAATCAAGGGGATTAAAAACTTATTTTAGGCGAAAATATAAACCTTGATTGATTGGGTTTAATGCTGGGAATAATTTGATTTTGAGAATAATTTAGTATTTAATGTCTTTATTATAGTTTCCTATTTTACCAATGTAATAAGCCTATAAATTGGCTATTGTCTTTCAATAAAAGACAGACTATTCTGATTTTGATATTGATAAAACTTCTTTCTCTTAATCCTCTTCTCATCCTTTCTCTCTCATTTTCTTCAATCTACCCATCCTAACTTTCTTCTCCTACTTGTTTTCATCTCTTCATCTCGTATTCTACATCAACAAGTCCACGTCATATGTTTCCAAACCAACATAAAAGACTTTTAAGTCATCTCATCTTCGATAGGTACCAATTTAACTTTCTTATGGATGTCTTCATTTCTCATTCTATCTTATCTCATATAACCACACATCCATTGCAACATTCACATTTTTGCCACTCATCTTCTGTGTATGTTGTCTCTTAGTCGCTCAACATTCACTACCATATAGCAATTTTTGTCTAGCAACTATCTTGTAGAACTGGTTTTTCAACCTTATAGGAATTCCTTTATCACACAATACACCTGTAGCACTTCTCCACTTGCTCCAACTAGCCTGGATCCTATGTCACATTGCCATTAATCTCTCAATTCATCTGTATTCAATCTTCGCTCTGCTTAGTCTAAACCATCTTGCTTCTAGCGTCTATCTCCACAGTTCGAACTTTGCGTTGATCTCTGCTCTATTCTTAGCTAATAGGACAATATGATCTGGAAATATCATACACCGGGGCATCTTATCTTGGATGAATTTTGTCAGTTTGTTTATTACTGCAGCAAACTGGAATGGACTTGGTGCTGACCCTTGATGCAGTCCCACTGTGATAGAAAATTCGCTTGTTTGCCCTCCACATGTCCTCACATGTGTCATTGCCTCTCCATGCATATCTTTAATTAGTTCAATATATTTCACAGGAACTCTTTTATTCATTTAGGACCATCATAGCACCTTCACAGGCACTTTATCATAAGCTTTCTCTAAATTTATAAAGACCATATGAAGATCTTTACCTAGTACTCGGGAACGCTCTATAAGTTGTCTAAGCTAGTGTATTGCCTCAATACTTGATTGGCCAGGCATTAAACTAATTTAATTCTTTGATGTCTCTATAGTATTCCTAAATCTCCGTTCTATCACTTTCTCCCATAGTTTCATCATGTGACTCATCAATTTATGCTTCGGTAGTTGGACTGGCTTTGAATATCTCCATTGTTCTTATAGAGAGGTATGAAGACACACTTTCTCTATTCCCTAGGTATTTTGTTAGTGTGCCAAATCTTACTAAAAAGACCCGTCAACCACCTAACTCTGACCTTTCCAAGGCATCTTCAAACTTCAATTGGAATGTCATTTAACATGATTTCAGATATTGGTTCATGTAGCCTATTCCAATCTATTGGGATAAAGGCTCTGATGATGATGATGATGATGATGATGATGATGAATTGGAATGTCATCAAGTCCAATAGCTTTTTCGGTCTTCATCCTCTTTAGTGCATCCTTCACCTCTACCTTTTTGATTCTATGCATAAAGCATCAATTCAAATCCTCAAAAGGTGCCAACATATTATCCAAAATTTGACTTTGTTTTTCATTGATTAATTTGTTGAAATAATCACACCACTTTTCTCTAATGTCATTGTGCTTAATGAGAGTTCTTTGTTTCTCATCTTTGATACAGTCACGACTCCTAGGTTGCAACTCCTGTCTCTTGCTTGTGCCAATTTGTATATCTTTTCTCTCCATTCCTTGTATTCAATTTGTTGTAAATTTCTCTCACAACCTTTGCTTTAGCTTCTGCCATCACCTTTTTTGCCTTTTTTTAGCTGACCTATATTTTGTAAAGCTTTCTTCTGTGTTATTTTTCTTCAAAGTTTTACAATGATCTTGCTTAGTCTTTATAGCTTTCTTAAATTATGCAGTCCACCATATTGTATCCTTTTTAATCAATGTTCTTCCATTTGATACCCCACATATCTCCTTGCCCACCTCCTGAATGTATTTTGCCATCTAGTTTCGCAATCATTTGGATGGATCCAAATATCTCTACATATTGCATGATAATCTTCTTTAAGTTTTCACCATTGAATCTTTGCAATTCCTTTTTGTTGATTCCTTCCATGTCGTCTATGAATCTTCCTGTCTAAGACTAAAAGTCTGTTTTGCATGGTAACACTCACATCTAAGATAACCTTGCAGCCCAGATATCTGTGTTTGTCCCTCCTCCTAGTCAAAAGAAATCTGAGTTGCGCTCAATTAAGGTTATAAGGTGAGATTCTCTCTTCCTAAATAATGTGTTCACTAAGGTTAAGTTGTAGGATAAAGCAAAATCTAAGATAGCATCCCTACTCCCATGTCTTACATTGTAACTAAAACCCCAATGTACGCTCTCAAAACTCTCTCTACTAGTATCTACATGTTAAGGTCACTGTGAATAAGAAGGTTTTCTCCTATAGGCATTTCTTGTACTGCCTTAATCCTCTCAAAATTGTCTTTTACTAGCCTCATCAAGCCTTGTCTCTGGTGCATACAAGCTAATAACATTCAAAACCTCCCTTCTTATAACTAGCTTAACCAAATAATCCTACCTCATGCAACATCTTCACAATACTCTTTATCTATGATGATATGTACACCATTTTGGTCTTTGTCTTTCCATGTGTATTAAACCTTATACCGCCAAGGTGCTATCTCCTTAGCCTTCTCCCAACCCATTTGATCTCTTGGAAACACAAGATGTTAACCCTCCTGCAATTACCTCACAAATCTCAACTTACTTACAATTAAGCATACCTATTTTTCAAGATCCTAACCTAAGCTTGTGGTTATGGATTAACTTTTTTACCCACCTCCGTCCATTAGGATATGGGAACCTTTGCCTATTTGACACCTTATCCAGGAGTCGATCCAGCGCGTTGCTTTCGGCCGACGACCTGGCAACCCTTGCATACTTTTCATTACACTCGAGTTTCGATGCAGCATGTTGCTGAGTAGGGGATGTCCCAACAATGTTCTCATATAATGGCTGGTTTTCCAAACCTATTGCCACCCTCCTCCTTTATCCGAGCTTGGGACCGGCTGTATTTTCATGTAACACTCAACACAAGCAGAGTTATTAGTAGGGAACCTAAACTAGACTTAAGTTTTGATTAACTTTTATTTCCTCCATATTAGATATTCTCATTTCTCCCTAGTTATTAAGGTCATTTGGTAATTGTTTTCTTTGAAATCACAATAGAAGACATATTTTACTAATGTGCCTTAATTTTCCAAAAACTAAAAACAAAAACAAAGTTTCTGAAATATATGGAAACTGGAAACCTTGTTTGTCTTAGTTTGGAAACACATTTCCAATTCTTTTGGTAAGCAGTTGAACAATACTCGTGTATGAACATTTGAAAATGAAAACTTAGTGGGACTTGCTTTTGAGAACCCAAAAGATAAAACCCAATTTTATCTCTTCTTTTGTGTTCAACCCTTCAACCACATTATCTAAGCCTTATTTTTCCTCAAAATTTGCAAAAATTTCTTTGTATCCAAATATCATGTCCGTTGTAGCAAATTGAAGAGGAAACAAATATTTTTAGAAATAGAAAACATAAAACAAAAAATTTGATTGCCAAATGGCAATTAAATTTCTTTTGGTTATTAGTTCAATCATTGGGTTCTTTTAGTAGCTATGCATACATTTAATACTAAACACTCGATTCAACATTTGAATGGTAGTATTAAGATTGCAAGTAAAAGTATGCTTCAATTTTTTTTCTTACCTTTTCCATAAGTATAACGAGCCATCAATAGTTGTTGAATTTACTTATTTTGGCTTTGAAAACTTAGGTTTTATCCTTTGCAATGATTTAAGTTTGGGTTCACAGGTTTAAGTTGGTCTGCTGGAGGGATGCCAATGGAATGGTTGATAGGAGGGTTATAACTCAACTGAAATATCATGGTTATGGTTGTTTTATTGCCCACTTTAAAGATAGAATCATAAACAATTGGTTATGGTTGCTAGGTTTGTTTTGATATATGCAATATAATAATCGAGCCCTAATCATAAATGTTAAATAATTGTTTTTGGTATATGTGGATGTATTAACTTATTAAGCACATTGCTGAGTTATAATAAGAGGCCCTTTTTTTGCATTACCACCAATTGAATATGGCTTCTCGTTATTATTCCTTGTTATTATTGGAGATTGTCGAAAGTTTCTGTTAATCATTTTTTGCTCTTCTTTACCCCATAGTTTTATTGAATAAAACGAGCTACTTTTTTTGCCACTATAATTTTGTCTCTAATTTAAATGTTTTCAAATGAGTCGAATCTTTATCCATCTTGGTAACTTCACTTTCCCATTTGTTCGCCCCTCTCTTGAAGGTTTCTTCTATTTTATTTTTTAATAACTGCTATTGCTTTCTTTATAAACACTTTAACTTGTCTTGATTTTAATTAAAACTATAGGGGACATCTTTTTGCAACAAAGTGGTCAAATTCATGTTGTAAAACTACAATGCAGTTTGCTTAATTAATATTTGGTAATATAATCGATATCTTGTTTATGGTCCAAAATGTAATTTCCTAACAGTTTAACTTCATCTAGCAGTATTACTATAATGAGTTTTCGACATGGCATTGGTATAGCATTGTTTGAATCCCAAGGCAACTACGAGAATTTTCTCTGTTAAAGTGGTGTTATTCCAAATCTGTTAAATACTCTTCCCCGTGATCTTATATTCAAGTTAGGTCTCTCTACCTATTGCCTATTGGTTTTAGGTTGGATGCTTAACATAGTATCATTGCACAAGTTTTGTTCTATGATTCTTGTTTGCTACCTCTACCAAGATTGTCACATGGTAGGCTTCCTTTCTTCGCATACACATAATGGAGACCTATTAAAGTGGTGTTATCCTACATTTGTTAAATACTTTGTTCCCTGTGGACTTATTTTCA
Source organism: Heritiera littoralis (assembly GCA_031772115.1). NCBI lineage: Eukaryota > Viridiplantae > Streptophyta > Magnoliopsida > Malvales > Malvaceae > Heritiera > Heritiera littoralis. The sequence continues at coordinate 4,921,201 of JAPDPK010000032.1, read as the reverse complement.
AGTTGGGTCCTTCTACCTATTGCCAATTTGTTTTAGGTTGGATGTTTGATAGTCTCAAATACTCTAGTTTTTGAGAATTCCCTTGGAAAATATGATTGCTAGTTTGTTACCCTGCATTTTTCTGAAGACCATAGAATTTCAATCGGAAGCAAGGTCTTCTTGGACAAGATTTTCTTCTGTCTAAAGTGGAAATATAATTATTTGTTTGTAATAATTAAGCATGGAGTTAGCATCCTTCCTTGCAATCATTGATTTGGTTTTTATAACCTATTTCTTTATCATCATACATTTGCAGGCCGGTCAAGATGGGGTTGATATAATAAGCCTATCAATAACTCCCAATAGGCGTCCTCCTGGTATTGCTACATTTTTCAATCCCATTGACATGGCATTGTTATCAGCTGTAAAGGCCGGCATTTTTGTCGTGCAAGCTGCTGGCAATACTGGACCATCACCTAAGAGCATGTCTTCTTTCAGTCCATGGATCTTCACTGTTGGTGCTGCCTCTCATGACAGATCATATGCTAACTCTATCATTCTTGGAAACAATGTAACTATCCCTGGAGTTGGACTTGCATGTAAGTTTCTGTCTCACATCTATTGTTGCCTTAATCCATATGACATATGCATGCTTTAACAAATTGGCAAAGAAGGAAAAAAGAACTATTGTATAAAAAATTTTCAACCAAATTTTAGTTTGAATGAGCTAGGTCTGCTATTTGAGAGTAAGCAAAATTGTGGTCCAACCTTGTGAAACTAATTAGTACGTGACGTAGTAGTGTTCAAATTGACAGTTTATTTACTCCTTTTCATATATTTTTCTAGAATATATATTGTTAATACAAGTGAGAGATTTTATACTCTAGTCATATGGATAATGCATTGAACTGTTGATATCATACAAATTTCAATACAAGTGAAACAACTGCTGAATCCATCAGTTGGTTTGATAAACATGAAATATGCAAAAACTTACGGGAGGGTTAATAATTGAAAATCGTTATATCAGTGGAAAGGGTATTACATAGTTATGGCTATAGTAAACTATATATCCTGGCAAACTCAAGTATTTTTCTTGTTCTGTTTTGTATTTTTAGTTATTTTTCCATGGGTAATTCTTTTTCTGTGCCGGAATTTTATTGTTAAATCCCTCTTTCCCCTTTCATCCAGTGTTATCTATAGTGAATAGTGGATAGTAGCGGGGAGGCCAAAATCCCCTACGAATGAGTAGCGAATAGCGTAGCGGCCGCTACTGACACAATAGCAGCCATTAATTTTTTTTTTTATAAAAAATATATCTAATTTAATAGAAAACAAAAAAATGACCATAATAGCTTATAAAAATTACACAAAGCATTCAAATAATGTTTTCAAGCAAATAAAACTATTGCTAATAACAAGTTACCAAGTCACATAGGACAATAAAACTCTAAATGAAGTCACATAAGATAATAAAACACAAGCATAAACACAAATGCAATTCCTAAAAAAAAGTACAGTAATTTAATTTAGGTTTTTTGTTTAATTTAGGGTTTTTAATTTAATTTAAGGTTTTTTGTTTAATTTTTAATAAAAGAAGTTTACTAAAAAATTTTTTAGTACAGTAAAATCATAATTGGGTTTTTAGTTTAATATTTAATAAAAAAAGTTTAATTAAATAAATTTTAAGTACAGTAAAATCATAATTTAGGGTTTTTAGTTTAATATTCACTAAAAAAAAGTTTACTTAAATAAATTTTAAGTACAGTGAAATCATGGGCTGTAATAAAAAAAATTTAATATTTAATAAAAAAACTTAAAAGACTTAAATACCCTTAACTACATTAAAATCATTGGTTGTAGTTAAATCAAGAAAAAATTTGGTTAAATGGACATTTCATTAAATTTATTCAGTAGCGCCACTACCGGCCACTGCCCGCCAGTGTTGTCAATAGCGGCCATAGCGGCCGCTATAGTGGCCATAGCGGCCGCTATAGCGGCATAGCGTAGCGGAAATTTAACTACCGCTACGACAACATAAATAGCGTAGCGTTTTTGTAATAGCGGCCAATAGCGGCCGCAATAGCGGATAGCGCATAGCGGCCAATAGCGGCGCTATTCTGCATTTTTGGTGAAATGTCCATTTAACCATATTTTTTTTCTTGATTTAATTTCAGCCAATGATTTTATTGTATTTAAGGGTATTTAAGTCTTTTAAGCCTTTTTTTAAGATTAATTTTATTACAGCTCATTTTTTACTGTACATAAAATTGTTTTAAATGAACTTTTTTTTATTAAATATTAAACTAAAAAGCAAAAACCTTCATTTTGGTTTTGCCTGATTTTTATTAACTAGGCATTGATTGTAGAGGGTATGACTGACCTTTGTTTTTGTCTCTCTGATGTGAATTTCAGTAAAATATGGTCTTTTTGTCACCTTCATGATGTTGAATTTGGATATATGGGAAACTGTAAAATCTAAAACATAGTGTTAGAATGTTGGAGAATGTTGGATTTCCAATATAGCTAGAAAATTCTTTTCTGGGTTTCTTGAACATGATCCTAGTAGGACAGCCAAACAAGTAGTCTGCTTTCTTGGGATTTTGTTAGCTGAAAAGGATAAATAAAAGATAGTGGTCAAGTGGGAACTCCTGAGAGCCAACCTTGGTCTTAGCTCATCTATTTAGTGACTTATAGGCGGTTTTAAAATTTTGTCTTTTAGTTGATTGTATGTAGCCAGCTAAAATTAGTTCTACAGTTTAAAATTGGATTAAGAATTTTAAAGGGAGCTGATTGAGAGAGAAAAAGGCATTATAGTGAGTTAGAATTTGGGACTTTATTTGTGTTTATGCTTGAGTTTTATCGTCTTATGTGACTTCATTTAGAGTTTTATCATCTTATGTGACTTGATAACTTGTTATTTACAATGGTTTTATTGGCTTGAGAACATTATTTGAATGCTTTGTGTAATTTTTATGAGCTATTATGGTCATTATTTTGTTTTCTATTAAATTAGATATATTTTTTATAAAAAAAATTTATGGCCGCTATTGTGTCAATAGCGGCCGCTACGCTATCCGCTATGCATTCATAGCGGATTTTGGGGTTACCGCTATTGTCTGCTATTCGCTATTGATAACACTGCTACCCGCTATCGCAGCCGCTATCATAAAACTGCTATGCTATCTATGTTGTCATAGGGGTAGCTAATTTTCCGCTCCGCTATGCCGCTATAGCAGCCGCTATTGACAACAATGCTTTCATCTAGTGATTGTTGTCGCTCCTTAAATTTATAATTAGTAGTTTGATCCTTATATTCCAAAACTTTATATCTATTCAATTGATGCATGCAATTACTGCTACTGTAGACTCCGTTCAGAGTGCCCATTATTGCTAAATGGCATATATCATACTTTCTTTCTTTTTTTTTTTTTTTTTGCCAGCGGGGACAGATACATATAAAATGTATACACTGATTTCTGCACTTCATGCTTTACACAATGACACAACACTTGTGGATGATATGTATGTGGGCGAATGCCAGGACTCGAGTAACTTCATCAAGGAACTTATCCAAGGAAACCTTTTAATCTGTAGCTACTCAATTCGATTTGTGCTTGGACTCTCCACAATAAAGCAGGCCTTACAAACTGCTAAAAACCTCAGTGCGGCTGGAGTTGTGTTCTATACGGATCCCTTTGTAATTGGTTTTCAGCTTAATCCCACACCATTTAGAATGCCTGGCATCATAATTCCATCCTCAGATGATTCCAAGGTGCAGCTTCTACATATTTTTCATGAAGGCATATGTGAATTATTTTTCTTATTTCTCAATGTCCTGTTTCTTTGGATTTAATGGCATTTGGTGGGGAAAGTTAATAGTTCTTTCTAGAACATCTGATAAGTTGTGACCTGTGTTAGAATTTAGAGTATACTCTCTCTCTCTCTCTCTCTGGTACAAACAGAGGATTTACTAATGTATTCTGCTTGTGCTGAACAGATTTTACTCCTATATTACAATTCTTCTTTGCGGAGAGATGGACATACAAGGAAAATTGTTAGATTTGGGGCAGTTGCAAGCATTTCAGGTGGACTAAAGGCAAAGTACAGCATTTCTGCTCCGAAGGTTATGTATTATTCTGCCAGAGGACCAGATCCAGAAGACAGTTTTCTAGATGATGCAGACATAATGAAACCGAACTTGGTTGCTCCTGGAAATTTGATATGGGCTGCCTGGAGTTCTCTTGGCACAGACTCAGTTGAATTTCAAGGTATTAGATAAAGAAATAATGGAAAACTCAGTTAGAATTCTATAAAGGTACATTGTTCTTAAACAATTAACTTGACTTCTTAGGTGAAGGCTTTGCTATGATGTCTGGAACAAGCATGGCTGCTTCTCATATTGCTGGGCTTGCTGCACTGATTAAGCAAAAGTTTCCTCATTTCAGTCCTGCAGCCATTGCATCTGCACTTTCTACAACAGCTTCTCTTTATGACAAGAGTGGGGCCCCCATTATGACCCAGCGGGCTTATACTAATCCTGATCTAAACCAGTCTCCAGCAACACCATTTGACATGGGCAGTGGTTTTGTGAATGCAACTTCAGCTCTTAATCCGGGTCTGATCTTGGATTCCAGTAAGTCATTCTGCTTTTAGTAAATTAAGCTTTTTTTAAGCTGTTTTGCACTAGGTGTATATGTTCTTGGAAATGATTGTTTCATCAGTTGCACAAAAGATGATTTTTCATTATCAAATTGCAAACAAAGAAAGACATAAAGTTAGTCAATGTAAATTAAAAGATATTTTGGGTGTCAGTGCTTTAGATGAATATTCATGTGCATCTCATTCTGACCTCCTGTACTTGCTTGTTGCAGCTTATGATTATTATATGTCCTTTCTATGCGGCATTAATGGTTCTAGTCCAGTGGTCTTCAATTACACTGGTCAAAACTGTCGGGTCTGTAAATCTGCCATTGGTGGAGCTGACCTGAACCTGCCATCAATCACCATTGCAAGACTGAACCGGTCTAAAACAGTTGAAAGATCAGTGACCAACATCGCTGGCAATGAAACGTACAGAGTTGGCTGGAGTGCTCCTTTTGGGGTTCTGATGAAGGTCACTCCAACTCATTTCTTTATTGGCATGGGAGAGAAACAGGTCTTGACTGTAATCTTTAATGCAACAATGAACAACTCCATCGCCAGCTCTGGGAGGATTGGACTTTTCGGAAGCCAAGGTCATAACCTCAACATTCCAGTATCAGTCATTGTAAAATTTTCCTACAACACGACTCATGGCTGAGGATCGGGAAAAAGTTATTTTGGTGGAGGGTTTTCTTGTCTTCCTTTTGTTTTCTCATGTTCTTGATGTGTTTCATAGTCTGCCTTTTATTGCTTCCATAGTTCAATACTTTTAACCAATTTTTTCATTCATTATCCTGTAAATGCAAATCATTTGTAATCTAGACACACCACATTTCTTTGAATAATTTGAATCGGTTCATTTTGCCCATCTTATCCATTTTTCTTCTCTCTTATAAAATGTGAATGAAGCAATATGTAATGTGTTCCTTTTATCAATTGTCTGTTCGATAGTGTCTGTTCTAAGAAATGGTAGTACAAAAATAGCATATTTATATGTTTTCAAGTGGCAGGATGATTGATGCAATATCTGGCAACACAAAGGTGCAAACATTGTACCAGAAACTAAACGTCACCCTTAATGTTCCATAAAATGGTGCAAGCATTTTAATAAGTATGGTAATATAAAGTAAACAATTGCATGGGTGTCTAGGAACAACAGTATCTCTTTCTTTTATAATCTTTCTCTTTCTAAATTAGGAAAGAAAATGTATTCAAGAGATTAAACAAGGAGACTTGTGATTTCGTGGAAAAATAAATTAATTTACATTTAAAAAATTTACGCGACATATTTGGTTGAAGCTGCTGAAGATGTACATAAAAATAGTTTGAGATAAAAAAAATGGCATAATTGCAACCATAGATAAAAAGTAATGTTCTCTGCTATTTTTGTTAAGAAAAGGTTGTTCTCAAATATAGAAAGGAGCCATTATGTACAATTAGCAAGGATAGGTGAAAGAAATCCAATTGTTCAAAAGATAGAATCAAATAAAAGCAAGTTAAAATCCTGATTTGACACATACACTATTAACACTCCCCCTTAATTTGGAGATTAGATATTTTGTCATTCTTAGCTTGTCAACAAGAATCTCAAAGCTTGACCAACATTGGTTGGGATTGAGTGGTAATGGATTCATTTCCTCTTAAGCATGACTGGGGTTCGAGTCATGCGTATGGAGCAAACTGTGCTGGGAGGAGCACCCCACTTCCATGTGGCCTGACAGTTCTCCGATTCTAAAGTAGTCACATAAAGCGGATACCGAAGGGTCAAAGATAAAAAAAAAAGAATCTCAAAGATTAGTTTAAATAGTCTATCGGTTAGGATGTATGCTACCTGTTGCTTTGCAGGAACATAGGTCGTACAAATACTCCCAAATCAATATTCATTTTAATAAAATGCCCATCAACTTCCACATGCTTTGTTCGATTGTGATGCAATGGATTATGAGCAATACCTATAGTAGCCTTATTATCGAGAACAACGCCATATATAGGGTATTAACTCAACCTTTCCAACTCTTCCAAAAGTCCTACTGCTAGTCTGAATAATCCCAGCAGGCAGCAGCAAGCATTTCCTGAGTCATTTGCTGAACCACATTTGGTTAATCTTCACCTAATTATCTAATAATATACTTTCCCGCCCATTACCGACTTCTTAACTGCTAACAAATTTCCAACTAATTTCTAGGTTGGCTCGCCATCTTGATGATTAGCCATGTCGTCAATATCCATCCATGGCTTCACTTTCTACTCGCCCATTCTGTAACATCTTCTTTCCTCTTTATTCCAGCTCATTTTTACATGCATCAGGATGGTTTGAGAATTTTTCATACAAGACTGATTCTCTTTGGGTTAGGATTGGATTCCATCTGCGGTAATGCACTTGTAACTGGGCATTCAAAGCTGTGCCTTGTTGATGAAGCAAGCAAGATTGTCTGTAGGATTCCAGAGAAGGATTTGGTTTTGTGGAAAATGGGAATTGTGGCCTTTTAAATAAAGGGTTAGAGTTTTTTAGTTGGATGAAACCTATGGGTCAGCTGTCAGATGGGTATACTTTGCTTGTGTTGACATTAATTAAGGATAGTGGATTAGAGCTTATTAAGTATCGATCGAGGGATTCTTGGTTTTTGTTTGAAAAGTGATTTTGATTGTTGTTGAAGAGCTTGTAATATTCATAGGAACAAATCACACATTAGTTAGTTATAATGAAAATAAGGCCTTTACATATGTTAACCAAATTCATAAAGTAATTTAAGAAGCAGCAAGGTCTCTAGGCTTTTAGTTTATTGGCAATTGGGCTTTGAACTTAATTTTAAATGATCAAAGATAAGGCACTCGGACATTTGAGTTTTGAATTTAAGTTTGTATTATTTTTCACAAGTGTCTGAAAATAGATAGTTTGTTAATTGCTGTTATGACCTTTCAAGTTTTATAAAAAGAGCAAGTTCCAAATTTTAATTACTTTACTTTTTTCAACTTCCACAACGAAAATTCGAAGGTGTGAAAAACGGTGTATAGAGTAAGAATTGAATTGCATATTTCTGTCTATAGTGTACAGAATATATAGCCATTTACAAGAATCAATTACTACTATTTCTAAGGCTAAGAATATGCGATCCACCTATTGTGGAATCTGACAACACTAACTTAGGAAAGTTAACTAAGGAATTTAATTACATATATATTACAATGATATTTCCTAATACTCCCCCTCAAGTTGGAGAGTGAATATTATGAAGTCCCAACTTGTCACGCAGCATCACAAACTGATCCTTTCCCAAGGCTTTTGTGAAAACATCTGCCAATTGGAATCGTGTAGGTACATAAGAAGGGTTAATCATTCCCGCTTGTAACTTTTCTCGAACTATATGGCAATCTATTTCAATGTGCTTTGTAAGCTCATGAAAAACTAGGCTAGCTGCAATGTGCAAAGCTGCCTGATTGTCACAGAACAATGGTGTAAGAGCTATTTGTGGAACTCTTAAGTCTTGTAAAATGTAGCGCAGCCAAGACAACTCCAAACATGTGTTTGCCATAGCTCGATATTTGGCCTCTGCCGATGATCTAGAAACATTGGTTTGTTTCTTAGATTTCCATGAAATGAGTGAATTTCCAAGAAAGATACAATATCCTGTAACCGATCTCCTTGTGGCACGACAACCTCCCCAATTTGAATCACAAAAGGCTTTTAGTGTAAGACTTGGTGGAAGGTAACAATAAGCCTTGACCAAGAGTACCCTTGACATACTTGAGGATTCGTATGGCTGCATCCTAATGTGGTTTTTGAGGCTCTTGTATGAATTGACTTAAAGTTCTAACTGAATAGACTATATCTGGTCTTGTGACAATGAGGTAAATTAGTCTTCCAATCAATCTTCTATATTTAGTTGGATCATTCAGCAATGCTCCATCTGTGGGAGTGAGTTTTAAATTTTGTTCCATTGGGAATTTGTCTGGACGTGCACCAGTAAGTCTGAATCTTGCAAAATATCAAGCGCATATTTTCTCTGAGACATAAAGATACCTTTCTTGGAATGAGGAAATTCAATCCCCAACAAATATTTCAAGTTTCAGAGATCTTTGATGCGGAAGCGCTTGAGAAGAAATTCCTTGAGATGTTTGATTTCTCGAAGATCATTACCTGTTAGAAGAATATCATTAACATAAATGAGAACTACTGTTAAGGAAGTACCTTGAGCCTTTATGAAGAGTGAATAATTAGCTTTTGACTGTTGGTAGCCAGCCTTCTGGATAGTATCCGAGAAAGTAGAAAACCAATTCCTTGAGGCCTGTTTTACTCCATAGAGAGACTTGTTAAGCCGACATACAATGATCTCCCCCTGTTGACGTAGACCAGGTGGAGGCTCCATATATACGACTTCAAGCAGATTGCCATGAAGAAAAGCATTCTGGACATCTAATTGGAATGTAAACCAATTTCAAGCAGCAACAATAGTGAGAAGACAACGAAGTGTAGTGAGTTTGGCTATAGGAGAAAATGTTTCTCGGTAATCAATGCCATCAACTTGATTGTATCCTTTAGCAACAAGCCGAGCTTATAGCGTTCAATGGTACCGTCAGACTTGTACTTGATTTTGTAAACCCATTTGCATCCGATCGGTTTATGTCCAATGGGAAAAGGAACGAGACTCCATGTGTTGTTTTGCTCCAATGCTTTTAATTCTGCATTCATAGCTTGTTGCCAATGTGGATCAAGGATAACTTGAGCATAAGATTTAGGCTCTATGTGACCTGTAATGTTAGTTAGAAAGGTATGATGGGCAGAAGAAATATGAGAATACGAAAGAAAATGGGAGAGAGGATATTGGGTACCTGGTGTGAGATTTGAGCTCGAGGTAGAATGATTGGCTTGAGATGACATTTTGTAGTCTTTATGCCATGCCGAAGGTTGTCGAGGACGAGTGGAATGTCGCACAGGAGGAGTGGGAGTTGTGTCGAGATCTGAAGTGGCTGTGGTTGGTGTATTTGGTTCAAGTGTGGTAGGCACGTGTTATTGGTTCGATCTCATGAAGCTCAAGTGCTTCGGCTTGTTGAGTTTCTGTAGACGGAATGTTTGTAGTGAAAGGTTGTTTAAAAGGTACGTTGTTTGTAATGTCAAAGGAGAGATTGGGCAATACAGAGTCTTGATTAGGTGGAGTGGGAATATTGGAAAATGGAAAAATGGTCTCACAAAATCTTACATCTCGGCTTACAAAGAATTTCTTAGTCTCTATATCATAAAGTTTGAAACCTTTTTGACTAGTGGGGTATCCAACAAATATGCATTGCTTGGCACGAGGATCAAATTTCTAAGTAGGATGAACCACAGTTGCATAACATAGACACGCAAAAACCTTTAAGTGATCAAGTGATGGTGGACAATTGTATAGTAACTCAAAAGGACATTTATTTGACAACAATGGTGATGGTAGTCGATTGATAAGGTAGATAGCAGTCAAGACACATTCTCCCTAAAAATTAAGTGGTAAGTGGGATTGAAAAAGTAATGCACGTGCCACATCGAGAATATGGCGATGTTTTCTTTCCACTACTCCATTTTGTTGTGGAGTGTAAACACAAGTGCGTTGGTATTCAATCCCATGGTATTGAAAGAAATTTCTCATGGATAGGAATTCAAGACCATTGTCTACTCTTATAGCTTTAACATAGGCATGGAATTGTGTATAAGCAAAATCAATAAAAGACTTTAGAATATTTTGTGCTTTAGACTTGTTTTGCATAAGAAATGTCCATGTGCATCTTGTAAAATCATCCACAATAGTAAGAAAAAACCGTGCCCCAGAATGTGTGGGAACTTTATGTGGACCCTAAATGTCACAATGCATCAAATCAAATGGAGCATGAGTTGATATTGAACTTAAAGGAAATGGAAGTCTTGTTTGTTTAGCCATGGGACAAACCATGCAATTATTGTCATGAGAGACTTTATTGAAAGGTAATAGTGGAGAAACCAGTTTGAGATAAGATGGTGATGGATGTCTAAGACGCATATGCCACAGATCTTGAGTGTGAGATACTTGATGGGAGAGAGGTGGCCTTTGTAATGGAGACATGTAATACAGACCACCGCGCTGTTTACCTGAGCCAATCATCTTTCTCGTAGCGAAGTCCTGCAAGACGCAAAATGTTGGAAAGAGAATGACACAACAGTTTAGAGCAGTGGTGAGTTTGCTGACATACATCAAATTTAAATGAAAAGAGGGGACACATAAAACATTATCTAGAGTTATGTCTGAATTGAATGATATAGTGCCTGTTGAAGTGATTGGTGCTGAAGATCCAGTGGGTAAATTAACAATAGGTACTGATGAGGTTTTTGATTGAGCAAGAAGTGTAGGGTCAGAAATGATGTGATCAGTAGCTCCGCTATCCAAAATCCAAGGTTTTGTGAATGCTGAATTAATTGAAGCATAGAAAAGGTGAACGGACCTGCAGCATTTGTATAGGTATTGCTATTACCAAAAGCATGGTTTTGATTCATCATGGATACGACATGAGCAAGTTGTTGAAGTTGTTCTGTGGAAAGACCTTGAAATGAATTATAGTTACTGTGGCTGGTCTGTGGTATGTTGTGTGAAGAATCTATTACAATGGCAGTAGGGAGAAAATTGCGTCTATTTCCCCAAGAACCACGTTGTTGTTGTTATGGCTGATTGTGTCGATTGCTTTAAGCTTCTGTGTTGTTATGAACCCATGTCCCATTTTTATATTTGCACCTATCTTTAGTATGACCTTTTTGTCACAAAACTTGCAATGAAATTTTAGAGTACGACAGTTTTCAATTGTATGAACTGCTCTATTACAGTGATCACAGTACTTATCTTTATGTAAGGAGTTGTTTGTTTGGCATGTATTGCAGCAGCAATTGAAAAGTTTTCAGTTGATTCTGATGTCATTTGTTGATGTGTTTCTTCTTAAATGACAAGAGAGTAGGCTTAACGTATATTGGGTAATGGTGACATCATAAGGATATTGGTGCGAATGACGTTGTAGGTGTCATTGAGGCCCATGAGAAATTGCATCAATTGATCTTCTTCTCTCTGATCATAATGTGCTTTCATCTAATTGTAGGTCGGAAGTGTTTGATATGTTTCTAATTCGTCCCAAAGACCTTTGATCTTTGCGAAGTATGATGAAACTGTCATGGTTCCTTGCAAGAGAGATGCCAATGATTTCTGAATTTGATAGATTGCTGGTGCATTTTTTTTTTTGTGAAAATTGATCTTTGAAATCCTCCCATACTTGTTGAGCGGTCGTTGCATGAACTACTCCTTTGGCTAGATCGGGTTCAACTAAGTGAGTCAACCATGATAAAATCATGCTGTTGCATTGATTCCATAAAGCAAATTATGCTGCATTTTCGGCTTCTGAAGGCGGTTGAATTGATCCATTGATGAATACAATTTTGCTCTTGGCTGTGAGAAGCATGGTTTTGATTCATCATGGATACGGCATGAGCAAGTTGTTGAAGTTGTTCTGTGGAAAGACCTTGCAATGAATTATAATTATTGTGGCTGGTCTGTGGTATGTTGTGTGAAGAATGGTTTTGATTCATCATGGATACGGCTGGTCTGTGGTATGTTATTACCAGAAGCATGGTTTTGATTCATCATGGATACGGCATGAGCAAGTTGTTGAAGTTGTTCTGTGGAAAGACCTTACAATGAATTATAGTTATTGTGGCTGGTCTGTGGTATGTTGTGTGAAGAATCTATTGCAATGGCAGTAGGGAGAAAATTGCGTCCATTTCCCTAAGAACCACGTTGTTGTTGTTATGGCTGATTGTGTCGATTGCTTTGAGCTTCTGTGTTGTTATGAACCCATGTCCCATTTTAATATTTGCACCTGTCTTTAGTATGACCTTTTCTGTCACAAAACTTGCAATGAAATTTTAGAGTACAACAGTTTTCAATTGTATGAATTGCTCTATTACAGTGATCACAGTACTTATCTTTATGTAAGGAGTTGTTTGTTCGGCATGTACTACAGCAGCAATTGAAAAGTTTTCAGTTGATTCTGATGTCATTTGTTGCTGTGTTTCTTTTTAAATGACAAGAGAGTAGGCTTGACGTACATTGGGCAATGGTGACATCATAAGGATATTGGTGCGAATGACGTTGTAGGTGTCATTGAGGCCTCAATCTTCTTCTCTCTGATCATAATGTGCTTTCATCTAATTGTAGGTCGGAGGTGTTCGATATGTTTCTAATTCGTCCCAAAGACCTTTGATCTTTGCGAAGTATGATGAAACTGTCATGGTTCCTTGCGAGAGAGATGCCAATGATTTCTGAATTTGATAGATTGCTGGTGCATTTTTTTTGTGAAAATTGATCTTTGAAATCCTCCCATACTTGTTGAGCGGTCGTTGCATGAACTACTCCTTTGGCTAGATCGGGTTCAACTAAGTGAGTCAACCATGATAAAATCATGCTGTTGCATTGATTCCATAAAGCAAATTTTGCTAGTTGTTCGGCTTCTGAAGGCAGTTGAATTGATCCATTGATGAATACAATTTTGTTCTTGGCTGTGAGAGCATGAATCATAGCTTTACTCCATGACGAGTAATTCGCTCCGTTCAATTTTGTTGGAACAAGCATATGTCTAGGTTGGTCTGAATGATGAACAAAGTATGGGTTTGATGGATCCATACCAGGATTAGTGTTGCTGGTGTTTGAGTGTTTGGAGAGGGATTGTTCTGATGGTTTTTGATTTTCGTTTGACATGGTGTTTGCAAAGATGAGAAGGAAATAATCAGTCACCAGAATCGTTGCTCTGATGCCATGTAAAAAATGGTGTATAAAGTAAGAATTGAATTGCATATTTCTATCTATAGTGTACAGAATATATAGCCATATACAAGAATCAAATACTGCTCTTTCTAAGGCTAAGAATCTGCGATCCACCTATTGTGGAATCTGACAACACTAACTTAGGAAAGTCAACTAAGGAATTTAATTACATATATATTACAATGATATTTCCTAATAGAAGGCTTTGTGTCCATGTGAGAAATTCACTTCTAAGCTTGTGTTTGAGGTTTAAGTGCATGGATTCGGCAAATATTGTTGAGTATTTTGCTTCAGCCTGATTTAATTGCGTGGTTTTCTCTGATAACTGCATACTCTCAATACGAGGATTATGACAAGGCATTGTTTTACTTCAGGAAACTGAACATGAAAGAGGCAGATCCCATCCCGATCTCTGCTACACTGGCGACTGCTACTCAATCAGCAAATGCAAAGTCTGGTAGTGAGATACACAGTTATGTTGTTCGGCATGGATTCGAGTCTAATGTCATTATTTCTTCTGCTCTGATAAACATGTATTCTAGGTGTGGATTTGTGAGCTTGGGGATCCGAGCTTCCCAGATTATGCGAAAGAAGTATAATATCTTTCAATTCTCTTATTTCATCTTGGATTGAATGGACTTGCTTACCAAGCATTCAAGATATTCTATGAGATCCTAGTGGACAGCCTAAACCCTGATGATTCTATCTTCTCTGCCCTCCTTTCAGCTTGTTGCCATGCTGACCTCTTTGATGATGGTTGGAAAACTTTCACGAGGATGATATTCTATCCAACCTAAAATTAGAGCATTATATTGTTTTTCTGCCATTTATATTTATTGATTGCCACACTTGTAGATTAATGTATAAAGAGCTCAACCGTAAATACAAACACAAATTTAAGAAATTTATTTATTGATTGATTTGATTTTGCTCAAGTACAATCCTAGAGAAGGGAGATTCCAACTGAAAACTATGCTTATTGAGTGGGAGAATACAGACGCAGTGGGAAGAAACTTATTCATCAAAGTGACAATATTATTACTCGAGAGATTCAACTAGGGGCTGCGCTGCAGTTCACCTGGTGGAGTGGCCGGAGAAGATAAAGGCATGGTGGGGAGGAAAGGAAAGGGAGGAAATTCGGGAAGAGAAGGCAGGCTAGGAAGTGGAAAAACTGGTGTAAAGTTAGGGTCACTGAAGAGAGAGGGAGGAGGCAGCATTGGAACCTCAACAAATGGGGATTGTGGTAGCACTGAATCACCAACTGGTGTTTGCATGTTGCCTGGAAAACGGGGTTGGGGCAAAAGCAGTGAGGATGAATAATCAGGCCCAGATTGCATTGTTGATGGCTGTTTGGGCATTGGCAATTGGCGAGAAGCTGAGCATGGAAGAAGGAAAGGAGAAACAAGGATGAGGAAGTGGAGAGTATGTGAGAAGGCCATTGTGGTATGAGTTGATTGTTGAGAGAGATGAAGAATAGGTTAGAAGCATGAGGGTTTTTATAGGCAAGAAAAAAGTGTATGGGTGTGCAGTATGCTCAATGGTATGGTTATTGTTCACTTGTTGCATGAAAGTTCTACTTCGAACCTAGTAACAGATTGTCAAAGTTTTGTGTTTTGACTTTGACTCTTGTAAATAGACAAATAAATTAATAAAAGTAATTTATACAAATTAAATCTTATAAATAAGATCATCCATGTTCTTCCTAATCTACTAAACTAATTCTCATTCACCCTTTGAATATATAATATAAAGTTTTTTTTTTATTTGCCTCATTGCATGTAACGTGAAACAACTTGTAATAGCATGTAATAAATTCTGAAGATTAAAAAGTGACAAAGTCTACAAAAACTTAAAATAAATTAAGAAGACAAAAACACAAGGTAACCACCGAACCAAACCAAATCAAATCAAATATAATAGAAGTTGGAATACTGGTGAGATAATACATCAAAGATTTGTCATCCACATGCTCATTGTTACATCTCCCAGATCACAAAGATAGGTTAGCAAGTGGTTAAGAGTTTGATCATAGATTAGGTCTCCAGTTCACATTAAGAAAAATATATTTTTCAAATAAGATGACTGATTAAAAAAAGTACCATGATTTTTCAAAAGTACATTTTATTTATTTATTTTTACTTTTCTTGCCGACAAGAGAAAAAAATCTAGAAAGGAATAGCAAAAGATAAAAGAGAGCAGAAAAATTTAAAAGTAAGAAAACATTATTAGCTAAATTTAAATTTCAAATTTTATAAATTAAAAAATATAATTCATAATAATTTTTATATTTAGAGTTAATTTAAAAAATTTAAACATTGATTATTTTTAAAAAATTAATTTTTGAAAAAATTAATTGTTTTTCAAATTATTATTTTATCTGAAAAAGAAAAGTTAAAGAGAGAACGATAAAATAGGTAAACAAGAAAGAAAAAGGAAAAATTAGTAAAAAAAAATTGGATTAAGTAATTAACGTTAGCTGGCACATGTCATTTCTTGACATTTACATTTTAATTTACATTCAATTTTCATTCATTACATGTAAGGTATCTTTTCGCATACTCATACTTATTCCTATACAGTATGCAATCATTAGGAAATGCTTAAATCTTTTCATAATCAATTCTTAGTGAATACAACGTTTTCTTAGCCCTGCACATTGATGAATGAAACTGACCATCTTTCGGAAACATTTCTTCTAACAAGCAATGTAAATGCAAGAAACTTTGATCACTCCACCCATGTCTTACTTTTAATATAAAGAAATGTCTATTTTTTAAAAGTAGATGATGGCTAAATACATGAATGTAGTCATATGCAATTGATCTAGTTTCAAAACGTGTCCTGTAAAAACAAGGGAAAAAAAATCTAACCAGCAAAGCCATCTCTTTCTTTGCCAACCAGCAGTGGCTGCAGCGAAGCTCGCTCAATTCAACAAGCAGCATATTTTCTCATTTGTTTGTAATTTATAAGGTTTTAGCTTTTTTGAGTTTTTATTTCTTTTTGTCATGGATTTTGATTTTTAAGCAATATTGTTTGTTTATGCTTGTTTTTTATTGACGAAGTCATGTAATTTTGCAGGCTTCTAGCCTTTATGGTTTGTTCCTGTTCCTTTGTTTATTCTTGTTTCTATCATTGGATTGTGTTTTCTTAGCTTAAAGCTTTCTGAGTTTGTGTTTGTTTTTTATTATTGTATTATTATTTTTTCTTGTAATTAATTAAAAAACTATTGCTTCCTAATTGTTTTATTTCATGTAGGATTGTCTATAAAGTAGAGATATACGACATACATTTGATTGTTTATAACTAAGGGGTAGTTTAAGATTGTTGTGTGTTTTGGGTGGTTTAAGATTGTTGTGTGATTTGTGTTATATTTTTGAAAATTTTGTTTTGCTTTATTTTATTTTATTTTCAATTTATTAAATTTGAAAACATGTTTGAATAGAATATTTTCGTTACAAAAGTTTGTGTGTAAATGATACACTGGTGCTCGCAAGCTGCTTGGGTTTGATTCGAAGAAAACTTAAACTCAACTTGATTTTTGTCGAGACAAGCTCGAGCTATCAAGTGAGCTGAGTTTAAGCATATACATTTTCTGCTCGAATAGCTTATGAGTCTTATTGAGCTTTTATTATATATATTTTATTTATTTTTGGTTACAAAGAAAAGCTAAAAGCAATTACAAACTAAAACCACGAGGAAAAGCAACTCCCCTCATGTCAGCATCTAGCAAATAATACAAACTAGAGGGAGGTTCAATGAGCCTCCTATATTCCACTTCAAGTTCACAAGCCATCTTTGCAAGGTGATCTGCACAAAAATTCCCTTCCCTAAAAGTATGTTGAAGTGGCACTTGCCATGGTCAATGGAGCAGTTGTCTAATATCAAAAATCAAGCACCCTAGAGGATGAACTTCATTGTCAATAGAAGTAACCAAATCAAGAACAACTTTGGCATCTAGTTCCCTAATAACATTACGATAACCCTCATCCCATGCTAACATTAACCCAAACTTCAAGGCTTGTAACTTAGCAGCAATGTTTGAGCAACATCCCAAATAAGCCTGAAGACCAACTATCCAATGGCCAGTAAAAGATCTTAAAAGACCTCCTGTAGCCACAATACCTAGGTTACTTTTGGCTACACCATCTGTATTTAACTTAATCAAACTGTTTGGAGGAGGAATCCAGCATATTGAACTAAGTGTATCTTGTTTATGAACCACTTTAAACATGCTTCTTTGAACTTCAAAAGCATCCCTTTTGATATTGAATACTAATTGAGTTACATTCAAATTCTGACTATCATCACCATTAAAAACCACAGAGCACCGATTGGTCTAATCTGTATTCTTCACATTGTTGTGGCAAAGTAACAAAGCCAATCCTACCAACATCTAATACTACAAAGCTATCTTTAAGTTTTCTAAATAACTAGGGCTCTGTATGAACATGTGAAATCCCTAATTTCATGTAAAGTCCTCATAATTGTAAAGTATTACAAGTTGAAAGCATTAAATAAATGTGAATTTTTGATGTATAAATACTATATGGGACATATGTGGAATTAAATCAATTGAGGGTCAAATAGTCAAGAGGTCAAAAGGGGTCAATGGCTGCATTGATGGGAAGGATTAAGATGCAATTAACGAAGCATGGTGAATCATCATCTTCAGCCATCAAGGTCGGCAGCCCCATTTGCTCATCCTTCTCGTTTCTCTCCATTTTCCTAATTTTCCTTCCTACTCACCTTGACAAGCTACCTTGTTCCTCCATCGATTCATTAAGCTTGTTAAAAAAAAAAACGATCCTTGTCACTAGCTCTACTCATGCCTTTAATAGGAAAGACTAAATCGAGGTGATTGAAGAGATCTAAAATTCTGAAATTTTGGTGAATGACTAAGGTAAAGGAAGAGGTTGATTCTTTGAGTTTTATTCATGGTATAGAGTTAAATTGAGTTAGTATAGCATATGTATAGTGGTTTCTTAAGGGTTTGATTTATGATGATGTTACAGCTTTGAAGAAGTGAAAAAGGACAAGTGTTGGTGCAACCAAGCTAGTGGATTTTAGCTATTTGAGGTAAGAAATTTATGTAACGGACGTAGGGTGGCTATGTCCGCATGTTTTAATATGTTTTAAATGTCTTGGGATGAAGTACCAACTGTTTAAGTGCAGGAAATGGTAAATTTCGGATTTTAGTCCTAGTTACCAAAACGCTAGGAGCAGTCGACTGCCTTAAGTAGCAGCCGACTGCCTAGAGACAGTAAAAGCGTAAAATTTTGAAAACCGAGACAAACTAATCGACTACTATATAAGCTAGTCAACTGCTATTTTCCCAGAAAATATTCTGTTTCAAACTAGTCGACTGCTAAGGATGCTAGTCGATTGCATTTCTCCCAGAAGCATTCTATTTCAAAACTAGCTGACTGCCTATGGGGCCAGTCAACTGCCTTGTTTTCATAAGCATTCTGTTTCAAAAATAGCCAACTGCCCAAAAAGCCAGTCGACTGCCTTTTATCGAGAAACATTCTATTTCAAAACCAGTCGACTGCCCTATGTGTTTTCAAAAAATAAAATATTTGAATTTCAAAAAGGAAAGAAATTCAATAAAGCAAAATATGGTATAGCAGCTGACTGCCCTATATGACCAGTCGACTGCCCATTTGAAAAAGAGGTTTTGAAAACCTATTTTAAGAAAGTATATTTATATTTGTCAAGAGTTATATGAATAATGTTTTGGAGACTATGAATACCTTGAATGATCATGCACATTATTTGTATTTGTACTTGGCTGAGGAACCTTAGTCTGGTCCTCAGACCCATAGTAAGGCACCTGACTAGTGAGCACTGTGGGCTATAGACAATGGTTATATGTCTCTTATTTGTTTCGGCTTTGGGGAGGATCCTTGGCCCATACGTGGGTACGTCATTTATTTGATATCTCTCAGGATTATCCCTTACGGGATATATTTGTGGTATCTTTATGAGATCTCTCATGGATTATCCCTTACGGGATATATTTGCTGTATCCTTATGAGAGTTACTTGCTGCATGAATCTAATTGGAAATTAATTGTCTCCCATTTATTTGAAAGTATTTGAAAGCATGTAAAAGTATTTGAAGCTATTTGTACTTGCATATGCGATTTCATGTGATTTGAGATCCGTGAAAGTATTTGAAAAAGATGATTTTACTTGTATTTGATATTTGCGGGAAAGATATATGGTATATGCTTTATAATGGTTTTACATGACATTATAGAGCCAAGCAGGAAAACTGCATAT
Organism: Heritiera littoralis; assembly: GCA_031772115.1. Classification (NCBI taxonomy): domain Eukaryota; kingdom Viridiplantae; phylum Streptophyta; class Magnoliopsida; order Malvales; family Malvaceae; genus Heritiera; species Heritiera littoralis. The sequence continues at coordinate 4,901,490 of JAPDPK010000032.1, read as the reverse complement.
AGTGACATAGTACGCTCTTTTACATATTTTTCTTACTGAGTGTAAACTTACTCCTTTACAAACATTTTTCATACAGATTACTTGAAGTGATTCCCGCTCCGAATAAAGGAGCACATTTTGAGATCTTTTGATATACCTTCGAGGCACGCTTCCCACTTATTCTTTGAAGATATAATCAGTTGGTCGTGGACTTTGGCTATTGTACAATACAATATTACATTAGTGTATATTTTGGGGAAATAGAATATGTAAGTTATTTGAGATCTTGGTGTATGTGACACATGCTTATATATGAAAATTTATATTCATGTGAATTGTGCTATCATATTTCGATAATAATGCCTAAAGCATAAGAAGAAGTAAGAATGATATTGACAAACAAATCTAAGTAAAGTGTATGTGAAAGGAAAAAGTTAGTTGTTATTTGGATAGTGACAAGGATGTCACACAACAAGAAAGAATTCCTGCCATTATTGCCTAGGAACTAAAAATTTCCACACAATAGAGGCAATGGTACAATCCCTAAGGACATGTAAAATAGATTCTTTTGAGTGTCCACAAAGGGAACAAATTGCTGATGGTCATAAACCCCATTGGAATCTAAGCTTGGCAGTCAACAACCTCCCCTTTAAAGCTAGCCAAATAAAACACAACCATCAATTAGGTGTCGGCAACTTCCATAACCATTCCCAACTATTATCCTCTTCCAATTGCTCATATTTGCAAATCATGACTTTGAAGAGAATTTCCCATCCGAGCTATTCTTCCATATCCATTTATCTCCGATGGGAGTAACCTTCAAAGTAGGTACACCCATGATATTGAGAGCCAATTTAGAAGGCAAGTGATTAAACAACCAATCTGTATCCTAATCACCATCAACCGTTAAGACATTTCTAACCAGAGCATCCATGCTCATTGACTCACAGCTAACTTTTGGCATAGCAATTAAGGGCTTATCTAGCCAAAAATCTCTCCAAAATAGAGTACTAGATCCATCCCCTAATCCTCTTTTCAAACCTTGAACTAAGTGCTAGAATCCCTGTAGCAACAATTTTCATGAATAAGAGCAGTTAGGGTGTTTAAATTTCCTTGATGAAAGAAATCAAACAACATCACCTTAAACACCATATTTTGATTTTAAAAGCTTTACCCATAGACTATCCGGCTCCATAAAAAATCACCAAGCCATTTTTTGAATGAGAGCAAGGTTATGGCTTTTCGTCTTTCGCAAGCCTAAGCCACCAAGCTTCCTTGGAACACATACTTCAGACCAGTTAACCAAGGCTAGGCCACATTTCGTCTCTGTACTACCCCATAAGAAGCCTCTGTTAAGGCTATCCAACCTAAAACATTCTTTTGTAACATAGAAGTCATCAGATAGTATGAAGGAATTGCTCCGATCATAGAACTAACTAATGTTGCACATCTAGCTAGACTCAACAATCTAGATTTCCACCTCGCTAGTCTACCACTGACTTTATCAATAATATCATGATAAGTCTTTTTCGTAACTCTACCATGTATGAGTGGTACACCAAGATATTGCTTAGGAAATTAAGTGACTCCAATGTCCAAAATTTTGCTCCCTTCCCTCACACCTGATTTAAGAGCCTTAGGAGATATAAAGATCTTAGATTTGGTAAAGCAGACTTTAGCTCTAGAAGCCTTGAAAAATTTATCTAGTACATTTCTAATCACTTGAGCCTGAGAGACATTAGCTTAAGCGAAAAGAAACAAATCATCTGTAAAGAATAGATGTGAAATCCTAGGACCATTCCTCTTAACCATGATAGTCTTCCAAGATCCCGATCTGACTTCCTGATCAATAAGATGCCTTAGCCTTTCCATATACAAGACAAATAAGTGAGGTGAAAGTGGATCACCTTGTCTAATCCCCCTTTAAGCAGAGCAAAAATCTATCATTTCACCATTCCATAAGATAGAAATTTTTGCACATGACACACACTTCATAATAAGATTGACCTAGTTAGATGGGAACTTAAAGATAGTTAGAGTATCCTATAGAAAATCCCAATGAATATGGTTATACGCCTTCTCTAACTCTATCTTAATAGTCATCAGCCCCTCTTTCCTCTTTGATCTTAGAATAGTATGAATCAATTCTTGTGCTATTATGATGTTGTTTGATGCCTGTCTACTTGGAATGAAGCTTGTCTGAATTGGTAAGACTAGTTCATCTAAGTGAGGTCTTAACCTATTAACTAAGACCTTAGTAATTAACTTATAAACAACATAGCATATGGAAATCAGTCGGAACTGTTTAAAGTGTAATAGCCTATTTACCCTACACATTTTTTTCCTTCAAAAACCTTAACCTATCTCATTTTCTATCATTTTATATTTTTTAGTTTTCATCCTTTATCCTAGTTACCCAAACTAGCCAAACCTACCATAGTCCCACTTGGATCTATCGCTAGCTTGACATCGTCCAACCTTTATCCGTCGCATCATCTCAACTTCCATGCCCCTACACCAACGAACTAGCCTCTGTTTTCCTCATGTTTGAGCCACTGTGAATGTGTCACATCCCATATATACAGTATTTTACACTTTTCCACACATATTACAAGGGTTAAGCTGTCTGCAATGCCTTTATTTCCCATTTTCTTTACACAATAAACATTTTGATACTGTAATTTACAATTAAATAACAATATTTACATATCGTAATTCATTTATCGTTTACATCCCCTGTTTATAATACAACATAGTAGTACTATAAAATAGGTCTGAACATATAAAGTAAATGATTATACCTCCAAGATCTTCACTAGACTACCTCGGGGTAACCAAAACGCAACTGAAATCCTCGAAAAGTAAATCATGCAGTCATTGGAAATACTCTGTGGAAGTAAAAATGAAGGAATGAGCAAACAACAGCTCAATAAAGGAATTGTATGCAAATCTTAATATCACGAAACCTATATGCCATACAATCATTTATTTTCTTATAAGTGCACTAGAGTCCTTTATAGATACTATAGCCGGCTAGGGATCCGAATGGAGTAAGGAAGGTATTTTGAAATATTTGTCTTGTCCCTAAACCTAGAAGCGACTATAGGGAGTAAATATTGATTGTTGAAATAAAACACATTTCTATAACATTTCATAATAAATCTCAAATCAATACTTTTATAAAGTAAAACATTTAGTCAAATAATCTAATATTCATAAAAATCATAAAATGAATATTAGATTAATAAATCGCCATTTCCATTTGAACCCATATCACATGTATCGCTGAAAATTTCATAAACAGTATCGTACTCAATTTAGTACAGTAAACCGTTTAGAAATCATCATCCATCTCATTGAAAACATATGAACAATCATTTATCATTTAATATAACCATTCATTTAAAACATCATTTTCATATCATAAAAATGATAGAGACTAAGGCATCACCCAAGATATATCATACTACAATCCCTGTAGGGTATAATAATCATCATATGAGATTTATGGCCATAGTCTAAAATTGTCCTCAATCGTACACTGATTAGGTGTCAACCGAGATGCTGAAGATAGGATCAGTATCAACAACTTAACATATCGCATATCACATATCAGCATGATAAGGGGCTTATCAGTCTCAAAACAATATTCTCATCATCGTATCACCTTTATGAAAATTAAGAAAATAATTAAAATCTTCAGTTAGTCCATAAAGGTTTTATTTATTTATCATATAGTGAATATTTACTAAAAATAATTTATAAAATATTCACTACTCAACATTTTCCTTTTTAAACCATTTATTACACTGTAAAACATTTAGGAGAAATTTCCAATAGCTTTACTTTCAGTAAATTCGGTAACATGAATATTCAAATAATATTTTTCGGTATATTCATGTTTTATGAAAAATATTAAATATCTCATTTTCAAGGCTAGGAAATCATTCAAATATGCACTAAAATATTTCATGACATTTTTACAAAATTTTCTAGGAAATTTCAGCAGCATAACGGCTGCTAATACCTTAGCCTTCCTGCAATTTCAAACACAGTTCAGAACCAGCCAACAGCCACAATTTCACAGTTTCCAAGGCATTTCATTTCTAAAATATTCTCATAAAATTATTTGCGTCAAAATCATGCATTCGAGATATCATTACAGTCCACATACGCATCTTCTACCTGTCTGATTTATTCGACCTCTTCGAGTGCACCACTTATAAACCGATACTCCCGAGCTGCAGATAATTTCACCAAAAATATTAGCTCATTTGATACTTATTTTTAAGCTATTATTCATGCTTAATTGCAACCACATTGTACACTGCAAATATTTATGCAATATATTTTCTACTGGTAGTAAAGCTTAACTTTTCTGTTTTAAGTCGGATTTTAAATCCGAGCATACCGATAGACTCCTTGTAATTCCTACAGTCCAATGGCACCTCAAAACCATCAAAATCAGCCATGGACATGGGTCCCCTTACCATGGCCGAAATCATCATCATGCACACCTTAAGGAATTTCAACAATTTAATGCCATAATCTTATTCTACCATGCTTAATCATCAATTTGGCATTCATTCCATGCATGAAACACTATGAATCCCTTAGGTTCTAAGCTTGGCCAAAACCCCCTCTAATGGCACAATTTTATTTTGCAAGATTTAATTGAAACTAAGACCATAAACATGATTATCATGCCTAAAGGAATCATCCTACACCATTAGAATTCAAAGAAGCATAATGGATGGTAATGTAACTCACCTTGGCCAAAAATTTAAGGCTTCCTTTTTCTTTGTTTTGTTGCTTATACAATGATCTATGGGTATAGATTGAAAGAGGAGAGTGAGTAGAATATTTTTCTAGTTATGTGTTTGTTGAAAAGATGAAGATTTAATAGTGTTTTTCTTTGTTTCTTTTCTTTTCTTTTCTTCTTTTCTTTCAAGAATGGCATAGGGTGGCTTTGGGAAGATGATGAATAGTGCCATCCAAGTGGCTGAAGAAATAAGAAGAGTGTTCTAGAAGGGGTGAAAATTATGAAAATGCCCCTAGTTATGAAAATTTCGAACAATTTTGCCCTTAAGCTTCTGTAGTCGTAAAAACTATGTAACCTTCCGTAGTCGTAAAAACTATGTAACTGCACTCCAAAATTTCGGATTCCATCACCAAATACTCTTATTAAATGTATTTTGATGAATAAAAGTGATTTCGTTGCTGCACGGTACACCAAACGTGTGAAATTACAATTTTACCCCTAATGGACCTCCAGTGAAATTTTTTAATTTAACCACCGATTCAATAAATCTATTGACCCTATCTTAACCTCCTTTTCATGCAGAATATCATTGTATTTTTACTTAGTCCCAATTCATTTTAGTTTGGGAATAATTTACGAAAATACCCTCGAGACGTAACCGTCATTTTCCAATTTGTTTGCCATATTTTCCAAAATAATTCGAATAAGGTATTTTGGGTCTCAAAATTTTCATAGTACCATTATTACACCTTCTGTACCCCATTTATTCAATCATACATACATCTGGGCATTAAAATTCAAATGGGGCTCACATCACTATTTATTTACAATTTACAAAATATATTCGAAAATAAATTAATAATTACATATATACATGTGTACACTACAAAATAAATAGTTCTCACAGAATGTTCTAGCAGTAGTCTGCATAAGATCCAACACAAGTAATCCCTCTCGCACCAGATCTGACGCACCTTAGCTCCTCCCACACCAGATGAACGCACCTAACCCCTTCAGCACCAAATTCGACTCCTCTCTTCCTCATAGCCCCTCTATGTCGCAACTCGCACAACCTAAGATAAGAATTGTAATCGTAGGATGATTTTCTATTTCAATTGTTAATTATTCTGCTATTTTCTTTGATCTATATTGCCTTTGTTTTTTTTCTATTACTTGCTGCCTTAATGATGCACTTTTCATGAAAACTCATGGTTGATTTGCCCTCAGTAGCTGACTTTTGACGTTTTCCCTTAAAAATTCCTTCCAAATTATTTTTCACGCATGAAAAGTTATACATTACAAATGTCAGGTTTCAATTATTTATATTGTAATGACAGTGATTGAGACTTCTTGTATAAGTTCTTAATTTGTTTCTGTATGTTTATACCCCCAATCAAGGTTCTCATTTCATTTTCTTTTTAGTTTTTTTTTTTCTGTTGTAGATGGATATGATAATAGTTGATTCTAATTTTTTAATTATAGACGCATGTTTTTGTCTTCTATTTAAGAACATGGATATGATTTTTGGTGCTTGGAAAAGTTCATCATCTTTCTTTTTCCTCTTATATCTTTACAACTATGTTAACAACTTCATTTATTGAACTAGAACATGTTAGTACTAGTACTCTGGCCTTATTTTACATGTGATATATTCAAACACTACATATTCTCTTACCCAATTTTCCTTTGTTGTTATAAACCCTTTTGCTAAGGTTTTGTTTTATTTATGGTTTTTAAATTGCCATTGAAATGACTACTTCTCTCTGCCTTTTTGTTCATTTTAATTTGTTATGTTTCAGCTTATAGAGGATTTTGATTTTATAATTTTTCAGACAAGGGTGTTGTGTGTGATTTGTGTGGAGACTTTACTTTGATTTTTGTGTAAGGATTTCATTATTCTTGTTGTTTTTTTGTTGTTATTATTTTTTAAAAAATATTATATTTTATTATATTTAATTGATACACAATATTTTAATATATATATATATATATATATAAATACATGAGAGCTCAAGTTCGAGCATGTGAATCAAGCTTGAATAAACGAGCTTAATTGAGCGAGCTTGAGTAGCTTGATTTTGATCTCGAGCTGAGCTCGAGCTTAAAAATAAAGGCTCGATCAACCTCAAGTTGAGTACCGAGCAACGAGTTTTCAAGTCAAGCTCAAGCACCCCATTACACTGGCTCAGCTCGGCTCGATTATACCCTTAGGAAAGGTGGTTAAAGTTTTAAAACTAAGACAATCAAATGGGTGAACAACACCTACACGATAACAGTACTACAAAAGTTTTCAAAATTTTGAAAATATCATTTTAATGTTTTCAACAATTTTCAAAAAAATATGTTTTGTTTTAGTTTTTGAAAACAGAAAAAAACTCACCAAATATGATTTTACTTCCATTTAAAAAAATGGAAACAAAAACATATAACATAAAACGCAAAACAAAAACAATCCCAAACAACCCCTAAATGAATTTAATTTGTTAGTATTCTTGTATTTGGATTTGATTGGGACTTCTATTTTTTTTCTTCTTTAGAAAATTTTAGATTTGATTACTTGAATTTAATTTACTCAATATTGTTTTATTGAACAAACCCATATTCATGAGTTTTTTTTTATCTATTATATTAACCTAATTTGAAACTCTATTATAATTTGAGCTTAATCAAGCAAGCTCGATGTTGACTTGAGCTTTATCTCGAATTGAGCTTGAATTTGAAAAATAGAACTCGATCAAGTTCAAGTTGAGTATTGAGCTTCAATTTTCGAGTTGAGCTTAAGCTTGAGTATTGTAATGTATTGGCTCAGCTCAACTCTATCATGCCCCTAGCTAGAGCCATAATAAGGTAAAATTAAAGTATAATATTTCTTATATAATATTGATTGTAATCTCAATTTAGAGAATTTATACAACTACTGCATGAGAATATTTTCATAAACACTAAATGAATTACCAGATGACATTCTCATATTGGATCATATTCAATGAATTTTTTTTATATATAATAAGCACTCACATATTACCACAAATTTATTTAAACTTGATGAGGATGCTTTAGTCTAAGCTTTAGTCTTTCACCTCGATCTTTTGACCCCATCAAATGAAGCCCGCATAACAAGAAAGAAAGCACGTGATTAGGGCAGCATTAAGCTCGACAGATATGCTCATCAAACATAGGTCAGTGCATGATAAGTGTCATCGTTCGCCTCGGGACCAAGGACCAACCTTAGGACCAAGCAAACATTAAGGTTTTGGCACAAAGATTATTTGAGACCCTCATACCGACCTAGGCTAGCTCATACCCGAATTACTATTTGACCACATGTTCATCACCTCGCCAAACTGGACTGACGGTCCTCGCCTATAAATAATCCATGATCGTTAAGACGAGGACCAAGAGAGAAAATAAAACCAAGAAACACTCGTGTCCTAGAGCAACCTATTGCCTCGTTTGCCTACCTCAGTTTGAAAGTGCCATCCTAGGTAACAACATTTTGGAGCACTAGGTAAGGGGAATTTTTCCCTTAGTCGTTGTCAAGGATGGCACTTAGAAGAAGAGGAACCCATGGCCCCCGTAAGTCCAAACATCACCTCGGATAGACGACCGCCCCCCACGATGGAACAGTTTAAACAACTCTCCCAGCAACTTAGGAACCTTACCAAACTTGTCCAACATGTCCTCACACCTTCGCCTGTCCAAAGACCACCTTCCAAGAATGACATCGACCAACCTCCTCCTTCTCCGGCATCCTCATGTCGGTGGAAGAAGCAAACGCCAGCTCCTCTCCTGCAATGGAGACCTTGGAAAGGCCTAAGTCCAGAACTCATCAAGAACGGTCCCCTAACCACCGGAGGGAGACTTGAAACACATCCTCCTCTGCCCCATCAACAAGAGACTGAACACACAACTGATTAGAGGCTAGGGTGGAGGCGATGGAAAAACAAATGCAAGATAAGGCTCAAATTCCCCTAGACGAGCTGAAACTATTAGAGACCTCACCATTCACAAAGGAGATTGATCATGCCCAGCCACCGCTAGGCTTCAAGATGCTTGTCATTGAAGCATATGATGGTACTTCTGATCCTTTCGATCATTTGGAACTTTTCTGTGCTAACATGTCCATATAGGGAGCCGATGACCCTTTGATGTGCAAGGTGTTCCTAGCAACCCTTAAGGGAGCAGCTCATGCATGGTACTCCAGTTTGGAACCTCCGTCAATAGGCTCATTTAAAGAACTCGGACATTCTTTCTTGACCCACTTTATCAGTAGCCGTTGAGCAAAGAAAACCACACTCAGATTGATGAATCGTTGAGGGAGTATGTAATGAGGTTTAATACAGAATACCTGCAAGTGAAAGATCTGGAACAATCCGTGGCAATAGCCGACCTGATGAACGGCCTCATAGACCATGAGTACCATTTCAAATTCTCCCTCTCTCTAGACCTCCCAAAAACTCTGCCCAAGCTCCTGCACAAAGCAGAAAAATATATAAATGTTGAAGAGACAATGACCACTTGATTGGACAAAGAAGAGAAGAGAGGTGAAACACAAAGTTACAAAAAAAGGTGGAGAGAGTTCGAGAAAAACTATGGGGAGAGAAAATTTGGCAGAATGGGCAGTTACCCACCGAAGAGGAGAAGCCCAGAAAGAAAGGGCTATGAAACTTACACTCCCCTAAATACAACAACGGAGAGGATTTTGATGCAAATTGAAAAAGACCTGCAGCTGAGGTGGCCGAACCCCACAGACCTAAGAATAAGAGGTGTGCATTCCATCGAGACTATGGCCACTCTACAGAGGAATGCACCGACCTTATGAATGAGATCGAAAGCCTGGTGAGAAATGGCCATTTAAAGAGATTCACAATAAAAGATACATAGTCGGGACACAGGAACCGTGGACAACAACGCAGAATTCATAATGACGGACCCAGAATCAACCGTGAAAGACCTCGGCCCTGGTTCGACGAAGACAATAGAGGTCCAAGAAACTATCAACCTCTTAAAAGAAGGAGAGAAGAGCCTGATAACAGGCCTACATCGGGCACAATCAATGTAATCACTAAAGGTACCCTGAGCTCGACCAAGAAAAAATTGACCAAACTCTAATCATGACTGTCGGACTTGGAAACAAAAAGCATAAGTCTTAGAAAGATGAGTCGATCTCCTTCTCGATGGCAGACCTGAAGGGTATTGAGTTTCCCCACGACAACGCGATTGTGGTTAGCGTGGTCATCTACAACCGCATGGTGAAAAGAATTTGCTTCAACAATAGGAGCGCCAGTGATGTTTTATACTACGATGCCATGAGAAGCATAGGGATCATTGAGGAAAAACTCAAACCCTATCCAGCACCCTTAGTCGGATTCAGTAATGAACAGGGCCCAGTGCTGGGCACCATTACCCTCCCACTTACATTAGGAACCGAACTGAAAACAGTAACCACGATGATAGAGTTCATGGTAGTCAAGATACCTTCAGCATACAATGCAATTCTAGGAAAACCAAGACAGATGATGATGAGGGTGGTCGAGTCAGTTCTACACTTAAAACTGAAATTCCCAACTCCACAAGGAATTGGCGAAGTTCGAGGCGACCAGATGTTAGCTTGTAAATGCAACATGATAGCCTTGAAAGTAAAGGGACAAGAGAATGAGACATTTACCATCGAAGTCCTGGACTAGAGACCCGAGCTAGACCTAAGTCGACTTGAACCCGCGAACAAGCTTGTCAGCATTCCTTTTGATATATCCAACCCAAACAAATTGATGTAGATCAGCTCCATATTAGAAAGGAAAGAAGAACTCATCCAACTCCTAAGAAGGAACTCCAACCTCTTGAAATAGAAACCAAAAGACATGCCCGGAGTAGACCCCAAAGACATGGTCCACTGCTTAAATGTAGACATAAAAGTTAAGCCATTAGGCAAAAAAAAAAAAGGTATTTTACGCCAGAAAGACAAGAGGCGATAAGTGATGAAGTATCAAAACTCCTCAAGGCAGGGTTCATTAGGGAAGCATACTACTTTGAGTGGCTGTCAAACATTGTAATGTTGAAAAAGCAAAATGGAAAATGTGTGTAGATTTTACAGATTTAAATAAGGCTTGCCCAAAAGATAGTTTACCTATGCCGAACATGGACTGACTGGTGAACAATAGTGCAAAGCACAGCCTACTCACCTTCATGGATGCATACTCTAGATACAACCAAATTAGAATGTTGGAAGAAGATGAGGAGAAGGCTTCTTTCGTAACAGAAAATGGACTCTACTGCTATAAAGTTATGTCGTTTGGGCCGAAGAACGTAGGAGCCATTTATCAAATATTGGTAAATAGAATCTTCAAAAAATAGATTGGGAAGAGCATGGAAGTTTATGTCGATGATATGATTGTCAAGAGCTCTACCCTAGAATAACACCTACAAGACCTCAATGAAGCATTTGAGGTCATGAGGAACCACAACATGAGACTTAACCCCACGAAATGTACCTTCAGAGTTGCTTCAGGAAAGTTCTTGGGTTTCATGATCAGTCAAAGAGGAATCAAGGCGAATCTTGAAAAAATCCAAGTTATCCTGGATATGAGTGCACCAACCTCCATCAAAGAAGTACAGAGGCTCATGGGAAAATTGGTAGCCCTTAACAGATTCAAGTCTAGGTCGGTAAATAAATGCCTTCCTTTCTTTAAGGCCTTAAGAAATGTCTGAGAATTCAAGTGGACAGAACAATGCCAAAGAACCTTCGAATACCTCAAGGTCTTCCTTTCCACACCACCGATTTTATCGAAACCAAGGACAAGAGAAATGTTGTACTTATATCTAGCCACAACAAATCAAGCTGTAAGCTCGATGTTGGTGAGAAAAGAAAATGATATGCATAGGCCCATATACTTCACTAGCAAAGTATTACAGGAAGCTGAGCTAAATTACCAGGAAATTAAAAAGCTAGCTTACGCTTTGGTCACGTCGAAGGAAACTCCGACCTTACGTTCAATCACATTCCATCACTATGCTAACAAATCAACCTCTCAGTAGATTCTCTAAAAGCCCGAACTGTCTGGGCGATTGATCAAGTGGACAATTGAGCTCAGTGAGCATGATGTTAGCTTAAATTGACATATATTTTTTGAAATGACAAAAACTTAAGTAATCTTAAATGTTTGATTTATATTGTAAATTTGCTTTATCAATTATGATTTTCACAAACCATATTAAGTGTTTTTATCAAATATAAAACCATGATTTAATTGATTATCTTTATTGGCTTTAGTTAATTTAGAAAACATTTTTAATTATTAGTTTAAGTAATTTTCTTATAGAATTATTGAATATATTTTAAGAAAATTACTTGATAAATTTTTGGACTCAAATTCATGTTTTCAAAGTCATGTCATATTTAAAAATACTCAAAATTGGTTTTAGAATATTTTTAATTCCGAAAAACCTAGAAAAGGCAAATAAATAATGCAAGGGATGGATCCCCTGATCAAAATGATAGATCCCTTACCTGAAGGATAGATCCCCTGCCTGAAGGGATGGATCCCTTGACCAACAGGATAGATGAATAGTAAAAGGGATCGATCCCCTGAGGGAAGGGATCGATCCCCTAATGGCGGAATGCTCCCAGAAGAAAAATTGAAGCATGGGATCGATCCCCTAGGGCATAGGATCGATCCCTTACCTTGAGAAAGCACTCTAACAGTTAGTTTTTGTTAGATACAATAGTAACTTTTGATTTTGGCTCCACCCAACGTCAAGAACACGTCCAAGGGACTATAAAAAAAGGCTTGGAAGCTTAAGAAAGTAAGAGGAATAGCTGAGCAACAATATTCTTCATCTTCTCCATCTTCTCAAGTCTCAACAACATTTAAAGTCCTAAAATTCTTCATATTCTATCATTCTCATCTTCTTTGTATAAAATAGTACAAATATTGTATAAGTTTTATTCTGAGCTTAACCTTTGTAATCATTTGCCTATCTAGAGATATCTCCTTGATTACACAAACTAGAAAACTCATTCATAATTTGTAAAGAGGAGTGAACCCTTGAGTGCTTCATTGTAAGTGAGGATTGGGTAGAAGGTTTTCACCTTGAGCCATAAAAGGGAAAGGTTGTAAGGTTTCCTTCTTGAGCCCGGAAAAAGAAGGGGTAAGGTTTCCTCCTTGAGCCCGGAAAAAGGAAAGGTGTAAAGGTTACTCTTGAGCCTAGGAAAAAGAGTGTAACAAATTTAAGCTAGTGGATTTGGGAAAATCCTTGGGAGCGTATCAAGGTAAAGGACGTAGGCAAAGTTGTCGAACCTCTATAAATCGATTGTGTACATTTCTCTTTCCCTTCTCTCTTTATTAACTTCTAATTTTATTATGTTCGTTGTATTTAATTTGAATTGCATGCTTGCGTAGCCTAGAGAACTTAGAAAACATCAATATAGGCTAGTGAATTTAGAAGAACCAAAATACAAACTTAAGGTTAGCTAAAAACCGATTCACCCCCCTTTCGGTTTAGTTATGGAGCCAACAATTGGTGTCAGAGCTTGGGCTCGAGATTGATATGGATTAACATCCATCGAGTAAAACGATCCTAAATGACTCATTTGAACATAGGTACACCCTTAGGAGAAGAGGGACACTCATTAGTTAGACCTCCACTTTTCAATGGAGAGAATTACTTATACTGGAAGACTAGAATGATGTTTTTTGTGCAATCAAATGACTATGAAGTGTGGAGAGTGATAGTTAATGGTCCCAAAATTCAAATGAAAAAAGTAGATGGAAAGGATGTCCCTAAAAGTGAGGATGAATGGGACACAAATGACATGAGATTGGCACAATTGAATGCCAAGACTATGCACACTCTCTTTTGTGCATTAGCCCCAATGAATATAATAAAGTCTCTTTATGTGAGAATGCCAAGCAAATATGGGATAAATTAGCTATTACATATGAAGGGACAAATCAAGTTAGAGAAACCAAAATAGGCATGCTCACACATGATTATGAGCTTTTTAGGATGAAGGAAAATAAGTCTATTAGTGATATGTTTACTAGGTTTAAGATATAATTAATAGACTTAAGGCTTTAGGCAAGACCTATTCCAACGTTGAAATGGTAAAGAAAATTTTGAATAGCTTGCCTAAATCTTGGGAGGCAAAGATAACCACAATAGAAGAGTCTAAGGATCCTAATACCTTGTCTCTAGATGAGCTTATGGGCTCCCTACTTACCTATGAAATGAAATTGAAGAGAAATGAAGTGCCTTCAAAGAAAGTAGAGGTAGCATTTAAATCTTACACTCATGAGAACATTAGAAATGATAGTGATGAGAGTGGAGATGAGGAAGAAAAGGAAATAGCAATGTTTGCCAAAAGATTTAATAGATTTATGAGGATGAAGGAGAGAGAGAATGGTAGGAGATATCAAAGAAGAGAAGTAATGAGAGAAGAGTCAAGTAGGAAAGAAAAAGAATCTAAAGTGTGCTATGAGTGTAATGAACCGAGGCACACTAGATTAGATTGCCCCTTACTTAGGAAGGAAGAGGATAGGAAGCCTAAGAAGAAAGCATTTGTGGCTGCATGGAGCGATAGTGATAGCTCCGATGAGGAAAATGTAGATGATGAGATAGCCTACTCACGCTTTATGGCTATTAGTGATGATGATGCTAGTTCTAGTTCTAGTGAAGATAACGTTTATACATTTGATGAATTACAAAATGCCTTTAATGAATTAGCAAATGAATTTCAATGCATGAACTCTAAATATAAGAAAATCATTGCTAATTTGAAAATAGAGAAGGAAGCCTTGACAAATGTTAAGCTAGAACTACAGAAGAAATTAGAAGAAGCAAACTTAGAAATAACTGAGTTGAATAAAAAGAATACAAATTTGCAAAACTCATTTTCTAGGTTTTACATTGATCAACAAAAATTGGATCGCATGCTTGAGACCCAAAGAGCTTTCTTTGACAAAGATGGGTTAGGATATAATGCAAATAAAAAGGAAACTCATCTTAAAATTTTCTTGTATGCAAAAATTCTATGCATCATACATCACTCACATGCTCACTTTGCAATAGAATTGGTCACTCCTCACAAGCATGCACATATAGAAAAACTACATTTAAAGGAAGGGTAGTTAGAAAAATATGGGTGCCAAAGCATGCTGTAAATAATGATGAATTAAGTTTAAAATGGATTCCTAAGGGATCTAAAATTGCGAACACTAACTCCCATGGACCTAAGAAAATTTGGGTACCAAAGCATGTTTAAAATTGGTTGGTGTAAGAGTGTTAGAGCATGAAATTACAATGGAACAATGGAGTTTGAATGCTCAACACACCCTTATGGAGTTTGCTTGTGCCAATGAAAAAGAGAAAGAGCTTGGAAATCCACCCTTGGTAAGGTCACAAAAATTCTTCAAAGGATAGCTCAAGGTGGACTCAACTAATCAAGGCAAAGCATTCTTAAGCAAAGGAGTTTTGTAAGCTTAAATTCTATCTTCTCAAAACTCATATTTGCTAAAATTATTTGTATGATTCAATGAGGCATTTTGTTAATGATCTCTGATGTATTGTGAGTTGAATGATTGAACAAAAGGCATGATAAATAATTTTTGATTATTTTGTGGACAATTCTTGATTGGATAAAAAGCATGTAACATGATTTTGAAATGATTATTGGATTTTTTGTAATTTGAGCAAGTTTGCAATGTGTTGATAATATATTTTCTTGCTTCAAAAATGTCAAATATGTCATACATGCAAAATGTCATGTCATAAGCATTAATGAGGAATTTGTATATTAGAAATCATGGCATGAAGTTCACAAGTGTGGTGATATGATGATATGTGTTTAAAATCTATGTGAACATGTTTGTTTTGGCATATTTGTGTTTCCAAGCCTATTGGTTTTGTCAAAATATGCATAACTTTGAAAATGACCTTCCATGTAACCAAAAATGCATTTATTGGTAAAAATCCTTCCAAAATTGTGAAATTTATTGTTAAATGATTTTTCATCCATATTTTTCATTCATACAAGTCCAAAATCATGTTACACAAATGTTTAAACTTTCACTTTAACTTAAAATACTCAAAAACAAAGTTTTGGCACTTCCAAAGTTGATTTTTAAGCCAAAATTCTACAGAAGTTGAATGAGGGAACGATCCCTCCTCATGTAGGATTGATCCTCTAGCCAAAAATGCAGAATTTTTGCATTATGGGAATGAGGGATAGATCCCCCTCCCCTAGGGATCGATCCTCCTAAAGGGAAAATGCCTTCCCTGCACTTTTTTGTCAAATTTGAGAAGGATTTTGCATTAACTTCGTACTATCTTTCTTTTTAAGCTTAAAATTCATTGTTTTAACTTGTTTTTGATGATCTTTTCAATATAAAAAATCATTTTTCATTGGTATCATGCCTCAACTTCAACAATTGGTATCATTTTCAACAATTAATATCATTTCTCATTGAACTTACAAGTGCAAAATCAATTTTCTTGTTGAAGACATTCATGAATTGCATAAAGCTTGAAATAATCTTGAAAAATATTTTTAATGAATGCTTAAACATAATTTTGAAAGTTGTTTCAATTTTGGAAGTTATTTCAATGATTTGTGTATTGACTTAAGAATTTGATGAACTTGTGCATGATAGATGTTATTCATACCTTTTGTTCATCTTAGTCAAGCATGCTCAGAGGATTTTATCTCATAGCTTGACTCACATATTTCCATTAGGCATCATGATATAATTTTTAGTGGAATATAAATAATTAAAGGTCAATATATAAATATATGCTTGAATGATGAAATGATCATAACTTGACCTTAATGATAGAATTCAAATATGACTTAGTTAAATGAAATACTTGAGATACAAAAAGCTTTACCTAAAGTCATAATTGTCTTTGGCCTATAATTTGTGATGATAAATGGATCTTAAATGTTCAAATGTATGAAAATTTGTCATCCATGAACTTAGATTTTTCTTATGGCCAAATTTTTAAAGAACTCAGGTTTTAATGACAACATCCACATTCAAAGATAAATGCAAACTTGAACAAATACACTCTGATTGATCTCAATGCATTAAATCTTGATTGTTTTGATGTTGAACTTGCATGTTTGCTTAAGTTGAATTAATGAACATGTCTATGAGATGTGAATATTTGATTTCATGAAACTCTACTTGATTCCATTCATAGATTGTGAATTTAAAGTTAAAATATACTCAAGCATGATATTGATTCATTTAGGCAAAACCATCTTGTTAAAATGACATATACCCTTTAGAACCTTAAATGATAAAAACAACTAGGAATATGGCTATTAAATGATTAAGATGAAAATCTTGAACCTTTCCTTACTCATAATTGGTTAAGGACTTGAATTGGAAAATAAGCATAGGATTTTTGTGCTTATAACCGTGGAAGAAAATGTGTGTGCTTGGATGATATAAATTTTTGAATCTTCCATATAATTAGATTTGTGTTTATAAATATGGATTAATGTTTTATGATAGCACACTAATGTCTAATTAATCCATATGCATGGTTGATGGTGTGTAATTGTGTTCTTACATGTTAGACTTGATTATTCACTAAGCACACCACACATAACAACTAACATAATGCAAAATGGCTAAGACAACCATTGGTAACAATTGGTATGAGCTTTAAATTGACAATTCTTCTCACTCTCTTTAGATTGAAATGACAAATAGAGAAGAAGTCATTTAGGAAACTTTTACATGAGACACTTGGGTGCTAGAATTTGTGGTTAATTGATATATGTATTAATTCTAAACACATTCTTACTTGAAAATGATTTATGAGCTCAATGCATATGATTTGTCATCTAATTTCAGCTCATAATCATGATGTATTGACATGCACCTTAGTTGGACTTTAGAGAACAATTGATATTTCTAAGTGCTTGATAAAATTGAAATGAGCAAGTTATTGAACTTAGTAGATAATTTATAAACAACTTGCTTCATTGTTTACCAATTAGGAGCTTCTTGCAAAATTATTTACGAATAATTAGTATAGGATCATAACCAATGTCCTTTGCATGCACAAACATCTCATATTCTTTATGGACATGGATCTATTTATTTGTGCTATTAGTCCCATGTACTAACATGTTTCTTGTTGGATGGAGCATATTTCTTGGTTCTCACATTTATTAAGCCATAATTTTAGAGGGAGCATAATTTTTCCCTTCTTTTTGTTATGACAAAAAGGGGGAGAAATAATGGGATTTGGAAAATTCTTTTGAAAACCATGCTAATATTTAGGGGGAGCTTTATATTTAAAACCAAGCTTTGTTTGAGGGGGAGTATTTCTTCAAAGAATTTTCAAAGCAAATTTACCTTAAGTTTTGTCATATAAAAAGGGGAAGATTGTTAGCTTTAAATTGACATATATATTTTGAAATGACAAAAACTTAAGTAATCCTAAATGTTAGATTCATATTGTAAATTTGCTTTATCAATTATGATTTTCACAATCCATATAAAGTTGTCGAACCTCTATAAATTGATTGTATACATTTCTCTTTCCCTTCTCTCTTTATTAACGTGTAATTATATTATGTTTGTTGTATTGAATTTGAATTGCATGCTTGCGTAGCCTAGAGAACTTAGAAAACATCAATATAGGCTAGTGAATTTAGAATAACCGAAAAACGAACTTAAGGTTAGCTAAAAACCGATTCACTGCCCTCTCAATTTAGTTATAGAGCCAACACATGATAAACATATAAAGCCATGGTTAACCCTCAAATCCTAGGTAATGGTAGATTTTGTAGTTGAGTGCATGACCTTTGATAAGGAAGCTGATGACAGCACTAGGGAAAATTTGGAGGAAGATGAAGCATGGAAGCTATATGTTGATGGGTCAGCCAACAGCATGAAAAGTGGGGCTAGGCTAATTTTGATTAGCCCCAAAAATATGAAGGTCCAATACGCCCTTAAATTCAAATTCAGGGCGTCAAACAACGAAGCTGAATATTAAGCATTAATCACCGAGCTAAGATTGGCCAAGGAATTAAGGGTGGAAATTTTGGTGATTCACAGTGACTCCCAGTTGGTGGTAAATCAGATAAATGGAAAATTCGAAGCTAAGGACAACACAATGACTAAATATTTGGGGAAGGTAAAAACCTTGTTGATACCAAGGTTGATTCCCTATCTAAACTGGCTACTGGCCCTGACTAGAGCCACATAGCAGGGGTAACAATAAAAGAAATTGATCAAAGGAGCATTACCAAGGAGAAAGAGGTAGTCCAAGTTGAAGAAGTTGAGTCGTGGATAGACCTCTATATGAGGTATCTGACCATGAGAGAACTACCAGCTGACAAAAAACCAGGCCAGGGCCCTGAGGAAGAAAGCATTGAGGTACACCCTTATTGATGGCAAACTGTATAAGCATTCCTTCAGCCTACCATACTTGAAATGCTTAAGCCCCAAAGAAGCCAACTATGCCTTAAGGGAGGTGCATGAAGAGATTTACGGTAGCCACCTTGATCTTAGAGCCCTTGCACATAAAGTGCTCAGGCAAGGATATTATTGGCCTACGATGCTTGCAAATGCAACCCACCTAGTCAAAAGATGTGACAAGTGCCAAAGGTTCGCACCCATCCAACATATCCCATCCACCAACCTTACCTCAGTCATCAGCCCTTGGCCCTTCATGTAGTGGGGAGTGGATGTTTTGGGACCTTTCCCCACCGCCCCAAGGCAAAGAAAGTTCATCCTTGTCACCATCGACTATTTCACTAAGTGGATTGAGACTAAAGCCTTAGCAACCACCACAGAAAAACAGGTTGAGAATTTTTGTTGGAAAAATGTCATATGTAGATACAGACTTCCAAAAGCAATCATAACCAACAATGGGAAATAGTTCGACAACCCTAGATTCAGAAGCTGGTGTGAAAATCTAGGCATAAACCTACGATTTACCTCGGTCGCCAATCCCCAAGCAAATGGCCAAGCCGAAGCTGCTAACCGGGTAATCTTAAAGGCATTAAAGAAAAGATTGAATGAGGCAAAAGGAGCACGGGCGGATGAGTTACCCAGGGTCCTATGGGCTTTGAGAACTACCACGAAGGCCCCTATAAGAGAAACACCCTTTAACCTCGCCTCTGGAACTGAAGCTGTAGGCCCCGTTGAGATAGGCACATCTAGCTTAAGGGTAGAGCTTAATACCAAGATAGGGAATGGGGAAGCATTAAGGAGTAAATTAGATTTGACCGAAGAACAAAGAGATCGGGCCCTTGTCACAATGACAGCTTACTAGCAAAAACTCTCAGGGTATTACAATAAAAAGGTAAGGAGAAAGACGATGAGGAAGGGAGACTTGGTCCAAAGAAAGGTTGAAGCATCCAAAAAGGACGAAATAGGAGGAAAACTAGCCTCGAATTGGGAAGGCCCATAAATAGTGAAGGAAGTTGTCAGGGTGGGAACATATAGGTTGCAAGACTTGAACGGAAGAGAGATCACCCGAACATGGAACACCAACAACTTGTGAAAGTACTACCAGTAAAACAAATAGTTCAGGGGGGCTTGAGCTGTTAACCATAATTATTAGTTACAATTGCTTTTGAAAGATTAGGACAAATATTTCGAACATGTCTTTTCAACAGTGTTGACCTGTCCAATGTCACTTTTGTACATGGTCTGCATCGACCAACCCATTGTCACTTTTGTACATGGTCATATTCGATCCAGTTGCAAATTTATAAACAATACAGCTCAGCCTATTCTCAAAATGATAGAATAATACTAATAATAACCCATCCAAAGCAAGTTGCATTCGAAACACATCCAAAAGAGTTTGCAAAAGTTTCATTGGAACAAGTCTAACAAAAATAAACTAGGCAGCAGAAAAGTAGAAACAAAAACAAAAGCAGAAATAAACTAGGCAGTAGCGTCGTCCATGACCTCGGGACCACCATCGTCGGCTCTCCCTGTGTAGCAACAATGGCCTTAGCATTGACCTTTGCATCATTAGTGTCACCCACTTCAGGCTCATAATGGATCATCCTAACGTTCTCCAACGATACCATGGACAAATTCAAGTCAAGATACACGTGCCTGACCTCCTAAAGGACAAGATCAAATGCACCCCTCACTCCCTCAGAATTGGCTCGCTTAGCCGCAACAACAAACTCCGAAGTGTCTTGGAAACTAGCTAACGCCTCCTGCACTGCTGCATGACAAGCCTCTTCCTTCTTCTCCTCGACACGGCTCAAGTCCCCTTTAAGCTTTTCTACCTCAGATTTCATATCAGCCACAAGGAGCTCAGATTCACGACCCTTAGCCTCGGATTGTTCTAACTTCTTCAACGAGTGGCTCATTTCACGGTAAGAGTTGTATTCCTTGTGAAGTTTCTTGGCATGGTCCTCGGCTTTAACAACATGAGCCAAAGCTATCCAAGCATGATTTAAGCTAGCACTTATGTTAACCAAGCAAGGGGAATTCAATTTCTCTTCATCTGAAATAACCACACATCATGTGAGAAAACAACATGCAAACAAAGTCAAGAAGTAAGGAAAGAACTAATAACCTTTAGGAGGGAGCATAGACTTGGCTATCTTTCTCGCAATCGAAAGAACTCTTGAAAGCACTGTCTATGGTAGCTAATTCCATAGAAAGTTGTGTTCTCCCAGGGACTTCAGCCCTTGGCTCACTCGTGTCAAGGACCTTATCCACCTCCAGAGTCCTTTTCGGTGAAGGTTCACTAGCCTCAGTGGCTGTGGCTTTTCTCTTGGACTTGCTCGACAGACCTCAGGTCGAGCAGGGCTGAGGTGCTGGAGGCTGACCAGTCCTAGCATCGGGAGTGGGCTGAGCTAAGGTAAGATCAAAGATGTTGAATCCACCTGTCATATCCGCATTACATAAAGACACAAGGATTTAATTAATAATTCGGCTCAAGAATAAACATATAAAGAAACCGTGTAAATTACTAGGCCTTCCTTGGGGATTAAGTTGGTTCAAGACCTCTGGAGAAGTCAAGAGCTTAACATCTAGTAAGATCCTACCATAATCCCTTAACTTATTAATTTCTTGGTAGGCCTTACAGTCCTCACCAACGATTTCACTCACCTCATCCACACTATCCCTTATTCGACCTTGGCTATTATTGACCTCCCACTTCCCAGGATTGATTAAACTAAATAAATGCACTTTCTAAGTTTTATTTGAAGAAGGAACGTTGCTGAATAATTTCTTATGAGGCCGAGCTATTATGTAATACCAGCTCTTGTCAACTAGACTAACCTTTATTGAGAAAAAAGCTTTAAACAATAGAAGAGTTGGAACAAACCCTAAACTTTCACAAAGAACGACAAAATCGACAATATGATGCCAACTATTGGAAAGAAGCTGGGAATGAGCTAAACCATAAAAATTTAAGAGTTCGGCAATAAAAGGATGAAGGGGAAATCTCAAGCCTAAAAGAACGGTCACAGTAGACCCACAACCTAATTCTACCTCGATCTTGTGTAACTCTATCACTATAATGAAGGGGATCTATCTTTGGATCAAGGTGAACATATTGATCGTCACGGAGCATGGCAAAATCTCTCTTGGTGAATAGGTTATGGCATGCCTCAAGAAAAGTTCCCCCTTTTAAGGCCCTCATCACGCTCAAGGAAGTCTGATGAGACGAGGCCATTTTGACTTGAACTTAGCCAAGGTCATGAATTTGGACTCCAACAACATGAATACTTTCATCTAAAGCCTACTTCTCCTTAACCATCATTGGTTGGAACACCTCAGTCCCTTAGACACACGTTTTATCAAAACCTTGGTTGGGCTAGCCAAGGCCACAAACGCTAAGTCCTCAGACTCTACGGCCATCTCGACTAGCTTATCCCTGCTATTCAGGCATATACTAGCCCCTAATTCGTGAAGGCTACATGAACTATCCCCATTAGGAGGAGGAATTATTTCTACTAAAGTGGAAGACATGGGAGGAAAAAACTTACCTAAAAGCTCAGGTGTATAGGGATGACTCGAGAGAACAGAGAGTAAAGCTAAAACCAAAGAGAAAATATTGAGAGCTGGAAAATGTAAAGAACAAAGATAAGGATACCCCTTTTTATAGGCTAAACAGGGAAGCCTAAAGGTCGCCTGGGGAATCCCAAATGCTTACCTAAAGCCTATGGATCAAAACCCACCTTCAAATGAAGTAAAAAGAACCTAGAGTCTATCCTCCCCAACGGTCCAGATGAAACCACGTAAGGGACCACGAATCAAGGAAATCAGACTTAAATGCTCACCAACTATTCGAAATCCAAAATACCTCGGCTCACTTTGACTCAATGGTCTGACTTAATTGATCACACAAGACGGCCTGATGACCTAACAGATTCAACCGAGCTTTAAGACTAACCTGAGGGGAGACAGAATGATGAGGGATGCTTTGGTCTAAGGGTATTTTAGTCTTTCACCTCAGTCTTTTCACCTCGTCAAATAGAGCCCGCATAACAAGACAGAAAGCATGTGATTAGGGTAGCATTAACCTCAACAGATATGCTCATCGAACATAGGTTAGCGCATTATGCGTTGACCATGATAAGTGTCATCATTCGCCTCGGGACCAAAGACCAACCTTGGGACCAAGCAAATGTTAAGGTTTTGGCACGAAGATTATTTGAGACCCTCGTACCAACCTAGGCCAGCTCATACCTGAATTACTATTTGACCACGTGTTCATCACCTCGCCAAACTAGACTGACCTGTAAATAATCCATGATCGTTAAGACGAGGACCAAAAGAGAAAAAAAAAACTAAGAAACACTCGTGCCCACAGCGACCTATTCCCTCATTTGCCCACCTTGGTCTGAAAGTGCCATCCTAGGTAACCACAAAACTTTAACCTGTAAGATCAATAATTTGTTTCACTAGTAAAAGTATAATAATATATTGGTCTCATAATTACAACTTATTGTAATTTCTTTGCAAAGCATATTTATCCTATGAATTTCATCTTTCAAGTAATATTAATAATCATAAATTACTGCTTATTGTAATTTCTTTGCAAAGCATATTTATCCTATGAATTTCATCTTTCAAGTAATATCAATAATCATATATATACACACACTAATTTGTAGATAAATGTTGATATGGCAAAGCCCATTTACAATGTGCTAAAGCCCAAACATCAGAGAATCCACCATGTGGCGAGATCCTATTGGACCACGTGGCATTTTAGGTGAGAGATGGTTGCGGTGAGCGTGAGACGCTACTAAAGCGTGTATCTATCGCTGAGGTCTTGTCGTGTGGACATGTGGCACGAGTGCAGCCTCCCGCATAAGGCGACAGGATTCTCCCGCTGGGTATCTGTCGTATTTCACCTACAGCCCTTCGCCAGCGACAGGCTCTCGATAAACTTTCGAGATTGACGAAATTTGTGTTATACTTGGAAACAAACTCCTACCAAAAGGATGTAATCACCCCCAGGTAATTACCTTAGAATATTCGCCTATAAATAGGCCTCAGGTACAATTCTATTCTCTAATTTTTTGACTACTGGCTTTTACGCTTCCAAATATTGAAAAACCTTTTGCTGACTTAAGCATCGGAGTGCCAACGCAGGGAATCACCCTTGCATTCCTCTGACTTTTCTTATTTTGACAGAAGATTTTTGAAGACACGTGGAGAAAGAGGACAGGAATTGACGTCAGCAAGCATTTATTGTTGTTTTGTGCAACAACAAATGTCTTCGTTAATAATAATGTTTGACATGGCATTTAACCAATCTAATTGGTTTTAGTACATACACCAAATTATTTGGATGGATTTTGGGGAGATCCAATATGGACTAAACGTTCGATGGTGGAGCACGAATGCACGATGAAGATTTTAGTGGCATTTTTTGAGAATTTTATGGTGGCTAATTTGAAATTCAAAGCTGGTGAGAGATAAAAGATATAAAGAGAGACAAAATGAACAAAAGAATAAAGGGAAATGCCAAGCTTGCATTTTCAACATGACATTTTTGGACATAAAAATCTCACATCAACAATGGATATAGGTAAAAAAAAATACCACATCAACAAATTAACAGTGAAATGTTAATTCTATTAGACTTTGACTTGAAATTTTAAATCTCCAATAGTAATAGATCTTGACTTGTTTAAATTATCATGCACTAATTTAATTTTTATTTTGATAAAATATACAAACTAATTTCATAATTTGACTTAATCTTTTTCTCTTCCAATGAACTTTATACTATGATAAAAGTTAGAACTAAGAATTAAGAGAATTTCTATTCCTACCCCACATTTTACTATTCCTACCCCAACCCATTTTTCAATAGTAAAAATAACGGATAAAATGGCAAATTTACCCCCAGGAGATCATCTGGCACAATGCGCAAGTCTCACTTGCGCAGCCTTCACGCGCAAGTTTCACTTGCGTGAACGTCGACTTGCGCGAACGTCGCACATTCGCGCAAATGAAACTTGTGCGAAAAGGTAGCGCAAGTTAAACCTGCGCGAACCGGTCGCGCAGGTTTCACTTGCGCGAGATGTGCAAAAAATGCGTTTAAAACTGTTGTTGTTAAAAAAATATTACGCGTTTGTTGTTAAAAATTTATCTGTTGTAAAAAATATTACGCGTTTTAAAATTTTATTACACAAAACAATTTTTGAAAACAATTTTTGTGATTTTTTTTTAGTATAAAACAATTTTTATTTTATAGATTTTACGTACACTAAAAAATAATTTTTATTATAATAACAGTTATATTTTAAAGTTACTTTTCTCCCATTTTTTTGCTCTTCTGCGTCTTCTTCTCGTTCTACTTCTTCTCCCTTTCTGTTCTGTTCACATTTTCTCTTCTACCATTTTTTTCTTTCTCACGAGCCCACCCTTCACAGTTTGCATTTCATTTTCTTAAAAAAAATGGAAAATCTTCCTGATGATAGCTATTATGACAGTTACGAGGAGTACAAAAGCTTTGTTGAAAGTGTAGAAGCTGACAAAGAAGGAGAAGAGGTAAAAATCTGTGTCCTGCAAATTAAATTTTGGAGGAATTGCGCCATATTTTCGCGCAAGTCATGGTTGCATGGAATTTCCGCGCAAGTCAACTTGCGCAGAACATGCCTGGCTTGCACAGATTTGTCTTTTTGTGCGCTCTTGCACTAAAATTCAATCTTAATTTTTTTAATATATTATTTATTATAATAATTATAATTAATGAATTTGTTTAATATTTGCAGAATGATAAAATGATAGTGTATAGCGGAGAATCGAAAAGTGTCCATGAAGAAATATTTGACTGTACCGATGCATTTACTACTAACCAAGTAAGTAGTTTTAAAATTACTATAATGTTTTAATACAAATCTAGTAGAAAAAACTAATTATTAAATTTATTTTGTTTCAGGTTTTCAATTGTCGAAATGCCTTGATCGCATGGGCTAGAGAGCTTGGAAAAGAGCTAGGTTTTGTTGTTGTGATAAGATCATCGAAAGTTGATGTTCCTCGAAGAAGACCTAGAGTTCGACTTGTATGTGAAAGGTATGGAACATATAAGTCAAGTACAAATGAATTGCATCGCTTGGGAACGGGAACAAAGAAGTGTAATTGTCCATTCGAGTTACTAGGGGTGAAATTGGACGAGGACGATAGTTGGGCAGTGAAAGTAGTATATGGGATGCATAATCATTTGGCTGCACAACAGCTAGAAGGACATTCCTTTGCTGGTCGATTAACAGTGCAAGAGTAAAGTATGGTGGGTGATATGATAAATGCTATGGTAAAACAAAGAAAAATTTTAATGATGTTGAAACAACATGATAAGAAGAATGTAAGTACCATAAAGACCATCGACAATGCATGACAAAAATATAGAATGGATGACAAAGTTGGTAGATCACAGATGCAACAACTCATGAAATGCTTGAATGATTGTAAATATGTTGAGTGGCATCGGAGTGATGAGTCAAGTGATTGTGTTAGAGACTTATTTTGGGCACATACAACAGCTATAGATTTGTTGAATGCTTTTTCCAATGTATTATTTATGGATTGTACATATAAAACTAATAGATATCGACTCCCACTCCTCGAGATTGTTGGTGTAACATGTACAAATCTAACTTTTTTAGTTGCATTTGTTCATATGGAGGCTGAGCGCACTGACAACTACACTTGGGCATTAGAGAAGCTAAAAAGTTTGATGTCTTCTGATTCAACACCTTCTGTCATTGTTACTGATAGGGATTTAGCATTGATGAAAGCAGTACAGATAGTGTTCCCTAGCGCAATTAATCTCTTATGTAGATGGCATATATCAAAGAATGTACTTGCTCATTGTAAAAAGTTTTTTGAGAGCATGGAGAAGTGAGAGGCATTCATGTCATCTTGGGGCGTTCTTGCTCTTCAAATGAGTATGAGTATGAAGCAAATTTAAGTTCAATGGTCTCTCATTACCGTTCTTATCCTAGAGCGCTCGAGTACTTAAGAGATACTTGGTTAACTGCACATAAAGAGAGATTTATTGCTGCTTGGACAAATAAAGTAAAGCACTTTAGAAATGTTACAACAAATAGGTATGCATGTTTACAAAGTTTAAAAATTCTTATTTTCACAACTTATACAATTTATTCATTATAATCAACATTGTTCGAATGTCATGTAGGGCCGAGAGTGCACATGAGAAGTTAAAGAGGCACCTTGGATCGTCTCAAGGAGATTTTGATTCATCTTGGAAAGTTATCAACTCCCTGATTGAGCTATAACATACGGAGATAAAGGCTTCGTTCGAGAGAAGTATTACTGTTGTTGAACATAATTTTAGACCAGCTTTGTTTAGGGAGTTACGAGGATTGGTGTCTAGGACATCATTGAATATACTTTTGAAGGAGGCGCATCGAGCAAATGATATCGGCATTGACCATCTTATTTGTGGTTGCATCTTTAGAAGCACACATGGGTTGCCTTGTGCTCATGAGATTGCTGAATTCATAAGGGACGAGAAATCTATTCCCTTATCCGTTTTGGATCCTCACTGGTCGAAGTTGGACTTGAAGAGGAAAACTGTTGATTATTTGGCTTAGTTGAATCTTGATGCCGAGTGGGAGCTAATAGTGAAACGCTTCAATGCATGTGATCTCTCAAGAAGATTAGCCTTGAAGAAAAAATTAAGAGAACTAGGTGATCCAGCAACTACATTCCTTATTCCTCCACTCGAGAAGGCTAAGAGCAAAGGCCGATCAGACAAATCAACTCGACGTGCCCCTTCATACTTTAAGATTGTTGAATCTCAACATGATAGCACATCAACACCCGCAAATTTAAATTCAGCAACTAAAAGGATAAAGCTACCAGTTAATCGAAAAAAGAAAGTGAAATTTATTGATTCTTTCCCTTTAGAGATACGCCCCTTCATACGCTCTACCGTGGATGTTGAGTCAGATGGACATTGTGGCTTTCGGGCTATAGCTGGGTTGCTAGGCATGGGTGTTGATGCATGGGCGAAGGTGCGACAAGATTTGATTGAGGAGATATGTGATTTTAGAGCTTACTATGTTAGTCTCTATGGATCCATGGAGCGTGTTGATGAATTGTTAGAGACATTATCATATTTCAACATACCGGCTCCTTATGATAAATGGATAACTTTACCCGATATGGGTCACTTGATAGCAACAAAGAATAATGTTATGCTCGTCCATTTATCTTCGAGACAATGTTTGACATATCTCCCGCTTATAACTGCACCACCTCCACCGCTACAGCACGGATTCATAGCAATTGGATTTGTTAACGATTCTGCCACACTTTAGATATTGTGTATTTCATTTATTATGCGTTTAACAATGCTATTTTTCAGGTATTTATGGACCCGTTTGCGCCAATACCTCCGATTGCATGCAATTGGTATCAGTATCGATGTGACTTTGCTTGTGAGTGGGAGCTTCCATATGTATCTCACATCGAAGAATTTAAAAATTTATTTTCGAGATCAGATGTTGTCATTAGAGAAACCATTGACTTAGATGACCTATGATATTTTATTAAATATTACCGTGTTTGATATGTATGCCTTGTTAAGATTGTATTATCGATTTATACAGTATATGTTTTAATAACATTATCAAATATCATAAAGATAATATGTATGTTTAAGAAACAAAAAATCACTAAATAAAACATTAATCATTACTAAATTATAAACAAAAATCACTACATATTTTAATAACATTATATAATATCATAAAGATAAACTGTATCTTTACAAAACAAAAGTCACTAAGTACAAATAGACAAATCCTTTGATGCATCCGATATAATTGCCTTGCCTCTCCTCCTCCTGATCCTAGTAAAAAAACGTGTAGGTGGAGGAGCTATGTCTGATGTAACTGGTGGAGCTGTCTCCAAGGAAATAAGAGCTCATGGAGGAGTTGGAGGAGGAGGTGTATGTGATGGAGCTGGATGAGGAGCTGAAGATGAAGCAGCATCTGACGACCCAATTAATATGTCATGCAGGTCGTGAAGTCCCTTTGCCAATGTCTCTACATCTTGGTTGCCGCATATGAGTAATTTAATGTAAGAAATTGCTCTCAAATTGCGTTGCAAGACAATACATGAAAGAAATTTTATCAAATCAAATAGTATGAAAAAATTTTATTCACTTGAGATTTAGTGTTAATAACTTACACTAGAATAATTAGACTCGACAAGGGGAGCTTGAAACCTCGATCTGCGTGCTGAGTTTTGTACAAATCGATGAGAAATGGCTTCGTACCAAGCCATATAATCTGGAGCTAGCTCTCTTGGGATCACACATCTTCATCCTCTATTCTCTTCTGTGAGAACATACATATGCCATCTCTGCCATATATTATTCATAAACTGATAAATGACATCGTAAGTGGCGCTCGTACTACCTCTCCGTGCTCTAAATGGCGACAAAGGTCCTGGAGGTACGGTCTGTACATAGCCCCACTACCGGAGCACTCTCTCTGGATGATATGGCTCCACGACATCCCCAGCTTTTAAGCAGACGGTGAAAAATGTGATCGGAGGCAACGGATGATGTCTCCGACTATCTGCGTAGGGATCCCAGCACACCTGGTTACACTGAAGGTCATCTAGCTGCTCTCGCAAGACCTTCAAATCCTAGCCATAAGTACGTGGCTTCCATCGTCGAGCTCTAGGCATACTATCCTCGTAGTTAATGTTCACCTCTGAACTTAACGACGGAAAGTGCTCATAAATCCAAGCTTACATCAAATAAAACATTAATCATTAATAAATTATAAACAAATAAATTATAATTAACAAGTTACTTAGATAAAGTAAATTATAATACCTATAAAAGGATCATATAGCTGCTAATCCCATGCACTTTTGACCTGCTCGCAGGACCCAGCTGTCTATACATATAAGCAAGAGCACCTGCACCCCACGCATATTCACTGATAGCCGCTAGCTCCTCTAAACAGTGCAATAATGATATGGCAACATGCGACCCACTCTTATCTACAAAAAGAGTGCATCCAAGCAAGTGAAGCAAGTATGCATGAGTAGCATATACTATCTCCTCATCGCTGGAGTTGTCGGTGACATTGCTAAAATTTGTTCTCAACCACTGCAATGTCACACTGGACCCACGACAGTTGTTGTCGCCGCTTGAGCCTCGAAAATAAAGAGTCCTAACAGACGTACTAATACTCTAACGGCTTCCTTCACAGAGATGTGCCGGCAAAATACTATCGCCCCGGTCACTGGTATGCCTAGGAGGGTAGCTACATCATCCAGAGTAATCATCATCTCTCCAAAAGGCATATGAAATGTATTCGTCTCTGGCTGCCACCTCTCACAAAAAGCAGAGATGATGGTGTTGTTGCATGTGCGGTAACTACAGTCAACTAAACTCGCTAAGTCAGACTGCAAAATCGAGGAGAGAATACGAGATCTATCATCGTCTAAGATCCACTGAGAGATTTTGTTGCCATGATTAAGGACCTTCAAATTGTCTCGCTCCTATATCGAAAACAACAAACAATAAGTTATTTCAAAAGCGTTATGTTATCACATATTGCAAAAACAACAAATATTACCAAATTTTTGAAAGGAGAATTACCTGCCCATCCCATATTGCAAAAGCAACATGTGATCTAAAACTTTTAAGAACTGAGGTATCAGTCGGACCTCCAGGACAAGGCTGGACTTCATCCTCTGCATAATCTGCATCTAGCTGCTCAGCCTGCTCGTCCTGCTCAGCCTGCTGGACCTGCTCGACAGGTTCGACTTGTTCAGCTTGCTCGGCTTGATATCTCCTAACTCGTCATCTACTCTCAGAGCCAGTAGGTCGCTGTCGTCGTCCTTGAGATGAATCTCTACCTCGTGTATCAGCCATGTCTGAAAAGAAAAATATTTAAATAATTATCAAACAAATTAAAAGCCAAGACACTAAGTGCAACAGTTGAGTGCAAGTGTGTGAGGAAGTAAAAAGTGTACAAGTGAGTGGAAGTGTGAGTGAGTGACGTGAGGTGTGTGTCGTGCAAAGTGAGAGTAAGTGAGAAATAATAGTGTCAAGTGTGTCTACATTGTAAGCAAGTATAAATAAGCAGATCATGACAAGTATAAATATTTTTTTGATAATATATCACATTATTTATTTTTCTGATAATGCTTAAATAGAACATAGCATGAAAAAATTAACATACATCAAGCACATACCTAGTAGTAGTAGTCCTACAGTGCAATAGCTTGTACAGATTGATGGCAGCAATTGAAGGGAGATGGTGGCAATAGTCTGTATAATTATAAACTTTAGTCAGATGATTAAATCAAAAATCATAGAAACCAAGCTTGCAGAATGTAGTCAAAACTAGAAATAATTGCGAAAGGAAGTAAAACAGAAAGTAAAACGCCCGCGCAAGTCTCTCGCGCAAGTGAGCCTTGAGCGGGTTCTTCGCGCAAGTGAGACTTACGCGGGTTCCTAGCGCAAGTGAGACTTGCGCGGGGTTCTCGCACATGGTGTGCCCGCCGCTCGCAGGTGTGCCACCCGCGCGCACGCAGGTGGCAGCGAGGTTGGCCTCGCACAGGTGGCACACCTGCGAGTGGCGGGAGGCCAGCCCCACGCGGGCACACCATGCGCACTGGCATTCACCCTACACAACTAAAGTATGCCATTTTTACCTTAACAGTAGGAGCTTCGTACTAGGAAGGAGGAAGAAGGAAGGAGAAAAAAGAGAAGGAAGGAGAAGGAGAAAGAAGCCGGCGCAGGTAAGGTAAAATAGGTAATGGGTAAAATTATATTTTACTTAACAGAATTATTTGGAGTGGGATAGATTTAATATTTTGTGAGATACGAATAGAATTTCTCAAAAATTAAATAGGCATGACTTAAAAACTTAAAGGTTAAGAACCAAAATATAATTGTTTTAAAAGGTGAGCGTACGGTCTATATATATCTGCAGCAGCATTTCCGTCAAGTCGTGAAAACAAGTGCAATCAAACACAGTCGCAGAAACCCCGACGCAATGTCAACTTCCGATCCCAACAAGCTCATCTCCAAAGCTGACAAGCTGTAAGCCTCTCTTTCTCTCTCTTCAAAATTCTGACATTTATATTCAAAGAATGCGTTGTAATTTACTTCAGATTCTTAGATTTGATTTTTTTTTTTGTTTTTATATCAGATCCCATCCTTGTAATTTTAATCAATCAAATTGATTTAAGGGAAACAAAGGAAAAAGGGAAAAGTAAATTAAACAGCATCGCCCACCTTGAATTGAAAAATGATAGTTGCTGTTTTACTCTCTGTATATGCGTAGGACAAAGCTAAGTCTTACGAGGTGGAGTGCTGATTGGAAAAGTGCTACTCTTTTGTATGAGCAAGCTGGTATATATGCTTTCTACTTATAATTCAATCGATTTTTTTATTCGGTATCAAATTCAATATGTAAATGCTATGCTTATGGGCGTTTTCTTCATTGCTTATGCTCATGCTACTTGTAGCCAATGGATTTCGAGTCGCAAAAGATTATGAGAAAGCAAAGTTGGCATTCGAGAAAGCTTCGAAAGGGCAAGAGATGCTATCCTCGTATCCTTGATTAGTTTCTTTCACTTGTTGTGCTATTCTTCCTATTTCATATCCAGAGTGTGTATACTTCTTCAAGACTTCAAGTTGGAGGTCTTAAGTTGGAATCATGAGATAAGGATGGGATAAGAGAGGCTTTACTCTCCCCTTGTGTAAATATTTCTCTCTTGTCACCTCCTTTATAAGTAAATCAGTCCTTGGGATGCTGCTAAGCACATGGAGTCTGCTGCTGCTCTAGCAAAGGAACTACGCAACTGGACCGAAGTTATTGACTTTTACAGAAGGGCATCTGAGCTATACATGCAGTGTGACAGACCGCAACCTGCATCTGATTCACTCGCCAAGGGTGCCCGGTAAGGACATTGCTTAAACCTTTTCTTGTCAGAATTATGTGTATTCATCATTTCAACTCTAATATAGCCCTGTCGAGGTTTTCTCATTACAACTGGTGCTCCCGCTTAGAGACATTTGTTTTACGCACATGGAAACTGGACACAACGTTTTTTAAGTGCAATCATAGTTGATCTGCTCCATTAAGCTTTTTTCTTGATCTTATATGGTCAACTGAAGTCAAATTGTTAAAGCTTTTCATTGCCATATAGATCTTTTTTAGTGCCACATTATGAATTATGAATATGTTATTTGATTTGAATAGGCTGTCAAACACTGGTAATTAATAGTTAGAACTACGTTCTTGTGTTTTGGATTATTTCATGATATTTCCTTGCATATTGTGAATAATATAGTTGAATCTTCATCTTTTTCCATGTTATTATGGCATTAGTACCATTTTTTGTGGTGTATGTACCAAAAAGCAAGTCCATAAAATTTTGGATCAAAAGTGGGTTTTCTAAATAATAATAAGACAAGTTTATTTATAGGGTAGGTTGAAGGAAATTGGGTTTTAAGATGAACAAGGCTCCTTGAAGACTACAAATTAAGAGTCATAATAGCCCTAAAAATGGAAATAAATAGGAAACAGTACCATTCATTTTGAGTCTTACTATTGAAAAACTAATTATTGGATGGTGAAGAGGAGGATGAAGCAGAAGAAACAAGAAGAAAACAAAGAGGAAACTTTAGAATCTCATTTTGGATCTATCAATAAAAAATCAAATAATGTAAATAACTTGCAGTACTCAATCATTTGTCTCGACAAGGCTCACTTTTGAAGAAGCATAGCCCAA
Organism: Heritiera littoralis; assembly: GCA_031772115.1. NCBI lineage: Eukaryota > Viridiplantae > Streptophyta > Magnoliopsida > Malvales > Malvaceae > Heritiera > Heritiera littoralis. The sequence goes on along the minus strand of JAPDPK010000032.1, from coordinate 4,867,494 downwards.
ACATCATGGATGTGGAATTTTCTGAATTTCCAAATTCAAAGATTCCAGCAAAGAATTGAGCTTCACTTGTAGTTTTTCTCTTCTTTCAAGTTTATAAAACCTAGTCTCTATTGTTAAGATGCAGAGAGGGAATAGAGTTACATAAATATGTAACTGTTATTGATAACTTGAAGAAGATCGATTCCCTAATGAAATATGCATTCAAATGACTATTCATGCAGGGATGTGAGTGGTTTTTGTTCGTGTTATATGTTTATTTATTTCATAGCTCCTTTTTGCTTATAATTGTAAATTAACTTGTGTAATCATCATGCATCAATATATCTTACCTCCCAGATCACCAACCATATCACCCCAATTTCTTTTGTAATCCTTTTACTATTTGTTCTTTTGTAGTGCTTTAGAGGATGCTTTGCCTGATGATGCCATTCAACTGTATACCGATGCTTGTGTTATTCTTGAAGATGACGGAAAGGAACAAATGGCCTTTGACCTATATCGTGCTGCAACTAGTATTTATGTAAAACTTGAAAAGTAAGGGTTTTCTTCTTCTTAATATATTGAGATACAATATAATCCTTATATTAAAACCTTCTTTATACAATTGAGAAAATGAAAGTGACGCCCTTATACATCACATGCTCTAATATATTCAAAAAATTAGAATAATGCTGCTTCCTAAAAGAAAAGAGGAAAAAGAACATGAAATGGACCACAGATTTTGTTTTTGAAAGCATATGATAACTAGCTCATGGTTAATTAACAGATATTTATTGCTAAAGGATTTTTAAATGCATTTATATGGCATTGTCCTCATGTCTGTAACTAGGGAGTTCAGGTTGAGTAAATTGACGGTTGTGAATTATGATATTATTTTTCATACCAAATTTTTGCCTTTGTTTAATTGTAGGGTCTAGTCAGTAATTCCTTTTTCTTTTGTTTTGGCAAGCCACTGTCCATGTTTACCTCTGGCAGCATGCACTAGACTCATGACCATATGTGCTGGAATGCCTGTAATTTTTGAAAATCTGTCATAGGCAGTTACCTCATATGATTAGGCATTATTTATGATTTTACTATCTTCAGGTACACAGATGCTGCAACTTTCCTTTTGAGATTGGGTTTAGCAGCTGACAAGTGCAATGCTAGAAATAGTCAGTGCAAGGTGTGACTTCATTTTTTGCGCCCAAATTATTTCACAGTATTACTAGATATCCAGTCTTTTCCAATTCCTTTCTCTTTATTTTGCAACTCAGCTGATAATTTTCCCCGACAAGTGTGATGTATGATGCTCCTTATTTTTCCTGACTTCGCGCTATGCCTTTAGGAGTCTGCAGTGTTAAAATGCCTTATGAATTCATTAACTTGCAGTTTAGGTCAATTACACATCTTTTTGGTTCTTTATTCAGAATATTTCTTGAGCCTAACACTTTCTCTCTTCCTTATTATAGCTAGGAGGAGATAAAAAATTATTTTATGTTTTTGTTAACTTCTTAGCAAGGAAAAAGGAAGGATTTTTAGTTTGGGGGGCCAAGGCTTGTTTTAAATTCAGAATTAAATAAAAAATTTTTAATGCTATATACTGAAACCATTTAAAATATACTGTCTCTGTCATGAGTGTCTCCGTTTAACTTGGTATGCAGATCAAGAAAAGGCTTTCTAAATCAAATTTCCCAATTATTTTTGGTTGATCCTTGAAGATTTGGCATAATACCTATCTTTCTGTATAAACTGATAGTTGTTTCACTAATGAGCTGACTTAATAAGATTTTAAGTACTTTGAAATGTATATCCTGGAGCAAAATCATAATGTAATATAGTGGTTCCTGCTTCCTTCAATTAAGTGTTATGTAGTGCATAATCTACTTAGATTTTTTTTCCTTTAGTGCCATCTCTAACAAACTGTGCCTATATATATGCATGATAAAAATAGTACCCCAATTAGGCATTATAGATCTGAATACCATGCGGTTTAATAAATCTTACTTACTTGCAATCCTATGGTGCAGGTGTGGCTACTGTTCTTTTTACTTGTTTTGTACGGACTTTTGTTTTTTTTTGGAAGGAAGCTTTGTTGATAGCAATATATTAACTCTAATATATGTTTTTTAAATTCAGGCATATCTTAGTGCAATTATTGTGTATCTTTATGCTCATGACTTAAAGCAAGCAGAAAAGTGCTACAATGACTGTTCTCAGTAAGTGCAGTTCTCTCTCAGCTACCTTCTGAACTACTATGTATTGATGTATTTGTAGTTCTCATATATCTATAAATTTTGGAATGTGATTAATGGCTCTCGAGTAGCTGTTCTTGTTAGTACAACAATCTTTTGATTAATATATAGGTACTCATAATTATCATATGGGGTGGTGCAAGTGATTTCCCAGCAACTGGAAACAACTTTGCCATAATATCTTCAACGTCTAAGAAAAAATTATCCTAAAGGCATGTTGGGTGTTTGTCTTCTGTCTGAGATTTTTCGCAACATGTATCTCATCTATATGTCAATCAAATGGATCTAACCAGTAGCATCAATTGTCTGCCTGCAACCTCAGCTGTAAATTGTTTTTCTTGTTAAACAGTTCTTTCCTTTCCCCTGAAGACAAAAAAAATTGCTGAACGAATTAGCAATTCACTTCATGGGATGACATAGGAAACTTGTGTTTACTGTTACCAACTTATGGTGGTGCACATTCCATCCTTATTCCCCCTGCTCTCTCTCTTCTTTTTTTGGTTTAGGAGGAAAGCAAAAGAGCAACAATAGTGAAACTTACTGCTTCTAGTCAGATATCAACTTGTTCTGGATTTATGTAACTCGGAATAATTATTTCTTCCCTTTTTTTATAATATATTTCTACCCATTTCAATGGTACCTTTTTAATGTAGATTTTGTCTCCTCTACCATGTAATGAAAAACCTGTTACATATTCCTTAAGATGAATGCTGTAGCAGAAGGCATCTAGAAATTCCGTGATTTTTTGGTCTATCCTTATCCTGCATAATAACTTTTGTGTTGACAAAAGGTGATCTAAAATATTACTTTTTTTGAATCTTTTCAGAATTAATGATTTCTTAAGAAGTGATCAGAACCGCTGTGCTAGTAAACTTCTTTCTGCTTATACAGAAGGTGATGTAGAAGAAATCAAACGTGTGGCTCAGTCCAGTACTATTTCCAATCTTGACAATGTGGTAAATCTTTTTGACTATTTGCACCTTTGTTTTTGGAAATGTATTTGCCTCTCTTATAACAATGTGAATGATATTGTTAGGATATTTCAACTTCTGAATGCTACAGTTGGGTTAAACCACATATCTAAGATAGATCTGATGTATGCAACCATGGCTGGTTCTAGTACGACTAAAAGTGTGCAGTATTAGGTGATACTTAAAATCTCTAGCGCCTAGAATTCAGTAGCATTTGCAACTTGGCCTCATTGTAAATGACCTACATATGCTTTTGGGTTACTGTTGGATCTTATTTTGACATACTCTTTTAGGAATAGACATGCAGTGCAGATAAAGGTGTTGCAAACAGTCCTGTTGTCCCTTTCATTTAATTTTTTTTCTCCTTTTTGAAATCATTGTGTTCATGCACCCAACGAGGTTCTTTATGATGTTTCTCGCATCTATTAGATTCAGATTGAGTGTCCCATTCTTCGTATATCTATCCTGGAATATAGGTATTAACTTTTACAGACAACCTGGCACTGTATGTGATGTTGAACTCAATATATCTTTGTGTCTCAACTCACATGTGTGCATTTTATTTGTTCTTTTATGAAGGGAAGGCAAGTAAACTCCTAGCTGAACATTTTTCGTCCACAATAATTTCTTTGCAAAGTAGAATCCTTACATTGTGGTTAAGAGGATACTTTCTAAAGAACTATTATGATGGGAATAAAGCAATTCAAAAATTAAAACACTTTTGCATCCACAGTTTAATTATTACATGCATGTTGAACCTGTTGATATGCAATTCAAAAAGTGAGATCATGCATGCTAGCAAAAGGGAAAATATTATTGAAGTTAGAAGAATTGGATTTTGTCATAAACTATCTCTTTAATTCCTTCTTCCCTAGAAAAGGCTAGGTGATAGCTGAATTCTTTTGCAAGCTTGGCATGCTCCTACTTATCTTGGTGCTTCTATTGTGTCCTAACTATGCACTTCATTTGCATTTCCTTGAAATTTTTCTGTGGAATATATTAAAGTAATTTCTTTACAGGAAAAAAAAAAACAACCCAACAATTTTTGTTTTCTAGAATGTGGAATGGGATGGTGGGATGCACAGCACAGTAGGATGCTCCTAACTACATTCCCAACCTCAAATTTTTTTTTTGATGAACATTCCCAACCTCAAATTGCCACCTTTCCTTTACTTATCATTTATCTTTTGGTGGTAAAACTAGATGTCAGAAATCTTTCCCTTTTTTTTTCTTAATGGCATTCTGCTTATCTTCGATTGTATTGGCCACTGGCTAGGAGGGAACAAGGCATTAAAGAAAAAACATATGATGTTTGAGGGAACTCCTGAATTGAGAGATTGAGGCCATTTTTATTTTTGTTTTGAATAAAAATATTTCGAAGTGGATATAGTCAATGGGGCTTGACTTGAATTGCAATTCACTGAATTACACACATTTTGACTGTCTGAAATACAATTCGTTGCAGATCATAAAGCTTGCAAGAAAATTGCCTACTGGTGATGTTAGTGCATTTAAGACGGATGCTGGTAAAGAGGAAGAAGCACTGGATGAAGATGACCTCACATGAATTTACCATTGAGAATTGTCTCATTGGTTCACGTAATGGGTGTCTGCGTGCACATACCATTCATTGATGTAAGTATATAGAAACATGTTTGGTATAAATTTGTGGTGTTTCGGCGACATAAATGACGTTTTCATCTTGTAAACAGATGCTTGCTATATGAGTGGAGGAGCGCATTTCCTCGTCACATGCAAATACAATTGCCCATGTTGACATTTTCTTTTTCTTCGTTATCGCCTTTACAAAACAGAGCTTAAGATGTTACAAACATAAACCATTTTTTCCAGAAGCATATGATTTTAAACCGAACATGTTTTGTTTGTCTGATCAAACATTCCATAATGATCATAACTTTCTTCATTCTGTTATTTGGAACATAGGCAGCGAAGTGAGATGCAATGCAAGAGCCAGCAAATTCTTAGGCAAAGGCACGGGCGCAGTCCACGAGTTTGTCGACTGAGAGAGGAGTTCTAATAAGAACTAAATATTGGCGTTGAGGATAAATAGCTATAAGCTATAACAGACTCTTCAATGATAATTACTGGAAACAAAAAACCTAACGAAAGTTAGGCTGCTGAAGAAATGGTGCAGGGTATTAGATTTTCAAACCCAGAACCAGCTGCTGTTTAAGGCTATTTCAATTTTAGCCAGATATCGAAATAAGTAGAACCAATTCTGTTTTATACTTGAAGCATCAAAGTATGTTGCATATTTTATATATCTAAGCTAGGAAGTAAATTGGGGTTACGAGTTAAGTTACTCACTCATTAGATCGTTTTATAAGTTTCTTTTAATATCAGCAAGATGATAAGGAACATTTTTAGAAAAATATGAAAAATGTGCTAGAGTTCCACAAATCTAGGTAGGATAATTTAGAGGCTACAATATTAGGTCATTTTTCACCAAAATCACATGAAATTCACCAGCATGACATAACTTCATGCTTCAAGACAAACACATTATTGATGGATATTCAATTAGGGAACTCTCCAGCCTGATGGGAAAAACTTTGAAGAGCTTGGACTTCCTACATTTCACTTCATAGCCCAACCAGCGGTTTTTTAATCATCTTCTCTTTCTGGAGGCAGACCACAAGGCAGAAGCATTTTCTGTACATAAAGATCAGAACCAATTATACGTTACACTAAAGTTTAAACCAAAAGTCCATATCACATCAAGAAAAAATAAGAAGTCCGCCCAGCCATCCCACCATGCAACCTTAACAATAAATATTCATCTATCACATCAAGGAAAAATAAAAATAAAAAGTCCATATCTTAGAAGTACTTTTGGAGAACTTGCAATTCAACACACACACATGCACATTAAAAGAGATCGAGATGACTTCGCTCTCATACTGTATCTGTTTTGAGTTTTACTTTTTCAAATGCTCCTGAAATCTTAGTGGCACAGCTACATTTCAACCCATAACCTGACTTTATTTTCTCCAATCATTTTTCAAATAACAATGATTGCTTTAATAGAAAATTCAATCTCCTTCATATTGATAGAAAACATAAGAGTAAAGTCTGGATAAAAAGAATTACAGACACACTTAAAACAGAGACAGAAAAAACAAAAAAACAAAAGCATTAACAAATAGATCTACACCTAAATTGGTTTAGAAAGCAAATGACAACCAAACCAAGAGAAAATAGAAAACAGTAGCAGAGAACTCTAGAAAAGAGAAGAAAATGAGAGATTTTAAGCTAGTTATCCCCTTCTGCTAATCTGAATCTAATTTACTTCAGGCATTTAACAAAGCTTAGCAATTTCAAATTAACAACAGCAACAAAATGAATCAAACTAATAGACTATATCACTAAATATTCAGGTATATGTCAATAAACATAAGAAATAGAATGATGCTCTTGTAGCCAACCAAGATGTTGTGTTTTAGTTTACCCTTTAGTTGGATGATATAAATTAGACTCATTCATACAAGTAATAGGGAATGAAGAGGTGCTCAGGACCAACACCCCAAAAGGGGCAAACTTGATGAATGCAGACAGGTGGCTACCACAAAGAATCCCATGTAGGGCATAAGATGCACCTAATAATGTTTGCTAGTAATCGTAACTTGTGAAGGGCAATGTGGCATGCACTGCAATATGTGCAGTCTCCTCTAAGCATACGCCCAAAGGATAGATATGGAACTACCTCATGAAAACACTAAAAAAGAAACTCAACAGAACACTATCCCAACTATTTGCACTTGAAAACATGAATGAAGTCCAATTTGTTCACATAAGGCAAGCTTTCAACCCATATATCCTATGCTCTTTTTCGCATATCCTTTTGATATTCCTTTCCTTGCAGCACTTACAGATTTAACCAATTTAACTCTCTTTAAAGTTGTAAAAGCTATTGGTCTTTTGAACTAAAAACTAACCATCTGGAAACCCAACAACAGCCTAGTCAATGCTAATAACAAAAAAAGCACCCATATCTCCATATTCCGTAAAATCCAAACCCAGAAACAAATAAAAATATCAGGCAAGGAAAGAATTATTAATCTCACAAATTCAAAAACAACAAACGAAAAAAGCGAAAATATTTTACCTGCATGAAGTTGTAGCGCTCTCTTCCAATGGATTCATTTTCAGCCACAGCAAAATAAGCCAACATTGGATAATGCCCTACATAAGATGCGTAGCTATCGCGTTGAATATTCACCGCCCATTCACTGCCATCAAATTCAACGAAGGAAATATATATCAGCAGCCTTTCTTTTAGAGAAATTAGAAGGGAAAAAAATAGGTTAGAAACTAACAATCTATTCAAATCAGCATGGCCGGTTCCAACGTATTTAGCTTGGAGATGCTCAAGCTGGGAATTGATGTTAAACCTATCGCTTGCCTGAAAATATTTATCAAAGAGTAAAAGAAAACATTTAAACAAATTTAGGGTTTAGGGTTACGGAAGATTATGACTGGATTATTTATTAATCAAGAAAGGAAATTAGGGATTTGATTGGGGAAACTTACCTGCATCTTCTTTTCAAAGCTCTTGAAAACGGAAACTAAGAAATGAGAGACAAAAGTTGTACTCTGGATTGGTTTGGGTCTGTGACGGTGCAGCTCAGCCCCGAAACTGATACTTCCAACTCAACTCTCTCTAATTTCCATGTCTATCTTACAAGAAATCTTCTATTTCTACGCTGTTTTTTACTATTTATACCACACTACAAAAAATAAATAAATAAACTTACTGTATAATTTATCATTTTAATCTTATTATAAAGTTACTTGTGCAAGTCAACTTGCACAAAAATACTCTATCTGCTCAAGAAAACTTGCACAGAAATAAGCATCCCCGCAAGTTAGCTTGTGCTAGGATGAGCTATTTGCCCGAAAAAGCTTACGTGGGAAGCATATCCTAGCGCAAATTACCTTGCGCTAAGATAATTTTATTGCACACTCTGTCCTGTGCAAGGAGACTTGCGCTCGTCGTGGACCTTAGCGGAAGATGATTTGTGCTCAATTAGGGTCTCTGCACAATGCAATTTGTGTGTCAATCTCTTCCTAACGCAAATCAATTTATGCATAAGTCTCTATTTTCTTTCATCTTCATTGGTTTCCATATCCAATAAGTACTCAAAATTCTAGATCCTAGATACTATTAGTCTTTCATTGTAAATGATGTATATATAAGTTATAATAATAATTAAAAAAAAAAAAAATAATGTTCAATAGGTTCCTGCACAGGAAATTTTCTGCAAGAAAAATAACTTTGTACAGAAACATTTGTTGCTGCGCAATGTGCAAGGAATTTTGCAAAACGTTTATGCGCAAACTCTTTTTGCGCAGAAACAATGTCCTTGCACAAAAGAACAAATGTTCTTGGAGTTTTGCAAGAACAACGCAAGAGTGCAAGAGTAATTGTTCTATGCAAGCTAATTTTTTAATTTTTAATTATTATATATCCATGGCTAACAACAGAAGAGACGAGTAATGAGAATTATTATTTATATATCCATGGTTAAGAGAAGAGTGATGAGAAAAGTAAAAATTAGAATAAAGATTGAAGGTATTAAAAATATTTAACTCAAGCACTCTTACATTGTTCCTGCAAGTTTTCTTGCACAGATAGAATGTTTTTGTGCAAGTTGACTTTCATGGATAACATTATAATAGGGTTAAAATGGAAAATGATGGGGCTTAGTTTTTTTTTTTTTTTTGTAGTGTGGAATAAAGAGTAAAAAAAGAGGTAGAAATAGAATTTCTCATCTTACAATCCTTCGTGGTCTTTCCGTAAAGAGAAATTCTATTGCACCCTATGTCTTGCTAAGCATACTCTATTTACTAATAAAACATATTCTATCTTATTAACAAGTAATTGGAAGAAGTAGAAATAGACATTTTTTTAGGCATTTGAACATGATTCAAATCCTAAAATCATCACTATTGGAAAGGCTTTATCGTTTATCTCTCTCGACTCAAACATGATTAATCTTAGACTATAAAACGAATGAGGATACCTGTGGTTACTAAAAAAAACTTATTCCATTTAATTTTCTCTTCATTTTTACTTGACACAGCCTAACTACAATATTAACCTACCTAAACTACCCTCCCCATCCCTTACCAATTACAACACAAACTAAGTTTTCTTCCTTTTTTTTGTTTTCATCTTTGTTTTCTCTTCAATCTTCATCAACTTTTCATTAATCAGCTGCAATCTACGGTTTCTCCATCAATTCTAAGATAAAACCCTAAATATATACTGTTTTATTGTGAATTTTTTGCTTTAATTTGATTGTGTTAAGTAGAGAGTGTGTTTAAGGTTCAGGAAATAGGGGATTTGGGGCTACTCGAGACTCATAGCAGCATATTGCCATGAGACTTTAAGGGTTGATGGTTGGGAATCGTTGTGAGCCTTTAGAGAGTCACAGCAATTCGCTGCCATAAGCCTCTTAAACTACACAGAAGCACCCTTCCATGAGAGTAAAATAGTAGTTTTTTCAAGGGTATTTTGGTATTAAAAAAGTTTCATTAAAAATAAGATGTTTGTAGGATTTTTTTGGATGTATTTAGAAGCTCTCTTCCCTAAAATTAGAGTCAGAAAAAACTAACTTAAGCTTTTCAAATCTATTCGAAATCAAATTTGGATCAATTGACTAAAAATTTTAAAAACCCAAATCCGAAAAAATTGAGCTTGAAAAAACTCAAATTGGAAAAGCCAAGAATGAACAAAACTTGACTTTAAAAAAATGCTCAAATCTTATACAACTCGAACCCTAGACTAATCTAATCTGAAACCCTTAAAAAATCGAATTTATAATCTGAAAAACTTGAATTATAATTATATGATTATTTTTAAAAAAACAAAATAATTAAATAAATAAATGATACAATTTTTTAATTAAAAATTTTAAAATTTTGAAAACAATTATTTTTTGTTATACAATTATATCAATAATGTATTATCAACAAAATAAGTATTAAATCTTTAAATTCACTTATTAAATAAAGTTAATTTAAAACATGATGTATATGAATACCAAATAATTTTTATATCATACTTATTGGATTTATAATAATAATATTATTAATTTAACATATAATTTTATTGTCATAAATTTGTATAATATTTTATTATATTTATTTCATATTAAAGTTTTAATTTTGATATATTAATAATTAAATATAAAAAATATTTTATAATATTTTATACTGAATGTTAATCTTATGTGAAACTCGAAATTTCCCTAAGTTTGATCCTTATAATTAATTGTAAATTTGAGATTTAATGGAATTAAATTAGGAACTTGGATGAACAGGAAATTTTGACTAAGCTATATTTTTTGGATCATAATTTAGATTGAGAAATCCAATTGAGAAGCAGTAAAATTTGCTTAAAAGTTGACTCAGAGAGCTTTCCAACCATATATGGCACATTTTCTGTTTCAATATGGATTAATGCAGGTAAATTTTTAAATTGGCCCTATATGCAGCCACATATAGGAGATCTGACCAGCAAATAATCTGTAAAGAATTGCTTATAACTTTTGATAGAAACTTCAATTGATGTAATTCCAATTTTGTTAGAAAATTAACTCAAAAATCTTTCCAACCATGTATGACATGTCTCTTAATTCATTGTAAATTAGTATAGTTAATTGTTTAAATTTGCACCATAAGCTAGATTAGTTGGAATGTGGACTAAAATTAAAGCAATTAAAAACCAAATAAGAGGAGGCCGAATTAAACAACCACGAAATGTGGTTCCCTCTTCCTAGAACAGTTATTTGCATGTCGCAAATGGAGAATTATCCCCACCTCTCCAAGCATCAATGGGGAGGAGACAAGTGCCAACCACGTGGCCACTCCCCTCACTATGGTCAGCCACCTCCCTCATTCCACCAATTTTCAGATCTTGCCTCATGCAAAGGCAGAAAAACCAACTGGAAAACAAGGGAAAAGGGAGGCTTAAGGACTTTAAGGGATTTGGCCACAAGAAGATTAAGGCAAGGGACTTGAAATTTTTATAGATTCAAATGGAAATATGATTTCATGATCTTTGTATAGCACGTTTCTAACCAAAATTTTTGGAAGATCTTCCCAGTGAGTGTTCACCCAAAAGAAGAGTTGTGAATGCTAGACGAGCTTTTGGCTAAGGGAAGAATGGGGTTAAGAAGATACACCTTGGATAATCTAAGTGAAATTTGAGCATTTTGTTATCTTTGCATTATGTGTTATTAACAAATATTGAAATAGTACCTAGGGAGATTCAACCAAGCTTGTGCATGGAGGGGTTTTTGGTTTCTTTTGTTAACACAAGGTATAATAAAAGTTTAATTTTTGATTTGCGATGATATTGAGGAAAAATGTGTCAATTAAATTGTGACAAAATTTGAGAAATTGGTCTAGGTAGTTTTCAGCCAAGACATTTAGTGGCAAGGGTTTGAGTCCTTTGGTACAAGTGAGGTGTACGACATAATGGTCTTGAACTATTTGGTATTGTGTAAAAGGTTGCCCAGCTAATTTTAAGCAATTATTGTGAAATTTGAAATTTTCGGTGTTTAGGAATTAAATTTGATTTTTGAGAAATAATTAAGGGTTTGGCACTATTTAGGGTTTGGCAAGAGTAAGCTCTATTAAACCCTAATTTTGGGGGTTGGGATGTCAATTCTAGCAATTAAAAATCATAATCAAGCCTAATTAGGGGTCAATAGTCATTCGACCAATCAAGAAAAGATCAAAATTAAAAGTCAAAAGGGTGACTTTTTTATTTAGGTTTGACTTTTTGAAAAAATGGTTGACTTAAGGTGATTTAGGGTTTGGAGTGACTTTTGAGGGTTTCAATGATAAAAATAAGGATTGAGTGAGCTTCCGACAAAAGGAAACTCAAGGTTGATCGAGTCAAACCTTTAGGATTTGACTAAGAAGAAAGGTAGGAAACTAATAAAAGTCAAGTCGAATTATGAAATTATTGGTCAAAAATTAAAAATTAGGGTTTGACTTTTGCTTATCCGCATTGATTTTTATCTCACATAGACCAAGGCACTATAGCATAAAGCTCGAGGGTAGTGTGGTAATTGCTAGGAGTTTGTAAGGACTTTTATCAAGCCTTTTATGTTTTTTATTAGTACCATAAAGCTTCTGCTTGTGAAATCAAACAAAATATGCATATGGATTGTTTTCGATGAAACTGTGTTTATAATCGATTTTATAACCCTTTGAGATTTTGACTGTACTTTGGATAATGCCTTATACATGTTTTTATATGTGATTAGGCCATATATGTATGTTAATTTGATTATCTATATTTGGTTTGTGAGAAATGAGACAATCCTTGTTATGATTTCGTATGTGTTTTGTGAACTACGAATCCCTTCGACGATACTGTTTCTTGATTTTGAGATTTTAGCACTCCATTAGAATGCTGTACGATTTGTGACAGATGTTTGGGATACATCTCGTGAGGGTATAAGGGCCAATTATCTAATGACATCAAGCTAATCTATGGCTGGTTCCAATAGAAATGAGGTCCGACTAAGGCATTGACAGGTGGTGGGATACTCAATCCCGGTGCACGGATTCAGGACCTATCGTAAACGCATATTGTTGTTTTACATGACAGGAAATGCTTTACAAGAGTGTCTGCGTGACATTAGTAACACTTTACTAGTGATTAGAGTGGATGTATATGCTCCATGAGGGTATGGACTGCTACCCATGCAACAGTAGGTGATTATGACCTACCGCATTAGTTCTAAGAGATTATTGGCCTATATCTTACTCGCTTTGGTAGAATTGTATTTTTTAGTACAATGATTTGTACATTAAGACTTTGTTTTCGCTTTGAGGCAAAAATGATGGGATTTCATAACTGCATTTTGAAGTATACTATAGCATGTGTACTTTTCTATTTTCTTACTATTTTTAAGTATGTGTCATAACGTGCTAAGTCCTAGAACCTAACCCACTAAACTTAAAACTATAGCCACCACCAATTATTCTATCTAATGTGTAATTTGTCAACTATTTATAATTATGGATAAGGTTTAGTCTATGCTCAAAAACCATAGGTTCGAAAGCAGTGGCGTAGCCACGTACAAAATGTGGGATCAATTGACTCCACTGAATTTTAGTCAAGTTATATTTATACATGTAGAAAATATTAAAATTTTTAATTTTTATATTGAAGCCAATAAATTTCATAAAAATATAAAGTAAATGATCAAAAATAAAATTTTTATTTATTTTTATAATGATAAAATTTAGGTTGCAAAGAAAATTTTAAAAAATCTTTATATTTTAGTAAAATTATAAAGGTTAGTTTTTGATACATTGACAATGAAAATTTTTAATTTCACAATCATGGTTAAAAAACTGTCATTCATCTTACATTATTTTCTAATTAGTTTTTTTTATTTTTTTACTATTCCTTAAGAGATATGTATCATCTTATTAACTACGTTTATGAAGTTTAAAAACTCTATTAATAGTATATTTGGTAATTTCTCTAAATATAATCATATGTTAATAAGTATTAAAAAATATAATGTGATGCATATAATTTCTCATAAAGATATATTTATGTATAAATGTTCTATATAAAAGTAAAATCATACATTTTATTATATATAAATATAATGTTAATTTTTATTTCTTTTTTATTCAAAAAAAATTCTATATGTCTAAGGATATCTTTTGCAAATTAAAATATAAATAATAAAATCACTAATCAAGCAATTTTCAACTTAATTTATATATTTAAAAATGATTACTGCATATAATAATTGGATAATTATTATATACACTGTCAGTGAAATTTTTTTTACTCCACAAGTGAAGCTAAGATGATGACACATGTATTATTTTATTTTTAATATTTTTAAAAGACATGTGTCTCGTCCTAATCCCGTATGTAGAGTCAAAAAACTATTTTTAATACAATATAAAAATATTTATATAATATGGATTAGCACACATATGTGACCCCACTGAATTTTGTTTCTAGTTACACCCCTGTTCGAAAGTATGATTATATGTGGGGGTTTGTATATGATGCTCTAACGGTATATAGTCTCTGTACATTGTCAATGCATCAAAGATTGACACATCATCAATAAGCAAACTAAAAAAATATTAAGCCCTTAAAAATAAATACAAATAATTTTTTTAATTTACTCATAAAAATTTATTGATGAGGTATCAACCTCTGATGGATTGACAATGTATAAAAAAAAATGCACTGTTAGTACATCATATGTAAATCCTTATATGCATGGAAGGATTTGCACCCTACAATTTCTATTATAAATGGTACCAACCTATAATGAAATAAACCAAATAATGAATGAATATTGTTTTATTAAATATAAAAATTAGGTGAAAAAAAAAAACTCAAAATTGGAAGGGGAGTGTTAGCTGCAAAAATGCCACTGGGCCAAAAAAAAAAAAACAGAACAATGCCACACTATCATAGGAGTTTTGGCGGGAAGAGTTTGTTACGAGTGAAGCGAGGGAGTTAGTTTGTTTGGACTGAATACCTGAGTCTCCCATTGTTCTGAACAGAAACCAAAGTAGAAGAAATTAAAGCCAAATCCCCTCTCTCTTTCTCTCATGACTAAACACTCTCTCATCTTTCTCCTCCTCCTCATTACCATTTCCACTTCTGCTCCCAAGCATCACCATCGGCCTCTTCCACCGACACCACCTCCAACGCCACCGCCTTCGCCTCCTCCGCTGCACCAGCATCAACTTAGGAACATAATCGACGCTCTCATCGGAGCTGGGGATTTCACCAACTGGGCAAACATGCTTTCGGCCTCCGAACTCTTCACGCTTCCTATTTCTGCTACTCTTTTTGTACCTTCCGATGATTCTCTCTTCCCATTCCCAACTTCCTACACCACCACCGCCGGCCCCTTCTTTGACCCTTTCATCATCCCTTATCACATTGTCCCGCAACGCCTCACTTTCTCAGAACTCACCCTCTTCAAGCCTTTCTCTCGCTTGCCAACTTTGCTACCTTCCAAATCCATCCTTATAACCAACACTTCCCTCTCCAACTTCACTCTAGATTCCTCTCGGATTTCCTTCCCGAATCTTTATATCACATCCGCCGTTGCTGTCCATGGTATCGCCGCGATCCTCAACTACACTGTGTACGGTGGGGACGGTGGCCTCGCTCATGGCATTGCCCCACCGCCGCCGCCTCCTCCAATGTTTGAGCCGCCGGGGGAGGTGATGGGTGATAGGCGGAGGTCGGCTGCAGGTTGCATGTATGGGGAGTTTGAATTTGTGTTGTTGCTGATTCCTTGGGTTGTTTGGGGCATCAAGATTTATGGGAATCTTCTTGGCCTCTCATGGGTTGCTTAGTTCTGGTATTTGGGCTTAACCACTGTTCTTCTGTGATCACAAATAACCGTCTTTCTTCGGTCTTTTCTTTTCATTTTTACATTTCTGTTGGGATGCTGCTGGTAAATAGATAACATTGTATTCTTTGTGTTGTGTCAATAAAAAAGAATTTCTGCTTCCCACTGCTTTCGCTTCTGCTTCTGCTTCAGCATTACAGTATCAGCAATGTCAAGACTTGGCTCTTGTCGCAGTTGGTTTCGCACAAATCTACTTCACTTTGCTTGCTGGTACGACAAAACTTTAAAAAAAAAAAATGGAAGAAGAAGAAGCAAGTCAAATACACTCTTAGCATTGTGCAAAAAATGGATAAAAACTTGCGTCGCCTAAATAAATTTACATCATTTCAAAATCATATAATTAAATTCAACTATGTTAGTTGAATGACACTCTGACTTCCGTATGTATTGTTCTTATGACATGAACAATCCACAGTGCTATAAACATTGGTTACAATAAATTTCATTGAACATATTTAAACTTAATTGCATTATTTTAAAAATTGAGATTTATTTGCAGAAAAAAAAATTATAAACTGATTTGTATGTAATAAAACATCGGGAGTTCATGTCCATTTTGTGCAAAAAAATGATATTATAATTCGATATTAAGCCTTAATAGAATTGAGAAAGTAAAATGAGAGGAAATAAAATAAAACTGATGAGCTAAATAGGATTTACTATAAAGATTATCTATTTTCAGTAATGTTAGCAAAATTTTCCAAGGTGCATAGCAGCCTTATCTCGTCTATGATCAGTTTGTGGCATTAACAATGGGGGACTTTGCATGAGTAGCACAGGCACATTGCCAATGGTTGTGCCCGACTCAGGCATATTGAAGAACTGTTTCTCCCTCTTATGCATTTGTTGAAAGAATGGGTCTGAAAATTGAAAAATCAAAGCTAATGAACTCCCACCATAGAATGAACTACCACAACCAGTTTCTTTCTACTCTTAGTTTCTAAAGACCTCCTTCCACCTATCTACATGTTCTACGGATCTCCTCTGTCAAAGTTTCATGTGCTACTCTCCATTCAGCGCTTCGTGCCTCACTGCAGAGTATCCTATGCAGCATTCTCAACTCCTCAGGACTGGCCTTCTTGAACAGTCCTCTTAGAACTACCTCTACCTCTTCATCAACTGATTGCAGACTCGGATCATCCTGATTGAGCTTTGTCAAATCATCATCATCATCATCAGAACTTTTATCCCAAGAGATTGGGGTAGGCTTGAGCTTTCTCAAATCAACACCAAAAAGTTTTGCTTTCGGATCCCCTACAGAGCAACGCAATCTAGATCCATATTTAACTTCATTGTTATTGCTAGTAGTCTTGTGATTCCAGTACTCCAAGCATTGATGATTTGGATCAAGAGCTTCAATAGCCTGGAGGAAAGCAATTTATTAACAAATAAATAACTGAATTCAGATATCGCAACTAAAACTGATAAGAAAAACAGGGATACTTTAAATTTTACGAGTCAGTATGCTTATTTGTTTAGATAAATGCATGCTTGCAAGAAAGTATTCTCCAAGGAAAATTTACCCTCACTATATGTGTCTGGTCTTTACTGTATTTGAATGATGCATGTTTTATGAGATAGAAAGCCATACTATTCTCCTATTTGTACCTAATCAGCTATGTTGTGCATATAATTATAACTACAACATAATAAATTCAGGCTTCAGAAGAAAGTTGGCATCACTGACAAAATAATATAGAAACCATTTGGTATCAAGTAATAAGAATTTAATGATTGTTATAAAATGCATTTGATTATAAATAGGAGTGAATTAATATTAAACGTGGAAGTGGTTCAGTAGGGTACATGTTAACTAAAGATTAATAAATGACATATCTGTTTATCCCATCTTTATATTTGCTATCCCATATTCCAGTATAATGATAAGAACCATAAGGAATCATATTTATAAGCCAAGACATTCAAGTCTGTTAAGCACCATTAGGGATAACATACGTTCATTAGAACAGAAATCAGGCATCTAACTCCTATGCAATGAATTAGAAAGTAGCCTGCCATCAGATCTTGCAAGCAACTAAAAAGCATCTGAAAGCTTTATTCAACTGATGTTATGAAATTTAAGTCAAATTAAGCAGATTAACCTGCATAATGGCATCTATACCTGAATTATGGGTGGTGAGAGAAATCCAAACATTTCAAGCCCATTGATGCTCTGCAGAGATTGCAAAGGAAGCAGCCCTCTTTCTCCCAGGTTGCTCCGTCTTTGAATTTCTTGACTTAGTTGCAGCAGCACCATTTCCCAACATTTCTCCGCTGATGCATTTGAGAAGGTTATGGTGGGGCAGCCGTCTAAAGTAACCTGAAATATACAATAACAGGTGTAAGATTCTACATGCAGGCTAACTCAGTGACAAATCCTGGTTAATTGTAAGCTTATGTGTTAAATATTGCTCTGTTCTCTTTCCCTCTCTCTCTCTCTCTGGTTTTATTATTTTCTTTTTCTCTTTGCCATTTTCTTCTTTTTGGTCGGTCCCCCTTGATTTCTTAAGGGAATTTTACAAGTGACTCTTTATCATCAAAGGAGAAAACAAGAGGTAATCCCACCTTAAATAGAGGTCCAAGGAGCCCAACATCTAAGACTTCTGAGGTATAGCTAGAAATCTCTGTTGGGTTGAGCACACTAAAGTACTTCACACAGCTTCTAAATCCTGCAAAAGTGTAAAAGTCAAGCATGAACGCAACATTCCTCTATCAGCAAGAAAGAAACTGTTAAAGAACAGCAAAATGTTCACGCAAAAATTCCATTACCACATACCTTTTGGGAATATGGCCTGCTTGCTGCACCATAGCTTTCCAAACATGACGGATCCAAAATTTAAAGGTACAACGGAAGAATTTAACTTAATAATTGAATCCCCTTGCTCAGCCATAGAAGCATTTACATCTGAGCAGTTGACAGGTTCCATCTTCGACAAGGTATTAGATCGTCCTTCATGGATATGTTGAAACAAAAGTTCAACGCCAAACAATTTCTTGCCATCAGAGCCATCGGAATCATGATGAACCCTTGAAGTTGAATGCAGATACTTGTTGGGAGATTCTTGAGAAACTGATGAGCTAATATCACTTCTGAGTCTCTTTAGAACAGGTTCTGTTACTTCATCAAAGCTACAAATTTTCTCTTGCTTATAAAAGGGTAAAAATGTCTCATCATCAGTGACACTGTGGTTATTAGCGCTATCAGAAGCGTACACTGACTTAGTTGCAGGACAATCAGACATATTATCAAGATTCAAGTCAATGCAGGCACCCTGCTCCAGCTTCAGTCTGTTTTCCATGACATGAACTCCAACATTTAAGACATTGTTATGACTATCTATAGTGACATGACAAGCTTCTATTTTAGTCCCATGCTGGCACTCTGATGGCAAAACTTCTAAAGAAACACGACCACATGAGCAGGGAGTACTAATATCCACCTTTTCTTCCATTCTCGGGGAACAAGACAAAATTTCCTTCGGTTGAGAAGGCTCAGTTTTTAATACCTCACTATCCTGAACCAACCTAGACATATCAGCATCACAATCATTAACAGAAACCAACCCAAGATCTTTGGATCCCAACGCTTTTACAGCATCTAATTCTCCCTCCAAGGCTTTGACTAGCATTTGCAATTCATCAATGGTGTAGCGAATGAGGACAAATCTGTCTTCGTCTTGGCATGAGCAAAAATTCTTTGCATGTTTCAGACATGCAAATCGTTCAGGAGAGCATTTGCAGCTGCAGGCTGATAGATGCAGGTCATAGAAACAAGAGAAACACTCCCTCTCATTTTCTAAATCGAAATCTTTTTCCATATTTTGTAAAGGTAAATGAGGTGGAAGGCAATTAACTCTTTCCTCCTCCATCTGCACTCTCATCTGTTAACAGTGATAATTTTACATATATACACATAATGGCATTAGTAAGTTTTTCACTTATCATCTGCAGGTGTAATTAAATAAACTAAAACATAAGTTTTTTTTATTTCTTTTGTTTGAGGGAGAAAGAAAAGAACCTACCCTAACAGCCTTTGTAAGCATTCCATCCTTCCCACAGACATGTTTCCACCTCAAATTTTCGGGAGTTTCTCTGCCAAGAACGAATAACTCCCTGAGAGCTTGGATGGCTTGCCAAGCTGATCCTAAGAGCAGCTTGTCATGGGACAGTGATGTCTTGCGATGCTGCTCACTGTAGAGCTCCGCTGCATGTTGACCATGTTCTAACCAATCAACAGGAGCAACATTCACTGCCTCTGCACAGTTGAAGCCACAATTAAATCCTGAGTGGTAAGCTCTTGGAAAGGTAAGAACAAACTCCCCAGAATGTTGTACAGCTCGAAAGACTGGTACAGCCTCAGCTTTCAGAACTGAAGGAGATAGTTGAGTAACCTGCCCAAAGACGAATAATAAACTTCATGCATGTAATCACTAATGAAAAATAAAATGAAAAAAAATAGATTTGAGATGAGGGAATGACAAGGATACTCAAATGAAATGAAAGAAATAATGAGAGTAGAAGATATTAAAGAAATCATTTTCATGGGTATTTGTTCAGAAATTTAAAGTAGAGATGATTTAATGGGGTTCCGTTCAGCAAGTCTTTGGTTAAACATACTGGATCCTTATTATGTATGAATATCACTAGGTACCAATGCAACCTGACCTTCTGGGATTACATACACATCAGGGAAACTAACAGGTCCCACAAAGAATAAGAATAACAATTTATCAAAACATAAACTGCCTGCTAATAACGCAAACCTAGATGCCTATCTTTTTATAGCCACTCCTCTTTCATAGATCCCAAGTTGCCTTGGAACCCCAGGGTCCAGCAGTTCTACATCTATGACCTATTGAGGTTGGAAGACGCCAGAATGCATTTTCAGGCATCCAACACTACCAAAAAAACTTTACTGTAATTCATTTCTTATAATGTACAAAGGTCTACTGATGCAGGATGGAAAGAAGATGCTTGAGGAATTGGCATTCTTGATATTAGAATACTTGTTCTATATCATCTACCCAACGAGAAACAAAAATGGCTCCAACAAGTAACTAAAATGTGTAGCAAATAAAAAGTGACAAAATGTATTTTTTTTAGCCCAACAAATTAACTTAAAGAAAAAAATAAATAACTATATTTCTCACCAATTCATTAAGTAAGTCTGGTTGTTCTTCAAACAAATCAGGTAAATGCTTTCTCATTGCAGCCTCCAAAGAGGAAGCGTGACTTCCAGGCACTCCATACCATATTTTTGGATCTCCCCAGTGCATATAGTTTAGTGAATACAGATGGTGGTCCTCAACATGCTGGTTGAACCATAGAAAAATAAGAAAATTAAGGAAAAACAGAGACATGAATCACCATTGAAATTATAAAACAAGTGTAGCCACCTTCCACTCTTCTCCTTCCATTTCTTTCTACATATACAATAATTCTTCAATAAAACCTATTACATACATATTTACAAAAAGAGAATGATATTTGAAATTTCAGACCCAAAACACAAAGAGTGATGAAAAGTGGGAAAGCCTAAATGAACCTTCTTAAAATAGAAAGATATCTCCAAAGAATATTAATTCAAAAAATTTACAAATGTTCCTCCCAGATGTGGGTCCCTAGTCCAGAAAGGATTAGACGACACTAAGCCACTAAGACAGGAGTTCTATTAACTGTCAAACAAGATACAATGAGAATCCTATCTACTGTCTGCTCAAATCATTTTAAGACAAGAAACTATGCAAGTATGTATCTATTTCTATTCTCATTCAAACAGTTAAAACAAGTCCTATTATCTTCAAAATTAGTTACAATCTTGAAATTGAAAGACACCTAACACTTACTGGAAGAATAAAAATTTTAAAATGTAAAAAAAAAAAAAAAAACTATTATATCATATTTTTAATAAAATGATAAAATTGTTCTTGTATTTACCTAAAAGGTATAGAAATAATTATATAGGTAGGAACATCGTGTCAAGGATAGGATCTTTATATAACATGCTTTTCTTCTAGGTGAACAGAGATTAAAATATAACTTTTAAACATACACATGCAGGCAGTTTGATCATTTTATTTAAAATTTGATATGTAGCTCCCTTTTGTCCAGTAAGTAATTTTATATTACTTCAGAAAGCAAGGATAGAATATTTCATAAATTTCACAAGCTTGTCAGCATGTTTCTAGAATATGATTGCATTGCAAAAGGTGTAAATATATAAAGTTCTTGCACTTCAGCCACCATAAGCAATCCTAGAACAAGAGAGCACCGTACTGCCAGACAAATTCAAAACTATTAGAGTTTATGAAACAAGTTTAACATTTGCTTAAAAACATTACCAAAAGGAAGAGTAGGACAGTGCTATATACCTATATCATTCATCATCGAAAAATAGAAATATCCTAAGTAATTTTAACCATGTGATCTAGACAAACTCTAATTCTAGAAGTTTTTTTGCCTTACCCAACAAAATGATGAGAAGCACATCCCAACATAGAGCCACGGCACCAGCACTCCAGATATGTCACATCCTTCAAAAGATAACACTGAACCTTGTAGGCGTGGGAAATTATTTAGGTTCCAACCTGACATTGCATATTTACTTGCATCATTTCCGGTTAATGTAGATGTCGCCTTAGGAAACCCACTGCCAAATGTTCTTGTTTCCAAGTCAGCTCCATAATATACCTGCAATATGAAGGCAAACACCAGTAGAAGCAAACAGAGAGTTCCATGAATGAAATCTACAAGGGAGATGAACAATGAGATGACCAAACTATGTACCTCAACCTCATCTGTTGGCTTCTCAACAATCCTCCAGTATTCACCTTCAATATCCTCCCAAGACGGTTCCTGTTTCCTGTATTCAACCACACTATGCTTTAAATCCTCATCACAGTCCCTTCGAAAGTACATCTCCTTAAATTCATCCGCATATCTCTGAAATTCTTCAAGAGTGAAGTCTGATCCTGAATTGAAACCAAACTTCTCATCAATCTCAGAAGTAACTATAGATTCTGAACTAGAATTGGCACGTCTTCTAGTGGCTCCCATTCTTGAATGCCTCCTCCGCTTCCGTTTCCGGCTTCTACTCTTCTTTCTCATTGGCTCCCTATTTTGAAGTAAGTCAACTTGCTGAATTCGTGTTGAAAATTTAGCATGTTCCCATATATCTTTCTCTTTAAGAGGACAAGGTGGAGTCCAAGAAGGTGGTGGAACGATCCGACATATACCAAATGATTCAGCTTCTGCACGAATCTTTTCCATGTAGGCAAGTGTATCTTCAAACTCCTAATAATGGAACATCTTAAATTCTAAGTAGTGTTATCAGAAAAAAATATATATTGAAAAAAAAAAAGAGAAGAAAAAGTTGACATCAGATCTTTACTCTTAAAAGAGAAGATTACCTCAACAGTTGGATAAAACACTGGAGCATCATCAATGGTAGGCCTGCATGCTTCATCTGGATCCCATCTTGCTGACA
This sequence comes from Heritiera littoralis, assembly GCA_031772115.1. Classification (NCBI taxonomy): domain Eukaryota; kingdom Viridiplantae; phylum Streptophyta; class Magnoliopsida; order Malvales; family Malvaceae; genus Heritiera; species Heritiera littoralis. The sequence continues at coordinate 4,844,351 of JAPDPK010000032.1, read as the reverse complement.
CCTAAAACATACCAACAATGATCCCATTGATAAAGCAACCAAATTTGTGAGAATAAAGCTAGAGGATTTGCACATGGTTCCATGCTAAAAAATGTAGCCCAATGTGGACCACCTTAAATAAGATAATTATGTTTCTGATTGACGAGATGTGGGTCTTAACACTTATGCCAGAACATTATAAAAATTTCCTACGCTAACTTTTGAATTACATATAGTGAGACCTAAAATTTCAAACAACTGCCAACAAAATCAACGCAGAAAACCTAGACTCCTGGATTCAAAATGCCTAGACAACTTTGAGACGTTGCCCTTTTAAACCAAAAAAACTCAAAGTCATTTAGGCCAAGCGATTGCAAGGAGTACAACTTATATGTCAGAACAAAGGAGTCATTTGTAGCCTATCAAGTACGTTGAGCCTATTGAAAACTGCATAAACTTACCTTTCGACTTCGTGGACTGCCCGAGGTCTCAATATCATTATCTCTTTTCGTGGAAAGTTGTGAAGAATGATCCTGGAAATCATCTTTTGTTAGGAATTCATATAATTCATGTTTTTAACATGAACCAGGCATTCTAAAATCAAGCACATAAATAATGGTATATTGCATTGCAAATGACATAATATGATCCATTTCAAATTCAAATGCATACAATTACGAGTACATTAGAATGCAATTAACTGAAAACAGAGAAGATGTACATATCAACATGAATAAGCAGTCTTATTGTCATTCCTTTACTCTAAACAAACATCATACAGCACCAACCAATATATAGAAAGTTGACGCACTCTTTAAATCTCACAGGAAGCTAAAGGTAACATTGGTCATAGTCAGTTGCAAAAAGTTGCTTTCAACCCAGTTAAGAAGGATATCAAGATATTGTCCCTTTCTATGATGTTTGTGAATATAAAAGGGCTTGTGACCAAAAAAAAAAAAAGAGGAATTCAATCAACATTGATCATAACAACAGGCTTTAAATAGCTATTTGATTGACCTTTGACCCAATATCAAAACTTTCTAAAGCAAGAATATCATAATGCTATAAATATTCACTTGAAATATTATCTATTTATTAAATCAGGGAAAATATATATGTATGTATAACAGATACAGTTGGCATGTGAAAGATGCAAATTGGGATAAATAGATCTGCAAAGTTAAAACAGGGAATGAAATATACGAAGGAAGAAAAAGAGAGAGAATGTAACCTCTGTTATATGATAATCTGCTGCTATTTTCAACCGCTCCATCGAAGGAAAGAATTGTGAAAGCTAAACAAACAATATAAATAAATATATTTTTAAGAAAGTTATTTTTTGGTAAAAAGATGTTCTAAATTAATCTACTCTAGCAATTGGCAGAAAGAGTTTTCTGTTTTCTTCTTCTTCTTCTTCTTCTTCTTCTTCTTCTTCCTCTTTTATCAAAAATCCTAACCGATTCAATTTTCGGAATTAACTAGAACTAGAATATTTAGTAGAAATCTCTCTTTTATTATTTGTTTTAATCAAAGTTATATATATATATATATGACTCGGTAAGTTGAAAGCTCATATTCCCGGCTGACGTAGGTTTTTCTTTTGTTTTTTTAGGTAAAGTCGAAATAGGTTTTATTTTGTTGCTATACATACTTAATAAAATAAAAAATTTTAATTTGAGAAAATAAAATAGAAAAAGAAATGAATAATTGGCCGAAAAAAAGAATAAAAATAAAAAGCAAAAAAAGAGGTAAGGTAAGTCGTACTCGTACGTACTAAGTTACGTAAAAAGCGATGCTTTGCTCAACGAAGAAGTTGTATCTAAAACAATGTGGAAAAAAGAATTAATTAAAAAAAAGAGAGAAATAAATTAATAAATTAATATTTAAAAACAAAGATAAAAGAGATATATATAGAGAGAGAGAGAGAGAAAGTGCAGAACAGAAACTGCCAAAATCTAAACGCACGCAGAATTAACGGAAACCGGCAACGAACCAACGCACCAGCCATTGTACCTTATTCCTATACGACTTTTTTATTAGTATCATTCCCCTTTTTGCTTTGTATCATTTATTTCTTTTATTGACGTGATAATATTTTATTAAGAAAGTTAACGGGTCTACTAAAAAAAACAAAGAGGAAAGTAAACGGGTCACATTTATCCATTCGATTCGAATTATATTCAATTTCAAATTATTTTGATTTCGGATTATTTTAGTTTCAGATTTTTTTTTATTTTGGGTTTTTTTGATCTTCAGTTTTTTTTCGAGTTTAGTTATTTTCAGTTTCAAGTTTAGTCCGATTTTAATCGGATAGGCTTAACGGGCTTAGTCAAATTATTTTAAAATTTTATAAATTATAAATATTTTATAATTTGGAATGTAATAATTAATTTAATTTTATATAGTTAAATAAAAATATAATAGAAATGCTAAAATAAAGTTAAAATTTAATAAATATTTATATAAATATAAAATTTTATATTTTAATTTTTTTATTACTTGACAATTATTATTTATTTTTTTAATTTCCTGTGATATTCACATTTATTATAAAATATATAATTATGTATTAATAATTATATAAAAATTTATTCTTTAAGTGAGCCAAATATATATAGTAAAACTAAAAAAAAAGTGAAAATTCAAAAGTATTAGCTATATAAATAAATAACTAACAAACTATAAATAAATCACACTAAATAATTAAACATTTATATAAATGGCTTTATACTCGTAACAATAGCTTATTAGGTTATTGTATTTTTTTGGGTCAACATTGGGCCATTGGAATTTAGACACTCGTACACATTAATTAATCAAATATCTCATTAAAAATTTAGAACGTTAAATTAAATAAGTTATATACACCAATTGACATTATATTATAAATAATACATTTGATATAATCATATCATATATAGTTATACACTAATTGAGTACTAATTTTTTCATGTTCACATTAACATAATAATATTAGATATACACATATTGATCGAATATCTAATTAAAATGTTAAATAGTATATATTACTAAATTAATTAATATAATGCTAGTTATTTAAATATAATTAATAATAATATTAATAAAGTATAAAAAACAAATTTTATTAAAATTATCACTTACACAGTAATACTACTATAATATATTATTAAATTACACTTTAATTTACTATTAGAATTATTATTTTTATCCACACTTTAATTTTACATTTAATAGATAATAAATAAATTATTTTTAATAAATACTTAATTCTATCAAAATAATACTTACACACTAAGAGATTACATAATTTATTCTTAAAAGATTATTATAATATAATATACAAATCATTATTATAAGATACCAAATTGGTTTATTCATGTATAAGATTATTATTATTATAATATAATAAATAATTAATTACCATGTGATGACTGCAAATTTCTACTATTTAATAGTAAAAATTAATATTAAAGAAAATAGATAAGTGGAAATAAATAAATAAAATATTGTTATCTTCTAACTATCGAAATTAAGGTGAAATAAAATTAGAAATTTCGAAGTTGTACAAGAGTAAATTTGACTTTTCTCAATGAGTGGTCAAAGTGGACCAAATAAGCAATAATTTGGCTTAAGAAATAATTAAAATAAATAAAGAATTAAATCAAAATATGGGCTGGACAGAAAAGAAAATGGGCAGTGGCACAACTTAGTAAATTCTAATGTTTATAAGGTCATTTTGTAATATTTTGGATGGTGGCTGAAAAATAAAAATGAAAATAAAATTAAGGACCAATTAAATTGCAACAACACGCCACACTCAGCTTTTTAGGCAGCAAACTCCACCGCCTCACCTCATTTCACTCTGTTTCAACCTCTTGTTCCCGATTTTCTGGTTCTCCAAGCTTCTTCCGCCCCTTACATGCTAAACCCTTATTTTCTTCATCTAATTTGTTAGGCCTTTCTACAAGAAATATCTTTCATTTAAAAGAGACTTTCTAAACACCATTAAACCTCAGCCAAATCGTGAAGAATATTAGCAAAACAAATCTGTTTTGCTTTGGTTATCAATGTGGTTCTTGCACAGGTAATAAAATTTTCAGCCCATGTTTTATGTACTTTGATCATTGATTTATGATGTTGTTGGCCAAGCAAATGATATGTAAGAGTAGGATTTAGAAGAAAAACATGTAGCAAAATTTTAGAAATGAAAATCTTTGATCGATGGTGACTGTTAGTGGCTAAGAAAAATATTTCTGTTATGGGTGCATATGATGTGAATAAGGAAAACCAGAAATTCTGCTGTGTGAGTATTATACGTGGTTGAAACAAGAACAAAATAGAAAAGAAATGATGAACATGAGAGATAAATAGTGCTTGAGCAGCCATGAAAATTTAGAAGAATAAAATGTGTTTGGAAGCTAAGCCGAAACGCATATGAAAGCTGTCTGAACCGAACAAGAAAAATAAAATAAAATAAGATAGGCTGGAACCAAAACCAGAAATAGAAAAGGACTTAGTGTAAAAAGATGATATTGGACTGTAGCATTTTAGTCGATAAACAAGGCTGTCAAGATGTGGAAATGAAATAGAAAAGAAAGTGTGGCTGCCGTGTATAAAGGAGAAACAAAAAGGCTTATCAAGTGTGTGAAAACAAGAAAGTGTAAGTACTGCTGCTGCCGTGAATGGAAGATGAAACCTTAACCAAGAGAAGACTATCATGAGGGAAGAGTTGTACATTGGTTAAGATTAATGTGTATATATATATATATATATATATATATATATATATAGATAGATGCAAAAGCAAATATATGTATATACACATACCCTTTTATACATACGTATGATTTCTAGACTAATGAGTTGTTAGCTTTTGGCATAGAAGTGGGGCTTAAGTAATAGTGACTTTAAGATACACCTCCTGTAGCATGGAATCAATTATGATATAGGTTGTGATTTTAATGGTTGCAGTGGCTTCGACTAAAGTGGAAGATTGAGTGCAAACTTAAAGCTTGTTGGCGATAAATTGCTAAGTCTTAAGGTAAGTGGGTTAAGTAAGCTTTACTAGTATCATCTCGTAAGAACAATTAAATCTCTTTATCGGTCAAGTTAGCTTATGAATTAAGCAACGAAACATCGTCGACGGAGCTACTAAGGTAAGATGTAAAGAAAGGTTGAATGTATAAATATGAAAAGAATGTTTTGGCTGGAATTTAAATACCATTTTCTGTATTGTATGTTGTAGCCAGTCAAGACCACATGTTGAATAACATGAAAAACGCTAGTTCGAAACTTTTATATGAACTTGCTACTATGTCTGAGTAAAGTAGGTCATGTGTGCATGGTCCATATTGGATTACACTTAGTAGCAGTGCATTATGCATAAAGAGGCTTTCACGGATGCATACATACCTTTACATATAATACGTTTTAATGCAAGCTATTTTATGCATGAGTTCTTTTTATGTATAACAACTTGCATGCTATTTAACTCAGAAGATTTTTCTAGTTTGAGCCAACTTTGAAATAAATCAAAAATATTGTATATTTAAAGCTCGAAAACGTTTCTTGTCAGTATTTTGAAATCTATGAAAGTTAAGAGCTACACGAAAGAACTGTTTTCCACTACGTTTTCGAGTGCAGGCAAATCCATTGACCTTTGGGTCACTTGAACCTATTGAGCCTTGCTCTAGGTTCTATTACCCGTCTATTAAGCTTTGTGCTCTAGATCATCAGTATAAGTATCAGTATCTGCGCCTTACGAGCCTCGAACTCTAGGCATTATCAGGTTTGTCTGAGAATACAATAGGCAAGTTCCAGTTCTCGACTGATCAGCGAGACTAGAGCATAATCTATGGCCATAGGTATTATGTTGCTTGCGACACCTACTCCATCACTAGCTAGGATGGACATCAGTATCAGTATCAGTTATCAGGGATTCATGCCTAAACTCTATCAGTATTCGTTTTTAGCACTTTAAGGCTTTATGCCTAACTTGATAGATTATCAGTTTTCTGTAAAGTCATTGATTTGAAGAAAATACATCAGAATCCTATTTTGATACCTGTATTAGTTTTCAATATTTTAAGGCTTCGTGCCTACAGTGATTTGATTATTAGTTTTTAGTAATCTTTCTCTGTATCGAAATAAGTGCATTCGAAATCTGTTTGTGATCATAATATTTTCAGTATTTGAATGTTTCATGTAGATACACCAGTGCATAAAATACTTTAAGGCTGTGTGCCTATAATGATTAATTATCAATTTTAGTATTATTTTCTGCCTTGAAGTAAGTGTATCTGAAATCTATTTATGATCAGTAATGGTTTCAATATTTGAGGTTTCATGTAAAGATATCATTGCATAGAATACAACGACATGCATATATATCATGGCATTTGCTATCATGCAATTATGTACATATAGACCGACATGAGCCTAGTATCTGTTTACTTAAGCTACTTACTGAGTCGTGGTTTTGCTCACCCCTTATTAATAACATCGCAGATCATACAAGTTAGGCTCCCACTTGGAGTTGGGTGCGGGGCCTCGGGGACTATTTTGAGTAGCTATATCGGTCTGAATCCTCCGAGTGCTGTTTTTGTTGCGCTTGAGGTATAACAACGATTATTTTGTTATCCATGTATGACATTTTAAATTTGCACAGTACATGCTTATAGATATTTTGGGATGTAACTTAGGATCGTTCTAGATTATTGTAGCCCCATATGATCATCAAGTGTGATCCGAGAAGTGAATGGTAAAGACTATAAATTATGAAATGCCATGCATATGTCATTGATGATTCGAGAAGTAAATTTTGTCAATTATGTGTTGTAAACTGCCATACATATATATGTAATGATTTTGGAAGTATGTGAAGTATATAATACAATGAACTGAGAATTGTGGATTGAAATATGAGGCTGGAAATAGTTGTATTTTATCGCAGGTTATTAAGCTAGGGAAAGTCGATTTTATATAAGGGAGAGTTTTCGACCTTTTTCTTTTATGAATTTAATATTAAATGAAAATATTAAGTAAGTCAAATGGTTTAAGAAATGGTAAATTAAACAATGAATGTAAATCAAGTGAGCAATGCGAAGTTAGTAGAGAGAAAACACTGACACCAAATACAAACCTTAAAGTGAAAAGAAAAAGTCAGTTCGTAAATTTGATAAATAGTAAATCAAATTTGAGTGTTAAGTGTAAGTCACGGCCTTCGGGTCGTGACATACCACTAGCTTGATTTATTAATGTCTTTTGTTTTAAGGCTAAAAATAAAATTACTACTAACTTGATTTATAATTTTTTCTTTCAATGATGTCCAAGCTTATAAAAAAATTGTACTTGTATTGTTTAATTTAATTACTTAACTTTTTCTAATCTTAAAAACTTGAATTTTAATTTTAAGATTAGGTTTTTTTTAATCTAAATTTAGTATCTTTCTATACTTGAAACTTTAAGAAAATATAGTTTAAATTTAATTTTATTAAAAATATTTTTAATGTGTTGCACAAAATATCAAATTCAAAGTTTCAAATAAATATTGAAATTATATAATTTTTTATATATTTGATTTATTATTGTATTAAAATTAAAATTTTATTATAAAATAAAAATAATAAAATGTTAAAATGATTTTTATAATAAAATCAAATGTTAAATTAATAATATATTTATTATTATAAATGCAATAAGTATAATATTAAAGATTATTTGATATCATATATTATGATGTTTTAAATTAATTTAATTTAATTTAATTAAAAAGATTCAATATTTATTTTGCTGATAATTCATAATTGATAAAATTGTATAATAAAAATAATTATTTTCAAAATTTTAAACTTTTTAATTAAAAAGTGTATCAATTATTTATTTATTTTTAAATAATAATTATATAATTATAATTCAGGTTTTCTCGGGTTATAAATTTGATTTTTTAGGGGTTTCGGATCAGATCGGTCTCGGTTTCGGATCATATCAGGCTCGGATTATGTCGGGTTCGGGTTGTATCGGGTTTGGGTTTTTTCGGTTTCGAGCTTTTTCGGTTTTGGGCTTTTTCGGTTACGGGCTTTTGACTTTTTTTATCAATTCGAGCTGGTCTCAGTTCGGTCTCGGGAGGATTCGGGCGGGTTTTCGTACTCAGGCTAGTTTTTGTCACCTCTATTTATTACGTGCCAACTCATTTATAAATAGATTATTATTTCATTTACTGTTGTAAAATCAAAAAATTTCACAAACAAATTTTTTTATATCATGTGTCTTTTTAAACAAAAAATCAATGAATTAGAGTTATTAAAAAAAATAAATGGCATGTAAAGAGATTTGTTTGTGAAATTTTTTAATTCCACCGACGATTGATGAAATAATAATCCTTTATAAATATAATATTTATTTAAAATTAAGTCAATAAACTTTGTCCGATAAATAAATAGTTTGAATAAAAATTATTTTTTTGATAGGTTAAATTATAAAATTAACTTTTATATTCACGCAAAATTTAATGTTTAGGTTTGTCTTGAATGACATTGCATCCGTGTGTTATGGCATCTCACGGCTTTAAAAGGTTACAGTAAGTACATTTGAATCATTGAATGCATCCCACGATGCAGTTATACTTTGTAAAACCCTATTTCCTCTCTAATTCCCAATTAGAAACTTAAGGATTAAGTGAAAACTAAACCTTGTACCTTTATTCTACAAATTTTAATATTTTTTATTTTGTTAAATTATTTTTATTTAAAAATGTTAAATTATTTATTTTTGTTATTTTTTATTTTTACTTCTCCTTTTACCTTTAATTGTTCTATTTTTTATTAACAAGTTCTAAATACAACTCTCATTTTACCCTCAACAATCCAAATTTTATTTTTATTTTTATTCTTCATCATCATCATCAGAACTTTTATTCTAATACTGGGGTAGACTATATGAACCAATATATGACTTCACACTAAGTCATTAGCATGAGTTCTCCTCCTCCACTCACTACCATTTAAAGCAATATGTTCTTCCAGTTCCTGTTCCACGATATCTTTCAGATTACTTTTTTCCAAGTCTTCTTCAGTCTTCCCCTAGCCTTGATTTTTTTTTACATCATTCATAGTCTCCACTCTTCTAATGGGAGCATCCATAGGTCTACATCATATGCGTTCAAACCAACGTAAATAACTTTCAATAGCTTGTATTTGATAGGTGTTACTCTAACCTTTTTGCAAATGTAATCATTTCTCATTCTATCTTTTCTCGTATATCCGCACTTTTCATCTCATAAAAATTGGATGACTTTTAAGTGACTGGTTATCCAAACCTACCCCCAACCCTCCTCCTTTATCCAAGCTTAGGACCGGCAATGTTCAACACAGGCGGAATTTTTATATTTATCTTTATTGTAAGACAAAAATACACTTAAATGAAAAGACTCTATTAACCTAAGTAAAATTATTAAATTAACCCTAACACAAAAATTCTTAAATCTCACTTTGTGAGAACTTAAATTTTACACAATTAAAGTGAATACAAGGCCTATCAAACCCAAATTTATTGTCGAAATGGAAATTTTCGATTTCAGATCCAATAAGTCAAACTCCTTTACGAGCAAGTCTATGGGCTCTATGGAAAGCGCACCTACCCATATATATCTGAATCATCATATATTGATGATATTTGGTCTTAGATAAGCCAATTTCAGTCATTGAAATTATTTGAGTTCAAACATGGCTTATCTTGAAACACTTGAAATAAATTAAAAATGATGATTTTGTCCATAGGCCGTCAGATCAAATGGTTAAAACCAAGACTATGGATGATCTTAGGGGTCTAACTGAGTAATGTCAAAGCCTTAATTGGTCATGTCAAACCTCAAATCAAAAAATTTTACGATAAGACCGAAAAAGTCAAAATCGAGCCAAAACAGAGAAACAGTCAAAATAGTCGATCAACCCTTTAACTTTTCCACTAATTTGTCTTACATGCATGGGACATGCATGTAAATATGAAATATCTCACCTAACCGATTTTCATTAGCCAATTAGAAGTTAAATAAAAGAAAATTATGGAAATTAACGAAATTAGAAAAGTTAAGTGATAAATATGAAACTTTAGCTTAATCCTCATTGGTTATTGGCTTAACCTAAGCCATCCTTGCTAAAATAAGCCTTTTAATGCCTTAAGAACCGGCCACCCCCATGGATTTCATGCCAAAAGCGAAATTAGAAAAGAAGAAGAAGAAGAAGAAGAAGAAAAAGAAAGAAAACCATGAGAAAGTTAAGAAACCATAAGCACCCTTGCAAAAACCATGGCTTTTGCACCCATTTCCTAATCGATTTAGCTCTTGATTTCTTCTACAAATTTGTTCGCCTATGTAAATAACTTTCTATCGAGGCTAGATCTAAGGGGCTATGCTTTGATTTAACTTCCCAATTTAATATATGATAATTAGAGGTTGATATGAAGTATTTCTATGTTTTTAGATCAAAGCAAAAAGCTCACTAGGTCATGGTTCAAGATTTGACCATTCTTGGAATTCATGGGTAAGATTTAATTCAAGCTGTGATTTTAAGATATGTTCGTTAATTCATGATGCTAAGATGATATATGGTGTTAAATTGGATTGAAAATGCATAAATCATGCACCTAGAGTGTTCTGCCATAAGGGTTTCTATGTGAAACCATGTGTAATTCATAAGGGTTTTGTGATATGTTGTGCAATTCATGTAATTAAACATGAATTTAATACTAATGTGCATTAAAATTAATTATATGTCAATTATATGCCTTTGCCTAGGTGAAGAGCAATATGGTAAATTTGCCATTTCAATGTAATCTTAGTGTTATGTGAGTTAAGTAAGTGTCAATGTGATAGGTGAAAATGGAATAATCAAATAGTAAGAAATGGTAGCTTTTATCACTTTGATACAATTGTAACATAAAGGCAAGTTAGCTTAAAGTGTGGTGTCTAAGTGGCATTAGGAAGTGTGAATGCGATATGAAGTGATAACTAAGTAAATTGTGACTTATTGAAGGGATTTGAATCATTCGATGGTGGAAATGAGCAAGCAAGCAAGCTTAAAAACATATGTGTGAGCATAAGAACTTGGTACGTTAACTATGCAAGATGCATGTTAGCATCATATAGTATAAGTATAAATGATGAGTTATTTATTTAAATGTTATTGAACCATATATATGAATCGTGTGTCAATACTGCCTATTAGGGCATCGTAGCCCAATTGTGATGCATGTGAATTATGTATGTATACGAGAATGATATGTGATATGATTGTGGATATAAACTTGTACATGTGTTTTGAATTTGCTGGCTAGGTAGTACTATATAGAAACCCAGACCTAACGACTTGAAATTTATAATTAAAAGTACAGAACATGGAAGTCTAGCACAGTGGACTATGCTAGGACTGCATACTGCATTCTCAAGCATAGCATGAAAGTGACATGATTTTAAAGCTTGCATCGGTTTATACTTACTTATATAAAAGCTTTAAAATTTTACTTGTAACATGTTTTGAATTCTATTGAATATATTGAGTACATATGTATTCGAGTAAGGCATATATTTGCTTTACATTTACGTTGTTATCAGATTTCAAAACATGTATAAGAACTATTTGCAACCATGTTTTGAATTATATTGAACATGTGATTATATTGAGTCTATAGAGTTTTCGGATATAGCATGGTGTTGCTTTAATATCCACAACCTTACAAGGTTTCAAAACATGATTGCTAAGTGTTTTAGAGATTCTTAAACGCTCCACTCAAGCTTTGGATCTTTTATAAGACATGTTTTGAAATGATTTGTAAACCTATGAAGCTAAGTGCTACACTGTGTGAGTCACCTCTAGAGCCTACGGGGCTAAGTGCTATACTCTGTAAGTCACCTCTAGAGTTTGTAGAATCTTTAAAATATGATTGTAAATGTTTTTGAGATATAGGCACCCCCACATGTTTTATAAGGTTTTATAATGTTTTTAGACCAATAAAGTAACTTAGGACAAAAGGCATCTTATGATGACCTCACTGTATCATACTACACTATACAGGTCTTACCTAGTTGTAGACTCTATACTGCACTGCATTGTATTGGTTCAATAAAGGTTGTTGACTAGTGCTAATGATTTATCATCATATGTCCGGCTCAATTGTGGACTCCCGTATTGGAAAAGACATATGGCCATATGCACTGCCTTGGTCTCGAGATAATTGGCTCACTGTTAGCTACGCTATAGTGGGATAAGTCTTTATTGGTCAATATTAGGGGAGTTTTGCCTAATCTCATATGAAGAAGAGTGTTTAAAAGAAAGAAGCATTGTCACAAGAAAATATTTAAATGAAAGAAGCATTGTTTACAATAAAGTTTTAAAAGAAATAAGCATTATTTACAAAAATGTGTTTAATGTTTTACAAGTACATGATATGATGTTATAAACATATAAAATGTTTTACGAGTACATGACATGAAATTATAAGCATATGAAATGTTTGACAAGTACATGACATGAAATTATAAGTATATAAAATGTTTTATGAATACATGACATATGAAATGTTTACGAGTACATAACATATGAAATGGTGTGAAACCCTTAACCCAAAAAAAAAAAGGGAAAGAGGAGTCAATTTTGGTTTTATCAAATTGAGAATAAAGTGTTTTTTTGTCACGTTGGACTCTTTTTGATACGTTGGCATTTCTTCCGTGCTAGCCAAAAACATCATGAGATGACTCAATTGGATAAAAATTAAATTTTAGGAGTTTAATTAATTGCAAAAATGTTAAAGGCTTGGTGATAATCACATTAAAGTTCAAAGGGCTTGTTGACCCTTTAAACAATAAATTTTTTAAATGAGTGTATTAAAGGGTTTTAGCGTTGGATTGGAATTAAAAAAAAAAAACCAAATTGGAGTGGACTTCGATGCATCAAATTGGATTAACCCAATTGTGCTTGAGATACATAACTATTTTTTTGTATTTTTTTTATTTTTTATTTAATTTTTAATATTTTGTACTTGAATTAAATTATAAAATTGTTTTATAAAATAAAAAATAAAAATGCTTAATTGAAAATTTTGTTTTAAGACGTAACATATTAAAAATCATAATCCTTTAAAATAATTATTTTTGATCTATTAATACTAATTAATTTAATTAAAAATTGTTTTATTTTATAAATATTTTTTAAAAAAATCTGCAAACGAAGCTAAAGTAGCATTCTAGTATAAAATAAGGTTACGTATTCCAATTCATTTTTTCAACTTTGTTTTTCATTTTCTATTGAAAAAGCAAAAGAAAAACAAAACAAAACAATACATTAAAATAATAATTTATATATGATGCATTGATAATATATAGTCTCTATACATTGTCAATATATCAAAGGTTGATATCTCATCAATATGCAAACTAAAATAATATCAAGCCTTTAAGAATAAATAAAATAATTTTTTTAATTTACTTATAAAGACTTATTAATAAGGTATCAACTTCTTATGCACTAATTGTTGAACAAAAAAGTAAAATATGGGATTACAGATCTTGTCCACTTGGGGTACTATGAAGATGAAAACTTGAACTTCTTCTTAGACTTCAACTTCTGGAACTGAACTTCTTTGATCACGAACAGTCACGAACTAAATGCAGAGAAAGACTTCAAGGCGTGCTGCTATAATGCCACTTTCCTTAAGAATTATTTCACCCCCACCAGTTATGGTATACAACAGGGATTATAGAAATAGCCTCAGGATACAATGAAGTCAATTTGTTTAATATTACCTTGCACTTGTAATATTAGACCACTAAACACTTTAGACAAATACAAAAGTATTATGTCTTAGCCAAAGTTTTCTGCAGCAAACAATGTCTAAGAGACTTGTTTTCTATTTTGAGATTGGGAGAGGAAAAAGAATTCAGAATATTTTCATTATATATTTTTTTTTCTGTAGTTCTTATCTTCTTGAATGAACATTGTCATCTCTTTTATAGAGATAATTTCAAGATATGTGATCTTTGGTTTGAATGATACAACCTTTCAATTGTGTTGTTTCATTTAAACAAACACATCATTCAGATTGTTCATAACCTCTCAAATTCAATGGTTATGTCCTTTAACCATTTTGTAGTGAAAGATTACCCTTTGAATGAGGTTACACCTATTCAAAGAAAACTAGTCGTTACAATTCATTTTACACTAGAGCAGTTGACTGCCATAAAAGGCAGTTGACTGCCTTTGGATTTCCAGGCAAGGAAGTCGGATGCTCGAAAATAGCATCCGAATGCCCTAGTGTATTTTTGAAACAGTATGCAACTTCCATGAAGGCAGTCGACTGCCTTAAAGTAACTTAAAATCCGAGTATTCACATTGTATAGGCAGTTGACTGCCCTATTTGGGCAGTTGACTGCCATCCCGGGGCATCCGACTGCCCTCCCAGGGCATCCGACTGCCCAAGTGCATTTTTCAAACAGAATGTTCACTGCGCAAGGGCAGTTGACTGCCCTATATGGGCAGTTGACTGCCCAGTAAAATTAGTAAAAATCATTTTAACATGATTTTACTTCACCCGGAGTCATACCAAACACTAGTTTTACTTGTACATTGATTAAACAACATTTTAATCAATCTTTTCACTTTATATTTTGAAATTTTCTAACAATCTCCCACCAATTTCAAAATAGAACAAGTCTAATACTTGAGGAATCCTCATGCATAAAATGATGGTGAACTAGGTCTTGAACCATTACCTTAGAGAAAAAGTGCTTTCAGTTAATCAGAACGGTATGGTGGACTAAGCCTTGAACCAACGGTTCTATGATAATTAACTAATAACTAAATCTCACATGAGACTTCAAAAATTTGTCCAAAGTCATTTAGTAGAACTTCGACACTTATACTGGCCATGTGTCTTGTATCATTTCATGAGTGCTTAAGAGCTAAACCCTAAGCTCCTAGAAGCGGCACCACTTCCACTCATATAGGTGAACTCATCAGAAATGCAATCATATAAGCATTCCAACACTTATACTTACGTGTTATGGTTCATTAAGAGTAACAACTCAACCTCCTTATTTTCATATGATTTCAAGTATTCATAACCTTTGGGATGTTAATCAGCACAATACTTGCAGCCACATTCAGATAATGTACTTGATCTCATTGAACTCAAGACTTAATGTCCAATTAAGCGTTAAGTTGAGTTTCCATTATGTGTGACTAATTCAAATGGGTTTTAGTCCCATCCCCTTGGAAGTTCTAGACACTATCTCTCTTGTGAGACCTTTTGTCAATGGATCCGCCAAGTTTTCACTTGACTTGACAAAATATATGGTGATCACCCCATCTTTAATCAATTGTCTAACATAGCTGTGCCTTAGACCAATATGTCTAGATTTCCCATTATATACTTGGCTATAAGCCTTTGATAGTGTAGCTTCACTATCACAATGTATTGATATAGGTGACATTGGTTTAGGCCATAAAGGAATTTCATGGAGTAAGTTTCTCAACCACTTAACCTCCTTACTTGCCGAAGCTAATGCCACAAATTCTGAAGCCATAGTAAAATCAGAAATACAAGTTTGTTTCATGTTATTTTAGTTAGCATGCAAGTTATACATTTTTCATCACTTCTAACTACATATGGAACCAGATTATATTTAGACATCATGATTGCTTTATCATAATTTATATGTCCTAATCTACTATGCCATAAATCAAAAGAATCCACAATATAATCTGAATTATTCTTCTTATTATTGATATTGAAATGAGATACATTAAGTTTAAACATGCCTTCATTGGCATATCCTTTTCCCACAAAAGTTACACTCTTGGATAGTATACACTTATCCCCCTCAAAGACAACTTTGAACCCAAACTTATTGAGTAAACTAACAGACACTAGATTCTTCCTAACTTCTGGAACATAGAAAACATTGGTTAAAGTCAATGTTTTTCCAGAAGTGAAGTTTAAATCTATGGTCCCCTTGCCTTTGATTTTAGTTGAAGAAGAATTCCCCATGTAAAGCACATTGCCATCTACTTCCTCTTTGAAAGTTTTGAACATAGCCTTGTTTGTGCACACATGTTTTGTAGCACCAGAATCTATCCACCATGCTTCTTTGTCTTCAATGACATTGACTTCAGAAATCACAGCAACAAAGTTGTCCTTGGTTGCATTGGATGCTTCTTTCTTCTTTTTGAAGACATAGCAATCCCTTTTGAAGTGCCCTGGTTTTCCACAGTGGAAACATGCACCTTTGTTCTTAAATTTCTTGCCTTTGGTGGAAAGCTCTCTCTTCTTCTTTGTGAAATTTTCGTTGGAAACAGTATCTTCTACCACATGGACTTTGGAGATGTTAGTCTCCTTCTCCTTTTCTTTGTCATTCTCCTTGCGATATTGCTCTTCAATCCGTAGATAGTTTGCAAGGTAATCAAGAGTGATTTCTTCCTTTTTGTGTTTCAAGGTTCTCTTGATATCCTTCCATGATGCTGGAAGTTTGTCAATTATAGAGGACACTATAATTGACTCATCCATGTTCATTGAATACTGCTTAAACTTGTTAAGGATGACTTCAATCTCAGCAAACTGTTCCATAATAGGTCTGGAATCATTCATTCTAAAAATGTTCCAACTTGTTACCAGGAACTTTTTGCTAGTTGCGTCTTCCTTCATGTATCTTGCATCCAGCTTTTCCCATAACTCTTTTGATGTATTGATTGTGATGTAAGTATCAAATAAAGAATCAGACATACCATTTAGGATGCATCCTCTACAAGTGTAGTCATCGTTGTCCCACTTTTGTCTTTGATGCACTTCCTCATTTGTGTCATCTTCTTTTTCTTCTGGTCTTGGTGTTGTAAGTACATAGAGCACATTGAGGGATGTAAGTAAAATCTTTATCTTTTGTTGCCACCTTAGGAAGTTCCCTCCATCTAACCTCTCCAACTTTTGAAAGTTAAATGCCAATTCTTTCAACGTTTCCATCTTCATGGTTTCTGAAAAATAAGTCTTAAGATTGTTGAACAAAAAACAAAATATGGAATTACAGCTCTTGTCCACTTGGGGTACTATGAAGATGAAAAACTTGAACTTCTTCTTGGACTTCAACTTCTGGAACTGAACTTCTTTGATCACGAACAGTCACGAACTAAATGCAGAGAAAGACTTCAAGGCGTGCTGCTATAATGCCACTTTCCTTAAAACTTATTTCACCCCCACCAGTTATGGTATGCAACAGGGATTATAGAAATAGCCTCAGGATACAATGAAGTCAACTTGTTTAATATTACCTTGCACTTGTAATATTAAACCACTAAACACTTTAGACAAATACAAAAGTATTATGTCTTAGCCAAAGTTTTCTGTAGCAAACAATGTCTAAGAGACTTGTTTTCTATTTTGAGATTGGGAGAGAAAGAAGAATTCAGAATATTTTCGCTATATTTCTCTGTCTTCTTGAATGAACATTGTCATCTCTTTTATAGAGATAATTTCAAGATATGTGTTCTTTGGTTTGAATGACACAACCTTTCAATTGTGTTGTTTCATTTAAACAAACACATCATTCAGATTGTTCACAACCTCTCAAATTCAATGGTTATGTCCTTAAACCATTCTGTAGTGAAAGATTACCCTTTGAATGAGGTTGCACCTATTCAAAGAAAACTAGTCGTTACAATTCATTTTGCACTAGAGCAGTTGACTGCCATAAAAGGCAGTTGACTGCCCTTAGATTTCCAGGCAAGGAAGTCGGATGCCCGAAAATAGCATCCGAATGCCCTAGTGTATTTTTGAAACAGTATGCAACTTCCAAGAGGGCAGTCGACTGCCTTCATATGGCAGTCGACTGCCTTCATATGGCAATCGACTGCCTTAAAGTAACTTAAAATCCGAGTATTCACATTGTATAGGCAGTTGACTGCCCTATTTGGGCAGTTGACTGCCATCCCGGGGCATCCGACTGCCCTCCCAGGGCATCCGACTGCCCAAGTGCATTTTTCAAACAGAATGTTCACTGTGCAAGGGCAGTTGACTGCCCTATATGGGTAGTTGACTGTCCTATAAAATTAGTAAAAATCATTTTAACATGATTTTACTTCACCCGGAGTTATATCAAACACTAGTTTTACTTGTACATTGATCAAACAACATTTTAATCAATCTTTTCACTTTATATTTTGAAATTTTCTAACACTAATAATGTATAGAATCTATAGCATCATCTATAAATTCTTGAAATAAAACAAATAACGAATGAATATTGTTTTATTAAAACATAAAAATTAGGTGAAAAGGGGGAAAATCCACAGAATTGGAAGGGAAGTGGTTAACTACTAGAATGCCACTCCGTCATAGGATTTTTGGAGGGAAGAGTTTGTTATCAGTAAAACGAAGAAGTCAGTTAGTTTGGAATGGATACCTGAATCTTCCATTGTTCTGAACTGAAACCAAAAGAGAAGAAATTAAAGCCAAATCCCCTCTCTCTTTCTTTCATGACCATACACTCTCTCATCTTTCTCCTCCTCCTCCTCTTCATTACCATTTTCGCTTCTACTCCCAAGCATTCACCATCGGCCTCTTCCACCACCACCAACGCCACCGCCTTCGCCTCCTTCGTTGCATCAGCATCAACTTAACAACATAATCAATGCTCTCATCGGAGCTGGGGATTTCACCAACTGGGCAAATATGCTTTCGGCCTCTGAACTCTTCACACTTCCTATTTCTGCTACTCTTTTTGCACCTTCCGATTATTCTCTCTTCCCATTCCCAACTTCCTACACCACCACTGCCACCCCTTCCTTTGACCCTTTCATTGTTCCCTATCACATTGTTCCGCAACGCCTCGCTTTCTCAGAACTCACCCTCTTCAAGCCTTTCTCTCGCTTACCAACTTTGCTAGGGGTGTAAACGAACAGAACATTCGACGAAACGTTCGTGAATTCGTTCGGTTTCTGTTCGTTTATTAAGCTTAACGAACAAACACGAACAATATTTTAGTGTTCTTTTGTTAAACGAACCGAACATGAACAGATGTATGGTTCGTTCGTTTTTGTTCACGAACAGGCTCGTTTTTGTTCACGAACAGGCTCGTTTATGTTCGTTTATTGTTCGTTCATTTAAAGTGTCAGTTATTGTTCGTTCGTTTATGTTCATTTATTGTTCGTTCGTTTAAAGTATAATTTGTTGTTCATTTATTGTTCGTTCGTTTATGTTCGTTTATTATTCATTTGCTATTTATTAAAATATTAAAATTACTTATATTATATAAGTTATATAATATATACCCTATTTTTAAGACATTAACGTAAAACATTAGTACCTAATTTTTAAACATATTTATACAATATAACTTTGTTGGTTTAAAAAATTAATAAAATATAATTATTAAATTAGTTAATTATACTTAAAATAAATTTTTTAAAAAATTTTAAATATAATGTATTGAAATAAAATTAGTACAAGTCTCATAATAAGTTAAGATTTCACTCATATGATTTTATCTATTGATCATTTACATATATATGTTACATATATGTGTGTGTATACACATATGTATACACACATATATATGATATTTTAATATATGTATATGTGTATAATATAAATTGTACTTAAAATAGTAATTATCAATTTTAATAAAACATTGTTGACTTAATTTGTGTTGTATTTAAAATTTTGTACTAGATGATTTCAATTTGCATATGAAATTTAATCTTTATGTAAGATTTTTAATATTTAATATTTAGTTTGTTTTTATGAATACTTGTTCATGAACATATGTTCGCGAACGCGTTCGCAAACGCATTCGTCTACATGTTCGGGAACACATTAACGAACAATCTCTACCAAACAAACGAACGAACACAAATGCACTCCTTAATGACTACAAACGAATACGAACGACACTAAAAAATAAATGAACGAACATAAATACCAATTCATTCGTTCGTGTTCGGTTCATTTACGGTTCTAAACTTTGCTACCTTCCAAATCCATCCTTAAAACCACACTTCCCTCTCCAACTTCACTCTAGATTCCTCTCAGATTTCCTTCCCGGATCTTTACATCACATCCGCCGTTGCTGTCCACGGCATCGCCGCGCTTCTCAACTACACTGTTTATGGTGGTGACGGTGGCCTCTCCCATGGCATTGCCCCACTGCCGCCGCCTCCTTCAATGTTTGAGCCGCTGGGGGAGGTGATGGGTGATAGGCGGAGGTCGGATGCAGGTTGCTTGTATGGGGTGTTTGAATTTGTTTTGTTGATGATTCCTTGGGTTGTCTGGGGCATCAAAATTTATGGGAATCTTCTTGGCGTCTCATGGGTTGCTTAGTTCTGGTATTTGGGTTTAGCCACTATCCTTCTATGATAAAAAAATAACTGTCTTTCTTCATTCTTTTCTTTTCATTTTTACATTTCTGTTGGGATGCTGCTGATAACTGAGATGACATTGCATTGTGTTGTGTCAATAAAGAAGAATCTGTTTTCCACTGCTTTCGCTTCTGATTCTGCTTCAGAATTACGGTAATAGCAATGTCAAGACTCGGCTATTGTCACAGTTGGTTCGCACAAATCCACTTCACTTTGCTTCTTTGTAGGACATAATTAAAAATTAAAAAAAAAAAACCAAATATAATCTCACTCCTTGCACAAAATGGATAAAAACCCATAACGTGTAAATAAATCTATAATATTTCAAAATCATATAATTAAATTCAAATGTGTTAAATGATAATTAAATTCATTTAACAAATATGAACTTATTTGCTTTATTTTGAAATGTCGATGTTTATTTACAAAAAATAAATTGATTTACATGTAATAAAACGTCAATACCTTCCGTCTATTTTGTACAAAAAATTGAAAGCATATTTCGGATATTAAGCCTTAAAAAAATTGAGAAAGTAAAATGAGAGGAAATAAAATAAAACTCATGAGCTAAGTAGGATTTACTAGAAAGACATCTATTTTCAGTAAGGTTAGAAAATTTTCCAAGGCGCAAATCGGCCTTATCTCATCAATGATAAGTTAGCGGCATTAACAATGGTTGTGCTTGACTCAGGCATATGGGAGGACCGGTTTGTCCCTCTTATGGATTTGTTGAAAGAATGAGCCTGAAAATGGAAAATTCAAGTTAAAGAACTACTCCCACTAAGAATGAACTGCCGCAACCAGTTACTTCCTTTTTACCATTATTTGCTAAAGACCTCCTTCAACTTATCTACATGTTCTACGGATCTCCTCAGTCAATGTGTCATATGCCACTCTCCGTTCCGCGCTTCGTGCCTCGCTACGGAGTATCCTTTGCAGTGTGCTCAACTCATCCGGACTTGCCTTCTTGAAAAGTCCTCTTAGAACGACCTCTACCTCTTCATCAACTGAATGCTGACTCGGATCATCCTGATTGAGCTTTGTCAAATCAACACCAAAAAGTTTTGCTTTCGAATCCCTTACAGAGCAACTCAATCTTAGTGCATATTTTTTAACTTCATTGTTATCACTAGTAGTCTTGTGATTCCAATACTCCGAGCATTGATGATTTGGATCAAGAGCTTCAATAGCCTGGAGGATAGCAATTTATTGACAAATAAATAACTGAATTCAGATATCACAACAAAAATTGATAAGAAAAACAGGGATACTTTAAATTTTATGTGTCAGTATGCTTATTTGTTTGGATATATGCATGCTTGCATGAAGGTATGCTCCAGGGAAAATTTGCCCTCACTATCTGTGTCCAGTCTGTACTGCATTTGAATGATGCATGTTTTCAGAGAGAGAAAGCCATACTATTCTCCTATTGGTACCTAATCAGCTATGTTGTGCATATAACTAATGCTACGATACAATAAATTCAGGCTTCAGAAGAAATTTGGCATCACTGACCAAAATAATATAGCAACCATTTGGAATCAAGTAATAAGAATTTAATGACAGTTAAAAAATGCTTTTGATGATAAATAGGAGTGAATTAATAATAAGTGTGGAAGTGGTGTGGTAGGGTACATGTTAACTAAAGATTAATAAATGGCATTTCTGATTATATTTGCTATCCCCTGTATCATGATAAGAACCATAAGGAATCATATTTATTAGCTAAGACATCTAGTCTGTTAAGCACCATTAGGGATAACAAATGTTTATTTGCTTTACTGAGGAACTTGAAACAGGTCAATAAGTTGAGCAGTTGTAGAAACATTCGCTAACTAGCTTAGAACAAAAATTGGGCATCTAACTAATGTGCAATGAATTAGCAAGTAGACTGCCACCCGATCTTGCATGCCATTTCAGGTTTAGTTATGTAGAAAGCATCTGAAAGCTTTATTCAACTAATGAAAATTAAATCAAATTAACCAGATTAACCTGCATAATGGCATCTATACCTGAATTATGGGTGGTGAGAGAAATCCAAACATTTCAAGCCCATTGATGCTCTGCAGAGATTGCAAAGGAAGCAGCCCTCTTTCCCCCAGGTTGCTCTGTCTTTGAATTTCTTGATTTAGTTGCTGCAGCACCATTTCCCAACATTTCTCTGCTGATACATTTGAGAAAGTTATGGTGGGGAAGTCATCTAAAGTAACCTGAAATATGCAATAACAGATGTAAGATTCTACACGTAGGCTAACTCTGTGACAAATCCTAGTTGCTTGTAAGCTTATGTGTTAAATATAGCTCTGTTCTCTCACCACCACCACCCCCCCCCCCCCCCCCCCTTCCCCTTCTCTCTCTCTCTGGTTTTATTATTTTCTTTTTCTATTTGCCATTTTCTTCTTTCTGGCCTTTCTCCCTTGATTTATTAAGGGAGTTTTAAAAGTGACTCTTTATCATCAAAGCAGAAAACAAGAGATGATCCCACCTTAAATAGAGGTCCAAGGAGCCCAGCATCTAAGACTTCTGAGGTGTAGCTAGAAATCTCTGTTGGGTTGAGCACACTAAAGTACTTCACACAGCTTCTAAATCCTGCAAAAGTGTAAAAGTCAAGCATGAATGCAACATTCTTCTATCAGCAAGAAAGAAACTGTTAAAGAACAGCAAAAAGTTCACGCAAAAATTCCATTACCACATACCTTTTGGGAATATGGCCTGCTTGCTGCACCATAGTTTTCCAAACATGATGGATCCAAAATTTAAAGGTACAACGGAAGAATTTAACTTAGTAATTGGATCCCCTTGCTCAGCCATAGAAGCATTTACATCTGAGCAGTTGACAGGTTCCATCTTCAACAAGGTATTAGATCGTCCTTCATGGATATGTGGAAACCAAAGTTCAACGCCAAACAATTTCTTGCCATCTGAGCCATCGGAATCCTGATGAACCCTTGAAGTTGAATGCAGATACTTGTTGGGAGATTCTCGAGAAACTGATGAGCTAATATCACTTCTGAGTCTCTTTAGAACAGGTTCTGTTACTTCATCAAAGCTACAAATTTTCTCTTGCTCATAAAAGGGTAAAAATGTCTCAACATCAGTGACACTGTGGTTATTAGGGCTATCAGAAACATACACTGACTTACTCGCAGGATAATCAGACAGAATATCAAAATTCAAGTCAATGCAGGCATCCTGCTCCACGTTCACTTTGTTTTCCATGACAAGAACTCCAACATTTAAGACATTGTTCTGACTATCTACAGTGACATGAGAAGCTTTTAATTTAGTCCCATGCTGGCACTCTGATGGCAATACTTCCGAAGAAACATGATCATATGAACAAGGAGTACTAATATCCACATCTTCATCCATTCTCGGGGAGAAAGACAAACTTTCCATCAGTTGAGAAGGCTCAGTGTTTAATACCTTACTATCCTGAACCAGCCTAGACACATCAGCATCACAATCATTAACAGAAACCAACCCAAGATGTTTGGATCCCCATGCTTTTACAGCATCTAATTCTCCCTCCAGGGCTTTGACTAGCATTTGGAATTCATCAATGGTGTAACGAAAGAGGACAAATCTGTCTTTGTCTTGGCACGAGCAGAAATTCTTTACATGTTTCAGACATGCAAATCGTTCAGGAGAGCATTTGCAGCTGCAGGCAGATAGATGCAAGTCATAGAAACAAGAGAAGCATTCCCTCTCATTTTCTAAATCAAAGTCTTTTTCCATCTTCTGTGAAGGTAAATGAGGTGGAAGGCAATTAACTCTTTCCTCCTCCATCCGCACTCTCATCTGTTAACAGCAATAATTTTACACACATACACACAATGGCATGAGTAAGTTTTTCACTTATCATGTGCAGATGTAATTAAATAAACTAAAATATAAGTTTTTTTTCTTCTTTTGTCAGAGGGAAAGAAAAAAACCTACCTTAATGGCCTTTGTAAGCATTCCATCCTTCCCACAGACACGTTTCCACCTCAAAGTTTCTGGAGTTTCTCTGCCAAGAATGAATAACTCCCTGAGAGCTTGGATGGCTTGCCAAGCTGATTCTAAGAGAAGCTTGTCATGGGACAGTGATGTCTTACGATGCTGCTCACTGTAGAGCTCCACTGCCTGTTGACCATGTTCTAACCAATCAACAGGAGCAACATTCACTGCCTCTGCACAGTTGAATCCACAATTAAAGCCAGAATGGTATGCCCTTGGAAAGGTAAGAACAAACTCCCCAGAATGTTGTACAGCTCGAAAGACTGGTACACCCTCAGCTTTCAGAACTGAAGGAGAAAGCTGAGTAACCTGCCCAAAGATGAATCTTAAACTTCATGCATGTAATATGCTAATGAAACATAAGAAAAAATAGATTCAAGATGAGGGAATGACAAGGATACTCAAAAGAAATGAAAGAAATAATGAGAGTTGAAGATATTAAAAAATTCATTTCACAGGTATTTGTTCAAAAATTTAAACTTGAGATGATCTAATGGGGTTCTGTTCAGTACTTTCTTCGGTTAAACACACTGGATCCTGAGTATTCATGCATGGCTCCAACAAGCAACTAAAATGTGTATAAAATATGCAAAAAAAAAAGGGGTGACAAAATGATTTTTTTGGTCCAACAAACTTACTTAAAGAAAAAAGTATTGTAAATATATTTCTCACCAATTCATGAAGTAAGTCTGGTTGTTCTTCAAACAAATCAGGCAGATGCTTTCTCATAGCAGCCTCCAAAGAGGAAGCATGATTTCCAGGCACTCCATACCATATTTTTGGATCTCCCCAGTGCATATAGTTTAGTGAATACAGATGATGGTCCTCAACATGCTGGTTGAACCATAATAGTAAAAATGAGATACATAAAAAAAATATAGACATGAATCATGTTGAAATTATCAAACATGTGTAGCCACTTTCCACTCTTCTCCTTCCATTTCTTTCTACATATAAAATAATTCTTCAATAAAGCCTACTATAAACTTTATCTAACATAGATAAGAGCATCTTGTCAAGGGTAGGATCTTTATCTAACATGCTTTTCTTCTAGGTGAACTGAGATTAAAATATAACTTTTAAACATACACATACAGGCACTTTGATCATTTTATTTAGAATTTGATATGTGTCTACTTTAATCCAATGTGTAAATTTCATATTAATTCAGAAAGCAACAGTAGAAAGCATAATGCATGTTGAATATTTAATAAGTTTCACAAGTTAATAAGTATGTTTCGAAAATATGATTGCATTGCAAAAGGTGTAAACATATAAAATTCTTGCACTTTAGAAACCATAGGCCATCCTAGAACAAGAGAGCACCATAATGCCAGGCAAATTCAAAACTATTAGATTTTACAAGAAGCAAGTATTTTATTTTCTTAAAAATATTACCAAAAAGAAGAGTGGAACAGTGTTATATACCTATATCATTTATTGTTGAAAATTAAAAATAACCGAAGTAATTTTAATCATGTGATCTAAGAGAAACTCTAACTCCATCAGGTTTTTAACGTACCCAACAAAATGATGAGAAGCACATCCCGACATAGAGCCATGGCACCAGAACTCCAGATATATCACATCCTTCAAAAGATAACACTGAACCTTGTAGGCGTGGGAAATTATTTAGGTTCCAACCTGACATTGCATATTTATTTGCATCATTTCCAGTTAATACAGATGCTGTCTTAGGAAACCCACTGCCAAATGTTCTTGTGTCCAAGTCAGCTCCATAATATACCTGCAATATGAAAGCAAACACCAGTAGAAATAAACAGAGACTCCCATGAATGAAATCAACAAGGGAGATGAACAATTAGATGACCACACTCTGTACCTCAACCTCATCTGTTGGCTTCTCAACTATCCTCCAGTATTCACCTTCAATATCCTCCCAAGACGGTTCCTCTTTCCTATATTCAACCACATTATACTTTAAATCCTCGGCACAGTCCCTTCGAAAGTACATCTCCTTAAATTCATCTGCATATCTCTGAAATTCTTCAAGAGTGAAGTCTGATCCTGAATTGAAGCCAAACTTCTCATCGATCTCAGGGGTAACTATAGATTCTGAACTAGAACTGGCACGTCTTCTAGTGGCTCCCATTCTTGAATGCCTTCTCCGTTTCCGTTTCCGGCTTCTACTTTTCTTTCTCATTGGCTTCCTATTTTGAAGTAAGTCAACTTGCTGAATTCGTGTTGAAAATTTAGCATGTTCCCATATATCTTTCTCTTTAAGAGGACAAGGTGGAGTCCAAGAAGGTGGTGGAACGATCCGACATATACCAAATGATTCAGCTTCAGCACGAATTCTTTCTATGTAGGCAAGTGTGTCTTCAAACTCCTAATAATGGAACATCATAAATTCTAAGTGTTATCAGAAAAAAAAAATGAAAAAAAAAGATAAGAAAAAGTTGACATCAGATCTTTACTCTTAAAAGAGAAGATTACCTCAACAGTTGGATAGAATACTGGAGCATCATCAATGGTTGGCCTGCATGCTTCATCTGGATCCCACCTTGCTGACACCTAAAACATACCAACAATCATCTCATTGATAAAGCAACCAAATTTACGAGAATAAAGCTAGAGGATTTGCACATGGTTCCATGCTAAAAAATTTAGCCCAATGCGGACCACCTTAAAAATGATAACTATGTTTGTAATTGCCAAAGTGCAAGTATTAACACTTACGCAAGAACATTTATAAAAATTTCGTCCACTTACTTTTGAATTACAAATAGTGAGACTTAAAATTTCAAAAAACTGCCATCAAAATCCATGCAGAAAACCTAAACTCCAGGATTCAAAATGCCTAGAAAATTTTAAGATGTTGCCTTTCAACCCCAAAAAACACAAAGTCATTTAGGCCAAGCTATTGCAAGGAGTATAACATATATGTCAGAACAGAAGAGTGATTTGTAGCCTATCAATTACATTGAGCCTATTGAAAACTGCATACACTTACCTTTCGACTTCGAGGACTGCCCAAGGTCTGAGTATTATTATCTCTTTTCATGGAAAGTTGTGAAGAATGATCCTGCAAATCATCTTTTGTTAGGAATTCATATATTTCATGTTTTTAACATGAACCGGGCATTCTAAAATCAAGCACATAAATAACGGCATATTGCATTGCAAATGACATACTATGATCCATTTCAAATTCAAATGCATATAATTATGAGTACATTCATACATGTATTTAACTGAAAACAGAGAAGATATACATATCAACGTGAACAAAAGTCTTATTGTCATTCCTTCACTCTAAACAAGCATCATACAGCACCAACCAATACACAGAAAGTTAAGCACTCTTTAAATCTCACAGTAAGCAAAAGGCAACATTGATCATAGTCAGTTGCAAAAAGTTTATTTCAACCCAGTTAAGAAGGATATCAAGATATTGTCCCTTTCTATGATATTTGTGAATATAAAAGGGCTTGTGACCAAAAAAAAAAAAGAGGAATTCAATTTACATTGATCATAACAACAGATTGACCTTTAACCCAATATAAAAACTTTCTGAAGCAAGAATATCATAATGCTATAAATATTCACTTGAAATATTATCTATTTATTAAATCAGGAAAAATATATATAAAAAAGATACATTTGGCATGTGAAAGATGCAAATTGGGATAAATAGATCTGCAAAGTTAAAACAGGGAATGAAATATATGAAGAAAGAAAAAGAGAGAGAACGTAACCTCTTTCATATGATAATCTGCAGCAATTTTCAACTGTTCCATTGAAGGAAAGAATTATGAATGCTTGACAAACAAAAGAAACAAATCTATTTTAAAAAAAGGTATTTTCTGGTAACTTATTTTTAGAAAGATGTTCTAAATTAACCTACCCTAGCAATTGGCAGAAAGAGTTTCTGTTCGTTTCTTATTCTTCTTCTTCCTCCTTTATCAAAAATCCTATCCAATTCAATTTTCCGAATTAACTAGAAATCTCTTTTTTGTTTTTTTGATTTAATCAAAGTTTATATGTATATATATAAGACTCGGTAAGATGAAAGCTCAGATTCCTTGTTGAATTAGGTCTTCCTTTATTTTAGGTATAGTTGATGTAGGTTTTATTTTGTTGCTATTCATACTTAATAAAATAAAAAATTTTAATTTGAGAAAATAAAATAGAAAAAGAGATGAATAATTGGCCGAAAAAAAGAATAAATAAAAGTAAAAGGCAAATAAAGAGGCAAGATAGATAGGTAAGTCGGGAAAAAAGCGATGCTTTGCTCAACGAAGAAGTTGGATCTAAAACGAATCAATTAAAAAAGGACAAAAATAAAGTATTATTTAAAAAGAAAGATAAAAGATATATTTGGAAACCGCCAAAACCCAAACGCAGGCGTTATTAACGGAAACCGGCAGCCAACGAACGAACCCGCCATTGTACTTCATTCCTATACGACTTTTCTACCAGTCTTTTTTTTTATTTTTTTTTGGTGTAACCACAGGTATCCTCATCCGTTTTACGGTCTGAGACTAATCCTATTCGGGCCGGGAGTGGTAAACGGTAAAGCCCTCCCAACAGTGAGGACTCCAGGACTCGAACTCTGTCCAAGTACCTGGGGAAGAAGTCCACTTTCCACTTCTTCCAACCACTTGTTGGTCTTTTTTTTTTTTATTACTACTAACTATACTTTTGCTTTGTATAATTTATTTTTGTGAGTTTTTTTTTTTATTACTTGCTAGAATGCACCCCCGCTTCGCTCAAGACACTTTTTTTTTTCAAATATTCAATAATAAAAGAAGAATAATTTTCCAATAAAAAAAAGAAAAATAATTTTCAATTAATCATCAATAGAAATAATTAGTTTAAATATTATAGTTTTTAATTTTTGACATCTTAAAATAATTTAGTTAATTAATCATGTTTTTCTTTATTTTATAAAATAATTTCATAGATTTAATTTGTGTACGAAAATTAAATATTAAATAAAAATAAGAAATTACAAAAATGAATTAAATATCTCAAATAGAATTGAGATTAATTCAATTTGATAGATCCAAATCCAACTCATTATTTTTTTTTATTTTTTAAATCTAGTCCAAATGTCAAATTCCTTTTATATCATCCATTATCTAAAAAAAACAATCTTTTTAAAACACCTATACATATATATATATATATGTTTAATAAATTTAAATTGATAACTCAACAATCATAGTTTAATTATGAATTAATTTAGAATGACTAAAATCACATTGTGATTTGTTTATTTATTTTACCTAATAACCTTATAAATATTTAAAATCAAAAGGCCTGTCACAAATTTTAAATTATAATAATGTGAACTTACAAAAATTAAATTAACTTTGTAGGTTTTGTTTTTCAACAAAACTATAATTCTTCAACCAAGCTATAGACATGTGTTTTTCGTTTTCCTTTTAGCTTGCTACAATTTTTTTTCCATATAATATTTCACTTTAATTTACTCTAGATCTCCATCTCATGTTGTTTTACAATAATTTATAAAAGATGAAAACTTTAAATTTAATTTCATTCTTTTAAAAAATATATTTATTTGCTTTTTTATAAAATATAATTTAACGATTGATTTGACATAGAAGGTTTACATAAATAAAAAGAAATTATCTGTTCTATTAAAAAATAAAAACTATATATAAATATATGAAACAATATAATACTAATTTTCCAATAAAAAATATAAAATGTAGTGTATTGTTAATTGGTTTCCTCAAATTCAAAGACCAAAATTCACTTCTGTTGTAACATAAAGAAGATGTTACTTTGTCTTATAAAGAATCAATACAATTTTCATTTTTGATTTTCTCTTATCTAATCTCTTCTAAAAAAATTTGTTGATAAATGCAAAAGTAGAAGTAAATATAATTTCAAAACTTTTATAGACTTGATTAAAATTGAAACTTTTCTAGTAGTAGTTTTTTTTTTTTAATATTACATCTCTCTTTTCCAAATAAAGATAATAATACATAATTGTTAATTTTTTCTATCTATATAAGGCTTATCCGAGAAATTATTCCTTACAATACATGCCAAAAAGTAGAGTACTACTCCCTACTTGAGCTAAGATGGTGAAAATATTTGCAGCAAGAAGAGTTAAAGAGAAGAGGGAGGTGACACAGTATACTTTGCTTTTGGCAAATGAAAATTTCAATTATATTAAACTTTGGAGGGTCCTTTTTTATTAATCATTGATGGCAAAAAATTTAAAATTAATCGAAACAAATAAAAAATAAAAATAATGTTATTAAAAAAACCCCAAAATTCTTTGAAAATCTTCTACAATTCAAATAATTTTATTTTTATTTTTATTGCACACATGTCCATTGTAAAATCTTTGAGATTCTTTTTGTATGAGTAATCGAAGTGGAAAGCTTGGCAGTTGAGAATGTTTACAGTTGACAGTTGGCCAAAGATTATGGCATGGTTAAAGCTTTCGCTGCCCTTTGCTTCTGCAAATCGAATAACAAAAGAACAATGAGCATAGCCATCGGTTTTATCTTCATTGGACACATGTCAATAGTAATTCATTGGGATTCTTTTTATATAAGTTATAGATAGATTCTATTACCTTTGATATTTTTTTTATTTTGTTATTTTGAGATTTTTAAGTATGCATTTTTTTAATTATAAATAAATATATGTAAATTTATATATAAACTATTATTTTATATTTAATATATAGTTATTAAATATCTTATTATTTAAAATCCTAAATATAACATGCTATTAAATAAAATTTAAAGAAATTAAATGTTAAATAACATTAAAATGTATAAAAAAAATAATTGTTACATGTTTAATAATAGAATTATTATTTGATATAAATATAATTTTAATAATTTTTAATTTATTAAAAATAATATTTGTTATAAAAATAATTTTAATATTTTTTAATTATTTATTAATTGTATAAATACTAAACACTTTATATATGATATACTGATAATGCATAGCCTCTATATACTATCAATCAACCACGTATTGACACCTCATTAATAAATAAATTTAAAAAATACTGTAAGATCCGATTTTTACACTACTGTAGAGCCTAAATTCATAAAATTGATAATGGAAATTAAATAAATAATAAATGTTAATTTCCAAAAGGGTGAAAAGCTCCTTAACTTGAAAAGAAAAGGAAGCAATTTCTATGAAATACTCGACGGGCGAGTACCATGAAGAAGCGGATTGCCAATGGTGATGGCGAATTGAATGATGGTACTGGTGAATACGTGAGTTCGCCAAGGATGAAATTTGATGATTTCCGTGTGTGGCGAGAGCTTTGATCGCCCAAGTCATGTATTGGGCGAGTAATGTGATCGCCCGTATAGAGGTGAAGATAATAGCTTAGTTATCGAGAGAGGTAATAGCTACTCGCCAAATCACAATGTGGTTTGCCAAGATGAGGAAATTCTCGTAATTGCCAAATCTCAAGGTTGACGAACTGAAATAGAGATTGGCGAACTGGAGTGACACTGGTGGACAAAATGAACATAGATTCAATACACGTGTGCAGCAAAAATTGACTTTGGACGCCCACAGTTGAAGACATTTAATAGATAGATGCTAAAGTCAACAAAGGCGCCGGCCTTATTGGTTGAGGATGCAAGCAAAGGCTGCAACAGAAGAAAAAGGCGTGTGAAAGGGAGACTTCCACGCCACTTTGAGCTGCAGTTTTCTTCATGCCTTAAATGCATGAAGGACGTAAACAATGATGAAAGAAGCAGATAAGGGACGGGTGGTAGAGTTGGATTGGATAAGCTGGCCTATATAAGAAGAAACAATTGAGGATAACAGGGTTAGCCAACTCCAGCTTTTCGCGAGAGGCATTTCTCTGTTTCTTCCATTTCTCTGCCATGTTTGATCTACTGAGTTTTACTCTTCAGTTGACTAAACCAGTAAACATGCTTATAAAACCTTTCTTTCTTAGCCTGGTGAGCTGAAGGAATAAGCAAATAGAGGCCAACATGAGACAGAAAACAACGTGTTCTGGAAGTACAGTTGGTTGAGGTGAGTTTCATATTTTCTGAGGTGTTCTTGATGTTCACTGATAGATTTCTATGATTTATGCAGTAATAAACATAGATACAGTCTTGGTTTTAGTTAGATCCTTGGAAAATTGGAAAACAAGGAAAATTATGGAATAGGTGACGACAAGGGCGACTACAGTGATCGCCCATGTTTAAAATAGTAATCGCCAATGAGGCGAATAGATATTAAGTACTCGCCAAGGTAATTTTGTGGGCGAGAACGCCCAATTCTAGTGAAGTGAATGACGGGCGAGCTCAAATGCAAAGGCATTGGGCGAGAAGGATTGTGGGTGAACTTCCACAGTTAGCCAATGAAGGCTTCGTGAGTAATGGCGGGCGAACTGACACGTGGTAGCCATATGGTGAATGGCGAGCTCGTCTGGGCGAACTAGTAAAGCTCAGTTGGGCGAGTAGTCATTCGATTTATTTCAATTTCGTCCAAGTAATGGAAGAATTATATATAAAGAAAATATTAATGAAATTTATATATAATTTGCAGCGATAAATGGCAATGACTATGGCCGAACACAGAGCAGGGTGAAGCAAGGCTTCGTTGACCCAGGTAAGGGAAGTGTGTGTGAAGTGATGCATGTCCTGTGGAGTAAATTTTATGAAAACATTAAGTTAAATGTTTTGTTTTCTGACATGCATGATTTTAAGAAGTTAATTGATAATTGTTTGATCGTGGGCGAGCTGATAGCCGCCTTTTGCTGTTTTGTTGGGTGAAATGATACAGGGCGGGCGAGCGCTTTGTATGTTTTATGTTGGGCAAGCCCTTTGTGATTTATGTTGGGTGAATTGGTATTGGCGGGCGAACCAAGCCCTTTTATACGTTTTAAACTCAATTCTATTTTTACAGGGCGGGCGAACTTTCTTAATAGAAAGCTATAAGTTAAGCCAAATGGCGAACTCTCTTTTATGAGAACTGGGCGAGTGCCCTTGTTTTAAAGAGTAATACGGGTAAAGCCATAGTCGGGCGAACCTTTTTTAATGAGTTTGGGCGGGCGACCCTTATTTTAAATGAAAAGCGGGCGAACTTTTATCAGCCAGCCGTACTTGTGTTTTTAAAACTATGAGGCGGGCGACTATTATTCGCCGTCTTGTCGAGTTAGCCATGGGCGAGCTGCTTCCATGGGCAAGCCATGTCGGGCGAGCTGACCATGGGCGAGCAGGTTTTAAAACTTGAGATTATGGGCTGTTTTGGTGTTTTATTGTTTTATAAGAAATCAAATCATTTTGTGGAAATGATATATGAGATATAAAAGTTGATTTTGAGACTTTAGGCCCTGAGTTCATGCGTTGCTAGTGCGTGACCTACCTGGGGCGGTGGCTCGGTCAATGGACCAATGAGTGCACCTCAGGGCGTCACAGGGCTGATGGACCCGCCAAGTCATCAGCGGTCTCGAGGTCACTTGGCAAGTGAACCCGAGGACCCCTTTAGATTATGGCCATAGATCTGAGATAGCCGTGAGGGGCGATGGCCTACGGGTGCACCCCAAAAGCGGCAGGTTTCGTTCTCCCAAGGTGGAGGGGGAACGATGATAGCATGATTTATTTGTTGCCTAGTCTCAACTTATCAGTTTCTAATTACTGTGAGGAGTATTGAAATCCTCGATAGTGTTTACTACATTTTAAAGTAAACTGTTAGTCGGTGATTTAATGGTGTTTTAAGAGAGTTGTTTACTATATATCCACTGTCTTTTCTACTGGATTATTGTTAAGAAAAGAACAAATGAGTTGTGGTATATAGCTTTGCTTTATTTAAAGTAGCATATGTTTCCTTTACTGAGCGTATGAATCGCTCACCCTTTTGTTTTAACTCCACAGATAGGAAGTACACGGAGTTGGGAGAATTAGTTCTCAGATGGGTATAGCTATGCTTAAAGCACTAAGGCATGGCACATTAAACGTGACAGGTACAGTCTTTTCTCTTTTACATTTCAGACATATGTATACAGTACTACCTTAATGAAATAAAGGATTATAGGGGATGTCAGATGTAAGGAATAATGAAAAAGAAATTTCATATTCCATAATAAATAGATAAATGTTTATCATTTGTCATTGTTACTGTTGAATGTTAATGGCATCGCAGACAGCCCAACCGGTAAAGTTGTATGGAAATACGTTGAAAATGTGGTAACGGGATGTTACAAATACACAGGCCCTTATAAATAAATATTAATGAAGTTTTTAAATTTATTCTTGAGGGCCTATGTACTTTTATGTTTTGCTTATTAATAATGTGTCAATATGTTGTTGAATAATAGTGTATAGAGGTTATACACTATTAGTACATCATGTATAATCTTAATATTAAATATATACTATGATTTCATATATACAATTTTTTATCTAATTCCTTAAAAATTATTTTTTCTTCTCATTGCACTAGATTTCATTGCACTACTCAATTTTATCCGAAAACATATTTCACCACCACTTAATTCATTGTTATAGTATCCAATCTTATAGCTACAATAACTAATATCACCCTAATCGTTGTTTTCATTCTTACCGTGTATTAAAAAAGACTCTTAGTCTCTCTAGTATAATTCATGCAATCTAGTTCTCATACTGTTTTAATTTGATAATGTTAGTCCAATCTTTAACTTTGTTGATTCTCTTCCGCTAAGTGTCACGACCCGAAGGCCAATGACGTCCACTTAACACTTACTTTACCCCTGACGAAAATTTGCGAACCAAATTTTTTTCTTTCTCTATTTACGGTTTGTATTCGGTGTTAGTGCAGTATCTTAATCAAATCTTATCCTATTAATATTATTTCTCAAGCTATGTAATCCTTCTCAAGGTGATTTTTATGATTTTAGCCTTATTTTACTATTTCAAAAGAAGCGGGTCGCAAACCTCCCCTTTGTATTTTATCAATTTCCCCAGTAAAATCACCTGCATTAAAACACATTTTAAACTACACAATACAACCAGCTGTTGTTTCCCCACAGTTCACACAATCAAGCATCTCATGCTTCTCAAGAGTTTAACCATTAATAAGTCCACATCTAGCAATTTATACATCATTCAAAATATACATCATAACCCGGATCGAACTCAATAATCCTCTAGACTAACATAATAATCTAGTGCGATCCAAAGCTACATCCCATATTCTTTCCTAGTACTATGAAATTAAAGTATGTATAACTATCAACTAATATACAAGTAGTATACCTCAAAAATGCAAAAGCTAGGCCCAGAGAACGCAGACAAGTACCACTACTAAGTACAATTCCCGGGAGCCTATACGAAGCCTGAGTCGGCTATCAACGCGTAAGAACTGTAGATGTTTAAATTTAAGGGGTGAGCAAATCCACGGCTCAGTAAGTAGTTTAAATAAGTACATACTAGGCTCATATCGTAAAACACCTATATATATATATGTTTCATCATCGTCATCATCAGAGCCTTTATCCCAATAGATTGGGGTAGGCTATATGAACCAATATCTAAAATCACGTTAGATCGTCCATATGTATTCTCTGCCTCCATAGATTCCTATTCAAGGCCATTTGCTCATCTAATTCTAAAACCTCCATGTCTTTCCAAACTACTTCCTTCCAAGTCTTTTTCGGTCTTCCTCTAGTCTTAACCCTTCTCTCAACATCCATAGCCTCTATTCTCCTAACTGGAGCATCTACAGGTCTACGTCTTACATGTCCAAACCAACGTAAACGATTTTCACGCATTTTGTTTTCGATAGGTACCATTCCAATCATCTTACGAATATCATCATTTCTCATTCTATCCTTTCTTGTATATCCACATATCCACCGTAACATTCTCATTTCTGTTACACTCATCTTTTGTGTATGTAGCCTCTTAGTCGCCCAACATTCACAACCATATAACAATGTTGATCTAACAACTGTCCTATAAAACTTGCCTTTCAACCATGTAGGAATTCCTTTATCGCACAACACACATGTAGCACTTCTCCACTTACTCCATCCAGCCTGGATCCTATAGGTCACATCACCATCAATCTCTCCATCCATCTGTATTATTGATCCCAAGTATCAAAAATGATCCCGCGTAGGTATCGCCACCCCATCTAACTTCACTACATCATGCTCTTCCAGTCGGTTAGAACTGAATTTACACTCCATGTATTTAGTCTTCACTCTGCTTAGTTTAAATCCTTTTGATTCCAACGTTTGTCTCCATAATTCCAACTTTGTATTGATCTCCGCTCTAGTTTCCGCACATAGGACAATATCATCTGCAAACATCATACACAAAGGCACCTTATCCTGGATGGATTTTGTCAGTTCGTCCATAACTACCGCGAACAAGAATGGACTCAATGCTGACCCTTGGTGTAATCCCACCGTGATAGGAAACTCGTTTGCCCCCCACCTGTCCTCACATGTGTCCTTGCGCCTCTATACATGTCCTTAATTAGTTTAATATATTTCAAAGGAACTCTTTTCTTCATTAAGGACCACCAGAGTACCTCCCTAGGCACTTTATCATATGCTTTCTCCAAATCTATAAAGACCATATGAAGATCTTTACCCATTACTCGAAAGCGCTCCATAAGTTGTCTAAGCAAATATATTGCCTCCATAGTTGATCGACCCGGCATAAAACCAAATTGATTCTCCGATATCTCTACATTCTTTCTTAATCTCCGTTCTATCACTCTCTCCCATAGTTTCATCGTGTGACTCATCAATTTTATGCCTCGGTAGTTGGCGCAACTTTGAATATCTCCCTTGTTCTTATATAAAGGTACTAAGACACTCTTCTTCCATTCCTTTGGCATTTTGTTAGTGTGCCAAATCTTATTAAATAGATTTGTCAACCACCTAACTCCTACATCTCCAAGGCATTTCCCACCTATATATATGTTTAATAAATTTAAATTGATAACTCAACAATCATAGTTTAATTATGAATTAATTTAGAATGACTAAAATCACATTGTGATTTGTTTATTTATTTTACCTAATAACCTTATAAATATTTAAAATCAAAAGGCCTGTCACAAATTTTAAATTATAATAATGTGAACTTACAAAAATTAAATTAACTTTGTAGGTTTTTTTTTCAACAAAACTATAATTCTTCAACCAAGCTATAAACATGTGTTTTTCATTTTCCTTTTAGCTTGCTACAATTTTTTTTCCATATAATATTTCACTTTAATTTATTCTAGATCTCTATCTCATGTTGTTTTACAATTATTTATAAAAGTTGAAAACTTTAAATTTAATTTCAAAGTTTTAATTTCATTCTTTTAAAAAATATATTTATTTACTTTTTATAAAATATTATTTAACGATTGATTTGACATAGATGGTTTACATAAATAAAAAGAAATTATCTATTCTATTAAAAAATAAAAAGTATATATAAATATATGAAACAATATAATACTAATTTTATAAAAAAAATAAGTGTAGTGTATTGTTAATTGGTTTCCTCAAATTCAAAGACCAAACTTCACTTCTGTTGAAGATAAAGAAGATGTTACTTTGTCTTATAAAGAATCAATACAATTTTCATTTTTGATTTTCATCTTATCTAATCTCTTCTAAAAAACTTTGTTGATAAATGCAAAAGTAGAAGTAAATATAATTTCAAAACTTT
The DNA here is from genome assembly GCA_031772115.1 of Heritiera littoralis. NCBI lineage: Eukaryota > Viridiplantae > Streptophyta > Magnoliopsida > Malvales > Malvaceae > Heritiera > Heritiera littoralis. The sequence continues at coordinate 4,806,346 of JAPDPK010000032.1, read as the reverse complement.
TATAGACTTGATTAAAATTGAAACTTTTCTAGTAGTAGTTTATTTTTTCTTTTATTTTTGATATTACATCTCTCTTTTCCAAATAAAGATAATAATACATATTTGTTAATTTTTTCTATCTATATAAGGCTTATCCGAGAAATTATTCCTTACAATACATGCCAAAAAGTAGAGTACTACTCCCTACTTGAGCTAAAATGGTGAAAATATTTGCAGCAAGAAGAGTTGAAGAGAAGAGGGAAGTGACACAGTATACTTTGCTTTTGGATATTAAACATTGGGGGGTCCTTTTTTATTAATCATTGATGGCAAAAAATTTAAAATTAATCGAAACAAATAAAAAAAATAATGTTATTAAAAAAACCCCAAAATTCTTTGAAAATCTTCTACAATTCAAATAATTTTATTTTTATTTTTATTGCACACATGTCCATTGTAAAATCTTTGAGATTCTTTTTGTATTAGTAATCGAAGTGGAAAGCTTGGAAGTTGAGAATGTTTACAGTTGACAGTTGGCCAAAGATTATGGCATGGTTAAAGCTTTTGCTGCCCTTTGCTTCTGCAATTCGAATAACAAAAGAACAATGAGCATAGCCATCGGTTTTATCTTCATTGGACATGTCAATAGTAATTCATTGGGATTTTTTTATATAAGTTATAGATAGATTCTATTACCTTTGATATTTTTTTTATTTTTTTATTTTGAGATTTTTAAGTATGCATTTTTTTAATTATAAATAAATATATGTAAATTTATATATAAACTATTATTTTATATTTAATATATAGTTATTAAATATCTTATTATTTAAAATCCTAAATATAACATGCTATTAAATAAAATTTAAAGAAATTAAATGTTAAATAACATTAAAATGTATAAAAAAAATAATTGTTACATGTTTAATAATAGAATTATTATTTGATATAAATATAATTTTAATAATTTTTAATTTATTAAAAATAATATTTGTTATAAAAATAATTTTAATATTTTTTAATTATTTATTAATTGTATAAATACTAAACACTTTATATATGATATACTGATAATGCATAGCCTCTATATACTATCAATCAACCACGTATTAACACCTCATTAATAAATAAATTTAAAAAATACACAGGCCCTTATAAAAAAATATTAATGAAGTTTTTAAATTTATTCTTAAGGGCCTGTGTACTTTTATGTTTTGCTTATTAATAATATGTCAATATGTTGTTGAATGATAGTGTATAGAGTTTATACACTATTAGTACATCATGTATAATCTCAATATTAAATATATACTATGATTTCATATATACAATTTTTTATCTAATTCCTTAAAAATTATTTTTTCTTCTCATTACACTAGATTTCATTGCACTACTTAATTTGTATCCGAAAACATATTTCACCACCACTTAATTCATTGTTATAGTATCCAATCTTATAGCTACAATAACTAATATCACCCTAACCGTTGTTTTCATTCTTACCATGTATTAAAAAAGACTCTTAGTCTCTCTAGTATAATTCATGCAATCTAGTTCTCATACTATTTTAATTTGATAATGTTAGCCCAATCTTTAACTTTGTTGATTCTCTTCCGCTAAGTGTCACGACCCGAAGGCCAATGACGTCCACTTAACACTTATTTTACCCCTGACGGAAATTTGCGAACCAAATTTTTTTCTTTCTCTATTTACGGTTTGTATTCGGTGTTAGTGCAGTATCTTAATCAAATCTTATCCTATTAATATTATTTCTCAAGCTATTTAATCCTTCTCAAGGTGATTTTTATGATTTTAGCCTTATTTTAATATTTCAAAAGAAGCGGGTCGAAAACCTCCCCTTTGTATTTTATCAATTTCTCCAGTAAAATCACCTGCATTAAAACACATTTTAAACTACACAATACAACCAGTTGTTGTTTCCCCACAGTTCACACAATCAAGCATCTCATGCTTCTCAAGAGTTTAACCATTAATAAGTCCACATCTAGTAATTTATACATCATTCAAAATATACATCATAACCAGGATCGAACTCAATAATCCTCTAGACTCACATAATAATATAGTGCAATCCAAAGCTACATCCCATATTCTTTCCTAGTACTGTGAAATTAAAGTACATATAACTATCAATTGATATATAAGTTGTATATCTCAAAAATGCAAAAGCTAGGCCCAGAGAACGCAGACGAGTACCACTACTAAGTATAATTCCCGGGAGCCTATACGAAGCCTGAGCCGGCTATCAACGCGTAAGATCTGTAGATGTTTAAATTTAAGGGGTGAGCAAATCCACAGCTCAGTAAGTAGTTTAAATAAGTACATACTAGGCTTATATAGTAAAACACGATCATACATGCATGAATTCTATAAAATAGTATGTATGAATTATATCAAGATTTGCTACCAATTTGTATGTACACAGATTTCATAAGCTCATTCATGCTTTTCTTCCATTCTTAAATTCACAAAGTATCATTCTTTTTTATCAGTATGGTTAAGTGTGAAAGAAGACAAACATTCAAATAACACATGTTTCTATGGTATATATAAGTATATTCAATGATTATACACATTCTCTGTCTTATGTCTAAGATCTATTTCATCTACTGATATTCTTTACATTCACAAATCACAATCATTTATTTATTGTCACAATAACCTATGATTCCTCATATTCCATCAAAACACGTGTAGCACTTAGCTCTCAAAGGATTCTAGAAATGGCTCTCATAGTTTCCGAAGAATCTATGTAGCACGTAGGTCCCTTGAGTTCTCTAGAGGTGGCTCACACGGTATAAAGATCGAGTCTTTACTCGGGTTGGCCTTTATGACACGTACTTTCTACTATCTCATCGGAACTCGTGTAGCACTTAGCTCTCAAAGGATTCTAGAGGTGGCTCCCATAGTTTCCGAAGAATCTATGTAGCACGTAGGTCCCTTGAGTTCTCTAGAGGTGGCTCACACGGTACAAAGATCGAGTCTTTACTCGGGTTGGCCTTTTTTCCTAGCTTTCGACAAACACAACTAGGTACTAATTTAGGTCCATGAACTCAACATTAAGAGCTGTACATACCGCACACAAATCACATATGCATTCTCAAAGTATCACAATATGCTAACATGCTCCATCGGTATGACTTAATTAATTCATATACATTCTTCAAAATGCAAGCACCAAAAAGTAAACAATTTAAACATTCGACAACCACGAACAAACTATAACACATAACATGCAAATCACAAGCAAGATTCCTTTTTAAACAACTACTATTCACGATCACATTATGTCCAATTTGTATTTTACCGTACTTACTCTTATAGTCTTACCCATAGTATTCCACCAACTTGAGGTAAATTTAGATAAGTGTTTTAATAAGTATTTATTCATCTCTTACGAGATGATACTAGCAAGGCTTATTTAACCCACTTACCTCAAGGCTTAATAATTATCCTCTTCGCGCTTCCGAGTCTGTACTCAAATCTCTACACCGTTCCGTTTCGCTACACATAATCCATTAACATTTTGATAAGTTTACATCATCGTGCTTAATTACGTACTTAAAATAAGGACCTTAAACGCTATTAATTTCGAGTAACTATTAATTTAAAGCTACCTCCTTATCGTCAATTACGACGTACCCATGGTACGAATCCTTATATACATATATATATATATGTTTTAAGCATCTTTGTGTTTATATCTATATGTATATTCCAATATATATATTATAGATATATATTTGTTTATCTATGCTCATCCCATTTTTTTTTCTTTCTTCGTACAAATATACATTATGCATGAGCATATGCATTTAGACATATATATATATATACATATATATATGTACTTAGACTTTAAACAAAACATTACAAAACCGTACTTCTTAATTCATCTTGTGCCATTTCCAATAATTTCCCAAACTTTGGTCCAAATCTGGCACATCAGGTAGGATAGTTTCCTGACCTCTGTTCATTAAAATTTAGATTACTAATTGTAGGGATATGCAATTTGTACAATGCCAAAACCATATCAATCCTGACTCATTTACCTTTCTGAAAATGTAAAGTTTGCAACCAAACTCCATCTGAATTATTTTCTACAAATTTTTGAAGTTGACACTAGGTTGTTTGTACCTTGCAGTGAGTATCCTGCATTCATATGTACATAGCTTAAGCTACATAATTCCAACTCCACAAATTCCAAAACTAGATGAAAGCTAACTCATTTCCCTATCTAGAAATGTAAGGTTCATGATTTAATTCTTCCTAGATCAACATTATCAATTTTCCAAAGTTGCACTATCCTCCAGCAGTATTCAAGCACAGGATTACACTGACCTACTTGCATAAAATACTTCATATTTAATTATACACATATCCAATTGGTGCAAACCCAGAACCATCACAATTCTGACTTAATTATCTTTCTAGAAATGTAAGGCTTGCAACCTAATTTATCGTAGGCTATTTTCTACAATTTTTCAAAGTCAGACCCATGATTCACGTTTCTGGACAGAGTATCCTGCACTCATTTGTACATATCTCAAGTTATAGAAATCCAAATCAAGAAATTCCAAAACCGACTTTCTTGTAACTTAAAGGGCTATTAATCATAATTTTTTCAGAATTTTTCTCCTTGTATAACAATTAAACTGAATGTTTTAATTGCAACCCAAAACAAAACATAGATTTCCAGATTTGAACATCAAGTTGGAATTTAATCAATCCTTCATCCATAGAGTGCCCATTTGATTCAATTTATCATAATTTTATTTTTATACTTAATAAATAAACATTGTAAAATTAGAAGAATATCTTATTTACCCAAATCCAACAGCTCTTCCTTCCTTTCCGATGACTATTCACGTTGGAGGCAGCAGCTGTACACTTCCTCCTCTTCTTTCTCTTCTCTTCTTTCCTTTTCCTTTCTTCTCTTTCCTTTTTCCTTCGGCTGCTCTTTCTTTTCTTCTTTTCCTTTTCTCTCGGCTACAGCTCTCTTTTCCTCTTTCTTGGTTCTACCCGAGCCTTCTCTTTCCTTTGGTCTGTTTTTTGTCAAGCTTCTTCAAGAAACTTTGTCTTTCTTTTGTTTTTACCCGTGGATGGTTAGTGGAATTTGATGGGAGAAAGTCCCATCAAACTCCACTAACTCTATTTCATATTTGTTTAAATTTTATTTTATTTTTGTTTTATGTTCTTTTATTTTTATTTCATTTATCTATATTCATAATAATTATAATTATCTTTATATAATAATAATAATATATATTTATACATGTATATGTCTAATATATATTCATATATATATTTATTTATTTGTTATATTACTTACATGTAATATATATTTGTACTTATATTTTAAACATTAACATATATATATCCATATACTCATATACATATATACATATATGTAACTAATATATATATATATATATATATATTTGTTTGTTTTATTGATTACATGAAATATGTATTTACTTATTTTTATCATATTCTCTACATGTAATACATATATATATACATAACTTCCAATTTTAATTATAAAATATATACATACACATGTCCATATATATATATAATATTTATGTTTTCATGTCCAATATACTTTTGGTGTAGGTATGTGTATATATATTTATATATTTTCCCTTTCTTTTAAAATTTACATATATATATATATGTATACATATTTAACACTCAATATACACATATATAGGTATTCCTTGTTTATTTTATTTGGACTATTTTAATATTCAAGTATATTACATTTCTTTTAGTATATGTGTGTCCTTATTTTACTTAAAACAAATACACTTCTATATTGTGGAATACAAGCACTTATTTGTTCTCATATAATTTTTGAACTTATATAAGATTTCTAAATTATCTCAAGGATCATTTGTTGTTAAATTCACCAAACTTGCAAATTTCCTTCTCATTACTTGAAATAATGAAAATTACAAGGAGCATCATAGTGCTTAACTTATTCTATGTCTCATATTTATTCACTAATATGGTATAAAGTTTGTAGTTTTTACACTAAGTTAGTTGACTTAGTCTTTGACTTTGATCACGTGGTGTTGACATTGTTGATTTGATCATTTGATTAAATAAATTTGTAGAATTTGATGGCATGGAATTCTTTTTAAACTACATCTATCTATCTAATATATAAAAGTTGTAGATGAACGCGGCTGCATCTTCAGCCACGTCATCTTCCATCGTTTTGACACTATTGAGTCTCTATTGAATTACTGTTGATTGTTTATTTACGGGCCTTGCCATAATTTCATCTGAATTTTTTTGTCTCACGTATTTGGGCACATGTGGCTGCTTCCTTCTCTCGCAT